>CM068376.1:331225713-332596963 GCA_034769895.1 Magicicada septendecula
GTCTTTTCACAAGTAAAGTTTATTTTTACTAAAAATATCACACCAAGATGTATTGCATTAAAGTTTTCTTTAAAAATAAAAAAACATATTTTGGTTTTTGAAAGTTAGTTAAATGTCTTTCTTTTTGCTTTTGCTTCAGCAAACCTTTTCACAATTTTCGTTATATCTAACTGGTTTGCAATGTCATTTTTAATAGAAATTGTTGCTAGAGATGATAGGCAGTCTTGCGTCAAAGTAGAGCGTAAGTAAGTTTTAATTAATTTGAGCTTACTGAAACTGCGTTCTCCACTAGCAACCGTGCCAGGAATTACTAAAAGAACCCTCAATGTAATCCATATATTAGGAAAACAGTCAATCATGTTACTTTTTGAAATAAGTTGCAAAGTTTGAACAGGCGTTTTTATCTCAGAGTTCTTCAGAAATACACCCAGATGTTTAAGCTCCTCAAGAAGGTTGCCATCGATGTCACTTTCTCCTAATTTATCTTCATCTTGAAGAACGTTTTGTGAAGATTCAAAAATTTTTGTTTCATGATTTAGGATTCTGGAAGAGTTTGCACGTTGTACAAAAAAACCCCAATGCTGGTTAAGAGTCTCAAATTGTGTAAAGCACTGTTCGATGGATGTCAGCGCCTGATCTATAAAAACGGGTAAAAGACAACTGTTTAAACAACTGCTCTGGATCTGTTGGGGCTTCGTCTCGGAACTCATAATCAAATTGCTGTTTTTTCTTTCTCTCAGGCTGCTTCTAATAAACACCTTCAATTTCCAAGTCTTCAGCTATGTCTTTGGCTGTTGCTACAGCACCTGCGTATCCAGTTTCACGATATTCTTTTAAAAATGTTTGGCACTTTCCAAGAAGATGTGTAACTATTCATAAGTTACTGTTGGCGTTTTGCATGGTATTGCTGACCAAGTTTACTTGAAACAACATATCATCCCAAACAACAAGGGAGACAATGAAGTCAAAAGATGTTAAATTGTTTTCCAATGATTCGGCTTCAGATGTCACTATTGGATCAATGAGTTCCTCTTGCATTGGCTGTAGTGCTTCAGAAATTTCAACCATTTAATACCTGACTGCCTTTACGCTGTTAATTCTACACTCCCATCTAGTTTCACAGATTTCTTTGACAGTAAGAGTCAACTGACTTTCCTTGAGTATTTTCCATCTTTTAGTAGATGATGAAACAGGACGTACAGACGTTGTAAAACTCCAAACAAAGAAACATTTTTACAGATGAAGCAACAGCATCTCAAATTACTAGGTTAAGTGAATGACATCCACAAGGATTGAAAGAAGCTTTAGGAAACATTGACAAAATTCTTGACTGCACTCCTTTATATTTTCCAGTCATGTTGCCTCCATTATCGTAACCTTGCCTCCAACAATTTTCCATGTCTAACCCACAGGTCCCTTCAATTTCTTTCAAAAGGGCCGTTGTCAAACCTTCTCCAGTAGTGTCATCAATAGGAAAAAATGACAAGAAATGCTCTTTTACTTGAACATCCGTTTCAGTACATTCAACAAAATGAATTCTAAATGACAGTTGTTCTTGTTGGCTGATATCGGGCGTACAGTCTAATATTAGTGAAAAGTACTTGACTTGCGTTTCTCTTTCAATTATATCATTTTTTATTTCAAACCCAAGGAAACTAATCAACTCATTTTGGATAGTTTTACCTAAGTAATGATCATGGGCAAGATCGGCGATGATCTTGTCGCCGTTTGTGGCTGAGCATGAATGTCAAAATATACGTCAAATAATACCGCTTTGTGAAGATTTATATTGATTGTCTTATTATGTACCAAACAGTGGCATTCATTCATACTAGAGTAAACAGTTTAACCTGCTTGAGAGAACAACTTCATTTATTAACAATCATAAAGGAAAGAAAAACTTGAATTTTGTATCCATTATTTTGGCGTCCTCTAAAAATCTGCGCCCGGGCCACGGCCCGGTTGGCCCGTTCTTAAGGCCGGCCCTGACCAAACTTAGCATTCACATATCATGGATTCGGACCAAGGCGACGATGGTGAAAGAGGAGAAGAGTATCTTGGGTATATGTGTACGATACACAATACACTTATCAACGTTTGCCGTTCTCTATGTAATTATGAAATTTGTACTCTTACAGTTTTTTGTACTCAGTTCACTCTGATTTCCACTGACTGATTTTAATTAGCCATCTGTCAACCCCATGTATTAATCTCATAGCTCGTTCCATTTTTTTTTTTTGTAGCCTTTTCACCGTGTCTACTAACTCAGAAGATTACCACTTTATTTGCATTTGCTATAAGGAGTACAAGTTACTATGGTGACTTAATTTTCTCTTAACGCATAGCTTGTGGTGTGTTAGCAATCATTTTCTGAAGCAGAAGAGTATTCCTCCTTTATAGCCTACGTTATTCTAAAACCCCTTCCGTTGAGATACGTTTCCAGTAGCTCCTACATTCGGAAAAAGTTCCCAGTGTATTTTATGTTTAGCCTTTTGTGCCAGATCTTATTCAGTGCAAAACTAGTTGGTCGAATCTCTGTTTATCTCGGGTTTTCTGAAGTGTTGGTTTTACTCTCTGACGAATAACTTTTCATAAAATTTTCACAATATCGGTACTAGAGAAACGGGCTTGAAAGAGAAGCTGTAGACCTACAGTACCTCAAAAGGGAAGTAAGTTTGTAGGTCTGGATGTTTCCACAGCTTAGCAATCATAATTACTACACATGCCTTTCATATAATTGTCGTATATTTGAAATCAAAACCAGTCAGACCGTTTGGATTGGAAAAATGCTCCTTGATTTTATGGTTACGCTAAAAACTAAATCAGGAACTTCTAAACAATTAAGCGCCATATTTACTAGCCCACAATCCTCCCAGAGTTTAGAGTACTCAGTTTCTAATTTCTTTTTGTACTTGTTTTAGCCATGTTGGAGGCATCCGGGCAGATTATCAGTATAATTGTTTACTCTTCTTTCTTTAAAAGTTCTTAGTAGATAAAGTGGAATTGCAAGAATACAGTGATTGTAAACACAGTGTGTTAAACAGGACGATCAAACTAACCCAGAATATAGCCATTCCAACAGTCTAACAAGAACAAGATAGGCCCATACGATTACACTTATATGCCGGTACGATACATACCGGTATTAATGTTATGGCAAGATAATTATTTACTTACACGATTGCATGTTCTTAGGTGAAAATAAAAGAAAAATATTAATGAAAACATAGGTCTGGAAACTCTTTGTTTTTAAATTACAAAGACCATAATATTTAGACTTAGTCTAACGTTAAGTAAAACAGTAGGCTTACTTCTAAACTTAATTGACACATTTATGCCAATTTTATGACAAAACTGATGATTTTGCGATTTTAAAATGACCGGATAAATAGTCTGAATCTTTACGGTGAAAATGTACATAAAATATTTTTTTCTAAGCGAAAAACGCCTTTGAAAGTCTCATTCTTTATTATTATAAAATAATTGTCAAAAATCCTTACATAAAGAAAAAACTTAATTTTCTATCTGTTGTTACATGTACTTACTCGTACATGTAACATGTACATGTTGTTCCATCTAAGTTATCCATTTGGTCTGATCGTGAAGCTCAAACTCATTACGCAGCGGACTTTCGTCTGATATAAGTCCCAAATGTGAATAAGAGATTCAAACACCTTTTGTTCAAATCCAGTTACTTGAGAAAAGGACAAAAGGTGAAAGGGTGTAAAAGGTGAACATTTAACTCACATTATCCAAAGGACAAGGCCATACGCAGGTAAATATTTGCGTTGTTCTTTACTTAATGTATGATCTGAAAATATCGTGGAGGTTAGAGGAAATTTGCTCGGAGATCATATAATATTAGGCCGAAAAATGATCACATTACACAAAGTTCATCGCAGCGGAGGCTTAACGTTTTTTTACGGCGATACAACCCCTACAGGAACCTCACCGAAAATGTGCTCCTACAAATTAATTTTTAAACGAAAATAGGTGGACACTACTCATTGTGTCTGTTAGACTATTACTTGCCAATTCTACAAACACGTACACACAAACTTGTTTAAAAAATATTTAGGTCACATTTTAGGTCATATTCTGGATCCACTGAGTGACTAAAAGTTGTGTTCTAACTAGTACTTATTCATTTTTAGATTAGGCTCAATCAAACAATTTTAGTTTACTCTTACACTATGAAATTATAAGTTAAACTATAAAATAAGTTAAAATTTGTGTTATATTTTTGACCGATCCTCACAAACCCTTCACCAAAAAATTATGAAATTATAGTTTCGATCACAGAATAAGTTTCGATCAGACATGTGCCATATCACACACACACACACGCGCGCGCGCGTACGTATATACGTAGCAAATAATTTCTCAGACTTGTAAGTTCCTGAAAAAATTACTGCTTCTCCTTGGAAAGGTGAATAACTTTTAGCGTTTATCCTATTCTAACATAACCTGTTACACCCTAAATTCTTCTAATAGTGGAAATGTAGGATACATGTTTGCATTCCGAGTACATATAAGTTAACTATGGAAGGTGAAATAGTGCGACAAGTAAAAGAAAAGTGGGTGAAAGTGATATATCCATTTATCATATCCACGATGCGCAAATTCATCGTACGCCTATTTTAAAGAACATAGACCTGATTAGGTATTATCTATGTACATGCCTCGTGTGTGCGTGCGTCCGCGTGTGTGTGAGAGAGAGAGAGGAAGAGAGTGTGAGAGAGAGAGAGAGAGAGAGAGAATAATGGTCTCGGTAATAATTAGGCTATAGAGTAAGAAATAACATTTAATGTATGTAGCACAGAAAAAGTTGTCTCTTTAATAGTGAACATTATAGGCCTACTTGACCTGTACCGGTATACAATCAAATAAAACTAGCCTAAGTCCTCAAGATTTCTGGTGAGTTATCAATACACACACTGTTAATGTACCGTATAGACCCAAATCTAGATGTTTTAATGTAGACGGAAGATAACAGATTAGAGACAGTCATTATCTTGTGTGGTGGACAAACCATGGCTTCCTTTATACTATGCGGACTGCATCGTGAATATGTGTGCGCGCGCGAGAGCGCCAGTATGTAAAGCATTTCTTCAATTTTGGATTATTTGATTAGAAGAAGAGTGATGTGCCAGTTTTCACCAATAACACGAACACACTGATGTCTCATCATAATGCGAAACACGTATAAGCTGTAATCGTTTTCAGGATTTGTTTGTAGTCTCCAATATTGTTAATGTAGCATACTATCCTCTCACACAAGAAATCTGCAACGAATAAAGTTATTGTAATAAAGTTATCAGGAAATCAAGGTAACACGTTTCCAATTATGGTATATAGTTTTGTAAAACTACGAAATTGTATTGACACGAAGAAAATAAAAACGAGTCAAATACCCTTTACTACACATGGCAGTTACCAATTAGATATTTCTGTAAACTATATTGTTAACTATTTCATATTAGTTACTTTATTTAAAGCTCTGAATATTTGGAAAACTGCTCATTTGACCAGGTTGCATAGTAGGCCTACGTCTCGGGGTAGTCTTTATATCTATTAGTTATCACACAGTACTTCAAAAGTATTAGGCCTATTTAATTATAACAAATATTGTTGCCGTTTTTATCGTAAATTAGTTTTACTATCAAAGTTGTGTACGATTCGTTTTAAGGTTTTTGCCACGGAAGTTTCGAGGCAGGAAATTATGAAGCGAAACTCAAATACCTATAAGAAACAAGTGTTGTTTGCTTCAAAACTACTTCTTTCATCGTATATCAAATGTTTTCATGTATAGCGTTGACTAATATTGAACGGACTTTTTTTAAAACTAAAGTTGCTATAGAATAGATGAAATAATAATTTCTCTATAGGCTTATATGAATATTTTTAAATTTTTAGGTCGGTAGAAGATTCCCTAATCTTCTTCCGTGTGTATACATCCCTGCATTTGCTTTGCAGTTATTATACAAATTTTCTTGAGAGATCGTATCTAAAATTTATGAGTGTAGATAAACTTATCAACTGTAATGTAAAGGTCCAAGTGTAAGTGAATCATTACACCGCATGTAGGCCTATATTAAAGAGGAGAAGAGCAAGCGCATAGATACGACCATCGATGTATAATAACACTGGATAGCGCGCTAGATGGGAGTGAAAGCGCAAAAAACGATCAGGCGGGAAAGCAGCAGCCACCCACCACAACAAGACAAGAAGGTGTCACTGACCACACGTTGTATGCAGCCGGGCTTCCGTGTTTTGTTAGCTAGATACTTGTCTTAATTCAGTTCGGAAATATTTTCCAAGTGTGTTAGCAAAATTGTTATGTAATTTTGATTATTTAACTGTATGTAATTTTCCTGCTTAAGATCTCAAAGGGGACATAATAACAATCCTAATGTCAAACAGTTTCAATGGGCCTTGAGGAAACTTATGTTCAGGAAAACGTTAAAGCCTCTGACAAAAGCAACTATTTGAGCTTTGACATGACATTTCAGAACTCTGTTATGAGTTTTGCAGAAGCAGAAGAAACAGTGGACCTAAACTCAGTCAACGTCTATGAAGAAGATATTGAAAACATTAAATGTCTGCTGGAATATAAAACCTCTTATTATAAAGATAATATTCTTTGTTACTTGTCTGGTTTCACTGTCAGAAAAATTTTTTCCAAGTTGAAATGTGAATAATGTATAAGACTGCTGATAGCCGATGACAGCAATTACACCCTTACACCCATTTTGTTGATTATATTTTTTCAAAAGGAAACTTGGTTAGGGCTTCCTCAGATGTAATCAGGGTATGTACTCCCTTCTGAACAATAAACAAAACATTGGTGAAAACAATTTAGATACAAAACAGATGATTATATTAGCGTGTAGAACCTTTACTAATAACATATTTAAAAGTCATACTTCTAACAATGATTATGGTGAAAACACTCACGAAATTAGGTTAGTAATGTTAATAGGTAGTTTATTTTACAAAATTTTATGTTTTAGTACAGCTAAAGGAAAGACATCATTAGCTGTGTTTCTGAAACTTGGTGTGCGTTAAAAATTAAATAAGTTTGTTTTATTTAGCAATGTTTAGCACAGCATTGCAATTTTGCTATTCATAATCTGAGATCGTGAATTTTTATATCATAATATGATATATTATGTAATATATTTTGATTGGAAATAGTAAGGTATATTGTAATTCAATATTCAATTCAATAGATATTCATATTCAATAATTCAATAGACTGTAAAGTTTTTTTTGTAAATAATCATCAATGTAAAAAAAATAAAACTGTATAATAAACAATTTCGTTTTTATTACTACTCTTGTTTAGTCAGTTTCCTTTACTTTATTCACAAAAAACTAATACATAAAAGAGGTAATTATTACACCCTAACAAACCGGTATAGTTAGCGAGAATATGTATCCATAACTTTAATGTTACCGGTAACTTGTATGTTGTGCATAGATCCAGTACCAATGAAAAAAATGTGCGAACTTTTATTATGGCCAACAGAAATTAAATTAATATTTTAATTATTTTTAAATTAGTATCAAGTGTTCCATTTAATCTGATTAATATAAAATACACAACTTTTATAACAAGATTTTTTATGGAATGATCAGATCGGTTAAAGTAATGTTAAGATACTACTGTGAGTATGCAGGCGAAGTGGTTTTGACATGGAATCCATAGGTATGTAATGTCTTACTCGCACGTTTCGCGAAAATCGACCGTTATGTTTCAAATGTACTTTCGGCATACCACTATCTCACGAACCGCTCAACCAATCCCAGCAAACCAGGTGTCAGGTGATCGAGTCACTCGGCCCCCTTCCACCAATAGTACTGAGAATTTTGACAACTGACTTCAGTCGCCTCTAGGCTTTGTCTGCGTGAGGGTGTTTTTGCGCCGAAAATTTCTAAATTGCTCCACTAAAACTTAAATATCTCGGGAACTACAAGTCCGATCGCGAAAATACAAAGTGCGTTGTGATCTTCAGAACTAAATCTCTCCAATAACACCAATTCCGAGTACCAGAAACACTCACAGAAAATAATAACAACATTTGAACTCAAAAATGTGAAATGCCTCGACCTAAAAATCGCGATACAACTCGAACCAAAAATTTCAAACCGAAAACCGGCAAATCCTATGCAGAGCGTCAACAGGCCTATCGTTTGAGACTAAAATAAAACAAATCGGCCGAGAACTTAGAAAATGGCAACCATTTGAAGATTGACGAAACTCCGTCAGCGCCCAAGCGGCCCGCATTTCCGATACCTGGGTCATCCGGCGTGCCCCCAAAGCGACTCAGATCGAGCGTACGGCTAGCTATCAAGAAAATAGACGATGAGAATATTAAGACGGTGAGCCCTTCATTCCTTCCCAAAGCACAAGTCTGCCCATGATTCCATGTCTACCGGTAGTCCCACGACTACCAGGTTTAAATTTTTTCGCCTTAGTAGTGGGGTAAGCGTAGAGTTGAGCGGACCGAATTCAGTACACGTAACCGGCAGTCCAGTGTTATTATACATCGATGGATACGACTCACTACGGCCGGACGTCACTGTACGGACCATTGAATTTACATGAGACAGCATTAGACGCATCTTCCCTACTATGATGGCACGAGTCTGTACGAGTATATCACGAGCGTCATTTTATAAAAAAAGTGGCATGTGCCAATTTTTTTAATATGATTAATGCCATAAATGTAGCAAGTTACTTGTTTTCCAACATAATTCCCATATGCGAATCCCACAGGCAACTTTAAATCGCTGGGCATGACTAATTATAACACTACCGACTCGGAACACAAAGTTCTTTATTGGGAAAAATGAAAAAATTTTACGTTATAGCCTGAACCAGTTTTCGCTTATTATAAGCTTCATCAGAGGCTGCCACTGGGAGCGCTGTCCGTCTTGTTCTTGTCGACGGCGCCGTCATTTGAAAGATCGATGTTGTGTGTGTGGGGTGTGATGTGGTCGAATAGTATGTGCGACTTGGATCGTGTCTGTTCATTTAGGATGTTGTTGTTATTTGTTTTTGTGTGCTTGTATGTTTATAGTTGTTCAAGAGTGTCTAGTTTTCGGCCTTTTGTGTGTTCGTGTAGAATACCCATGTTGCTGTCGTTGTTTGTGTATGTGTGGTTTGCTTCAATGAGGTGGTTTGCAAAGGTGGATTTGGTAGTGTCTTTGTGTGTTCAATGTATCTCTGTTTGAAACAACGTCCTGTCTGGCCTATGTAGACTTGTTGTAATCTGAGCAATTTAGTTTGTAAACACCAGGTAGATCAAATTTGTTTTGTTCTTTGTGTGTGTTTTGATAGTGTGTGTTCTGTTTTGTTTGTAGTTTTGTATGCGTTTCTGTATCCTGCTTTCTTAAACCACACATACACAAACATCGACACAAACATGGATATTCTACACGTACACACGAAAGGTCGAAAACTAGACACTCTTGAGCAACTAGAAATATACAAACACACAAAAACACATAAAAATCATCCTAAAACGAACAGACACAAATCAAATCACACATATTATTCGAACATATCACACCCCCCACACACACACACACACACACAACATCGCTCTTTCAAAAGATGGCGCCGTCGCCAAGAAGAAACGGATAGCGCTGCCAGTGACGGCTTCTGATGAAGCTTATAATAAGCGAAAACTGGTTCAGGGTATAAGGTAAAAATTTTACATTTTTACCAATAAAATACTTTGTGTTCCGAGTCGGTAGTGTTACACTTATAATTATTTAAATTCATTTTTGCGGCTACTTACTATTAGAGAATTCTGCGTATTTTCGTATCTTCGTTTACGGTATGCAATGTCCCAATGTATCCTACAGGCCTACAAATTCCGTCATACTAAGTAGATACATTCTTTAATAATGAGACATTAAAGTTTAAAAAATAGTTGGGCCTACGACTGGTAGACCTACAATACGTTCACGTTTTAGTAAAACATTAGTTATGACATAAGAAGTAGTTTAAATTTTTTTGGCTTTGCTTAATAAAAACATTATGACAAGCCTAGGCAAAGGAGTGTAGGCCAATAAACTATTAGGAAATGTAACGGATACTGAAAGGTCAGAGTTTTTATCATCGTAAGACTTAGCTGAGTAGTACACATTTTTTCTAGAAAAAAAAACTTTAGAGAAGAACATTCATTCTCTACAAAGGTCCCGAATCTGAGCTCAGACAATTTGGTCAGCCTGATTAATTAATTTTTCATAATATCTTAAAAATATTTTTGGCACATGAAGGAATACTGTTGAGGTATGGTTAAAAATAATTAATAATTTAAGTACAGGAGCAAACACACACTTTATTGAAGAACAGTTTAGTAGCAAGTATACATACAACGGACACACGAAATACACATTACAAAAGCACATTTAAAACTGAACTTAACTGGTCGAGTGCATCTCTGTTTATATAGAAAAAAGCTTCCAGATTTTTCCTTTTATTTAAAACTACCAGAACATTACTTTTGTAGACTTCTCACAGTAAACAAGCATGTGTGTGGGCTGAGGCCCCGCCCAGGTAGCTAGACCTCCCACCGCACAATACAAACTTTCACTCTACAAAAATAGATATACTTACTTAAAATTGAATGTAGAGTTTTCTAGTAAATTCTCAACACCCTCCCTAAAACTCTACATTCTCACAATCACATTAATTAAAAATTCATTTTTACTCTTAAGTCCAAGTTTAGATCTTAAATAAACAAATTTTGGTTTTGACAAAGCTTTCGTAAGTATATCAGCAACTTGTTCATCACTTTTAACATAATGCACATCAATTTCTCCATTTTGAAAACAATCACCTACATAATTATATTTCACATCAATATGTTTTGTCCTTTGATGGAATTCAGGATTACTTTTAAGTTTTAATGCACTCATATTATCTATATATAAATCATATTTATCTGTCTTACAATCGCATTCATTAAATAACTTCTTTAACCACATTATTTCAGTTGTTGCTAATGCTGCACTAACAAATTCTAACTCGGTTGTTGATAATGATACAGATTGTTGCTTCTTACTTCGCCAAATAATTGCAGCATTTGCATACATACAAGCTACGCCAGAAGTTGATTTACGTGTAACTGTATCGCTAGCATAATCAGCATCACTATAAGCTTTAAAGTTGCCATCCTTATTACAATATAGTAATCCAAAATCAATCGTACCTTTTAGATAACGTAAAATTCGTTTAACAATTGACCAATGAGCTACACTTGGTTTGTCTAAAACTCTAGATACAACATTTACAGCAAAACTTATGTCCGGACGACTTACAATTTGCAAAAACATCAAATTGCCGACAGCTTCACGATAAGGTACATTACTTACAATAGTTTTTGATAAATATTCATCATGATTACAATCAATTGGTGTTGATACAATATTAGCTTCTGACATATTAAACTTTTCTAAGATTTTGTTAATATAAGTACTTTGATGAATGAAAACAGACCCATCATTCAATCTACAAATTTCCATTCCAAGATAATTAGTAACTTCTTTAGTACTAGTAATTTTAAAATTTTTACTCAAATCATTCAACAATTTATCAATCAAACTTTCATTTGAAGCTGCAATAAGTCCGTCATCAACATAAATTGCTAACAAGATCTTATTATTATTATTGTTATATATGTATAAACATGGGTCACCCGTACTTTGACAAAAATCTAAATTTACAAGAAAATTAGTGAAGTGCTCAGTCCAGCATCTTGGTGCTTGTTTTAAGCCGTATAAACTTTTCATTAATTTACATACGCGTGAGCTTCCATCATCAAAACCTTCAGGTTGTTTCATATATATATATCTTCCTTTAAGTCACCGTATAAAAAAGCCGTTTTTATATCAAATTGACCGATATGTAAATTTTCACGAGCAGAAATACTAAGTATCAATCTTATTGTATCAAAACGAACAACCGGACTAAAAGTTTCTTTATAATCTATATCTTTCTGTTGCGAATAACCTTTAATAATCAACCGCGCTTTATAACGTTCTGTACCATCTGGATTGAGCTTCTTCACAAAAACCCAACGATTGTTAATCACCTTTTTATCTTTTGGCTTTTCCACTAATACCCATGTCTTATTTTCATACAAAGAGTTCATTTCGTCCTGCATTGCAGCTTGCCAACTATCTTTTTCTTTACTTGTAATTGCTTCGTTATAATTAGATGGTAACTTTTCAGCAATAAACGTGATCAACGTGATCGGACATCCATAATATTCTGTAGGTTTTAATTTTGTTCTATCGCGCAATTGTCGTTCAGTTTGATTGTTATCGTTATTTGAAGATTGTAAAGGTTCTCTTTCTTCAAACTCATTTGATTCATTTTTAAGTAAAAGTTCATTATTTTTAGGAGTTATAATTTCATTTTCTTCAGTTTCTTTATTATTATTGCTCAAAGAATTCAAAATAATTGAATCAGCTAATACTCTTTCAGGTTTAAAAAGTACATCTCTACTTATAATGACATCTCGCACTTCCGGAACATATACACGATAACCTTTACAATCCTCATGATATCCGACCAGATAACCTCTCATCGATTTTTTATCAAGTTTCTTACGCTTTTCTTTTGATATATGTACATAACACATGGTTCCAAATATTTTAAATCTATCAACAGTAGCTGTTTTTCCATTCCATAACTCATAAGGAGTTTTATTATTTTGTTTTGTTGGGCCTGTTCTATTAATTACATGTACAGCAGTATTCATTGCTTCTGCCCATAAGGATAGAGGTAAGTTTGAATTTGAATATAACATTGATCGAGCAGCCTCTACAATGATTCGGTTATCGCGCTCTGCAATTGAATTTTGTTCGGGCGTATATGGAGCATTAATCGAATATTTTATACCTTTACTATTTAAAAAAGAGATCACTGCTTTATTATCGTATTCTTTATCACCATCAAAATGAATTTCTTTAATATTTGTTGCAAATTGATTCTCAACCCCGATACAAAATGATTTTAGTTTTTCTATTATTTCAGATTTTTCTCGAATAAAATGAATTTCTCTATAACTTGAAAAATCGTCTTTAAAAGAAACAAAATATAACTTCCTACCGAGAGACTCTACTTCCATAGGACCACAAACGTCAGTATAAATTATTTCGCGAGTTTTAGTGGCACGATCGATCTTTTTGTGAAAAGGCAATCTATGATTTTTGCCATAAGCGCAACCTTCACAAAAGAAATTTTCATCCGTAAATTTTATATTTAGATTTTTCAAAAAATTCTTCACATGTTTTACATTTTGATGACAGAGTCTTTCGTGCCATAATTGTAAAACATTACCGTTGGAAATGCTCGATCTACTCTTTTGTTCTACCACGTTACATTCTTTTGGAATTAAAGTTTGAATGTCTAATTTTAGCAAACTACCAGGCTCATATTCGGAACCAGTTACAAGAATTTCATTACCATGCTTTAAAGTACATCTCGTAGCATTATGTGTTATTTCATAATCTATACCCCTTTTACCCGCATATTTAACAGAAAACAGATTATACATTGAATCAGGAACATATAATACATTATAGATAGTACCTTCTACTCGTTCACTATTTTTATAAGTTTCAAAGTCAATATTACCTTTACCATATGCAGACATTGTCATACCGTTGCCCATTCTTACACTGACTGGTGTTGTATATTCTTCGAACGTTGAAAACCATTCTCGATGCTTCGACATATGATCCGTCGCACCCGAATCCACAATCCAGAGATCATCCCGATTGCCACAGCTGCCTTTGTCACCTATTAGTGCTATCCTCGAGTTGATTTCTTCTGTCCAGAAGACGAGTTACTTCTTTCTTGATTATTCGACCATCTTCGCTGTCCATTATTCTTATTCATGAAGCAATTGTTACTTTTATGACCTTTTCTTTTGCACGTATAACACCTGAAGCAGTCCCTTTTTAAATGACCTTGTCTTCCACAATTATAACACTGCTCTTGTTTCAAATTATTCTTCTCATATTTATAAGAGTCATTCTTCAGTTCTTTATGACCGATTGTCGTCTCCTCGTGTACTTCCTTTTGCTCTTGTAATCTAAATTCTTCTGCCATCAAGCGCTCAGTCAAATTTTCGAGATTCTTCTTATCGTCAGATACCGAATCCCAAGCACTGTGAAAATGATTAAACTTTTGTGGCAAAGATGTTAAAACACGAGTCATCACCATAGTCTTTTCAATTTTTCCCCCGAGATTTTTCATTTTTCTAGCCAACTGTTCTATTTTTGAAATACTATACGTAACACTTTCACTCTCTGTCCACTTAAACTCAAAAAATTGTTTTTGAATCATCGACAGATTTTCATCAGATTTTAGATCATATGCTGTATTCAATTTGTCCCACATCTCCTTGGCAGTAGAACAACCCATTATAAGTTCGAGAGGCTTTCTCTCCACTGTTGTAACAATTAACTTTCTGGCAATTTTGTCCGCCTTCTTGAACTTTTCCAACAACGCGTCACGATCTTCTGCACCTGCAGCTGGCTCGGCTAATCTTCCTTCGCAAACATCCAGCACATCATCATCCTCTTCCATCAATGTGCGTACTACGAAGCACCATTGATGCCAATTATCTTTGTCTCGAAGTTTTTCAATTTTTATATTCGGTTCCATTTTTGCACTAATATTTTATACTTGCACTCCAATTACACACTGCACTCCGATTTTAAAAAGCCACTGGGCCCATAACCTGTTGAGGTATGGTTAAAAATAATTAATAATTTAAGTACAGGAGCAAACACACACTTTATTGAAGAACAGTTTAGTAGCAAGTATACATACAACGGACACACGAAATACACATTACAAAAGCAGATTTAAAACTGAACTTAACTGGTCGAGTGCATCTCTGTTTATATAGAAAAAAGCTTCCAGATTTTTCCTTTTATTTAAAACTACCAGAACATTACTTTTGTAGACTTCTCACAGTAAACAAGCATGTGTGTGGGCTGAGGCCCCGCCCAGGTAGCTAGACCTCCCACCGCACAATACAAACTTTCACTCTACAATAATAGGTATACTTACTTAAAATTGAATGTAGAGTTTTCTAGTAAATTCTCAACAAATACGTCTGCTTGGGCTGGTGGTCAAAAAAAGGAAAAAACGGTCGCGTCCAAAGATAACCTGAGTTAGTATGAATCAAATTTAATTAAATACAATATTTAGGATAAATAGATTCTTACTACAAGGAATTTTATTATTTATACTTTTTCAATAAAATATTATCACAGATTCATCAGACATTTACGTAGATTTAATTAAATATGTAACAGTTAGCCATGGCTCACACAACGGATCAAACAGGTGGCAGTAGCCTACAGTCGCTCATTTTACAGGCATTCCCAGAAGATGCGCGTAACGCAAAAACATGCGTTCAGTGCTTTCTGCTTCCTGCCATATACTCTTCAGTTTTTGCTTCTGTAAAGCTTACACGGTTATGTTCGATTTTCTGTACTGCAGCTGTCCATATTGTCAAACAAATTTACATTTTGTACACAATCAGTTGGTTATCATACATTAATTTGTAGGTTAATTGGTTTAGTACTATAATACAGTTTTATTTGTGCTAAAAGTCTGTGGTGTGCCAAAAGACTGTGAATAGAACATTGGAATTTTGGTCAACTGAACGTTTTCAACTTACAACGTTTGTAGTAAATAAGTAGGCCTAATTGCCGTAAATGTACATCACGACCAAAGCACTAGTCAGCCGTAAACATTTTAACTTCAAGGTAAAGTGTTAGATATACAAGATATGAATCCTCACAAATCTTATTTGGACTACTTCAGAATAATTTGACCGGCTAATACATGTATAAATTGACAGTCGTGTTCAGATTGCAAAACAAAATTCTCAAATTTAAAACTGTGAGATCGGTCTGAAAATTTTGCAATGCCGATATAAGGCAATTTGAATCAAGTGCAGCTAATTATATGGATCGTAGAGTTGTTCCCGAAGAGCTTCGAGACTTGAGTATGGCGGAAGAAATAATACGCCTTGCTGGAGAGCATCCTGATATTTCTCTGCATAAAATATGGGGAAGACAAACTGCGCGCAGTAGAAATTTTATAAACTTTAAACAAGAGATTTGAAAATTGTTTCACTCACTTCCTCGAACAACAAATTAGTAGGTGCCATCATTCCTGCCGTTAAAACCACTGCGGCAAGAGTCCCTCATTTCATTTTTCGAGCAAACATTTTGAACGTCTTTTTATTTGGTTGAAAAGAAACAATGGATACTATTATGATATAATTATTGATGAAGAACAGATTAGTAATATTCCTGTTGATGAGTCCACAGAAACGTTATTCAAACTTTTGACGATTAAGTTACATCAGAAAGTGGTAATTCAGATAAATTAATATCTGAATAGAATTATCCTAGAACTGAACCTTCTAGTCGAGACAAAGCGATAACTTTGGTGAAATAGAGTACAAATAGACCCTGCTGTTAAGTTTACAAATAGAGGATCTGTCGCCCACGCGTTTCAAACATTAACGGTATTTCCTAATGGTCAAGCTAATTTTAATCATTTTCGAGAACGCGAGATTACTCCATGATGTTATTTTTAATATCTTCTTGAATACGGAATTTACACTTTGCTACAAATCAACGTTTTCGATTTTTTGCACTACATTTAATTCTATTTTGGAATTCAATTTCAATTGGAAGTTTTTTTTTTAAATACGCGTCATTCATACAGTACTCTTAACGAAATTTTCTACGCCAGTGGTTCCCAAACTTTTCAGTCCGCGGACCCCCCCTCCAAATAATTAAAAATTTCACGGACCCCGTCTGAGTTATGGAAAAAAAACAGTAAAATTTATACACTCTTATATTTTCATTAAGATGTATTAAAATCAAAATTCTCTTAACTCGCAAAATTATAATATTAATTATATCAAACATAGTTTAATGAGAAAAATGAAGCTGGTTTTGAACAATTAACTCTGCAATATTAGGTTTCATGTCTGATAATTTCAATATTAAGTCACTCTCGACATTAACTTTATTTCTTAAATTTTCCAACCTCGACTCTATCTTTCAAGCCACACGTGTCGAAATCCAGCTACTTAGGCGTAAAATCACCTTCACGGAAAAACGTTTTGCTTAGATACAGCGCTTATACGTCGACTAAAACAGGGTGATCAGTTTTGCGTTGATGCGGATCTCTAGTCAGTTCGACTAACAAATAGATCTGCTATACGACATGATTTAAAGACATTATAAAAATCCATTAGTTTGAAATTACTTTTACAATCACAATTAGTTTGAACAAAAACAAAGTAGGAATCTTGTGGAATCTCCTATAAATTGTTTTAAGATTCTAAAATTTATATTTTAGAGCATAAAAAATCTGAGAAAATTACGGTATATTCTATTTTTTCATAAACGTATCCGTGGATCCCCTGAAACATTGTCGCGAACCCCCAGGGGTCCGCGGACCCCACTTTAGGAACCACTGTTCTACGCTATGGAAACAATTAACAGTGTGCTAATCACATTATGTTTCAAGGAAGCAAATTAAGAGGTATAAGATTGTATGAGAAGCATAGGTGTACAGAATTACTAGTTACGGTAACTATCTAGTAACTACCAGGAATCTCTGCTCTCTTTGTACGCTTTCATCAGCCAACTATTTTTCACGTGTAGGCCTGCTGTAGTTGTTATACACTTTTAGTTTACCCACACAATTCTAATAAAAAAAAACTTTTTATTACTGTACATATCATGAAACCGCGGTATTAAATGGTTAAGAAGTGGTTTAATATGTTTTATTTCTATTACGTTCAACTTTATCAACGGTTTATTTACTATCAACAATGTGTGTGCGTGTGGGCTAGATGCTCTTTAAGTACTGTGCCGAGGCAAAAATTTAGAGTTGAATTCCTCGGCCGTATTTCGCGCCCGACAATGCTGGGTGAATATCAGGACAAAGATTGGGCTGTTGGAAGGGAAGAGCTTCGCTATATATAGGCCTTGACTGATATACCGTTACGGCGCGCGGCAGCGTAATCAGGACTGCTGCGATCTATCAGCTGTTTGTAACCGTTCACAATTCTCTGCAAGCCTTTTCTGTACTCTTGCTTGCCAGGCTGAATACGCCTGTCTTTTCATTTTCAACACTCCTACGGGGCGGTTCATTTGACGGCTAGCATTTGTAGACATCTTTAAAATGACTTCGTAATTTTATAAAGTGCTTCAGGGTCCCCGCATAGTCGGGAGGTAAGGGGTGCCAGGATGGGGACATTCCACCTATCCTCATCCGCTGAGCAGAACAACAAGTTCCCCGACGCCGTCAGACCTGCTAGAGCCCACCAACACCCAACGGAACCGCTGTAAAAATTTAAAGTTGAATTCCTCGGCCATATTTCGCGCCGACAATGCTGGCTGAATATCAAGACAAAGGTTGCGCGGTTGGAAGGGAAGAGCTTCGCTATATATAGGCCTTGACTGATATACCGTTACGGCGCGCGGCAGCGTAATCAGGACGACTGCGATCTATCAGCTGTTTGTAACCCTTCACAATTCTCTGCAAGCTTTTTTGTACTCTTGCTTGGCAGGCTGAATACCCCTGTCTTTTCATTTTCAACAGATATATATATATATATATATATCCATCATTTTCTATATAAGTAACTCGATGTTTCTTGCAGTATACAATATTA
Source organism: Magicicada septendecula (assembly GCA_034769895.1). NCBI lineage: Eukaryota > Metazoa > Arthropoda > Insecta > Hemiptera > Cicadidae > Magicicada > Magicicada septendecula. The sequence goes on from CM068376.1 coordinate 331,244,463, forward strand.
TCTACTTGCAGAAGAAACAAATTGAACAGAGGTGTTAAAAAGAATATACAATATTATCTACTTGCAGAAGAAACAAATTGAACAAATTATATATATATATATATAGGAATATTAATTATCGACCGTATTATTATACTGTTAATGATTTCGAGGTTCGGTCATTAATTATGAAAACTCAGTTTTGCGACGTTTCGAGATTTATTTCTCTAGTGTAATGTGGTTGCTGTAGCTCATCTCACAGTTAATGTAAGTAAATAGTTATAGTAATGTATGACTTTACACACACCTATACACACTTACAAATAATATAATTGTAGTAAGACTATATTTTAATGTTGTAGGCATGATTATGAGAAGAATAAACCTCGAAACGTCGCAAAACTGAGTTTTCATAATTAACGACCGAACCTCGAAATCATTAACAGTATATATATATATATATATATACATATTCGTACACCCCCCTTTTTTTTACTGACCCAGAAAATCTATTCGAACTCCCCAAGCTTCATTGCAGGTCCTGTCACCTTTTAGCTCATAGATCTTAAAGCTAAAGATCTATTTTGGGGGGGGGATTACTTAGATATTTAAAACTAGACTCTTGGTCTAGATGGAAGAAAAAATGTGCTGAGCCCATAGTGACAGGACTTACAATAAAACACTTGTGTAACAGTAACAACATTTTTATTAGTGCTCATGTTATTTTTAAGTTATGTTCATTTTGCAGACACTAAAAATTTGCAAGTAATAATAATAACATCTAACAATATGACCAACGACTGAAGTTACTAAAATTGTATAACAAGTAGATACAAGTTACTTTCCTTTTATAGACATTAAATATTTTCAAGTTATAGTCTCCAAGTTATTTGCAACTTATAGTTTTAAAGTTATTTTCCAATTATTTTCATTTTATGGACACTAAAAATTTTCAACTTGTACTAATAACATCGAATAATATGATTAACAATGAAATTACTAAAACTGTATAACAAACAGACACTAGTTATGCTCACCTTATAGACACTGGAAAATTTCAAGTTGTACTAATAACATTTAACAGTATAATCAACAAATGAAATAACTAAAGCTGTATAATAAGCAGACACAAGTTATGTTCATTTTACAGACATTAAAAAAATTTTCAAGTTATAGTTTTAAATTTATTTTCAAATTATTTTCATTTCATAGACACTAAAATTTTTAAGTTTTAATAATAAATGTAACCCCACGATTAACAAATGAATTACTAAAACTGTATAATAAGCAGATCCCTCTCACAGTAATTACATCATGCACAATATGTCTGCATAGGACATGCTACGACCAATCTTAACCCTTAGATGCAGTATTGTGAACGCTGTCTAAAACTCAGACATATGAATAGAAATACTATTTTTTATGCAGACGTGTGTATGGTAGTGTACTGAATACACATTAGTAAAGAGTCTAAATATATGAAGATTTAATTAGTAACGCTAAAATAGGTCAATTTTTCTATTACTTCACGCGCGCGCGCGCGCGCACACACACACACGCACGCACACTTGTACAAACTAGCTCACGCGGAGTGACAGATTTCGTGTTTACTCATATACAAACATAGTCTTGAAAACGATTCCACCCGCAAATACTTGTGGCCTGATTTTGACAGGAAATTTGTGATAAACGTGATATGTATGTATTTAAAATACATCGAAATATAAAGACTCAGTCGGACGTGACCTCTTAACGCAGTGCCCATTGATAACAGTCATAATGTTGAAACTGTGATTGTATAGGCCTACAGAACGTTCTGGATATTTGGTCGCGTAAAACTAATATACACTCAATTCACTCTAGGCTATAAAGTTAAATAGAGCAGTGTTGTCGGTTGATTGTTTATGTACGCTGTTACGAAGTCGTGGCACTCTGGACACCATTGTTGACAGGTAACAACGAGATGATATCACTCTTCCCACAATATAAACAAACACATTAATCACTCGAGCACGCAATGTTGAAACGTTCCAGTACAGAACGTTCTTCTAAATGATTCACAGCGAAGCGACCGGCGTCTAAGGACAGAGAGTTGTGTATGACTCAGCAGTATTATCTATACTGTAATGTCTATGTAATGTAATATCTATACTGTATTATGTTTTGTCTATAAAATATACTTTATTAAGCTGTTAATAAGCACCCTAAATAAACATGATGTAATTTATTGTTCCAAAATAGTTAACACCGTAGTGAAGAATACAAAACGCCATCATGATCAATATGTTACGCCTTCTCATTGCAATTGTGTCTCTTATATTCGTAATACTTGAATGTAAACTCTAGCATTCCATTTTAATCTTTTAATCTTTACATCTGCGGAATAAATTTAAGATAGTTTCTGATAAATTCATTATGCCTTAAGTGCTATAAATTAAATCTCCTGATTCCCTTTCTTATAATAACTTTCGTAGCTCCTTAATTTCTCCCAATACTTTAATCTAAACACAACCAGGCCCGGATTTAGCTGTCCTGCCGCCACTAGGCACTATTGTTAGCGCCCCCCCTCCCCAACAAGTAACTTCTATATATATTCAATTCTCCTTGACCGCTGAAAAAAAGTTGCTGAAAATAGTCATTTCAACTATCTCTAAAGCAAATATCTCGTTTGATCTTAAATCTAAAAGGGAAATGTGACGGAATTGTGCAAAAGACTACATTTTTTTTAACATGTGTACACTTTAGTAGCACATAGATTAGTTTTATAACAAGTAATATACGTAGGCCTACTTTCTTTTTATAGGTTTATTTCTAGACCTACATAGTTTGGTTTTATCATCAAACATAGTAAAAATAATGAAAGTAATGTAAAGAAATGAATGTAAAAATGTCAGATAAAATTTTAGAACGCATTTGGTCAAAGTATTGACTGATCTATAAAGAAAGAGTAATGGCAGGGCTTTTTTTAGAAACAAATATCAAAAAAGTTATAACGTGGTAATAATAATTTACAGAATAATTTGTTAAAAGCCAAAATTATTAATGTATAATCCAATAAAAAAATATATTTAAAATTTAACAAGTTTGAGTTAACAATTCTTAATGGAGATAAATTTTTCATTTAGGTTAAATTCCAAGCATATCTGTTTCTGATTGTTTCTAATACTTATAACAAGTATTAAGTAGACGACTGTTGCAGTTGTTTAATGTGCTACATTAGGCACTGATGTCAATAGCAGTCGTGCTCTCCATTACTTCGTAACTAATGTGTTCGCTCCTTCAAATGCTGTACACACCCCTAGATAATGATCATCTATTTCTTCAATAGCCTGTTAACACAGGATAAATTTTAGTGAGGAGAGTATTCCAATACGATGGAAGCATTTTCTAAACAATCGCGCTTGGGAATTCTGAATTTTGTAGAGTGCCTAAATTTTGCGCCTGTTGTTTTGCGTGTAAGATCTGGGATTGCTTCAAGGTCTTTTGTAGAGAAGTGTCCATTGATAGTCGATGACTACTCTTTTAGTTTTCGAATAATTTTTAATTACGGTTACCATTCGTATGTAATGTTTGGCTGAGATATAGGTGTCTTGTTTTTTGTTTTTAGCTAATTAGAGATCTTTTCTTGGCAACCATGTCTGCAATATCATTGGCCATAATCTTACAGTGCAATGTAATTCATTGGAGAACAACCGACTTACCATGGACAAGTGTGATGAGATGAATTTTTAAAACTCTCTTTCACCCTGAGGTCATAGGGTACTCATTGGATAGCTGCTTTTCAATTAAACTGAATGACTCTTATTCAACATGTCTCTTCTTGTTTGCAAATTTCCCACTGCTGTTTAAACTAAGTGCGGCTTTCTCCATTAAAATTTGTGGCAGCAGAGTGACAATAAGGTGCAAGTTTCTCCTGCTATTTCACCCAGTTCATAACCTGTAAAGCTATACACACATTCCTTAAGGGGTGCAATTTGTGGCAGCAGAGTGACAATAAGGTGCAAGTTCCTCCTGCTATTTCACCCAGTTCATAAGCAACCATTAGTAAAGCTATACACACATTCCTTAAGGGGTGCAATTTGTGGCAGCAGAGTGACAATAAGGTGCAAGTTCCTCCTGCTATTTCACCCAGTTCATAACCTGTAAAGCAACCATTAGTAAAGCTACACACACATTCCTTAAGGGGTGCAATTTTATTTGTTTGCATATCCACAGTTTCCATATCTGAGGGTTGTAAGATTTTATTATCATATTCAGTATTTTTATGGATCTACTAACTTAATTCCCAATTACAAAATACAGGATAAAATTCTATAGAGTTCATTCAGTGTGAAGTAAGTTCTCGGTCTGTCAGGAGTTTAAATGCACTTAATAACTCTTCCACTTTTTCTAAAAAAGTAACTTACGTTTCTGGTCATTTAGGTGGCAAGGCTTTACTCTCCATGTTTCGTTCGTTTTATGCATTAATTTTGACATAAATTTTGAGTACTGTAGAACTAGTTTCCTTTCTAGGAATAATGCGGTAGTGTAGTCTTGTTATATTGTTCATAGATTCTATTGGGGATTTGGTTCCTTCAGTGATTATTTTCAAACCATAATTTTGCATACTTAGTAAGTTCTCCAACATGTTAGGTGCTATAACATAGGTCTAAAGTATGTATAGTAACAAGTAACCCAATTCTTGTTTTTCTGCGACACTCCTATTTCATTTCACTCATTTCTATAAGGATTCTCCATTACTTGTATCACTCCTATGATTTTTTTCATGACAGCCTATTATCCAGTATAACTCTAAAACAGGCTATTTTTTTAGAATTGGTCGTATAAAAGGCTACTCCTTATGCACGGCAATAATCCTAATCAATTGTCAATTATTATCATAGGGAAATTCGGGCTTCTCCCTTTCCACCCCAGACTAACGATTTAAAATTTTGTTCCTTACGTATTTATCTTCATTAGGTTCCTGTCAGTCTATTCATGATGTACTTCCAGAGCGATTTCTATTCTATTTTTGAAGTAGGTCTACTTGAAATTCAAGTAACCATATCACAAGATCTTCGGCTTACATGGCAAATTTGCCACACGGTAAGCTTACGCTAATGGCAATAAGTTTATTGTAAAGAAGAATAAATTTTAAATGATATTTTTTTCATCTTATGAATTGCAAACTTAAAGTTAATGTACAAATAGAAACTAAATTTGTTTGGCGTAGTGTGGCGTAGGCATTTCTATAGAGCTCACATTCTTTGCGTTGTTCTTGGGTTCTGACAGGCTTCCTAAGACCATTTACACTTGTGAACCATTTGCGACAGCTGACAAATTTTACCGTTCCCTATGAAATTATCTGCAGTGTTTTCCCACCTTCGGAGCGAATTCTGTCCTTTTAATCGTAAAATAAAAACTAGAATCCTATGACAAGTGTGCGAAACGTAGGTAAATATTTCACTGAACTACTCTTAGGCCTACTTATCTAAAAAGCAGGGCTTGTCGTTGAAGAAGCAGGCATGCAAATCTCCTGTCTCCTTTATTCCCTTGAGTGCATTATACCTTACAGGTCCCATCATCTTCCACACATTGTCCAAGTATTTCCTTATCGCTGACCTTTCTATCTCTTCTCTATCAGTTTTCTTTTAAAACTGTTCAGAATAAATTTACTCATCTGAACATATGGGAAAGGAATTTTACTTTCCTGTTTACCATATTTTGAAAGTGTTTTTCAGTTTAACTTTCCTCAAACCTTCAATGCTCGTTTTCCTCTGTTGCCATTTTAAAAAAAATATCCTCCACATATCTTAACCACTCCGCTTCTCTTTCTTCTCAAAAGCAATCACTCCTTCAAATTTTTTTCAGCAGCCTTCCTAACTTTTAAATCCATATTTACTTCTGAAAGTTTCGTTTTATTCTGAGACGCTTGTTTAGCAGACATGTTAGATTTCTTTTTGTGTTTTAAATGGGCGGCTACTTTATTGCCTTCCGTAATCGCACGCCTGAATTACCAAATTAGCAACTCATTCGGTGAATTTCTTGATTATCCGCAGTTAAGAATATTGTGTATAGGTTTTAATTTCTCATCGATACACATGGCAAAGTAAACGCCATTAACGGAAGCTGTGACAAAATGATTCAAAATTAAAATTATACCGGTGAATATTGTATGAAATACGCTACGTGTTCATTGGGTAACAAAATGGTAAAAAAAATTATTCAGAATAATTTCATCTTTATATTGAACTTTTTTTATACCAGTCAATCTCTTAACGACTTGACAATCTCTCACGGAGCTTGACAAAGGTGCAGTAAAGGAGAAATTACTGTAAGTCCTAAGCCCCGTAGATATAACAATGAGGAAGAATAGTTAATTGTGTTTAGCTATTTGATCTGCTACGTCACTTACAACTAACGGAGAAAAGTTTTCTGTCATTACAGAGAGTATAGGGACTTAGAATGAGGTAATAATAATCGAAGCAGAGAATAAAAGTGAGGATGGTTTTACTGAGAAAAACTACACAGTGTTGAGATGTACGGAGCTTCTTAGCGACTTTGAAGCTTGCCACTAGCCCGTAGCACAAACACACTCACACACACACACACACACACACACACAATGGTCTCGTAGTTTTATACGCATACATGTTTATCATTATTATCCAGCTGTACAATGTTTACACATTTTCCGGAACCAAAGATTACAGAATTGATTGAATTCTCATCTTCCACCGATGCTTGTCCGTCCAAAGATCTTCAATTTCTCGTTCCCTCAATATAGTCTGAATTTCTTCTATCCAGGTGATAGGTGGTCTTCCTCTTTTTCTTCTTCCTGGTGGGGCCCATTCCATAGTTCTCTTTGGTAATCTTTCCTGTGTCATTCTTTTCGTGTGTCCATACCACTGTAATTTTTTTGTTTGGATAAAATCAACAATCGAATTTTTCACATTTATTCTGTCCTTAATGACTTCATTTCTAATTTTCTCACGTTTGGATACTCTTACCGAACGCCTCCAAAAGTCCATCTCTGCTGTCATTAATTTTGTCCATGTGTGTCTAAACTTCTGAGCCGTAAGTCATGATACTCCTATCAATGGTTTTAAATATTTTGTTTTAGTTCCTGCTGTAAATTTCTTATCCCACAGGATTCCATTTAATGTAGATATAGCCATCTTTCCCAAATTAATTCTGGATTGTATTTCTTTGTCTTGCCTACCCACTGGCCGTAATTTTCACCCTTAAGTACTTGTATTCCTCTGTATATGAAATCTTCCCTATGTCTTCCTCCAATATCAAGTCTTGATGAAGGTCACCTATTCCCATGCGTTTTGTTATATTCATATTTAGGCCTACCTTTAGTACCCATTTCTGATATTCTTGTATCAATTTTCTAGTCATCTACTCTATGTCTTCAAAATCTTGAGCCAAATGTAATTGGTCATCAACAAACTGTAACGAATAAACGCTACCACCATCAAGTGGAATCTCTATGTTCTTGCACATTTTTTCCAAGTCTCTATTGCTTTCTCCGTATAAATTTTAAAAGCGTGGGTGATAGACAACATCCCTGGCGTAAACCTTTGGTTACTTTAAATCCTAGTGACAAATTTCTTTCCTGTTTTTATTCTCGATATTGAATTGTTATAGAAATTTTGTGTAGCTTTTATGATAATGGGGTTGATACTAGTTGATGTTAAAGCTCTCTACACATTGGCTAACGGTACATTTTCATAGGCTTTTTCAGTGTCAATAAAAACTAAATGAAGAGGTCATGATCGAACTGTTTTCTTCTCAATTGTTTGTTGTAAGGAGAAAATAAGATCTATAGTTGATCTACCAACTCTGAAACCTGCTGCACACATGTTTATAATGTTTAAATCTTTAGTATAATTAAAATTTCATATTTGAATTAACATTACATTTAATAATCTATATATCTATTTACATTATTCAAAGAGGTAATGAGTTGGGATGTCTTTGAAAAATAATTTTGTTGATTTCTGAACAAATCTCTCGCAGTTATCTCCAATAATAAAAAAGTTCCTCGCTGATCGACTTTTTGCCCCCAATACTAAAAACAAACTGAGCCAAATGTAACAAAATATATTTTTCTTTGCTTCAGTCAATACATTAACGCAAATCCAATGCCACCATAGTCCCAAGGAACTACTATTGCATAGACCTGCAAGCTCAACAAAAATAATTTCATTCAACTCACCTAGTAATGGCGAGTTGAATCAGTAAACTAAGTAAAACTCCTGTTTTTCTCGGTATCACAATTCTTATTTATTTATTTTTTGTAGTTATATTTGTACTTGTAAATATTTTAAAGTATTCCAAAACACGTAAAGTAGAGTTATTTATAACGCATGACAGTATTTGATGATTATTTTTAAGTTAATTTTTCGATTACAAAATTTTAAAATTAGCTAGTGTAGGCGTGCGGTTTCTCCGTAAGGACAATGTATTTCCCTAGCTCCCCCATAGTCTCATGTGACAAAGTATAGATAGGAATGTAATTCGGATCCCTGATTGGATATTAAACAATTGCTGGAACGAACTCTGGTGGTGCCGAACCGAACCTCACGCTGGAACCCCTGTGCGCGGACCGATTGTTTATTGTTCGTCTGTGTGCTAACGTCGTTGTGCTTCTGAGTATTACTGTCGTCATGGATAACCCAACTTTCAAAGACAACATCGCGATAATAGGTAAAACACAAATACATATATTTTTAGTGATTCATTAATTTTTCCAAAATTATTACTAATTTTCGTCAAATTTCTTTAGAAATTGTGTTTGTTATCGCATCCTTGACAGTAATAAGGTTAGCTCTAGTGTAATAAGCTCCCGCCAAATTCGCGCCAAAATCTTACCTTTTATAGCTCCGTTTCACAACACACTGTTTTTTTTTATACCTACATTGTTTAAAAAAATATTTTATATTAAAATTATTACTTAAAAATTTCGTTCATAATTTCTAACTTACTAATGGAGTCAGGAAATAATTTTTAAATAAATGCGATAAAAAATTACACAATTTACTAACTGAAGTAATTACAATTTGATAATATCAGATTCCTGCAAGAAACTCGAAGAGTAATTCATGAAGAAATAATTAAATACGTACATAAAACTGAATGAACGGCATGGACAAGAGAGAGAGAGAGAGAGAGAGAGAGAGAGAGAGAGAGAGAGACTGTGTGTGTGTGATCCTAATCTCACTTCCTTTAAGTCGTTCACTTAATAATCGTAGGCCTACTTACTAATATTATTTCTAACATATTCTGTTCATAATATTTAATAACCAATTTGAGTAGGCTACACAGTTTAACGATAGAATATGTACCGCTTACTTGAGTCACTGCATAATTGATTCCACAGTTCTATCAGATGAAATTGACGAAACTTATTTTATTACCTAGACCTTACTAAATCAACAATATAATTGAATCAATTTCTGAAATTCACACCTCACTCTGCTAAGCGATAATTCAAATAAAAATGTATGCGACGCACAATACTATACAACTTTCAATACGATACTTTTATATCTACATATTTTGTAATTTCTACGATATGTAAATACTATTGATTACATAATAATCAAGTGTATATGAACATATATGATTTATACACATTACGTTTAATATACTTGGACGCTTAGTTCATTGTGTGTGTGTGTCGTGTATGTGTAAATCAAGTAATAATTTATAATTATGAAATTTTGAAGTTTACTGCAATTGTTATTAGGAATGTAAATGTAATTTTTAGGAATTTAGTTTCAGCAGAAACTTAAAGAATTTTTAAACTTAGTTGAACGATACAAGAAAGAAATTTCTTAGTTTTAAGTCGACCATGTGACAGTGATCTCTCTGTTTGTATGTCTGCCTATTTGCGGTACTTCTCGCGTTGCGTGCATCAACGGATTTTCGTAAGACTTAGCACATGAGTCCACACCTTACCACACTTACACATTGATCACCCGATGATAGGGGGGAGGAGAGGAATAATAAATACGACAGGTCAAAATTTAGGAAAAAAATTGTAAAAATTCATATGGGGTGTCAAATTAAAGAGGCATTTAACCACAATGTTAATAGCGTTCAGATTTAAGATATTTTAACATTTTGGTACACTAAAACCTAGAAAGTGTCACGACATTTTAAAAAACATCATAAAAGTCCATGCCGTGTAGGCCTATCAAATTAAAAAGAATCCTAACCAAATACTATTTCGTTTTGGAAAATTAGAAATTTTCAAACGGGGTGAAGTTCATTATTTATAAGCGCATAGTTCTATTACTTGGAATGAATGGCCTCGAAGAGAAGATCAGTCGCACTTTCGGTAAAAAAGTCAAAAATAATCAAGGGACAAGAAACGAGTTACATCGCTGAGAGTATTTGAAGGAAGGAAGGTGCCTAATGTGTAGCTGTAGAGTGCCTAATGTGTGTGTGTTTGTGTGTGTGTGTGCAGCATTTCACATAGAACTATAGAACTATGCACCTGTAAATAGTGAACTTCACTGTCTCTAAATCCCAAACAGTAGACTTATACTTTTTATAGGAAAACATTTTGAATTATAGTACTGCTGCACTAAAAATTTTCTTCACTGCGACGTGACAGACTTATCGGTAAAATGAATGAGGCGCCTGTTGTAAATTTGGCTTTTGTGTAAAATTGGAACAATTTTACTAAGGGATATTTGGGTTTTCCCAAATATTTGGGCACATTTGTATCCTTCCCCCCTCAAGAAACGTCCACAGTATTTGACAATCATTCCGTGTTTTCCCAGTCTCTGTCCTGATATTCCATATTTTCCGTAGTCTCATCTACTCCATCCATCAGCGATGACCGAGATCTACCCTCCACTTCTAGTTTTAACATGATAATGTTTTTGGGCTGGGGGTCATTCCACAAAAATCGTCACCGAAAAATGTAACGCTTACCCCACAGTCTAGGAATTCGATATGTAAACGCATCAAGACAGAAATAATCGCTGCTGACATTGAGTTTAGCAAACGTTTTAGTGAGAATAAATTTGGTTTTACATGCTCTGTTTGTGATCGTCTGTGGTTTGGAAATGATTTAGGTAATCCACCAAACGTAATCCACATTATACGTTTCAAAAGCCTAAAAAACATTATCATGCTTCGATGTTTCGGTTTCGTCGAAATTCTTTGAATGCTTAGGTGCATAAATAGAGAGAGGGAGAGAGGGAGAGAGAGGAAAGAGAGAGAGAGAGAGAGAGAGAGAGAGAGAGAGAGAGAGAGAGAGAGAGAGAGAGAGAGAGAGAATTTCTCAATCTTCGGCCAAAAAACTTTCACTTTGTGTAATGTTTATGTCTTGCTGTAGTTTTTAGCTTCATTATACTTCTAGTTCCCTCATTACTAATGGGTCAAACTCTATAACTCCTCCGTCTCACGTTCAGTAATTTTTCTTGTATACTGTTTACTTATCTTATGTTTTTCGATTCCATTCACCATTATAGTGCATACCATGGTGTTACATGTTTTCTTTCAGTATTTCTAGTAATTTTACTGTTCTACAGCACTGAATTCAATTTTTAAACTTACATAAATCAGATAGCACTTGATGCTGATTTGTTGATCCTCTTTTCCCGCTTAGACCGTGATGGCACAATAGTTTCTGTAAGCGGGCCTTCTCAGTCAAAATAGGCCTACGTAGTCTCTACCCCATCTCTGGCGACACCGCGCCAATCTAGACACTGATGATTGCCTACGGTGGTGGGGACGAAACGTTTGTCAATAGCAACAACTGTGGACCACGGCCTTTCAGCCCGGATGATAATAATAATTTTAACAATTATTCATTATTTCTTGTCAGAATTCTATCGTCTCTGCGCTCTCGATCATGAACATTTAGTGAGACTTACGCTATATCAAATGTTTAACTGAATTGAACAAATTAAGAATTAAGTAAATGTCAGTGGAATAACCAGCAGGTGACGCGTGCTTTCAAACAGCGTTCGTCACGTAGGCCTGGTTTAAGCTTAAACAGCAGGAAGCTCCCAAACTACCGCCATTTTTAAACACAGTATTGAGTGGAATATACGAAGTATATCCACAGAAGATGATTTAATCAGCTGTCTTTGCTGAAATTTTGTTTCATCTATTTAATTTAAAATATTATGTTTTATTTTATTACATATAGGCCATATGTTAGAGTTCAGGGAGTGTGACTGATTCAGGCCACAACACAGTACGATTTGGACAAAGTGTTCGTATTTTATTGACGTAATAGGTTTTAAAATTATGCAGTATAGTTTGAATTTGAGAAAGAAAATCATAGGCTAATAAATTTCTTATTGAATTGAAAAAAAACTTTTGGATGGACTTTGCTGTCCATTGACCGTGTCTTTTAATTCATAACTTGAAACATAAATTGTGTAAAACTCACTTAACAAATCAGTTTCGTGATAATGCCAACGTGAATATTCAATTTGGCCAATCAATTTAGTCGGCTTTCGCATGTGGAGTCTCGTATAACGTTTTCAGTCCTGTCGAAATAGAAAACGGCAGATTACTAGAAGCAATACTCACTGGAAGAGTGGAAAATACTGCAGAAGGGACTATACGGGCACCTTACTCTTGTCACATATGATGCGGTCTTCAAAAGCAGTGTTTGGTTCTCATATGATAAATGGAAACGACACAGACATGCTACGACACAGACATGCAACGACACGGACTGTACTTTTCCTCATGCTTTCCTCATGTTTTCAGTGCATCGTCTGAAATGGATTTGTGTCAATTATTTTATTGGATTTTCGTCTTCACTGGTTGGCGCTGTCTTATCTTTGGATAAGTAAAAAACGCGCGAATTAATTAATTAAGCTTATGCGATATGAATCGGTATTATAGTTCTGAAACTAATTTTTATCTTAAAAAAAGGAGCATATGGCTATTCTGAGGTAATCCTTGGGGTTGTGAGAATCCACAATTTGAATCTGTGTGCTACGTTAGGTTAGACGAGCTAGCGTGATATCGACTTCCGTACCAGATAAATATTGGCTGCTTGGTTTTACTTGACAGTTTCATCTCTGCAGACGCCATTAATCATCCGGATATGTGAGAAGGGCGTCTAGATACATTCTTGTCATGTCTGTGTGGGAAAGGCGTCCAATAACTCGATTGTCGTAATTTTAATTTTTCTTGGCTTTCCGTTTATATCCCAGCTGTTTTCATTAGGCCTAGCCGAGATTTTAATTCCACCCTCTATCACATTGGCAAATTGTGCGATTTTGTTGAACGCTTTTGCTATGTCTCTTGCAGTTTTGCTAAAATCTCCAGCATACTCCATTATCTGCGCATAGTCTAATTGTCAAATATTGTTTCATATATTAGATGCTTTTTTTAATCGAACTAGTTGTACGTTGAATAATGTAGATAGCGTACAACCTTATTCCCTTTCCTATGTCTTTCTGCCTGTTATAAATTTTGCCAGCGTATTCCTCATCATTGTCTGCAGTAACGTTAAATAATTACTGTAACATGCCCATTACACTTGTCTGTTTAACTTACAGCTCACGCAGGGTGACAAAACCAAGACTCACGATCCATATGCGGCTCGGGGCACAATACTTAATGAGATTAAAACATACATTAAAACTGTTACAAACTTAATTTCAATTACTGGAGTTAAAAAATCAATGTTAGATTTAATAAAACGACGAAATTGTATTCATTGAAAGATTACTTTTTATAAATAATTACTTAAATGAATATTATCTTTATGGAAATTAAATAACTGAAAACAATCTTTGTTTCAAATATGTTAACAAAATGAAAGTAAAGAAAATGAATAATTCATGTTAAGAAACCTTGAAAATCATATTATAACAGAAGCTTATTTTTAAAAAATTAATTAATTGTGTAACTAATTGTAATATGTTACAATTAATATATAACAACTAATATGAAACTAGTAGGCCTATGTTACAACTAATATGTAATTAATTAATAATTAATTAATTACAAGTTGTTAGCGAAGTTGTAACTAATTATGTGAAATTTTGACGAGAAAACTGTGACCGATATTTTGGCCTACTGAATTTTAGCTGTAGATACAGATGCTTTTAACATATTCAAACATATGTATATTTAGTACCAGATGTAGGCCTAGATAGTACTACGAAACTGGCATGAATTTTGATCTTTAAAATGGTGAATTAATTACCGAAGGTCAGAGAAATCGATCTTCTTTTTCCAGAGCGCTACAGCCTTGCATGGATCTCGGCTTCCTTCAATATTCTCTTCCACTCACTTCTTTCTCCTTCCAGGCGTCTCCAATTCCTGATTCCTTCCTTTCCAAATCTACTTCCGGCTCTTCCAAACTTGCAACCATCGCCTACTCGGCCTTTCTACTCGCCTCACTCCTCCTACTTCGCCTCACAGGATTCTCTTTGCTTACCTGTCTCGAGCAATTCTCTCCACACGCCCTAACTAGCTAATTCTTCTGGACTTGGTAAATCTTACTGGATCACCTGCTTTGGGTGCAGTATCTCATAGCAGAGAAATCAATGCTCATAATTTTTATTGACACATTCTAAAACAATAACACTTCTATTACAAGAGATCTCCTAGTTCATGAATATATTTGAAACTAACAAAATAAATAATACTCAGAACAAATAAACAATTAAAAACTTGACACTTCCACTAACACCGCCCTCTAATACAATGATATCCCTTGTAGAAATAACTTTCGGAACTCCCAACTGACCGACAGCTACCCACGTCACGAGTTTTCATACCCAGTCAGTGTCACTTTTAGAGTTCAGTGTTATCTATAAAGATTCAGATGTCACTAAATCAATCGAGGCGTCTCTGGAAAGTGCACCGTCTGCAACTCTTTGGTTAGACGACAGAACATTGTGTCACTTTGCTAACGGAACGAGTAGGCCTACATGACAAACTTCATATACGCTACGCCTATCGTTTATGTCAACTCGGTGTAACAATATTAATTTCTTTGCAAACAGCACAGTTTCTTTATACTTTGTTTTCGGGCGAACATCGGAAAATTAAGAACTGGTTAGTGCGAGCTACGCGCACAAATTCAATGCGACGTCCGTAATGCGTGAGTGTAAATTTCTGTACACTAAAAATAAAAACATCGGGGCCTTATACACGTCCGAAGTGGACCACATTTCTTAACCTTTTACTATATTTGGCTATTTTGTATTGTTTAATTTTAATAGATAGTGATATTCATAGGTTCAAAAGTGTTCCTGTTATAGTGGCGAAAATTGTACGGTGAATCGTCTTGAAAAATTCCGCATCCTGGTTCCTCTCTGCCCACATAAAGTACGTGAGTCTTGCAAATACCTGCCGTGCTGAAGTTGACTCTGAGGTGTGAGCACCAAAGGCTTATGAACACAATGCAAACTCGGTGTTACACTGATGCCATCTGTCATTCTGTGCATAATATTAGTTGTTGATCTGCATACAATCCATTGTCTCAATTTGCAATTTTTCGTTTCCCATTCCCTTTTTTTCTTTGAGCGGTTATGTATTAAGTAGAACCGACGTTCTCCCTCGTCGTAGTGTTTCCAGTTTTAAAGATGATTAAATTGACACCTTAACTAAATTAACCATGTAGGACTATTTGTTTTTAACTCTAACTTGTCTGCGACAATGAAACGGCGAGATGTTTGTACCAAAAACATTTCAACCTATTTATTTATTTAATTTTATTTGTCTATTTATTTTATCCTTGACATAGAAAGCACCAAAAAGCATTACTTGTAAACAAAACATAATTATTTATCAATATAACAGCTTCCACAAAATAAAATAACTACAAAATATAATGAACCAATGAGACTACCTCGAAGTAACAGCCTGTTTCAAGGTAGGCTAAAATATTTAGCCTAGTCATAATTTGTTGTTTAGATCCCCGTGGAACAAGAATATCACATCTCTACCGCAGACTGTAATATTTGCATTGTTACTACCTTAAGATACCATATTTCCTGAGATATTTTTTTCCAATTACCGTGTCTGTTTTTCTTTTCCAGTTGGAGTGTTTGGTTTCTTTTCCGTATGCTGCTTGGTCATCATTTTCTGCTGGTGTATGGATACCTATCGCAAAATAAAACCTCCTGGCCGGAGATTTTATGCTAGAATGTGTAGAAACGTGCGTTTTATAGTAAGTAAGAAATACCACGACTTTTTTAATAAACAGGTTTTTTCAGTCTATATTTTATAACTAAAATATAAGCAGAGCAGTATTATTAGTGATATTATGATAATAGACTATGTTATTAGGTTATGCTTCATCTAATAGCCTAATAGGAGTAGAATATTGTTAATAACGAGAATGCTTTTTTTAGATGTAACTTGTAACTTTCAAAATCTTTGTCGTATAACGTTAACAGCTAAAGTTAACAACATTTCTTATATGTGCTCTCCTTCTGTGAATATTTACACGCAATTACGTTTTCGTTAGAATTATTATGAAGACCTTAATATGATGGCTCTTGAAACTGGTATCTATTCTTCTTGCAATTGCAGTCCAGGGAAGTGATCAGATCGACCTCTGTTTACAATCTGTGTGATATTTAAAATTCAATTCTGCTCCCACATGTTTTTGGACATGTTCATGGGATTTCCGTACCACTTATTGTAATTAATCCTTTTAACACTGTAGTCATATAGCTACTGTACCTAATCTTAATTAGGATATTATGAAAATACTAGAGGCTAAATTATCTCTTTGCGTGAATAAATGTGCAGTCTTCTTATGCACCATGTCTTAAAAACTCTAGTCTAGAATTCAATACCATGTTGATCCAATAGTGGAGTGATTACTAAGTGTATCAGTTTCTTAGTTAAAACAGAAACTTTGTTTGTCTATGCCTGATGTAACGTTTTCGCCAGACGAGAATCTTGATGTAGATGTTTTTGCAAGCGTTTACAGTAGCTTCACACCTCTCGGTAAAATCAATATTCATTTACATGTAACGCTTGTACTCATCATTGCTCCTGTTTACTTGCAGAACAGACTTACGTAGTCCTTCCGTACTAAGCGCGCTGTTATGTAGATCTATTATGATGTGGATCTATGTAGGTCTACCTTTTATTGAAACACACACAGACACACACATATACATATATATAATTTGAGAATCTGAACATGGTGAGTATTTATACACATTATTTTTCATAATTTAAAATGTTTTCCTCAGAAGGGTATAACCTGGACGTATAGTAGTTTCTCTGTTGGATACGCATTGAGCAGCCACTGTAATCTTACAGCCATAGACTGTGTTGGTGTTAAAACAAATTTAGGTACTTAATGGTATGTTGAAGGTAATCGTCTTTTGGACACACAGTGAGCAAAACTGCGGCCTTGTCGCCTTTGCCTGTGTTAATACAAAAGTTAGCTAATTAACGTTACGTTAAATGGGAAATGTAATGCACTACATTACTCGTAATTACTCCGGAAATAATTTCACTTGTCTCCACCCACAAAAAGTCGGACAATTTTTTGACCTACATGTACCATATTCTTTGAAGTTTATTCTTCTAGTTTTCTCCAGAAAGCTTTTTGTAGTGCTCATGTGACTAACCTCAGTATGGGAAATATAATGCAGTACATTACTCGTAATTACTCTGGAAATAATTTCACTTGTCTCCACCCACAAAAAGTCGGACAATTTTTTGACCTACATGTACTATATTCTTTGAAGTTTATTCTTCTAGTTTTCTCCAGAAAGCTTTTTGTAGTGCTCATGTGACTAACCTCAGCATGGGAAATATAATGCAGTACATTACTCGTAATTACTCTGGAAATAATTTCACTTGTCTCCACCCACAAAAAGTCGGACAAATTTTGACCTACATGTACCATATTCTTTGAAGTTTCTTCTTCTAGTTTTCTCCAGAAAGCTTTCTGTAGTGCTCATATGAGTAATATTGTCACATGATCTATGACATTCACTGTACGATAGATCGTTTCCGTTCGCAAAATTGCACCCAACTTACATGACAGAACTTTACTTTAGTTTCTCTGTTGGATACGTAATGAGCGGACTTACAACCATAGACTATGTTGGTGTTAAACAGAACTTAGGTACTTAATGGTATGTTGAAGGTAATCGTCTTTTGGACACGCTGTGAGCAAAACTGCGGCCTTGTCGCCTTTGCCTGTGTTAATACAAAAGTTAGCTAAATAACGTTACGTTAAATTGGAAACGTAATGCACTACTTTACTGGTAATTACTCTGGAAATAATTTCACAAGAGGGTACATAGGAAGACATTTTATGTAAGAATGAGAACCGACACGGAGTGGTTGAACTCAAATTGTAATAAATTAAGAAATTAAAAATTTTTGTAATTGTAATATTTAACACAAGGTTACAAACATACACATACATATATATGGAAATGGATAAATAAATTAATATAGACATTTAAAAATTCCAAGTTTTTTGTTAAGAAATCATACGTTTTGTATACAAGTAAAATTGCAGTTCTGCTGTATATTTTACGGGCTGACGTTCAGCATCGTCAGAGACTGAGCTTCTCATGTGCGTACATTCTGTCTGCGATTGTACAGATCTGGGTGCTTGGGAGTCATACGTTACGAGATATAATTATTTTCTAAAACTATTGTGTGTGTGTGTGTGTGTGTGTGTGTGTGTGTGTGTGTGTGTGTGTGTGTGTGTGTGTGTGTGTGTGTGAGAGAGAGAGAGAGAGAGAGAGAGAGAGAGAGAGAGAGAGAGAGAGAGAGAGAGAGAGCAGATTAGTGTCCTCCTTCACATTCCTACAGTAACGTAAAGTCACCAAATGTACACGTATTGTCTAAGAGTTTGCCACGAATTTACTAGTAAGCGATTTTGTCGTTCACGACAATGATTTAGTAGTTTTTAAATTGAATATGACCATAGTATGACAGTGATTCCTTATTTGCAGCCCCAGGATCACATACTCGAAAACGCAGCCGTCAGGGAGGCCAGACTGGAAGCTGCCTGTGTCTGCCTGACCAGAATTATAGAAGTCGACAGTGTTCTTTCTGCTGAATGTGCCTAAAAAGACTGGTTGTGTTTTGATGGAATTTGATTTAAATTCAAAGTTCAAAGGGATCATATCACCGTAAATCTCTTGTTTAAAAAACATATTGCGTAACGTTTACGTTTATAAGTGATTATTGTATTGTATACACTTAAGAAATTTCACATTTATGATAATCACCATTTCCTACTGAACATACAGCGTTTCGAGGCACAGTATTGGTCGAGGCACGTCAGCGTCTGGAACGTGTGCCAGAGACCAGTGACGGGACATCAGAAACTACAGTAGCATTAGTCATGAATCTCGGTGTCTGGAACATCGCCGATAGAGAAAAAAGAGAGAGAGAGATTGGTCGGGGGAAAGAGAGAGAGAGAGAGAGAGAGAGAGAGAGAGAGAGAGAGAGAGAGAGAGAGAGAGAGAGAGAGAGAGAATATCAATTAACAAGTTTCTGTGCATTGTGCATTATCACGTATTGCACAAGCAAAATAGTTGTGAAAGAATTATAAAAAGAATGTAAAAATTAGAGAGAATGTGTGAGACTTAATTCTAACATATGTAGCATGAAATACTTAAACTCAATATGAAAATCATGTTGAGTTTTTAATGCATGTCTTGAAGAAATTAATTGAAATTAAGGAGAAAGTCCGCAGGTAAAGTGATATATAGGTACCACGTTAAAAATGTTGTAATCCTTAGTCACCAATTTCTTAAGTGTTAAGTAGTAATAAGATTAGTGGAATGTTGTATGTGCTTTCCTCAAGAACGAGGCAGACTGGAGACAAAATTGTGTTCAATAAATGAGTCACATACCGGAGAACTTAATTGTTAATTTGTTAATTGTTAATTGTTAAAAACTGATTTACAGTAAAAAAGAATTATGGCCTACAAATAGTATTAATGTAATTTCTAGTTTTTCAATTACTTATAGTGATTTTTAAAGATAGATTAAAAATTATTGTTATCAAAATTAATTATTTTGTTTAGGAAAGGTTATAAAATTACAGTACTTAATTCAAAATATAGTGTTGTTTCAAGAAAACATTTATTTTGTTGAATTTTTTAAACGAATAATATACCTCTAGCACTTAACTTGTACTCAAATTAAGTTTTTAAAATTTACAATTTTAAGATAATAATTTTTTGGAAAACGCAGAAATGCTTTCTACAAATTCCTGCTAATTACATTTTTAATTAATTACATTTTTAATTAACAAATTAATTACATTTTTACTGATATTCTTCTGGTCCACAGTTTCAAATTTCCTTTTCCTTCTTTGCGTTTCTCAACCTTACTTCAAATTGCGAAAACAAATAAAATTAATATTTTAATGTCGCCACACTCTATACATAAAGTGTAAATTTAGTTTGTTTGTAGATTTTATATTTACCATAGGCCTATTTAAATCTTCTGTAAAATGTATAAAGCGATTAGTGACTTCATCATTTACACAACTTTTTTTTATTACGAAAGGACGTAAACAATATTATTTCTTTTATGAATTTGCTAACTGCTATAATTTTTTATTGTTCGACTAAGCTTTTCGTCATTACTGACATCTTCAGGTCTTAAAAAAACTGAAGTCGTTGTTTAAGACCTGAAGATGTCAGTAATGACGAAAAGCTTAGTCGAACAATAAAAAATTATAGCAGTTAGCAAATTCATAAAAGAAATAGTAAGGATGGCTGCTAATTTAAACAATACGAAGAGTAAACAATATTGCTCAAATTAATTTTTTTGCCATTATCCTGGTTTTACCTTCTTCTTTACAATTGGTTACGAATAAGTGTTCTATTACTGTTGTTCCTATCACTTGTGAATAAGGAAAAGAAACATTTAGAATGAAGACCAGTGGGCGCACTTACTGTCTGCATTGAAGGAAACTTACTGTTTAGCGCTCGCTTTTTAGCCTTTCAATCAAGAAATGTAAATCTCAGAAATAATTTCCAGTAAATTAAAATAGGCCTATCCAAATTCATTATAGGTATAGTACAATTAATTAACTCCTATAAATTTTCGCCATTTCTCTGCGTAGTGGCAAATTCGATGGTGTGCCATGAAGCTACACATGTAAGCTTACTTTAACTGCAATCCATACTTTAGCTGCAGTCTTAGGTGTCCATACCTTTTTAGTCAAAATTATTCAATCCGATTAACACTAAATACTTGTTGTGCCAGCAACATTTCTCTTACACCACCACTTTTCAACTTAGCCTTCTTGTTACTGCTAAATAACTCCTCACAAATTTTATTTTTATGCTTCATATCTTCCTTTTTATACTAGTTTTAGGATCAAATTTTCATAGCCAATTGTTAGAATAAATTGTTAAATTCTCTCACTTAACTTTATTTAATCCACTTAAATATACCATCCTTTAACCTACACTTCTTCTTTCCAATGAATTCACTGCTTAAGCCGAGATACACCTTCGGCATCTCTCTATTCTAGCATTTACCTTTGCATTATGTTTCATCTTTGTATGAAGTACGGTTCCAAATATTTAAAAATATTTTATTTTATTTGTTCTATTTTAATTTCATTTACCTTTATGCTTTTTAGTGTAGTCACTCTTTCCGTAGACCATTACATTATTATTGTTTTAGCTTTTCGTCTGTCATTTTCTCATTCTATACTCCAGATTTTCCTTGAGTTTCGCATAAATTTTGCAGATATTATGACCTCCTCTCCATCGTACAGTTGCCAAATTGTTTCAACCTCGTAACCTCATACACAGTTTGGATCTGGTATTTTCATTTCTTTTAAATCAAACGCAACCAATTTAACACTGTGCTTAGCACACTATTCTGCTGCAATCCTTCATTTATGCAGGCAAATTTTGTATCCGCGGATTGTCAGTCAGTCCTCACGTAGTTTCTGTACATGCTTATTATTATAAAATACACATGCTGTTGTTGTAAAAGCATGCTCCTCTTCTTCTATCATTTTACTATTGACCTCGGCAGGATATAGTATACTTTTTCAGATTGAGAGAATTGTCATATATTTCTGTTCTTAATTTTTCTAATAATCTACTTCATTATAAGTGGTCATGTATGCGGCGTCATTTCCTGGTTCTAGCTCTGTCGTCAACCTTTTTCCCAACATTCTTTGTATTCTTCTTTCCCAATTGCACACTGTAAGGCCAATTATTGAACAAATACAACATCCATTGGTTTCCAATCCTGAAAAGTGCGGGGTGCCACTATTAACTCACTAGTTCATACCAACGAAACGTAAATGATTCAGTTATTTTATATAGAAAATTTGTAAACACACACACACACACACACAGGCTATATAACCACACACCTTGTTTTCATGTATTTTAGTGAAACTTACTTTAGCGTGCCCAAAAAATGAAATTTTTTTAACTGTACCTGAGTATCAATAGCATTTACGAGACGTACGGTTTTCTGTGTTATATAAATTAATTAAAGAAAAGAATAATATTTTACTAACTTAAAATGAACGAATAGAATTCAGAGATAACTGAATACCTGTTATTTTCACAGTATTATAGTCTGAGAAATAATAAACGTATTTTTAAACACATTTAAAGAAGATTTATTTCACGGTTTTCATATTATTTATAAATTAGTCCTGAGATAATAAGATTGCCTGCGTGGGCGCCCCATCAAGCCTGTTAAAAAAATGTGTGAACAAAGTAAGAGCATCCAACTGATAAATTGTATACTGTTTTTAACTGACTAAATAAACTGCCAATGTTAAACATTTGAGCGGTACAGAGAGAAAGTGCTAGAGGTAAGTGAGCCATAGTACGTATCAAGGTTTTTGTTGAGGGGGAAAATACTAACCATAAAACACTCAGAAGTCAATACAAATCTTCATGGCAGGAGAAGTATTGCTAACATCGTCCAGAGAATCATTTTTATGAACCGTAGATTTTCCCTTTGCTTCCTGTTCATACGCACGCTGGTGTGAATTAATAAGAACTGAAAGTCATTATCTTACAAGTCAATAACATAGAACTCTAATGGCGGTACAGCATTGTTACAGGAGATTTCTGTGGTTTCAGCGTTTTGCCAGACCTTATTATAGAGGTCTGCTTCTTCAATATCGCTAGTTTACATATTACGTCATTTAAAAGAATTCATTTCGTAGTCCTCACAGTAATGTTCTGTATTGTTTTAGCTATTGCTATTGCACTCCCTAAACATTAATACCACGCGATTGCCAGACGTACTGTGAGGGCTTATCCCGTAGCCAGACCCAATTTTGTTGGATAATGGAAAATTTCGGCGTACTCATGCATAATATTGTACTCATAAATTATTTGTAGTGTGTAAGCCTATACAGTGGTCTAAGTCAAATATTAATCAAATAATTTTTAAGAACTAAAACACAGAGGGACACTGGCAAAGTTTAGCAATTTTATTGTGTGTCCATTATTAAAGTCTTGTCATATCAATGTTTACATGCGAGTTTCCGATATTTTAATTTGGTGTAGGCTGTCTTTTAATTAGCTAGATAATAGCTAAATATAGACGCACACTGCCTTACTTCACTCTGCCAAAACGTTTCTGGACCTGTTTACGTTATGTAACCTAACATTAAGAAGACAAGTCATACATGATTAGTCAACATTTAAAAATAGACTATGAGACTGATATATGACAATAAATAATTACTACCTGTGCAAGCAACGTCAGCACAAAGCCGACTACTGGATGCGTTTGATTGTTTACGAATACCATGATATGACTCAGCGTATAGCGTTTAAAAAGCTATTAAGAGGACATCGATATATGCGTACATAGGGCTGTACATCTACTGTACAATTCTGTAGGAATTTAATGACACGTGCGCGCGCCCACACACACACAACACACACACGCACGCAACATTACTACTGTTAATATTGTTGCGGGCTTACATTACACCCGCGGGGACACTACAAAACACTAATATGGACACGCCCAAGCTTACTGGAGTCGCAAAAAGAAACTTGCAAATCAGATTCAGACCAGTGACATGTGTCATCGCTTAAAAAGTTATGTAGACAACAAGCAGCCATAATAATAGTAACAGAATGTTCATTGGAAACATTCAATTTGCGTTCAAAATTTCTGAATTTTCGTGCCAAGATTCCAAAAGTGTTCTCTACTGTATTTTTTGCACGACTCAACCGATAGTTAAAAATCTTGTTTTTTTTTCTTTTCGATGTCCATCGTCATGTGAGTACGGTCTCATTACGCAAGTTCATAATGGAAAAGCCTCATCCCCAACAATGGTATGTGGTAAGATAGTATTTCCTCCTGGAGGTAGCTTTGGTGGAGGAAGGTGTAAACTTCAATCCCCCAAACTCTTACCCAAATTAGAAGTTGGGAAAATGTTAGCGTCAGAGTTTTTACCAAATGCACCGACATCAATAAATAAAACCTTATAGTTAGCGCAGACTAACAGAAGAGTGCTGAAATGTTTTTGCAACAAAAGAAATTTGATCCGCTCTGTGGAGGTGCTTGAATTAGTACATATTTGCCATCGAGAGCGCCCACAGCATTTGGAAAATTCCATTTTTCACGGAAGCCTTGTTCTGGTGTGACCCATAAGTGTTCATCAGGTGTTGGCAAAACTATAGGGTTCAAGACAGACCATATAAAGTCGCAAGTTGAATACAAGATTCCGCGAACTGTACTCTCATCCAGCCGGTAGGAAAAAACAAGTGACCGTAAAGAGTCCAAAGTAGCCAAAAATTTGAAACAATTAAAAAAGTCTAGTAGACAATCTACTATACATGTGGCGATTAAATAATTCTTATTTAAAAACTATTAGCCAACAAAAACACACACGACAAATAGGTGAAATAATAAACAATTTTAAAAAATTGCCTGATGTTGTGAAATAAGGCTTAATGCCGGGACCAGTAAATCGTTTTATCGTTGTAGAGACATTGTGACGATTTCATTAATAAAAAAAAAATGTAGTAATTAATAAATAGGTAATGTAAAGGCTGAGAAACTTTAAATTTTAATAAAATCGCACAATTAAACTAAATTTTATCGCTATCTTAAAATTATAATAATATTTAATAAAGAGTTTTAATAATAAAATAAAAAGGAATACTAGTGTACAGATAGGGTAAACCTTGTTAATTAACCCTGCATAGACATGCGCTAACCGGAATTAACGTGAATTCCGACCCCTAAACAAACTAATAATACTTGTAATTTTGACATTATTTAAATAATTAAACAAGACCACAGTAGTGTACTTTAATAACGTCTGTAATTAAGAATATCTCTGAATAATTAAAAAGCCAAACTTTAACCATTTAAATTAAAGGAGAAATATGGAACTATTTCGCTGCGACGCGTAACATCCGCGCGATTTACTGACACTTCCTACATAGTTAGAGGGCAGAGATGATAGATAGTTCAACCAGTAAGCAGCTCAAAGCAGAGCGCTGTACAAAATTTGTATTTTTTGTTAAATGTGGTTATTAGTTTCAAATAACCGTGTGAAGAGTTATACAACGAGAATGTAGTGTGTAACAGAAAAAAGTAATGTAGAAAATGAAGTGCGTAAGGTGACATCTCCCAGTAAGAAATATAGTTAAAGTTATTTTAGAGTTGTATATGTAAATTCAGATACAACCGTACTATTACCAAATGTGATGTGCATAACTGTAAAATGTGAAGACGAAGACTTCAACTGTATTTACAATACCACCGAGAAACAGGACGACTTCATGACACCGTAACATCCGAATCAACGTTAGTTAAGTCCGAGGACCTTCACCAGAAAGACTACCACGATGACAACCCACTACAGAGAGAGGACCGAAGAAACACGCGTGGAGGACTAGGACTAAAACCCTTAACTAAGAGGTGACGCGGAGGCTTGTCTTCCGTGGATATGTATCTTTTGAAATAGAAGTAATTGTAAACTAAAAGACTTTAAAATGACAATCTCTAAAGTTTAAGAATAAATGTTGTAACAAGTAATTTTTAGTAACAATAAGTTGTAAGGTAACACGTGTGATGTAGCGTTGGAACATTGCACTACTAAATGAAACCATTCCTCAAATGGTATAAAGAGTATTAAAGTAATTCATTAATGGAGTAGAGTAAACTTTAAATTCCTAAGTAATACATATAAACTCGGATCCGAGGTAAAAGGCGCTAACTGTATTATAAATCTTAATGTAGAAAACCCATTACAATTTTCACTGTAAGTTAAAAGTTAATATGTTATGTATAATCAAATAGACATAAATAAAGAGATGTCATCTTTAGTACAATACTAAATTGAGTGCATAAATCAGCAGACTCCCCCCTCCAAGTTCCTTGTATATTAATTGTTTTAGTGATTTGATTAATTTTCAGCTTGTTACAACGAAGGCAGCCTGTTTAACTGGCAGAACTAATTAATACGGGTTCCCTATGTTATAACACAAGTAAAGATGTTATAAATTGCGCAACTCTGCTATGCTTTGTTAAATTTAAATTGCTGCTCCTTTGTAAAAAAAGAAACAATTGTGTCTTGTGTTGTTTAAGAAGTAATTGTGTCCCAATATTACACACACACCCTGTTGATCTATTCACTCATTTACTCTAAAATGTGTCTAAAATTTTAAATTAAATAAAATGATAATTATTATTATAATAGTATAGTAAATAAGTAATTTTAATTATGATTTAGATGTAGGAATGTACATAATGTTAACCTAACACGCCACAAGAATACGAAACAACATCAGGTACGTGCTTGTCAAAAATTTCATTCATCAACATGTCGGTTTGTAAACAAAATCTGACCGGTTAAATTCTTGTCCACGCCTGTGTAAAACTGTCATAGTTACCTCCCGCAAAGTTGAGTTAGACAATACGCAACCCTCTTCGATTGTTCTATTGTTATAAGAAGCGTGTATTATCCTGTGTTTAATGACCGAGAATTCCCCCCTTCGTTGGACGTATATTGACGCCTGTGTGAGATTTCTCTCTCTCACTACCAATGTAAAATGATTAAAGTTCACATTTTAATCGTTTATGTGTAAAAAAAAAAAAAGAAAAAAAGAAAGAGTAGTATAGCATTTAATGCGAATAGTAGAATAAGTATTTATAGCCACTCACATTTCAAAAATGGCGGAAAGATTAACCCTGATCTATATTAAAAGATGAGCTGTGCTACGAAGCTATTTTACGCGGTGTAAAACACGTGAACGTAACAGTGTCTGAATTGCGCAAATCATTACGCGAAACCAGATCAGATATACCCTCGCAGTTAGATAGATTGCGCGAACTTGATTATGACAGCGAACGAGAAACCTGTTATGCGAAGTATAGGGAACTGACGTTATTATCTCAAAACCTTCAAGACGAAAAATCACCTACTGTAATATTGCGCGTCACGCAACGAATAGAACATTTAACCCACCCGCCGGTTGAACAATTTATTAAGCTGGTCCGACGTCACCGTAACCCCTGCCGATGTGCAGAAATTTGCGGATGAGGCATTACGTGAATTACCCATAATTATCAACGAATTACGACGAAAGTCAGAGTCATCTAGAATAGAAGAAATTGAGCACTCCTTACAAAAACTATATATTTCCCCGGTTCAATCCCCTACTTTAGAACACCCTCCCTCCACCTCGAACCACGAATCACCCACCGTATCGAAGATACCGCCGACTCATGAACAGTTACCTAGTAGAGAATTAAATAGCCTAACGATATCAGAACCCCCACAGCCTAGTGGTCACCATACTCACACTAGTCGATATGCGATTACGACTCCTAATGCAGCCACAAATCCTTCGAAAATTATACCAAATGCAAATTTTAATGTAGACCTCTACGGAAAGATTACCCACCCAGTAGAGAAAATAATTAATGAAATTCCTTACACCGATGGCTTAAGTATTACGAAACTGTTAAATTTCATCAGATACCTCCTGCAAATAAAAAATCTACAACAATTGAACGATTGGCAAATCCTGCAAGTAATCCTACCCAAATGTAAACCACCATTACGAGATCGTGTACTGGAATCATTAAACTCGACTCTTCCAGTAGAAGAACTTCATACTACCATAATCAAATATTTTATCCCCACGGGAATTTACGAGGAGATTAAAAGAAATACCGTACTTCGAGTACAAGGAGCCCATGAAAGACTGGCCCACTATATTGCAGACATCAGAGAATCTTCACGTCTACTGCAAGTCGACTGGAGTGAGAAACAATTGGTCGATACTATTCTAGTAAGCTTATCTCCTGAAGAACGCTCCCGTTTAGCACTAATAAATAGGCCCCACACTTTCGCTGATCTTGAACAATGTAGTAGTCACTCTTCAAATGTATGGTACGCAGATCAGAACAGACATGCATCGCTATCCACAACACAATATAGAAAGGAAACGCAAGCCCTAGTCACAGATGCAAGAACTCTACGAGAAAGACGACCATTTCGGCGACCAACCTATTTTCATGGCCATGGTAAGTCCAAGGAGCCTCAACCTCGACAGGAAACCAATGAGACCCCACGTAAAGGAAATGTATGGTATAACTGCGGGAAACCTGGACACATCAGTAGAAACTGTAAACGGAAACAGTACAATCAGAAAACCCCTTTATCCAAAAAACATGTAAGGCAGGGAGATCCGAAATCCTGTGTCTTCCGCAGCATCGTGAAAACAGGTAAACCCCTGAGAGACAACAAATTAAAACAAAATAATAATAACCAAAGAAAATTAGACCCCTATGTTAGAAAATTTATCGATAAATGTAACGCGATTAATAAATGTGATTTCAGTAAGTGTCAATTACCGTATATACAAGTTGACCTCGGTGTTACATCCACCCTCGGATTAATTGATTCCGGATCAACGCGAAGTTTAATTAGTTAAGAGCTAGCCAATAAATTATTTAAACACAATTTAGTTAAACGCAGTCAATCAGTAAATATTAGATGCGCTACAGCTAATAAACAAAACTTAATGATAAAACTTATCATCACGTTTAAAGTAAAAATTAAGAATCTAACGTGGTATTTTCCAATGTTGGTATGCGACGAGTTAGGACCCGAGTTAATATTGGGAGCTGATTTTATCAGTAAAACAGGAATAATTCTAGATATTCACGATAAGAAATTTTACTTTGGATTCGATCGTTCACGAAAATATAACTTGGATGATAATGCAAATAACAGAGAAAGTACTGGAACTACTTCTACACATCTAAAACATCACGAGTCTGAATTAGGTCATCTGGAAAGTACAGATAGACGGAACATACGGTCATTAATAAAACAGTTCTCCAACGTCCTCACCCCAAAGTTAGGACTGACGGGCCTGATAGAGTACAAAATCAATTTGAGCGACAATAAAGTAATACGTTTAGCCCCATACAAGTTATCACCTCCAAAAATGGAAGTAATGAGGAACCAAATTAACAAATTGTTAGAACAAGGAGTCATCGAACCCTCTACTTCATCTTATTCATCACCCGCGTTTTTAGTACCCAAAAGTAACGACAAACATAGACTAGTTGTGGACTACAGGCAACTAAATAAACGGATAGAATTTGAATCTATTCCGCTTCACGA
This sequence comes from Magicicada septendecula, assembly GCA_034769895.1. Taxonomy (NCBI): domain Eukaryota; kingdom Metazoa; phylum Arthropoda; class Insecta; order Hemiptera; family Cicadidae; genus Magicicada; species Magicicada septendecula. The sequence goes on from CM068376.1 coordinate 331,274,035, forward strand.
CATCCACAGTGCTTTTCATTATTTTACGAAAGCAAAAATTTTTACTATCATGGATTTAAATCAGGCATTTCATCAAATACCCCTTTCGGAAGAATCAAAATGTCTAAGCGCATTTGCCGTCCCTTTCAACCTGTACCAATTTACGAGGGTACCCTTTGGTATATCCCAAGGTAGTTCTGTATGTAGCAGATTATTAGAAAAATTATTTCATGATATAAAATTTAAATATGTGTATCACTACTTAGATGACATCGTTATCTACAGCGAATCAATAGACCAACATCTTAAACATCTACGTGAAGTACTATCCCGATTGGAGAAAGCTGGATTAACCGTAAACCCCAGTAAAGTAAATTTTGCTGTCACACAATTCTCATTTTTAGGTCACATCGTAAAAGCCAACGGAAAGGTAAGCATAGACCCCGAGCGAACCCGTGCTATCAGAGAATTTTTACCACCGCGGGATGCGAAAGGAATAGCCCGATTTTTGGGAATGATAAATTACTTCCACAAGTATATACCACATCTAGCCGAAATTGCAGCACCTCTAAATACCTTAAGAAAGAAGGGAGTTAAATTTGAGTGGAATGAGCAACACCAAACCGCATTCGAGAAATTAAAAGAAAGCATCATATCACCCCCAGTACTACAATTAGCCGATTTTACAAAACCGTTTGTAGTGCAGACAGACAGTTCTAGTGTCGCCCTAGGTGCAGTAATATATCAGGAAGTAGATAACTCTAGATTACCTATTAGTTACGCATCACGCACCCTGACAGATCAAGAAAAGAAATACTCCGCATACGAATTAGAATGTTTAGCTATCGTTTTCGCTTTTGAGAAGTTCAAACCCTTTTTAGAACATAAAGAGTTTTTGTTAGAAACAGATAATCAAGCATTATCTTGGCTACTAAATCACCCAAAACAGTTAGGTCGTATTGGAAGATGGGTATTAAGATTAAATTGTTTTAAATTCAAAGTACAACATATTAGAGGCACCCAAAACGTAGTTGCCGATACACTGTCACGTATGTTCCAGCCGAGTAGTAAAACATACGAAAACAAGGAGAGTAGAGAAGCGCCGATTATCAATACTTTAATTACCGAATTTCCTCTTGCATTTACGGACTTAGCCCAGTATCAACAACAAGACTCCCGTTTGAGACCAATTATTGAACAACTCGATAAAGGAAATAAGTCAGAAGAATACATATTAAGTAAGAGAGTGTTATGTTATAGAATAGCGAACGGAAAATATTTACGAATAATCGCCCCTGATATTATTAAACCTATGCTGATGGAATACTATCACTCTTCAACCATTGGAGCACATATGGGAATAAATAAAACCATACATCGAATTCGTAAAGAATATCACTGGGAAAATATGAACAGTGAGATCGCTAATTTCGTGAAAAGGTGTAAGTTGTGTGCACTCAGCAAACCAGCGAGAAACAGCCAAATAAGTCAATTAATCTCAGAGATTCCTGCTACCCCGTTCTCCAAAATCTATTTAGACTTTTCAGGACCCTACCCGCGTTCTAAATTAGGAAATACAATGTTACTAATTTGCGTAGATTCTTTCAGCAAATTTGTCTGGATGTACCCCATGCGGCGAGCATTAGCTTCAACCACCGTAAGTATTTTACAGAATAGATTATTTAAAGAGTTCGGTACTCCCGTCCATCTAGTGTCGGATAACGGACTACAGTTTAAGTCAAAGGAATTCAGGAACATGTGTTTCAAATTAGGAATAGACCACATTACCACTACAGAGTATCGTCCGCAAGGTAATATAGCTGAAAGGTATTTGCGAAACCTAAAATCTGCTTTAATAGCCTACCATGCAAACGACCATACGTCTTGGGACCAGAACCTATCCTGGATACAATTCGCCTTTAATTCAGCCTATCATGAAGGACATAAGTCTACCCCATTCGAATTATTGTTCAAATACAAACCTAACCACCCATTATCCACTAAGTGGAAAATACATGAGTTGCTACCCCTTGAAATTAGGGATAAAAATATGAAGAAAATCTGGAATGAAGCTCGCGCTAATTTACGAGCAAACTTAGCGAAATCAAGGAAATATCACGAGCGAAATAATAATAATAATAAAGTAAAGTACCAAATCGGTGACTTCGTAATGTATAAAACACACCCTACGAGTAGTGCAATCGATAAGACAACCTCCAAGCTATCATACCGATGGTGCGGTCCTTATCAAATTCACAGATACTTAACTCCAGTAACTGTAGCCCTGTACGAACCCTCTACTCAAAAATATGTACGAAGAACACATATTTCGCAGATAAAACGTTATCACAAAGAAGGAAATGGTAGAGTGCAAGCAAAATAAATGTAGTAAAAGGTATATGTTTTGTACTCAACTGCTAAAGAGTACTTGAGTAACATTTGGCTACCTAATCGTATAAATAGGTACGAGGCCTGATCAACCTTGAATCCTATTCATCGAAAGTAGAGAAAGATGAGAAGTCAGCTGACATCGAATATGAGTAATAATTAAGTAACAAATTACTTAAGGAGTAATTCTATAACAAGAATAACTCACAACTAAAGAAAAATCCGGTAGTAGTCGTAAGTAGTAGAGTTAAGAAAAATTTAGAATGTTTACAATATATTTTATAATGTGTGCATTTTATGTAGTATTAGAATTAGTATGTAAAGTATTATATATATATATATATATATATATATATATTGATAGTAAGAATAAGCAAGTCGAGAGTGACTTATGCAGCTCGTAATTTTATACAGAGAAACGAGTGAGAGAAATTTCACACGGTAATCCCCAAGCATACTCCCGGTACATTGCTGACCAAATAAGCCGGAGTCTGTTTTTAAGCGGCGGAGTATGTGACGATTTCATTAATAAAAAAAATGTAGTAATTAATAAATAGGTAATGTAAAGGCTGAGAAATTTTAAATTTTAATAAAATCGCACAATTAAACTAAATTTTATCGCTATCTTAAAATTATAATAATATTTAATAAAGAGTTTTAATAATAAAATAAAAAGGAATACTAGTGTACAGATAGGGTAAACCATGTTAATTAACCCTGCATAGACATGCGCTAACCGGAATTAACGTGAATTCCGACCCCTAAACAAACTAATAATACTTGTAATTTTGACATTATTTAAATAATTAAACAAGACCATAGTAGTGTACTTTAATAACGTCTGTAATTAAGAATATCTCTGAATAATTAAAAAGCCAAACTTTAACCATTTAAATTAAAGGAGAAATATGGAACTATTTCGCTGCGACGCGTAACATCCGCGCGATTTACTGACCCTTCCTACATAGTTAGAGGGCAGAGATGATAGATAGTTCAACCAGTAAGCAGCTCAAAGCAGAGCGCTGTACAAAATTTGTATTTTTTGTTAAATGTGGTTATTAGTTTCAAATAACCGTGTGAAGAGTTATACAACGAGAATGTAGTGTGTAACAGAAAAAAGTAATGTAGAAAATGAAGTGCGTAAGGTGACATCTCCCAGTAAGAAATATAGTTAAAGTTATTTTAGAGTTGTATATGTAAATTCAGATACAACCGTACTATTACCAAATGTGATGTGCATAACTGTAAAATGTGAAGACGAAGACTTCAACTGTATTTACAATACCACCGAGAAACAGGACGACTTCATGACACCGTAACATCCGAATCAACGTTAGTTAAGTCCGAGGACCTTCACCAGAAAGACTACCACGATGACAACCCACTACAGAGAGAGGACCGAAGAAACACGCGTGGAGGACTAGGACTAAAACCCTTAACTAAGAGGTGACGCGGAGGCTTGTCTTCCGTGGATATGTATCTTTTGAAATAGAAGTAATTGTAAACTAAAAGACTTTAAAATGACAATCTCTAAAGTTTAAGAATAAATGTTGTAACAAGTAATTTTTAGTAACAATAAGTTGTAAGGTAACACGTGTGATGTAGCGTTGGAACATTGCACTACTAAATGAAACCATTCCTCAAATGGTATAAAGAGTAATAAAGTAATTCATTAATGGAGTAGAGTAAACTTTAAATTCCTAAGTAATACATATAAACTCGGATCCGAGGTAAAAGGCGCTAACTGTATTATAAATCTTAATGTAGAAAACCCATTACAATTTTCACTGTAAGTTAAAAGTTGATATGTTATGTATAATCAAATAGATATAAATAAAGAGATGTCATCTTTAGTACAATACTAAATTGAGTGCATAAGTCAGCAGACTCCCCCCTCCAAGTTCCTTGTATATTAATTGTTTTAGTGATTTGATTAATTTTCAGCTTGTTACAACGAAGGCAGCCTGTTTAATTGGCAGAACTAATTAATACAGGTTCCCTATGTTATAACACAAGTAAAGATGTTATAACATGTATCAATGAACCGAGATTTCACTATTTTAGCGGTGGGCAAACATAATTACGCAGTTGGAAAGAAACAGTTTTCCACATAACTTTACATTAAGCTACTGACGCTACACGTCCTTTTTACGATGACAATTTAGGAGTAACAAAATGCTACACTTTACTCTTTATTCAAACACACTTTTTTATCAACTAACGTAAGTCTATTAAGAAAACTTTGGCCAACGTTAAAAAACCGGCCTATCAATTCCTTGTTATTAAATAAAAACAAGTGTTCCAAAACATAGACAAAGAAAGTTTACAACAGATCATATCTCTTTGTATAGGCCTAGACCAAACAAATGTGTTATCTCTGGTTCACTCACTCTGTCTAGCTACTGAAGATTGTTCATATAGGCCTACGGAATATGTAAGACTAAAATGTTATGCTTTGCGACAGAAAAGGAATATTGTGCATTATATTTAAAGTTGAGAAACTTTGACAATCATCTGTTGTGGTTATAATAACAACGTACAATATGTTTAAAAGGAATAAATCCCAAATGTTTAGTACCAAGCCACGTGTTGTTCAATCAAATATATTGGAACTTACCGTCTGCGGCTTTTCAGAAACAGCGTCTTTATAAAATTAACATGTTTCGGGACCCTTGTCCCATCATCAGAATTTAAAAATAATTGTGTATCATTTAAATTTGATACACTAGTCAAACACTTAAAATATTAAAATCGAATATAAAAATAACTTAATATAACATGATAATATAATATTTACAGCGAGTGCGAAGGTTACCGATGTACATCGTATGAAAACCGACCGCGCACTAATTTACGTCTCGCTCCCACCACGACAATAGCGCAAGGCAATTGTCGTGGCATATTGTAGAACACTGCCTTGCGCTATTGTCGTGGTGGCAGCGAGACGTAAATTAGTGCGCGGTCGGTTTTCATACGATGTACATCGGTAACCTTCGCACTCGCTGTAAATATTATATTATCATGTTATATTAAGTTATTTTTATATTGGATTTTAATATTTTAAGTGTTTGACTAGTGTATCAAATTTAAATGATACACAATTATTTTTAAATTCTGATGATGGGACAAGGGTCCCGAAACATGTTAATTTTATAAAGACGCTGTTTCTGAAAAGCCGCAGACGGTAAGTTCCAATATATTTGATTGAACGTACAATATGTACGAGTATATTATTTAACTCAATGGTTAATTAATATTGTACATGACATATTGTCTGCTTCAGGTGCAACCTGCAAATATCAATGGACCAGAATCAGGGACAACACTCGCAAAGCTTTGAATCTGCGCAAAACGAAAAGCGAACAGGCAGCCTCAAAAATAAAGCCACCGAAATTTAATAAGGAGTTTCAGTTTCTTACTCCATACTTAAATGACGACGAAGATAGTGTGACGAACCTCACGCCTTCAGTTACATATGGAAGCAGTAATTTGGAGGGAGAAGAGGACGAAATTAATTCAGATCATGCCCCTATGACATTTTGAATTCCCGCCAGTTCTCCAGCAATAACTGACACACAACGTTCATCATGCTCCAAATCGAACACATACGGTCGACGGAAGAGAGTTTCAGGGAACTCCACGACACAGCCGACTGCAGCATCAGTTCTGGACAATTACCTGAAGTACCGAACAGCACAGGAGATGAAACCACCCACAGTAAACACACCGACTGACACGTTAATTTATTTTTTCATTAATATGGCTCGAACTGTTAAAACGTTTTCACTTCAGGACCACATTTTCTATTAAGGGACAACTATGTCAAATGGTAAATAGTGTGGAAATGCGACTGGCACAAGAAATGGACTCGTCGCACTCGCTTATTTTTTCACACCAACACCAACAAGTGAACCCACCCCGTCAGACAGCTTCGGGTGATTCTATAGTAAAAGCTTTCACGACGTTTCCTTCTTGCATAATTGTGTTATTTTTCATCTTATTGTCATTTACTAGAGTTAGATTACGCTTTGCTTGACTATAAATAATTTTGTGGTATTTCAGCTTATTTTCTTTAACTATTATATGGTTGTATTTAAAAATAAATAATATCATTAAAAGTAAACATGTCTTAAATTTAGATAATACTGCATACGTACCTTAAGCACACTACTAGTCTTTGTTGAGGTTCAACGTCAAGGCCGTATTTTGTTTTACCAAGTACGAGTATGATCTCAGGGTGTTTAGGAGATACGACAACTTAGTATGAGTCATACGAAAGTGTTGAAAAAATTTAACATCACCTTCAACATCACCTTCAACCAAATCAGAAAACAACGTCTGATACACTTCGTAATCCACTCTTTTCTTATTGACTTTGTGAACCGAAATTTTCCGTTTTCGTGCCCGTTTCTATTCCTCTTCTTCGTCTGCCAGCAAGCACTATCCACTATCAAACTCCTTCTTCACTGTCCATAACGGTTCACGATAAATAATTACAAATTTTCAAACAACAGTAGAGAATGATGAACTTAACTGAAGGATGTTACGCTATGGAATGGTAACTTTCTGAAGACGAGGCCAACTGAACGATGTTACACTATGGAGTGGTAACTTTCTGAAGACGAGGCCAACTGAACGATGTTACACTATGGAATGGTAACTTTCTGAAGACGAGGCCAACTGAACGATGTTACACTATGGAATGGTAACTTTCTGAAGGCGAGGCCCCACCTGAAATGCCGATGCTCCGAATCTGGTGTGCACAATCGCAAAAGAAAATCCGATCCGTGTCGTCCGATGACGACAGGTGTGCGCGTACCTTGATTCTGCATCATCAGATACGTATAAAATCTGTCTGGGGGGGACAAACGGGACCTAGAGGGTCGAAAACGTTTGTTGTATTTTGTTAATCTCTTAATTTCTAGGCTGTTTTACTTATTCTTTTCAGCTGTGTACGCCTATATAGTGGTAGCTCTTGTTTTTAATGTACAAACAGGTTCATTACACAACATTAGGGTATATGTTTGAAATATGAAATATAGAAAAATCAATTCAGTCAATAAGTATCTTTTAACAGTGTTTCAATAACGCGTATTTATATTAAGTTAGGCTACTACCGTTTACTTTAATGGAACTAATTTCAGGATGTTATCATGCGTTTTTCAACCACTTTAGACATAGTAATGTTGATGAGTCTTAATTTGTTTTTTCTTTTGTATGAAGCCGACCGACCCCGGACCCCATACAGCCAAATTCTAGAAATCTCTTAATGAAGAGATCTAACCGATTATCTGTCATGTATTTACGACGTAGGACTACTATTAATGCATTAATGTAGCATTCAAATTGTTTGTCCTTTTAGTGTCTGCAAACAACTCTCGCAGCGTTCACGATCCCGCCACGACTCCCGCACCAACCTTCCGGCTAATCGCTACTCCTACAGTAGTGAAGTTATTAGCAAACCATTACACAAATACGTATGACGCCCGCCTTCAATTCTTTTTATTTGTTTCAATTTTTTGATTCTAATTTTTAAATTTTTTGTCTTTTGATTTTTTTATTCAGGAGGGAATATTTTTTAAATCTTATTTTCACAGTTATTTTACATTATTTTATTTATATTACATTATTCTATTTACACTACTTTATTTACATATATAATCGTTTATTTGGGTGGCGAAAAGTTTTTGATGTCCATTAGCATTGCTTCAAGTAGATCTTCGTTTCGATTACGCGTCCTCCACATAAATACACACAAGCAGGAATCCGCTAAATTCCTACTATCCAACAATCAACTTTTTCCTCTGTTTGAAGGAACGCCAAGTGCTTTCAATCTCTTGGGTGTGAGCTCCAGTTGATGGATCAACAAAGTTGTAACTGAGGTTTACAGTTAAACGTGTATATCCAGGGATGCTGCTAATTACACGTCGACATAATCGTGGTACCGCGGTGAACGTATTTTTCAATAACGGTAGGAGAGTACCTGCACTTCGGACTTCTTCTTCGTCTCACGCCAATGCACTGCTGTGGATATTGACGCCCTTGATGATTTTTTCGCCGTGAAAATAACGTTCGTCCACTTCAATTGTCATATTGGGGCCGCCAATCTTCTTTGGATGTTGCAGGAGATGCGACGCGCACACTTTTCTCAAAAAATTTGCCCAATCCACCCTTGTGCCGGGGTTCATATACAGCTCCTTTACGCAGAACATTATCATTTCATATACTGTTGACACCAGGAATAAACGAATAACAGAATTTTGCGAAATGAGCATTGAACCTCCGAACCACTTGTCACTTCGTAGCTGTTTGTATATTCGGCACGTTGACTTCGAGAAGCTCCAGCGATCTCTGCTGCCCACATTGTGGTTGTTAGGGCAAGCTATTGGACTGTAAAGTAATCCCTTGTTTTATCATCTTCCTCATTTTGGACGATAGTTAGCAACTCAATCAAATTTATTTTAATTTGTATGAAGAATAAAATAATATAAAGAATAAAAGTTACAAAATAAAGTTGAATGGTGTGGAAACATATACATTTGTACAGTGACGTACCTAAGGAGAGCAAAGAGAGGAGTATCTGTGCTTATAAAAAACAAGCTGAAGAGATATATAACTGTCTGGGAACTACCTAATTGATGAAAATTTGCTAAAACTTAATATTAACCTGCAATAATAGGTACAATAATAGGTGTAGCGTAAATGCAATTAGTGAAGATGAAATATTGCACACAAAAGATGTATTTTTCCGTAAATTAAGTGATATAAAATTTATTCATTACAGTTTGCTGGTGACCAATTACTTTTGGCTCAAGATTTTGAAGACATAGAGTACATGACTAGAAAATCGATACAGGAATACTAAAGGTAAATATGAATAAAACAAAATACATGGCAACAGGTGACCTTCATCAAGACTAGATATTGGAGGAAGACATGGGGAAGATTTCATATTCTGAGGAATACAAGTATACTGTATTTGTAGTAGGGGTCAAAATTACGGCCAGTGGAAAGCATGACAAAGAAATACAATCCAGAATTAATGTGGGAAAGATGGCTATATCTACATTAAATGGAATCCTGTGAGATAAGCAAATTACAGCAAAAACTAAAACCAAAATATTTAAAACCACTGTTAGAAGTATCATGACTTAAGCTCAGACGTTTGGACTACTAATAAACACAAGAGGATCCAGACGTGAGAAATTTAGATATGAAGTCATTAGGGACAGAATAAATGTGAAAAATTCAGTTGTTGATTTTATCCAAACAAAAAAATTACATTGGTATGAACATACGAAAAGAATGGCATATGAAAGATTTCCAAGGAGATTTATGGAATGGACCACACCAGGAAGAGGGAAAAGAGGAAGACCAATTTATCACCTGGATAGAAGAAATGCAGACTATAGTCAGGTAACGAAAAACTGAAGAAGATATTTGGATGGACAAGCAGCAGTGGAAGATAAGAATTCAATCACTTCTGTAATCTTTGGTTCCGGAAAATGTGTAAACACTGTACAGCCGGAATATTAAAAAATAAATAAAAGTATAAAGGTATAACGTGAGTAATACACACGAAAGAAATAAACGTATGAAAGAAAAAAATTAAATAAGTGTAGGCCTATACAAGAATAACGTAACTGACTGCAGAAACAGAAACTGTAAATGTGTTAGTGATGTTAGGAACTTAGTAGTAGGGACTGGCGGGAACATTACAGGAGAATCGTGGCGGCACCGTGATCTCTGCAAGAGTTCGTTATAGACACTAAAACGGAAAAGTCCCGCCAAGTCAATTGTCCGTGAATATAAACGTCTCGAGGTCAGCATTGCAGGGTTTTTAGAACCGGGTTTTTGTTACTGTTAATGTTAACCGTTTCTTAAATAAATGTTTTTCACTTTGAGATAGACGTCTACCACAATAATTTAGTGGATAGGATGATGAAGAGATTTCTGTCCAGTGGCGCGCCGACACAGTGTTCATATTGTGTGTTGCGCGAGGATAGTTAAGGCGCCAAAAGTCAGGCGAGGAGGAAATATTTGAAAACAAAAATTATTATTGCTTAAGTTAATTACATTAACCTTTTTCGGTGCTCTGGACAGGTATTCTCGCCAAATTTATTATCTTGATGTAAACAGTTACAACAAAAATTAACACGAGAATTATTCAAACATTGACGCAGACGATTCATGCGAAAAAATTTTAAACTGTCAACCATTTATTTCCAATTTTAAAAACGGTGTACAGCAGATAATTCAATATATTTATTCAGACGACTTAATCACAGTTTATCCAAACTTTACAATTGCTTTTCGGATTCTTTTGTCATTACGGGTATCTATAGCATCTGCAGAACGATCCATTTATAAACTTAAAATTATTAAATTGCGCTCCACAATGGTAGAAGCTCCACTTTCAAATCTTGCCATTATATCAATAGAGTCAAATATTTTGGATCAACTGGATATGCACGATATTATTGGAGAATTTTCATTATTGAAAGCTAGAAAATTTCAATTCACTAAATCATTTTTCTTTCTGTTTAAATATTTATTTATCTATTTCTTTACAAATAATGTTTGTAATATGTTCTATTTTATATACTTGTTAAGTTTATCTGTTTCCTATTTATATAATATCTATACAAAGTAAAATGTCAAAGTGATTTTCTTACCAAATAAAATATATTAAGTTTAATTATGTAGGCCTACCAAAAAATATTTAATATAATTTTTTATAAAACACCAAGTTTATCTGTTAATTTACAAATGATGGGCAAATGATTTTTTTGACAAATAACATAAATTACTTTATTTTCTTCCAAATTATTTTTGATGTTTTTGTTTTTGTACCATTCTTGTATGTTTACTGATTTTATACATTTTTTGTAAGTGCTGGTTATTGTTCAATAAACCTATAATTGATATATTTCGTATTTAATTTGTACTCACTGATACGTTTTTATAAAATAATTTTTTATTGTGGTGGAGGGTATAGGGGCTCCACTAACGTTTTCCACACAGGCGCCGGACACTATTTGCGCGCCTCTGTTTCTGTGTGAAAGAAATTCACATACGTTTCCATAAAATCCACTTCAATGAGGAAAATAAATCCTCATATGTGAAGCTTGATTCAGGTACATGCGTGTTTGAACGGAGGAATGTTTTAATTCAAAGAAAGCAAATGTTGCGTAGTCACTAGTTCAACAAACAGGCAATGTTGAACTAATAGCCTAGTACAGGCAAATTGGATTTATCAGTGGAAATAATTCGGAACAAGCTGAAATTTGGTACACATGTCTGGGTTAGGCCTAGAAACAAACCAGCAAAACTCAATTAAAATCAATTGGTGGGAACGGCAGTCATCTTGAAAAATTCATTTCCGGTATGTGTTTTCAGCATATTTTTGTTTTTTTTTTGTGCAAAAACCATTCAAGATAGAATAAAAGTGTACCGTAACTTTTTTGTAGAACATAAAATTTCCTATGTAAAGAAAACCAATCATTTCTGTGGGCCATAGACTTTACGGCTGGGAACAGCCGCCATCTTGAGAAATATAATTCTGGTTTCGTGGTTTCCAGTATATTTTTGTGTTTTTCTGAAATATCACTCAAGATACGATAACATTGTACCAGACCTTTTTTGTAGAGCGTAATATTTTCTATCAAACTGTAAATTTGTATGTCTGTGGGCCAAAGTATATTATTATTAAACCAATGAACCTGTGAGGTTCAATGCGCCGCAATAAATCACCATTGGGGCTGGTAGACTAAGTTTAAAAATAAACTGGACACCTTAAATTACTGTTTCACATAATCAAAGAACACATTTTTTAAGCTATATGGTGAGGAAAAAATTGAATGGTTAAAAAAATAATAATAAAGAAATTAATCATACAAATGATTATAATATAGCGTATTAGGGTTTTAAGGTTTGATTACTGTTTTTTACAAGGGAAAAAAGGGGTTTGAAAATATAAAATTTCATATTTTGTTAATATTGAGCGCTTTCTTACTTAATTAATTTCTCTTATTTTTATATTTAGTTGATGTCGTAGAGATTTTACAAAAAAGTAAAGAGAAAAAATTAAGTTGTTCTAGCACAAATAATCTCTACAACTCTTAAGCGATCAAATTTAAAATATGCATGCAAGATGTGCTGTAATATTATGCTATTTACATATATTTCTGCAATGTCTGTCTGGCTTATTTTTAGTTATCGTACTATTTACTAGCATTATTTGAGAATTCTGGCAAAGATATGAACAAAAATGTAGATATTCAAAACATTTATTTGTGTTAAGAACAAACATTTAGTAGTTTAAATGAAATAATATGTGACAATGTTTTAAAATAAGTCAAAATGTATGTAATAAGTCATTGGCTAAAAAAAATATAAACTCAAAACAAAATTTTTCTTGTTACTATTGATGTGCTCGGCCGATCAAAGTATGAAGTCACTTCAAAGGCCGACACCCCTTTATCTTCCTTGGTGTAATCCTTTGCTGTTGCATCCTTAGGTTGGTTCAAATCTTTATCATAATCTTCTTCAAGGTTTTCTTCTTCCTCTTCTACCACACGCTGTGGTGAGTTTTGGCAACCGATCCCCTTACAATGAGAGGTGAGGTTTGGCGCACCTTAAACCTGCTTTCACGCAGCCACATCCTGAGTAGCAACCTTTAATACATCTGCACACAAGCAACTTTAAAAGATTTTCAGGTGCGGGAGGCTTTAAGGTGGTAACTGGAACTAAGGAATTCCCATGCTGTTTCTGCCATCCCCACTTTTCAGAATCCAAAACATTTCCGTACAACAGCTATACTTGGTGAAAGACTCTCAATATATGTTGATAGGCAGCTTCAGTTGTCGGTGGAAGACTTGCCAAGTTCACTTCATGTTTTCCTTTTGACACCAACGGACATAATTTATTGTATCTGTACTTGTTTAAAGAAGTCTCTTTATCCTTTGCTCCGTAAATAATGCCCAGCAGACATTTTTCTCCGGCAGCTTGGAAGACTTCAGGCTGTGCTGACGTATCATTGAAAACTGACAACATACCTCTAAGTCCAGGGTCAGATTGGATTAATTTGAAAATTTTCTTTTTCCCTTGTTTAAATAATGACGCAGTTGTGTCACAGCCACTTAATTCATTCAGGAACAGTAGTTGGTCTTTGATGTCTTTGAAGTCTTGCTGGTTGTCTTTTGAGTGGGATAATACATCGGGAATTTTGGCCCTTCCAGATTTCAAAAAGCAGACAGAATTGTGTTGGGGTGTAAGTGCAGTCATCAGAATCAACAAGTCCACATCTTCTCCCACTACGACGACAGGCTTGGTGGTGTTGCTTTGACACACTACTATGACTGTTTGCTTTACCACATAATTGCTGTACGCTTTGTATATACACTCGTAAGTCGTTTGAGAAAGCCAGACCACTTTGTGTAGAAGATGGCCTCCGTCAACTACATAGTTGCAATTCTGTAGATGAAAATCCGAAATCGGTCTGAAAAAAGAGTAAATAGCAGATTTGCGGGTCTTCCTCATACCGCTTTCATCAAACAATGACAATGGCACTGGCGATAACTCATATTCAAAATATGAACATATTTCATTTTTGTCTTTCACAGTTCTAATCATTCTTTGAAACAGGACGGTAGATGTCAAAGGTAACACAGTATCGTTTACTTGAGAGATTGGGTTAACTGCAGAGAGTTGCAAAACTCTCGTTTTACGCTTGAATTTGACATCATGCACAAAAAATAAATCCAATTTTCATAATTAATTGATAATTTCATCCTGGTTTGCAATTTTCGAATTAGCGTGCTAAGTTTAAGCATGAAAAAGATTACTTGTGAAACGTAAATAACTAAAACAAAGTTAATTTAGGAAAACTTGTTAAACTACAATACGGTTTTCAATACATAGATGAAAATTTTCCCATTTATGTGAAATTTCATGCTCTACATAAAAGGTCGAGCGCAATCTATCCTATCTTAAACGGTTTTTGCACGAAACACAAAAATATGCTGAAACACGTGCCGGAGATATATTTCTCAAGACGTTGGCCGTTCCCAGCCACAGAGTCCCCCCCCCACAGAAAAAATTTGTCTTTCAAATAAGAGGAAATGTTATGCTTTACAAAAAAAGTCCAATACAATTTTATACTAGCTTTCATAGTTTTTGCACAAAAAATTAAAAATACCAAAAAACACATACCGGAAATAGATTTTTCAAGATAGCGGCCGTTCCCGGCCATTGATTTTAATTGAGTTTTGCTGGCTTATTTCTAACCCAAACACGTGTAATTATTTCCACTGATCGCCTATTTTTCGTCTAATTTGCCTGTACTAACAAGGCCTTGTGGCGCAACGGATAACGCGTCTTACTACGGATCAGAAGATTCCAGGTTCGAATCCTGGTAGGGTCGTTTCTTTTTTTATTGTTTTACATTAAAAAAAAAAAATCGATTTTCAAATCTTAGCAGTATTAAGTTTTGTTTGCAAATTCTATGGTTAAGATCCTCTTAGAGATTATTTTTGTTGTACATTATTTCTTATTTAAAAATATAAATAAATTGTGAACGATAGGTAATATCCCGCGGCACGTCTCAAACGGAACGCTCCACAGTCAGAACGCTCCAGAGTACGTTAAGTACAAAACGTCATTCATCATACAAGCATAAGATCATGAAGAGCTAACCGCCGGTACCCACGGAATACAAGTTTATCTCGTTTACCTCTAGAATACAAAATTCTGATTACTAATTAAATAACAGAGAAAGAAACCCCTACAAACTTGCACAGCGCTCACAATTTCTTGAATAGTGAATCTGAAACTCTCAGTACTTCTCAGATCTTTGTTTATTTGTGTAGTTATAGACATCGCATTTTTGTCAGATTACAGAAATGAAGCGTACGGCTTGAAACACGTAATAAAATGTTTGATCGTCCTCCAAGCAATTATGAAAAATTATCTGTATCACACATATCTGTACTTTTTTTGTTGAAGACGGATACTAATCAAAGACTGCTCGTTATACATTATTTTCAAGTCATAAAACTCTGAAGGCCAATGGAAAAAATAAATATTCTTCTTTTGTATAAAATACAAAAGAAAGTATTTTCTGGACCTGGTTGCCAAATAGCAAACAAATTATTCTCGTCTCACTACAGATTTTAAACAAAATGTCAATTTTTTTTTACAAAAATAAATTTTGCCCTAACTTTTACTGTTCTTGGTAGTGACACACAACACGTATCGAAATCTGTGGTACACGTTCTGAGCTCAGAACTGTTTGGAGTATAACCGTAAATCAAAATGATTTCACTTACCTCGTAACATATTTACAGATAATTACATAGTCAGTGCTGAATTATTCTCGTCGCACAACCTAATTCAAAGCTCACTTATTAATTGTGAATATGCATGAAAACGAGTTGCAGATACTTACAGTAAAAGACAATATTTTCGGTCAGTTGCTATAAGATTAATATACGATACCGATAGAATACTAAACAAGAAAATTGTATGTATAGTCATACAAACGATAATGGTGGTAGTAGTAGTAGTATTAGTAGTAATAGTATTAGTAGTAATAGTAGTAGTAGTAGTAGTAGTAGTAGTAGTAGTAGTAGTAGTAGTAGTAGTAGTAGTAGTAGTAGTAGTAGTGTGTCTAAGTGGGGAACTATTCTTTTCATAGGCTAAGTATAAAACTTTCCGGAATTGACAATAACTACCTATAAAATGATTAAGTGAAATCTGAAAATGATTAAGTAGGATAAAAATAGGCGGGTGGAGACTAGTGCTGGCCACAGTGTATTCATTTTATTCACTACGGAACTAGTTAGGCAGCCTAAACTACTCTCCTAAATCATTTCGATAATACAAAAGGCAGTGGGGGTCCTAAATGAGGCCGAATTTATTAATATTTTAAAGTACGTAATTATACACTGTTTGTTAATATGTTTAATTAGAAATTACCTTTTCCAAGACGAAAGAAATATACTGGAGATTACCACATTTGCTGCGAATTTTGTGAGCTAAAAAAGGTTCTACCGAGCTTGGCCCAAACTACAGTAAAAACAAGATAAGATGTTATCGTACAAGACAAGGAAAGACAATTACTTCAGTTAAACACAAGAAGGTAAAGTTCATACCATTGTCTATGAAGGACTGGTCAGGCAGCTGTACAGTGTTTCTAACGTGTTTATTTATGTATTTCGAGAAGTTATAAAATAACGATGCTCATAAATATGTAAAACAAGTTATACGAGAACGTACAGAGAATTGTAACACCGAAATTACAGTGGTGGGCAAACATTCCTGCCCACAATAATAGTATAACACATTTTTCAAACTTAAAATGCATACAATTGGTAATATTAAAATTTGATTAAAACAGTGAGAATTGGAGCAATAAGTGTTTCAGGTCTTGTAATAAAGAAGATATTACACACAAGACATTATCAACGGATTCTATTAATTTTATTATTATGGTCTCGATTTTGTCTAGTATTTGAGCGTCTGGCAGACGTGCGACGTGTCATGATCCCCTTGAGCGTAAGGACAGTTTTGTAAACACTGTCCAGTCGGTGTTGACATGACGCAATATTATATAAACAGGATTTTTAAAAAAATCTCCGTTTCCAATTAAGATGTCTGAATGTGATGTATTAGAAAAGCATCATGTTTACTATTTTTCAGTTTGGTATTTCATACAGTTATCGGAGTGCCTTCATATCGCTACCCTAACAAACAATCATGTTGTAAAAAGAAAAGCTATTACTATTGTTGTGACGATTTTAAAATAGGAAACGTAATATGGAGTAAAATTTATTTTTAAATCGCACATTAAAATTAATATTACCTCCCTTGTTTAACTCAAAATAATATTTAATAAAAAGTTTTAAATGACAAAAGGAATGCGAGTGTAAAGATAGGGAAACTAGTTAATAATTTACCATGCACTGACATGCATTAACTGGAATTAACCTGCATACAGATTCTTTTACTAAACAAATAATACTAATAAAACTTGAAATTATTCAAATAAATAAACAATGATACAGTAGTATACTATTTAATTCTGAAGTAAAGCATTGCTTTGGATAATTAAAAGGTCAAACTTTAAATACCGTAAATAGCGAATAAAAGTGGAACTATTTTGTTGTGATGCGTAAACTCCGCGCAATTAACCTACCTGCCCTGACATAATAATAATGCAGTCGAGATGGAGCGCTCTCGTAGTAAACACTACACCCTTGAACCATGCCCGGAAGTACTAAGAAATTCTAATGTAAAAGTGCAGATATAACTATGTGTAGAGGAAAGTATCAGTAAAGTAGTGTTTTATAAAGAAAAATGTAATCTATTAAATTAAGTGGAATAAATAAGTGAAAGGGATGACATCTCTATTGACTAAGTGTAAGATCTCCAATGTTTGTTTAAATTAAAAAGGTACAATGGATCTAAAGTGAGAACATTTTATAAATAACGATGTGACGTGAAACAAGAACTTTCATTCGAGTTGTACTACTAAAGATGCTTAGCTACCAGACTTCATAGAACAGCATAACAGCTTCATAATTACCAGGATCTCTTCAGGAACTTCACCCGGAAAGTAACTTACCATAACCTTCAACCATTTGTGGACACCCCAAGGACCAAGGACCAGGACACGGAGTAAACTTCACAATATCACAGGTGACACGGAGACTTGTCTTCGTGGTTAAATGTCAGTAAAACAAATGTTTGCAAAAGACAGTTTAATAAACTATATAAAAGACTTATATTATTGTCACTTTGTAAATGATATTATGTCATACGACTAAAATTATTCGTAATAGTAATTAGTGCTTGTAGTATAAAGCTTTTCAGATACTAGAGGTTAAATTAAGTCCATTCTTCAAATGGACCCCCATATAGTATAATAACTTAACTTACAAACCAATTTAATATCCCGGATCCGTGGAAAAAGCTAGCTCATAACAATACTTTTGTTGTGGCCACCTTTTCAGAAAATATTTTGTAAACTTTATTTAGAAAACCAAATGGTAAAAAAGATAGCACCTAATAAAGAGATGTCATTACTTAACACAAAAGACTGAGTGAATAAATCATCAAACACCCCAACAACATTCCTTTCATTCTAACTAGTACTGCTTGTTAAAATCTTCATAAGAAGTTGATTAAGACTATGGCAGCCCGTGCAATTGATCTGAGGCAATTTCGCACTGGTTCCCGACGTTATAACGTAGGTGAGACGTTATATTGTAACAAACAACCAATTACTAGTAGAGTTTTACAGAAAGAGTGTTATTGTAATGGAACAATGATCCCAATAGACAACAAAACTTAAACAGATATAAATTACGTGACTTCATTCATATTTGGAAATTCTTTTTCTTCTTCGCAAGCATAAGGCTCAAAGCGTATTACATTGTCTGTTGTTACAACCGATCTCTTTGTCTTTTCATCGGCCGTCCCATATTTCTACCAACAAGCATATATTGTGCACTTATGTATGGTATTCTCGATGGGTCCATACGGTCTACGTGATCAAACCATTTCTGTCTATAGGCCCTATCCCTTCACCATGTCAATTACTGATCGGACATCTAACTCGTGGCGGATGTCCTCATTTCTTTTCCTATCTAACCTGGTAAATTTGGAAATTCTAATTACTTATTAGTTGCAATTTATATACGCAATTGGCCAAATTTGTATTAATTGATTTTACTTGTAGGCTATTTGAAAATAACCGTTTTTCGTACAACTATCTATTACGGTTAAAGGGGTTTATAAAAATAACCTGGCCTCCGATTAACCGGATCTCCTTATTAATAAAAAAATTGAAGAATATTCTATAAGCCGATTGTACAAACTGTAGGTTTGTCGTAATCTGAAGGAAAAGCAAAGCGACAGTGAAGTGGAAAGTGAAAACCAGAATTACAGGACGTTACAGAACGTCTGACAGGCTGTGAAGGTAAAGAGATAACTGATGATTTAATTTGGATATGCTGGTTAGTGAAGAAAGTATTGAAGAAAAATCACTTAGCAAAGGTACTCGCTATACATCGCACTCAGGAGGTTTCAAGACGATCGAGCAGCGCTGGAATACAATCGTCAGGCATCAAGCATAATTTGCCTACAGAAATTGGGGGTCCCTTCGAGGAGGGAAGCAACTCGGCAAGAGAAGCAGACAAAAGTCGGAGTTTTTTCAAGCTTCAGTTGCGCACACTGTAAGTAGCCCAAACAAACATTTTGAACCAACCTTTTTAATAAAATTTCTTGTAAATGTATTTCTTATTAAATACTGAATTTTCTTATTTAATCTTTTGATTTTAAATAAATTTTAATGTTCTTACATACTGTATTGCTAATTTTTATCCTTATTTACTGTAAAATTACGTCAAATTCAAGTGTGATTTATTGTTTGTGAAGTATGCACATTCTGTGAGCGCAGATTTCTATAGGCCTACACTAAGAAACGTTAATAACGGTTATTAGAAAAACATTTCCCGCGTCGGCTGCAGGACAGATCGGCTTTCTTTGTATCCAGTTCGGCCGGACAGTCGAGAGTCTACCGTACTGACGCGAGTATTCTTCTTCGGAGGGAATAAGACGCTACACTAACTTTTCCAGTTTGTGTTGTTCTTTTCGGTCACAAGAGGTTAAGGCTACGAGAAGTCCGCATATCAGAAGTATTATGTATTTATGTTTACTGTCAGTTTATTGCGCATTTATCACTTAGCCTACGTAACAAGGGGTCAGAAAGACGCAATCTGCTATACTGAATCTACTGTAGTAGGGTTACTTCATATCACTTACCTATTATGTTCCAATCACTAACCTTTTTAATGACTTAAATAATGTTAGCCTAATTCTGTTTCCAATGTCGAGTGGAAAATATGTTAAAAATAAATATAGATTCGTAACCTCTTATTTAGAATACTGTGTGTGTGTGTGTGTGTGTGTGTGTGTGTGTGTGTGTGTCTGTCTGTCTGTCGGTCTGTCTGTATGTTTTATTAATAAAAAAATTGAAAAATGTTCTATAACTCGATCGTACAAACTGTAGGTTTGTCGTAATTTGAACGAAAACCAAAGCGACAGTGAAGTGGAAAGTGAATTATTGCTTATTTATGCAAGACTTGTGCTCTTTCTGAAGTCAAGCCAGTGAGAACGCCTCGTCGTAGTGCGGGTGAAACTTTCGGTTTTAAGACAAAAATTAAACGATTGTCCGTCTGTCCGTCTGTCCGTCCGTTTGTTTATATAAATATATTGATCACCCGTGACGTCTGAACGGAAAAATGGATTGTCGATTTTTTTTAAGATTTTGCAAAAACCATTAAAATGTACTTCCGTGACTATTATTGTCCCACATAAATTTTTATGTTGTCCTTTTATATGTAAGGCATAGCCTACTGTAATTCTGTGTCATAATACAAATCGTATATAAAGCAGAGCTGTAGGTGCCGATGAATGTGGTTGCCTATGTCGTTCTACACGACCTTTAAAGCTAGGCCTACAGCCTGTCAACTGACAGTAAACGTTCGTGCTTATAGTAAAGTCTAAAGTAAAGTTTTATAGTTTTATTTTTAAAATTCGAGAATTCTATTCGTGTCTTTCTGATAAAGAAAACTTGGTCAGCATATCTGATTGTAATAATTGCTTGAAATCATTAAAAATTATAGGCATAAATCTAGGCTTCAGTGCAGTGACTGCAAATAAATTTCCACTTAAAATGTAGGCCTATACACTCTGTGCGGGATATGTAAAATTTACGGATAGTCTAAACGATAGTAGTACCAAATTTTTGTTTCATTTCATGCGGAAAGGAACGTAGGAAAGTCATTATCCTTGAGAGTAGATCGTCCGTTATGTATGACGGTGTGCACAATGTACCTCAATGAAATGAGGAGTACAGGAAGGTTGGTCGCGCAGGACCTGAGGAAATCGATTGATTCCTGTCATGAAGAACTAAAGCTGAATCTATAAGTTTTGGGAATTCAAAAAAAGGGACAATTGCTTGAGTAAATAAAGTGAGGAGGTGATTGATGAAAACACTATTATTACGACGGTCTGACCGATTGTCGTATGGTACTGTGGAAAACAAAATACAAGACACCAATTAAGTCACTAATCACCAGCTTTAATTCTCACAAATATACAGTTTGTAATCAACAAGATAGTCTGTTACAACAAATGAAATAAAAATTGTTCACCCGCAATAAAAATGTCAACTAATACAAAACACAATTGTATTACAATTGTCCCGCACACGTAACACTTCGCCACAATACTTCGAACCGCACTAGAATAAATCGCCACTAAAACGCACTGCGTAATCGCCCGACAATAACTGAGCTAAGAGCCGCTGAAGTCTTGTATTTATACCCCGTTGAGATTCCAACATATTCCATACTAAGCGTCTACTAGAAAACAGTAGAGCGAAATTGATTGCGGCCTTGAAAACAGCGCGCGCGGACCGGTATGGTCTGGAAAATTGTCGTTGCGGACGCGTGACAGGTGTCACGCAATTGTCCTTAATCTCAAAATAGCAGCAATATGTACGCACACACTCATTACAGCCGGATTCCACTGGAATAGCCGAGAAGCACGTAGCGTGTTCTGTCATGTCGTTACACTATGTTACGGCAAACATCAGTTTCGAGAAACAGTAGATGGAACGGAACAGTTCAGTCTGCTGTAGGCCTACTGTTCCAAGGGTAAAAACACTCTTGAAATACGTACATTGTGTTCCAAAAAAACAGAACGCAAATATGGTGGTTTAGGATAAGAAGATTGATCAAGCCCTTGATTATCCTATAGGCATAAGTGAGATTATGTTTGTTGGTATCGCCGGTCGAGTAATATAAACCACTGGAAATATTATAAAATTTGCGCCATCACTGGATGCGGGTGCACCACTCGCAAGAACGAATCTTAACATAATAGATACCGATAGTAAGCTACCTCAAGCCAATGTATACGTGCGAATGAAATCCTCGGTCCTGGAAAAAGACAGAATCTGAATCCGGCCAGTGAGGTGAAAAACTTGAAGAACCATGCTTACCTGTGGACGGGAAGCGGTAGGATTCGAATGAGGAAGAACGACGGTCTGCTAGTGAAAGTATAGGCCTACCTACTATTTTGGACAATCTAAATAGTTTGTAAGCTATTAAATTATTGAAACGTAATTATAAGTGAGTAAGAAATTAATTTCCTGCTCACTAACTTTGTTGTGTTTCGTTAATACGTAACGCAAGACACATTTATCGGTTTAACGTTCGGCATTTTATTTCTCTTGTAACGAAACGTGTCGCTCATACTACTGTGAGGCATCCTCAATGAATCGACCGAGAAAGAGCACTTAGTAAGCACCCTTAATCCACCCCTACTTATACACTACAATCGCGTTACTTTACGGTGGCCGCTTCATAGCGAGGGTAGTAGGGAGACTAAGTGTGGTCAGTTGTAACCCTACATTTCAAAAACGTCCGTCTTTTTACTGTTGCTACAGCCGGCTTCATGGGTGCCCTTAACTAATTTAATTATTACAACTCGGGTTTTACACATTGTTGATATTTCCGGATTTCATTCAACTATTATTTTCATTCGAGTAACTACGGTACTATTTTGTAATTTTACTCAGCATTACTCGAAATTGTATCAAATATGTATTTGTAATACCAGAACAATGTTATTTATTACATAATGTAAATAATAAATAATTACTAGTATTGACCGCTTTTCCGTCCTGAATTGTTTTACTTTCCTGAGATATTCAATTATTTTTGCCCCTATCTCTTGACGTTCATTTAATACACTTCAATTATTTCTAATTTTCTTCCATTTAAATCCTACGTTTATAACAATTTTTATTAAACATAATAAGCTAACTTGGAAGTTTACATTATAGCCTACTTAAGAAGCTGAAGAAGTTTTCGTAGCGTAGGATATGTTTTTTGCATTGAAAACAATAATTAAATGAAATACAGGCTATACGGTAAATGTTTCAAGTAAATGTTTTCGAAAACGCATCAACACTTACGCACTCAGTGGAATGTGCCGTTAGACTGACAAAAAACAGGGTTCTGAGCATATCACTTTCACCAAGGTAGCCGGCCACCATAAAATACACAAGGGGACGTCCATTAATTACGTGAGGTTTTTTTTTTTAATTTGGACCCCCTCCCCCTTGGTGAGATTTGGTGAGATGTGGTGGGACCCCCCTCCCCCTCACGTGAGGTTTACCCTATAATTTTTAAATAATTAAATTTATTTGATATGTTCATGTTTTTGCTTCATACCACTAAAAATACCTAAAGCATATCTTCTATGTTTTGATACAAATTCATGTTGAACACAATAACATCGGCTTTATATGCGTTGCAGAATATCACGACTGACTCACTGACTGACACGCAGTGATTTCGACCGGCGCGGCAGGGAACTCCCCGAATGAAATCTGACACTTGTGCGGCTCTTTGTTTCAAATCGAGGAATCCCGGGCATGCACACGTGTGCATTCAGTTCAGTTCAGAGAGGCCATAAAGATTGGTGGGCACTTTAATATTGTCTATGCTCGGGATTAATTTTATAAAACAAAATGTTATCCGTTATAATAATGTATATTCTCTGAATTAAAAAGTTGACGTGAGATTTTCATTGGCCCCCTCCCTTTAAATAAGATTTGGTGAGATTTTGCCGGACCCCTCCCCCCCATTTTGAGCTCACGTAATTAATGGACGTCCCCCAAGTAGTAAGATGACAAAATTCATCAACTTTTTCGACCCTCTGGGGGGGGGGGCGGTCACGTTCTTCGTCCTCATCTCGTAAATACGTCCCTGAGTTCTATAGATGTCACTGCCAGGGAAAAACAGTGACTTCTTACTTATTCGCGCGACTCTAAGTTAACAAAAAATCCAAAAAATTTGAAAGTGCCCAGTCAGTTAGAGAAATAAGCGGGGATTTCAATGGTGTTTTCTTGTAGGCCTATACATAAATTAGAGACAGGATTCGGCAAAGCTTTTACAGATTAAGTTTTTCAGACTATAAATATTAATCTGTAAGAGACAATTTATTTCTGCGGTCACCAGTCTCTACATTCCGTTGTCAGTAAAGCAACAAGATTCATACAACCGTCTTATCTATAGGCCCCCACTTTACATAATATGTTCGTTTCGTGGAAAGTATTGTTGACAAAAAAGTTATCTCAGTTGCAAATAAAATCCTTGCAATCTTGATATTAACACGTCACATCGCAAATAAATATCGTTCTTATTGAATCATCTCTGTCAATTATTCGACCTCTGTACAATTTTGTTCTCTTCGTTGAAGTGATTGGATTTCTACAATGGTGTCTAAATCCCGTACTCTGACTAAAAGTTCGATGCCGTTGGACATAATACTATTGTTTGGGACCGGACCAAAAATAACATTAGGCCCTTCACTAGCCGACGGCAGCCTCAAGTGAACGAAAAACATGTCATAACCGATATTCCAGTAACAACTCAAGCTCTGGAAGTTAAAGGTCGTGAATAGCTGTAATGAGATCTGAGAGAGAGAGAGAGAGAGTGTGTGTGTTTGAGTGAGCGGTCCGGCGGGGGAGGAGATGCTATGGTGAACTGAACAAACCCGTTTGTTCAAATGTACAGGTACGTCGTGATTGGTTGTCAGATAGCGGGTTGCTTCAGCTTGTCTTGTCTATTGTAACCAAATGAACAGTTTTCCCCACCTGTACAGGTAACTCGTGATTGGCTGTCCTACCTCGGCCGAGGCAGGTGTCCTGAATCCGCGGCCAAGATGAAGTTTTTGCCCTCATTGCATTAACAATATTCAGCGACTTTAATTCAATTTACAGTTATAAAATTAATCGACTTGGTCTGCTCAATACCATAAAAAGTATTCATTTGCGCTCGCCAGGAAAACGTTTTTCTCTAATCTGTATTATTTAGTTTTATATGTCTAGAGCGGTCAGCTACCGCTACCGGCCACATTTCTTATACTGGACGTTTGAACGTAACTTTATAGACCTTTCCCAATTTATTTCATAGTATAAATAAACCAAATAATTCAAACGGCAAAAGGTGATACGTGTGGGGCCCCAAAGTGTTCCTTGCGCGAACAATAGGCCTGCAATAAACGTGACCATCGAGGAGAACCAAACCAAGATGAAGAACGAAGATGAAGATTATTGAAGAAGAAGAAGAGGAAGAATGAAGAGGAGACAGATAAAACCCAAGGGGAAACTAACACACATATATAAAAGGGAAAGATTGTATGTTAAAGATAGAATACGGTCAATAAACCTTAAATAATTATATATTAATAAAACCAATGTTATTATTATTATTATTGATTTAACATATGTAACCATTTTTGAGACAATACAATTATAAAGCAAAGTAGTGTAGGAAGAGTACACTAACCCTGTCAGAAAGGTTAGATTCAACCAAAACTCAACTAGCCCAATGTTGTTTATAGTAAACATAATACTAGAACAAAATAGTGAGAAATGGTAGGAAAAAGTATAGGGGTTACGCATTAAATAACACTAAGTACAAAACAGTGAACCAAAGTGAAGTGTTTTAGTGAAGTGTTAATGCCCTATAAAATAGTGAAGGTGAAACATACAAATTAGAATGCTAAGGAAATAGACACTCTTTAAAACATTGATAAACCACCAATGATTAGAGTGGAATTATAATTAATTGTATACCTAGAAGTAATTAAAAATAGTATTTAAAATTAATATAAGGAAAGCATGTGACATATCAGGGAGAAAGCCCAGTACCATAACTTGTGTTAATAGAGAGGTCTTGGGCAACAGTTTCACAGCCTCTTCTCCTACCTGCAAGTATTGGCTTACACTCATCATTTTGGTAACGGAAGAACTAGTTCCTTATATACTGAGCCGATACGTCTCAAATAGTATTGTTCAGATTACTTACTCGCACACGCACTTTTGGCTTTACAAATGTATAAACTTAAGTACATACACATCTGTCTATCTGTCTGTCTGTCTGTCTGTCTGTCTGTCTGTCTGTCTGTCTGTCTCTCTCTCTCTCTCTCTCTCTCTCTCTCTCTCTCTCTCTCTCTCTCTCTCTCTCTCTCTCTCTCTCTCTAATGTACCCACTACCTCTCTCATGCCTACCCTCAACTACCCTCCTACCAACACACCATGTACTATGGTAATACATGTAAGAAGAACGTTTATTTCAATTGTGGCCCATTTGCTTGTTTACTGGTTTCCGTTACACTCTCGAATTTTTTACATTGCTTGTGTTAGATTCTTTCATAATTTAGAATGGAATTCTTACGTAGTTTGTCATGGTGCTCTGCTTGTTTGCCTCGAGTAGATTTTGACAGCGGAATTTGTTCGTCATGTGGATGCGCACAAACAATTCAGTCTAACGGTACGAGGTGCACTTATTATTCTTAATCATTTATTTTTCACTAAGTAATGTTACTTAATGTTATTCTACTGAAATATTTTATGGGATTCGTGTTGATGGGAGATTCCGTTCGTTTATATTTAAAATGAAACGCGCACATGTGTGTACTGTTCATGTGTACGTATATTGTGTAGCCGAATAGAAGAATATTCGTATTGCTATCATTTATTCGTTTGTTAGAAGTTATGTGCAGGCCTGGTGACAGGATTCTCGGGCCCCTGGGCAACTGAGGGGTCCGGGCCCCTAAATCCCGGTACACCCCACACACCCCCTCACTTAATTTAGACCAGAACTGCGAACTTGCAGGTTATTTTATAACCAAGACTTACCTGATTATCAGCTTTTTCTGCAGAAGAAATGTGCACTGTCATGCATTATCTTTTGATGTACTATAAATTGTACTTATAAATTTTTTATGTTAAATAAACACATGTCAGTGGAAAGGGATGGGGAAACATTTTCGAAATAAAATCTTTTTGACGGTTTAACACATTTTACAGTTTTATTATACAGTAATCAAAACTAGGACTTACTTGAACTTGAACATTTTATAAAAATTCATAATAAAACGTACTTTTTCTGTTTTTACTTTATGAAAATACAACTCTTCTAGCCCTCTTTCTTGCAAAGTCATCAATAATATCATCATATTTCAAGCTCCTTGCCAAATCAGGTTCCATCGCCAAGATGCTGAGATCGTTCATCCTGTCTTGGTTCATCGTTGATCGATTGACACTTTTTATTCTTTTCATTACACTGAAACTTCTCTCACCGTGACTTACAGATACAGGGATGCACCACGAACAATCTGATTGCTATAGATGTATTTGGGAACAAGCTGTCCAACTTTATCTTCCTTAGTGCGTTCAAAAGTTGTAAAGGTTGTAATGACGTTTCTCCTAAGTTGGTCTTATGTATTGACTTCAGGTGTTTGATTTCATTGAAAATGTCAGTGTCTATGTCTTCTTTGTACGTTTGACACAAAGTCAAACACTGCTTTTCAATTTCATTTTCATCTTCATCATGATATGTCCAAAGACATTGAAAAAGGTCACTAACCTTTTCGGAAAATTGAAATCTTTGAGTAAGGCCCCCAATGATAGAGTCAATAAGTTTATAGAAAACATTAATTCTGAAATTCTCCTCCTCATGTTTTACGTTAAGTCCCGTTTGATCATCACATCTTGATGAGGTTTCACAATCTCTGGTCTCGTCATGGAAGATTTTCTTTTCGTAAGTCTTTTCTCCTTGAAGTCCTTTTCACATTCTATACTTTCTGTCATGTTCGCTGCCACTAGTTTTGCTTCAGCATAAAGATTGGACCATTTACTCCGGAGATCTTGATTTGTTTTTTCACTTTTTAAACAACAAAAGTTTGTATTCTTGTTGGCATTTAAATTTATTTAAACTTTAAATTTTTATTTTTAATTAATATTTTTGGGCCCGGGCCCCTGGAAATTTGCCCCCTCTGTCCCCCCTTGTCGCCGGCCCTGGTTATGTGTTTGTGCGTGTGTGTTAAAACACCGCACGTGCTATTGAGCGTGAATTGTGAACTGTTAGTTTGTAGCGGCTCAGTGCTAGAACTGTTTCTTGTGGGGAGATGTGTCAGGTATAGAGGAGGTTGTAAAATACCCTTCTTGGGTTTGTTTTATTGCACCCTAATTGCTCACTGGCCCCACACGTGTCACGTTTACCCAGACAATAACAGATCATATGCGCATATTATATGTGAAGCAATCGAATTCACGACGTCAGAATAGTCTACTAGAGTACTACTAGAATATTATCTTTGGGTTTTTGAAGAATTCCATAATTTGTGTTTTATGAATGGTAACTAGACATCCGTTTACACTGTATTGAAATTTATACACAGTAATTGTACACAAAATTGTACACGGTAATCGAAAAAGAGTATAAATAAGATATGAAGGATAACGAGACAGCGTTCTTTGGAACGAAAAAAGTAATTCTCAGGTATCATATAATAATAGTTAACATTTTAACCAAGCTGCCCAACAATGGATACATTTATATTTCTAGATAAAATCATGAAAACAGCTTAGAACGTTTTTAAAAGTTAACAGCGATGGAAAATTTGTGGTAAAATATCAATATGGAAAGTTAGGAATCGGTGACATAACGATTCGACTATCCCAGGAATTAGTAGCCGCCTCTGGAATTAAATTAAATCTATAACATAAAAATAAAAATAATATTAGGCCTAACTTTGTTTAACGTCTGAAATAGTAATGTACAGATTACGTACACGCACACGCACTTTTGCCGTTTACAAATGCAGATCAAAACTAGATGTAAAAAAGAACATAACTAATTTCATGTTAACTGCCATGTGTGCGGTAATCTTCTTAGGTTATACCAGCTCAAGATAGCAGCTTATTGACTTGTCTCTGAATGGGACTAACTGTACCCAAATTAGACACCTCTGCAATTTCACTCCGGCGTCTCATAGATCGAAGTGGTACTACGTTCGGCTGGGACGTACCAAATACGGTAGCTTTCTTTTATTTTCCTATTTTCCATTTATTTATACCGGATGTCTATTTTCAATGCTATCGGCCTCCCTTGTTTCATTCACTGACTTACTAGGTTCTTGAGAAATAGAAATTATTTTATGTTTGTCAGTTGCTTTTTAAACAAATGTAAACAATATAAGGAATGACAAATCCTGTTGGTATTCTAGGCAGTCGCCTAGTAGACCTAAATCTATCCTCAATTCAAGAAGAACATTTTGAAATTTAGTTCGTCTACAAATACTCCATAGGCCTATGAGCTGAAAAATCAGTTACATCCGTTGTTCAAACTTTCGAATAATTTCGGATTTTATTTCTGGTGAATCAAATTGAATCATATTTCCAGTGTAATCAGACTTTCATTTTAAAAAAGTCAGTTACAAATGAGTTTAACCTATTGAAGTGTGAAAACAAGGTTTTACAATCTACAACACTCTTCAGGGCAGCGTAAAAGTGCTCTCACAAAAACTGCAAAGCCTTGAAAACATGCTAGCAGAAATTAGAAACAGGCGAGAAACAGAAAGTAGAGTGGAATTTTATTTCAGTCGTGAGCAGAAACTTGTGAAAGAGACGGACAGTGGACAGCAAAAAAAAAAATAAAATAAAATAAAGAACAAGGAAAATAAAACACTTGTTTTTACTGAAGCTTCAGCTCAATTACACATGGTAACTGCAGAAAAACCAATAAGCAAGAGATTTTAAAAACAAAGTTCCGTTACCTTCACCTAATAACATGGTCAGTATAGAAACATGTGATGAAATATAGCCTACTCCGTGTAGCAATAGTTTAATATGAAGTAACAGCCCTGAAGAATAGTGTACCCAGAATAGACATACCACACGGGAAAAACACCTCATAAATGTACTCCGTGAAAATAAGCAATATTTCACTTGGGAGCATAAGTAGAATCGATTTAGTAAAGTAAAAAGTTAAATTACATTAAGACTAGAATCTATTATTGTTTATAGAATCTATTTGCTCTATTATTGTTTCATGTTGTCAAGTTGTAGCTTTAGTATTGTGTAACTGTTAAGTTTTATTATTAATGTATATAAGCTCTATATAGGCCTACAGTTACGATTAAAAACAATAAGCAAGCACATTATATTTTATTCGTTTAAGATTATTTTATTTTTAGTAATATTATCTTTAGAAAGGGTTCGTGTAAAATTACAGAGTTCACAAATTATAACACATAAATAAAATTTTAACAAGAAAAAGATCACTTGTATTTCTGCCCGACTATGAACTATTCAGCACTTGAGTTCTAACAATCACCACTAGATGGCAGGCGCAGCACAAATAGATAATTGAAGGCACTTTAGCATGAAGTATTTTTCAAGAACAGATTTACTTTTGCAGTACAACAGAGGAGATATTTCGAAAATGTAAATATTCTGATTATCAAATTTTGTATATATTTTTAAACATAGATTCTGAGTTCTTAAAATCTATTTCAGTAGAGAAAGAATTAATAGAATCACAAGTGAAATAAGTGTTTTGTGTGAATGTGAATGTGTGTGTCTTTTACATTATAAAGAATACTAATAATTGTTACACATTCGACTAATTATTATTCGTATAGTAATAAGATGCAATTATAATATTCTATAAACAGTATATGCGTAAGAATTGTTACTGTATTGTCCGTTTAGAGATCCTGATAATGACAATACATTTTGTCGAAACGTCGATACAATGGTTTGCTATTTTGTACACTTATTGTTTAAACCTCGCCAAACCTTCAATCACGCCGCAAGTAATGAGTGTCATTTTAGTGTTTAAGGCGCTAGTAATGTGTTGTCCACTATCTGGATCCGGTATAGCATCTAACAACGCGAGACGATTTTATATACAATTCCGATATGTAGCCACTACTGTGCTTATTAAACCTGTTTGTATCTTCTTTCTTCAAACCTTCTATATCTGTTACCTCTCTTTCTCTGCCTTCCTCTCCTATTCTTTCCTATATATCCTTAATTGTCGCTCCTCTCTCATTCTTACCAGGTGAATTTACAACATTAATTTCTTGGCTTCTGGAGCTTCTTGCATTGAGTTCACTTGTAAACCCCCCTCGTATCTTGCATTTCTTCTCCATTCCACTCCTCCGACTCTTCCGTGGAGTTTTATAATGCTTCCAATCTTTCCTGCTACCTTCGCGTTAGTGTCCAGTTTTCTTTCCCACACAGTAGCACTGGAAATTACAAGGATTTACATTACGGGAATCTTTACTTTCCTAGCTTTTCCTTCGTGGTCCAAAAAGTTTCTTTGTAATGCATATAAGACACTCAATTCGCTGTCTGTATTCTCATGAATCTTAAGTGTCTCCATGCTCACAATTCTTGCTGCCATGTACGCGGATGGTAGTGTAAGCCCATAAGACGATTGATTTTACAACACGACGTATGCATTTCATGCCACTTGTGCCTTTAATTTTTTAACAATACATATCGGTGGTCGAAGCATATTACGGTCTGTCCCACGTAAAGATACATCACGCATACGAAAGCCGCACACTTAACAGCCAGCGCACGCGGAAGGATATAATGTACATTGTACCTATATTTAATAAGTAGTTTCATATGAATACATAAAATTACAAAATCTAAAGTCTCCTACTGTCTAATGTTTAATAACACCTAGAGGCGGCTTTTTAGCTAGGCACACTAGGCACGTGCCCAGGGGCGGCACAAAGATAAAATATTTTTGAAAATATGAGAAAATCTCAGACAAGAAAATCTCCAGCGGATATTTCCAAATGTAGACATAGCTCTCAAGATGTATTTATGCACTGCTATTAGTAACTGTTCAGCAGAGAGACATTTTCTGCTTTGAAGAGAATAAAATCATATCTCTGCTCTGCTATGAAAGAAACAAATTTGAATTTTTTTTCAGTCATTCACATTGAGGCTGATATTTTTAAGCGAAGACGGATTCGAGTACAACAAGACGGATTGATGAATTTTCCACGAAGAAAGCGAGGCGTAAACGCTTGTGAATCAAACCATTGCCAGAAATGAACATTAATTGTGATAGTGACAATAATAAATTACATAATAACGTATGTTAACGTATTTCGGGTTTCCCTACTCGGCATGGTTACATTAAATATATCTGTCAAATTCTCACGATAGTATCAATCAATCAACTGATGATGTATTCAATGTATAGACTTCATTCTTGATTATTTTCCAAACGTAACGCTTTTAGCGCACAAATGTATGAATAAACCCTCAAGATTCAAATTTCTTTAGCACTTATGTTACGTTGCTTATCGAATTTTTATTGTAGAGAGACTCAAATATGAAACTGCCGGTTGTCTTTACTCAAATCCGAACTTTACGGGCCATATTTCGTTCCTACAAAATACCATTATTATGTAATACTAGTATTATGTATAGAAATATACAAAATACATATATAAAAAATACAAAATTATGTAACCTAACCGTACACCAAATTGTATGAGTGTATAATTTCTCCTGTAAACACGGATGAACGTAATCTGCCCCAGCTATATAACACACGCGCAAATAATACAGTGACAAATGATTGAAGTTTGCATGCGATCAACAAAAATGTAATAAATAAAAAAATTAATAAAGTAATAAAAATTAATTTATTAATAATATAATAATATATAATAATAATAATATTATTATTATATCATATAATAATATATTATTATTAATAATAATATTATTAATAAAATATTATTAATAAAAATTAGTTTAAACAATTTACATTTTAACCAATAAAAACTTAGTGTTCCGAGTCAGTAGTATTATACTTATAATTAGTTTTATTTTGTTGTGTTTTGATTTTGTTTAGTTGAAATCATCAAATTGGAGAAGCTAAAAATCCACCAGATCAATTAATTACTGATCCTAAATAGTAGTACCTACTAAACAATAAATATGTGAGTGTATTTATGCATAGCATAAAAAAAAATGGTTTGCAAAAGAATAGTAAGTAAAGTAAGGTCACAAACTTCAACTATACGAAGCTGGGTTTCTTCTTCTAATCTTTGTAATGTGCTCGCTTTTATTTGTACTATTCCCTGTTGTAGAATCGAACCTGTTTTTTGTAACTCAAAGCTAATGAAATGGTTCGCGTGCGCATGCGTCAACGCTTTACACGAAGCGTTAAAAACAGAAAGGGTGTAACGCTGACACCTAGCGTTCCCTCGTGAATCAAAGCTTTCCGATCCAAACTAGTTTGTCCACGGTGTCATAACCTACATTAACTATACTTTATAATTTTCCATGTGAATTAAGAAATAATGCAACAAATAACATCAATTTGTGAAATAGGCTATGCGATAAGCATAGCTATTAAAAAAAATTGTATCAACACATCAGAAATATTCATAAATTAGAAGCAAACGTTAAGCCGAAAACAAAAAAAAATTAAAATGTTCGACGTGTATTAGTTACCATAATTATTAATCGGAATTAAGGAATCTTCTTGTAAATGTTCATAAACAAAATATAGCCTATTAAAAGAAATAATTGAGCTTTCGAAACATGAATGTAAGAACTTGTGTCACCAAAATTTATAGCCTTAACTAACCAAACGAGTATGTAACAAATAAACGAACATGTTTAATGTGAAAGTATTTACAGTAAACTTTCATTTAATAATCTTTTAATATTTGTAATTATAGTTCAGTTTTCTTAAATTTGTATCACTTGTTTAATATCAATTTGTCCCTATACCTGTTTTCATACTTTAAAAATTCTAGATTTTATGGGTTGGAAACCTAAAAAGGAAAAACATCTCAAATGTGCTTCTGTGAAATATACAGGTACAATAAAAGCAAATAAAAAGAGAACTTATTTTGTTTTTCATCGAAGCTATTAACAAGAAAAAAAGAACATTGAATGATAAGAAATAACAGCAAAAGTTTCAAGGCCTAATTAAATTACCACATGCATGTCCTTCAACGTTGGAACCACAGAAAAATCTGGTAGATACACTGCTGTTTTATATATAGGCCTACCACATATTGGTCATGAAGCTTCTCTCCAACATATAAACTTAGGTTTACGTCTTACATTACAATATAAACAAAATAAGCAATACCAGAAAATTGGCTCAAATTTTCACCCATCTTCAGCGTATATAGGGCTATATATTGATTGTTAAATATAGGCTATAGTACGACTTTTTTAAATATTCGCATTATTGCATGCGTTTGTAAATAATTGCAGCAAATGGAATAAAATGGGTCTAGTCGTTTCGCCACAGATGTAAATCGAAGATTTACATAAATTGGGCACACTGAGCTCAAAAACAGACATGTAAAAATCACGCTTTCGTGTGCGCAGATATGTGGTTCGCACACTAATCAGTTCACCGGTCAAGGCTATTGACTATTGAGTGCTTATAAACGGCGTCGTTCTGAACGCTGTGTTCGGCCTTAGATTTACGTGCAATGAACGGACGTATTTAAGATTTTAATTATGGATTTGTTTTCAAAATAGTAATAATACACTTAATTAAAATATGTGAACAAATTTTTAAATAAGATCGAAAAACAGGTACGACAACAGCCACATCTGTATAAAATTCCTATAGTATTAATAAAAGTGTTTACTGTAGAATTTTTTTAAGTTACTGAGAAATAAATTACTGCATTACAAATGTCCTAAACCAAACTGGATACACTGCGTGCTGAATAAATACTCGAAAACTATCCTGTCTTCTTGACCAAGAGGTCTCAAAAACTAGTATAAAAACTTGAACCGTCCCCCAACCACCGGACAAATAGCAATGTTTGCAAGAATCGATTTCGTAGCCTACTCGCAAGATGGCTAGACCGTACTAAAATTAAAAATGTTCGTACTCACATAACTAATTATCCTATATAATCTGACTTCATGTTTACTGTCACATTAAACTTTTTTTCACTTTGGTTTCTTTCAAAACCCAAAGTCACTCCCCGAAATCACTTTTCTGCGCTGCTGCTTGGAACTTATTATTATTATTATATCAGTCTTCATATAGCTCGTTCACTCAGCAACTTTGGAATTGAAATTATGAGCGCAATTGAGCATCCGCACAAGTACTATAACATATTCATTTGCTTGCACTACCCTACTATAGTCAGAAAAGGAAATATCTAAAACGCTAAATTGATTAAGGCAAAGCAGTCACAAGCCTACAAACATAGAGTGGTAAGCCTATATTGGATCACAGAACAAATTGAAGGAAGCGAACTGAGATAAAATGAATTGAGTACCCTGAAGAGCTGAAATCTCACAACTGACCAGGGAGGAATTATAGTGATGTGGTCAGCAGTGACGGTTTCCAGTTTGGTCTTTACTTTTTTTTTAATTGCAAATTTGTAATCTGTTTGTCATATGAACAATAAACTAATTGAATGATATACACACATATACATGATTCGAAGAGTTGTCTACTGACATTTCTTCTTATTATAGCCTACATAAACAAACACGTAGGCTACACAAAAAGTAATTAAAAGTATACATGTCTGGACATTTAAACAAAATGACACTACCACTTACTACTAGCATGAACTGAGACTGTTATATAGGGGAGAAATGTCAGTTGACATTAACTTTTAGTGTTGTCAAGAACACAAATGATACAGCGAATACAGTACAAATAACGCAGACATTACAATAGACTACAGATAACACGTTATTCGTTGAAATACAGTAGTAGGGAAGATCTAACGATTTATGTCTTTTTAGTCTATACTCAGCATGGTGCCAATACCAAATAGGGAAAACTGGATAAAAATTGCTGATAACTGTAAAAAACGCGCCAATTTTCCTAATCGCGTTGGGCTATTGATGAAACACATACGAGTAATAAAGCCTACTTCTAGCAGGCCATTATTTTATAATTACAAACACTTTTTTCTTTAACAATTTTGACTGTTGCCGATCCGTATTACAGTTTTCTTTTTGTACATAAGTGTCATACGTAAGGTCGTCTACAATAACAGTGAACTCTGCAAAACGACCAACTAGATATTCCTGTCCTGGAAACAGTCACTGCATTGAGTATTCGGGTTGTCTTTGCACCCGTGGCTTGACTCCAGCATCTGGATCGAGTCTAATGGCAGTCAGTGGATATACATAGTCTGGTTCTTAGCCGACTGGTTACCTAAAACTGGAGAAGGAAACCGCCAACCAGTTAACTGAGAAGGTGGGGAGAAAGAAAATTTTGATTTTTGTAGCACTGCCGCTGGTACCGATTCGAGCAACAGGTGTTGCCCGTCTCAAGTCCAGCCAGCAGACGCCTTGAGGCGTCGGTCGCTCCCCGCGAGGCGAAGAGCCTCCGTGCCTGTGATCAAGGTAACAACAATAAGCAGCTGACTCAGCGTACTAGGAGGCGGTCAGGAAGGAGAGAAGGACAGTTTTATTAGTGAACTCCGGGCTAAGGACTGATGTTTTTGAAAGAGGATGGCTTTATGGCGGGTCATCAAGAAGCGCCCGAGGGCGCTTGACCCGTATGGGTGGTGGTGGTTCTGACGCGCTGATAGTTCTTAGGTATGGGAAGGTGGAGGTCTAGGCTCCAGCAAAGAGAGTTACAGCCAGCGACCGGACAAAGGCAGACAAGGTAGGAACGCGGAGACCCCTTTGAATCTCGTCGTTCCTCACAAGGAAACAGTCATAGAAAGTGGAGTGTCGCTATCTTTTGTTCTGATCGATGAAGAAGCTTACGTGTTTCTAGAAACTTGCTTCGTACCAACGGCGGTAAAAATCTCAATCTTAAGGAAATTATAGCTTCTGAAGAGGAAGAAGCTGTGTGGAGTGAACACTACTCCACCGCCCACTCACATGTGGCATAGTGAAAGCATTGCTTTGTATGTCGACGAGATGGATACAAATTCGACAACACATTGTCTTCTGAAGGATTTTGCGATTCACCTCAAAGTGAATCATCAAGTTGGTCGCCACGTTAATACGATACGTAAAGTTTTTACATTGTATTTTCTTAGTACAGGAGTTGACATTCCTTGGCAGATAAATGTATACCTAGAGTAGTTAAAGTAAATAAATAACGTAAAAAAAATGACGATCGCAAGTGTATGAAATACATAACGAATACTTACATACATAAGTACATTCAAAAATAAAAAATTAATTACAAGTTACTGACGTTGTCCCCGGAAAGCGTTTGCAAGACATAAAATTAAAATAAAATTAATTAGGTCTAATGAGAAAGGATATTTTATAGTTCTAGATATCCATAACCGATGATCACTAATAAGCGTGAGATATGCACGAAATGTAAAGTAATCTAAAGGAAGTTTGATTTCTGTCATGAGATACGCAAAATCCATGATTATTAATAAGTGTTAAATCTGTGTTTTTATCCTTTTCATTACATTCTCCGATCGAATGAACGCAGTACATAAAACCGCGTGCTCTCGTAACATAATACGAATATTTATATGTTATGTTTAATGTAGCAAATATATTTAGCTACTTAAATTGACGAGTGCACTAGTCCTATGACCGATTTTCTACCTACTCCAAACCGAGTGCAGTTGCCTTGAGACTAGTAGGCCTATCAGAGGATTATCATTCTAACCGAGTGCAGTTGTCTTGTGTCCTTCCAGGTAAACGGTCCAGTGTCCGAGCATTTCAAATAATGATTCTACACTTAGGCCTACACGTTTCTCTAGAGTACTTAAAAATTATAAACCATTTAGTCGTTAGTCTACATGGACATATAAACCTATAATACTGCACGATACACAATATTGAACATTACAAGTCATTTCTTGCTATCTTTTTAAACATTTGGCTGCTAGGTTTGCCTTATTGTCACCACTTATTCTTCTCGACATCCTACTATGCCTCGTACTTTCTACCCTTTTGGCTTCAAAGTTCCACCAATACGGCTCTTCTCTTCTTTACCCATGCTTTTCTTGGAATATTGTAGAAAAGTCTGTATCTGTCTTAGACTTTATTTTACATGGAGTATCTACCTCTTTTTGCACTCTGCTCGGTCGAAACACTTAGTTCGTAACTGGCATTTTGAGACGATGTGATAAAACTAGATCGTTCAATACTAAGGGTTAAATAAAAGGAAGTAGTAACACTTAGTTGTAAGTGTTCGTTAAGAAAGAAAACAAAGCAAAATTTAAAAAGTTGTTGAGTCGCAGTATTTCATTTTATTTTATAAAAAGTGATTAGATTTTATTTGCGACTATCTTAATAACAATTATCGTGTAATGCTTTTGCTTAGAGGAACAACAATGTGAACTTACACGAAAATTTACCTGAATAGAAATTAAAATTACTATTAAGTAAATTTATTTTGTTGATTTTATTTCTAACCACGACTATGCGTAGTGTGCTCGGAGTTGCGGAAAACTTTTCGAGCGCGCCAAAAAGTTGCAATCTACTTCATTGACATATAGAAGGTAAAAGTATAAATGTTTACATGCGCGCGCACACACACACACACACACACACACAGAGTTTTGGGGTAACAAGTTGGGTTGGATTATTGGATTATTTTAAAAATGTATGTAAACTAAAATTAAAATTCGCTTACATATGGAATTACGCCCTAGGCTATAGTTTGATTTTTTAAAATACGGTTAATTTTATGCTAAGGTACATCATACTTTACAGACATTTTTATTGTGTTTGTTATTAAATAATATATTTTTGTTCAGGCTGATGTTCATTATAAAAATTTGTAGAATATTTATTATAGTGAATTTTAAAAAAATGTAGAAATCTTCACTTGAATAAAGCAGTACAAAATTCATTACAGGAAATAAATGTGTTTACTGCTTTCTGCAGATCAAGAAGTTTTGAAAATATATAGGTACTTATGTGCTTAGGTACGCGTGAATGCAAAGAGACTTGCCATATTGTAGTCTGTAAATAAGTAGTTATTACGCCAGCGAAATTTACTAGTAACGAATAAATTATAAAACGCGTATAGTAAAGCACAATAATACAGTGAATTGGACGAGGTATGAGAGTAAGATTTCTCCACATGTGTAAAATTTCTCTTACGCACTGTCTGACGTGCCAGAAACGCTTAGTGTTTTATGGACATAAAGCAGTGTAGTGACGTATTGGGAAAATCGGAGAGATATGTTTGTGAACAGAAAACGTAAATAGACAATCTTATGTGCTCTGATAAACTGGCCCGTGCATGGCGAAGAAGAGTTCCAAACGCCTACTGCAAACGGGTGCATTGCGGTCCATAACGCATTACTCCCTCTTCAAAACAAAAAGATGAGTATCACTTTCAGTCACACCACCACTAGTTTATAC
Source organism: Magicicada septendecula (assembly GCA_034769895.1). Classification (NCBI taxonomy): domain Eukaryota; kingdom Metazoa; phylum Arthropoda; class Insecta; order Hemiptera; family Cicadidae; genus Magicicada; species Magicicada septendecula. Next base: position 331,313,672 of record CM068376.1, read on the forward strand.
ATAGTCACATTTACAATTAAAAATTTATGTCTTGAAATACACTCACACTGCGATCTTGATAATTCGAAACGTCATAATCCAGAATCCTTAACGCCGAACACGTAGGCGTAAGCCTAAATTAGAAACTGAAAATTGAGAAATTTACTTAAACGTGCGGCAAGACCTACATTGACGTTATTGATCAAATTGTTACGGACATCCGCCACTACAGATAATTAAAATAACCACAACGTCCATGCTAAAGCCCCCTCCCCAACAGTTGTACGCCCATGTGTACTTTTTAATAGGTTTGTAAAGATTTGTCTCAAAAACGTTTATGTTATCTAATTTCGTGTTCAACACATTAATTAAATAATACTTTTACATTCTTTAAATAAACGGACACTATAAATTTAGTATATTTTGATAATATTAGTATGGTAAATATTTTCGTAATATCATCAGCATGGGCACATAACTGACATTGTCTTAATAACCAAGACCAATCATTGGAGGAGCAGCTGGACGTGTCCCAGTGATTGCAGTGATGACTTATTGATGCAACAGTTAACTCGAGTAGCCATGTGCATGTGTGGAATGATTTATACAGAATATTTCTGGAGGGCTGGAGGCTGTGTTTGGTTCTGAACCGAAGAGCGATCCGCAAAGGTTTTTTCCATGAATGGTAAGAGGTGAATAAAAGATGTGGTAAAAGGGTGGGTGGTTGACGTAATAACACTCAGCTGTTCGCTGTTTTTAGTTATAACTTCAGCACTCTGCTAGGCCTTTATCCGTGACCGAAAGGTTGTCAGCTCGTTGACGTCAAACCTCGCAAAGATACACCAACGTAGCGCAGAGATTTTCTACTTATTCCACAACCAATAACGTAACTAGATGCTCTGGGCCACAAGGGAAACTTTCAGGTAGGCCGTTATTTCTTCATTCTCTGGTTCACTCTTGCTTGTTCTTCTTCCGATAACGCCCTCTTAGTTCTCCGAGGTTCCCCTTCGGATAGCTCGCTTACCTCCGAAAATTCCTTTCTGAACACTTCTCCGTTTCTTGTATCTTTTCCACTGATTCCACATTTTTCTACATCCTGATCGACTTCTTTCACCCATGGTAGCCTACTCGTGCCTTTCTGTTCTCCTGGATCTCGTTTGCTATACTTTCTGGTTATATTCTTATAACGGGTCAATAGAATGCCATTCATCTATTCTTAGTCGTGGTCAAGATTTTCTCAAACTTTTCACGCAACTCTGGCTTAGTCTCAGATAAAATGTTAACTCATTTTCTGGGACTTTTCTGGATCCCATGAGTTTCCTTAGAAATGTCCTTTCTTACTTTTATATTTTCGACAATCCTTTATTGACTATTATCTCTACCATACACAGGCATTCTGGCTCGACTACCATACTGTGGTGTGTGAGTTTGGCCTCATATGACACTAATTTTGATTGGTAAGTCTTCCGGTATAATCTCAACTCTGTCTCCGTCTTTCTCGCCCTTTCTCCAAATGCTGTCTTTCCACTGACGTTCGGAACAATTGACGTCAAGAATACTATGAAATAGGGCCTATATTGAGAGTCTTAACGAACTGACCACATGGCCATCAGTTGTTGAATATGGTCAAAGGAAAAGAAATAATTTTTCCACTGATAAAGTGAGTGATGAAAATTAATATTTTCATGGTTTAAGATTATTATTTCACAGGTTTTATTAAAAAGTGTAAATAAAGAAATTCGTCAACAAAAAGTACATTTTAATATTTAATTTTTATTGAAAGCCATGAGAGAAGACTGTTGATTGCAGAAAATACGTAAGTCAAAATTTTTTCTAATTGTAACCTATTTTTAATAGGTTTATAAAAGCAAATAATTCAACAGTTAACAGTAAAACGACTATAACAAATATAGCCCTAACCTTTATCAAAGAAATCTAATATACAAGATGCTAGGAAGTTTTTACTGTTACCTCAAAAATCTAGTTTTGGTAACTCATGCCCTTTCTTGAACCGTTGTAATTCATTAGCACCGTGTGACACGCGTCGGAGATTTGTTTGTGCATACGTTGAACGCATACCGTTCCGCCGTTTAATCGCGTTAGCCGGACGGCAGCACGACGGGAGTCGTAAAAACCAGCCGGCCAGTCGTAAAACACTGTACGCCAGAGAAACAATGCGTCGCGTATTTGTTTTTTCATTTTCGACCTTGTTTTATTAAAGTATATTACTCCTCATGATATAAGCTTACATAATTACAACACAAATATTAAAATCTCAGTGTCAGTGGTCAATTTTATTTTCCTTTCCCCTATTTGTTCTGCTTTCCTCAATATTTATGAGCATCCATTCATTGCTTATTTTATCCATCAACCTAATTCCTTCTATCCCCCTTCAATACCACATTATCCCACTGTCCACGCCTCGGACCAACAAAGTCAAACACATCCTAATTCATATATTAGTTATTAGAACCATATGCTTTCCATCATATTGTTACGACGGTCTACTTGATCGTCGTACGGTACAGTGGAAACAAAATAAGTTCAAGACACCAATTAAGTCACTAATCACCAGCTTTAATTTTTACAGTTAAACAGTTCATAATTAACAACACAGTCTACTACAACAAATCAAATATAAATTGTTCACACGCAAATAAATGTCACTAATATTAAAGACAATTGTATTACAATTATACCGTCCGATTATAAAACCCAACACTTCACTAATAACTACTTGAACGTACAGAGTAATAACTCGAAACGCTCTGGAAATATATCGCAGCTGTACTGAAAACTAAGGCCGCTACCGCCATGTATTTATAGTCCTGCTCACACACCAGAAGCTTCCAAACTGCGTCTTATCTCTCGTGTGAACTACGTAATTAACTACGGCCTTGATACGGTCCGAGCGCCCGAGCGAAGGCTGGCACAGTCGAGAAGATTCTCGCAAAATGCGTCTACAAGCACGTACACCACACGCTTACATTCTGGATCTCTCTGGAACGTTCGATAAACACGTAGATTGTTCTGTGACGTCGTAACGCTGCCTCCTCCTTAAGCCTGTTCGTCCCGAACTGGCAAACCGTCTCTAACGTTGTACTTAGCCAGGCGATCTAGGTGGACGACCTTGAACTTTCGCTGTCCTTCCTGTTGAATCCCATAAACAACATCGTTAATTCTTTTTTTCACAATGTAGGGTCCTTCCCAGTTAGACTGAAGCTTAGGTGAGCGACCACGACGGCGCTTTGGATTGAACAACCAGACCTGATCTCCTTCTTGGAAACCCCCACTATTGGTGCGAATGTCATACCGAGTTTTCATTTTATCACTGTCAAACTTCAGCCGTCCTCTTACTAAGCGATTCATTTCTAGCAGTTGGTTTTATAATTGCGAGGAATAGTTCTGCGGCTCTTTGGACTGATTCTCAGGTGATCCGAACATTAAGTCCCCAGGAAGACGAATCTCCTGCCCAAACACCAATTTTGCTGGAGTCATGCCGGTTGTGTCGTGTACTGATGATCTATACGCAATGAGGAATAGTGGTGGTATACGTTGGTCCCAGTCTGTTTGGTTCTCGTCAACAACCTTCGAAAGATGCTGCTCAAGTAAGTGTCCTATTGAATCTCTCAACCATCCCGTCCGACTGAGGATGCAGAGGCGTTGTCCTGGTCTTTCGAATTCCGAGTAGACGGCATAATTCTTTAAACACTCCTGATTCGAAATTTCTCCCTTGATCCGTACGGATGTCCATAAGGGCTCCATAACGGCAACAGAAATTGTGAAGTAACTGCTTTGCCACAGTGGCAACCTCCTAATTTGGAATTGCGTAAGCTTCCACCCACTTAGTAAAGTAGTCACCTACAAACATTATGTACCGGTTTCCATCGTCAGTAACTGGGAATGGTCCAGCAATGTCTATGGCAATTCTCTCGAAAGGCAATCCAACGTTATACTGTCTCATTTTTCCCCTGCTTCTGGTTTGTGGGCCCTTGTTTGCAGCACATATTTGACACGTCCGAACCCATTCGTCTACGTCGTGGCGAAGATGAAGCCAATAGAATCGCTTCCGTATTTTGTCCAGGGTTTTGTTAACGCCAAGATGGCCTCCAGATGTTCCATCGTGCATCTCCTTCAAAACAGACTGCACTTTACTTCGGGGAACTATCAACTGCATGACCACGTCTCTATCCATCTGCACTTTCCCTAGCCCTTTTCAACAATCCATTTTCTAAGGTGAGAGATTCCCATTGTGCCCAGTAGCCCTTCAGCACTTCGGAACCATGGCAGATATCTTGCCAGTCCGGGCGGCGACCTTCCTCTTTTGTTGTCAAGATCGGTCCAATGTCTTCATCAGTCATCTGTTCTTGTCGACAGTCTTGTGTTGTCAAGCCGTCTGCCAGGAAATCTACAGTGATGACTTGAACATGTTCACTTGAGTTTTGTTCTTACTTTCTGTGGCAATGTCGGCAGTCTTCCGGGCACGTATTGCACGACCCCTTTTGGGTGAATTTGATGTTTTTATAGTATTGAAACCTGATGATGAGAATTTATTCTCGAAACGCGTCGTTTTAAGAAAAAACCAAATAAGTCACAAGACGGAAGTTAATACAGGTAATTGCCTAATATTAATTCTAAATATTTAGTAACGTGACTTGGAGACAATTAAAAAAAAAGAATCTTCGTGATAAGCCATCTGCATTGCCATGCAGGCGCCCCCGTCGATGTTGTACCTTGAAGTTGTACTCTTGCAGACGTTCGAGCCACCTTGCCAACTGTCTTTCTGGATTTTTAAATCTCAAGAGCCATGCAAGCGCGGCATGGTCGGTACGTAGTGAAAACTCTCTTCCATAGAGGTATTTATGGAAGTGCTCCAACGCTCGGACGATTACCAGCAACTCCCTCCTTGTAACGCAATAATTTCTCTCCGGTTTAGAAAGTGCCTTGCTGTAATACGCTATTACTCATTCTTCACCATTTTGCACTTGAGACAAAACTGCTCCTAGACCAGTATTGCTTGCGTCTGTGTCTACAACGTACTTCCCTTCGGAAGCTGGAAAAGCGAGAATTGGTTGCGAACATAATGCAATCTTCAAAGTCCTAAATCCTTGGTCACACTCTCTCGACCACTGAAAGTTTCGTTTATTTTCCGTTAGCTCATGTAGTGGTTTAGCAATAGTAGCGAAGCCTTCCACAAAACGTCTGTAATATGAGCATAACCCCAGGAAACTCCGAACTTCGTGTTTACTCTTCGGCACTGGCCAGTCTCTTACGGTGTCTACTTTATTAGGATCCATACTAACACCCGATGCCGAAACCAGATGGCCCAGATACTGTACTTCCTTCTGGAATAGAGAACACTTCTTCGGGCTTAGCTTCAGTTATGCACCGTGAATTCTGGTTAGACCTTCCTTAAGGTTTTCCAAATGGTTTTTCAAAAATCTTCCCGATCGCTATGACATCGTCTAAGTAAACAAGGCAAGTTTTCCACGTCAGGCCTTGGAGTACCAGATCCATCAATCTTGCCAATATCCACTCTTCAGGTCCAATGTGGAAAACCACTGTGCTCCGGACAACGTGTCGAGTGTATCGTCAACCCGAGGTAATGGATAGCAGTCTTTCTTTGTAACGTTATTTAACCTCCGGTAGTCTATACAGAAACGCAATCCACCATCCTTCTTCGCTACCAGCAGTACAGGAGAAGACCTAACACTTGACGAAGGTTCGATTACTCCCTCTGTCAACATGTCCTGTACTAACCGAGACATTTCCTCTTGTTTAGATAATGGAGGCCTTCGAGGAGGTTGACGTATCGGTGTTGTGTCCCCGGTATTGATGCGATGTTGCACAAGGGAGGTTCTTCCCAGTGACTGTCCCCGAACTGCAAACCAATCTTTGAATTCGTGTAAAAACTGTCCGAGTTCTTTAGCCTCACCACTTGAGAGGTCGTTAGAAGTTCTGTTCAATAATTCTTGCAGTTCCTCTGGTAATTTGGAATTATCCGAAGCACTGGATCTTCGTTGCATCATTTCGGCTACCCAGGCCACAGGCGTCAATTTGCCTAGGAGCGTATTGCTTTGTAAAGTGATAGCTTGATCCAAAATATTCGCCTCTCTAATAGGTACATTTCCGGTTTCGTCAGATTTTACTAAACTTCTGGCAATTAGTAGGCCCGGTGTGCTGACTACCTGGTGTTCGAATATAGAGCACTGGTTGCCCCTAGTATCTACCTCGGTTCTAACCATGATGATCTTTTCGGAGTTTGGCGGAACAGTTACGGCCACTTGGTTTATGACGTCCATTGATTTTTCTGCTGACGTCATTGTAGATAGCATTACCTCTTCGCCTCCGATTCTTAAGACATTGTTCTTGAAGTCGAGTATAAATCCGTATGCGTTCGTAACGTCCACACCAAGAATTGCTTCATCCACAATGTCGGCAACAAGTACTTGATGATTAAACTCAAGTCGACCGAGGCGTAGGTGTATCTCCACTTTTCCAAACACTTTTACAGGCCGTCCAGTAGCTGTTCGCAAGCTGCAAGAGCACCAGTTAGGCTTGAGATCTTTCACCACGTCGGGCCGCACAATAGGAACTGTTGCGCCTGTGTCAACTGTAATCGAGGTTGGCCTTTCTTGAACAAATCCGGTAACTACCAAGCCCCCACTGTTTTTCTGAAGTGTAGAAATTGCGTATGTCTAGGGGCTTCGTTCCTCCAGTTAGTCAGCACACGCCACGTTGTACCGACTACTGCTCGTTTCCCTGCTGCTGAATTCTAACCCGACAATCTCGTTGTAGATGTCCAGGTTTCCCACATCTATAACACTTCGGTCTTCCAACCTTTCTTATTTTATTCTGTGGCGCCGACCGTCGAGTCTCTGTTCCTTGTTCTTCTTCCTCATCTTTGTCTGTGCCGTCGCGATCTTTTAGCGCGCACTTTATGACTTGTCCAACCAGACGCTGATTTGGGGGCCTCAAATTATAAAGCATGTACCAGGGCGTCCGGACTGTTCTGGTGTCTTGCCATTCGTAACACATGCCGTAGTTCGTTATCTCGGACACCGGCAGTAAATGTCTGCATCGCAAAACTCGTTCGAAAATCTTCTGGTGCTTCAGGATAGGCCAGTCTATGTACTCTGTCGATACTTGCTTCAAACTCTTGAAGGCTCTCCCCGGCATGCTGTCGCCTTGCCCTCAACTGGGTGCAGTAAACATCTCGCAAATGTTTATCACCATACAGTAATTCCAGAGCTTTTATCAACTCGGCATAGGTGTTAGGCTGTCAGGTGGCACTTTCTGTATTAATTCTGCCGCAGGTCCTTTTAATCCAAGAACGAGTGAAACAGGTAGGTACGTTGCCCAGTGACTGCTTCCGTCAAAGGTTGGAGCTTTGACATGAACTGTCCCTACTGCAGCTAAAGTTACTTTCTCTGTTGACTTATTTTCTGCGTCTTTTTCTGTTTTTATCATTGGTACACTTTTTGTTCACAAAGTTGTTTTGGCTGAATTTTCAGGCACTGCTCAACTTCACTTTTAATTTGTTCTCTTATGTTTGCCATTGAGTTTTCTACTGCAGATATTTTTGTTGACATATTTTCTTCCACAGTCAAGACAGATTTTTCTACTTCAGCTATTTTTAATGTCATTGATTCTTGTACCTCCGATATTTTAGTAACTTGTTCATTAAGCTCACCTCGTAGGAGACCCAACTCTGCGGCGGTTTGTTCTTGTGTCTGCTTTTGCTCCTGTATTAACTCCTTGATGTCTTCTGTGTCACGCTTCCGTTCTTCTTTTTGTCTTTCTACTGTTTCTAGAATTAATGCTTTCTGACGTTCCTTAGCCTCTTCTCTTTCCTGCCTGCGTTTTTCATCCTGTCGTTTTTCTGCTTCTTCTCTTTCTTGTCTTCGTTCTTCTTTTTGTCGTCTTTATGCTTCTTCCGCCTCCTGCCTGCGTTTCTCATCCTGTCGTTTTTCTGCTTCTTCCTGTGTCTGCCGCAGCAGTGTTTGTAAAGCTTCCATCATCTGACTGGAATCCATTTTTTAATTAATTACGAACTACACTCGTCTTGTACAAAGTGTCCAATGTTTCCACTGTTAACCGTTCTATCCCACTTCTGACACCACTGTTACGACGGTCTACTCGATCGTCGTAGGTACAGTGGAAACAAAATAAGTACAAGACACCAATTAAGTCACTAATCACACCTTTAATTGTTACAGTAAAACAGTTCATAATTAACAACACAGTCTCTACAACAAATCAAATGAAAATTGTTCACACGCAATAAAATGTCCCCTAATATTAAAACTCAATTGTATTACAATTATACTGTCCGATTATAAAACGCAACACTTCACTAATAACTACTTGAACGTACACAGTAGTAACTCGAAACGCTCTGGAAATATATCGCAGCTGTACTGAAAACTAAGGCCGCTACCGCCATGTATTTATAGTCCCGCTCACACACCAGAAGCTTCCAAACTGCGTCTTATCTCTCGTGTGAACTACGTAATTAACTACGGCCTTGATACAGTCCGAGCGTCCGAGCGAAGCTCGGCACAGTCGAGAAGATTCTCGCAAAATGCGTCTAGAAGCACGTACGCCACACGCTTACATTCTGGATCTCTCTGGAACGTTCGATAAACACGTAGATTGTTCTGTGACGTCGTAACACTATGCATTCGTGTTTACGGTCATCTGCAATGCGTTCTACTTGAACCGTTTCAAAATCAAACGCCTTCGGATTCTTAATACCCGAATTATTCGTCTCAAATTATAACTGTTTTTAGTTCCCACAGAGGCCTATTTGTGTTTCTTAAAGCAATTAGCAACAACATGCCCTTGCTTACCGTAGTAGTGGTACGTAATTACCTAATTACCTTAACATCTCATTTTAACGGGATTATACTTACTGAACCCGCCTTTAATTGGAAAGGGGTTACATTAAAGTAACAATTAGTGGTATCCTCACCTCTCTTAACTAACGCAACAAATACCCTCTAAAATACTCGTGACCTCTCTCTGACACTAACAAATAGGCCCATAATGTACTAGCGAGTAGGCCTACAAAAAAATTATTTTTACAGAATTAGAAATAAAGAAAGTCGTTAGCCAGAATTTTGATTTGGATTGTTTGGATGGCCAACCTGTGGCACGTAAAACAGTTTTGAATTGCACACCGGACTGTTACCAATATGTAATGATAACGTAATGATATGTACCTTTCTATAAGCACGCTAAAGAGATGACGAGACAGCGCACATTATATGCGACGTGGAGAACCAGCTAAAGACGATATTGGAAGGGGAAGTTGAATGAAAAAATTGTAGGGGAGAGTAAGAACAGAATATACGCAGCATATCATAGAAGTTGCGGGATGCCACTCTTCATGTTAGCTGCCGGACAACAGACTGCTGCCAACAGATTGCTGTCCAGAAGGTGGAGAGAGTGTTGGCTAGGTCTACAATGAACACGGAAATCTGTGTGAGGTTTTCACTCGGACTTGTTATGGTCACAGTGCTGCCGAATGTCCGACGAGCCGACTTGCAAATGGGTTTCGACTTAATAACGGCGCTATTACCTTAAACGGGATATGCATTATTAACTCAGCTTTCACGCTAGTACATGGAGTTATGGCTTTGCCTCTCTGGTGAATGTTTATCGCTACGGCACCTTTGTTACGGAATCGTCACTTAAGCGTGATGCGACTGAAACGTTGTTAGTTTCAAGTGTTCTGTCCGGCGTTTTTAGACACTGCATTAGTTGGCACATTCTTGGAATAACGTTTGTTTTTATCCGTTTTATAAAAAATCAGATCTTTTTCTTCAGAATGGAAAAATTACAAAGTTTAAGGCCATTTTGCATATGAGTTTTGATATAAAGGTTTCTGACTTGATGTAGGCTAACCTGTGCTATAATCCATCCAGCACGTAACGACTTTCCTGGCTTAAAGGCTGCTACGGTGTAGTTGCTCGTACTCATGAAGAATTACTCGTAGATAATTATTGTCACTAACATGTTATATATTGCGAGGATACGTTTAACATAAGTCTCCGTATCAACCCCTGACTGCGGTATGAGAACATACGAACGCACGTATGAGTCGTGTGAAAGATGTAAATAATAAAAATAATGTAATAATTAATCGTTAGGTATAAGACATAAATAAAAGAAACAAACGTATTAATTAATTTTAAATAAGGAAATAATTGTAAGTGAACATGCATATGGAATTGCCAAGCCTTGTTGGTTTTAAACGCAGCGAAGGAAGACGAAACACGCCTCGACCGGCAGCTGTGACGTCATTGCTGCAGGCAACCGTTTGGTATCAGTTTGTGTGTGTGTGTGTGTGTGTGTGTGTGTTAGTGTTAGTGTGTAAACGAAGAACAAGTTGAATTATTGTACAAAGAACATAAAACTTATTAATCTCATAAATAAATAGTAATTAGAGAAACCATATTTTATTATATTTTTATTATATAATTAAAATCAAGTAACTGTAACGTAAAATCAAGTACGAAAATTTACTTCAATTGTAGATTTTAATTAATTGAGACATTAGGAGTATAGTTAAATAAAGTAATAGAATGGTCTCTATTAGAATTTTTATAAATGTTTAATTTATTTTTTTTTTTAATTAAGTGGTACATAATAAAAAAACCACACTTGCTAAGTCAATATTAATATTCAATTTCGTACGTGTTAATCACGCATTGTAATAATATATGTGTTATGTATTATATGTCTGTGTAAATATTCCAGGTCATATATGTCTTATTTTTGTGTATAATGTGTCTTAGACTATAAGAGCTAAGATTTTGCCACGTTATAAGTATACGATATTCGTATAAGTGAATATAAGGGTTTCAATATTAGTTAACCCACACACTAATTAATAACATGACAATTTGCAGTTTTATTAATAAACAAAATGAATATAATTTTAGTAACAAAGCCGTACTAATTTCACAACCAGTAATAAATCCTCTGTACTCTTTACTTGTAACGATATTCACATGCTTATCCACCCTCAATTAACTACCAAAGCCTGCGACCTATCTGGGAAGAAGAGTATACCTTCGAGACGTGGGTAAGTGCGCACAAATGAGTAATAGCATAAGTGCAAAAGTGAGTTGTTAAGAGTATCGTTACATAATTAATGTCGCTTCCAACGGTGGGGCCTTACACGAGAAAGACGAGAATAATCATTACAAGTAAATGGCGCCCAGAATATAAATAAAGTCAAATAAATAATTGGCACAAGTGTTGTATAAAAAATAATAGTAAATGCAAGTAATAAGTAATATTACAAATTGTTAAACTTAAGTACAAACAGAAAAAAAAGTTGTGAAATTAATACTGATAAATAAATAAAATAAATTATAAGTAAAGAAATATAAAGTCACGGTGGACCAATAATTAAACATATAATTAGTATAACGAATCAGTTAGGACACCGTAGTCTACAATGGCGAAGCAACTAACAATGGACTTCGAAACGATGTTTCAACGACTGCAAAAGGAGTTGAAAACGAATAGTGCAGAACTAAAAACTCAATTAGAAAGTAGCAATGAAAAATTAGAAAATAAATTAGGAAGATTAGAAGATAGTAATACGAGATTAGAAACTCAAGTAGAAGATAGTCGTAATAGATTAGAAATCACTACTGAAGAATCAAAAACTCAGTTAGAAAGTAATAATGATGAGTTAAAAAGTAAAATAGATAGCAATAATGAAAGGTTAGAAACTAAGTTTGATAGTAAATATACGAGGTTAGAAGCTAAGGTAGAACTCGTCAGTAACACTTTGAAAACAGAGCTTACTGCACGCATTGAAGCCGCCGAACAGCGTGTTCAGCAGTCACTTAATGAACAAGCTGTAAAGATCGATAGCAAGATCAGAGAACAGCGTGAATATACATCACGTGAAATAAAAGAACACATTAAACAACTGGCTGAACAGTGGAATGAAATATTTAAAATTACGAAGCAGGAGCAAGATCTCAAAAACAAGGACTTAAATGAGCGCATCCTGGACAACACAAATAGAACAAAGGAACTCACTGTGAGGACCCAGACAGTAGAAATAGCCGTGGAGGAGGTCACTAGAAAAACTACGCACCACTCCATGGAAATTAACAACATGAAAGATGGACTGCAAAAGGAGGAAGAAAAACTACTAGCGGAGGTCAAGAGACGACCAAGTGCTATAATGATGTGTGCTGCAAAAGTAGAGGATCGAGAGAAGGGCAGCTTTAAAGGCAACAAATGGGAGAACCGCAGAGAATTTTTACAATAGTGTGAACGATAAATGGCAACAATAGGGAGCAAACTAAGCGACAGAGAACGTATAGATTTTGTAAGTCGACAGTTCCAGGAAACAGCATTCAAATGTTATACGATTGTTCGGGACCAAACAGAAACTTATGAACAGTTCAAGGCATCCTTCGAAAATCGGTACTGGAATATACATACCCAGAGAGAGGTACGAGACCAGCTGGAGTATGGGCGGTATTACGTCAACAGCAAACGATCCATGAAAGACTACATCATACAACTCGTCGAGGGTTGTAAGCACCTTAGACCAAGTTTCACTGAGCACGAATTAGTATTAAAACTAAGCTACCATTTTGACAGACACATTAGACTCGCCGTATATACCCAAGGAGTTAAAACCATTGAGAAACTTCTTATCCTTGTGACGCAATCATCACAGTTTGTTAATAAAGAGTACGAAAGGAGAGACAACCGGCCGCAGCAGCAGCAGTACTCTACGCAAAATCAAATACACCACAAATCGCCGTAGTTCGAGACTAAAGAAGAGGACATATGGAAAGATTAGTGGAAAGATAAGTGGAAAGAGTATAAACAACCCTATGAAAAAGGTAACCCGACTCCGAATAAAGGAGCGTACGCCCACCCATTTTCGTCGAAAAAACACGTAAAACCGTACAATTCCAATGTGCAAAACATCAACACGAATAATAATCATAATAATAAAAATAATTATGAAAATAAAATTGTGCAACAGCCGACACACCCGTCAACGTTCAAAGAGGAAGGTGGTGATCGTAGAACACTAACCGATAAGAAAAGTGTATGACTACAGAAGGGTAACCAAACGCCAGTACGTACAGGATTAATAAACGACCTGCACACACATGATTTGCGTGACACCCTAAACAATACAGATACACAACAGGAAATAACGTTATCTAAAACCTATTTTCCTGTGTTAGGGGGAACAATAAATAATTTAAATATGAAAATCCTTGTCGACACAGGAAGTGAGGTATCCGTAATCAGCCGGACCTGCATCAACAAGAACAGGAACCACTTCAGACATGCACCAGTGTTACCGATAAGCAATTATTATATAACGACGGCGACACAGATTAAACAGATTGCCACACAACAAATATATGTTAATTTTAAATGTAATAAACTTGAATGCGATATTCCTATGATAGTAGTAGATAAGCTTACATATGATTGTATCATAGGTATCGACGTATTAAATAAATTAGGAGCAGTTATTAATTTAGAAAACAATTCAATGACGTGCAAAGTTAAGGGAGGACTCTACGTAATTAAATTTGGAGAAAGTCAAAACAACTTGGAAGAAGAACAGGTACCAATCGTCATCTCCAGACCAGCTGTAAAACACGCTGCAAGTGACATCAATACACAAGAGGACAATCAACATGAAGGAATAGAGTTAATAGAAGACTTGATACAGGAATATCAAGATATATTTAGCGAATTGCCTACAATTACGAATATTTATGAACACAAGATTCAGGTCACCGATCCTACTAAGTTCGTACGGAGGACATATCCGATCCCCATGAAATATGCTGAACCAGTCGAGGAGGAAATCAGAAGAATGTTGGATAACGGCGTAATAGAGCGGTCCAACAGCAGCTTCATCAATCCTCTCGTTGTCGTCAAAAAGTAGACGGACGAAATATGACTGTGTTTAGACATGCGGAATCTAAATAGTGTCGTCGAAAAGGATTTTGATTGTGCACCGAATATTGAAGAATTATTTAACAAATGTCAAGGAGCAAAATATCTAACCAAGTTAGACTTGACTTCGTCGTTTTGGCAAATTCCCATTCGCAAACAAGATCGCAAATACACCGCATTCCTGTACAAGAACAAAAGCTACCAACACCGAGTAGTGCCTTTTGGATTGAGTACAAGCCTCGCAGAAATTGTAAAAGTGTTTGGAAAATGCACTAGGACCAGAGGTGGAACCATACACCATGATCTTCGTGGACCACATCCTTGTAATCTCGCCAACGTTGGAAGAACACCTTCAGCATCTGAACACTATATTTCAAAAGTTCAGAGACGCTAATCTCTCTCTGAAGTTAGAGAAGTGCGAATTTATTAAAACTTCAATAAAATTCTTAGGTCACATAATATCTGACAAGGGAATACAAACAGACCCTTGCAAGCTAAAGAGTATAACGGAGTTCCCAAGACCCAAGAACATAAAAGGGTTAAGAGCATTCCTAGGACTCACGGGATACTACCGACGTTTTTCATCATTATATGCGGAGAAAATCCAACCACTTCTAGAACTCACTAGAAAAGAAAGCAAATGGAAATGAGAGCTACAACATGAAGAAGCGTTCCGTGAAGTGAAAAATTTATTTCTACATAACATTATGCTGCATCACCCACAACGGGAAGGACGATTTATAATCTACCCACATGCCAGTGACTATGCAGTAGGGAGTGTCCTGTATCAAGAGGATAAACACGGAGAGCTACGAGTCATCGCATACGCCAGTCGAGTCTTCAAAGGATCAGAAAAACACTACTGTACGTCAGAGAAGGAAATCTTAGTGATAGTATACGCCTTGAAGCAGTTTCGTTATTATGTGTATGGAACACACTTCGAGATACACGCGGATCATCAAGCGCTTTCATTTTTATTAAGTTGTAAAGCAACAAATGCACGACTAATGAGATGGGTACTGGCCATACAAGAGTATTCATTCACAATAAATTATTGGAAAGGCTCGGATAATATAATTGCCGACACCCTAAGTCGTTATCCACCGTAAGAGACACAAGAAACTGATGAAGCTAAGTGGAACGATGATAGAATATTAAACATAACATATCAGACAGATGATAGAGTTAAATATTTATTAAACAATATAGCAAATGAACAAAACAAAGATCTTCAAATAAGTCACATGAAGTTATCACCACTACCTAGTAGATATACAATAAAAAATAGTATATGGTACAAACTCGTCAATTATGATTGGAAAATAGTCCTATCACCAGAGATGCTAAAAACACTAATTATACCATGTCATCAAAGTCTAGCACATGTGTCTGCTTTAAAATGTCATTTAGCTTTAAAGGAAGACTTAATTTTGAATAATATGTTTAGAAGAATAAAAGCAATCTTAAAAGGATGCTACGAATGTCAAACAGCCCGACATCCGAATCTTCACACCTACGTAGATATGCAAAATATCAAGACACAAGAAAAGGGAGAATTAGTAGCAGTAGACTTCCTGGGCCCGTTTCCGAGATCTATTCACGGGGGTACAAAACACATACTTGTATGTATAGATGTGTTCACCAAGGCAGTTCGACTCTACGCTATTCGAAGACCCACCACTAAAAGTGTACTGAATGTCATACTACGCAAATACGTACCAAAGTATGGTCAAATCAAAAAGATATTGAGTGACCAAGGTAAACAATTCCAAAATAAAGCATGGGCAGAAACGCTAACGCAGCACGGCACACAACCAGTGTTAACGTCAATACGACAGCCACAAGGAAACCTTGCTGAAAGGGTAAACAAAGAGTTAGGAAAACATTTACGCATCTACTGTAATGAACAACATAACCGATGGGGAGAGTACTTATCATTTTTCGAACAAGCCATAAATGCTACGTACAGTGAAGCTACGGGATATACACCGGTGGAACTGGAAACGAATAAAAGACCTACTAGATTCTGGTCGAAAAACATTGATAAACCTCCGACCAAAACCTGCAAATTCCATTGATTCACAAGTACGACAATCCGAAGAAAAGGGTGGAAAACTTGGAGAGAAGAGGATCGAGAGGTTCAACAGAACGCACAAACTCATCACATTCCATGAAGGAGAAATAGTGCTACTAAGAAGTAATCCAGTGGGAAAACGAATCGACAATACAGCAAAGAAACTATTTAGACTGTACGAGGGACCCTACTTATTACAAAGAAGGAAAGGACGACACACCTTTATCGTCTACGATCCGACAAAAAGAAAGACTATTGAAAAGTATCATGCATCAGCATTCCGTAAATTCTATGGATAAAAAAAAAAACCAAAGTCAACTTATAAATCCATGGGAGGGACGTAATCCACCCAGGGAAAGATTGAAACCTTTTTAAGAAACCTTATAACCACTAAGTGTGAGTTTTAATAGAAAACAAACGAAATATAATATGTAAATAAGAAGAAACAAAATTGTTATAGGTCATAGTGTAAAAAAAAAAATAATAAAATAAATAAATAATTTCTGAGCAAAGAAATAAAATTTGAATAAAATTCAAATTTTATTTTACCCAGCAGGGGAATTTATGCAACGATACGTTTAGCATAAGTCTCCGTATCAACCCCTGACTGCGGTATGAGAAAATACGAACGCAAGTATGAGTCGTGTGAAAGATGTAAATAATGAAAATAATGTAATAATTAAGCGTTAGGTATAAGACATGAATAAAAGAAACAAACGTATTAATTAATTTTAAAATTTTAAATAAAGAAATAATTGTAAGTGAACATGCATATGGAATTGCCAAGCCTTGTTGGTTTTAAACGCAGCGAAGGAAGACGAAACACCCTCGACTGGCAGCTGTGACGTCATTGCTGCAGGCAACCGTTTGGTATCAGTTTGTGTGTGTGTGTTAGTGTTAGAGCGGAAATGAAGAACAAGTTGAATTATGTATACGATTATGGAAAATTTTACACAGTATTTTAAGTGCTGAACGAAAACCAGAATTCACACGAATCAGAGACATATGTAGAAACACAGGTGGCGCCCGGCGCTACAATTCGATACTAAGAGGTCTATGATCGTAAGAACGGTTCAGCTACCGTGTGAAATTTTGCCGTAACTTCCATAGTTTACACACCTTCATGCTCATAATTTGCATAGGTTAAGGTTATTAATGTACCTAACGATCTGTCAAATAATATTTTTAAAAAAGTGTGCGCTTCATAGAAAGACGCGTAGGTTGTAATTAGTTAATAAACCGACGCGCTGACTTGTTCAACTCTGTCCGAACAGTTTCCAACAGGAGTTGAACGCCGGCAGGAGTATAAAACCCCAGCGAGCGACACACTATTGCTCAGATCATCAACAGACAGCACGTAAAGTCCACCCATCTCGCCACCGCAAATTTTACAAAGTTTAAGTAATGTTTTAAATCGTATTACGTAAACTAAAGTGCGATGGAACCGGCAGTACGTCGGTGAAAGTAATTAGTGATATACACGAGTGATGTAACAGACAATAATACCGTAAACTAAGAGGAGTCGAAACGTCGTCGATGAACTTCAAGAAATCCACGGAGAACTTCGAGACATCCACGAGGGAAAAGATGAGGAGAGGAGGGAAAACAGAGCAATATACTAGAGGACGCAGGGACAGCCACACGCAGCTACAGCCAGCCGTACATCATCACGACCAGAGGTCCATGTCAGAACTCAGCATCCATTAGACGGAGAGAGTAATTCCAAACGACGCAGAGACAGAGAAGGTGATACCGGAAGGGGATCCCAAAACTCGAGAGTCCAGGTGACGGTAACAACACAGTTAAATGGTTGCAGAAATATGCAGGTGAAGTCAGACATTTATTCAACCTTATAAATGACCCTGAGGTCTATCAAAAGAAGGCTCTAGATTCCATATCCAAGTTTACATAAATTTTATTTGCATAATGAATAATTAATAAAAGTTCAGAGAATAATAATTTATAACAAAGAACATAAAACTTATTAATCTCATAAATAAATGGTAATTAGAGAAACCATATTTTATTATATTTTTATTATATAATTAAAATCAAGTAACTGTAACGTAAAATCAAGTACGAAAGTTTACTTCAATTGTAGATTTTAATTAATTGAGACATTAGGAGTATAGTTAAATAAAGTAATAGAATGGTCTCTATTAGAATTTTTATAAATGTTTAATTATTTATTTTTTTTTATTAAATGGTACATAATAAAAAAAACCACACTTGCTAAGTCAATATTAATATTGAATTTCGTACGTGTTAATCACGCATTGTAATAATATATGTGTTATGTATTATATGTCTGTGTAAATATTCCAGGTCATATATGTCTTATTTTTGTGTATAATGTGTCTTAGACTATTAAGAGCTAAGATTTTGCCACGTTATAAGTATACGATATTCGTATAAGTGAATATAAGGGTTTCAATATTAGTTAACCCACACACTAATTAATAACATGACAATTTGCAGTTTTATTAATAAACAAAATGAATATAATTTTAATAACAAAGCCGTACTAATTTCACAACCAGTAATAAATCTGCTGTACTCTTTACTTGTAACGAAATTCACATGCTTATCCACCCTCAATTAACTACCAAAGCCTGCGACCTAGCTGGGAAACATCAAGGTAAATACTGCAGAAGAAGAGTATACCTTCGAGACGTGGGTAAGTGCCCAAAAATGAGTAATAGCATATGTGGAAAAGTGAGTTGTTAATAGTATCGTTACAATATATATATATATATGTGTGTGTCTGTGTGTGTGTGTGTGTGTAAACGTGGCGTAGATGTGTAATGGTAATGGTAATGCATACTAGTCCTTACCAAGTAGCCATGTTGGAAACAATTTTGCACATCGATTATAAGTCTATTTTATTTCTCGTCACAGCCAAAGTCGTCAACACCTTTAGCGCAATTCCTTTACCAAAACTAGTTTTAAGTTAAATTAAGCATGTTAAGATGAAATCGTAAACTGGCATGGATCGCACTTGTTATATCGCACTCGTATTCAGAATAATTTTATAGTTTTACTGTAGGCAAATATTCAATGGGGGTGTAGACGATTCATAGACGGAATCAGGTAATACCGTCTAAGTAAGCGAGTTTCTAGATGAAGATGCACGAATTCATAGACAACTGTCATTAACTTAGACCGAGGTTCGGGGCTAGTAGACGGACCGCTTTAAGACAATTTCGCTCCGAGTCTTCCAGATTTCTGCAGTATTTTGAATAGTATCTATCTTCTGAATAATTCTCAGAAAATGAGAAATAAACGTGAAGGAAAAAATACATCCTGATTTATTTTACATGGGTTTTGCCAAATAAATTAAAGGTAGTAGGTCTATACAAGACAACACTACATTCTGAGATAGCATACTGAGTTAATGTTTACTGTTATTTTTATTTTCCTAAAAGCATTCCTGGTTTTAATTAGTTTTATTTTTCTAGGATTTCTAGTCTTGGAAATTAGTTTGAAATTGTTATAAGCTTTGTTAGTGTTTATGCTATGAACAAATTAAAACTATCGATTATTATTCTCCATGCAATGAATAATCAATCGATATTTATTGAACATAGCCCTACAGATTTTAAATTTGTTGAATTTTATTATTTTATAAAATACTAGATTACATTTACAATCCTATTATTTATAACCATAAATAAAAATAACCATAGAAATATTTGGGGTTTCAAAAATTTATTACTAAACTGTTGAGTAGGCCTAAATTTAAAAGTTCTTTTGACTGTAC
The DNA here is from genome assembly GCA_034769895.1 of Magicicada septendecula. Taxonomy (NCBI): domain Eukaryota; kingdom Metazoa; phylum Arthropoda; class Insecta; order Hemiptera; family Cicadidae; genus Magicicada; species Magicicada septendecula. The sequence continues at coordinate 331,333,456 of CM068376.1, forward strand.
ATTATAAACATTATAAAGTGTAAGTATATCACTGTTTCCAGTGTTCACGCTTCAGTGCTTTGTTAATTAAATCGTATACAGTATATATATTCTGTTCAGCCTTCTGGCAAACGTCTCCGAGTAAAATTTCCGATATCTCGTGTCTCAGCCTCTTCACTTTACGATATGCCATCGTCTAGAATTCAACATTTTTAGAATGCCTATGTTTGTTGTTGGTAGATAGGTACATAAATTGGTATAGGGCCTATAATATTGGCTGATATTTTTCTGAACAAAAATATGCCTACTTACTCTTACTCTATAGGCTTCACTGGATTTCGGCACTGGATTTTACGAAAAAAAATCCTACTGCTGTCTCCACAGTCAATTCAAATCGTGAATGGATTTCTCAGAAAGAGAATTGTTTCTGCTCTGCAAGAAGCCAACATTTTACATAATCAACTCCAACTCAATACGTGTTCTATGGACGCGTGACCTGATTTCTTTGAAGGGTACACAGGTCTATAGGCCTTTTCGTGATGCTGAGTCAGTTATGAAATTTGTAAGTCTTATCTAATGTAATAGAAAGAGGGAAAATTAAATATACGGGTCTACAAAAACGCAGCAACAAGCTTTTTCCTATCCTTTAGCATTGCATATTCCTACGGTTTATTCAAAAACTTTCTCAATTAGTAAGTTCTGAAACAACAGATATTTCGTGTCCAAACTCTCAGGTTACTGAACACATTATTATCAAAATCAAGCGTAATTTTGTTTTTCATTAACTCGTACACAACTTTTATTATTTTGTAAGGGAAGTGCAAATTACTTAAGCATTCAATTTCATTATTTTATTATTGGTTTCAACAAACGACTATTATCACAACGGGCTTAGCTAAATTTAAAAACTGAAAACAGGTCAATTTCATATGTGCTGAAATTTTTATGTGTATTATAGTATGGTGATAGGCCTATTACCATACTACGCAACATTGTGTCGATTGAAGTGAGAGTCAGAAAAGGAGAGAGAGAGAGACATACAGATAGACAGACAGACTTCCTATTTTAACTAGAGTTCACACACACACACACACACACACACACACACACACACACACACACACACACACACACACACACACACACACACACACACACACACACACACACACACACACACACACACACACACACACACAAATCTAATATTAGCATGGTGTGCAACTAGTCTGATTGTAGCGCGTGAGAGAGAGAGAGGGAGGTTATAATTCTCCTTTGTAACTATAAAGGTAAAAACGTTTTTTGCAACTTCCTATTTTAACTTCAATACGGGCATCGGTGGATTCCTGTACTTTAACGTAGTCAAGCTGTCCTGCAGATCTCAGTCCACCAGTGGCGCACCCAGGATTTTTTTTCGGGGGGGGGGTTTGAAAATTTAGAAACAAGGTGCACAATTTTGGTTTTCCTCATTCTTTTCTTTACAAGGAGGGCTTTTTCCTGGAGAAACGACAATATGCAACTTATAAGGAGCCAATATCGTAAGAACAGGTAAAAATTAACTTTGCTTCATAGAATTTTACTCATGTACGTTGCACCTATAATGCTGCAAAGGCATACTGCACGTGTAAGAATTATGAGTTAAAATCATGTTAAACACAGGCTTACTAATTTGCATATGCTTATTGAATAATTTAAATACTTAATCAGTAGACGCCGACTTTACTGAAATAATAATACAATAGTATATCTAGTTAAAATAATCAGACATAAAGCAGTTGCGCACTTTGTAGTGGGGATAAGGCGGGAAGAATGTTATACACGTGAGTAGAAAAAAGGCCTTTTGAAAATATTAGCCTTCTCCTTGAATGACGAGTCTACGTACGGAGGTTTTGATTTCGATGTCTATTTCGATACTACTAAGCAGTACTGTACATATGGACGTTTTGTAAGACGAAACAAGCAATAGATACAACAGAGGTACCATACAAAGATTGCACCGAGTTAGAAAATGTTTAACATTTAATAGGCCTACTGCAATCATTTTGTAAACAGTGATTTGGTATGTTGTGTCTATTGCAGTCTTTCTCCAGATCTTCTAGTCGAGCCTAGACATTGACAAACATTGTATATTTTGACGTAGGCCTACATAATAGTTTGTGTACATGTTACGATTCAGGAAAAAACGTAGTAATATCGGTAGAAATGAGCCTCTGACGAAGCTGACGAAAACTAGTTCAAGCTACAAGGTGAAAGTTTAACATTTTTACCAATAAAAAAATTAGTGTTCCGAGTCAGTAGTTATATATTTAACTTATAATTAGTTAATCAACGGACACGTCATGGACAACAAAATCCAGGAATATAGTCAACATTACCCTGGCAACTTAGTTTGTTTGAATAAGTAACGTCAATAACAGGCCCGAGTGTGAAATGATGTGTGTGTTTTAAAAAAAACAACAAATGTAGATTGTCCATAAAGAACAGGAGAGACAATATTAATGAAAAAATTATACTACAACTGTTAAAGTAATATAGCATTTAATTACTTACAACCAATTACAAATATTTAGCTCAATTCTTCCATCCCACTAATGTTTCCTTCGCTGTTATTATAACTCAAATCGTCTTCACTGCTGCTATCCCGTTATTTATTAATTTTGAAACGAACTGTTACATTATACACTCTTTGGTCTGATCTCCCGTAATCTTTTCAATTTTCATGACATGGTCACATCTTGATGTGCAATCTATGAAAGAAATACACTCAAATTCCTTTTTTGCTAAGTTTCTAACACTGTCTATGGAAAATGCACGTTTTTAGCACGCTTCGTCACGATTGCCTAAATCAGTTCTAGGATTAAGATCAGGAAGTCAGGATGACAGAGTGGAAGTCGTAAAATGTAATGTCCATGGTTTGCCAAAACAGTGGTTATTATAAGAGTTCTGTAGCTATGTTGGTTTACTTTGTTTAATTAGTGAATAGAACTCAGGTTAAGATAAATGGACTAAAGAAATCCCATTATTCATTAACCAGTTAATCGTGTTTGTCTTTTTTTTAATGATGTTGGAGGTGGCTTTATTAATTCATTGAAAATTTCAGCCACATTTGTCGATGAAAACGTACGAAAAGCAATAGGAAACTTTTAATAAAATAACACAATACAAAGTTAAGAGAAAATATATAAGAAAATTACGGCAATTCAGAGAAGAACGGCGTCTATCCACGTTTTTTTTTAACTTACGTTGAATTCAGATTCGTCTATGTAAACTATAGGCCGTCGTTCTTCTCTGAATTGCCGTAATTTCTTATATATTTTCTCTTAACTTTCAAATGAGTTATTCTATTAAAAGTTTCTTATTGCTTTGGCACGTTTTCATTGAAATCTCATTTGACGAATAATGTGGCTCAGACTAGATGTACTACCATTGTAATTAATTTATCTCTTAAAAATTGTTTAAGTTACTTTGAATGTCGGTGTTTCCCCTTCTATGAATTGATATTCGTAAATAATTAATCGAGTAGTACACTTGTCAAAATCGTCTAAATCAGTTTTTATTTCCTTTGTTGAGCATTTTTTATGGGAAGCACTGAAAGATTTTATGTCAGCCGTATACGCGGATGTTTCTTTAATAATTCTAAAAACACTACTTAGAGACACACCGCACGCCTGAGCTACACTTTCCTGGAACTTTCTTTCTGGTATTCCCTTATCTTCCGATTTAGTAAACTTGTACACGTTATACATTATTTTCTGACTCTAACTATGCATGACTTTCCGTTGTACTGAAATTGACAGGCCACTCAGATTGATCTAGTCCACTATCCAAAACCGGAAAATATAGCAATAAACTAAACGCTCACTTGTGATGAAAACTGGCGTTTTTTAAAAAATACGAACACAATTGCATATCATGCGCCGTTGGCAAAAGAACAATTTATTCACGTCTGGTAAACTTACGTATGCTGAATTTTAGTTTATCATTTAGTAATAGTAAAAAGTTTACTTTGTAAGAATATAGTAATTAACATATAAAGAAGATACGGTACTTTGTTTATTATGTTCTTACTGTTTGTACATACGTTGATTACAAAATTTTTTCGAGATTTTCGGGGGGGTTCTAACCCCCAAACCCCCCACCCCCTGGTTGCGCCACTGAGTCCACCTTCCCTCTTTCACACACACACACACACACACACACACACACACACACACACACACACACACACACACACACACACACACACACACACACACACACACACACACACACACACACACACACACACACACACACACACACACACACACACACACACACACACACACACACACACACACACAACTAGAGTAATAAAACAATATTATCATAGGATTTTGCAATGTAGTCTTGTACGAGTATTATTAAAGGATTACTGTGTACGCCTGTAATACGAGACGCTTAAACTCATCAACAGTTAGATAAAATTTTATTTATAATTATCTATAATGGAATGAATAATCTGACTAGCAATTATTGTTACTAGCGTGCTCGTGGGGGCATGCCTAGAAACTGTTAACTACTGACCAAAGACGAAAAAAGGTCGAGCGCTGGCCTTTCGCTACGGCTAGGCGAAAGGTTGTTAACGAACGGCTTTTTCTACGGAAATTAATGTAACTTTTTACTCATTTCACCCCGGCTAGTCTGTGCGTTAAATAACGGAATAACCTACATCAAAGAACGTAGGTTTTGCATATTATCGTGTTTTTCACTTTTAACGTAGGCCTAGTTTCCTTTGTTGAAAGGCTAGCTGTACACCCATCTTGCTTCATTATTTCATTTATTATCAAGTTATTTACGTGTTTTGAAAAGTCCTAAGGAAACTGAACGTAACGTAAAAACGATTGTTTCGTTACTGTTTGTTACAAGAGGACGTCTCAGACAGAAAGGACAGAGAAACGGTGGATAGGCCTACATCCGATAATTATTGATCGACCTTGAAAAAGGAAGTTCAGAAACGCACATGGAAAACTTCAAGTTACCCGTCGTCGTTTTTCGGTTGTTATCGTATGACAACAAATTCGTTTCAATAATTTTTTCTAAAGAACGTGAAAAACCTTAATACTTAACCTTATTACTTAACGTAGGTGTAATAGTTGGTACCATTGCGTCATTGGAATGGAGGTGGGATCCATTAGTCTGCGTTATGACATTGAGGATATTTGTTTCGAAATTGTGCAATATATTCAGTAGCGTCTAGCCACTTATTATTTCACACCACCATATGGACAATTCATGCGTTATTTACGGGAAAAATATTATGTTAAAAAACGTCCACGTAGCCGTGACGTTTGCATAATCTCCTATGCTACCGTTAGTGCGACATCACAGTTTCATCATGCTAGTCTCTGGTAGGTAGCGACACCATGTGAGTTGTATGCGAATTAGCGTGCTGCGAACAGGTATCCCCACTATTACAATGTTGTTCAATACGAGTTGTCATGGCAACGCGGCTCGGCGGCTCCCCACTGTCGCACAGCTATCAGTGTCGTGTTATCTTTTTTGTTAAGGAAGCGCCGCCACATGCTTTACGCCCCCCCCTGCCACATCAGAATGATTTTAAAACGCGAATTATCAAGAAAAACCCGATTTGGAATTAATATATTTTTATTTTTATTTAGTTCTTTCTACGAACAGGAATTATCGATGACTCGTTGACTGAGGCAATACGAAATAAGGCTAAACACCGAGGAAGGACTGTTTTGGAATGGAACATAGGCTATTCCATTTCAATATGCTACACATTTTTCGAATTATTGTAAAAACTAAATTTCTAAAAACAAAAAAACAGTAAATTTGTACATATATATATATATATATATTTATATATATATATATATATATATAAACGTATCTTCCCATCAGTTCACCATCATGTTACAGGAGGCATCAATTCTTGAATTTTTTCGACCCCACTATATAAAAAGTACTAATTATCAGAGGCATTTTATTTTACCACCATCAGATTCAGTGATAAAAACCGCATAAGAAAAGTACCACATTTTTTGTTTATACATTCATAACAATAACCTCCAATTCTAACACAACAGTTTTCTTCAGTTATACACATCAATTGCGCAACAGAAGATTCTAAACCTTTAACAGGTCGCTCCAATTGTTACTCTGTATTCAGGTGTAAGAATTGATGAGTCAATGATGTAGAATTGGGCTGTATAATTATTTTATACACTTTGGTCCCCCCACCACTGACTTATTCGTTCATTATTTTCAAGGACTTTCTCAGAAGCCACCTGCAGTAAACATCCTGTGTTTTGGCTATCGTACTATAAACGGTATTTCTTATCACACGATGTCTGTCTTTCTCTCTCACTCACTCTCTCTGTGTAAATGTAAACCAGAAAGTCTCAACAGCTTCATAAGTAACACGTTATACGACACATTACATGCAGAATCTTATACAACCTCAGTTGTGTTTTAACTATTCCAGTGTAACAGTGTCGTAGTTAACATTAATTCGCCATATTCCCAACAGATCCCAGTTCCATTGAATTTTTGCAAAATAAGCACATTCGTTATCACAATTAGCAGTGCGATCGCGGTCATTCAACGATGTTATATACACACGAGAATAATTCTGACAGATGGATGGCAGTGTACGAAATAAGATTGTCGCACGTAAATTGCATTGCGCAAGGGCACTTGGTCACAAAAATCGAAATTACTGTTTGATACAGTTAGGACTATAGTTTTTACCTACACTTATGGTGGTGTGTATACAACCACAAAGTTTTGCGCTGACAAGGTCGATGTCTCCCCGTACTGCTACAAGACTGAAAGCGTTATTACGCGTTAAATCTGTGCTCCATAATCCCGTAGTAGTACGGGACGGCCATTCGCGGTCCGGATTTTTTAGATCCTGTAATTGGGGTACATACGCAATCGATCAAGTCATTATGGACCGCCGTTAAACGTCGCAACAGGCGTGAATGCGAAAAAACTAACCAAACTCAGCTTTATTCATACCTCTGTTATATAACATATAGAGATATCGATACAAAGAAAATTATTTATTTTCCAAAAAATGTGGACATTCTTGCATAGTAACCGCCTAAATAGTTATTAAATGAGTATTAGGTTTTAGTATAAGTGGTTAGCTTTATACATACTAATTTTGTGCTGTGTATAATCTACAGATGTTAATTGAATTGAAGCTAACTCACTTAAAATACGTTGCAAAAACTCCCTTATCCGGGTCAATTGGGGCCAATGTGGATGATATAAAATGCTGATATGAGAATTACAAAAATAGGGAAGGCCCACAGAAATGAGAAAACACTATGCTGTACATTATTTGCATACATCACAAAAAAAGATAGGCTACATTCAAAAATAAATTTTTATAATAGGCCTACCTGAATGTATCATCAGTGGCGTAGCTAGTCTTTATGGCGCCCGGGGCAAGGAGATCGTCGGCCGCCTCTCCTTTATAATTAAAAGGGGACAAAAGAGCAAAAATGACGGCCAATCCAGTGAACAAAGTACTTAATAAATACAAATGTGTAGCTTTTTGTAAGAAAACACGTCCAGCAAACGTCTTAAGAATATTTGTTAAGTCAAAATTAAGAAATTACATATTATAATATTACTGGTAGATAGTTTGTATACATTTATTAGTAACAAATGTAGAGACTATAAAATGTAGGAAAATAAAAAATTTTTAACAAAAAAATGTTCTAATAAACATGCAAATTCATTGTAGGTCTAAAGCGCATCGTCAAAACAATATCCTAAAGCAACATAAAGTTAAACAAAAAACTACACTAAAAATAATAGACTTAATAACTTACAATTACAGGTGAATGGTTCTGTCTTTTATTAATAAACACTTAATATTTGTTTTTAATATTTAATAAATATTTAAAACGAAATATTTTAAAATGTAACTTTCTTTGCCTTAATTGCTTCATAGTTGGTTATTAAATCACTATAATCTAAAGACAAAGGAATGTCGTTTTCAATTGAAAGTATTCCTAGATTTGATACCCTGTCTTGAGATATTGTTGATTGTAGGTACGATTTAATCAATTTAAGTTTACTAAACGATCGTTAGCAAGAAACCGCAGACACTGGTAAAGTAAGAAAATGTTTTAAAGCTGTTGCTAGTGTTGTAGGCTTCTAATCCCATTGAAGAAATGTATTGTAACAGGCCCTGAGGTGTAAAATTTATTTATTCTCCATCAACTGTTGCCCTTTTTAATAAAAGTATGACTTTTTTTAAGTCACTGAACAATTCTACACTGTTTAGGTCATGTGGATACAGTTTTTCAAGCACTGTGCACTTAATATTGATTTGGGAAAGCTGTTCCTTAAAATGTATATCCCCATAATTTACGTACGCCTCAAATTTACAGAGGAATCCAAAGCGTTTTCTTAACTCTTTTATGTTAGAGAAACGGCTTGAAATTTCAACTGACAGTTTGTCCAAAATTTTTATAAGAGAACGTCGCATTTCTTGCCGAACAGTTCGCATTTAATGCAGAATCGTCTGCATACTCTCCTGGCATCCTGCGCTTTCTTCTTATCCTTTATGTGATACTGGCACCCCATTCATTACATACCTGCTCTGCCTTAGTAATGACATTGTTACACGACTCATTCCTCCAAACTTTTAATTTGCCCGTTAGCGTCTCCAGAAGTGTCAATGCTTGAATAAAGCTTGTTCCTTTGGTCTGCAAGATTTTCTGGATTGTGTCTGTAGAAGAAAGAATATCTGTCCAGAAAAAGAGCAAGGTTACAAAATTAAAGTTTTCTATCACATTAATTATTAACGGTGCATCTTCCTTCGTATCAACTGTTTCAGTCGGTGTATTTATCAGATTCTCCACCGCAGCGTCCACTTCATCCAGCTGAGTGGATATTGCTTTCACCGCATCAGTTTCTGAACTCCACCTGGTATCACAATGTCTTTTTAGAGTAATATTTACGAAGTCTTTAAAAACACTCCATTTATGAGTGGAACAGGAAAAGAAAGTGAATAGACGTTCTACTGTCCCAAAAAATGTCACTGCCTGAACATTTTCATGAACTGCGTGAACTCCAACCAAGTTAAGTGAATGGTTGTCACAAGGAACAAACAAAGATAGTGGATTGAAATCTAATATTCTCTTCTGAACTCCTGAATGGATACCAGCCATTGTTGATTGATTGTCATAAGACTGACCTCTGCAACCGCTAATATTCAATCCATCTCTCCCAAGCTTACTTGTAATAGCTTCTGTGATCCCCTCCGCTGTTTTCACTTCTAAAGGAATACAATCTATGAAGGCTTCCTTGATATCAACAGAAATGCGTTTAATTTCAAATCTTATAATCTAAGATATTTGTTCTACATGTGAAGCATCTGGTGTTGTGTCAAATATAATACTAAAGTACTTCGCCTTCTTACATGCAGTAATAATATATTTTTGCGCTCCTTCTCCTAACAGGCTTATTATTTCATTTTGAATGGCTGGCGATAGATACGATATACACCCAGATTTACGAGAGACTGAATCTAAATGAGATCTCATGACAAGGTACAAATTTAGCCAAGTATTTTAGCAAAGCCAGACAGTTTCCAGGATTTGGATCGTTAGTAACTGACTCTCGATGTCCTCTCAGTGCCAGATTTTGTTATGCAAAACTTTGTACTGCGGCAATGACCTGTTCGACAACTTTTTTCACGACTTAGCTGCTTTACTCATTTGTTCCTAAGGTAGATCATCAATAAGTTCTCCTTTGTTTAAAAAACTTTCCAATCTAAAAACGCAGAGCGTTGAGCAGGACTATTTTCATAATCCTGAATACGGGGATATAAATTTCGTCACGATGAAAACACATTTTCGCTATTGAATTGGGTTCTTTGATAATTTTTTGTGTGGAAATGAAGTGCAACAAAATCAAAACGGGATTTTTTAGTTGGAGAAAAATACATACAAGTACGGTTTACCTTATCATAATGAACAGTAATTACGATGGTTGAGTATAAATAGACTAATACTGTTTACCACGCGAGGTATATGACAACGGAGAAGCTGCCTGGTTATGCTTCTTTTATGAAAGGAATAGTCATATCAATGAAACAAATTGTTTGTAGTTTTATAAACTGATAACAATTTTTTTAGTGTGTGCTCACTTTGCCGCCCTCCTCGCTATGCCGCCCCGGGCGGCTGCCCCTCTTGCTACGCCTCTGTGTGTGTGTGTGTGTGTGTGTGCGCGCGCGCGCGCGCGCGCGAGAGAGAGAGAGAGAGAGAGAGAGAGAGAGAGAGAGAGAGAGAGACAGACAGACAGACAGACAGACAGACTGACAGAGAGAAACAGACAGTATTTGAAAGAGTATGTCAGCACAGTTCAGGCAAAACGTTATTGTTAAGCCTGCAAGTGCAGTAGGTATGGATAATCCCATTTAAAAAGCAAGCATATGAAACTCCCGCCAACAAAAGTGTGCAAGGTCACATAACAGTTGTGAATGTTTAAGTCAGAGCATGTGTCTGTAAACAGTGTGTGTGTGTGAGAGGGGAGAGATAAGATAATTGTCGGACAATGTTGTGTGTGTGTGTGTGTGTGTTTGTGTGTGTGTGTGAAGAGATAAGATAATTGTCGGACAACTGCGGGCTCCGTGCTCTGAGCGCCGAGCTGATCTATGCATAAGTAGACGCGGTAACACGTGGTTGCATATCTGTTGTTCAACTCCGTAGCCAACATTAGCGGTCCTATGAAAATTTATACAATTCATTGCTAAAAGGAATTATCACACCACCAGTAAACTCCCGGAGCTGCAGACCTCTCTAACGGTTTTGAACGAAATACATTTATATAAATATATATTAACACTTTCACTGTGACCTTACTTTTAGGTTTTAATTACCCAGACGTTTCGACGTCGTATTCGTCTTTCTCAATGGGTTTTTAAATACTGAATGTCTGTACAGTAACGGTTATGGGATGTGGGTGTGTGTGGTGGGGGTTGCTGGTGGGAGGGAATTGGCGCTGGGATTCAAATTGTGTGTAGGTATCAGTGTATCGAAAAGTATGTGTGATCTGTAATGTAATTGTTCATTTAATATGTTGTTTGGTTGTAGTGTGTCATATCTGTAATATGTTGTTTTGTTGTAGTACAGAACAAGTACTTTGTTGTAGTATATTCACAGTTATATATATATTTATATAAATATTAATAAGTGAATGAAGAGGATGTACTAACAAGCTAATTGAAATACATTTATTATTAAGTTAGTTAAATTTCAATATTAGACAATTTCTTATATTATCAGAAAAATTCTAGATCAAAATTCACGACTTTAATACTACTGTGTCACAACGATTGTCAAACCACAACTAAGGAAAGGTGCAAATAACAAGGTCATCTACGAATCGTATGTCAGCGGATTTAAGGTATACGGCTAGATAACCTCACTAGTGAGTTTTGTCTTCCTTGTCAATCCGCTTACATTGCACATCCTGTGTTTACGCAAATATGCAGCTCAGCTCTCGGTCTCATAATCGTATTTTCATTTTCTTAATTACAGTTGTATTTAATTACTTTCTTTTATTCTCCCCTCAGATTTCTTCGTCCCAACCGAATGAGAAATCCTGGGAAAATAAATAGGATAATTCACTAATGATCGACGTCCAAAGGCATCATTACATGCATAATAAAAAATTGCAATGTGAAAGTTGCAGGCTTCTGAAAAATGTGTAAGGCAATATTCGTCCGTTACCTTTAAACAGAAGTCAAATACTTGACTTCGGCTGATATGTTATTTTATTTCTCATTGACAGGCACAAACACAAACACACACACGCGCGCGCGCGCGCGCAGACCTGTAGTTTGAGTACAAACCTGTGATTTCTGTAGTTAAGTGTGACTTACAATTAATAAAAAATATTAAAAAATGAAAATAAAAATAATAATAAAATTCTTAATTTTAGTAGTGACCGTCGATCAATAAATTTTAACGATGGAAGGTGAGGGTCGGTCAATAAATATAACACAAATTTTACATTGTTTGTATCGACGTTTTGATAATATTTATTGTTATCATCAGGACCTGTGTACGGACAATACAGAAAAAGTCAAACACATAACTACCAACTAGAACCAACACCCCACTACCTTCTAAACATGTGTTCTTTTAATTACCTTTACAGGTCAAAAGGACGCTGTACAAATGTCTTCCGGTTTATGTTTATAAATAGGGTGTGTATTGTAGGTACCTTACAGTTGTAGACAGTCATAATATTATCTAGTATTAGTTAGTTTCAAAGTAGGTATGTGTAATTAGGCTAATAATGACACATATTCGATTGGTTTTAAACTCGGTGCAGTTGTCAATCCGCGTCTTTCATATTTTACGCTTACGTAGAGAGTTTATAAACATTCCTCTGTGTGTGTGTGTGTGTGTGTGTGTGTGTGTGTGTGTGTGTGTGTGTGTGTGTGTGTGTGTGTGTGTGTGTGTGTGTGTGTGTGTGTGTGTGTGTGTGTGGCAGTTTTGTTTTACGTTGACAAAATAATAACATTTCTTACATATTATTTTACTTAAATAGGTAGACATAATTACAATATTCCAAAAACCTAATTAATACAGTATTACAATTTAAATTATTGATAATATAATAATCCTTTAATTACGTTTGTAAATAATTATAGATCCAGTAATAATTGAATGTTTATTGGAACTGGTGCAAATAGCAACACATGTCAAAAATATGTTATAGCTGAATGCAGATGGTAAGATGTTCAATAATGTATATTATTAAAAGTTATTAATAATAACTACTAGTAATGAACACACTTATCCATAAATTTTGAGAATTAGGTACAAAATAACAGAACTACTGATATTACAAACACAACATTATGGTAAACAAATTAATCATGTGACAATGGTTATTACTTATTATTTACATTGTTTTAAAATAATATTTACCGAGTACATCGTCTATAAAGAGTAGTATATAGAGTAATATAGTCTATTGTTAAATTATGCAGACGTTATCATTCACACTCTTCCTCCCTCTCACTCGCATACTCTCTCACTCATTCTCTCTCTCTCTCTCTCTCTCTCTCTCTCTCTCTCTCTCTCTCTCTCTCTCTCTCTCTCACTCACTCTCTCTCTCTCCTATCAAAAACACAAGAGATCCCCCCCCAACACAATCAAATCACAATTACGCATATTCCACATATCGTAGGTACAGATAATATTCATCTAGGGTTCTTTACGTTTTAGCAGCCAGGTAGGCCTATACGAATGCTTCACGCATCTACACATACTAGAGCAGACTCTATATACACATGCGTGTGTGTGTGCGCGCGCGAGCGCGCGCGAGTCAAAGAGAAGTAAAATAACTTATTTCCGCGGAAGTCTTAAAAGGAGTTGAATACTTAAGGTCTACTGCTGTTTAAAGGGAACGGATGAATATTATTATCTTATTCCTTTACCTTTTTCAGAAGTCTGCAAAATTTAATTTCGAAATTTTGTATTATGCCTGTAATAGTGCTTTTTTTCGTTGGGACGAACACATTTGAGAAGAAATGAATTAAGTTAAATACAACTGTAAATAATAAAGGAGAATACTATTATGAGATGGAGATCTGAGTTGTATGTATATAGGCCTATGTGTAAACACGGGATGCACAACGTAAGCGGGTTTTTGATAAGAAGGCAAAACTTGCTAGTCTATACTAGATAGCCGCATACCTTAAATTTGTTGACCATATGACTCGTAAATGAGCTTGTTACGCCGACTTTTCCTTAGTTGTCATTTGACAATCGATGTGACACAGTAGTACTAAAGTCGTAAATTTTGATCTAAATGAAGTCATTACTTCCAAGGAAGTAAGTAAGAATGATACTCTATTTCTTCACGAGTGATATCAGTACAGGATGAAACGTTCAAATAAATGTATTATGTTCTGGTTGTGTACGAAGGAAAAACATCAGTCAAAGGTACATCAAAGCAAATACCTAAATCTGGAAGCACCAAAGGCATAAAATAAAACTCAACATTTTTATAAAATTGTTATAGTTTATTTGGGGGTGAAGTTACGAGGAATTTATTGAAAATACAAAATCTGTATCTTTAGTTTCTGTATTTTGTAATGTGACAGAAATAATGTGTCTCAATACTCATTGCAAATTTTGGATCGCTTTCAAATAGTTTGTAAACTATGTTTCAAAAAAGCTTTATATTTTGTTATCATTTATGTATATTTGCGAATAATGTTTGATACAGAGATCGATGGAAACATACATACACTGGAAAGCTATGACTAAATTATTTGTCTTTTAGGTATTATGGTTACACACTTAACTAAAAAAACTGACGCAGTAGTCCAAAAATTTTAGTACTTGTTTTATGATTGCCTGCTCTACAGTTATGTTACTAATAAAATGGTAGAATAGTTGGGTTTTCGTAATAGTTTAGATAATATGAAAAATTGTCTAATATTGGAATGTAACTAACTTAATAATAAATGTATTTTGTTCTGGGACCTTACTAGTGCTGTGATAATGGTTCTAGTAATGACTTGTACAAATTTTCATTGGACCGCTAGTGTTTGCTACGAAGTTGGCGAACAGCAGATATACAGATATGAAGCCAGGTGTCTAATGATGCATAGATAAGCTCGGCGCACAGAACACGGGCTTATCAGCATCGGCGCTCTGAGGACGCTACCCAACTGCGTGCAATCGCAAGAGAACATGTACTACGTAATTCGAAACAGGCATTTGTTTATAAGAATGTGTAGTGATAATGTGTTGTGTCTACCAATATTCAGCAACAGATCTCCAGCACAGAGATAAGATTTCTCATTAATCAAATTCCCGCCAACAACATTCTTAATGTTTTAATGACACAGCAGTGAATGTTTACAAAAAGTACTACTGTTTTGGCTGAAACATATACAAAGCTAACGTCTGAACTCATGCAATCTCTGAACTCAATGGTTAAAGAAGTGGCGGCTAAAGGCGAACGGAACTAAATCATCACACATTACCTTCACTATGAGACATGACAGCTGCCCGCCGGTAACACTCAATAACTGCCAACTACCGCAAAAGGAAGATGTAAATTACCTCGGTATATATCTGGACCGCCGCCTTACCTGGCGAAAGCACATAATTACCAAAAACAAACAGCTCAGACTACAGTACAGGCAAATGTATTGGCTACTCGGAAGGAGATCCCCTGTAACTCTGGAAAGCAAACTCCTTATCTACAAAGCCATACTTAAGCCAATCTGGACATGGCATCCAGCTGTGGGTGGTGGGACAGCGAGTACTTCAAATATCGAGATTTTACAACGATTCCAGAATGTGGTGCTCCGAGCTATGGTCAACGCTCCTTGGTAGTTACGTACTGAATAATGTCGTCATCGAGAACGACCTCCAAGTGACTTCTGTCCGACATGAAATCAAACGATTCTTCGTTAAGTACAGTAAGAGACTAGCAGCGCACCCCAACGAACTAGCTCAAAAACTCATGAAGATGCAGGCACCAACAAAAGAAGACTCAAACGCCACAATCAAGTGGACATTGCGGCTAGATTTATGT
The DNA here is from genome assembly GCA_034769895.1 of Magicicada septendecula. NCBI lineage: Eukaryota > Metazoa > Arthropoda > Insecta > Hemiptera > Cicadidae > Magicicada > Magicicada septendecula. Next base: position 331,349,032 of record CM068376.1, read on the forward strand.
AATATTAGTGCTTAAGGAGGAGTGATCACTGGACAACTCTCTACATGTCATATATATATTGTCACCAATTTTGCCAAATGTTTATTTTGTAAACAATTTGCAAAAATAAAATAAATTTAAAAAAACCAAACGTGTTGATAGGCTGACGTGTTCGTACTACTAATTTATTCGAAGGCTGTTTGTATTCTTAAGGAAACCATATTAAAATAATACAGATGTTTTATGGTAATAATATAATAATAATTATAACGATTTTTGGGTTTAAAGTTTGTAAATAACGGTGGCGGCAGTATCATTATACATTTTGACTCGTGAAAAAGTTAATTGTCTTTTGGCGCAAACAATTCTTACTACCTCCGCTAGATCGCGAATTTCTTTGATCTCCAACAATTGGATGCCGTTGGATTCCTTTCGCTTTTCAAACCATTTACATCTTACCTTAAGGGTCTCAAAGGCTTTCGCATGAGATGCTCCAGAATTTTCAGGTTCTTCCTCTTCATCCTCAGTTTTTTCGTTGTTTACGTTAAATATTGCCTGAACGGTATCTTCGTCCGCCATCATTTGAAAACCGCCATAGTTGGCACACTATTCAAACCAGTTCACGATATCATTATTATCACACTTATTGATTGAGTAGTTGACTTTTGAAGCGACCAGCGACTCTGAAATTTTACTTATTACTATATCATTTCCTGCTTCCTCTTCTTGTGTTTCAGCGTTGTCCTTTTGTTTTTCTTCGTATTTGTTTTCCTCCTTTATCGATTTATTCCATTCTCGTTTTAAATTGCAAGTCTCAGTTGAATACAACGCGTCCACGATCATGTAGCAACAATCTTTCAAATTAATTTAAAGTAAAAAAAGACAAAACACTATCAACATGATCGTTTTCAGCAGAGCAGCCGACGTAAAATGTTGCTTTCTGTAAACTTTCTTTAAAGCTGCAATAACGCTTTGATCAATCGGCTGAGTAGAGCCAGTGGTGGTGCCAGAATTCAATAGTGAATAAATCATTTTCTTGCTCCAACATTTCCGTGGAAGGATGTGCCGGTGCATTATCTATCACCAACAGCACTTTTCCATTTTCTTTGCCGACATTTTTGCGAAATTCTTCACTTGGGGTATTAAGGTGTTGTCACACCAGTCGACAAACACTTCTTTCTCTGAATTTTGTAAATTAAAAAGATTTTTGCATTTTTAAAACATCGAGGTTTTTTTAATTACCCATTAGGAACATTTGGGATTTTGTGTGTTCCTTGGGCAATAGCACAAACCATCAGAATGACCCGGTCCTTACTTACTTTAGGCTATACCCTGGCCCCTAATGTTCACGTTTAGATTCCAATGTTTTAGATGATAGGATTTTCAGAAAAAGACCCGCTTCGCCCGCGTTGTACAGAACGTCTAAATCGTACTTGCCGACTTTAAAAATTTCTGCGAATTTGTTGACAAATGAAGTCGTACTTGCAACATCTGCGGTTATTTTTTCGGCTTGACTAGGCAGCCCCGCTCTCAGCTTGCCTTGCGAAATGTTGGTAGTATATCCAAGGCACACTTATATTACTCGCAAGCTCCAAAGGGAAATTAATAGCCGGACGGATATTACGGATAATAACCAGGCAAAGAAGAAGGACGAGAAGAAGGCATTAGGAAAATTAATTTAAAAATTATTTAAAATTATTTCCTTTAAGAAAATAAAAAATGCTGCCTGGAACGTAAGAGATATACAATATAAAACAGACGAATTGAAAACAGAACTAAAAGAAAGGAAAGTGGATGTATCAGTATTAACAGAAACCAAAAAGAAAAACAGAAAGGAAGTACGAACTTAAAATACTATACAATGTTACATACTGGTGTCAACATAAATATGCGAGGAGCTCAAGCAGGAGTGGCCACTTAATAAATGAAGAATTTAAAAGGACTATAAGATGCTATGAATAGATAAGCCAAAGAATAATTTCAGTAAAATTAAGAGTGGAAAGAGCGAGTCTAACAGTGGTGGGAGTTTATGCACCGGAGGAAGGAAGGCAAAAGAATCTGATGAATTCTACCAACAACTGCAAAGAGTAATTGATAAGGTAAATAAAAATGACTTCCTCGTTTTTGCAGGATAACCGGAAAGAGGACTCCATAAAAGATTTGTATCAAAGAAGAATATAAATAGACCACAATCCTGAAATTGAGACTGAGTGGGAATGTATAAAAGGTGTAGTACAAACCCCGCAAGAGAAGTATTGGGAGCAAAGAAAATATCAAATCCTAAGCGTGGTCTAAGACATGGGATCCTGAATTATAAACATTAGTGAAAGAGACGAAGGAAGCCTACTTAAAATTCATTAACAATAGAACGGAGCAAAACAGAATTGATTCTCTTCAACTTGTTTTTGGACTGAATTGTTAGTTTGTCCTAACAGTGTAAATGGAGGAATCATAGTTGCGGGCAAAATGCTTAAGACTGATGTTTGCAGATGATCAGATTTTATTGGCCACAAATGAAGATGACCTGCAAAGGATGCTCCACTCGTTAAATAACACTGCGAAAGAATTTAAGGTGGAAACATCTGACAAAAAAAAATGTATGTCTTTTAAAGGAACATAGTCGGTTAGATCAAAAATTGTTTTGGATAGTAAAATTGTAGAACAAGTCTCAGAATTTAACTGTTTACGCTGTAACATCTCGTAGGCCTATACAAAGAATATATTAATAGGAAAATATATTCTTTAGTGAAAGAGAAGAAGGAAGCCTACTTAAAATTCATTAACAACAGAACGGAGCAGAACAGAATTGATTTTCTTCAACTTGTTTTTGGATGGAATTGTTAGAATTTGTCTTAACAGTGTACATTTAACCAGATAAAACGAATTCTGCGACGTGCTCTAAAAGACAATGCAAGGAAAGAGTCCATAATAAAATTATACAAAGCCATGGCACTTTCTACCCTTACTTATGGCTCAGAAACGTGGACAATTTCTGCTAGACGAATATCAAGAATTCAGGCTACAGAAATGAAATTTTTGCGTTCCATAGATACACAAAATTAGATATGAAAAGAAACAATCAGATAAGAGAGGAACTGAAAGTTGAAGAAGTAAACGAAATTATCAATAAGTATCGAGAAAGTTGGAAACAACACATTAGCAGAATGGTCAGTGACAGAATCCCCAAAATAGCCTTATTGTATCAGCCTATAGGGAAGAGAAGCCTGGGAAGACCCAAAAAGAGATGGTCCGACCAGTTTGGAGCCGGAACAGGCTAAACAGTGTAAGGCGTGAAGAAGAAGTAGAAGAGACTTTCGAGCTCACGAACCCCGTATCATTTAGTAAACTTGCCTAACCACCCAGCACTTGCTATAAAAGAAGAGTCTCCGCCAAGTTTTTGGTTTGATCCTCCATTGCCGCCGCCACCCAAGCCTAGATTCCCCAGATCGGGCAAGAAAGTTAGGACTCAGGCCAAGAACACGGGCCAGCCTAAACCACCTGCCACTGGACCCAAGCCCGTCCACCAAAAGCCAGAGCGGCCACCCGCTCCAGTACCTGCCCCCAAGGCTTCCACCGTCTCGCCCCGCCGCAGCTATGCAGCTGCCGCCAAGCGTTCTCCCCCGGCCTCATCTTCCGATGACCTCGCCGTCGTATCAGACTTTCTGGCAAGCTACGACTTGCAGAAAGTAGCCCAGACTTTCCTTAAAATCAAGGAACGCTTGTAAACAGCCTCGCCCCAGGATAAGTTCCTCCTCTTGGTGGAAGCCTGCCGTGTTACAGGTCTGTTATGAACGGACAACCACGGCAATCCCTCAAGCGAGACCTCGAGCTCGTGGCGTGGAACGCCAACGGCCTCGCTTCCCGGCATTCTGAGCTCTTAGAGTTCGTTGCCCGTCACAAGCCCGACGTGCTTCTTCTTGGCGAGACGCACCTGACCCCGCATCGTCGTTTCCGACTACCCAACTACGTGTGCCACCGGGACGACCGGTCGGGTCGCGCAGGAGGGGGCACAGCCATCGCGGTGAAGGCGAGTCTTCGCCATCACCGCGTTGTCCTGCCTCAGCGGCGGAACCTCGAGTGCATCGCGGTCGAGCTCCATGGTGCTCTCGGCGGTCTACTCGTGGTTTCCGCTTACAAGCCTCCACAAACGGAGCTTCTGTCGAACGATCTGGAGGCCGTCTTTGGAGCACACAGGAGGGTAGTCCTGGCGGGCGACCTGAACTGTAAGCACCCCGATTGGGGGAGCCGCTTGGCGAACCCAAACGGGACCCGCTTACGCAGGTATGCTGATGCGGCTCGGGTCACAGTCATGGGTCCTACCGGGCCTACATACTATCCCTCGAGGGCTAACTCCCGCCCTGATGTACTGGACATTGTCGCGGTCAGGGGCGTTTATTGCCCGGTCCACGTCTCCGTCATTTCGGAACTGTCCTCGGACCATTGCCCTATCAGTGTGCATATAGCTACCCAGCACGCCACCGTCCGCGACGAGCGGCGGGTAATCGAGTGGGACCGCTTTGGCCCGGCGTTCAGTCGCCGCCTACCAGAGCATATCCCGCTCGACACTACCCAGCATGTCGATGAGGCAGTTGCCTTATTCGACACAGCCGTAGTCTCGGCGGTTGACGTGTCCTCCCGGATGAAGCCGGGGCTCACGCCCGACTATCAGCGGATCCCCGAAGAGGTGTCTCAGCTCGCTTGCGAGAGGAATCGCCTCCGGAGACGCTGGCAGAGGACCCGTGACCCGACCGACAAGGCTGCGTTCAACAGAGCGTCCGGCAAGTTGCGTCGCGACATGCTGGCGTTCCGTAGACGCAACTGGGAGCTAGCTGTAACACAGATGGATGGCCCTGCCGAGGACCGTAATGTCTGGCGGATTCCCAGTGCCCTAACGGGAAAGCGCAAACGCGCGCCTCTCCCCGCACTGGCCGGACCCGGCGGTCAACCCCTTGGCCGCCCCCTCGAAAAGGCAGAGTTCTTGGCTGACAGTTTAGAGCGTCAGTTCGCTCCAAACCCATCCAAGAACCCGGCCTTCACTGAGCAAATCTGCCGCGAGGTAGAGCGCTTTCTATCGGCCGATATCACAGTCCAGCCGGAGCCCATCTCCCCGGAGGAGGTCTCTGAGAGGATTGTTCAGCTCAAGCCCCGGAAGGCGCCTGGCCCGGACGGAGTCATGAATTCCGCCCTCCATCGCCTTCCGGAGCGAGGAACCCAGTTCCTCACTGACCTGTTCAATTCATGCCTCAGACTGGCTTATTTTCCGGTGAAATGGAAAACGGCTACCGTCATTGTGATACCAAAGCCGGGAAAGAACTCTTCTCGAGTGGAGAACCTCAGGCCCATCAGCCTCTTGTCCGCGACGTCCAAGGCTTTTGAGCGTCTGATCCAGCGTAGGATCCGCGACCATCTAGAAAGACTAGACGTGCTGATACCCGAACAGTTCGGCTTTCGTGAGCTGCACTCCTCGACTCATCAGCTGATGAGACTCGTGGAATGCATAACCGAGGCTGGCTGCCAGGGTAAACAGACGGCTGCGATCTTCCTAGACGTAGAGAAAGCCTTTGACCGCGTGTGGCACGAGGGTGTCCTTTACAAACTAACGGAAGTCCTTCTCCCAGACTGCTACGTTCACTTGATCGGCAGCTTTCTGCGAGACCGTAGCTTCCGAGTGAGAGTAGACCACGCTCTCTCTTCGGAGAGGCGTATTACCGCTGGCGTCCCTCAGGGAAGCGTCCTTGGGCCTCTCCTGTTCTCGTTGTTTGTCAACGACACGCCCCGAGTTCCTGGAGTGAAATTGTCGCTGTTCGCGGACGACACTGCGGCTTTTGCCTCAGAGCCGAACGCGAGTTATGCGGCAGTTAAGCTCCAGCGCCAACTCGACGCGTATGTCGGGTGGACCGATGACTGGAGAGTTGCCGTTAACGCTTCCAAGAGCGCCGCGGTAATATTCTCGCGCAAACGTAAGCGGCCTCGGCCGCTTAAAGTAGGCCCCGTCGAGGTGCCCTGGACCAACAGCGTCAAGTACCTCGGGCTCTACGTGGATTCCCGACTCACCTGGCGAACCCATACAAACTACATCAGACAACGCGCTTCGGCGCAACTCAGTAGACTCTGGCCCGTGCTATCTAATCCGGCAATGACCCCCCGGCTAGGTAAGCTCATAGTCAACACGTACGTGTTGCCCGTGATTACCTACGCCTGTCCTGTTTGGGGATACCTGGCTCGTGGTCATAGAATCACGCTCCAGCGCGTATTCGACCGGGGACTGAAGCTCGCGTGCAAAGTCCCCTCATTGCCGGACTTGGTAAATACACCCCGCGACCAGGTGAGTCCTGGAAGCGACCTCGTTTGCTAGTCCCGGTGGTATAATCCACCAATCGCAGGTCGTTTCAGACCCCTCCCCATAAGTAGATAAAAAGTATATAATGAACTCTAACAGACCCAGTGGCAGGAGTCCTTTCTGAGACTCGGGACACTGCACTACTCGCGACCCGCGCAACCCCCAGTTGTGTAGTTTTGGTTAAAATCCACAGTTTTTTTGAATAATAGAGGGTCAGATACTACTTCACCGCTTGCTCGTTTGTATAGGAACCGTGTAAAAACACAGCCTCATATTTTGTTTTTTCTATAATTTTTCGATGTACACTTACATCCTTACTGTCAAAATTGCATCAACTAATCGGAATTTTTCGTTACATTTGAAATGGTGGGGGTCCCTACGTCGTATCGATCAACTAAAACACGACTGGATTCACAATTTTTTAACCACTTTACAATTTCCAGTTTATTTTTAAGTGACAAAACAACTTTCTTTCTATTCGGCATTCTACAGAAGTCAAACCCATGAAATCAGACAGACCGGAACAAAACAATTGACGACCTAATGTGCGATAAATGACATGTACTAAAAAAAATGATAGAACCGTAATAAGTTTCAAAGTCACGCAGTAGTAACAGCTTACAGTAACAATAGTCATTGAGCGTTATACAGTATGCGCATGCAACGGAGGTGAGGGGGGGGTCTCTTGTAAAAACACTTCACATCCACTGACAAGTTCGAGTTTCACCTTACTACTGCGTTAAATCCTTTCCGTCTTTTCTACATTACCCGCGTACATGTTACATTCGGTAGTTCCAAGATTACGCGTGTAAAGTTTTCACTAATTATTTTTATTTTATTGTAGTGTTATTGTTATTTGATAATTATATAAGGCCTATTCACGATGAATGATGATAATAATTTTCAAACTGTTGAGGCTCCTCGAACTCCTACTTATAAAATTGAAAACAACAACATCATTATATAAAGACAGAAAAAATAGAGGAAAAGAGATGATTTCTTTCTTTCTTTGTTCGTAGTAGCATGGTGTGTGTGTGTGTGTGTGTGTGTGTGTGTGTGTGTGTTTTATGGCTATCGTACGAGAATGTGCTGACGTTGTTGTTTGTGTTTTTAGCGTAACGCGCGTGAGTGAAGTGGAAGGCGATACGCAGCAGGGTCTACTGACCTTGAATTTTTTGACACTCTTACAAAACAATACACTGAACACTTGAACGTGACGTGACCACAAGCTGAATATAGGTTCTAGTTTGCCAAAACAAACGAGGAATAAAAATTTCTTATCGCGCAGGTTTTAAAGTATAAAGAGACCACTGATACAACGCAGCATAGAAATAAATGTAGTTCAACAATATCTATACATTTTCTAGGGAAATAGAAAAAAAGACTGATATTGAAACGAAGACAGTGCTAATCGTTGATTATGGTGTGCCAATGCTAACAAACAAATGCACATAGCAATTCAATAAACATTAATGTAATTTTACAGTATCGCTGATATAAACTTGGCTTCTTTATTTACGCTCTGCTCCAGATACAACCACGGTTCTCGCCCTGGTGTTTCAATCCTTGTCTACCCTCTTTCCTCTTCTTCCTTTGAATGGCTAGAAGTCTTAGGATCGTTGCGTGGAATGCCCATGGGGTATTCCCTCAACGATCTGAACTGATGACTTTCGTAACGGAGTACGACGCTGATGTCGTCCTCCTTTGCCAGACTCATCTGGCTCGCTACCATGCCTTCAACCTGCCATCTTACATCTGTTTTCGTCAGGATCGTCCCCAGCGGCCTGTCTATCGCCCCTCGGGGGGGACAGCTGTCTTAGTCCACAGGCGGATTATCCCACAGGACACTACCCCCTTTCGATACATCTCTTGTTGAAGGTTGTGCGGTGGCGATAGACGCAGGCGGATCGGAGTTGCGCGTTGTTGCGGCGTATCTCCGGCCCAGCCTGCGGATACCTCCACCGCCCGAGGAGTGGGACGCTCTCCTCGATCATCCCCTACCTACCATTATAGCCGGCGACTTAAATGCCAAGCATCCCTCTTGGAACAACAAAGTAGCCAATGCCTACGGAAAATCTCTGTATCAGTTCGTCTTCGACGACCCGGTACTTCAAGTCGTCGGCCCAGAAGACCCTACTCACTTCCCCTTTTCCGGTCATCAACCGGACGTCCTTGACATTGTCATAGCCAAGGACTTGACCCATCACATCCAGGTCTCGTCAGTGTCGGATCTCTCATCCGATCACAATCCCCTTTTTATAACTGCCCGTGAGATGTCGGCGTCATCCCGACCTCCCGCTCAGATTATTAGGTGAGTCAACTGGCGCTCCTACCATGACGAGTTCTCACGGCGGTTTCCATCGCTCCCCGCGGACCCGATCGTCACTTGTGACGATTTGGATCTCCGAGCCACTCATCTTCAGGAGTTGGTCCAAGGTGTCATGGATCGACACACCTATGCTCTCGAGGTGAACCATCCACGCTCGGCCCTAGCTCCGGAAGCTCTCCACGCCATCTGGTTACGGCGCCAGCTCCGCCGCAGATGGCAAAGGACCCGTGACCCCGGCGTCAAAAGGCGCTTTCAGGCCCAGTCTCTTTACGTCTGATCGATGGGACTCATACCTTGAGTCTCTTGAAGTCGACCACGCCTCCGTCTGGAGAGCGGGGAGTAGACTGACCCGCGAGAAGAGAACTCGCAACCCGCTTGAAACTCTGAACGGGGTTGTATCTTCGTCAGAAGGCAAGGCTGAAGTCTTCGCCGACTGAATGGAGGTACAATTTACTGTTCACCAAGGCGTCTCGGACCCTGTCCACTCGGCAGCAGTCCGTGACTTCCTATCTGGACATTTTTCTCGCCCTCCCGATGTCCCAGCCCTCCCGTTCGACAGGGGTGAACTAGTTTCATCTATCTGCCGACTAAATCGCCGACTCGCCCCCGGTCCTGACCGGATCGGGGCCGCTGCTCTACAAAATCTACCGGCCTCAGGCGTTGACCTCGTTCTTGAGCTGTTTAACTACTGTCTCCGGCAACAGTACTTTCCCCGCCTGTGGAAAACAGCCAATATCGTAATGATTCCGAAGACTTGCAAGCCGCGAATGCTTCCTGAAAGCTATCGCCCAATCTCTCTCTTACCAGTCATGTCGAAGGTGTTCGAGCGTCTCCTGCTGGCTCGCAGCTCGCCGCTGCTAGATGGTTTCATCCGCAGCGAACAGTTCGGGTTTCGCAGAGAGCACTCGACCACGCTTCAATTGGTCCGCGTTGTTAAGCACTTGTCAGACGCCACCAACAGGCGAGCGGCTACGGCCGCCGTACTGTTGGACGTGATAAATTCCACCTTCGATAAAGTCTGGCACGAAGGTCTTCTTTTCAAACTTGCCAATTCCCCTCTACCATCGTCCATAGTGTTTTTCCTCCGGTCGTATCTCAGCGACCGACCCTTCAGGGTGAGCGTCGACGGGTCCTGTTCTACAGTTCGACCCGTCGCCGCCGGCGTACCACAGGGATCTGTCCTCGGCCCCGTTGTGTACCTTGTGTACACGAACGACCTGCCTGTATTGCCCGGAGTCACGTTGTCTTTGTTCGCTGACGACGCTATGTATCACTGCAGCTCCCTGTCCCCGCGATTTGCGAGTACAAAGCTCCAGCGTCAGTTGAACCAGCTTCCGGACTGGCTACGGAAATGGCGGGTGACGATCAACACGGAGAAATCCGATGTGATCTGCTTCACCCGTAAGTCCATCTCCCGATGCCAGTCCCTCTCCCTGGAAGGGAGGCCCATCGCCTACAAAGAATCGGTGAAGTATTTAGGCGTTCGGCTAGATCATGGACTTTGCTTCATCGCCCACGTGACAGAAACCCTTGCCAAGGCTCGCGGCGTCCGAGCCAAATTATCTCATTTCCTCTCGTGTCGCACCCGCCTGGCCATGCGCACGAAGTTTACCATCTATCTGCTTTTTCTCAGGTCTGTACTGACCTATGCGGCTCCCGCTTGGTGGTCTCTTTTATCCACCACCAACAGGTGTAGGCTGGAAGCGTTCCAGTCCCGAACCCTCCGATCCTTGACGGGGTCCCCTTGGTTTGTAAGGAACGACGTGTTTCGAAGGGGTCTCCGTGTTCCTACCTTGTCTGCCTCTGTCCGGTCGCTGGTTCTAACTCTGTTTACTAAAGCCTCGACCTCCACCTTCCCATACCTACGAACCATCAGTGCATCAGAACCACCACCGCCCATTCGGGTCAAGCGCCCTCGGCGCTTCTTGATAACCCGCCATAACGCCATCTTATTTCAGTTAAACTAAAAATGTAATCATCAGTCCTAGACCAGAGTTTTTTTCACTTAAACTGTCCTTCTCTCCTTCCTGACCACTTCCTAGCACGCTGAGTCGGCTGCTTGTCGCTGTCATCAATCATTGGCACGGAGGCTCTCCGCCTCGAGGGGAGCGACCGACGCCCTCAGGGCGTCTGCTGACTGGACTTGAAACGGGCAACATCTGTTGCTCGAATCGGTACCAGCGGCAGTGCACAAATCAAAATAAAATTTATACTCCCCCGCCTTCACAGTTAACCGGTTGGCGGTTTCCCTTTCCAGTTTTAGGTTACCAGTCGAAAATGTACCAGCACTATGTTCACTTCTGGCAGCCATTGGACACGCTCCAGATGCTGCAAATAAGCCACGGGTGCAAAGACACCCCGCATCCACAATGCAATGCAATGCAGTCTTTATTTACGAGCACTAGTACGGCCGCCACTTTGATTTCGAGTTGCCAGTTTGCATAAATTAGAGCGACGGCTCTTAATGATAGTACAGAGATTAATAGTAAAAGCGGATCAATACCACTTATTACTCTCCCGTTTAAAAGAATGACTGGCATCAAAGCAACTATTATCTGTCGTAATTCACAGTATGTAAAATCACGCGTAAGCATCACTCCTTGTACTTTACTTTATATTGACTGTATTTCTTACAATTAGCAATAGAAATTCTACAAAAAATCAAACCACGTATTTCGTGGGTAGCGTGCTCTAAGCGCCGATCTTATCTATGCTTTATTAGACACCTGGCTGCATATCTGACTATCCGCTGTTTGCTAACTCTGTAGTAGTAATATAATTCGCTAGCGGTCCTATAAACATTTGTACAAGTCATACCACTAAGACATTATCATAGCACTTGTAAGCGACCAGAACTACCAGAACGGAATACATTTATTAATAATATTTTGTAAGTAACTCGGTGAGTTTCCTGAGGTCTTCCATATAATATCTTCAAATAAATACACTACAAGTAGGTTTATTTTTACCTGACGCACGTTTAACAGAAATTATTCTGTATCTTCAGAGGTTTGTTTGTATTGCAATTGAATGTTTCGCTTACAATTGAACATTCAATGACAATTCAAACAAACCTCTGAAGAAACAGAATAATTTCTGTGAAACTTGCGTCAGGTGAAAATAAACTTGCTGTGTATTTATTTGAAGATATTACATTTATTATTAAGTTAGTTAAATTCCAATATGAGACAATTCTTATATTATCATAAAAATTTAAAAAACCTAACTACTCTGCTATTTTACTAACAAGTTATTAGTAACATAACCGTAGATCAGACAATCATAAAATAAGTATTAAAAGTTCTGAACTACTAGTTAGTATATTAGTTAAATTTGTAACCATAATACCTAAATGACAAATAGTTTAGTCATAGCTTTTCATTGTGTGTATATTTCCGTAGATCTCTGTATTTAACCATATTCATAAATATAATATATAACTGATAACAAAATATAGTTTTTGTTAACATAGTTTACAAACTTCTTGAAAGCGCTTCAAAATTTGAAATGAATGTTGAGACATACTAACTCTGTCAAATTACTACACATACAAAATTCAGAGGATATGGATACAGATTTTGTATTTTCGCTAAAATATCTCAATACTATACCCCGAAATAAACATTACAGCTCAGCTTTCTGTCTCACAATCGTATTTTCATTTTCTTAATTACAGCTGTATTTAATCGACTTTGTTCGTCCCAACCGAATGAGCAATCATGATTTAATAAAGACGATTATTCGCTAAAGTTGCACGTGCAAAGGCACTATTACTGCATAATAAAAAATTTCAAAGTAAAAGTTGCAGGCTTCTGAAAAATGTATAAGACAATATGCATCAGGTCCCTTTAAAAAACAGCAGTAGACCTGAAATACTTAATTACTTTGAAGACTTCTTGGAAATAAGTTATTTTACTTCTCATTGACAGGTGCACGCTCTCTCTCTCTATCACACACACACACACACACACACACACACACACACACACACACACACACACACACACACACACACACACACACACACACACACACACACACACACACACACACACACACACACACACACACACTTGTAATTTGTGAATGAAACTGTGATTCCTGTAGTTAAGAGTGATGTATAATTGTTAAATAATATTAAAATACTAAATACAAATAATAATAAAATCCTTAATTTAGAGAAAGAGAGAGCGAATGAGACTGGGGGAGTGTGAGAGAGCGTGTTGTGGAGATTACAAAATCTGTGCGGGTGTGTGTAAGTGTACTCGTATATGTATTTGTGCGTCTGTCTGTGTGTGTGCGCGCGAGCCTGTGTATCTTGCTATGTATGTGTGTGTGTGAGAGAGAGAGAGAGAGAGAGAGAGAGAGAGAGAGAGAGAGAGAGAGAGAGAGAGATTTATGTATGTGTTTTAGACTGCGTGAGACAGGGAGTGAGAGGGAGTGGTAGATAGTAAAGGAGAGAGAGAGTGAGAGAGCATGCGAGTGAGAGGGGGAAGAGTGTAAATGTCGACGTCTACATAATTTTACAATACAAAATACTATTCTCTATAGACCATATAGTCATTAAATATTATTTTACAACAATATAAATAACAAATAATAACCACTGTTACATGACTGATTGATTTAACACAATTTTGTGTTTTTAATATTTGTAATTCTGTTATAATTCTCTAATTTATGGACAAATGTGTTCAGTTCCAGTACAGTAATAATAACTTTCAGAATTTTTGGGGGGGATTTTTTCAAGAATAACATTTTAAATCCAACATTGATGGAAATTTTTACCATGTTTGTGCAACAAACTAAGCTATTAGTAAAAAACTAAAGCAATTGCATATCTTTATGATTGTTTTAATGAACTGGAGTCATAAATGTCTCTACCAGTACAACTATAGTAAATTTTGTTTTGGAATTTGGAAAACTGACCATGGCAGCCTGCAGCAACATCCTGTCAATGAGTCAGAGGGTACGTGAATAATAAATCGTGAAAGTAAAATTGTGTGCGTGACCGTGTGCTAAGCTTGTAGACCGGCGGGCACTTTTCAATTGGGGTGGGGGGTGCTGAGACTTTTGGGGGGATTTGCGCATTAGGCCTTGGGGGGGATGGGCACCCCTGGCTACCTGTACCAATTCCAGTATACATCTGATGAATACTCCTACAATTATTTATAAACATAATTAAGGGATTATTATACAATCAATAATTAAAATTGTAATATTGTATTAATTAGGTTTTTGGAATATTATAATTATGCTTATCTTTTTATGTAAAACTGTATGTAAGAAATTTAATTATTTTGCTGACGTAAAACAAATTGTCTCACCTCCCCCCCCATACGGACAGACACGCGCACACACACACTATTAGTTGATCTGGTTGTCTTTGAAATTTTGTCTTACACATACCTGTTGTATAAAATTTGCTTTGTTTGATTTCATCAGGCTCTCAGATTCAAACAGGTTAATTTAATTTGCCTGATTCTGTATAAAAAAATGGTACTGTATTAATTAGTTGGTAGACTAGTATTTAATACATAATAAATGCATAATTAACCACAACTTTTACTAATGATTTTTACTAACAACACATAGGTTACTGTTCTGAGAATGAGAATACAGCGGTTTTCTGAAAGGTTTTAGAAAATACAGTAAAACCTCAACGACAGGGATTGAAAATCAAAACAATGCATATGGAAAAATAACAGTTCTAGAAACCCAATAAATTTAAAGAATAATTTAATAACATATACTGTAGGCCTATGTTCTTGCTGTCTGGATTATTTTAGACTGTCAAAAAATGTTAATTACAAATTGGTTAAAACAACAGATACCGGTACCTAATTTGTTTGGGTTAAAGTATCATGCTCATTTGAAAGTAGTTTTCATGTTTAATTTAAAGGGTTCCTATAGCAGGTAGCCGTCGAAAATAATTTGTCATAATAGGGTATTCTTTCTGCTGTGAACCAGTGCCACTCTGACCTTCAGCAACAGAAGTGGATCTAGGTGGCATTGGCTTATTGTTGTCACATTCCTAAAATATTCTGATCACTTAATGTCAAAGGAGCTGAAAGTCCCCTTTCCACTTGACACTGTGAAGAAAGATGCTTGGTGTCAATCCTTGTTAAGAATGTGTCCCCCCCCATCCGTAGAAATTTGACCACCATATAAAGCTCTTTTTTATGGTCTGTTAAGGAGCTCTATAGGGGTTTTACTGTGTACATTTTCTTAAAAAAAATCTCTACAGGTCTTAACAGTTAAACCACAGTAAAACCATATGCAAAACACAAGATAGCATTAAATTATATGAAAATCAATATTCTTAGTTCTCTATGGATTTTAACTTATTTGTCTTGGGTGTATAGGTCAAACATCACATTACATAATAACATCACATGACTGTTTTTTTTTTAAAGCTGAAATATCATCTTTATATTTTATTACATGTGATACATACACCTACCTGCCATCTGCTATGAATTTTCCCGTAGCTTATACAGAAAACTACTGAGCTACAAAACATTAAAAAAAAATATGGAAAACAGTTATAGTGAAACAAGCCATCAGTTACTTACAGAAAAAATACAGACAGGATCTAGTTCCTAATACAAACTGTTAAGTGTGTAAAATCTATTGAAAAATCCATCATTCTTTCTACATGTAATGTATTAGGTTTTATTTTTGTCGAAGTTGTTCTAAACTGAAAATGTGTTTTCATTTTCCTCTGCGTTTGTCTCTCCAACAGTGTACTGGCCTTCGCCTTCGTTATGGTATAGTTGATATATATTTTTGGAAAATTTTGTCTACCATTGTGCAATGAACCTACTTTTGAAGGTGAAGTGATTTTTGTAAGCAGCAGCTGGCTTTTAGTAGTAATCAGTTCACAGCGAGTGTTGTAGTGATTGGAAGTGCGAGTGTGATTTTAAGACATATGTGTTTAGTTCTGATGGTGTTGTTCATGCCTTGTAAATTATTAATACAACTGTAAAGTTTGAGTGATACATTTTTTGAAAAAAAAAAACATTTAATAATAGTGTACTGTGTGGTGAATTATAACACCAAAAGTTAGTGAGATAATAGTGGAAGTGTACTATAACATGTGGCCAGTTGAGAACAAACAATAACAGTCACCTTTCTTTATTTCATATTTCTAGACCACTTAATAAGCACAAGAAGTAACAGTAATAACAGCCTCGTACGCGAAATGTGTGTGTGTGTGTGTGTGTGTGTGTGTGTGTGTTAAAAAACAAGCTGATGTAAACTATCCATAAAGAACCGGAGAGACAATATTAATGTATTATTATTATTATTATGACCTGGTGTAGGCTAGACATTACAGTATCTGTTTATTCAGGTGCAGTCATGTAGTGCGATTCTGTCAGCTTGAGACTAAACTATAACGATTAGTCACTCTTATTTGAATAGCAGTATGATACAATATGTGGATATTACAAAATGCTTATTACATCATTGTGTATGGGTGGTCATAATTATTGTTTGTGACAGGAGGAAGAAACTATAATTTTTGACAAGACCTCTTATAAAATTTTATTGAAAGCAATTATAATTGCGGTTGCAATGAAACACCAGATTTGACGTCATATCGTACGCAAAAACAAAACTCTAGAAATGTGACATAGCACTGAAACGAGACTAGGAAAAAATTCGGAAGATTTACACCAAATTTCGTATTTTCTGGAACATTAAAAAAAATCGGAAGGTCTTCCGAAATTTCAACAAGTCGGTGCCTGAGCCGCGGTCGGATCAGCCGGGGGTCGGACTACAGAGGTTTTACTGTACCTGTATAATTTGTTATACAAAATAAATTGAATCTAAAAGTATTAACAGTGTTACTTTACACTGTGATTTTATTAAGCTTTTACTGTTTAAAAGAAAATAAGAGAATTTATAGGCCTATCTCTCTTTGGGAATACTAATTTAAACTTTCACTAGGAGTAAACAAACCTAACATAGATGTAAAGAGGTTTCTGTTTTTGTTGAAGGGTGGTTTTATGTATGTTTGTTCAAAACACTTTATAATCATTATAATAATAAATGATAATGAACAGATTTAGTTAATTATGAATGTGAGTTAAATTATTTTAACGTCACCTCGCCTTTACCTAACCTATTCTCAACGAGTTTGTCAACGGCCCTGGAAATTCTGATACGGGGAAGTTAGATGTATTTAAATTGTTTTCTCGGGTACAGTGTTGAGGTTTCCACATTCCGCCTGTCAAAATGTGGTCGTCACCCAAGGGCATTTGGTTTTTCAGAATCTTCTGATAAGGTAAATGAGTAAAGTATCGGGGGTATATTATTCTTCTCTTTAATTATTTTTATTTATTATTCATCCCCAATTATTTGTACTATTACAAACATGTAAAAAGCATAGATTTTAATTTGAATTGCAACATTGGCATAAAAACATCGATGTTTGAAATCTTAAAACATCGATGTTTTCATACCGATGTTTTTTTAACATCGATGTACTCTTCACGATGTTAACATCGATGGTTTTCTGGCGATGCTCATCCCTAGTGTGTAGTGGTGTGCCCATCACTCCTCCTTCACACCGCTCCTGTAGGAGAAGGGACTGGCGGGAACGTTGGTGGGGGAGCTTGGCGGGCCGTGAACGCTGTGAGAGTTGTTTGTAGACAAATAATTGAAAAGACCCTTGTTCCCGTATGTGTTACAGTAATCACTTTTAGTAACGTATTTTAGTAATTTTGACAACATGCAACATGTTATATATATTTTACATGTATGCAATATTAGATAGGCTATGTATAGAACGTTAAAAAAAAATTAGCGTAAAGACAACGCGAAAACAAACAAAAATCGTGGCATTTACTAGATACTAGCCGATTTACCCAGCGTTGCTCGGGTTCATAATACAGTATATTCATAGGCTCATAGGCACCTATTCTTGTTCTAACGTTATATTACTTCTATATTGTATAATCTTCCTTATACTGTTACGTTCACATTCTCACTGGAGGAATACTCTGTAGCGCACCTGTTTAAGAACATGTCATAAACTTTATTCTTATATCTGGAGAAGAATTCTGTTGCGCGTGATGCTCGTGCTCGATTTCTAACTCTGGGAGAGGGCGAACAGCTAAATTAGTTTTCAATAAAATGTCTACAGTACTTGCATGCGCTGCGTACTTAACTGTCATTTTATAATTCATTGTATTAAGGGTGAAATAAGGTATTAGTTAAATTAGTGTCTCCTAAACCTATTCTAACAATACAATACCTCTATAGATTTCAGCTTATCAATTTTTAAATTCAAACTGAAGCAAGCGCATTTATATTGTCTGAACACTACGATCTGAATACATTCGCTATCAAAAAATTGTTTTTTATACTCGCTTATAACTTACTTCTATCTTAACATATCCACTTTTAAATTCAAAGTGAAACAACTCTGAATTCACGCACTATTAAAAAGTTTCTTAAGACGCATACACCACCTTCGATATCATAACCTATATATTTATTTATAAGAACCGTGGACTCTGGCCCGGCCGTAATTAGATCCGACCTAAGACTCCCCGGGTTTCGTGGACGGACTCCGGGGAAGGCCCGTCGGACGACTCCCGCGCTATTCCCTACGCGGGAGTGTTTTACCTATGCCGGGACACAGCCTGCACTTTCCGACATCCAGGCCGGTCGAACGCCCGCGCTAGGACATTGTCAGAGACCTCCCCTGTGTACGGAAGGTTCTCCGAAGCCCGAAAAAGCCGTCGACATGTCGGGCGAGGCGCTGGAACTCTGGCCCGGCAGTTTTCGCGAGATCCGTCCTAGGACTTCCCGGGTTCCGTGGACGGACTCCGGGGAAGGCCCGTCGGACGACTCCCGCGCTATTCCCTACGCGGCAGGCTTCCACCTATGCCGGGACACCGCCTGCTATTTCCGGCATCCAGGCCGGTCGAAATCCCGCGCTAGGACTCTGTCGGAGACCTCCCCGGGGTACGGAAGGTTCCCCGAAGCCCGGAAAAGCCGTCGACATGCCAGGCGAGACGCTGGAACTCTGGGCCGGCGGTTTTTCGCGAGATCCGACTTATGACTTCCCGGGTTCCGTGGACGAAGTCCAGGGAAGTCCCGTCAGACAACTCCCGCGCTATTCCCTACGCGGGAGGCTTCTACCTATGCCGGGACACCGCTTGATTTTTCCGGCATCCAGGCCGGTCGAACTCCCGCGCTAGGACTCTGTCAGAGACCTCCCCGGGATACGGAAGGTTCCCCGAAGCCCGGAAAAGCCGTCGACATGCCAGGGGAGACGATGGAACTCTGGCCCGGCTGTCTTTCGCGAGATCCGACTGAAGACTTCCCGGGTTTCGTGGACGAACTCCAGGGAAGGCCCGTCAGACAACTCCCGCGCTATTCCCTACGCGGGAGGCTTCTACCTATGCCGGGACACCGCCTGATTTTTCCGGCATCCAAGCCGGTCGAACTCCCGCGCTAGGAATTTGTCAGAGACCTCCCCGGGGTACGGAAGGTACTCCGAAGCCCGGAAAAGCCGTCAACATGCCAGGCGAGGCGCTAGATCTCTGGCCTGGCCGTTTTTCGCGAGATCCGACTTAAGACTTCCCGGGTTCCGTGGACGGACTCCTGGGAAGGCCCGTCGGACGTCTCCCGCGCTATTTCCTACGCAAGAGGCATCTACCTATGCCGGGACACCGCCTGCTTTTTCCGGCATCCAGGCTGGTCGAACTCCCGAGCTAGGACATTGTCAGAGACCTCCCCGGGGTACTGAAGGATCTCTGAAGCCCAGAAAGCCGTCGACATACCGGGCGAGGTGCTGGAACTCTGGCCCGACTGTTTTTCGCGAGATCCGTCCTAAGACTGCCCGGGTTCCGAGGACGGACTCCGGGGAAGGCCCGTCTGACGACTCGCGCGCAATTCCTTACGCAGGAGGCTTCTACCTATGCCGGGACACCGCCTGCATTTTCCGGGATCCCGGCAGGCTGAACTCCCGCGCTAGGACTTGGTCAGAGACCTCCCGGGGGTACGAAAGTTTCTCCGAAGGCCAGGAAAGCCTTCGACATGCCGGGCGAGGCGCTGGAACTCGGGC
Source organism: Magicicada septendecula (assembly GCA_034769895.1). Classification (NCBI taxonomy): domain Eukaryota; kingdom Metazoa; phylum Arthropoda; class Insecta; order Hemiptera; family Cicadidae; genus Magicicada; species Magicicada septendecula. Next base: position 331,368,763 of record CM068376.1, read on the forward strand.
CCGGCCGTTTTTCGCGAGATCCGACATAAGATTCCCCGGGTTCCCTGGACGGACTCCGGGGAAGGCCCGTCGGATGACTCCCGGGCTAGTCTACACGGGATGCCTCCACCGATGCTATGGCAACCAGAATGTATTCTATTGGGTTGCCATGGTAACCAGATCTAATAGTTTTTAAGACCCTAAAGGACCCTTCCCCAAAGGATCGTATCGAAAAAACACCTGTCCTATGTTGGTTCTCTCGTTGCGTAAAATATTTGTGCCAAGTTTAGTCGAAATCGGTCCAGTGGTTTAGGAGGAGATGTGGAACATACATACATACATATATACAATGACTTTTATTTTATATTAAGATAAGCCATCAAGATTCTGAGCGTAATTATGTAGATTCATATATACAAAGTTTATATATATACATAGACATAACGAGTAAAAGTGTATAAAACGAGTTTGAATTGATGGGTGAATTGTTACTTGTATAAACGTTTGTATATATTTTCTTCAATTTAGGGCATCAGTTGAACGTCATCGATTGTTGAACACCGATCTGATGGCGAATTATTCTGCATCAAAAATGTTCTACAATCACAGCTAATTTCTATGGGGTATTGGTTAAACTGATGGGCTGCTATATCTATATATATTTATATATATATATATATATATATATATATATATGTACATATATGTACAAAAGATCCCTAGTGGACCTTTTCAGTTTAGTGGCAGCATGCAGTGGGCAATTACTCGACGTAACAACGCATTTTGCAACCATTCCATGGCGACAGAGTGACCTGTCACGCTGTATGCCGCAGTCCCAAAATATTTTACACAACCCATGAATTTGTACGAACGGCCATCAAATGAAACTGTATACGACAGGTAAAAACCGTTGGGTTTGTTCTAAAAAGGACTGCCGGGAATCCAAACATGTGCAGCAGGATACATTCCTAAATAATTCTCGATTAGATTTCCGCACAATCGTATACTTCATTTACTGTTAGAGTAAGGAGTACACAACCTTTGCCTACTCAATGTATATGCCTTCTCAGTAATTTATATTCTATTTTATTTGTAGCTATAATAAATTATGAAATGTATCGTTGCATTTGTAGTTATAAATTATGTTTGTAATTGTAATTAATTTGTAGTTGTTGGTGATGTAGGAAATTAATTGTAAAATGTTTAAGTAAAATTGTAAATAAAATGTAAACTAAAATAAAATGTAAATTTCTATTAAATTATAAATAAAATATAAATATAAACAATTTAAAATAAACTATTAAAAAATTTAAAAATTAATATAAAAAATATAAATATAAAATATATGTAGATCAAAATGAAAATAAAAATACAAACTGTCGCTGGTTATCGCTACGTGTGGAGGGGGAAATGCGTTGTTACTGGCGATTGCTCACTGCATGCTGTCACTTAACCGAAAAGATCCAGTCTAGTTATTTAATCGTAAGAGACCCGATTAGGCGATGTCCGATGGCGTAAGGGAGCGCTTGGTGTTCGGCGATTAATAGGCCTACGAATCAAGTATAAGGGACAATATAAATGTTTGCATAGAAAATACAAGGCGAAAAAATGGGAAGGTCGCGCGCGCGCACCCATACACACACAAAACACACACATTGTGTTAATGTAGGCCTAACCTACGCAGGAATTCTTTAAAAGTTTACATGCGTCTGAGCAATGCTGGTCTTGTCTCATCATAGGAAGTCGGAACCTTCAGAGCAATAAAGCAGTGTAGATGGTTATAAAAATACACTCTTTTCTCCCGTTGTTTCAGGAAATAACGCAAATTATATGATGTGTTCCATTAGCGATTAAGGCACACTTTCGGTTATCTGGCTTCAGGAACAACATATTCCCACTTCAGAAGGTACATACGCTTCATCAGGTTTTGTATTTTCAAGTTTTGCAGGAGTATGCAAATGGGAACTTTCACACACAAGAGCGCGCGAACTAGCAGAACGTACCGTTTTCTTTGCATTATATATTAAGTCTTACTAGGAAGGAAGGATTCTAACTTATTCTGTTGAGAATAAATTTGGTTTTACATGCTCTGTTTGTGATCGTCTGTGGTTTGGAAATGATTTACGTAATCCATCAAACGTAATCCTCATTATGCGTTTCAAAAGCCTAAAAACGAAATTCTTATGTTTAAATTATTATAGCACTAAATTAAGTTTGATTTCAATTATATTTATTGTTCTCACCACAAATTCAGAAGAATTTTCTTCAATGTGGGACTTGCGCACAATCGGCCGATTGGGTAGAGTTTCATATGAATTCTAAATTTTGAGTATACCAGCCTTTCACAAATATAATACTGAGATTATTGGAATTAAGCCGTAGGCTCCCTTATTCAACATCTAATGTTTATAACCTTATCTCCGATCCTACAAACACGATTTCCCATTAACGCAGATAAATATCTCACCTCAGCCATTAACTATTTAATAGAAAATTCAGATATATATATTTTAAAACGTATCATACATTTAGTGACTTGGACTCGTGGCCGAATTTCAGCACAACTTTGGAAAAACTGCCATCGACCTGTTATCCGGTCGACAAGGCAGGGTTGGGAACTTGTCGTGGCCCGAATGGGGAATGTCAGTGTCGATAGTGGCCTGAGGAAGTCTGTGTGCGTGTTTCCGAACACGTGTTGTTATATTCAGCAAAAATAAATATGACTTATGTGTATTTAGTAATCAAGAGTTATTAAAAAATTGCAAGTTTTAATGAAATCTAGCTATTAAATATTTATTGTACAGAATTGCTTTGTAAACATAAAAACTCTTGAACATTACTTACATTATATAGCCCACATTTGCAATAAAATAAATGGTAATTGCTTACACATTTAAGAGACCTCAGCATTTTCCATGCTCACGTAAAATATGATTGTTTAGATGGATTGGAAATAAATTAACTATGATTGACTTACAAGAGAACTTTTATTAATATTAATGAATTTAATATGTTTAGTTCAAATGATGTTTAGGCCTACACTTTATTTATCGCAGTTGAAACATACATGCATCATGAAAAAGTTTGGATTCGTATATTATTTTACTTTTAACTTCCTTTTTTACAAAATTAAAAAAAATACTTATGGTTAAATTTAAAAGGGAAACATATTGTCTTTTGGTTTGTAAATTTAAAATGCTATAACTTCTAAATATTCTAACAAATTTTTGATTAACATTTAATTGCGACTTATATTCTGAATATAATTAGATAATTACCTTACCAAATAGTTAACACGTGAGAGCAGCCCAATTTAGAATGAATTTCTGTAGTTTTGAAAACTTCCTTTTTTACACTTCATTGTTTGCTTTCATGCCATTAACTCTCCTATTTCTCCTGCAATAACTTATATGCTCTTCTTCTTTTCCTTCCAACTTAGAACTATTGTGATTCTTCTCCCGCTCATGTGTATCAACTTCTTCCCTCAGATTTTGGTTTCTCCATTTCATATTCTTTTTGATTGTTGACTCAACCTAACGTGACCGGAGTACACTGATTTATAACAGTGAGAATCAGGAACTTGGAAATTAAATGGAACTTATGAAATGATGAGAACTAGTTAGGCTCTAAGGAAAACGAAACGTAGAAATACTAAGTGAAGTCAAAAAATGAAGTTATTGCAAGAAAAGAGCACAAGAAAACTTGTGATATAATTAATATTTCATATATTTTTTTTAAATTTTTTGGGTTATTGCGAGGGAAGTACGCCAGCAATTAGAGCCCGTTAAAAGTGACACTTGTTAGCGTTGTTCGAGGGTGGGCGGCGAAAGGGAACAAACCTTTCCTTTCCATTAAGACGTTGTAAAAACTATTCTCGAACAATGAGCTGTACGGCACATGTTGCAGCCAGCTGGGCCATGCGTGGGAATGCCCGACTCCACAATTAGGACAAAAGGAGACTACCCTTACATCTGTCCAGTAGCGAGAAAAACACCGAACCAACGGCGAGAGTATTGTTCAAAACCATGTGTGCGACTTCTCAAAGACAATGGTTATGCAAGGACAATAGGACAGGCGACTAAGTGACGCTAAGGGAGAGCACAGATGTTATGCAACCCGCAAGTCGACGGAGGAAATCGTCAGCGTACCAACAATAAGAGAATTCGACACGCTACACCAAAAGTAGCAGATGTGATTTTGAAACAGAGCCTTAACACTGATTCCAGGAACGGGACAACGTACGTAAGACAGCGACTCATCTAGTCCACGTGGACTACGTCAAATTCAAGTCGAAAAAGCCAACCAGCCAATGAGGAACGAGAATTCCGGAGGGAACTTCTGTAGGGGATGGTTCACAGAGAAACTTGAGACCAGAGAGCGAATCTCGTGTATGAACGTCCCTCTCCAAACGGCACTGGGTGGAGAATTCGTTGGAAATACAGACTGGAGACGAAGGGACACAAGGAGGTCCATGGAATGAACCTATCAAAGATGAATTGGTGGGAAGTTTGAGTGTTCATCAGAGTCCCAAGAGTAGGAACGGCAGAAGAAATAAAAACCATTTACACGGGGAGACGCGCTCTCAGTTCATTCAATTTTTAGCCTCAGTTTATTCAAATTTTTATCTCAGTTAATTCAAATTGTATTATAATTCTTAACTCGGTTTACTCAGAGTTTCGAACAGTCTATTGAACTTGTATTTCATTATATAATAATTCAGTTATAAGAACTTAAAGCAGCGCGTAAGTTAAAATGCATTCCGGTAGAGACGATTAAGACATTATTACGAATAAATGAAAGTGCGCGAATAAAACTCAGAGCGTGAACGGAACGGTAGTTTTCGTGATGAAACGCGAGTAACAATCTATATAAATTCTATGTAATTCATCGTCATAAAGACACGGACATTGTGAAGTGGTATTCTTGAACAATTACAGAAAAAGTAGTGATACTACAATGTTTAGTAATTAACTCAAATAAATAGAATTGTGAAAAGTGCCTAATGAACTCGAAAACGACCTAGGCGCCGAAAAGAGTTGTCGTGCGGCATAGACAGTTATTAGAAGCATACGGTAGCGAACTGTGTACCGCAAAATAGACACATACGCGTGTAGAACTTAATCGACCGATTACGAGTACAATGCCACTACTTGTATTATATTAAACTCAAAACTCGAAGTGACTGTCGCGGTGTGCGGGAGTGTTTACGATCAAGTGTCCTATGGATTAACTTCACTCATCAATGCAGGGAGACAGCACGGCAGAACGAGTAAAGTACAAAACTAATCTCTTCTTATAATTAGTAATTTATCAAACACCACTGACCTGACACTTAGAACCAAAACCACATGAGAAAGTTATATAAATATGAGTGAGACAGATACGAATCCATAAGTAGGGAATATTATGTTTTAGAATATTATACATGTCTTTTTGTTAATATATTTTATACTATGTATGTATTTTGATGTGTTTGTTGCAGGAGCAGGATTTTATCTATGTATGTGATTGATATGTGTATTATTAATTATGATTATTTCATGCATATAAATGTTCAATGTGTTTTAACGTAAATACTAAATACGAATTATGAGGACACCACATTTTAGTTAGTTACGTCATTGCAGACGAAGAAGCGTCAATATTTGATCGCTCACTTAATTGTTTAAATTTGTTCATTGAATTATTAAATGTGGAATAGAATTTTATTGTTTTGTTGAAGAATTGTAAGTGCTCTTAAATTGATGTTATGACATGAAGAAGAATGAATATGATTTAATAAATATAAGTTAGAATGGATTCGTTAGTATTCTATTGATTTATGTAACAAACCTGACTCACAACTTAAGCTTTCATTAAACAGTATCTATATTAATAATTCAAGGTAACGATTATCAATTCAACTAATAAGAAAGATGCACAAAATAGACGTTTCGAAGACAGTTAAAGTCAAAAGTAAATTCATATGTAGCAAGTTGGAGTGTGAATAATTAATTAACTCTAACTCAATTCATACAATTATTCGTTATTTAAAGAAATGAATTTGTTCACATTACATATGGGAGATCAACACATGACATTAATTACATCGTATATGGCGTCCAACTACGGGGCTAGATACATGTAAGTACGACAAAGTTCGTACCGGCAAAAATTTCATAATTACAGACCAATAAATTTATAATTAATAATTAATCAATTTATGCAAATAATTCGCATAAATATTAGCATTGTATATGGCTACCCAACGTGGGGCAGTGCAAAACCAATTCTTGTAGAACAAAGGTAATTAATTAATATGTGCAAATAAATTTGCATACAGATTAATATTAACACTGTAAACTAAACTTTCAAGAGTTACCAAAAGATATAATGAATATGTTAGAAATATTCTAGAAGCCAACACTTTAGGACAGAAATGATACGGTAGCCCATGAAATTTAATTTGGGTGAAGTGAATAAGAATTATCTCCAAGTGAAATGGTCAGTAAATTGCATCAATTTTAATGAGCAAATACGTCTTGTACGATGATACACATATTAGTCTTTCATCCTCCCACTTCTGTTCTAAACTACAATAAATCGCACTTTATACACCACTTGGAATTTAACTGAAATCCTTAATGTTTTACTTTAACAGGACAGAATATTTTTGTTTAGAACAATATTAAAGAATTTTGAGATCCACAACTATTTCTTGAAATGATGCCCCATGCAGAAATCTGTCTCCCCCACATCCTAATGATTCACGAAGGAAAAGTAGTTACTTAAGCCACGTATTGATTAATATAAAAGTAATTTGTATTAATATTAGAAATGTACGTATGTTTGTTGTGTATTAATGTTACTATGAATACAGAAAATTATATTAATTGTTCAAGAAAATATTGACAGTAAATAAATATTAATGTCAAAAAAGTAAATTGTTTTAATTTTAACATAAATCCTTTTTTAATGATGATAGATTTAGTGAGGTTCAATCGATAGGCTAACTAGACAGGCCTACGGTTTAATAATATTTGTATCGATTTTTTGACAAAATGTCATCTTCAGGATCTGTAAAAGGGCTGTACAAAGAAGAAGTGATACGCATATTCTGTGTGCGCGCGCTGCGTGGATCCATGCCTGAATGCAACTGATGTGCTGAGGCACGTTGATTCCATTTCTGAAGCGTTTCTTAACATTACCGTCGACCTGCGAACATCAACTAGCTTATCACCGAGTATGAAATCTGTGGCCGTTATTATAGTTTTACAACGTTTGTCAACTATATAAGAAGAAGAGGCACGAATTTGCGTAACTCATAGTTTACGTAAGTTCAGTGCACCAGTTTCGTGCTATTAGATGTCAGGATATCATAGGGTCATATCGCTCAAACTTTAGGTTTCAAGTAATGCTGATAACTGCAGAAGTGTGTACTGTAGTACTCTTCACAATAGTGACCAGTGGTAACTGAAACACGTGACGTTAATAAGATGGAAGGTACTTAAACTGTGTAAAAGTTTTTAATACAAAGAGTTTAAGGGTTGATATATGTAGGCTACACCATTATATATTTTCAATGTTATTTACAAATTATCAAATTAAGAAATAAAATATAAACGCTTAACGTAAAAACTACATCGAATTACAGAAGGCCACCAGTTTCCACACATCGTTGTTTTCGTGTTATTCCATGGTGAACCGCCCTTTTTAGAGTTATTTCAAAGAATTTTAGTAAAACTATATCATCTAACCAAATAATACTTGTACCATATCATTTTTCAGCTCCTTATAAGCAGATTTAACTATGTTCTTAGTATTTAGATCTTATGTATATAAGTTATAACAAATTAGTCTTATACATACGCCTTCACCACAATTTAACTTTCGTTATTCAAACTTATGGCGATTGAATTTACACACTAGTAGCTAATTTAATTAGTCACTATTAAAAAAAACAACGGAAAACAGTCAAATTCTAAAAAAATTTTGAATTGGCTCTATTATAGCAGATTCTCGTTCAAACACAAGAGAGATTTGGCTGGATATCGTTACTAATCCAATCGGTATCAACATCACTGTTATGATTTCTTCCCATTTTTGTAGCTTTGGTAGTTTTTGTGATTCATCTGCATACAAGGAAAACCAATATAAGTAGGCCTACTACAGGACGAAAGAATAAAAGTAGAATATGAAAATACACGTAATTCTTTTAGGTTATGTATACTTATTTATATTTATGTTTCATCATTAGAAGATTCATCAGATTCGCACGTATATTCTTATCCATATAATCAATTTTGGAATCCAATTGATAGGAATTTTCATCACATATTGATTCATCAAGTACAAAATCATGTGTATTTGATTTTTTTCGTTATACACACTATGTACCTACAACATGCAACAGCTGAACCCGAACACTCATTACTTCACTGCTTTGTAGGAGACGTCTACGGATAAAATATCCAACTAAATTTTAACGGCAGGCTATGTAACGAATGAATTATAGCCTCACGCTACAGACTTTGATCAGACAGAGACGAGTAAATGTGTTCAAACACACGAAAACCGATCGCCCGTATGGTATAGGGACATGGTCCAGTACCGCATACATACAGATACGGTGGACAGTGCTAGGAAAACTGTAGCACACTATGCCTATATCATTTTTCAGCTCCTTATAAGTGGATTTGACATATGTTCTTAGTGTTTTGATCTCGTGCACATAAGTTATAGCAAATTAGTCTTAAACATACGCCTTCAACACAACAAAATATTTAATCTTTCTTATTCAAATTTACGGCGATTGTATTTGCACTCTGGTAGCTAATTTAATTAGTCGTTATAAAAAAAAAAAAGGAAAAACAATGGAAAACTGTCAATAGGCCTACGCATTTTATTACAAATACTTTTGTTATTTTTAGAAAAACAAGAAACGAAATTTATACGGTGATTAATAAAAATAAGTTTTATCGAATACAGTCTGCCAAGTCGTGTAACACATATTCATGTTTGTAACTAAAATATTGTCGCGTTGTTTTTGCTGCTTCGTAAGTTCCCGTTTTTCTGCTAGATGGCAGTGTAATCCACATTGTGTTTAGCAGCTGGTGTAGAGAAACTTTATACCCATGAATGACACGCCCACCTTACGACTGGCTGGCCTTGACCTCGAGCTGATAAACCGTGCCAGATTGTTACTGACCTACTGAAAGGTCGTCAACCCCACTGACGTCATATAACTGCGAAACGATGGTGCATACACCGGCTCTTTCTGCTTACCTGTCGACTCCACGCAATTCACTTCTTTGGGTTTCATATTAATTCTTATTAAAAAGTTTGGAAAATTTTGTAGTTGATGTTATTCTTTTATAAATTTGTTGAGTTTAGTCTTTTCGGTGATAATACTCTTTCTGTGCTGAAAAAGAAGAGTTTTATGGCTGAGTAGAACAAGCTTATAACAGAGTCCCAAAACATGATAAATACATAAGTTGGGAAAGGAGAGATGTTTAGAGAAGTTATGGGTACATGAGGGTAGTAAAGTACATTGGCTTCCGATTAATAGACTTTGCCATGAGCAAGCGTATGACTTTGAAAAATACTTGGTTGTAAGAAAAAAAAATAAAGAAAGGAACGTGTATTCTCCAGACGGGACCACGATAAACCAAATCGACCATGTGTTACCTGAGAGAGGTCATGCATCTGGTGTCTTAAGAGTAAGCAGTTGTAGACGGGCAAAAGGAGAATATGACTATTATCTGCAGGGATTTGACAAGTATATATCAGAAATCAACGAACTGAAACATAGCAGAAATATTAAATAAATCAGAGAATTGACAAAATTAGTGAAAGTAGGGGAAAATTAATGCTGATGAAATATTCAAAGGTTATAAAAGGGGAGTTTAATTAGGTACAATTACTGAGCATATTTTTAAGGTAGAGGTCAGACAACGTGATGAGAATTAAGGCTATGAAATGCGGAAAGTTCACATCATCTGATTACTGTGACAGTGGACTCGCGACCACTGGCTTGTTTCTGATTTTTGGCAATTCCGAGTACTCACGACTTGCCATTCTTAACTATTTATGATAAAAATATTCTATTTATTTTTATCTTCACTTCTTATGTTAAGTAACAGCTTTGTCTATATCTAATAAAAGATAAGAATTAAAAAAATTTTTAATTTAATTATTTGTTTTTGGTATAACAAAAACTAGTTTCTTAAAATTAATTGTTAGTTTTGTTATGACAAAAATAATTAGATTAGAATCTATCTGCAACCAAATATAGAAAAAGGTAAAATTAATTTTGGATTATGATTTGGTAAAATTGGAGCTCTGGTTACTCAAACATGGTCAGCTAAATTCCCATTCGACCGTAATCAGTGCCAGACGCCAGATAATTCCCATTCGACCGCAATCAGTGCCAGACGCCAGATAATTCCCATTCGACCGCAATCAGTGCCAGACGCCAGATAATTCCCATTCGACCGTAATCAGTGCCAGACGCCAGATAATTCCCATCCGACCGCAATCAGTGCCAGACGCCAGATAATTCCCATTCGACCGCAATCAGTGCCAGACGCCAGATAATTCCCATTCGACCGTAATCAGTGCCAGACGCCAGATAATTCCCATCCGACCGTAAACCATAATCAGTGCCAGACGCCAGATAATTCCCATTGGACCGTAATCAGTGCCAGACGCCAGATAATTCCCATTGGAGCGTAATCAGTGCCAGACGCCAGATAATTCCCATTGGACCGTAATCAGTGCCAGACGCCAGATAATTTCCATTCGACCGCAATCAGTGCCAGACGCCAGATAATTCCCATTCGACCGCAATCAGTGCCAGACGCCAGATAATTCCCATTCGATCGTAATCAGTGCCAGACGCCAGATAATTCCCATCCGACCGCAATCAGTGCCAGACGCCAGATAATTCCCATTCGACCGTAATCAGTGCCGGACGCCAGATAATTCCCATTCGACCGTAATCAGTGCCGGACGCCAGATAATTCCCATTCGACCGTAATCAGTGCCGGACGCCAGATAATTCTCATTCGACCGCAATCAGTGCCAGACGCCAGATAATTGCCATTCGACCGTAATCAGTGCCGGACGCCAGATAATTGCCATTCGACCGTAATCAGTGCCGGACGCCAGATAATTTTCATTCGACCGTAATCAGTGCCGGACGCCAGATAATTCTCATTCGACCGCAATCAGTGCCAGACGCCAGACAATTCCCATTCGACCGCAATCAGTGCCAGACGCCAGATAATTCCCATTCGACAGTAATCAGTGCCAGACTCCAGATAATTCCCATTCGACCGTAATCAGTGCCAGACGCCAGATAATTTTCATACGCACGGTAGCGTTTTCATACAGAGTGATAATGAAAGTCGTATTCAGGATAATTTTAGACTTCTGACGAGTCATACTTTATTGAATGATAAAATAATCTTAGAATAATTATATATCATGGACATCGTTTAAAATTAAAAGATTTTCATAATCGCTACCTTCATTGTTTTTCAGGTGTCGGTTCTGCCACATCCTTCACGATTTCTGTCACGATTCTAATCTTCGTGAAATGATCTATCATTCTGTGTTGAAGTCTTATAGTTGTCGCTTGCAATCTTTGTAAAAAATTGTCGGTTACATCGTCAAATTCCTTCGGGCATCTTATATTGTCATCAAATTTTTGACGTGTTTACACTGTCTGTTCAATCCTCAGTATCAAATGCTGTATTGTTGTCTACGACCCATTTCTTTATATTTGCCCGCACAAGTTCCATGGGGTTTAGGTCGGGATAGTAGGAGGGAAGTATTAATACCGTATGTCCTTTTTGTCCTTAATACCCATGACAGTCTTTCCTCTTGACTTTTCCTCGCTGGATTAAATCATATACTTCTACTTTTAAAACGGTTTTGGAGTAAGTCCCATATTTTTTATAACTTTTTTTAAAGCTCCACGTTTGGATGCGCCAAATATGACTTTAATTGTGCTCTTATTTTTGATGTCGATTATAATGATTTAATTTATTTATGATTTAATTTTTAATATCTGTTACTAAATACGTCTACTCATTATTATGTAATTCATTAATTCGGTTGGGCGCCAGAACAGAGTATCCCAGGGTTTATTAAGAAATAAAAACTCGTTCAGTTCAGATACCAATATACTATATTATTCCATTTTCTTACAACTAAGGCATTTGACATTTTATCATAACATTATGATATTTAACAGAACATTATTAATACGTTTAATATGCTTTTACTACTAGCTTCAACGTATTATGATTCTTTACTATTACTATTATTTTGTATTCTTCACTTAACAAGCTACAGTATTATATTCTATTCATCTGACATCTATAGATGACTCATATCAAATTGCTATTACTACGATATTCAATTCATTCCCTTAATTATACAGTGATTACTAATAATACCTTTCTAGTATGTCATATTACATAAATTGCATTGATAGTATCTGAACTCGCGTGGGTTTTTTGAAAATGAGATGAGTTATACTATGGTAGATATTAATTTTTTCTATGTTTATATATATTAGAATTCTGAATTGTTAAGATTTTTAGATATTACTTGTTTGCAGGATTCCAGACTTGATTAGCTGCTCCACGCCGCTTATTGCACTTCACTGTCACTACACATACTTGATTAGCACTTCTTAAACTTGAATATACGCTCGCGTTGTACTTACGTCACGCACATAAATAAATATACTTTCAATTCAACTTCTTACGCACATCTGAAATATCTTCCGAACACGTACTTTACGCGCACTTATGACATATTCTTCCTTCACGTACTTTACACGCACTAACTAAATACTCTTCTTGATACTTTAACGTTTTACTTCCCGATTATTATTAGTGACCTAATTTATACGTTTAAATAACAAACTATTATGACGTTCCGCTATATTACTAAACGTTTGTATAGAGCTACGCAGGTTTCGCGTGCTCGTCTTGGAATTTACTTAAAAAAAAGGCCCTTGTCTTCCTTTCGTCTCTCTTTTTATAGTTTTGCTATTGATTCCATCACCACAACTCTGGTTGAAGACACTTTCATTGGCCAGAGTTTTAAATATTCCCCCGTGAATTTGAAATTCTCCATTCCTGTCTCGTTATTTTCACGCGCGCAGAACTTACGCTTTTTCTTATTGGTTAAACAGTGCGGGCACGTTATTTTTTACCGCGTGGTCGCTTAGCTGTTAAAAACGACGCTACTTTCTAAAATTGTAATAAATATTGGGCTGTCATCTTTTGTCTCATGAAGGACATCGACCGGTTTTTCTAACGGTACATGTCGTTTTTTTTGCTGTTTTCATACACAAAGCAATTTATGCGTTTATGACATACTGAGTACAACCGCCTTTTGTATTTTTATTTCGCTGGCGACAGACTGTCGGCACCCAAGCCTCGCCTTGTTCATTCTTTACTCTACGTATTACTTACATTTATGTGTATTACAATTGCATATCTTATCATACATCTATAACTATGATTAATAATTGAAGTTTTTATCTATATATTACACATATTGCATTAATTTATAACGTTCCACAGTAACGTTACATTTTCTTTTAAACCACGTCTTCATTTCTTTTTTGCACTGCTAAAACTAGGGAATTTAAAATGTTATTTGATACGGGAGGGGCTACTGTCGATTAGTACAATACTTCTACGACATCGATTCGACAATAACGTCTCGCGCAGCCATTAAGAATAATTACTAAAATTGGTTTCATTGTGATAATCCCCAATCGACTGACTGGATGTTCAGTTATTTAAAATGGTCAAAAATGAATACTATCTTTCCTCCTGCGTACAGTATAATGAATTTTGTCTTTTTCGAGTTGGAACACGTTGTCCTGGAGTGGCTCTATCCGCCTCCTGTTCCTATATATACACGTCACGCGAACAAACTATGAATATTGTACTGGTTTATTTTTTTATTACAGGTATTGTAATAAAGATCTGTACCTACGGTTATTATATTTTTTATTTACCAGTACATGTAAAGAAACTCTTTTTCTCAGGGTTAATGATTATTAAGTTATTTTATCGTATTTACGATTATATCTATTAATTTCTTTCCTTTAAACCAACCCAGATTCAGTTAATGGGTAGTACTTTGGTAATTAACCATGTAAAAAATAACTAAAGTATTAGTGTAACTTAACCGTCTCTGAATTCTTCCAGCTGCCACGGGTTCACTTCTGGTTGTTGTTTACCTTTCTTCAACAGCAATATTCAGCTTGGCAATCTGTTTCCTCACACGAATCTCTTATTGCTCTTACCGCTGGATACCACTCTCCAAGATTACTGCAACACCGATGTCTCCTTTGAACACTTAATTATTCGTTAGGGCCACTGAAACTCTTCTCCAGTCCAAGGTTTTCCTCTTCTGTCGTCGTTCTATTCAGGATATTGTTATATTTTTGTATTATTATTTATTTATTCGATATTATAATCAAACTCTGGAATCACTATTCAAAATCCTTTGCTTTATTTTCTTTTCCAAGTTACATTACTTTATGATGTACAACAGTTATTATAATTTAATATTCTTAATGTGACTCTGATTGAATTTAAAATTAGACTCTATTTACATAATTCCTCTGTTTCATCTTTATAGTATTCAATATAAAATTAGACTACTCATGTTACTTTCCTTAGATATAAATTTAGACTCATTTTACATAATTCCTCTCTTTCATCTTTATAGTATTTGGTATTAAATTAGACTAATACATTTTTTCTTCATCACTCTCCAAAACAATCTCTAACAATTTACATATTTGCCACATTGATAATTCCCTACCTTCGTTACATCTTTTTATCATATACCTCTTAAAAACTTATATAACTTTTCTACTTCTTATTAAATATATTTATTTTATTTCTAATATTCTGAATTCTAGTTTGTATTTATAATATGATCATTCTCTTACTATTTCCTCTTATTATAATATTCATTTCAAATTTCATATATTCTTTTCATAACATATATCTTTATACTGTTTTATCTCATATAGGCATCTACCTCTATGTTGATGGGTGAGTCGATACAATGTTTTTGTTTACATTTTCAAACATATGTTCCAATTCTAATAAATTTATATATTTTTTCTTTTAAAATTTATTATTTTCCTCTTATGTACTGTGTTGCATTTTAACAGCAGTACAATATATGTTTCGTCCATACATATTGCCGGACTATCCACATTTTTTTTTCTTTTCACAGCGACCTTATAAAATAACATTAAAAGTGGCCTAGACTTTCGCCTGAAAACTCAACTGAAGAAAAGCTTTTTTCACCCCTATCAAGATGATATTTTTGCAAGCTGTTGTGAAATGTTTACAACGAAGCTACTCTTATTTCAGAAACGTAAGAATTATTGCACTCCAAACTGCGGATTTATCAATATCGTCTAATCCGCGGACACATATTTCTTTCTTTTCTTCACAGTAGATGTACGATGACAGGCTTCAGTTTCCAATGATTAATTTTTAATTTTTTAAATTGAATTCACGCTGTGGCTCTCTCTATCATTAATATTATTTTGTTGAACTATTATAAACATTTTATTTTGTAAAACAGTTTTAGTTATGCTTTTATAAAATATTTTTGTAAGTTCGTCAGTCGGTTACAACTTTGTCACAAGCTGTCACAGAGTAATGTTTTTAGTTCAATGGGCCATCGCAGGATTAGTTCTGTCCTTATATTTAATTTTAAATTATTATCTGGTATTTAAAAGTATTAATTATTTTCCATAATATGACAGTATACTAATCGTTTTCAATAAATACTAGCACAATAGAAGTTTGGGAGAGGTTCATTGTGACAGGCGTTTGCAACACAGACAAGAGGTATGTTGGTTACAAGAGTACATATGCATATTTTTAAGTCCGGGACTAAAGCCTGTTCTCGCTGCAAATGTATTTTGTATGATACCGCGTAAACGAATTAATTGCTAAAACACTTAAACGTTAACGAGACTGGCTTTTACTGGAAAAATAAAGAATCAAATTCATGAACAGTTAAGGATTACAAGTGATAATATTCTTGCAGCGGAACTAAAAAATTCGAAGTACCGAAATTACGGAAGAAAATCGGAGAAAGGACCATTTAAAACGGCAAAATAATAACTAAGAAGCCTCCAGCAAAGACTAGTTCCTTCTTTACTTCTTAATTCACCAGTTTGTCTCAGTGTGGTACTAAGTGTAAAGCCTGACAGTGTAAAAAGGAATGCGCAGGACCCCCTAATGGGAAACAGTAGGCCTATATATAAACTAAATTTTGATGATTAAAACATGGTTTTGTCTTAAATTGTATGCATACATAACCGTCATAACGGAAAATAGTATATAATTCCAACAGAAATTTCTGGCAATAACGCTAGAACAGATTGAATTTATTTCCAAGACAGCGGGTCTAAAGCTTTTCTGTATACGTACTTTATATTTCTCCACTATTAGTTCATTAGCCTGAACGTTCGAGTGTTTTACAAGTCACTCGGCATGTTTGGCACTGAATCTCTCGGTTCTTTTCCTGCAGAAGGTCGGAATGTGGCGCTGTACAATACTGTTGAGTACGCAGGAGCCATAGATGTATTGACTCCTGTTGAAATAAATGTATACTTGGTTCTTAAAACGATAGATTATTTTGATATTCGAATCCACAATTGAAACCAATAGCTTCATGAGGTACATCGAAGCAGCTGGAGTATTTCCTTGTGCAGTAGAACTTTCCATTGATAACTGCGATCTATGTCCAGTAAGCGTTGTTCAATTTTATCACGAGTTGTTTCTGTTTGCTAGCAAAACCTTTGAACCACGTGAGACGTCCGTCGAAGTGTTATTTGATGTTCTGCCCTAAGGCAGGTCTTCAAATGGTAAAAGCTCTCCAAGCTGTCCTATCCCATATCAGTCTTTTCGTTTTTTCGTAACACCCTTTGATTTTAATGCTATCTATTAACTTCATTCTTCTACGCCCTCTTCTTTTTTCTCCTTCTATGACACCCTCCATGACAGTTGTGAGCAAGCAGTCTCTTCTTAAACAATAACCTAACCAATTCCTTTTCCTATTTTCTATTACCTTCAGGATTCTTCTCTCTTCCCCTATTCTTCTTAAAACTTCATCATTCCTTACTTTATCAACCCACCTCACTTTTTCCATTGCTCGTCAAACCCACATCTCAAATGCTTCTAATCTTTTCTCATCCTCCTTCCTCAGTGTCCATGTCTCTGCACCATATAAAGCAACGCTCTACACGTAACATTTGGCCAACCTTTTTCTTTAATTCTTATTAATTTAATTTAATAAGACAGGGTAACTTAGGCTTGCATCGCCTACATGTCGTAGTTAACAGTCGACGAGTTGGACCAATGGACAAGTTTCCCTTGCAATTTTGAATGTGTTGTTCACACAATTGATAATCGTTATCTGACATTTCTTTTGCAGGGTTCAATAATGCAAGGCGAGCTTGCACTATTTTGGAAGTTAAGATGGGGTGAGGATTGGAGGCAAGGATCGCAGTGTTATCGAAAAATATGATTGCCATTGTGTCCTTGGTTTATAGAAAGATTTGAGTTAAAAGAAAAATATAGTATAGGACCTGCGATGCTACTTAGTGGTAGTCCAAGGCCAAAATGGATGTAGATTTGCTTATTCGTCAAACTGTTTTATTAGAGATTGCTTATTACTTACGTAGTTTTGAAATGTGTGTTGGAGATTTTTACTTAGTTATTTTTTTAGCTAAACAAAAGTCAAGTACGTAAGGTACTTTGTTGTGTTCGAATGTAAGTTGTCCTGTTGTAATGTGTTGGTTCGCTGTCCACGAGTTCTCTGTCTTTCGGAGGTGTTACTCAATTTCCTCATAATAGATGTTAAGTATTACACTCTGTTGGTCCAATAATTAAGGTTATACTTTTCAACTAACGTTTAGATATTGTAGCAAAATGAGGTCAATGAGACAGTGTTGTTGAAAAGCTTAACAGAAACAGTTTAAGCGTGTAATAAACCCTCTATTATTATTATTATTATTATTATTCCGGCTGTAAAATTTTTACGGATTTTCCGGAACCAAAGATTACAGAAGTGATTGAATTCTCAGCTTCAACTGCTGCTTGTCCATCCAAAGATCTTCAATTTCTCGTTCCCTCAATATAGTCTGGATTTCTTCTATCCAGGCGATCTGTGGTCTTCCTCTTTTCCTTCTTCCTGGTGAGGTCCATTCCATAACTCTCCTTGGCAATCTTTCCTGTGTCATTCTTTTTGTGTGTCCATACCATTGTAACTTTTTTGTTTGGATAAAATCAACAATTGAATTTTTCACATTCATTCTATCCTTAATTACTTCATTTCTAATTTTCTCACCTCTGGATACTCTTGCAGAACGTCTCAAAAAGTCCATATCTGCTGTCATTAATTTTGTTCTTGTGTGTTTATTAGTAGTCCAAACTTCTGATCCGTAAGTTATGATAGTTCAAACAATGGTTTCAAATATTTTGGTTTCAGTTTCTGCTGTAATTGCTTATCCTACAGGATTCCATTTAATGTAGATATAGCCATCTTTCCCAGATTAATTCTGGATTGCATTTCTTTCTTCCCACTGGCCGTAATTTTCACCCCTAATAATAAACCCTCTAAATTAGTCGAATTTCATGGGAGTAAACTAAGCTATATTTATTGAGTCTATCATTTGCTTAATGATCTCTTGTTTCACTTTCAGGATTGTCTGTCTTACGTCTGAACCCCGTTGTCAAGCAAAATCAAAGCAAGTGTGAACCCCGTTGAACGCTTACGCAATACGTAATATACTTGTATTACACAGTTGCTACTATTTACCTCGATAACTTTCAGTTACTTTAAGTAACTTCAGTTACTAGTCCTTTTAAAAATATGTGACTACTTTTAGTTGTTCTTTAATTAATTTTCAAATCTTCTGACAGTAATCCTATACGATGAAAAATTACGTGAAGCCTTATAGTCGGGGTGCACAGTAAAGGAATGCCTTCATGGGGAATAGTCGAAATAATAATTCTCAATTTTCCAATTTTCAGTAATAATTGTCCGTATTAAATATGTTGTCTATCTCTGATTTTAACTGTACAGGTTTCACAGGTGTATAAAGGAACAAGACGATTAACAAATTAGCTCTTTGTGATAATATTTGCATAAAATCGTATTGAGATACGTAGGCTTGTTTTTATGTGTAGGTGTACATACATTTTTGCTCTCCCATTTTCTTCAGTTTCGAGTAACTTTCCTTAATCCGCAGAAAAATAAAATATTTACCACATGATCTACTCTTAACTGTTGACAAATGGACATGTATCTGTTGTATTCTGGGTTCTTGCTTAAAACGTGAATAAGAAGCACTTCCATGAGATCACCGTAGGTTAAATTCATCTTATATTTTCATTTAATAGCACTGAAGATACTGTATACCAAAAATTCTGATGCAACTGACCAAAACGCCACTGACCATATGGAATTAAAATGTTTTGCCATATTCTGAGCAACTTGATCTTATTTTCTGTTCTCCTGATAAAATAACGCTTGATATCAACGCTTGATCCGATAATTCTGCTGCCACAGATCAAATAGTTTCAACTATAGCACTACAAGTAACATCAGACCTCAATAAATAACTACTTTTGCCACGTTCTGAATAACTTTTTCCTATTTTCTGTTCTCCTGATAAATTAACGCATGATAACGAACAGCCTTCTCATCATACATAGAAGAGTGCACGCACCGTTACAGATATGCGAACATAAAGTGCGCGCACGCGCACACACGCACTCACTTGCATTTATAATATGGATATTTGCAAGTAGGTTGATTATAAGGAAGATTAAGAGGACATCATGTAAAAAATGTATAGAAGACAGCTGTGTACTGTCAATTTTTTCAAAGGTTATATAACTTGTAACTCTAACTTTATAACAGTTAATTTTTACGATTACATTATAAGGAGGAATGGAAAGGTGAATACTGGCGAAGCTATGAGAGTAGAAATATCAAAGCGGAGAATAGACCAAGTGCACAGGTACACATAGAGAAAAGTAAACAGGGTACTAGAAGTAGTTGTTATAGCTATAGCAAAATAATTGTTCAGTGAGAATAATCCAAATTTCTGGAGTAGAATGGACTTTGACATCAAGAACATAACTGACTTGTTTTATAGGTGGATTGTTTATTATACGGGTGATGAACATGGACAGCGAATTAAAAGAATAAAGACACTGTAAATGTGGATTTAGAGATAAGGTCTTTGGATAATCCAGGTAATGAAGACGTGCTGAAAGAGTCTAGGAAAGCAGACCACTTTTGCAGGTTATAAAGAGGAGAAAGTGAATTGGATTGGACACATCCTCAGCGTAAATGGACTGTTAACAGCGGGCTTTAGGGGGCCTGTGGAAGTATATAAGAGTAAGCGGAGGAGAAGGTTGAAGTTCCAAGGGTGTAAGATATTATATGAAAAGATGAAAGATTAAGCTTGGAATAGACAAGAATGGAAACGGAAATGGTAAGTCGCAGAATGCCTCATTTGATGATAATAATGATGATTATGGTGGAGGTAGCGATTATGATGAATATAATATATAAGGTATCAGAAGTCGAACTTTATCGATAGAGTCTGGTAAGCGGTTATAAAGATTACTCTGAGTTGTATATTAATAGGTGAAAACAAAAATGGATGACAGTGTGATTTTTGTGTTAGGAATTCCCCTTGGAAATCATGCAGATAGAAGGAGAGAAACGAAAAGGGAAAAAAGAAGAAGCTAGAGGAGACAGCGGGGAGCAGAAAGATGATAGAGAAAAACTTGACGTTGAAGAAGGGGGGGGCAGTAGAAAGGACAGTTGTTGTAAGCAGAAGATGGTAAGCAGGAAACAAAGAAGCAACATTTCAAACTGAAGCCCTTTTAGAGGCTATGAACAAACGGATACATAAATGAACTACAACAGAGCTGAGCCTGTCACTTGGCGATCTGAGCGGACCTGAAATAGAAATACCTGAAGCAGAAAACACTGTGTTTTACCGATTCTTCCTCTATTGCCATTCTTTCCGCCTGTCTTCTGTCTATCTTTCTCTGTGTGTCTCTCTCTGCCTTTTTTCCGACTATCAAACTCCCAGTTTCTCTTATACGTTCTCACCACGTTTTTCTGTTCCTCTGTTTCTTTTAACTATCTCACCCGTTCTTCAAAATAACTCGAGTAAGCACTAGGAAAAACCAAATTTCATTCAGACATTATTGAAATGTCATATTGCTCTTCGGATGTGAGATTGAGACAGTTAGACAGAGATACAGCTGCAATGCTTTAATATAATTACAGTGAAACTAGTGAATAACGAGTCGCTTATAACGA
The DNA here is from genome assembly GCA_034769895.1 of Magicicada septendecula. NCBI lineage: Eukaryota > Metazoa > Arthropoda > Insecta > Hemiptera > Cicadidae > Magicicada > Magicicada septendecula. Next base: position 331,390,141 of record CM068376.1, read on the forward strand.
GAACTCGGATGTAACGACCAAAAGTACGAGATTTGTTTGGTTTTTGTATCTTAGTAATGATAATTAAACTCACTTTTAACGATCAGGAACGCTTTAGAGACTTGGTTATAACGAGCATTTTATCGCAGGCTTGTTCATAGGTTAAGGTCTAAAAGTTGGTTACAATACAGAACATTCGTTTAAAATCATTACCACAATTTAGTGAAACTAATAATGCAAGTGATGAATTCGTGGAATATTTAAATACACTACAAAATGTTTTTATATCTACAGATACAAAATTATTAAGCAAACAAAAATAATGACTTTTTTAAGGTTACTTAAGTTCCACGTGTGCGAAATATAATTTTGACGGTTCCATTATAACAAAGAACAAAATGACAAATAAATTAAGTTAATTTTCTTGTAATTTAAAAATAAATGTTGTACATGTGGCATAGAAAGTTTTGCGTTTTTTGTCAGATAAACGGGTGATTTTTGGTAAGTTTTACTACACAGTTACTTTTACTATATTTCTCGAATGCGCTATACACTAATATTCAGCAAAGAATGTTAGCGTGTAAAAATGTTTGAAGTCTAAATTTCACTTTTAAGCGTAGAATCTAAAACATGTCAAAATTTTGTTGTGGAAAGCCTCTTCTGTACTAGACTTTTTTGTTGGGTGTTCGATAATCACGGTATAAAAATTTATGCTTGCGAGTCGAAACTCGGATGTAGCTCGACCCGGTTTTAACGAGCACATTTGCCCGGTCCCTTGAATTTCGTTATAAGCAAGTTTTTTGTATTTTATTTACACCATTTATAGGTTGCTTATGAAACATGAGTGAGTGAATATAGGCCTACATGTACAGGAACCAAAAGAAAAAAAACAAAAGAGGATTTAAAAAAAAAAACGCTGTACGATACTGAAATATTGCAAGGTAGGAATATAAAAATATACTGTATATTAATGTTAATAAAAAGTGTATATCGAAAAAGTAATTTATTATCTAACGACTTTGTCAGCAGAAAATATATTGTGAAGTTATAGCTCAATTAATTGTTTAGTAGCACGGGGGAAAACATTAAAAAATGTAAAATAATGTGTCTCAGTAACATGACATCACCAATGAATGATTAATTTACGAGCATTATAAATTGCTGTTAAAAATACTTATTCTGCATCGATTAAAAAACAGAAACTACAATAAAAACTGCAATAAAAAACAGAAACTACGACGTTTTCTTGATTTTTATGTGCACCACAAACGTAATTATTCAGGCAATATAAAGTACAGTAAATTGGGGTTTTATATCTGGAATTACTCCCCTTTTATTTCTTAAATAAAATCAGCTGATAAGTCATTTTCAATGACGTCAAAAGTTATTGGTAGCCTATAGCAAGAGACACATAGCGCGCTTATAGCTTATAGCATAGGACGTTTACAATTGTTCAGATTTCAACATCAACCATGAAAGTAGCAAAAAACTTGGTACTAATTAGGCTATCCTGACTCTGGCTATGTTGAAACACTCAACAAAGTTGCGCTACAAGGAAACTGAGCTTTCGGGAAAGTTTGGTGAGTGAGTTTATTGCTTATGGTAATTATGAGATACAGTGGCATCCCTTCATACTAGCAAAATTATATTACACATATTTATTCATTATAATGTGTGTGTGTGTGTGTGTGTGTGCGTGTACACAGTGGAGTAACTCTTTCTTCTGAGCCCTCTGCAGGAATCCTTTGCGGCCCCCTACTATCGTTACTTAATTCTTGCCATTGCTCCCTACTGAATACTAACCCCTCCTTATAGCTGTGGCAGCTACTAAAATTTTGTAACGTAAACAGAATACGTTCTCCTTAGCCTCGGTTATTTCTACAAAGCTGGTGGGCATTCTTGCTTCATCTTCAGAGCTTGAGACATATCTGATTAATTGACTCAGCTTTATGTTAATGTCTTGTGTAGTATCCATTATTACAGAGAAAAACAGAGCAGATTCGATCTGTTTCAAAATAATAATTTGAAATTTTTAGATGAAAGTTGAATGAGTTCATTTTGAATTTTTAGACTCGTATACCTCTCCCTTTCATTTGACCACTGATTATGTATGTCAACAATGGATCGTATTTACTCAAAAGATCGATAGTTGGCAAAACATATTCGCTATTGGACTGAACTATCTTTTCTTGATGGCTTCTGAAGGTGCCAATGTTAGAGTAATATTTACAACGCGATCCAGTACTTTGGGCCTTTTATTAGTTTCCTTTCGTAGTCCATAACGAATAACGATTCGGGCCTGGCCGGTGGCTTCAGTGCATTTTAAAATGGAATCACCCCTGTGTTGTGCAGTTAACCAAATAATGTAGGCCTATACTCTAATAATGTATGTATGTGTCTTCATTTGGTACTGGTAAAATAACAGTAAAAAATAAACGTATTTGATTTCTATGTTAAATACATGCAGGGAAATTTTGTTTCAATCAGGATCAACGGTTTAAAACCATTCTTAAATAAATTATGGTAAATGCTTGTGCAGGCCCCCTCGTCAGCAGGTCCCCCGCATTGCGCGCTCTGGGGGCCCGGCTGTTACGCCACTGTTTTACTGCTTGTACTGCACGATAAGTAAGAATAGACAAACTGTCGGTTAAAGCCAAAATGTTTGTGACAACGACCTTAAAAACACATCTGTAGCATTCTAGTCGAAAGAAAATTTTTCGGAACATTTCACTCATCCCGCTACTGCAAGAAACGTACATTGTTTTCGTTTACGCTGTACATACTGAACCCACACCGTAATGTGACAGACCTCTGCTCTCGCTTCGCTCGCCCTACGGCGGTCTTCGGCCGCCTATCGATTTGCGGATTACCAAAAATATAACTCATATCTCACAGATATCAACGCTTGGCCCTTTAACGAGCCGTTCCTGCTTGCTCCGTTCGCAGCTATGAGGATGTCACATGTGCTAATCCGAGAAAACTTCGCACGTAACAATTTATCTCTAATACGCCCCCTCCCTTGAAATAGGGTTCAGTACCTCTACCCGCAGTGCTTTCCAAAAAGTTTCGTTTCGATTTCAATGCTACAGACGCTTCCTTAGAGTCGATTTCAAACATTTTTGGCAAAAGGTTTGGTTCGTTGATACCGAACAATTTCCCAATTGTCCACTCTTACAGATAATATAACCTATAAATATTAATGTGCATATGATCTACAAAATAATTAAATATGATAAAAAAGGAGAGAAATGTGATTTTTATACTTTAGTTTAGTTAGCCATACCTTTATGCATAATCCTTATAAAACGTTTTTTCTATCCCAGTTGCGTATTCACATTCCCCCAACGGTTTCAGGGCGGTGAACTCGGAGGAGCTCGGGAGTCTTGGCCACATACTTTAACATAACTCCTACGATCACAGCCACTGACTCACCTCTCTCCTATGCTTTTTTTAGTTTATTTTTATACATTTTTTAAAATATCAGGCTTATATATGCTTAGTTATGCTTAGGTGTGTTCCCTTTTGTTTCATGCCTAAATAGCGTCTAAAAAAAAAATCCCGAGGCGTATTTTGTGACGGTTTTTAATGGAAAATTATGAGAGAGGGTGCTTAAAGATGAATACTTACAGTATTAAGAACCCTCTTAGAGAAGCAACAGGATATCAATATCCCTCCATCATTAAACCGTAGGCGGAAGAGAGATTCCTCTCTTAAAGGGAATCGCTTAGGTTTTCAAAGTTTAATGGCCATTTGACTAAAGTTTCGTACAAGATGACCAAAAATAAGAGAAGTTAAAAAAATATTGTTAACGTGTACAATAATAATCTGTGGTAATTCACACAATAATATTAATTTGGTTATTAAAAATTAATAGGATAGGATTTACAGACTTAATAGAATATTTTGTCAGAATAAACGACTAATTGTTGAAATCAGTGAACGTTCGAATTTACAGATGGTGAGAAAACTAGTGGGACCGTTGGTGGAATGTAGAAGAGGGTAGAGGGTTTGCGCGCCAATCGTTACATATCCCTACTGACTTCAGCCACCGGCTGAGCTCGTAGAGGGCATGTAAATAAGCATCCTGGTTACAAATAAAGGACTGCATGCACTTGTATTTTAAGATTGAAGTAGTAATAATCGGAAAAGTAATTTTTAAACGTGCTTAACATAATACTTTTGGAGATAAAGCAACGTCACAGAAATCAGTGGAGAAATTGTATTACAGAGGCTTAATGTTGGTATGTTCCTTGCCCGAAATACAACATTAATGGCTAAATACAAGGAAGATTAATTTAAGTTTCAATAATATGCGCACGAGTGTACGCTTAACCATGAACTTCTCTTTGTCCAGGATCGGCTTATGCCTATTAGAACACCTGGAGTAAAACCGTCCCACGACGACGCAGCCAACAAGCTCACCTTTCGTCGAAAGTTTACACTGGACAATGACGGTAAAGACGTATGAGGATTGTCCAATAGAAAAACATTTAGAGGCTGTAAAGCATTTCTTACTCAACGATTTTAAAAGAAGTCTCCATTAACATTAAGGTATGAATCCCACTGTTGCATTAATCTGTAGATTCGCTGCTGGTAAAATTCTTGGGGCTGTTTGCGGAAATATTCGCTAACAGCAAACTCTACCTCAGAGTCCGATTTAAACCGTCGTCCTTTTAGTGATTTCTTTAGTGGGCCAAAAACATGATAATCGCACGGTGACAAGTCGGGACGGTAAGGTGGATGTTGTAAGACTTCCGACATCATACGACCAAGCAGATCTTGAATCGTCTGGGCTACATGGGATCGAGCATTATCGGGCAGAAGAATAACACCATTTGTGAGCTTCCCTGGACGTTTATTCTTGATGGTGACCCATAAACGTTTTAAGCTGTCTGCATATCGCTCAGCGTTGATGTCGACACCAGGTTCTTTAAAATCTAAGAGCAGCACACCTTGATAATCAAAAAATACGGTCGCCATTACTTTTCCTGCTGAAGGTTGGGAACGACATTTTTTCGCCTTCGGAGATTGTGAATGCTTCCACTGGATACTCTGACGTTTGGATACTAATTCGTAATGATAACACCAAGACTCATCACCGGCAACATTTGGTGTAGAAAGGCATTACCTTCTTGTTGATAGCGCATTCAATGCTGTAATGATAATGCCGAACGCAAATTTTTCTCTTATCAGTAAGCAGTCGTGGAATCCACTTAGCAGCAACTTTGTGACAGCCAAGACTATGAATAATGGAATGAACTGTTCCTACGCTGATGCTGAACATTTGAGAAAGTTCTGTAACTTTGATCCCCCTATTTGCGCGTAAAGCAGTTTCCAGCTGTCTCACATTTTCATCTGATGCTGCAACACGTGCAGGTCCGGGACGGCCCATATCTTTAGTGGATTCTCTTCTTTGTCAAAATTTGTTGCATCATTCAACCACTGCCGTATGAGAATAACTACAGTCACCATATACAGTTTTCATTCTCGTATAAATTCCCATTGACTGACGCCCCTCAGCGGCCAGAAACGGAATAACGGCACTGTATTATCTTTGGACGGATTTTCTATTATAGATACCATTTTTTAACCCAGTCACAATGCTTAGAAAAGAGCAAACTGCAAATATTTTTGACAGACGCGTCACTAGTACTTAAACAGGCAATATAAACATATAAATTCCGTTCCCGTGGCGACGAAGTCACGGTTGCGCAGATCAAACGTGTTTCTATTGAAAAATCCTCGTATTTACCTTTTCGCGCAGCAAAAACCACAGGAAGAAAGGATTGTCCCGTAGGAAGTGCTAAATTACAAGTCCATTATTTATACATTATAACTCCATTGTCAGTTTACTGTTCGGTATTATTATCACTATAAGATTGTTAAAGCTAGCCGTTGTTTTCGTCTGTGCGTTTAACCTTAGAAATTTCCGCATAGCGTTAACCGCAACGTAACGTTAACAAAAACACGGTAATCAATAGTTTTTGTAAATTATTGTCGTTACTGGAAGAATTTCAAGCACGGAAACTTCATCGACTCCATTATAAATTTTCGATTTCTTTAATTGTGTTGGACAAAACGCAGGAAAGAGGAACTGATCAGATTGTCACTGAAGAAGCTTAAATTGTTGCATTTTGTGTTCTTCAGTGTTATTAAATGGAAATTACTTTAACAAAATGTAAGAGGTATGCAGATATGCGTTACAATAAGTGGTTCCCTAAAAGACATACATTTTGCCGTTGTGCAGTAGTATTTTCATCACAAAAACCATTATACAATTGTGATGTGAATAATAAATACAAATGTCGAACTCTCATGTTTTTCTTCTTCGACTGTATCCATTCAGTACACAACCAGCTTTGGCAAAACGGCTTGCTTAAATGCAAAGTATTCCAGCACACATGCTTAAATATACGCATTCCTAAACAATCAACCTATTAACAAGTAGTTAGGATTACTAGCCAGATATTTGATACTGATACGATTATTATCGAAACGTATTTCTCTAAATCGGTTGCAGGTTGTACTGTGAGCTTAGAGTTATGAACGTAATTTAAGTAAAAAGTCTGAAGTAGACGAACGTCAGAACTGATGCTTGAAGATGGTATAAGCGCCTCAGTACCTATTACTGCAGTTACGTAATCGTATTAAATTTTACGACTTTTAATTAAAATAGGTGTTACCAGTGAAACACAAAGAGAATGAAAATGTAAACATATAAATCAGTGGCATTTACCTTTATCTGATTATATGTCCGGCTGCGTACAACTGGAGCCCCTGTCTTGTACACAGCTTCCAGAGTCAGCAAAACTCGGTTTGACAGTCTAGGCTATTTCTTAGTCAACTAATCAGTAATTTTATAACCAAATTTCGTATTGCGGTGAAGTTCTGTATTAGCTCACGGATCAGCAGGCGTATGGCAAACGGGTCTTAGGCGATAATTCTCCCACTGTAATTACGCGTTATCAAGCCATCGAGTTGAAACCCTACCTTCTAATACTCGCTGCTTAGCTGTTTCAAACTGGAGTTAACTGGAGTACGTCCAGTATACACGCGCCACGGCCGTATGCATGTTAATCACCAAGGCTTTCAAAGAGTAGCTGCTCTCACACACACAAAGCAGACAGAGAACATCACCTCTGTATGCCCTGTTGCAGGTCGACATCGTATCTGGCAACTGTAGAATCAAATCGACACTTCTTGCTGATAAATTTCAAACATCTCACTCACCTATTGCTGATCTTAACTTAATTCTCTTTGTAACTATAAACAATCTATCTATTTGGAAAATCAACTATCAGTAGAATAAAAGTACGAGTATATTGACTGATAATCGTTACAAATCACTTTGTTTCAGGTACTGATGCTGATTGAAAACCTTCAAATTGGGCTAAAGATAATGTATCTTTAGTAACCTATAAAGTGCTCTATAAAGTACTATTCTTATCTTAATAATGTTGTTGTTTCTGTAAACTGAATTTGTGTTCAGTGTAACAAAGTTGTCTGCAAGATTTGGAATTGTTGTAACGCCCGGGGCTGGGGCCTCACAAAGTGAAAGCTCCAGTCGTGCGGACAGGGTAGCTGTGGGAGTGGCTCGTTATTAAATAAGGCATTTACTTAGAATAAAAAAATTTCTTTAATTCATCAAAGCAACTATGTTCGTTATGTCTAATGAAAAGTTTTATCTTAATGAACAAAATGACAATAATTTAATTGTTCTCTATAGATTAAAGTGACATTCTCTCGTTACAATAATTCGAATTCTTACATGAATATTTTCACTAAGACATAATATTACATTATATATAAAAAATAACATTCATTATATACTGAATATTCTTATTAAATCATTATAAATGCTTTACTGACTGTATTTCTGAATTTAGAACATTACTACTCTAAAATAGACATAAATGATTAAGATGTCAACTATACATATTTCTTAACAAATTTAGAACACTAATGAGCATTTCTGAGTACAAACAATTCATTTGTCAAAATCGATTAATGCTTTCAGTTTGAACAAAGTAAAACAAAAACAAAGTTGTAATTACGCTTTCGATGTGGTTCCATCGTTGACAGAAGATGTGCGTATAGTGCGCAGAGAAGCCAAAAAGTGAACAAGTGTACAAGTGTGTTTCTTCCCAGTGCTCTCGTCGGTTTTATACCCCTCATGACGCAAGGAGTCTCTACGAGTTAACGCCCAAAATTCAGCCAATCAGAACTGGACTTTGCACGTGTCTCGAAACATATCAGGTCACGCAAGAGGACAATTTGACATTGATTTTTTGTGAACCAAAGCGGAACTCGTTCAAAAACACTGACAAGAAGACTATTCTTAGCTTCTTTGGTTGATAACTCACTACACGCGCCACGATAAAATATGGTCAGCACACTTCCTCACAATCGCTCAGTTTGTTCCTTAAAATAATTCTTTCCTTAAATAAAATAAAATAAAATAAAATAATACATTGAGTAGTTTGAGTATGAGAAGAATCCTCATTTACAATTATAAAGTCATAACGTGGAGTGTACTGGGCACAACACCCCTACCTGCTTTACAAAAGGTAAGTACGGGACGTACTTTGGTTTTCAAAATGTATTCAAAGTGTAAACAAATTGCAGTTTTACTCAAGCTCAACGTTCGAACACCTACTCTGTTTACATGTAGATAAACAAACCAACAAAACAAAAAGATAAGACTGTGCCGTCTGCGGTCAGTCATTCATTGTTATCGCTAAGCAGCTATACACGATCAGCTGTGTGTAGATACCACATTGTGTCGATGTACACAGATTATCGCGTACATATTTACAAACAAAAATTATTAAGTCCAAATTTTCTAATATAATACTACATAATTGTCTCTTTTTTTCTATTCAAACATAGTTTTATCAGTTACATTCAGCACTTTTGTTTTCCTTAGGTAAGTTCACAACTGTTATAATAATAATAATTTTTTTTTACATTTTCCTTGCGTATTTCTCAACTCTTTATATACATTCAATATAACGCTTTGTTAAATAAACAAACACAACAAACTCTTTAATTTATAATTGAGAATGGGCCAAGTCTAACGCCTGGTTTTACGTAGACTGCTGTAGCATTCATTCCGTCTGGCGAAGTTACCTCTGGAACTTCTGCTTCTTCTTGTGTTGCCTCAGCACTCGATGTCGTTGCTGGTATGAGAGTAGAAATTTAACATTTAGAGACTGACTTGGTTCGGTAGACGAGATATAGTAGCAATGCTGCTCCAATAATTATGACGGTAAACCCACCGGGGCATAGCGAATAGATTGTTAGTTACGTGATTGTTGCTTTTCTCGTTGTATCTCTTGGATATCGTTAATAAGTCGGTTCCGTGAAACGTAATCGAAGTCGTTGTGTATCCCATGCAGTACTTCGTCGATATCCAATTCTGTAACATCTGAAATCTTCATGTGAGTGAGATTATTTGTTAAAATTTTAGCTTCGAAAGGACTAATCAAAGAGGATATTGGCGGTTCAATATATATATATATATATATATATATATATATATATATATATATATATATATTGGCGGTATAATATATATAGGCTTAGTAAGGTTATATATACTTTATCCACAGGTATTTGGTAATAAGGTAAAATATTTGGAATATATACGACAATGTTGTGGATTAAGAAGAACTCCTCTCTCCTTAAGAATCTCGGTCTTAGTATCTTGATCGCATCACCAGGTAACTCGTATCGGTTCTGGTGCACTATATGTCCACGCATCCTTGTTCGGCATCTGATGTAGAATTGGATGGCTGAAATTCTGTATAACCTTCTTCTCACATTGAACACTAGCACTGCTGGTCTCTCCAATAAATAATGCATAGATACAACTGTCGTTATGGTACGAATACAAAGGTATACTGGCTGGACACACACTATACTTGGAACTTCTGCACGTAATTACATCTTTGTGTGTAAATTCAGCATACTCTTGTCGCGTTTTAGTTAATGCTAAGTACTGAGTATTACCCTTTACATATATAAACTTATTGATAGAAAGTTCTCTATACGGCAAGGACTTTACAGAATACAAGTCTAGTAATCTGTTTTCTATTTATAAAGGAATTTCTATAATCAACTGAATATATTTCGTTTGAGTTATAGCATGAACATCCATTTGAATTAGCAGATGTTAATTCATAATAAATATACATCTCTTCCAATTTAGTACTTATATTATAATTACACACCTCGTTATCATTAGTAGCAAGTACATATTTATATTTATATTAATAGCAAGTAATTATATTTTTAACATATTTGCGACAGTACGCAAGCGACTGACTTCGAGTCAATGGAGTCCTTGGCTCGCTAAAGGAATAATCGCTATTGTATGAAAAACAATAGTAATTACATACGTGGTATGTATGTATGAACACGTCCAGCTGTTGAATGGATATACGTATTTCATCGTTGTTATCGTATCGCGTGGAAGCGTATGGTGAGTGTGTATGATATTCATACTGATGCTGTTATCGAAAGCGGCTCCTCGCTCGACGGCTAAAATTTCGGACGACATAGTTTAAAACCGAGCGAAATCAAGAAACGTCTGTTGCTCGATGTCAATCGCTTTACTGTCGAACGTCTACTGCCGTGTTTGTTCATTACGCCACTGTTTATCTTTGTACCAAAGTACAAACCCATCGATATAGATGAGTTTCAGGTGCAGTCTTATTGTAATGACTTCTCCGCGGAAATCAACAATATCACCGTCTTGATCAACGATAGACAAAGTGATTTTTCAGTCTACACCCTTTAACGTCTACGCTTTTACGTTCATCATCGAGTAGCAGACAATGTGTTTGCATACAAGCCAGGGATACGGCATCCTTTGCTGCCTCCGGTTCGTCCAGATTGCGGATCTTTTTGTTTTCCACATCAATATGTCCGTCGTCGGTAGTCTTAAATCCTATGCTTTCGCGTATCTGCCTTTTAGTCTCTCGTCGCACGCTTACGCTACTTTGATGTCTTCCGAACTTGTCAACGGTCATCTTGTTTCTGAGAAGAAATTTATACTGCATTATACTAATAAATTATACCTGCCTCACGCAATTCTTCTACTATAGACATTATTTCGTTGTCGTGTCCTGTGTGTCCCGCGCGTTTCGAACCCATCAACAGTCGCATCCTTTCCACCAGTTCATTCGGATCGTCCCAGTGCACGTAATCAACGCTGGCTTTCGGTTCCATATACCCGTGTCCAGTGCGTCGTGGAAACAATCGTGCGATTATCTCTTTGTACTTGAGACCCCTGTTTGTATTGATTTTTGTACCGGGTAGATAATACATTTTGTGCGCGTTAGTGTCTGACAGTATAGTCTTGTACGCTGCTAAGTCGTCCTCATTGTAAACGTTTTTGTCAGGTTTTTTAATAAACAATAGTTCGTAGAGGCCGGGCGTACCCCCGTATACTTTCCCCGCTATGTATAAGCTATCGTCTTCATTGATCTCCAATACCGAATTACCAACCATCCATTTGTTTTCAAAGTTACGGACACCGTACGTATGATCCATGAGACGTTCTCGCTCGTCCGATAACGCTAAGAGTAAATATTTCCTCGCGAGCGGCCCTTCAACCGTCTTTTCAACGTATTCTTGTGCATCGTACTTCCCTTCTGGTGTTGACAAAAATTCTTCTAGAGTCACGTCCTGTCTACCTGTTGGTGTTGACAAAAATTCCTCTTCTTCTTCTTGTGGAGTCACATTCGGTGTTTCTGCCAACACTTCTGTTCTAACGAAAGGAGGTGGCGACGTGGCACGATGCAACATTTTACCTTGCCCATCTTTTTTAATTACCTCCTCCTCCTCCTGTTGTTTCTCGGTAACGTTTAGTTTTTGTGTGATCTTTGTTAGCGGTTCTAAAAGCGGTTTGAAAGTCCTCGTTAACAGTTCATCACTGTCTCTGATACCTTGCTTCAACGCTTGATATTTTCTCCTTATATCGTTACTAATCGTCTCAATATCTTGTATCAATTGCTTCTCCTCCATTTTTACACTGTTTTAACGTATGAACAACCCTATTTATGGTGAACACTGTATAAAACGATCGAACCCCACTCTGTATCTCCCCGTATCGATCGGTGAGTCCTTGTCGATGACTAAAAATCCGTGACGATCCTTCCATGATTCCGCACAGGTCTCTTTGAACGTATCATATTTCATGTCTGTGTTGACGTGATCGTTGTAAACGTGTCGTAAATTGAGATCGTCTTGTCTGAATAGGATCAAGAAATTAGCGTTGTCTCGCACCAGTTGTTTAGTGATAAGACTATAAGTCTGACAGGTACAAAGTGTCTACACCGCTGTGTCGTTCCATAGCAAAATATTTCCTTATGTTATCCTGTCGTTCGCAAGCGACGTCGTCGAACAACATGATAGAATTGTGACCGATTTCGTTCGGTGGTGGTATTTCATCGTTTTCACTGTACGCAAAGTACGATATTCCTACGTCTGAGAGAGTCTTGAAAACGTTTTCTAACATTCGGTATTTGGGTTGAAACAACGATTTGGAAAACACGTACACATTCTGAAAACGCAATCCGTTTGGATCGAATATCATATTAAACGCTTGGTTGGTCTTGCCGCTGGAGGACGGGCCGGAGATAATACAGCGAACAGTGTTTGGTAAGAGTGGACTATGATTATGAACGCAGTTTTCAGCACCGTTATAGTTGCAATCCATGTTTTTAACTTTGAACTTTGTTGGTTGTTGTACTGTTTTCATGTTGCCGTTTTAACGTACAGAAAAGTAACTTACTGAAGGTTGTCGTTCGCTTTTTAATACAATTATATTAAATCTGTTTTGCGTATCCACGAATCGTGTTTACCGTCAAAGCCGAGCCAGCGCACGCGCACGCGATCACCTTTACGTTGCAATATTTTTTCAACAAGATACACATCGCCCACACTAGTTTTACTCAGTTCTTGGTCGTAAAACCCTCCTTCCAACATTTCACCCGTGTGATCTTTTAACAAATAAGTAACCGGTATAGTCGGTTGAACTCTGTGCACAGTGTATATCTCGTTCGTCCAGTTTGGTGTGTAACCTTTAGCAAAAGTGATTTTATGTTTACTGATACGTACTCGATCTCCTACTTTCAGTTTATTATTCTTTACTTTAATATGCGGTGCAGTATTCCTTTTTATCCGTTGCAACACCTTGCGTTCGTTGGTCTCGTTCACTTGACTCGGTTTCATTGCTATCGTTCTGCGCATGCTATTGTTGTATTTGTTTATCAGCTCGGGTAACAGAGTCAACCGCCGATAATGTCCTTGTTCGCTGAATGCACGATACATGTGAGTTTTTAATGTGCGATTAAATCGTTCCACGATGGACGCTTTTTTCTCACTGTGTGTTGAATAGTGTTTGAACTTGTATCTATTTAGTAAAGCTTGCACGGTTCTGTTGTAATACTCTTTACCTTGATCCGTTTGAAGATACTTAATTTTATTTTTATTTAGTATTGGTTCGAGTGCACGTGCTACTTCAACGCCCGTTTTCGTTTTTAATGGAATCGCATACGCAAATTTGGTAAACGCGTTTATTACAGTCATGAGATACTTGTAACCCTTGTTCCACTTGGCATGTGGTATCATTTCTACTAAATCCGCTTGGTATAGATCGTGTAATCCCTTCACCTCTACCGCACGTCTGGGAAAATTCCTTCTCACCGGTCGGTGCAATTCCATCGCGATGGTTCTGCGTACGCTGTTCGTATTCTGATTCATGTTCTCGCCACCCGAAACGTGAATCGCAAAATTTCGGTACGAGATACACAGACACGTTTTCACAGAAACTCACTGACTTCACCATTGATACTGATACTATGTTAACCAGGAAATCGTGTCTTATAGCGTCACGATAAGCGTATGTCGGACGCGTACACTATAACGGACTTTCGGGATTGTTGTATTATGGAAGTTCCAATTCGATAATGACCGTAAGCCAGAGTTCTTTCACCATCATCCGGTATATAACGTTTATCATCGAACGGTGACAGAGATTGTTTGACGATCTGTTTTGTATATATGTTGTGTTGTTCACTGCGAATAGTCTGCGCAGTCGTGTAGATTTGACACCGTGTCTTTACGCACTGCTTGTACTGTTGATGTATTAATTGATTCTTGATGGCAGAACGGGGCACACCTTTTGCGACTTTCTTCTCTTTATCGTTTAACGTGACAAAGGAATAACACTTTGCACGTAAACCGACAAATTCGAGTATTGGTATACTTTTAGTTTCATCTTTGAAGGTACCCAAATTCTTCATGTTGAAATTACTATGACACGGATGTGTTGTAGGGTAGTCAGACGTATCAAACAGATCCAGACGTTTCTGTATATCTTTGTAAACATCATCGGTCTGTATGTCATATAATAATGAATCAGTTTCTGTCATGCATAACCGCGCACGTGATCCATACGTTGTTAATGTAAAGCCGTAATGAAACCGGTACACTATTAATTTACTAATATCAAGTACCGAAAAGCCGACGTACAAAGGACGGTTTAAAGTGATTGATTGTTTTTTCATTGTAACACCGACCAGATTTTCATTGTATACAAAATAGTGTTGTAGCCTAGGATTAGCCTTTAGCTTATGGAGTTTACTTTCGTTTGTAACCAACTGGAAATCGATACGTTTTCTTACGTTTTCTAACGATTTACCGTACGGTGCGTTATTCGTTAATTTGAAAAAATCTCTTTGGAATTCGTTTTTTGCTTTCTTTCTACGTGCCGTGTTAAACTCAATAAACGGTTTCAACCACGCGCTCTGTCTGAACGACAACACACGATGAATTTCTTTCAACTCCATACCGAGTTCAAGATAGAGTTTCAGAGTTCTGTAATGTACGATATACTTCTTCTTGTCCTCTAGTGATGTAATCAGTTTCTCTACTTTTACATTACTGCAAGCAAAGTCTTTCATCATCTTCATCCTGTAACAGTACGGTGATAGTATATCGTCAGTTGCTAACGGACAGTCTGTGTGTAGATCGTGTAGTTGTTGCGGATAGCTCAAATCGACTTCGAGGATATAACCTGTCTCGTCATCGTCACGTAACGTGCGCACGTCTAGCGTATCTATCTCGTTGCGTTCCAACCAACGAAAACCGGAAAGAGGTAAAGGTTGTGTCATAGCCGTTCCATAGTGGTTCGTACAATCAAGGTACAATAAATAGTTATGTGGTTTCGTCTCATTATAATCGGGAACGTATGGATTGTTGGCTTTAGCATATCGATTAGATATCATCGATACACCGCCTTTTGTCCCATTTTCAGCGTACAGGTGCATGTTTAGTTCCATCAGTAACTCCAACTGAACACCGGTCAATTTTAACATCGCGTTCCACGCTAAGCCGGCGGAGGTAAACATGTTGCACGGATCCAGTTCATTGTACTGCATGCTCATGTTTCTAAAGTTTTCAAAAACATCAGCCATTTAAGTAGAGATCGTGATATTCACCAAACGTTTTCATATCAAACGCCGACCAAACCGCTTGCGCGTGTACATAATCTTCTTCGTCTACAGGTGAGTCTGTCAACCCATTGTAAAAGTATTTCTGTGTCGGTAGCTGCGTCTCGTTAAATTTAGATTCATCGGTAACGCATTCGTATGGGTAGACACCTTTACGTAGCAGTAGATCGAGATTAACCTTGTAAAACTGCTGAAGAATTTTAAATTTATCTTTTGAGAGGTTGGATACGAGCTTTTCCAAGGAAGCGTTCATAAAGCGAAGCGAGTCGAGAAAGCGGAGCGGTCCGAGAGAAACCGAAATGTACCGTTCGCTGGTAGTAGCTATACACGTTAATTCTTCTTGTTTATATTTCCCAAAACCTTGCATCAAATGACAGTCGTATCCGCTCAAATTGTGGAAGAAAACCGGTACGCGAGTTGGCACTTTATAATTTATATTACACGTATTATGTGCAGCACCCAAATATCGTCCCGTTACGTGACAGTGGTTGCGAACCTTTTCGTCCGTTAACTGTTTCTTGCACAGGTGACAGTGCGTCGCGTTTTGAAAATTACGTTCATCGTTCGTAGTCATGTTTACAGGTTCATTGAAGACTCTATTTAACCGAGCAATATCTTCTAACAGCATACGTAAAAATGTGTTCACTATGTCCTTACTACGGTATAGTACTGGTTCCTTTACGGCTTTCCCGGTCCAATCAACTATCACATAACAGAAGCCGGCGGGTATATGGTGTGCCACGTTCCCCGATTTTTTTTCAGCTATCGGAACGATGAACGATTCAAAATCAGCGTACACCGAGTAAGGAACCCTGTGACATAGTGTATAATTTTTAGAAAACATCCACCTATCGTTTTCAGCAGGAAGTTTTACTTTTTGTGCACCATGCTGGGAATAATAAATTTCGTGTTCTTCAAGTCGCTTCTGAGCCACGTCCGAGTCACTGTTATCTGAAAAATCTGTGTAAGCAATAATTGCAATAAAACGAAGAGGCGCGATGTTTTGTTAACGAAGAAAGCAGACGCGAAAGGCTTCTTATCAAGCAGTAGTGTTTAGAGTTGTTCGCGTCTCACAGTAGAAGAAGGTTAAGGTGATACTTCCTACCGCGGTATTCAGTAATTCGTAATGGGTATATTTCATCTTCGTATGCGAAAACGTTTATTGATATGTTCTCGTTCAATTTTTCGAACCGTTTAATACTCTTCACTTGCACAGGGTACTCAATACCGTCCATGTTAAGTTCATTTTCGTACGGGACGTAGTGGGCTAAACGATACGCGTTTCTCGCAATCGGCGAGGGGGGGTCATGAGGGGGAGAACAGTATAAATAAGCGTACATTTTCTATTGAAAATCATCACTATGGAGTCTATCGTGAGCCAAGCGAAGTCAGTTCCTGCGTTTTTACCACGCAGGGACTTGCATAGTCTACAGATCAACGCGAAATATCATATTTTATGTATGAAGTTTGTAAGCACGAGATATGGGAAGTCGGTGGTAGTGGATCTTGAAGAAACTGGAGCGTGTCCGCAGACACAAGACACAAGATAATTTTTACGTATATCTACCAAAGAGGTGGGGTGACTTTTTTGCAGAAGACCAGATGGCAACAATACAACCCTGTGTTTTGCAGAAGACCAGATGGCAACAATACAACCCTGTGTTTTGCAGAAGACCAGATGGCAACAATACAACCCTGTGTTTTGCAGAAGACCAGATGGCAACAATACAACCCTGTGTTTTGCAGAAGACCAGATGGCAACAATACAACCCTGTGTTTTGCAGAAGACCAGATGGCAACAATACAACCCTGTGTTTTGTCACTAACAGTTACTTCGCACACGTCGCTGGAGAACGAAAAAATAAGCGTCCAGCTTGATATTGATTATGTAAGTACAATATTACTTTGGTAGTTATGTTTTTTTATTTAAGAATTGTAAAAACGCCTCCTTATTAATTTGTTTCTTTTTTTTCTTTTCCAGACAAAGTAAATATAATTTCCATGGTGACGCTGGTGAAAGTTTTAGTTAATTAATGGTGAAGGATTTTTAACAAATGTTTAAATTACTTTAATTTTTTTTTAAATTGTTGCTACTGATGACGTTTTTAAATTTTAAGAATTAATAATAACAAGGTAGCCAAGGATTTTTAACAAATTTTTAAATTACTTTAATTTTTTTAAAACATTGTTGCTACTGATGACATTTTTTAATTTAAGAATTAATTAAACAAGGTAGCCGTTGATTGGTTAAAGAGCATTATCACGAGACATACATATATACGTGTACGCTAGCTCATACGATCATTTGTACTTCAACCGTTATGAAGGAGGTTTTGGATAAATCAGATTTATATCATTGTGAGAACGAAAGGCGTAAAACTTTCGCGACATGGCCGGTGAAATTCATCAGCCATACTGATATGGCTGCCGCGGGATTGTATTTTATGTATCACCCCGGTCACAACTACGATGTTTGTGATTGTAGTGCTTCCTACAGTGATGCGGTACGGTGTGCTTTCTGTGGGATCATGCTTCAAAAATGGGAAAAGGGTGACGAACCTATGAGCGAACATCGAAAATGGGCTCCATCGTGTTATTTCGTGAAGGACAAAATGAAATGAAGGGGGGGATTCTGAAAGAAAACAGAGGTTATACAAATATAGTTTCGTGTTAACAAATACATAACCTAATAACATTTTTGTAATTTTATTTTTCAGAAAGATGGGGGGAATGTAACAGTAAACATTGTTAAGCGTCAAACTGGCATCCTTGAAAATAAGAGACTATTTTGTCAGTGTGATTACATAAAGTTACATAGTTCTATTAGACACGAAAATTTTTATAAACAATTAAATGAAGCTAATATATGGATATCGACAAAACGTGTTAAGGAACTAGTAAAAATGAGAAATATATTTGATGATGTATTTAGAAATAACTTCAAAACATTATTCCCGGTGATAAAACAAATATCTCTCTGCAAGTACCACAGAATAGAATACCTTCATGCAGAAAAAAATTATTTTCAAAAATATCGTTTTTTGGATAAGAATATTAGCCCTATATGAAACAGAGTTTTAACATAAGGACTAGCTAACATGAATATATATGTATGTATGTAAGTGTCTGTAAAACATGTACTGTTATGAATTATTTGTTTGTCATTGATGTAACGAAAGTAGATGTAACTGTTTAATGTCACTACAAAGGCTTTTTGTGCAAATGAAAAATAATTTGACGGAGGAAGGTAGTGAAAGAATATATCATAAAAGTTCATAGAAAAATAGTTTTATTTCGAAAGCTAATAACTTTTTTTATTTTTTCAGAATAAAAAAAAGATATCAGGATATGATAAAAGAAATATAACATTGAAAAATTGTTAAGCGAAAAACTGGCGTGCTTAATAATAAGAGACTATTTTGTCAGTGCGAGTACATAACATTTCATAGTACTATTAAAAAAGAAAGGTTTAATGAACCATTATCTCGATACACTAGACTTAAAAAATGAAAATGTGTTGTACAACTAGAAAAAAGAAGTCGTACATTTGATGATATCTTTAAAAATAACTTCAACACTTTATTTCCGATGACAAAACAAATATCTCTTTGCAAATACAACAGAATTGAATACCTTCATACAGAAAAACATGTATTTCCAAAATTAACTTTTTTGGGGAGATTGTATTATATGATGTACTCTTTTAGCATTAATGCATTATATAACGAGTTACGACAATGTGACTGGTTACTTATTGACTGGTTACGTCATAAGTCAACTAGTTGTTCATTTCGTCGTTACTGTTTCTTTGTATAGCACGTAAGAACCATAGATATATAATTTTAATTTTTACTTAAGGACTTGGTATATATCATATATCTTGTACCACACGATATAAGTCTCTGTAATAATGTATCCCGATTGTGTCCTCTCATAACAGTGATATATCACTATCACTGTATGCAGTGGCGCACCCAGGATTTTTTTTCGGGGGGGGGGTTTGAAAATTTAGAAACAAGGTGCACAATTTTGGTTTTCCTCATTCTTTTCTTTACAAGGAGGGCTTTTTCCTGGAGAAACGACAATATGCAACTTATAAGGAGCCAATATCGTAAGAACAGGTAAAAATTAACTTTGCTTCATAGAATTTTACTCATGTACGTTGCACCTATAATGCTGCAAAGGCATACTGCACGTGTAAGGATTATGAGTTAAAATCATGTTAAACACAGGCTTACTAATTTGCATATGCTTATTGAATAATTTAAATACTTAATCAGTAGACGCCGACTTTACTGAAATAATAATACAATAGTATACCTAGTTAAAATAATCAGACATAAAGCAGTTGCGCACTTTGTAGTGGGGATAAGGCGGGAAGAATGTTATACACGTGAGTAGAAAAAAGGCCTTTTGAAAATATTAGCCTTCTCCTTGCATGACGAGTCTACGTACGGAGGTTTTGATTTCGATGTCTATTTCGATACTACTAAGCAGTACTGTACATATGGACGTTTTGTAAGACGAAACAAGCAATAGATACAACAGAGGTACCATACAAAGATTGCACCAAGTTAGAAAATGTTTAACATTTAATAGGCCTACTGCAATTATTTTGTAAACAGTGATTTGGTATGTTGTGTCTATTGCAGTCTTTCTCCAGATCTTCTAGTCGAGCCTAGACATTGACAAACATTGTATATTTTGACGTAGGCCTACATAATAGTTTGTGTACATGTTACGATTCAGGAAAAAAAGTAGTAATATCGGTAGAAATGAGCCTCTGACGAAGCTGACGAAAACTAGTTCAAGCTACAAGGTGAAAGTTTAACATTTTTACCAATAAAAAAATTAGTGTTCCGAGTCAGTAGTTATATATTTAACTTATAATTAGTTAATCAACGGACACGTCATGGACAACAAAATCCAGGAATATAGTCAACATTACCCTGGCAACTTAGTTTGTTTGAATAAGTAACGTCAATAACAGGCCCGAGTGTGAAATGATGTGTGTGTTTTAAAAAAAACAACAAATGTAGATTGTCCATAAAGAACAGGAGAGACAATATTAATGAAAAAATTATACTACAACTGTTTAAGTAATATAGAATTTAATTACTTACAACCAATTACAAATATTTAGCTCAATTCTTCCATCCCACTAATGTTTCCTTCGCTGTTATTATTTCTCAAATCGTCTTCACTGTTGCTATCCCGTTATTTATTAATTTTGAAACGAACTGTTACATTATACACTCTTTGGTCTGATCTCCCGTAATCTTTTCAATTTTCATGACATGGTCACATCTTGATGTGCAATCTATGAAAGAAATACACTCAAATTCCTTTTTTGCTAAGTTTCTAACACTGTCTATGGAAAATGCACGTTTTTAGCAGGCTTCGTCACGATTGCCTAAATCAGTTCTAGGATTAAGATCAGGAAGTCAGGATGACAGAGTGGAAGTCGTAAAATGTAATGTCCATGGTTTGCCAAAACAGTGGTTATTATAAGAGTTTTGTAGCTATGTTGGTTTACTTTGTTTAATTAGTGAATAGAACTCAGGTTAAGATAAATGGACTAAAGAAATCCCATTATTCATTAACCAGTTAATCGTGTTTGTCTTTTTTTAATGATGTTGCAGGTTGATTTATTAATTTATTGAAAATTTCAGCCACATTTGTCGATGAAAACGTACCAAAAGCAATAGGAAACTTTTAATAAAATAACACAATACAAAGTTAAGAGAAAATATATAAGAAAATTACGGCAATTCAGAGAAGAACGGCGTCTATCCACGTTTTTTTTTTTAACTGACGTTGAATTCAGATTCGTCTATGTAAACTATAGGCCGTCGTTCTTCTCTGAATTGCCGTAATTTTCTTATATATTTTCTCTTAACTTTCTAATGAGTTATTCTATTAAAAGTTTCCTATTGCTTTGGCACGTTTTCATTGAAATCTCATTTGACGAATAATGTGGCTTAGACTAGATGCACTACCATTGTAATTAATTTATCTCTTAAAAATTGTTTAAGTTACTTTGAATGTTGGTGTTTCCCCTTCTATGAATTGATATTCGTAAATAATTAATCGAGTAGTAGACTTGTCAAAATCGTCTAAATCAGTTTTTATTTCCTTTGTTGAGCATTTTTTATGGGAAGCACTGAAAGATTTTATGTCAGCCGTATACGCGGATGTTTCTTTAATAATTCTAAAAACACTACTTAGAGACACGCCGCACGCCTGAGCTACACTTTCCTGGAACTTTCTTTCTGGTATTCCCTTATCTTCCGATTTAATAAACTTGTACACGTTATACATTATTTTCTGACTCTAACTATGCATGACTTTCCGTTGTACTGAAATTGACAGGCCACTCAGATTGATCTAGTTCACTATCCAAAACCGGAAAATATAGCAATAAACTAAACGCTCACTTGTGATGAAAACTGGTGTTTTTAAAAAAATACGAACACAATTGCATATCATGCGCCGTTGGCAAAAGAACAATCTATTCACGTCTGGTAAACTTACCTATGCTGAATTTTAGTTTATCATTTAGTAATAGTAAAAAGATTACTTTGTAAGAATATAGTAATTAACATATAAAGAAGATACGGTACTTTGTTTATTATGTTCTTACTGTTTGTACATACGGTGATTACAAAATTTTTTCGAGATTTTCGGGGGAGGGTTCTAACCCCCAAAACTCCCCTGGTTGCGCCACTGACTGTATGTTATTGTACGAGTCGTAATGATGAACGTAGATGTATCTGTTTCACTGATGTAACTATGACACTGTAAACTATATATATATATATATATATATAAAATAATCTATGTGTGTGTGTGTGTGTGTGTGTGTATTGTGTTAATAAAATAACAGTGTTTTCATATATGTAATTCTTTGCAATTATAGTTAACTATACTGTATTAATAAAATCATTATATTTTCATGTGCTATTTTTTGTATTGTGTGTGTGTGTATGTTTTAAAATAACACGAATAAAGTTATACAAATAATGTATTAATAAATTAAATTAAATAATTAAATTTTCATGTGCTATTTTTGTATTGTGTGTGTGTGTGTGTGTGTGTATGTGTGTTTTAAAATAACACGAACAAACTTATAAAAATAATGTATTAATAAATGAATAAGATGTTTTAAATAAAGTGTTTTCATATTTCATACGATTTTTGTAATTTCTTATAACATAACCCTTACCAACAACAGTGCGCGTATAAAAACGTAATCATTGTGAGATGAGAACTAAAATGTTGTTTCAGCAAACAAACATTTGTACGCTCGCTTTCATTGGAATGCGGCAGCGAATACGAAACCTGTTTTAGAGTTAAATGCGTCTCTCTAAGACGCATTTACCGATCTGTTAATTTTAATACAAAATAAAAACATCAATTTCCGTTACATATAACAACTTGAAATGTATGCTTACATGTTTCTATAGTATACAAACTACGGTACCATATAATATTGGTTTTAATTATACACACTAAAACGTATAGCGCATCACACACATACACAAGATATATTTATTTAAACAATTTTAAACAACAACGGCTTTTTGGTTGCATGCCGGTTTCGTGTACTGGAGATGCCGGGTTCAAATCCCGGTGGGGGGTGGTGTCATAATTTATATTCACAATCTTAAATAAATTGTCAGTGTAGACTTAACTATATAAAACTCGAAATGTAAATCAATTAGTACCTACTAGGTATATAAACAAATACACACACACACAAATTCTATAATGTATATAGAGTGCTAAAATAAAACATATAACATTGGTAATAATTGTATCACCTAAAACGTACAGTGTTAGCATACGAATATCATAAATGTTGACACACAAGAAATGGACAAATGTAAATACTTCTGTATTACGTTTTATATATATATATATATATATATATATATATATATATATATTGTAACATTACATTTGGCATAGCTTGATATCGTACCAGATTTAATGAAGATCATGGATAAGAAACTTAACCAGAAGAAACATATCTTATAAAAATGATAGTGAAGATGAACAAATAACAATTTTAAACTGACTTAGACTATAACTGACCGTACCCAAATTAATGTTTAGGTAAAGTGATGGAAAATACCCAGATGATGAGATAAAATTCGACCGAAGCCAGACAGCATTATGGACCATTACTATCAGTAAACAAATTGTTTTGTTAAATGTATCTTACAATATAAAAATAATCAAAATACAAATTGAGGGATAATAGGCCCAAATACACAATAGAATGTAAAAAAAAAATATACTAGCAAAATATTAACTAACCAATATAATTGAATAATACAAGAACACAATCATTATAGATACATGGAACATACAATTAAAATAGTGTGATTAATGGTGGACCTAATGTTATAAAATAGAAAGATATAAAATCATTATTAAATGATTAAACTTTTTCTTTAATGTTCGAAAGTAAGAATAAAATTGTGTTTATGTTATTTATAGTTTTGTTAAGTAATGAGTGGATGATATGTCTTATGCAGGATTTATGTAACCAGGCATATACAGATTGTTTGATCACAAAATGTGAATTATGTTTTTTATAATGTTCCAGTAATAAATATTGTTGTAATTTTAAATAATAATACTAATAGAGTTATAGGAGTAGTTTTGATGGTAGCTGCAGAGTTAATAGGTGTTACAATAACAGAAAATAGAAATTTAACATGTCAAGACCTAGGCCTATAAAAACTTTGGAATTTTGTAAATTTTAGGAAATACATTTAGAGTTTTATAAAACAAATGTTGTAATATGGATAGGTTTATAATTAATAGTATACACAGTAAATATGGAATAGAAATAATCAGTTTTAAATTATTTAAGAAAATTCAAATAGCAAAAATGTTACATCAGAATTTCTTAAGCAAAAATAGGCATGTTTGGTGTCTATGTGTCACAAATGTTAAGACCAAAATAATGATGCTATTAGTTTTAAATTCCCAATTAGTATAACAAAGTTATACTAATTTAAAAGTTTTGGCGAAATTCATGTAATAAAATAATGAATTTGTATGACAATGTATATCGGAATCAACCAACCAGATTTCAAGTTTTACCTTAGCAACCGAAAATTCAGATAAATAAAATAGGGACTTCTTTAACAACCATCATTGAAGACAGACGCGTTTTTATAACGTCTTAGCTAATTATATTTTAAATAGAGTAAACCTATACCAAACATAGTAAACGAATCAGGACAGTTATTGAAGAACATTAGAGGAACCCAAGAACAACAAGACACCAATTCGGAAGAATTCAAATCCCGGAAGAAGAATTAAAGAAGATTTGGACCCCACATTCGTCCTAAAAGAATAAAAGAAGAGGATCTGGGTGAATCTGTATAATTTTATAACCTTATTTAACAACAACACCCACATATGAGCACACGAACCACTTAGAAAACTAAACAATAAAAACCCATATACACTATAATACACCAACACTAAAGAACACTTGAAGATAACACAAATTGATTATTACACCTTTTGAATACCAAAAACCTGAACGGCAACTAATAAATATCTAAAACTGTTTATAACCTAGAACTGTGGATAACACACACACGACTACTAGTTTGCACTATAAACATCAAAACCTTTTTATATCCTTATCTTGTAAAGATTGTATTTTGATTTTAAGAGTTGTATTAATCGTTTAACCATAATATTCGGACCGAATACGCCCTGAGATTATTTTATTTAATAGAATAAAAACAACGAGCATCATTATCGTGGTTGATTCCAGTATAGTTATTAGTTACTACCAACTTATGAACAAAGACGACATAATTTTGTCACAATTTGTATTAAAATAAAGAAAAACGAGAAACATAATTGACCAATTCTTTTGAATAAAGATTGATTAAAGGAGTACATCTGTTTGGTTTTATTTTTGCATTATTATCACTGTTTTAATTTAAAGATACGATAACACAGCAAAGCGGACGGAGCGGCAGTTGGCAGCTCCGAATTACGTCATTGGTACTAGACATGCCTCTATCTGAGACAAAACTGTCGTAAACTCCTCGAAGGTGAGTATAGACTTGCCTACCACGCGGCGCAAATGAAACTTTAAACTCTTTATGCCGCTCTCCCAAAGGCCACCAAAATGAGGTGACGAGGGCGGAATAAATGACCATGAAATACCCTGAGAGGCCGTGAATGATTTGATTGATGAGGTGGCATCCTTATTATGCCAAAGATTGTAGAGGTCATGTAAAACATTGCGGGCCTTCCTAAAGTTTGTGCCATTATCAGAATATAATTGACTGGGTATGCCCCTGCGGGACATAAAACGACGTAAGGCAGCTATAAACGCATTGGCTGTAAGGTCGGAAACCAATTCCAAATGAATGGCCCTCGTTGCTAAGCAAATGAACAAAGACACGTATGCCTTAGAGAGAGTTCTGGATTTCTGCCCGCCATGACGAATCATGAAGGGACCACCATAATCAACCGCGCAGAATAGAAACGGCCGTGATGGAGTGACTCTAGGAGATGGTAAAATGCCAAGCCTCTGAACCTGCTGTTTGGCACTAAACCTGAGACACTTGACACATTTACGAATGATGGAGCGAATGACTAACCTGGCATTAATAATCCAACCAACGTTGACGAAGTGAGTGATGCACGAGTTGAGCACCAGCGTGAAGTAGACGAATGTGTTTGCGTTCAATAATAAGGCGAGTAATATGAGCCGATGGATGCAAGACAATAGGATGCTTAGTGTCGTAAGGTAATTGCGACTGCTGTAATCGCCCGCCAACGCGTATTACTCCAGACTCATCAAGAAACGGGTCGAGAGAAGACAACTTACTCCTGATAGAGACAGAAGACCCATTACGAAGACAATTAATCTCGGCAGCAAAGTGGATCGACTGAGATTGTTTTATGAAGAAATTAAGAGCATGATGAATTTCGACGGGGGTAAGAGCGCCCGTTATTTTGTCAGCACTGGAGAGTCTAATATTTTTGATGAACCGAAAACAGTAAGCGTATACGCGTGTCAGACGGTGCAACGAAGAAAAGTCCTTAGAAAGGTCAATAGCCAGGGTAGACATTAGAGAAAGGTTGGGGGTTTGTTTCTCTTCCGCAGTGACTTCAGAAGACGACGGATTAGAAGGTAAAAAGGGTGGAAAAGGATTGGACTCGGAAGATTGAGACAAACAAGCGGGACCGTGCCACCAAAGCGAACAATCGCGCAAAACGTCAGGGTGACACCCCCTAGAGATAATATCAGCAGGATTGTGTCTAGAATTGATGTGATGCCATGTATAGGCTTGCGTAAGACGCTGAATCTCGGCAACACGACTAGCGACGTAGGTTTTCCACCTCGTGGACTGGGCATGAATCCAGTAAAGAGACACCATGGAGTCAGAATATAAATGAACACTATTAATAAACGAATAAAGCGCAGGAACGACCTTAGATACGAGTCGCGATAACAACAAACAAGCACAGAGTTCGATAATAAAGGTTGCGTAATCGCACGCAAGCTTAGAATCACGCCTGATTCGGCGTTCTAATTCAAAAATCTTGCTTCAGCATTGGTATACGATTCCCCCAACTGGAGATGGTCGGACTTAAATGGTAGTGAAACAACGAACCTACCCTCTTGATTGCGATGAGTAGACCCCACGAAATGCTCCTCACAAGCTGACTCGTTATCAGGTGTATTATCAGGGATAGTTTCTGCTTCCCAGAATTTTTCGAGAGACTGCAAAATTTGACCGTCGTTGTTCCTAGCTAGGAACGAAACAGCAGGACCCTTGTAGCGGCAGTGTTTGGGCAGATTGCCTGCAAGAATGTAGCCTAACTTTGTTTCCTGTATAATAGGAAAATGAGGACCGCGTACGTATTTGTTGGCTAAAATTAAATCTAGGTAGAATTGCGCCCCCAACAGTATGTCGATTTCGGACGACATGTTGAAATTTGGATCGGCAAGAAAAATGTTGTCTGGAATGTTAAATTGATTTATGTCAAACGATTGTGCTGGCAGTTTATGGGTTAAAGCAGATAAGACAGCACATTTTGCCTCGAAGCTAAATCTTTGATAACGAGAAATAATGCGTATAGACGCGAGATTAGTGGCATGACACGCGGTATTATTTATACCTGTAATCGGTATGTTGGATAAGCCGTAATTTCTTGGCAAATGATTCCGTACAAAAATTTATTTGTGAACCCGCATCCAAAAGAACTCTTGCGTTTTGTCTGTTGCCAGCCTGGTCAATGACAAACACAATTGCTGTTGATAAAAGAATATTATTTGTGGATTGTAATTTGAGTGAACAGTAATTACTGCTGCTGGTAGAGACTGGCTTCGGCACATTATTTATGTGCAACAAAATATGTATGGTGTCGTTTTGAACAGATCTTACATGCCTGCTTAATCTTAAAATGAGATACAAAATGATCTGATCTAAGACAATTGGTACAACATTTGTGATTTGATATAAATTGTCGTCGCTCAGCGGTGCTTAGTGCACGAAATTTATCACACATGTAAATTGGATGATTAGATTTTCAGCACAAACATGAATAATTACTTGACGCTGAGTGATAACTCTTAAATGTAGTACTGCCAGCAGCGTTTCGTGATTTATGTTTGTCAGATTTATTATTGAATCTTAAACTTAGCTTGTTGAGTTGCTGTCCGGCATCGATAGGCAGTGTATTTTCTAACAGCTGTCTACGTGCGTTTAAAAAATGAGTGAAACCTTGAAAGTTAGGAAGATTGTCAGGGTCTATAGACTCCTTCCATAATTTAAAAGTAGTAGGGTCGAGTTTTGCTGATAATAATTGTATAGTGATAAGCTCGAATGAATTCACTGACAGTTGCATTGCCGCCAGTGAATTAACGGAAGACGTTATTGTATTTGTGAATTCTGCCAAACTTTGGACAGAGTCTTTAATTGTTGACTTGATTTCAAGTAAATTTTGAATGTAGTACTTTGCTAGTATGAACTTGTTGTCATACCTTTGCGGACAGCAAACTCAACGCTATCGACTAGTTTTCATTATAAATAGGTAGTGATTTAATTAAGTCTAACGGCTCATTTTTTAGAGAAGAATGCAAATAATGTAGTTTCTGCACTGACGTTAGATCGGATCTTGCATGCACCAAGTCCAAAAAAATTGAATAAAAATGCTGCCATTCCAAGATATTGCCTGAGAAGCAGGGCAAACTTACCGGTTTAAATTGCATATGGCCCGTTAATACGGGAGGTACAGTCTGAACATTAAAGGTATCAATTAATTGTAAAATATTAGCTTCTGTGGAATATAACACTTCTTCGACCTCAACTCGGTCTTCTTGAGCAGCGTTTATGTCTTTGCAAATAAGTTCGATTTCGGACTGTACCTCATCGTATTTCGTTGCCAAGCTTTTCAAACTTTCAAGTCTGACTGATAAAAAGTGTTTGGTGTTACAGTTTCTATCAAAGTTACTGACAGCTGATTGTATACGCACTATTGCGGACTTTAAGCCGCCTCTATTTCTGACTAACACTTTGAGGCCTTCTTCAGCCATTGTACGCACCTTGAAATGATGTTAGTGAGGTGATACCTTGTGGGCGATGTCCTGAAGCGTCGACGCCGTGGAGAAGATGGCAAACACACAGCTCGGAGAGATGACTGCTTTGGCTGACGTACTGAAGCTAGCAGGTGTAAGCTCTTGCAATGATGTCGTCAGGAGGCTCAAAGGCGACGAGCGAAATGCTGGTTGAATCACGCCACGGTCGTATCAGCGGATATGCTGAGTCGCCCATGATGGCCAGAAATTGGGGCAGAAAAATAATAAATAGGTGATTGATGTATCCGGGAATCCGGCCCGGAGCGACCAAAAAATGTTAAGTATGAAGTGTTCGTGAATTGTCGATTTATGTTGTAATTAATTCGCCAGGATGCAGAAATGATGAAGAGAGAGTGGACTGTAGTTAATACATTTATTGAAAATTATTCACATTATTACAGCATTGAAATGGTTAGGTGTCACTTTTGAATATAAGATTGGCTAATGAGCGCATCGTAAATACAAGTCGTAAAATGTTACATTGAAGAATTAATTTAATGAGAAAGCCTAGAAGGCCATATATAAGTCTTGGGCCTAAGGCCTACATTAATTGTCGCGACAAAGAAGAAATGAATGTGACAAGATAGCAGCGGGCGCAAGGCCGACCGCCGCTAGCGAACGTATGTAACCCACTGTCCAGATGTACGGACATGAATTGAGCAAATTAAAACCGCAGATTAGCCAACCTAGAAATGCAAAAATTACCGCGCTACTGTACAGTACTAGTGATGGAGCGCTCACGCAGTAAACTGGTCGCATCCAAACGATGCCACAAAGCAAAACAATATTTTGTTTCTTTTAAGTTCAACTAAGAACAGTGTGCAACGTAATGTAGCGGTAAATAGTGAGTCCTATATAAACATATAAGATAAAAGAAAAAGAATGAATAAGTGTGCGCGATGACATCTCTACATACTAATTTGTAAGAGAACAATGTATTTAAAATAAAATAGGTACTAAGTATCAAGGTGAAAACCCCTTATCAATAATGATGTAAAGTGCATATCTGTGGAACAAACATTAACATGAGTTATACTACAAACGAGGTTTTCTACCAGACATCCGAGAAGAGCGTACGAGCCTCAGAATCACCGAACTCACTTCAGGAACCTCAACGTCAACGGAAACTACAATAACGACAGACCATCAGTAGACACCCCAAGGACCGAGGAGCCTAATCTGAATCAACATCAGGATACCATAAGGTGACGCGGAAGCCAGTCTTCCGTGATTAAGTAATATTCAAATAAAAATGTACCAAAGACAATTTAAATAACACTTCAAGACTTTTAAGAGTAGTCACTAATTGTAACCAGTAGTATGTAATATGCTTAAAAATATGTGTAGTAGAAAGTAACGCTTAAATTATGGAGCGTCTCTGTTTCTAAAGTTTAAATAAAGTCCATTCTTCAAATGGCAAAAGCTAAATATAGTCCATCCTTCAAATGGACTAAGTTGAAAGATAGTATATGAGTAAATGAGCATTATTAACAGACAAGTTTAAATCCCGGATCCGTGGAGAATTCAAACACATAAACTTCCTTATTTAAAGGGCCCTTCTGAAATATATGTTGTAAACTGTAATCTGTAAATTAAGAATCAGCTATGTTGAAAACCTTATGTAGAGATTTTAAGGTTATAGAATAATAAAGAGATGTCATTATATAACACACAAAACAGTGAATACATCAACAGGAACCCATGCCCATTTTCCTTCAATTCTAGGGATCATATATTATGTATAGACATTTACTAAAATTATATGTGTTTAATTAGAAGTTGGTTAAGTCTATGGCAGCCTGTGTAATTGACCAGAGCCAATGAAGCACAGGTTCCCGGTATTATAACGTAGGTACGTTATAAAATTCCCAACCCCAAGTAATGTGAAAGAATTAAAAAGTTTCTTAAGTCTAGCAGGTTATTACAGGAGGTTCATAAAAGACTTTGCAAAAATCGCTAAGCCACTAAATTCACTATTTAAGGACGGAGTTGAATTTCAAAGGAAATCGGAAAAACCAAGCATTTAGCACTTTGAAAGAGATATTAATAAGCGAGCGTTTGTTAAAATATCCAAATTTTAGTAAAGAATTTGTGTTAACTACTGATGCATCCAAGGAAGCACTGGGGGCTATACTGTCACAAGGGGACGTAGGAAAGGACAAACCTATAGCATATGCAAGCCGAACTCTAACAAAGCCGAAAAGAATTACTCGACAACGGAACAAGAGCTACTTGCCATTGTCTGGGCAGTTAAATATTTTAGACCCTATCTATGGGGTAGGCATTTAAAATAATAACCGACCACAGACCGCTAAAGTGGTTGATTAGTTTAAAGGACCGCGGAAGCAGACTGACCAGATCGACTATTAAATTAAGTGAGTATGATTTTGAAATTATACACAGACCAGGGAAGTGCAATCAAAACGCGGACGCACTTAGTCGAGTAACTATAGCAAATGTAGATATAACGCCAGCAGACATATTAGCTAATCAGAAAAAGGAAGAAGATCTGAAAGAGATCGACAAGATTTTAAAACAATATGAGAAGGACAATCAGGGGTACCTGTACTACATAGACCATAAGGACCGAAGGAGGCTTATAGTTCCTAGAGATAACCAAATAAAAATAATGGAGGCTTACCATGATACACCTTTTGGAGGCCATCAAGGAGCTGACAGAAATTCCGACATTATTAAGGAAAGATATTACTGAAAAACATGGATAAGGATATCGCAGACTACGTACTAACCTGTAAAAGTGCAACGAAAGGAAAACTTCCAACCATGATAGAGCTCCAGTACCCATGAAAATAACTACACCTTTGAAAAGACCGTTCCAAAAAGTTGCCTTGGATATAGTAGGTCCGTTACCAAAAACCTACATGGGAAACCAGTAAATCCTTACTTTCCAAGGTCACTTCTCTAAATATCCTGAAGCCTTTCCTTTACCAGACCAAAAAGCAACTACGATACCAAAGGTATTTGTAGAAGAAATTATATGTAGACATGGCACTCCTCAGACATTGCTTACGGATCAAGGAACCAATTTTACTAGCGAACTATTTCAGGAGATATGCAAATTATTAGACATCAGTAAAATCCAAACTACCGCCTATCACCCAGAGTCAAACGGAATTTTAGAAAGAAGCCACCAGACGATAATGGTGGGACTAAGTCAGTTTATTGACGAAGATCAAAGAAACTGGGACGTGTGGTTACCTTATGTAATGATGGTTTACAGATCGACGCCCCATAGTACAATAAAGTACTCTCCGTAATATTTGCTACACGGACGGGAAATGCTCTTACAAACAAACTGGATACGAGAAGAAATACAGCGAGATTTAAACGAATATGATTTAATACAAGAAATAAAACGAAGAATACAGCTAGCAAATCAGAAGGTGATAGATAATATTCAACGGAAAAAGGAAAACAGTAAAATACAGTACGATCTGAAAGCAAGAGAAAAAAGGTTTAACGTTGGCGATGTTGACGCCATGCGTCAAGGTAAACTTAGTACGATGTTAATACCACCAGAAAAACTCAGTACGTGTCTAAATAAAATAAATCAACAATTAAGGACAGGTTCCACACTGCCGCTTGTTGTCACTCAACAAACAATATATATGTACTATGACTTTATAGAATCCGTGGCGTTACTAGTTAATGGCCACATGATCCGCATTTCCCTAAGAATCCCACTGAAATATGTTGACTTTTACCCTATACGAACCACTACCTATTCTAACTCCCACTCCTTTAACACTAAAGAAAATTCGCTGTATAATTTTATCAATCCTGGAATGGAGTTTCTAGCCACCTCCATAAACGAACAAAACTTCATCCCGATGACGCAGAGACAAGTAGACGAGTGCAAAGGACGAAGTACCAAGATCTCCAACGACCCGAACGTTGTTAATCATCTGAACTCTGGACTAGAAACCTGCGAGATAGCCTTCTTCAAGGGAATAACACCTCCGCTGAACAGATGCGACACAAGAGTGACTTACATTGGAACGTCCATGTGGGCACAGATTCCGAAGACAACAGGTTGGCTGTTCGTCATCCCAAAAGAAGAGAGCCTCAGCATTACCTGCATAGGCCGCGATGGACATCCAGAACATGATGGGACTGAATGGGTTCACGGAATAGGAATACTAGAATTACCAACGAATTGCCAGATGACGGGATCATCCTTCACGATTTACAGTAGATTAGCATATAGATCTTTAGAAAAGGAAAATATCAGTAATGTAATTACCATACCAAATGTAAATTTTAATAGTTATTTTAATCTTAGCGATAAAATGTAGGATGTAATCTCTAAGAAATTGGCTAAATCTAGTAATCATTTCAAATATGTGACTAGTAGATTTCAAGATCTACAAACAGCTAGTATTAAACTAAATATGTTAGATGATATGCGTCAGTATTTACCAAATAATTTTATTCCAGAACCTAGGCATTATATTTCAGCCACAGTTTTAGTGATCCTCATTGTATTAGCTTGGTATTTTAGAATAGATAAACTATGTAGAAACAAGAAACATGTAAAATTTCTCCCGATTACTTTTAAAAGAATTAGAAAAAACAAAAAAGATGAATTAACAGTTGATAAATTAGAGAATATTCCGTTAGAAGAGAGAGTATAAATGAATAGGAGGAAATAACTTTGTATTTAGGAGCAATGCGTCAGGCAAGACGCATCGTCCTAAATAAGGGAGAAAGTGTTATAATATTATCGTTAGTTATTCTAAAAGTAACTGTACGATTTACCAATTGATGTGTTTAGCTGTAAGGGTGATTTAGGACAAGGTGTGTTAGTTCTTACTTAAGTAAACGCTTTATATAACTATTCATGAAAATATTTTTGTTTACTCTAGAAAGACCTAAGACTTGCCAAAGGATACTTTCTCATTTATTCTAGTAATCCGAATAGTAAACAAGTACACTATAAAAACTGACAGGATACAATGTAAAAGCATCAGTTCCAGCGAACTGCTTGTCTGCTTGGCTTCGCTTGGCTCGAGCTTGTGGCTTGTGCCGTATTGTATGTGTTAATTGGTTGTTAGATTTGAGTTGGCTTGAAGTTATAATAATTGTTTTAACTTAGTAAATTCTTGAAGTATTAAATTGTTTAAACTATAAACTGATATTAATTTACAAAAGTATAATGTTATATTCAATAAACCAATAATTCAGATTATCTTGAATTTCTAAATTCTTTATTTAGGCAAACGTACCTCTAACGATTACTTCACTTAGCCACTCGAGTGAGTGATCGCGGTGTTTTACATTCAGGTAGAACATATTTTGTTTCCACTGTACCTACGACGATCGAGTAGACCGTCGTAACAGTGGTGTCAAAACTGGGATAGAACGGTTAACAGTGGAAACAGAGGACACTTCGTAGAAGAGTTGTGTTAGCGGTAGTTCATAAAAATAAAATGGATACCAGTCAGATGATAGATGCATTCCGAGTAATGCTGCATCAAAGACAGGAACAATATAAAGAAGAACGAAGATGGGAAAGAGAAGAAGCAGAAAAACGGCAAGACGAAAAACGTAAGCGTGAAAATGAAACACCAGAGGGACGGAAAAAAGAAGAATTTAGTCGTCAAGCAGACTACTTTAAGACATTCGTACAAGAGGATACCACCGCAAAATTTGTGCTGTTACGAGGTGAGCTGAACAAACTAGTTGACAGAATAGAAAAATCTGTGAAAACAAATATTTCAAGTTTAGAATATTCTATTACAAATTTAATAAAACAAATTAAAAATGAAGTCGAACATTTAGTCAAAAAAATATTTGATAAAGAAAGACCGTCAATAAATGCTGATGAAGATTCAAAATATCAGAGAAATCAAACTGTAGTTCGCAAAGCATTCACTGGGCAACTTATATTCGCCAATTTGAAGCCGCCGCTCGCTTAAATAAATGGACGGAAGAACAAAAAGGACTTTCATTAATTCTTGCTTTAAAAGGACCTGCCGCAGAGCTAATAAAGAAAGTGCCATCTGACACCCAGAACATCTATGGCGAATTAACAAAAGCTCTGGAATTACGGTACAGTGACCATCAATTGTGCGAAGTGTACCGTGTTCAACTTAAAGCGAGGCGACAGCGTTCAGGGGGAGCCTTCAAGAATTTCGAGCCAATAACGACCGACTGACGAGATTGGCTTATCCCGAAAAATCGGAGGACTTCCGGAAGTGGATTTCTCTCATTATGTTTATTGACGGTATCAGAGATAGTAATTGCAACAAGTATTAAGAATGGCACGGCATGATAATAAATCAGACGCTCTTGTTCATGCTCTCCGTTTTGAAGCTGCCAAGTCGGCGACCTACAATAATCAAAGTATGCATCACGTTTTAGCCAAACGGATCCAATATCACTGTATCGTCATAACGGACAGAATAAAGAGACAATTCAAGAACAACAGTTTAAGAATTCAGCAGCACCACAACGATATTTCGAACCAAAGGATAAAGACAGAAGACCGAAGTGTTACAACTGTGGGAAACGTGGTCTACTACAGGTAGACTGTTGGGAGAAGAAAATACCGAGAGAAGGGAGTGATCGTACCAATTGGAGAAGTAAAGCCCCAGAACAGCACACAGTTTCCACGCTAGACAAGACTAGTGGAAACCTGATTATTACTGGATTTGCGGAAGGTAGACGAACATCACTTACAGTTGACACGGGCGCTACGGTGTCTATTGTGCGCCCTGACTTAATCAGCAACCGACGGCCTCAAATTAGCTCTTGTACAATACAGACTGTGACTGGAAGCCCCGTCAATGTGTTAGGAAAGATAGACGTACGTGTACGCCTCGGTCTTCTCGAGTTTAACCACCAAATGCTCGTTGCAGACATTGTCGATGAAGTGATTCTTGGCACAGACATTATGAATGCTTACGGATTCGTTGTGGACTTAAGAGAGAAAGTCCTGAAGGTTGGCCAAGAGAAGATAAAGCTTTGCATGCTAAAATGTCAGGGTCTGCCAATCATTCAATCAAGCAAGTGTCATTGGCCGAAGAAGAAGTCAACAGGCCTTGTCAAGAGGAACTTTTCTTATTCCAGGCGGAAATGGAAGAAAAACTAGCAGAGGAAGTACACATACATGAAACGGCAAAAGAAGTGACTGGAAAGCCAACTATGGGTGTCAAGGAAATCCCCTTGTTTGTTCCTGAGTTAATAGAAGCGCCCAGGGGAAACAATGCTGAAGATGAAGTTACGCAAGAGGTTGCTGACGAGAAACGAACAGACTTGGATCAGCCAGTGTTGTTTAGGTCACCAATACATGACACAACGGGAGTGATTCCAGCAAAACTAGCGGTTGAGCGGAAGACTCGTATTCCTGGGAACTTGACGTTCGGATCACACGAGACTGAATTCGAAGAACCGGAGAATTATCTTTCGAAGGACGTCTACCTAGACCGCCTGGCCAAGTATTACTTCAGAGATGGTTTGCCAGTTCGGGACAAACAGACTTAAGGAGGGAGCAGTGTTACGAGATGCGTAGCGAACAACCCAGAACATTCTCCACTGTGGCAGCTGTTGCGTCATTCAAGTAGGTGGTTCTAGTGAGTCCCAGGAACACTTGAGATAAGCCGCCGGCATGCAGTTACTGGACTGGACCTCAGCGCGGCGTATATATAAAGCCATAGCATCCGGGTTGTCAGTTAGTTACGTGAGCGTTTTTTCGCTAGTGCGGATTGAGTGTTGTTGAAGTGAAGTAGTATTGTGTTAATAATTTTGTGAACTCTATTAATAGTCACTGTTATTCGTGTGGACAAATCTAACTGGAAATATTGTTCTAGTTAATTATAAACTGTTAATTGTGATCATTAAAGCTGGTGATTAGTGACTTAATTGGTGTCTTGTATTTTATTTCCACTGTACCTACGACGATCGAGTAGACCGTCGTAAAAATTATAATTGTAATATAATAATAATTATTATTATATAAATTTCTTTCTTTCTACAGTTTCATTGCGTTATTAAAACAGCTAATAAACATTTCTTAAAGTACTTTATTTAGAGTAGGTAATAAAAAATCAACAATTTCACAAAACTGCAGAAGGTAATAAAGCAAGTTACACTAATCACGATAAATAATATTTTGTGGCTATCGGCAGAAACAATAATGGTGTCATTTAATATGAATTTTATGATGCATTAAAAGTAACGCTGATTTTTCTTTCTTCATTTTTTTATCGTTTGCAGGTGTGCAACTTTTATAGCCAATTAATCTGGTACTGACGTCGGATTTTTCACGTATTTCTTTGTATAAATACGGGCGAGATCTGGATAAAAACTTGTATACAGAATCGGACATTGGCAACACTTTCAATTTCTGGTAAGTGAAATTTTACACTTTAAAGAAATATTATTGTTACTTAGAATATAAAAAATAACTACTAACAAATTGTTTTTATACTTTATATTTCTATTTAAAAACATTAACACACAACTAATATCAACACATGGATATTGGAATTAAATTATAACTTAGACAGAAATACCCATAAAGACTTTAAAACTGAATAAGATATTTATTATACTTAATTTATTTAAAAAATCAAATAATGTCTAAAATCAAATGATATAGCATAAATAAAATTACCATTTATATGCATTGTATATTAACTTTTATTAGTTTTAATTAAAAACTATTAATGCAATAACATTTTAAATAATATTTACTGTTAATCTGACTGGTTGAAAACCTTATATGAAATTAAAATAACGATAGGACAAACTATTAGAATCGAAATGTTGTTGAAAAAGTCAATTTAAACGAGAATAACCAACTACGAATTTGCTTAAATTATAATTTAGAATATATTTAATTAATTGAAATAATATTATTATATTGAAATATACGTTACAACCCACTTACCATTTTTCTGGATGAGTTTTTGTGGCGCGGGTTGAATCATTTACACTCAGCCTTCAAGTGAGTACCACTGTACCACATAACCTTCTTTGTTCAATAACATATCGCATGGTAAGACTTCATCTTCTCCTAGACCATTACTAACTCAAAATTGTTCTATAGGAACAATAGGAACGATTATATTACGATAAATAATATTTTGCGGCTATCGGCGGAATTAATAATGCTGACATTTACGAATGAATTTTGTGACACATTAGAAATAACGCTAATTTTCATTCTTTTTTTCTATCGTTTTCAGGTGTCAATTCATCTGGTACTGGCGTGGGATTTTTAGCGTATTTCTGTGTATAAATACGGGTGAGAATTGGAGAAAAAAAATTATACAGACTTGGATCACTAGCTGGACATTCTGGTAAGTGAAACGTTACACTTTACTTTCAAGAAATATTATTGTTCTTTAGAATTTAAAAAATAACTAGTAAGAGATTGTTTTTAAATATATTATATTTCGATTTAAAAATATTAACATGCAACTGATATCCACTCACGGATACTGGAGTTTAATTAAATTGTATATTACACAGAAATACCCATAAAGACTTTGATACTGAATAAGGTATTTGGTGTATTTAACTTGTTAAAAAATAACGATCATTTCTCAATTCAACTGATATGGGATAAATAAAATTAGCATTTATATGCATTAGATATTACCGATTATTAAGTTTAATTATAATTAATTTATGAAGAAACAATTAGAATAAAAACATTTACTGTTAATTTGAATGGTTTAAACGCTATATGACATTAAAATAACAATAAGGCAAACTATTAGAACAGAGATGTTGAAACAGTTAATTTGAACGACCACTGACAAACTATTCATTACTTTAAAATATAATTTAAAATATATTTAATTGATTTAAATAATATTATTATATTGAAATATAGGTTATAACACACTTAACATTTTTCTGGCTGAGTTTTTTGTGGTGCCAATTGAATACTTTAGACTCAGCCAGACTCTCATTTGGAAGGTTTGTGGGTTGTAAAGTATACATTTATAAAATAAGATATTAATCAAATTGAATTAATTAAATACATTGATTATATTTAAGTAATTCCTGATTTCTTAATTGGTAATTTTATTTCAACTGTTGTGCGGTTATCTTATGCGGAATTATAATAATCAAAAACCAGTTATCGATTGTTTAAATAATTAATTATGTTGTATTTATGAATTAATTTATTTAATTAGTTACCACGCCAATTAATTAAATCGTCGATTAATTTATTATTAATAATAATTAATCGCTTAATTTGTTAAGAATAAATCAACATAAATTTCTGTATTCGTCCGTCAACAATTCTGCTTTAAAATATATACATTTAATATATTTTTAAATTGATTCAGACAGGATAGTGGCCTTGGTAAATTAAAAAATTTTAACTGGTTTTCATTTGAAATAATGTTAAATTTTATGACTTTTACGTATTAAAATAATTATTAAGTTACAGTATTGATTAAAGAACAAATATTTTTTAACTGATGGGGTGGAATATTTTGTGGCGAGATGACTATTTTGGGTTTTGAAATAAACAACTAAATTCGAACTGTTTGCCATTAAAAGGGTGGAACTTGAGAACGTTTAAGTCTATATAGGTCTAATAACTTAAACATGTTGGACAACAATGTTTAAAAAATTCAACTTTCCTTTGTCAATTTTTATCTTAATGTTTTATACACTTACTAAAGAAATTACAACTGCTTATTAATGAAATTACAGTACAATTAAACAAACAAAATTAAAGAGTTACAGGCGTGGAACTTGACAAGAACAAGAAAGCGGAAAAAGGGAAAGATATTGTGGAAAGTATAGTTTCAGAAATATCGTAATGAGGGCGGTACCAATGTAATTGAGGCTTACATGCCAATTTCACAAACTGGAGACAAGGATGCAGGAAAGCATAAGAGGAAAAAGAGGATTGAATCAAGTACGTAGAAACGGGACGAGACCTTAATAGTAATGAATGGGTGACTGGAGTACAATAAATGGGAAAGATAAGGTGAAGACTGTGAAATTGTAGGGGAAGAGAGACTTGGTGTACAAAATCAAAGAGGATCTAGATTATTAGAATTTAGTTCAAAGTTATCCAGATTACATTCAATACATTATTTATGAACCCATCGAGATGGAGGTACGGATTGAGAAGACTAGAACACAGGAAAATATCCGTTTAATTATATAATGGTACGGCCTAGGTTTGAATGGCAAAACATCCCCTGAAGCAGATAGCATCTTAATACACAAGGCAAAGATTAATGCTCTAAAAATTATAGAAACAACAAGAATAAAGTTAGACAACCAATGTTGAAAAGAAGGAATTTAACGCGCGAATAATCTATGAAGAAAGGAACAGTTGAAGTGATTTTTAACACGTTATTGAAAATGGTGTATGTACCGAGGGAAGCCCATTTTCTACAATCTATCTCAATGAAAGAAGAACTGAAACTCGAGAACTAGTGCAGAACTGTCGATATTAAGATAGCATTCAACATGAAACCTTGAATGACTGAGGAGATATTCTAACAAATGGAAGAATATTGTTGCAAATACAAAATTCAAAAGACGATAGAGGTCAACAACGATACAAAATCCATAAACAACAATGCAAAAGACGTTTGGATAAATGAGAAATGCTAGGAAAGGATACCCTAGCAAACAGTATAGACATAACAAGGCTTGTTTTAAAACAAGTGAATAAAAGATCAGAAAGAATTAATGGAGACGAGAAAATAGGGGTGCACTGGGA
Source organism: Magicicada septendecula (assembly GCA_034769895.1). Taxonomy (NCBI): domain Eukaryota; kingdom Metazoa; phylum Arthropoda; class Insecta; order Hemiptera; family Cicadidae; genus Magicicada; species Magicicada septendecula. The sequence continues at coordinate 331,431,002 of CM068376.1, forward strand.
TAGTTATCGTGAAGAGGGGAAGAACACACTAGTGGTACGTTAAAACACAATGGCCGAGAGAAGAGGAATCAGAAAATATGCTGGTAGAGGATACGGATGTTGAAATGGCGATAAAGGTTAACAGTTTTGAGGTCAGTATTTTTCAGAACTCTAAAAACTATAAACCCATGTCGTTTCAGATTCACGGTGTCGCTAAAAGGCATTAATCTGTTTGTGTTAAAATTGTCAGTTACAGCATACTTGAAATCAAATGTTTTATTTCTCTTTTTCAGAATTCAAAATGTTGTTAATGGAAATAATACTAATACTGATTAGTATTGGTGAGCTCACAGCGAACGCATCACGTAAGTTCAAGTATTGTAGCTTCGTTAGTATTGTAGCTATTATGTGATTGTTACTGATGTTAGAATCATCATTGGCGATTTCACTGATAGCATCACTGAAGCTTTGCTATCTTTCGCATACTCCACCTTCTGTATTTCAGCTTCTAACTTTAGTTTCATTAGCATTTGTATACCCTACTTACCTACTTAGCATGTTTTAGCGGAAGACATATTTTCTTGCCATGCTAGAGTAGCCCCATCCACAGTCTCTCCTGCCTTACACGTTGAAACTTCATTAATTAGAAATTTGTAAGTTGTGGTGGGAGAATAAATCTATACATTCCCACCATAACTTTAAGGAGAAAGTATCTATACTTTCAGCTGATCTGCTTAAATGACACAGAAAACTTTGTGCAAGGCGTGTTAAGGGTTGCTGGGACAGTCGCTGTAGAAATTCTTCCTCGCCTCCTAAACTCTCTGTAGAAAACTCTGGCATAGGGTTCTACGTCAGTCACTCCTCGTATTCGGAACCATTATACAATTGCTTCAGAGCTATACTCCTTCAATCTATCGGACTGTGATATAATTCCAGCCCGAATGTCTTCCTCAGTTTAGATACCCATGCAAACCAACTTACCCATTCGAAGCTCACTACACATCCACGCAAGACAGCCCATAATTATTGTGATGTACATAACACAAATGCACCGGTCAGTCTTGCATGCCACATATTTACTTCTTTAAAGCTGTAGAATTCTGGAAACCATTTTTCCTTCAATTAGTTTCATTAAATCAATACTATTATTAATTTAATGGTTGTTCACGTAAAGGTAGACATAAGTTATCTTAATAATTATATACTATTATTTTATTGATACATAAATAATTCAATTTGTCAGGATAGTTTAAAAACAATTTAAATTACAAAATATAAATACAAACAAAATTATGCAATACTATCACGATAATTTTTTACGTACTAATATAGCAATATAGTATAGTAAAAGTAAGAGATGCATACAGGTACAGAGTCGTCTGACTGCGGAGAGAGATCTGTAAAAAAAAAGGAACTTCAATGGGAAGGAAGATTGTAGGCTGAACCCACAATGTATGACAGGTTAAGATGTTCAAATCATTATAATTGTCGGTAGAATTTTACAAGTACAGTATACTAAATGTTTAATATTTTCAATGTGGTATAGGTTTCTTGATGTTATTTCTAATTCAGTTATCTTTATTATATAAATACTGTTTTAATTTAATATTTATACATGCATGTTTGGGCAATCGCAGTTATATATGTAAGAGGCCTAATGTGAAAATAGACAAAAATAATAATTAACTATATCTATAACTATATGTAGTATGTACTGAGCAGACAGTATGAACCACTTTTTTTACAGTGATTTTCTTTATATGCAAATAATTGAACACAAGATAATTTAAAAATAATTTAAGGTTCAAAATAGAAATATACTGCAACGATGCAGCGATATGCTGTATTGAGCATTGATTTAAATAAATATAAAATTTGTAAAATTATTATAAGTTTGGGGTAAATGGACAGGTCTGAGATTGTAAAAATGTTTCATTGTTACACTAGGGGAGAAATTAACCTGTTCCAACAGGCTAAGAACACCTGCTCGAGTGTATGTATGTTACGCGTGTATCTTGTGTGTGTTAGTGATGCACGTACAGACACGAATCACCCCCCCCCAATCACGAATGTCAGCTACCCTCCCCAATTAATTACTAAAATAATTATTTTAATTCACTGTGTGAAAACTAATTAGTGTATAAACAACAAAAGGCACCAAAGTGTGTGTAAATTTTATAGGTATCCACAGTAAGAAAATGACGTTAATAGGACACACTACGCGAAGTCAGTGCGAAATAAATGTGCCAAAAATACGCAAATTACACTAAGACGCTCAAATTATACAGTGAGTGCTTAATCGAATTAGCTATGATTTGTACTATCTCAATTCCGTACAAAACATTGCCATTTGCAAAAAATTGCAAATATATGAAAAGGTTCGGGAGTGGGGGCTATCATGTGATCTGCAGGTCTCGACAGGTTAATTTCGGAACCAACAGGTGCGGAATCTCGAGAGGGTAAAGGGTTCGACTGGAAGCCCTTCTCTTCTTTTCAAAACACAGTTGCAGTCGGACATGCTGTCCGTCGGCAGAACAGTTTTATTTTATTATAAGTCTCATCTACGAACGAATAAAGACGTTCAGTAATTATGTTTACACTATTTCGGGAAACGTAGAGTACCGGGACCGTTTAAGTCAGCAAGAGTATCAACAGAGAAGCTACAAAGAGCGACGCGAGATACTAGACGTTAGGAGATGATTTTTAGACGGCTAACAGCCGAACGAGATCCACCTCGCAGCAGATAGTAATTCTCTAGGACGGACCACACCCTGATGGAGAACGACGCTGGACTCTGAACATATCCAGGACCACGCCAAGCCAGGAGTAACGGAAACCCAACTCTGGACAACGCTGGACCCCGTCAATAAGTCGTAAGGTCATCAAAACTCGAGGTGACATGCATAATGCATTTATAAATAATTTTTTTAAAAGAGCTCATAAAGACTATATAAAGAGACAATGAATTAAAACAAAAAAGTTTATAATTAGAAAGAATGTAATACAGTCTTATGTAAATGTTTTCGTAGTAAACAAGCGATCGCATATAGAGAAATATAGAAAAAAAAATGAGTTTAAATTTGAGATAGTATATTTTTTTTTATCAAAGTGAAATAATTGAAATGATTTGATATTTGCATTTTGTAGAAAAGAATAATTTAAATTTTGAATACGAAACAAATGCCAGTCTAAGTGTAAACAATATATTTTTAAATTATTTAAAAATAAGGAACATTGGTATAGACTGAGCAACCTAAGGTCAGATCTGAGTTAAATGAAATCAATTAAAATAAAACTTAATTACATTAAACTTTTTTTTATTAAATCAATTTGAATAAATGTCTAGATTAAGATTATTAACATGTCTAGAGGTAAGAGTGTTTAAATGTGTGTAACACCGTAAAGCTTAAGAGATGAACTTAATAATGAGTGATATCTTGATCGGAGATTATTAACAATGTTTTATTATTTTTAATGCTTGTTAAAACAATAAACATGAAATTTTAATTACTCATAAATTTACTACTCTTATTATAGTTACACCTGGTATTGTTATAATTATTTACAACCTGCATATACAAAAGGTATCGTTGTATAAATTTGGCGTCCCAAAGAACGTGGGGCCACATAAATTACAGTATATCTAATTTGTGTTATGTATCGTTGTAATACATACAAAGTAATTTAATACTATCCAGATATTTTTGTACTTACTGTAGCAAAATAATTTTTACTTTTAATTGAAAATTTATAATATACCTTATTGTGATCCGTCTTGCGATCTTGTAGTAATTTTTTCACTACATGTTTCGGGAATAAGTTCCCATCTTCAGTGAAGAATTTTTTTAACGTCCTATTATATAGGAATCGTCGGCGAAAATATTACACACACACAACTGTTACAAATAACATAATTAAAGCCGTTAACACACAACTATCGAAAACAGTGCGCACTGCTCGACTATCACATTTCGTATTTTACATTCCCTAGGAAATGTGACAGTCGAGCAGTGCGCACTGTTTTCGATAGTTGTGTGTTAACGGTTTTAATTATGTTATTTGTAACAGTTGTGGTTGTGTTTTTTGTTTGTGTGTGTAATATTTTCGCCGACGAATCCTATATAATAGGAGGATAAAAAAATTCTTCACCTGAAGATGGGAATTTATTGCCGAAACATGTAGTGAAAAAATAACTACAAGATCGCAAGACGTATCTCAATAAGGTATAAATTTTAAATTAAATCTTAAATGCTATCTGGAGACTGTATATAATGAATTTTTACTTGTTAGATAAAATATTCGAACATCTAACCAACGTACATTCAAACATACATTTAACAGACTAATAAGAAAAAGACAACAGTAATGTTATTATTTAATCGAACTATTTCAAGAAACAACAAAATATACACGAAACCTACTTAACGTCCTACTTATATTACAAAATATACACGAAACCTACCGGCAATAATTTGACTATTTGTAATAACTCAAACCACTTATCAGTACAGGAAAAGGTAACTTCGAAGCAGTCTTCAATAGAATGTGCATAATAGCCCTAAATGCAAAGGTAATTAAAACGAAAGAAATAACTTACGTCAAATTCCCTAAGAAAATTGTAATTATCAAAAACTCTGAGCAAAATGGAAAATAATAAAATATAAAATAAAACAGTACATTCAAGAACCATAAAATCCCAAATAACAACAACAACAACAACAACAATAATACTAATAATAATCATAAAAATAATTGAAAAACTAGGCTACATTCCCTTACATAAGAGACGACTGCATAACGAAATTTACTAATCACGTTGAAACACAGATGATAATGTAACATACAAAAAAACAAAAACAATATGCAAGTACTCACAACAATGATGGTACACTAAACAGTGGAATCTACAAAACAGAACGCAAAAAAAATTACGTACATCAGATAAAAATATTATAAACTAATGATTTTTAAACATAAATGTGTTAAAAAAATGTACAATCCAATCAAGCCTCACCTAAGAAAAAACACCTTGATAGTAGCTTAATGTAGCATTAAAATGAATTAATTATAAATAAAAATATAAATGTAAGAATTGCGTAAGAAATATAATGTACATGTAAAAACCGTACAGGTACCTATCGGAAGCGACGTTTTCTTTCGTTTCTTCTTTAGTTCGCCTAACAGCTGAATTTTTCATCTTCCAAGCCCGGAGGTTCCTTCTCGATGACGTCTTGCAGCAACCAACTTTTTCTCAGGCTCTGTCGGACTCAGTTTGTTTTCCTTCGACCAACGGTACTCATGATTAATCTTTTCATGTCCACTCGTCTTAGGACTTCTTCAATTGTTACACTGGCCATCCTATCATGTCTTCAGGTGTTTCTTCGTTCAACATCAGTTGTATCAGGTCATTCACATATTTAACGGTGGTGCTAGGTGTTCCCTCCCTATTCTTCCTTGGCTAAACTTTGTCCACAGAGGTTGAACAGAATTAATGGTATGGAAAATCCTCTTCTTATCTCCACACTGTTGGTCTCTCCAAGGTGAAGATTGATGCGTGATCTTCTGCCATTCCATTCAATGCAGACAAGAGTAATAGTTTTTATTTTCACATTCCTAATGAACTCAATTCTGAAGAACGTAGTCTGCAATTTTTTTAATACCTAGTCGAAATTAGTAGGTACTACTGTTAGTCAAAAAGTTGACCAAATGGGTTACTACATTTAGTCCTTGTCGATGTTAACATTCTTTCTGTAAACGTGCATCAGACAAACATATGTAACTCTCTCTCTCTCTCTCTCTCTCTCTCTCTCTCTCTCTCTCTCTCTCTCTCTCTCTCTCTCTCTCTCTCTCTCTCTCTCTCTCTCTCTCTCTCTCTCACACACACACACACACACACACACACACACACACACACACATTCTAATCTGACTTCTTAAATTAATATAAAGCAAAATTAACGTTTTTTTATTACTGAAAGCAGCTATGTTACAGGTTTATTATTAACCGTTGGAAGCGATCTGGCTATATCCTCCGTCTTTCAAGGGAGGCCTATATTTGATTAGCAATCGAAAGTTTATTATTATTTTTTTTTTACATTCATTCTGTATAAATAGTTAACCTTAATTTTTCATTACAAATAAATTTAAGGATGATTCAGTATACGTTTTCGGTTTTAGTTTGTGTGTGTGTGTGTGTGTGTGTGTGTGCCTGTAATACTTAATATTTTGCAGAGGATAATTGGTTTTTATAGTATGGACATGCAGAAATGTGTGCCACTGTGTTTCATATTTTGATTAAAACATGCAGACGATTTCTTCGTTTTCCGTCAAAAGAACCATTTTGATGTGGTAACACACAATATATGCATTAACTAGTAGAACAAAGCGTCCATGAAAAGTATAGTGGCTGACGATGGAAAAGTGAGGTTTTTACGTACGTGGAATAATGTGATAAGCTTAGAGAAGGCAGACATGATCATAACTGGATTTACAGAACGGAGAAACTTTACGACTGGTTCTCTGGAGTCGAAAAAATCCATTGTATACACAGTTAATAAAACTTGCATATAGACAGTCCAAACGCTTTAAGCGTCTCCTCCTACTTAACAGTGTTTCTAATGTCCACAGATCACATCTAAAATACAAGTGCTGATTCAGAACTTAAACATTTTCTTTAACGTTAAGAAACATATAAGATTGGAAAATTAGAGGAGATGCTATATTTACCTAACAGCTCAAAAGGACATAAGTAGTCTTACTGCAATTGATTTTTAACGGCAAATCCTGCTTGTAAGATAAGGAAAAGAATTTGAATAGAAATGGGTTATCAGAATTACAACGTGAAAAAGTGAGTGACGTACCACGAACCTTATAAGAACAGTTAAGAGTAAATGGATGATTAATCCTATAGGAAAGGAAACACTAGTAGAACGCCGAATGATGGAGACAAAGAGAACAGTAAATGTTATAAAAACCTTTCTTCAAAAGTGGATATAATCTAAAATTTGCATTTTATTCCGAAGTTCTGTCATTCGGCCAGAGAATGAATCACACGTTAACACAGTACTCATAATTCAGTTACAGATTATGAAAGAAATTCTATGACTTTGACAAACCCAGGTTTACTAAATATAAATCTATATTAACTGAGAATCTAAACAAACGTATGAAAACGGGTATACTTTCCTGAGAACGCGTGACTAAAAACTACTGAAGTAGCTGTTTCTGAGAACGAGTGACTTACAGCTATTTAAGTACCTAAAAATTGACAAGGCTTCAAACGAAGCAGTGTATTGTTGCATTGTGTGTTTTTCAGCTGTAAGCGAAGTTTTAGGAAGTATTAAGTAGTACGGGCAATGATTATATTCGGTAACATGTAAAGTCTGTCCAATGTAACGAATGCCAGCTTAAAGGGGTTGGCAAGGAATTTGTTAAAGAGCTATGCTTGGAGCGTTGATTTTCACGGCAATTGGCTCGTGGACGATTCGATAGGGAGAAGGGAAACTGCTGGCATCAATACGTTGTGTTATAGATTAATGCGTCGTGTTAATAATTTAGGTAATTTGGAGAGAGAAACTTGCTAATGATGAGGTTTTTTTGAGAATTCAAGAGGAAGAAGATTTTAAAAAAGTAAAGGTCTCAGCTAATTACGTAACACTTCGGCACAATTAATTTATAATGTAATTAAAGAAGTAACAAGTTTGTTGCAAAACAATAGTCTTATAAGTGACAAAACAATTTGTTTATTTGTTTACTGTCTGTACGAGCCCACCATACAAGCTTCGTTCTGAGATAGTGGCTCAATTGAGAATCGGTCCTTTACTCACACCTTCAGACCCGCTGCGGAATATCCCTAAAATACATTCAAATTGATATTAAATTAAAGTGTCTGAGTATTTATTAGAGGACATTAAGCACCATCTTAGACAATAACATCAAAGTGTCTGAGTGTTTATTAGAGGACAGTAAGCACCATCTTAGACAATAACATCAAAGTGTCTGAGTGTTTATTAGAGGACAGTAAGCACCATCTTAGACAATAACATCAAAGTGTCTGAGTGTTTATTAGAGGACAGTAAGCAGCATCTTAGACAATAACACCAAAGTGTAACAGACTGATCCCAACGACTCACACGTTTAGCTCTTATTTTGTGTGATTAAAAAATTTCTTCTGAGCGTGTTCTTTAAATTTTCATACTTTTTCTTGAAATATACTATGATGTAACTTATAAAAAGGGTATAATAATACAGTAAAAAAATTACTTTATATAATTATTACTTTCAACTAGTAAAATTATCAGAAAATGTTTAAATAATAACTTATCGCCTTTGTATTATAGGTTGTAAAAGTTTTGATGCCAGAAGAGACAGACAGCTGGGAGGTACAGTTCTAATCGAATACTTGGAAAACCCTGGTGGACGGCCAAATAGACCACACAGACGCCCGGAACGTACGACAACGCAAGCGCCAAAACCCCAGCGAATGCGCAAACCTCTGACGGCGACAGCTACCCCGCAAACCCGAAGCACAAAAAAACAAGTAACCTGGCCACCCCATCGTATACCTCCGACCGCTCCTCCAATGACGATCGCCCGGCCGGAGTATCCGTACTGTTACGACGACGATGAGGATGACGGTTGCGATTGGGTGTGCTTACCTAAAATAAATGAAAACGATTGTGTTTGGATGTGTGCACCTAGGAAACCTGAAATCCTCTCAGAATGCGACTACGACAATAAACCTAACAATGATTTGACGACACACCGTCCTCCAACCACTCCTCCGACGACGATCGCTCCGCCGGAGTGTACTGACTATGATGATTGCGATGATGATTGGAGGGATTATGATTGTACTTGGACGTGTATACATCCAAAGAATGACCCAAACAACTGTACTTGGATGATTGAATGTACAAAAAAAAAAAAATCCACCACAGACGGCCGAGTGTACCGATTACGATGATTACAGTGATTGTGATTGTGACTGGAAGTGTATACATCCAAAGAATGACCCAAACAATTGTACTTGGATGTGTAAACCTAGGAAAAAACAAAACTGATTCAAGTTGGAAAGTAATCAAATATTTAAGATACTGTTTACACAATATTGTTATAAAATAAAGTTGCAAATCTAATTGAATTTTTTGTTACTTTATTGCTTACCTTAATAGTTTAATTTCACCTGCTTCCCTGCCGTTTGGGAAAAACATTTTGAAATATTTTAGCTTCACCAGTTAACAGTAAAAGTAAATTGTATTGACAAACTAAGGGAAAAATTGATACTTTCGGGGCCAAATGTGTTCTTTGAACGAACAATAGGTCTGCAATAAATGTGACCTCGAGAAGTGTTGGGGAACAGTTTTACAATCTCTTTTCTTACCTGCAAGTATTGCCTCACAAGAACGATTTTGTAAACAGAAGATCTAGATCCTTATATAAGCCAATATGTCTGAATATATTGGTTGTTCAGATCTCCTACACGTAAACCCACTGTTTTCGTTTCAAATGCTCAAACTCACGTATCTGTCTGTCTGTCTGTCTGTCTGTCTGTCTGTCTGTCTCTCTCTCTCTCTCTCTCTCTCTCTCTCTCTCTCTCTCTCTCTCTCTCTCTCTCTCTCTCTCTCTCTCTCTCTCTCTCTCTCTCTCTCTCTCTCTCTCTCTTCCTCTCTCTTTATTTATACTAAGTAATGTTTATTTATTGAAATAACAGATTTTACCCATCACAGCGATTTAGAGTTTTAAAGTTTCAAACTTCTGCAGACACTGCAAAACATCAATAGGCCTATTTCAAACAACTGAGTTAATTTTTTTTTAATTATGCTTATTAATTATTTACAAAAATACGGTTTTGCACAACTTTATTTACTGCACTGAATAAACCAAAAGATTTAGTAACAAGTTTAATGACGAAAACAGCTTATATTAGAAAATAATTAATGAAATCAATATTCATTTATAACTTGCAACATTCATGTAAATGAATCTGTAGACTCTGGTTTCTCAGTACATTAGCACAACAATGTTAATACTGTTATAACGTATTTATGAAATACTTACACTGCTATATATCTGTACATCTTTGTGTGTGTGTGTGTGTGTGTGTGTGTGTGTGTGTGCATAGTAAGCGTGAATATTTAACTATTACTTTGTAACGGCTCAAAATAGAACTGTTTCTGACAGTGGGTACTGTGGTGCAGTTGAGTCAGACAGACTTATAAAGGAAGTTGTAATGTAACGTTAAATATTTAATAACTAGACACTTGGTCTAGATGGAAGAAAAGTGTGCCGGAGCCCATAGTGACAGGACTTGCAATAAAACACTTTTGACAGTTCTTTTTATTAGTGTTTCATAATCATTAAATTTCACTACAGTTTATGACAATGATTCTTGTAATATATAAGCATGTAATAATATTAAGAATGTAAGAATTGTAATAATAAGAATGTACAGCAATAAGATCATCTTTCTTGTTATATCTTTCTTTTTAAATAGAAATATATATATATTGAATGCACATGGATGGCAATCACCACCAGTAACCATAAGGTTTAATCCACAGTATCACAGGTGGATACTCTTAATTAATATAGTAATAATCACAGTATGTAATTAGCGGACATGTTCTGACAAAAATTCTGATCATTAAACAAAAAAAATACTGTTTACACAAATAACCTTTCTACTAATATTTATGAATGCAATTAACAATAAAATTAATCAAACAGCCTGACAAGCAGGGACTCTTATACAGTCAACAATACGAATCAACATACTGTATATATTTTCACAGGGCTAGTTCTAACAAATTTGATCTGTTTCATCGTTTAATGCTTATAACATTCATCATTTTTCATCTTCTAGAAAATATATCTATATATATTCAATGTGCTGTAATAACAGGAATGATAAGTAATTTTAACACTGTAAATAAGCAGAGTACATAAAAGTGAATGCCTTTCTTAACACAGGTTATAGTGAATCAGAATTATGCATTGATTAGACATGTTCTGGCACAATTTTACTAATTATAAATTTGAAACTATAAGTTAGTTCATATACATGTCCATTTCTGCTTCGAACACCGGAAAGTGTAGTAATTGTTGAGTCTGTATAAATGGAAATTTCCCACCTGTATTTGTAACAAGTCACTATACAGTGCTGGGCCCCAAATTAAACGTGCTACATAAAATATCATTATACGACAAATGTATCACAAAACCACAATACATTACAATAACGTAACACAATATATATCAATAATATAACACTAGGTACCACAGTATAATAAAATTAGCTGCTACCTATAACTCATCATAAATCTAGTGTTCATCAAAACAGACATAATAACTAACTTACATGCAATGGAGGGTGATATGTAAAGAAAATTATACTACCAGCTGGTGAGCAGAGTTAAACTAATTTATTCATTCAGAAACAAAATTAGCCTCTTGATGCTGAGTAATTACGGATCAGCCAGCATGTAATAATTCTTTTTGTTTAATTAAATTCTGAATAAATTAACTGTTGAATAAATTGAAAAGTGAATAAATTAAGCCGTGCATAAAATCTTTACTAAGTGTCGATTTAGAAGGTGAATCGAACACTGATCCAAATTAAGTAGAATAAATCAGTTCTATGAATCAGTACAAGTTTACATTTTTAGTTACGCGCAGCAAACATGCTGTGATCTGTTAGCGAGTTTCTCACACTTGCTTATACTTGAAGTCTCTGAAAAATGTATACGTTCATATTTCCTTTCTTGCTAATTGTATGGGAGTTGGAACTACAGCTGGGTGTTGTTAATTAAAAGAACATTGTTACTTGAACAGCACAAGGTGTATAGAGGTGTCGAGTCCGCTCCTGCTCACGCCATGCGTCCACGGGTTACAGGTTCAAGCTTCTACGTTGCCTGTGGGAAGTATCTCCGTAAGTGAAGCAAAACTGTATGAAGAAACGAATTCCTGAAGTTCTTAATCCCGTTCATGGAACCAAGTTCACACTGTAAATTCCAAATCTTTTAGTATGGGTTTACCATTACCGTGTTCACATATTCAACCATACAACACCTGACAGACACTTACAAAATACAGTTATTACAATCACAAAGTTACTGCTCAATTCTATAACAACATTAAATTAACGTAAAAAATTACATATCTTTCTTTTCTGTACTCAACTGGCTGAAATTGGCTTTTGTTAAGAGGTTTACGGTTACAAACATGCTACATCATGGTCCGTTACAGATTACAATTCTTTTCTTTTTACACAAATTACATACGATTGGTTCTACAAAAATGACAAACAAATATAATTAGCCACCAGTACTAAACAATAAGGACCAAAATAATTAAAAGTACCTTGGTAAAAGAGGCTCCAAATTTCGGCGTCGACCTGGAGACGACGGGAACTCTGCTCACAGCGATATTCGCTAGTCGACTAACCCAAACTTGTCTGGCGAAAACCCTTCTAGGGAAGGAAAGGGGGTAGCGCCGTGACGTCAGGACATCGAGCAAAGTACGAACATAAACCCGTAACGCGACAATATACTTATTTTTATTTAATTCGGTAATACGCTTATCGTTGCGTTCGACGTGAGCCGAATAACTGCAATATATTTTAACGCTGGTCGACGTTACCGCGTGTGATGGTGATGATTAGCAGGGTTGTTGGTGAGCTGGAAACGGTTGTTCACTCTCCTTAGGGCGACTGTCCTCCTGATGTCCTGGAGCATGTGTGTGTGTCCGGCGGCGTTGGGGAGCTTTCAGTCGACATCTCTGCCGATGGTGACAGATGGTCAGGTCACCATTTCAGCCTCTCCCTTTCTCTTGGCGGATCGAGGACCCTGTAACGTTTCAGTGTACAGTAGCCGTCATGACATATAACTATCCCAATTATCTCTTACCGACACCACACACACACTGTCACAATTTTATACACCCCAATATTGTGCACCAGCAACACTGTTTCATACAATTAGTGAGTTTGAAAGTTCACATTTATATTTTCGTTTACATGTACGATTTCCAAAAAATTCTCAATTCAACTTGCTATTACCACCACTTTCACTTTTGGTGTTACGTTTATTTTATATTACTTTTACATTTAAGTTTCTAAAATAATAGGGTGCAAAAATCACCACGTGCTCGCATACATTTATGTATACCGGAAGTAACCTGCTGAATGCACACACATATACTCGTCCTCACACAATTCTCGTTTATTAATTTAACACATAATCCGTTAATCAAATGACAAAGAATAAATAATGATTTTTACCTGAGACACTTTCTGATCAGTGACACATAGTATTCAAAAGAATGTAGCGGTGGCAGAAATTCCTTCCAAGTCGTCAGACACCAGTACCGTAGGAAAGCGAAATTGGAAATGAGGACGATTCACGTTTTGCAATGGGCCACTAGGCTTTGTGTTAACGTGCTACAAGCTGTCTATCAGCTGATCGACCGGCCTGCTTTATTGTATCGGCGCTCACTTATCAAACCGTCATTGGCGCCGACAACAACTGCCTACGATGCCTCGGCGCGATTTTTCAAATATGCCGACCGTCTCGGCACAGTAAATACCGTTCTTAGGTTTATCTTTATTGCAGCCTAATTGCTCACACGAAAAATAATTTCTGGCCCCACGTGTAACACTTTTTACCCAAACTAAAAATCAATTAGAATTTGACTGTAAATTGACTATCCTTATGTAATGCTTGATTAGGATAAATCTAAATACACTAAACTGAATTCAATACAAATTATTTAGAATAAAATATTAATAAAGGCATACGATTCACTCCAAATAGTCTTCCACGTTACGTACTAAACATTCAACCACTGTATAACAAATTTTCAAAAGGATCTCAAGATATGCCAGTTTTTTAATATTATTACGACATCACAGATGACAAGTGATTATCGGGCGATATTACTGTGTGCGTTCAAGTGGTTATTAGTGAAATGTTTAATAATCTGGCGGGATAATTGTAACACAATTGTGTTTAACGTTAGTTGACATTTTATTGCATGTGACAAATTTTTATTTGATTTATTGTAAGAGACTGTGTTGTTAATTACAAAGTGTTTCACTGTGAAATTAAACCTGGTGATTAGTGACTTAATTGGGGTCTTGTATTTTGTTTCGACTATACCTACGACGATCAAGTAGACCGTCGTGACAATATATTAAATACATAGTTTGCATCTACACGATCCATTAAGCTCTCTCCTCTCTATCTGTTCTCAAACTTTGACCCCCGCATTTTCATCAAGTCCTCCTTACAATCATCTATCCGTCTTTTGTTAATCGGACTCGCTTTTCTCCTTCTTCTTGCTGTAATATATTTTCGTACAGTTCAGCGTCTTTTCTATTGAGTCAGTTTCCTTGTGTACTCCTTTCTACGTTCTTCTAAACAATTTTCACTGCCACATTTTTAACAAAATCTTTTGTTAATTGTTCGTGTTTCTGAAGGCTAATGAACTTTGATATGTGGACGTTTTTATACGTTCTTATCTGGGAGATTCTTATTATATTTGAAGGTTTGAGGATAGCGTGATTAATGTACATATAATTATATATAATTAGGGGAATGAATAGTTTGTTAGTTTTGTATAATAGTTTTATACAATTTTATTTTTGGGGGTACGCAAAATATTTTAATTCCTATAGCCTACGTATATTTGCCTCCACTAATATTATAAAGATTCCTTAGATGAAATGTCTGAATTGTATTTACTGACCTGAGGAAAGCAAGAGAAGAAGTCAAATTTGACCGACAGGTGATAACACGAATAATATGTTTTAGTATTGATATTAATGTTTTGAAAGTCACAATAGTTAGGATAAAAAATAAATAAATACTCCATTGTTACCACAGTTCATTTCTCTGTTTGATATTGATGCAGTTTAATATTGTTACGACATTACAGAACAATCTACGTGTTTGTCGAATGTTCCAGTGGAACCCGGCTGTAATGTGTGCGCGTACCTGATTCTCATCGCCTTCGGTAGACTGTACCAGAAGTCGCGCGGCCGCGCGCACTGTATCAAGGCCGCAATGAATTACGCTCTGTTTTCCTTTATTGTTAATGCGTAGTTAGGACGTTTCTGGATTTTCGGCGGGGTATAAATACAAGTACTTAGCGACGTTCAGTTCAGTTTGAGTTGCGAGTCATTGGCGGGAGATTACTCTGTGCGTTCAAGTGGTTATTAGTGGAAAGTAATTATTGTGGCGAAGTGTTATGTGTTCTATAACCGTGCTGAACAATTGTAATACAATTGTGTTTTTTATCAGTTGACATTTTTATTGCGTGTGAACAATTTTTATTTGATTGTTGTTAACAAGAGACTGTCTTGTTAATTACAAACTGTTTAATTGTGATAATTAAAGCTGGTGATTAGTAAGTTAATTGGTGTCTTGTATTTTGTTTTCCAGCGTACCATACGACAATCAAATAGACAGTCGTAACAATATTACTTGCGTTTTAGACTTTTATGAATATTAACTGTTTATGAGAATGAATTCCTCGTAAACTTGAAAACGTAGGAAATACCTTTCTTTTAGTCTGCTTATGTTAAGAGTAAATGCGTGCCCGCGCGTGCGCACACACACAGACCATAATAATTTATATACACTGTGTGTTTTAAGTAATGTTAAATTAATTAAGCATATCTCCGAAAGCGAAAAAGCAATTAAAATATCCTATGAAAATACAGCATTATAACTCAACAAAATTCAAATCGTAAGATAAATGCCGACGAGCAATATTTCACACAACAGCAATAAATTAAAATATTTTAACATCAGTCAAAACGATCTATGATAAAATTAATTTTGGTTTCATAAAGGAAATATTAAAATAAATAATTGCATGTTGAAAACAAACTATAAATGAAATAAATAAACGTCTGCATATAAAAGCGTTATTGCTTTGGCGACAAACCTCCCCTTACACCTCATACTAATATACACCCTCACAAACACGCATGCAGGAACCACCCATTGTCTATAGAATAGGGAGGAGTAAACATAGGTTCTCCCAATAACATACTTTTCATTCCCCTGCTCTTATATTCTAACCCCTTCTGGGATAACAAATCGTGCTTATTATTACTTCTTTTCTAACCATATGATAAAATGTGTCTTCGTTTTCGAAACTTTTCTTTCACAATCATTCAAATATTTCGGACTTTCCTTTCTCTTTTATTATTTCTAAATACCTTTTAAATTTTATTTCAATCGGGTGACTCTCGATCTTAATGATTTCGTAATTTCCAATTGGATCCACGATCTATGATTCTTTCCATAAAGTAGCTAACGAAAAGTTGGTTCTTGTCCCATTACCTTACCTTTTACACTTTTTAATGTGCTAAGTGACATTTGAAGGTGAAGCATAATTTCTTAGAATAACTCTGTAACAATCATTACATTTCACTACTAATATTTTCTCAATTATTATTATGTTAACAACTATGCTTAAGAAGCTTAAGAGCCTACTTCTTACGGTTACACTAATACTAAAGGTGTGTGTAGAAAGACTCGTCAGTTGAGAAGTCAGACAATCAAGGAAAAACATGTATTTTTTAAAAATATGCTCGACTGCAGAGGTGGATCCAAAAGGATGGCGCCGGAAAGAAGAAGTTAATAACACCCTCCTCAGAAGAATTTAATAATTGCTAGAATGTTACATTTGTCTATAGTTCCGAAAATATTGGGCGAAGATTGTTTATTTGTAATACGTCACGAAACTGGCTTGTTATGAAAGCGATACAAAGTAACAAAATTGGTCTACTATTTGTCATTATCAGTAGTGTGTTGGAGAGAATACTGAGCCAGTAGTACATCGGTTTCCCGCTAGAGGTCGGGGTGGTGGTGGAGGTTGATGAAGTCACGATCAGCTGATCATGACGTCACAAGTGACGTCACGAACCGATGCTCTCTTGATCTACATAAACAGCCAGTGACGTCACAGAAACAACAATGGGGTCATTGTTTTAGGCGGCGTCTATTGTTTCAGTGTTGAAACAATGGTTTCATTGTTTTCTATTGTTTTGTAATAACGCCTATTGTTTCAGTGTTGTAACAATGGTTTCATTGTTTTCTTTTGTTGTCTAGTGCCGCCTATTGTTTTAGTGTTGAAACAATAGACGCCTACTAAAACAATGACAACACTGGCTGTCGAGGTAGGTCACGATCTTGAGGTCATCCCCCCCGTTCACCTATGTTTCAGTACCCTCTCCGTGTTGTACTGAGGAGGCGTGGCAGGCTCTGTGTGTGTGTGTGTATCCGTGCGCGCGTGTGTAATGTGTGTGTGTGTGTGCGTGTGTGGTCGTATACAGAAATACAATGTTTAATCAATGTAAATAGTATAATTAAGAAAAATAATCGTCGATATTACAAAAAATAATATATAAAAAAAATAAACAAATTTAATAACGAAAAATAAATACAAAACATGACAGATATCACCTTAAACCGAGAACGCTGCAGTCAACTAGCTCGGGCTCTGGACGACGTGTCGGTCGCGAGTGTTTGAGATAAGACTGAAGGGTTTAGCGAACGAACCTCGTGTATATAGACGGACAATCGCCCCTCACCCCACTCTTGTTATACTAATGAGCGTAACTATTGTACCATACTGTTTCA
Source organism: Magicicada septendecula (assembly GCA_034769895.1). Lineage (NCBI taxonomy): Eukaryota > Metazoa > Arthropoda > Insecta > Hemiptera > Cicadidae > Magicicada > Magicicada septendecula. The sequence goes on from CM068376.1 coordinate 331,448,631, forward strand.
CAATAATATGATGCAACGGCACTATCGATCGAATCGTGTCGTACTGAGTCATGGTGATATGGTGCAACAGTACTTTTCCTGTAACCGGGTCGAGGATTGTGAAATACATTGACCTAAATACTTTTTTTTGTTGTAGCGAATTTTGTAATTAGGGGTCATACATATCATTGCGGTGAGTACGTATAATTACAACAAAGGGTTCATTTTGGTCTAGTTCTCGTTCATTTCGGTCTAGTTCTCGTTCATTTAGGTCTCGGTCGGTTCATATTCGGGCTCGGGCTCGGGCTCGTGCTCATAGGTCATATACAGAAATACAATGTTTCATCAATGTAAATAGTATAATTAAGAAAAATAATCGTAGATATTACAAAAATTAATATATAAAAAAGTAATAACGAAAAATAAATACAAAACATGACCGATATCACCTTAAACCAAGAACGCTGCAATCAACTAGCTCGGGCTCTGGACGACGCGTCGCTCGCGAGTGTTGAGATAAGACTGAAGGGTATAGCAAACGAGCTCCCGTTTATGTAGACGGACAATCCCCACCCCTCCCTGTTCTACTGTTGCGTGTAACTGTTGCACAACATCCTGTCAACACGTATTGCACCATACTGTTTCACAATAATATGATGCAACGGTTCTATCGATCGAATCGTGTCGTACTGAGTCACGATGATATGGTGCAACAGTACGTTTCCATGTAACCGGGTCGAGGATTGTGAAATACATTGACCTAAATATTTTTCACCCAGCACCAGCATGAGAATGAGAGTAAAAGGACTTTCCCACGCTGTAAACCGGAAGTGAATCAAAGCCTTGAAGAAGGATGTGCAATAATATACTCGTGCCTATGTATTGTACAGATTTACCGCCCAGAACTCAGTTAGCAGCTAGATACGCTGCTGAAAACAAGTGGCTTCTAACCTAAAAAAAGTATGTGTTATTCATATTAATAGATTTACTGCCTACGTCTCAGTTAGCAGCCGGACACGTTGGTGAAAACTAGTGATTTTCTAACCTAAAAAAAGTGTGCTTCATTTCGTGTGTCATAGTACAGAACCATGGCGGTATACGCAACTCGTACAATCGCGCTTAACGAGAGTGTGAAGACGATAAAGTATAACGATTTCGAGGACGGTGTGGACACGGTATCCGTATTGTTAGACAGAATGGCGGACGTTATTCCGGAAGACGTGCGCGCGGAATCACGCGGTTAGGGGGACAGTTTTAAGCGGTACTTGGCCGTACGCGTCGTATTCAAGAAACTCGTATCCGATCGCGAACTGGAGCAGACAGGAGTGTTTCGTTCGCGTACGCAACTCGTTTTACCCGCGGCAGACGCTGAAAACGCAAACGATCAGTAGGCCTACACGGAGTGCGTGGAAAAAGTGCTCGAATCGGTTTCAAAGTTTACTCGCGAAGGTAGCGGATGGGTCGACAACGGGATCTTGGTCATCGAAGTGAACTTGTTTAAATATCGTCCTCTCGCCGGATCCAGTTACATACCAACACCGGCGAAATTATCGATTAAGAAAACGGTAGTGAATATACAGAATCTATACGACGATAAATGCTTCCTCTGGTCCGTTCTTGTCGGGTTACATCCGATCGCGTCTAACCCGTACCGCGTGTCTCACTACTGGCAATACGAAAACGAGCTGAATATAAAGGGGGTCAACTATCTTGTGCCGGTGACTCAAATTAAAAAATTTGGAAGACAAAACTGGAATATTTCGGTGAACGTGTTCGGTTACGACACCGAAATCAACGAGTTCGGATACAGAAAAGACGAAGTGTACCCTATTCGGATAACCGAGCACAAAGACAGGACGCACGTGAATCTTTTATTACTGGTCAATGAGGAAGGGCTTAAACATTATTGCGTTATTAGAAACTTGTTCCGTTTGCTGCACACCACAACGAGTGCTAACAATCCGGTTTTCTTCTGTAATTACTGCCTCCAAAGATTTCGTGATAGAACGGATCCGGAGGAAGCGCGGAAACGGATGAAAGAGCACGACGTACTCTGCACGCCGCACGGAGCGCAAAAGGTCGAACTGCCCGCGGGAAAACACGGCCAGATATGTTTTAAGGACTACACGAATTGTCACAGTGTACCGTACACGGTTTACGCGGACTTTGAATCTTTTCTTCACCCAGTGTCCGGATGTACGCGCGAAGAGGGTAGATCGCACTCGCAGGACATCGCGCATCACGTTCCGTGCAGTTTCTGCTACGTGATCTTTGATTGGACGGGGAAAGCTGTGAAAGAACCCGTCTTGTACCGCGGCGGTGGCGAGTGTAATGACGTAGTGGAGACGTTTCTCCGGACTCTTCGCGAAGACGTGAATCGACTCGAACGCGATTTCAACACACCGCTCCGCATGACTGAAGAAAACGAACGCGATTTCCAGAACGCCACCGCCTGTCATCTGTGTAAAAAGAGTATCGAACGCGGCGACGTGGGCGACAAAGTGCGAAACCACGATCATGTGACGGGCGCTCTTGGGAGCCGCGCATAACGCGTGCAATTTAAACTATAACGTGCCGAAACACGTTCCCATCTTCTTCCATAACCTGCGCGGCTACGATTGCCATCATCTCATCCAAGCGTTTGGGAAACACGACGAACTCAAGTGTATAGCCACGACCAGCGAGCGGTACGTGTCCGTGTCCCTCGGCCGCCTCCGGTTTTTCGATTCCGCGCAGTTTATGAACGCGTCGTTGGAACGGTTGGTGAAGAACTTGCTAAAAGACAACTGCAAAATATTAAGACAATGCATTCGAACGGACGGAAACAACGAAGAAGAAGAACGTGTTGAAATGCTGGTCAGAAAGGGGGTCTACCCGTACGAGTACGTGACGATCGAAAGGAAGTTCGAGGACGTTCCTCTGCCCGCGCCGGAACATTTCAACAACCGTCTAGCCGAGACGCCCGTGTCGGACGAAGATTACGCGCACGCGCAAAACGTGTGGACGGCTTTCGGGATGCGAACGTTAGGCGATTACCATGATCTCTATATGAAAACCGACTTTTGCTGTTGGCCGACATATTCGAAAATTTCCGCGAAACCAGCCTGCAATACTACGAGTTCGATACGTGTAACATATATTCCGCGCCGGGACTCGCGTGGAACGCGATGCTGAAAATGACAGGAATTCGACTGGAACTACTACAAGATTAGACATACACCTGTTCGCGGAGAGCGGGGTAAAAGGGGGTACCGCGATGGTGCCCATTAGATATGCCAAGGCCAACAACCCTTACGTACCGGACTACGATCGCGAACGCGAAAACGATTACCTCCTCTACCTGGACTGTACAAACCTGTACGGCACCGCGATGAGACAGCCGTTACCCCACTCCGGATTCCGATGGCTGGAACGTGAAGAAATCGACGCGTTAGAGTTGAGTTCGGTAGGCGCGGAAGACGAAATCGGCTACATCCTCGACGTCGATGTAGGTTATCCTCGCCGGCTGCACGACCTACATTCGGACTACCCGCTGTCGCCGGAATGCAGGAAAGTCGGTGAGCACGAATTGTCCGCGTACAACAAACGTTTCAAGTACATGAAGGACTTCAATTTACCCGCCACCGGCACTGTCGAAAAACTAATCACCAGCCTCGAGGATAAGACAAACTATATCGTCCACTACAGAACGCTGCAGCTGTACCTAAAACTCGGGATGGAATTGGAAGCCGTTAATCGAGTATTTGCGTTCCGACAGAGCGCGTGGATGAAGCCCTTCATTGACTTTAATACGGAGAAACGTAAAGCCGCGACGAACGATTTCGAAAAAGACTTGTTTAAACTGATGATCAACGCGGTGTATGTCAAATCGTTAGAAAACCGGTAACGTATACTAGATTTCCGCCTAGTCTCCAACGAACGCGAAATGATAAAACTGAGTGCGAGCTCGAGATTTGTGCACGCAAACGTGTACAACAAAGACTTGGTAGGCGTAATGATGAAAAAGAGAACCGTGTATCTCAACCGTCCGCTGTACGTAGGGATGCACCGTGCTGGACATTAGTAAACACATAATGTACAGTTTCCACTACTAGTTCGTTGTCGCGAAGTACGGACCGCGTGTGCGATTGTGTATGACCGATACGGACTCTTTGCTATACGATATACACAGTGATAATTTAGTTGTAGTTGTAGCTAGAGGAAAGGACGGCGCGGGATTAATTAAGGTCTACCTGCCGAAACGATACGCGAAACTGTTTACAGAGGAGGAACTGGAAGGCGTACAGGCGGACACGCTCTACCTATAGTACAACGGACAAAAAGATCGTGTAGCGGACGTCACTATTGCAAGATTATAAAATATTGTTTGTATGTAATTTTGTAACACTTTTTTTATTTATGTGTGTTTTTTTTTGACAATACATGTATTGACTAACATTATAAGCGTTGTTTTTCCCCCTCCTCGTTCCTTAACCAACGCTAAGAAAGCTGACCCTAAGAACGCTGAAAACGCTAACGCTAAGCATGCTAGCCTAAGACAGCTAACGCTAACGATAACGTTGATCTGGTAGTAATAGTGTTAGTGATGAATGTTTTGCGTGAGTCGGCTAACGCTAAAACGGTAACGCAAACACTAAGTACGCCAACGCTAAGAACGTTAACGCTAAGAACGCTAACGCTAACGCAAACGCAAAAGTTAATGCTAACGCTCGTTAATTACAGTACAGCTCGAGCGTTAAGAATCAGATTAACTTAAGATAAGTTAATTTACAGAATCAGCTCGAATCGCCTCGGCTGTACTGTCGATCTAGACACGGGAAACCACGAGGTGTAACTGCGCGAGCTAACCACCTGCGCTTGAAAGTTTATCGATCCGGCCGACGCCATACTCCTATCGTCGACGCCAGCCAACTCCAGTCAACGAACTTCTCTCCTGCACGAAGGGGATCTGTATCCTAAATCCTTATGTTGCGAACTAATGACTACGCTGCACCGGATACATTATCGGGTTGGGACCCGTACAAAGCAAACACATCAAGACGCAAAACGCCCCGGGCAACTTCTCTGTCTGTGTTTAACTCCTGTCGCGTTGTCCAGTCAGCCTCTGTACAGTACTGTTGGACTATTCTGCAGTAATATTTGTGTATATTGTGCGTCTGTTGTGGATTTGTATATATTGTGCTCATTGACATTAATCTGGATCTCTTTGTTTATTTACAAGATTTAGTTGTAATGAGTTATATTATGTGAATACTTCTTTAAAATCGTCTCTCTGTCACCCGAGTGATATTGTACAAATCGTTAGTATAATGTTTTGGATTGTATTTAGCCTGAAGCCGGCTGTCGATTGTTTGGGTATACGAAACGTCGCTTTTTAAACATTACCCTTGATAACAAAAGTCCGTCCATTGAATTCTTGAATACTATGCATATTGGACAGTTCTAGCAACATGCAGCAGTCGTGGCTCACAGTCCTTCCCACATTTAGCTATTCAGATTCTTCGTTTGGATGCTCACCACTATAAGCTCTCTTAAGGTCTTTCCTGTCTATTTCTATCACTTCTCTTATACTGTCAAATACCTCATTCCGGTCCATATTGGCTTATTCTGCGTCAGAACCGCACACGACTAAGCCAGAAAAACACGCGATGGCTGGATATTTTTCTCTAAGGTCGATTTTCAAAAGCGCAAAATTTTGAAAAAAAAAATTCTAACAGTGAACTCGCTCACGAGTTGCATTCCAAAGTAATCACAAACCCAATGTGAAATCAGCCTTATAACGGCGACGCCGACAATTCACGTACTTTACTCGCATACCACTCCGTTTGCTTTCTAACTCGATAGTCTCAATGGTCTACGCTCAGATTATCTTCTGTGTTAATCTGTAGGCGTGTCTTACAACAATAAACTGACCGACGTTGATAACAATTGTAATTCTGAAGATGACAGTACATTATAAAACTGTTGAAACATTGTAAACAAAAAACCATATTCTTGATTCAAAAATATAAAATATTATTATCGTTATAAATTAGAAGAACAAGAGTACTATAATTAAATGTAAATATTAAAATAATACTTAAAAGACACAATCATAATCTATGTAAGTAGATTAGTTTTTTCATATTACAATAAACTGCTTTCTTATGATTACTGAATTTGTTTATATCTTCATCACTAGTGATACAACATGGTAAAAGGCATAACTTATAAACCTTGCTATTTGCAGATACGTCTGAAACTATGCTACAATAGTATGTAACTTACATTGATCAATGAAACACATAAAATCTATTTTACATGTGACCAATATGTATAATTTAGAAGTAGTCAATTATTTTTAAGATATTTATTTTAAAACCTACACTCATATCACATAAAAATATTATAATTCTTCACATTCACTATTAAATTTACATTCATATTTGCTCAGTTATTCTTGTATATGGAGGAAAGCGCAACATCACTACCGGCTGCAGCCGACTCACAGAGACATGGAAGGATGCATTTTTAAATTCCACCAAAGGTTCAACATACAAACACCACGTCAGCACACAGGACGTCTCCGTATACAAAACCATCCCTAGGAGTATACAAACTTTTGGCTCCAGAGGGAGACTCGGCCACATCGTAACTCAGTCGTACTAATTCAACCTGACCCAAACTGCTACCTGTCTGCTATGTCATCAGCATGAGTAGACCTTACAGCACATATTAGTGGATTGCCAGACAGACATCCCAGGAGTTCCAAGACTAAAAATAAATATGGACGCAATATTAAATGACAACTCATATTTGACAGTGGTGGAGAACATCTTACAGGAGACATAGTGTCATCAGAGAACAATCCGGAAACACGTGATAAGAAGAACAAGATTTGCACAGCTTTTCTTGTATATATATTTTATATTATTAATAATATTAATAATAATAATAATAATAATAATAAAACTTTCTGAACAAAAGTATATTTTTTATTATTTTGTGTATATTACAATGTTTTAATAGTAGGCCTACAGTATTAACTATCGTCATCAGTGTGTGTTAGTATGTTTGTATCGTCATACAAATTCTATTATATTTAACTTGCATACTTTTCAAAATTCAATTGTCCTGTTGCTTGTGATAAAAAACGAAACCATACTTACATATCTCTTATAATGGGTCATTTCATTTTATCCTTTTGAGATCTTTTAACTCTGTTAGTGTGTTGTAGAAACGTGTGTTGTAGAGATTCTGTGTGCTTGAGGTCCTGTGAGCCGTAGAAACTGCATTGTCGTAGACTGCTGTTATCTTATGCACTAAGTGTAAATATAAGTAAAACGCCAGTGCCATAACAGCCAGGTCTCCAATGCGGGGGCCTGCGGACTAGGGGGGGGGCGTAAAAATTTCCCTCAATTTTTTAAGAATGATTACTAGCCATTGGGCGTAAGTAAAATCAAATTTCCCCGTATGTATTTAACATCAAAAACAAATACATTTATTTTTTACTGTTATTTTACCAGTAAGTAAATATGTATTTTGATAGTATACATTATTTGGTTAATTGCATAATAGAAGGGCAATTCCAGTTAAGAATGTAGGCCTACCGAGGCCGGGCCTGCGTTGCATTTTTATTCATTATGAGCTACAAAAGGAAACTAATAAACTGGCCAAAGTACCGGATCATATTGTAAATGTTACTCTGCATTGGCAGCTTAAAATTTAGCCTTCAGAGCCCATAAACAGAAAATGGGTTAGACCAATGGCGGAAACGTGAATAGACAGTCGCCAGCTGAGCACCAAACAGCAATGGAAGTGGCAGCCTCTCAAGAAGGCCGTGCTTTGGTACAAAAATGTAAACAGCAAAGTGCAATTTCATCCATAGTGCCTCGGTGTAGAATAGGATCACTGAAGTTTTAATTATTGTAAACATTTGCAGTTTTAATATAAAATATTTGTAGCAAACAGTGTGAAATTTCAAACAAATTCAACAAAAGTGTGAAATAATGAAAATACAGCTGTGCAGTAGACGTGAGGAAACAAGGTAATTTCAGACCATGTGTTGTAATAAAGACAACTACTATGTAAATTATATACAGCTAAATATAACCGAACTAAACTAGCAATGGTCATGGGAAATTGGTGACAAAAATATGAAATGAATGATAATCAGGAGATGTGTGTGTGTGTGTGTGTGTGTGTGTGTGTGTGTGTGTGTGTGTGTGTGTGAGAGAGAGAGAGAGAGAGAGAGAGAGAGAGAGAGAGAGAGAGAGAGAGAGAGAGAGAGAGAGAGAGAGAGAGGTGGGTGGTGTGAGGTAAAAAAGGAAAAGAAATAATAAAGTGCTGATTTTCTTGATCTTCAAAACTGGTATAGTAGAGCAAAGTTTTAAAAAGAATTTGTATTAAGTTTTAAGATGTTTAGGCAACTGCACCAGGAATGTGGTAGCCAGTACATTAATGTGTAGCCTTGTTATGGGTCAAAGTATACTTTTTCTTGAATACAAAGTTATTGGATATTCTTTTGGTATAAATGTTTCCATTATACTGTTTATTTCAATGTCTTTTCTTTGTAATGCAGTATTTGGTAAATTTCAATATTTAATACATTTAATTTAATAACAGTCATTGTGCGAATTAAGACTGTAATGATTTCTGGTTAACGAATACAACCAACAGTAAACAGTAATAAATGGACTTATTTGCATAGCAATGAATATGAGTTAAGTTATTTCGAACATCGCCTCACATTAATCTAACCTGTGCTCAATGAGTTCACACAACAAATCTGGATAAAAATTCTTTTAAGCAAAAAAATGTGCTTTTAAGTGTGTTGTTTTGTTTCAACAGGGATAATGGAGTGGTTTCCACATTCCATATGTAAAAATGTGGCGACTCTGGCTTTGGTTTTTTGGAATGGTAAGATAGGTAGGCCTAAGAATTGGGGGGCCTTCTTATAACCTTACACTATGGAACCATGCTGACTGGTGAGTTCTTGGTTGTTACCAAGAATAAGATGAAGTGCGAGCACAACGTAGTCAACAGCTCAATACACTTAAGCCAGCAGAAACATTGACGTCACCACACTGTGACCATGTCATATCAGAGCATATTTTAAGAAATTAGCACTAGGCGACACTAAACCAACCAATGTGTGTGTGATGTTTATATAATATTGAAAATTATGTAATTTGAATTTAACTTGACCACGATCATGTTCATTCTTTACTCGTGAAATTAACTGTAAAAACAGACACAAATTCTTTAGACATTAGGGAAAAACACCACAAACATTCAAATGGATTCATTATAATGAATTATGTAATATTCAATAAGTACATTACAGTGTGATGTGCACATTACTCCTACATGGAGCTCTGTTACAAATTCAAAGCCTTTATCACTGGTCTACTTAAAAACATATATAAAGTACTGTAATTAGATATATGTAGGCCTATACAGTCTGAGACTGGCAAAAGCTTAAACACTATAAGTTTGTTTAATTTTAAGTAATTTTTTAAAATGGAAAATGCATAAACATTTCATATTAAATTGCTTTACAACTAAATAAGTTAGTTAAGAAAGAAAAAGGAAAAAGTATGCTAGTAACAAAATATTTCCTTAATTAACTAACATTAAAGGTACAAAGTTAAAAAATAGAGTCTTTTCGGCACCGGCACTACATACCTGCCACTAGGCGGCACTAGTGCCGCCTTGTTTATTGCTTAATATATGCTCTGTGTCATATTGTGCAAATCAACCCAAGTACAACAGGTCCAGTTAAGTGAAAAGCAGAACAAAAAAAAGCCTTTACCACAGTACTGTGGGCCTGACGATAACAACCTATGTTCAGGATGTCTTGGATTTCTTTTAATTCCACTGATGATGGCAGCCAGTGGTGCTGTTGAAACGTTTGGTTTGTCATTAAACCGTAGACCACGGCCAAACAGACCGGAAAACCTTCCTTATACAATTTGTAGGACGGGTGTAAATAAAATAACTGATTTGACTTAAAAAAAAATTCTGTTTATTCAGTTGGTGTCACCTAACACATCTGGATGGTTTATATATTAAGGGCTGAGGGCTACTGGGTGTCACTGGGAAACTTGAAACAGCTGCTGCATACGGTCCATTTATACAATCGTAGCTGGTAACATTTGGTTTTTCTTTCAATTTGTGTAAGGTATTTTCGGGACTATATTTTTTCATACTGTTACAATCTACTTCATTACAACTGAAAAATCTACTCACACTTCAGCGGTGTGCTTTTAAATGAAATAAAAGTAACGCACTGGCTTCTGTACTGTATCTACATGAACATTAATACGTGCAGCACTGTTATGTCCTTTACAAAATGTGGGCCACATTTAATTTCTATGATTCAGTGTATCTTCTATAGGAACAGAACAAACTGGATTCAGGTGCACAAAGTAGTACACATACACAGAGGTAAGTAATTGCATCGTATATGTCTACTCAGTTACAATTACAGTCCGTACTGCCAGTATTTTGTTGTTGTATAGACTAAGACAGCTTTACTAATAGTAATAAATTTTATCTAAATTGTTTAATAGTGGTATCATTTTAAAAATAACAAAATGACTTAATTTTAGCAAAACAAAAATTGTAGTTATTGTGCCTCGAAAACCAGACACCATCAAGTTACTCTGTGTTACCTTTAAACATCAGACATTTAATACTGGCTCCTGCCACCCTTCTCTCTCTCTCTCTCTCTCTCTCTCTCTCTCTCTCTCTCTCTCTCTCTCTCTCTCTCTCTCTCTCTCTCTCTCTCTCTCTCTCACACACACACACACACACGCGCGCGCACACACACGTCATATTCATATTCTGTAGACTTAAGTCTGAAACAATGTTCTTTTTTTTACATTAACGTTCAAGTGAATACAAAAAAAAATGCTCTGGGTCAAACAAGTTTAATAATCTACAGCATTGCTGGCAAGGTAATCTCTTCGTCCGATATTGGACGCTTGTTTGTTCTGAATTGCTTCCAGGTTTGGACAGTCATTAATCCTGTGACCAAGACCACCACAATAACTGCAACCACCACGTTCATCTGGAAAATTAAAAATGTAAGTTTAATAATACTCGTAATAATAATAATAATAATAATATAAACATAAATAACAAACTGTTGCCAATACATTTATAACTCTAAAGAAAACTATTCGTATTTCACTACCAAGGTTGTGTTTATCAATTACCACTTACGACAATAGTTTGACAAAGCAAATCTTCAAATATCTGTGGGGGAAGAAGTCAACATCAAGTTGGATTAAAGAAGTCCAAAAGGATTTAGAAAAAAATAATATACACGCAGAAGAAACAATTGAAAGAGAAGTTTTTCGGGCAAAAGTGTTAAAAATGGAAGGAGTCCAGGGTAGGAGAGAGAAAAACGCAGGTTCAAAGTGGACTGAAGCCAGGAAGAAGAGACACAGTGAAAAGAACAAATAGTACAGAATTGAAATAGGCGTGTGGTCCTTAGATGGCAGATAAAAACCTAACCGTCATTTTGACACCTTTTATACAGATATGGTTACGTTGTCTCAGCGTTTCTTTGTATATAATATGTAAAAAACGTTTATTCATAAATTGTATAAACTTCAGCATTAAAAAGACGAATCTTTAGGGATGTATCTTATTAGGTATTTCATATAGGCTACACGTCTGTAGAGATATCTGAGACATAATCATTTTAAAAAAATTATACCAGAAATTGTATTTAAATTTATTTTATTTTGCCGATAAAATTGTCCAGAATATTAAAATTAAGTTATAAAGACCTGTGAATACAAATATTAATTTATTGTATGCGTTATTTAAAGCGGCGTTTTTTTGTTAGTTTTTCATCTGACCTATGTAAAATTTGTTGCAATCTTTGCATTTTATTTTGAATACTCCACCCTTACAGTTACAATGAATATAGTGATTAGTGTAAAACACCATAAACAAATTGGAAAATAAGACAAAATATAAAATAAAAACAGCACATTTAAGAATTTAAGAACTTAAGCAAATTTAAGAACTGATCATAAATAATCATACACAAATAATACAACAAATTGTAATAACAACAAAAATGTGCTACATTCATGTACATAAACAACACGAGGGCAAAACTTAAGCCTACAAAACTATTTAAAAATACAGACACTAGAAGAGTTTACAAAACAAACAAAAACAATATAAGCTAAAAATACTAAATAACTCACACAACAAAGATGATAAAAATGAATTATACGAAACAGAATGCAAATTTACAATATTTATTCTCTTAGGTATTTTATTAGAGGAAGAAGAGAGCAACTTCCGACACATGTTTCTACACTACAAAGTAATGAATATAGGCCTAAGTGAAATCTCACTACACGGTTATATTGTCGACGTTTTCATTGAATGTACAGTATACAAATTACACATAACAGTGTTTGCAATATTAGTAGAAAATAAATCGCCAGCAGGGGTCTGACTGATTGGTAAGAATGTCACTATTAACGCCTACAATATAAATGGATTAAATTTCCCACCGATGCTATCCAGTATCTACAAAACGCTCTTTGTGAGGCACATATCAACCTCCACATAAGGTGGAAAAGTTATTATTTTAATAAGGTGTTGTTTGTCATGCAACGGCTAACATTATAAACACTAACGAAAATAAACATAAAGTTATCGCATTATCAAAAACCCCTTTGGTTAGCAGCTTTAATATCAATTATCATAAACGCGGAAGAAAGGTATTTGAAAAATTGTACTTTAATTACATTTAATTACGGCCTACCTGGCAGCTGAAGGAAGAACGTTACGCCTGTCTGTGTTTATTCTTCGGTAATTCCAAAAGGACTGCAATGACTTTTGACAAAATAGGGCTCAATCGACTCCATTTCTGGACGCGAGTGTTCTGGGCTGCAGTATATAAAAATATTTGCTGATGTCAAGTGCTGTATTGTAGATACAAAAATATGCAGTGTAAAAATTTTCAGTGCCGTTGATAATAAAATACGCGATTCGTCAATTAATAAATGAGATAATTTTATTATTGTTTGAAACTAAATATAACTAAAATTAAAACAGAAACGAATGGAACTTTGAGTGCCCTGAATTTTGTACCTCTACTTAATACCCACCTTTAAAACTCGTTTCTCCAGCCTCATGATCCGATTGAGTTTACTCTAGCATTTTGCCCACCAGTCTCTCTCTCTCTCTCTCTCTCTCTCTCTCTCTCTCTCTCTCTCTCTCTCTCTCTCTCTCTCTCTGTTTCTTTCTCTCTCACGGAATTATAACACACAATTATTATAATATTGTATTTTGTATTCTTGCATTGTTACAGGATTCCTGTGTAGGGCTGTATTCTGCTTGCTTATTTTCATAAAAAATTATATTAATTTCGGTTTTAACTACTATGTAATCAATAACCAGACAAGCAAGTAGCTATTGTTACTTCTCCAGAGACAAAATTCACTTGTTGACGGTGAGAGGGGATTATCTAACCATGTAACATCGGTTATCAAAGATAGCATACAAGTGTATACTATTTCCGATCTTAGTCAATCCTGATGTTAACAAACCCACGTGGTAAATCTGAAGAGCTACTGGTCAGGGGCGCTGGCACTGTTCACACAGTACTGTATTACGCGCATGTGCAGAATAACTGTATAGTCATGTGAGAGTTATCTTACCATTTAAATCGGGGCACGTCGTTTTAATACTTCCTCTTTATCACTGTATTCTGAATCTTATATAGACCTATGGAGCCAGTTGAAAGGATATGTTGCCCGTCACGATACAACATATAGGCGGCCTATAAGCTGCCTGATGTAAATCAATTGATAGACAATGAGGTAAATGAAAAAATGGCAGACAAGGAGCGTCCTTGTATCGAGCACATAATCAAGGAAGAAGGTAAGCTCTGGGAACTAACCCACATTACCGACGTTGTGGACTGTCTTATCAATAATAACGCTGACTCAAGTGATGATACAAGTTCCTACACAAATATGGAAGCGATCGAATTACTCTCTGACGGCAACAGATAATATACAGTAGGCCTACACTGCTAAGTAATTATCACAGCTTCTGTTTTTGTTTTAAATAAACTTTACTTTTTTGTTTTGTTGCAGCTTTTAAACGGCGAATAAAAAAGCCATTAACTGATGTTATAAAATATTTCACTGTCCGTCTCACACAGTCACACAAATTTTACTTTGGTAAGGACAAGTTACTACATTATCAATGTTATATGTACCCTGTCTGTACTCCTTCTGTCAGAGCGACACGCTCCAATTTAAGCAGCAAATAGCATTTCAGATGTGCCACGCCTCTTTCTTTACATCAGGATTGAACTAAGCACGGAAGTAGTGGCCTATACAGTACCCTAACATCTGTCTGATAGAACGATAGCCTTTCTTGAGCGGTGGACTGCGCCGAATCAGCGAAAGAACTAATCCCATTTACAAGTATATAGGGTAAGGCGTTTAGAGAGGAGAGAGAGGAGACAACGCGACAACAGTTCGCTCTCTCTCTCTCTCTCTCTCTCTCTCTCTCTCTCTCTCACCCACACACACACACTGTCGTGTGTATATGTGGTATATGTATACCACATACTGTCGCTCCTCAACGACACTAGCACGCTCATGTGTTCTCGCCAGCCGTGTTGTAACCGATTTTCACACTATACAATACTAGGCCTATATACAGCACTGTACAAGACTGTTGTGCGCATGTGCGAAATGGCCGTAAGTTTGTTTACCCTCACAGCAAAGTACTTGCCCACAGCGCATCTCTAATCCACTGTTCGAAATCTATCGTCAGTTGGGTGACCATTAGTATGTGAGACGTCAGATGGTACCTAATCCCTTGTAGCTAGCGACATCACGTGAGCAAAATCCAAGTTAACGGCGCGCTCCCCACTACCGCACGGCTTCCGTTCTCGCATACAATGTTGTATTGGCAGCGCTGCGGCGTATCAAACCCAATGTCAAAGGGCTCCAGCTCCTCCCCTTCTAATGCCACTTCCGAATACAGAATACAGAATCACCGTGTCGTCCTGTTTCTCCCCCTCTACTTAATCTCTGCATCCTTCTTTCAAAATCATTCCACGGCTCATACTCCATTTTATTGGTTTTCTCTAGCATAATGTATGTGAGTTATCATGGGGATAGAAGTGCTCTCCATTATCACGCAGCTTTCATTCTTGCGTATAGAGTTCTTATGGAAGTGCTGGAGCTACAACTCATTACACTGTGACACCGTTTCATAAAGCCGAATAAAACTTTCAATAAAGACAATTTTTTAGAACAACACCACTTTGTGTTTAAAACCCGTTTTATTTTTGTTGACTCCAAACGTTTCGCCCACTCTAAAGTGAGGCATCCTCAAACCGAGTCGATTGTGACGGTCAGGATGCCAAACAGGTTTCAACCGAACTACTACGAATTATTCATTTTGGCAATTGGAGAGCCACGAGAAGTTGACAAATGCCTCACTCGATACAGCCCAGGTTAGGCTGCATTACGTTCGCTGTTCTGTAAACAAACCTGGCAGAGACTACTTTTTTAGTAAGAAATTTGTCGGCGTTAAATTAGTAAATCCTACAACGCTTGAATGTACCACAGAATGCACAACGGTAATACAAGACAGTGATAGACTATAAAAAGCAATGAAACCACTTACAAATAATGCCGAGTGGAAGACTCAGAAGGAAAGTGTGTAAAAAGGAAAACGAAGAGACATATGAGGAGAGGAAGTTAAACGACAGCAATAGGAACGAGTTGATAACGTTAACGCAAAACCGGGAAGAATAGAAAAGAAGGACAATTAACTCAGCAGAGTTATACACTTCAAGTAAGAAAAATTTAGGATTAGGCCTAGGCTATACAGGAAATGGCATGGGATTATTGTAAAAATGAGTATTATCTTCTAAGGAGATGCAACAGGCGAACGTACTGTATCGGTGGGAGTGCAAGTGAGCTGGAAACCTGTTTCCAGCTCCAGAATATTTTAATTAAGTTTATGGAAGGGACAGATAAAAACCTACTCATAACGCTAAACCCACAGCCGGACCACACACAAGAGAGTGTCTCCTAACGATTTCATACTTAGTAATTTCCAATTTAGGCCTATGTCTGTTATTTTTTGTGCCTCGCGAGGGTAATATGTAGGCCTATATCCTCTTTTCACTGCAATGCTATTTCTGAAAGTAAGTTTAGTAATCATCCTTTAATGTTTATTTAATACTGTGATAATATTTCTTGTGCTATATTTGTTTAATAAAACTTATATTTATTTATAAAAACTTGTATTACAAAAGACCGCTAGTGTTTGGCCAGTGAGTTGAGAACAGTAGACAGACAGATATGCACCCAGGTGTTAACGCTTCTAATGATGCATAGATAAGCTGGGCGCACAGAACACGGGTACTCTGAGCACGGAGCCTTCTGTGGATGCAGTTCGATGAGAGGGGGAGACAGAGAGAGACGTTCAGTTAAATAGATAAACAGACAGGCAGATAGACAATGATGGATATATAGACAGGGGAAAAAAGTCAGATGTAGAAAATAGGTGGAAGGCGGAGGCGGAAGAAGAAAGAGAGAGAAGCATCCAGAGAGTGGTAAACACACAGGTAGAGAGTCCCAAAGAGGGAAATACACACAGGCCTACTAGACGTAGACAGAAATAGAGATTTCACCACTTATTTTTAGTGTGAATAGTCAGTTTTCCCTCTGTGTGTGTGTGTGTGCGCGCGCGCGCGCGCGCGCAGCGGGGACATGGAGAGGTGTGAACACGTGACTCGAAGTTTAGCCAGACACCGCTTGAAGGCACACGATACATTAATTGTGTACGTCAACTGGAAAATTATGTGACAAATGTATGCAATCGGTCGCGGCCCTGAAACTTGCTAAGCCCTAAGAGAGACCCTTTAAAAACACCGACACAATGTAAGTCAATAATTCTTCAAATTCTTAATCTAGTGTAAACTTTCAAGGTGGCTTATCATGTTTAAGAAAAGTTATTATAAACGTAGGGTTTAAATGGAAGAAGATTAGAAATGATAGAAGTTTATTAAATGAACGTCAAGAGATAAGGGCAAAAATAATTGTATATTTCAGGAAAATGAAACATTTCAGGACAGAAAAGCGGCCAATACTAGTCTAGTAATTATTTATTATTTACATTATGTAAAAAATAACATTTTTCTGGTATTACAATTTCATATTTGATACAATATTAAGTAAAATTACAAATAGTTGAATGAAGTCCGGAAATGTCAACAATGTGTAAAACCCGAGTTGTAATAACTGAATAGTTATGGGCACCCATAAAGCCGGCTGTAGCAACAGTAAAAAGGTGGACGTTTTTAAAATCTAGTGTTACAACTGAGTAGGCTACACTTAGTCTCCCCAATACGCTCACTATGAAGCGGCCACCGAAAAGTAAAGCGATTATAGGCCTACTGAAACGCCCTCCCAAAATATTTATTTTAACACCCCTTTCTCTAATCTCCAAAAAATATATATTTTTTTTTAATTCTGGGAAGGCGTCACCTAATATTTAAGACTAGGCGCGTGGCCTGGATGGAAATAAAATGTGCTGAGCCCAGCGTTACAGGTCTTGCAAGGAAACACTTGATTAACAGCAACAAGATTTTATTTATGCTTTCTGATTTTGAAACAATTTCTTTTACAATTACATTCTTTGGTTTGAGTCTTCCTTAATCCTTAACATCAATTTAAATATTTCTTTAAAGCACCATGGTGGTTGAATTACAACAATAATATTTCCAAAATATCTCTAACAAGTAAACAATGAAATGGCCTACCAAACTACTAAACACAGAGTATTTCACTTTCAAAAGATTTTTTCATTGCATTCGTAATGCATGAACAATTCATTAACATGAGATAATTATAAGTACTTAAAGATGACAATCCATTATCCGTAGATAATAAGATAATAATTAAATTAAAAAAAACTAATTACTTAAGTGTCTTGAAATACCTTCATCTACCCGTCCCCAGCACTTGGATTAATAAGCAAGGGGCAAAATAACATTAAAATCTAAACTAGTGATCACATTAAACAGAGGTTGAAGTTTGTTAATAAATGATTAAACAAATTTGTTGTTTATTTTTTTTAATTAAATATTACAATTTTGTTGTTTTATTATACATTGAATAGTCAAGCCGAACCAAATAATAAGTAACTAAATCAACAGGAGTTTTAATTTAGAATAGAAAGAACCGAAAAGTAGAACGTGCAGGATCACAAGTCACATGACAGGTAGATGCAAGTACTCTCCGGGTATTACATTTTCTTAAGGTGTGGATTTTTGTTAATAAATGAATTTTGAAATTGGTTTCCTTTTGCAGACAATAGAATTAAATATTTACATTATACAATGGTAACCCTTGACATCATGCAAGATTAATACACGAATACTTATAACATGTTCATAACACAGTCATCAATATGCACACTTTAGCATGTCTTCACCAAACATGTTCAGTTAATGTTAACTCTGAAGCATGAGTCTAATTTCTAGAACTGAGTTTCTCTCTGTGTGTTACCCGGTAACCAGCGGAGTATTTCGTGTGTGATGTATATTTAATAAAAGGAAAGTTCCCACCTGATCTTTCAGATTACATTAAAGAGAGTCCTGCATTTCAAGTTGGGTGCGAAGAATGATGTCGCATGGCGTGACGGCGTTGGGGCTCCTTACTCACCGCTCTGCGGATGGGAGATGTTGAGTACCCATCTCGTTGACCCCTTTCTTCCCGACTAAAGCGGAGAAACCTGTGAAAAATTTTATTTGTATATTTGATTCAGAGGACTGCACATACCACCCCTACAATCCTTCGTCAATGCACTCAGATCACACACACCGCTATAATTTCAATACAAATGCCTGCCATTAACCCCAATCAAAATCACCCTTCAAGCTATTAATTTGAATTTTGAATTTCACTTTGTCACACAGAAATCATTACACTTTAAGCTTAACAATTTTTATGGGTTACCTTGTATGTTTAACTTCACCTTATGCATGACTAACGAGCACGTGGTCTCTGCTATTACATTTACAAACTATTTCAATTAATAACCAGACTTCAGTGGAACCGCAATTATAATTTCATAACTCATTTAATTCTTTTGTTTTAAGTTTACACTGTCTCTAACATTATTTCTTTAAATTTACTTCAAAATAACTTTACCGCGTGCTTGTATTTTTACCGGAACGAACATGGACAGCTTGAGCCACACACACACACACACACACACACACACACACACACACACACACACACACACACACACTATCGTTACATTTTACACACACAAGCCCCAATTAGATTAATATTAAAAGTAAACCCTAAATACTGGCTCACCTGAAGCTCTTTATCGAATTATAGTCTCATAGTAGACAATGACGGTACACCGTCACGATCCAAGCAGCACCAAGTTGAAAGAGAAAAAAGAGGAGGGTGAAGACGCTGCGTGAACTTATAAAACTTAAAACGTGGCTGTATAAATCTCGTTGTCAGGCACAAACGCCACTGCCAACCAAATGACGTCACCGATCAAGGTCGCGGCGGCCGACTGATTCTAGATATCGAAGGCGGGCGTTGTAACATGGCAGTGATAATGCGCCGAACGTACGGAAATACAATTAAACTGGCCGTGGTGTTTACCTTTTAATATAACCTCGGCACATTACATGTAGGCATACTCAACATCACACGCACTTACATAATATGGATACCGTGCACTTACATGGATACCCATGTAACATGGGTTTTTTACAATAAAATACATGAGCGAAGTACACATTCAATCCACATGCGCGAGTGTGTGTGTGTGTGTGTGTGAGAGAGAGAGAGAGAGAGAGAGAGAGAAAGCGCTCGCCTGCCCTCTACCGGCGAATCACTAAACCTCTAGAGCTGAACAAATCCGAGTAACTTGTACAGTAGAGGAATAATATTTCCGGATTCACGTAAATTATACGTTTGCGATATACGTACAATTAACGTGTAATACGATTGTTGGCTCTTTGTTTCTATAATTCTTACAGATTCTGTGACGATTTTAAATAATAAAAAAAGGAAATAAAAGAAATGTAAAATAATTTAAAATCTCACATTAAAACAAAACATAAACCCCTAAAGAAAATGATAATGTAACACCGCAATAATACCCAAAATAAATAGTTTAAAACCAAAAGGAATTCGAGAATAAAATTGAGATAACACCCCTTAATAATTAACCCTGCTTTAACCTGCCGAAACCGGCATCATCACGCAAAATTACCCGTGAATAAGACTAATAATAGTATTAAATTGCAACTTGATAAAAACATAACGATGTACAATAATAAACAAAAAAGTAAGAGATACCATAGTATAATTAAATATGTCAGAGAATAAACGAATAGATATTAATCGGAATATGGAACTACTTTTATGCTGAATAGTAAATGACGCGAGATTACTACTGTGACCACACTTGAAATGGAGCGGTTGAACCGTAAACAGCATACAGCCGTGATGCGGTACAATAATAATACTTTTAAAAGTTAATAAACTCGCCAGTTGAGACGTAGCGGCTTCCAGTACACATTTAAAACCATGTGAACCGCGAATAGGCCTATAGTCTAACAGTGTAATTACAGTAAATATGTAGTAAACGAGTGAGTGTGGATGAGAATTGCGCGTCTATGACATCTCTAGAAATCTTAACAATAAAGTGTATGTAATTGCTAATTAGAAATGTGGTAAAATCGTAATGTGAAACTCAAGAACTAAACCAACATGTGACGTGATTACAAGTGAATAAAACTTTTGTGCAAATGATCCAAAACAACGTGCGATTACTACAACTTATTCAGAAAGAGAGAACCAGGCTTCACAATCACTGGATACGAACCTAACAACAGAAACCTGATCTTCAAAAAACTACAAGACACAACCGAGAGAGTCGCCGATTCGCCTAGGATGATACCCACAGGTGACACGGAACTTTGCTTCCGTGGTTCAGAACTTGAAGTAGAATAATACATGATAAACACTAAATAGATAAAAAATGAACGTAAAGTAAAACAAGAAAGACTGATTTAATTAACTTAAAACTGTAATTTCATGTTTAGCAATAACATGCGTTAATTTAAATATTTTTTGTTAAATAAAGCAATATTTCAGATGACACAAGAATAAATATTATAAATGTAATATAACTAACTAAAACAAAGTACTCGGATCCGAGGGCATTAATAAAAGAAAAGCTATGTTAACTCATTACTAAATTACTCTAATTCTCTTTGTACAAGAGGTACTAATGTTTTAACTTTAATATACTCATTGCTAAATGTATGTAATAAAGAGATGTCATGGTCCGAAAGGAGAGTGAATAAATCTACAAAACCCTGTCAATATCCCTAAATTCACGGGATCCTATTTAACAGTTATTTATGATTTTGTTAAGATTATGGCAGCCTGTTTAATTGACCTGAGCCAATTAACCAGGTTACCGATATTATAACGTAGGTAAGACGTTATAATTCGTTTGACTTATATAGACTATATAGGCCTACCTATTCACAAGAAAACGAAATTTGCCTGAATAACTTAATATATTTCAACATGTATAAGCCTAATCACATTCCATGGTGTGTGTGTGTGTGTGTGTGTGTGTGTGTGTGTGTGTGTGTGTGTGTGTGTGTGTGTGTGTGTGTGTGTGTGTGTGTTGGCGAACGACTTTTCACTCTGACCAGTCACCGCTAAAGAGCAGACGGTGTATAGTTCAAGAACCCCATATATCAATATACGGTATACTTGATGGAAAGATGAGACAGTGAGAGAAAGAGACCGATGTAGTTTCAGGGGTCGGGGGAGAGGTAACGAAATAGGCGAGACGTCTGGTCTTCCACCGGGTGGTGTACGTGAAGTTTCTCTCAGGGCCGAGAAAAAAATATCCGTTCGCTTGTTATCTTACGAAGTTACACAGGCTACAACCTGCAGTATATAGGCCTAAGTATTCTATACTTAGGGCCTACAGCTAAACTATTACTCCTAGTAGTGTTGGCAAATTATTGCAAGTTTTAATGAAATTGTGAAGTTGTGTTCAGTTGAATGATATTGAATTTATATTTTATAAATATAAAATAATGTATATTGGCGGCTCAGTAGACCAGTGTGTATGGGACCTGGCTACTAATCTAGAGGTCCCGGAACCGCACCATAAAATCAAGGTGCGTTTTTCACCTTCCAGGTGCAGTGAGCCTGTCGAAAATGAGTACCTGGGATAACATCCTGGGGATAACAATGGGCGGCTGAAGCGTAGTCCTGGCCACACTGCCTTCCTTGTATGCCGTACGGCTCGCATATGGCAGCCTACACTGCCTGACTCCTAAGCTGCTTCGGTGGTGCACATGGGAGCCATTTATTATTATTATATCGAATTATGTGTTTATTGTATTTATGTGTATAAATAATATTATACACTAAGTTATATAATTGTGAGAACTTTCGCCGAAAGCTGCTACCTTTATGCGATGAGGCCCAGTGGACTCTGACACGTACCCTCCGCCTTCATTCAAGCATCGTTATCCCGATCTCGATAAGACACTCACGGAGTCCATCGCTCCACCTCTTTCTCGGCTTACTGATGAGGGTTATCCACTGGGACGAAATCCAACGTCTTCGCAGACCATCGGTGAGAGCCCATCCTCGCCACGTGTCAATTCATTGTAGTCTCCTTCTATGAATAATTCGCCCAAACATACATCGAACTGAACAACGTGTTACTCACGGAACTGAGTAAAGTGTTTACGGAGAAAGTTAGGATAAAAAAATTGATAATTTAAGAATTAAGAATTGAGCCATTTTTATAAAAGTAAAAATATAAACAAATAATAAGAATTAAGAGAAAAAACACTTGTTGAAAAATTTGTGAGTATCATTAAGAATAATAAATTTTCTTGCATATTATCCGTGAGTTCCATTGTATTTATAATATAATCTGCAGTCGCAAAAAGTAATTCGTTTTTGTGGATGCTCGTTAATATAATTATGTGCCCGATATATGGAGGCCTACATTGTGTAACCACAATACACATAGGACTACCGTATTATTATCGTCTCTCTGACTTTCCTAATCTTCTTTTAATATAGTCGTATATTCACAACAAAAATGGCTATGCCTGAATAGTGAATATCAACACGTAGGCCTATAGTCAGTTCTCCCTCTGTGTGTGCGGCGAACGAGGGTAGGTGCGCGAGCGCGTGGCCATGAAGTTTTTCCAAACACCGCTAGAGGGCAGACGGTGTACACTTAATTATCAAATATTCTATACATTATTCTCTCTCTCTCTCTCTCTCTCTCTCTCTCTCTCTCTCTCTCTCTCTCACACACACACACACACACACACACACACACACACACACACACACACACACACACACACACACACACACACACACACACACACACACACACACACACACACACACACACACACAGTAGTAAGTAGGAAGAAGAAGAAGACAGTAAATGAGCGCAACGGGTTGTTGTAAACTTGTCATCGCTAAGTTATAGACATAAATTCACACATAGTGGAAAGAATGTTTAATTCGTAGATAAAAAATGTTTTATAATCTGTAGTTTGTTGTACATTCTGTCCACTGCTGCAGGATGGATGGTCGGGGGGGGGGGAATGATTCTCAGTTCGACTGTGACGATGTACCGTAAGCAGGTAAAGTTCTTACTTCATGTAAACTGGTTTAAACATCTATTACAGGCTACAGCTGAGCGAAAAGTCCAACAGTAGTCCCGGACCGTATTTCAAAACCACAATATTTACGAAACAGTTCCTGGACCTCCGTTATTATGCAAGATTTAGCTTACATCCTTGTAAATTATAACAACCTCTTTTTAATCGTCTTCCATTTCCAGCAAACGTGAGTCTTTTAGTGGATATTTTCTTTCGTACTTACTCATAGCAGTACGAATTGTGAACCAGTGTTTCTTTTATTCTGTCAAGTTCTTTCTTTCTGACAATGTATCATTTTATTCTGTCAAGTTCTTTCTTTCTGACAATGTATCATTTTATTCTGTCAAGTTCTTTCTTTCTGACAATGTATCATTTTATTCTGTCAAGTTCTTTCTTTCTGACAATGTATCATTTTATTCTGTCAAGTTCTTTCTTTCTGACAATGTATCATTTTATTCTGTCAAGTTCTTTCTTTCTGACAATGTATCATTTTATTCTGTCAAGTTCTTTCTTTCTGACAATGTATCATTTTATTCTGTCAAGTTCTTTCTTTCTGACAATGTATCATTTTATTCTGTCAAGTTCTTTCTTTCTGACAATGTATCATTTTATTCTGTCAAGTTCTTTCTTTCTGACAATGTATCATTTTATTCTGTCAAGTTCTTTCTTTCTGACAATGTATCATTTTTTTACAGAAATATTTGTTACTGTATTACAATAAAAATTGATGGCTTATTAAAACAAGTTAGTTAATGTGTTAAAATTAACTTTTGTTTTTAAATTATTCTATCAACATTAACTGAATTTAATATTTTTAGTAACTGAATTAATTTTTGTTGTTAATGAGTTTTTATTATTAACAAATAAATAAACTGTTTGAAGTGTATTACAAGAAGAAGAAATTTCTTACATTTTTTGTTTTGTTTCTGCTTCAGTAAAGATTGCTTTTTATTGGCTTTACATACATCAGTTTTCTCAGAATTAAATTCCTTATAAATTTTATTACAAAGTTACATTTAATTATTGGCAATTTAAAGAAGTAAACTCAGATCAAACCTAAAGAAATGTGTTTTGCGACACTAGATTTTTTAGATTTACGAAACGTTTCTATAAAACTACCCAAGATACCGTTTTCAGGGCAAAAAGTATATGAAACCATAAAATTGTAATTGTAGCCTTGAAGCGGAAATCAAGGTGAAATTTTTTGCAAGCCGTTAAATCGAAAACGAAGCGTTTCCGGACCTATGTTTATATGAAATTTTTCCTTTATTTCAGCCAGTATAAATCGTTCCTAAAGTATCTCCCATTCCTCTTGGGACACTCTGTATTTTGGCATCTTGGGTTTTGTTTTATTTATATCAGAGGCGTAGCTGGGAGGGTGGGCAGCCGCGCCGGGCGGCATAGCCAGGGGGGCGGAAATGTGAGCATAGACTTGAAAAAAATGTTTTCAGTTTATAAAACTACAAACAATTTGTTTCTTTGATATGACTATTCCTTTCATTAAAAAAGCATAACCGGCCAGCTTGTCTGTTGTCATAAACTTTGCGTGATAAACAGTATTAGTCTATTTATGCTATTTAAGTATCGTAATTATAGTTCATTATGATAACAAATTTATAGTGACTTTGTAGTGAGTTGTTGTGTTAGAAAGGAAAACTGATAATCATACAGTATTAGATTCGTATACAGACGAATATATTATTTGCAAACATATAAAAAAACGTTACGTGGGCTACGTATGTTCAATTCTTCCCGGTTCGACGCAGCGAACGTGTTGATCATCAGTTATTGATGAGTATCTAGAGTGTGCGGTTTGTTTTTGGTTTGTGCCTCTTGTGGGTATATCTATAATATTTCACGTGTGTGCCATCATACTAATACCATTATTGAAGATCGATTTTTTAAAATTTTACTTGAAGCTGATATGAAAAGAAGTAAACTCTGTTGCGTCCAGTTTCGGAAGAGGAGGGAAGAAAGATTAAGAATTACTTAAGTTCCAAAGAGTTTACGAAGTCTTTTATTCAAGGAAAATCGAACCCGGACTGTCAAAATATTACAATTAACAAGGAATCAATTTGCGATCATAAAATGGATGTTGTTAGCGACGAGGCTGTTGATAAATACAGTAAAGTTAACGACGTGAATACTTTAAAGTGTAAAAGTGTCAAAGTACAGTTACAAGATTTAGTTGGTTCTAATACCATGAATGATGTTGGATCGTGCAGTAGTGAAATTATAGGCGATGAAGGAGAGACTAGCAACAATGTAGACCGTGTTCCCGGTGCTGCTCTACATGATATGGGAGCTTGGCCAAGCGAGAGATAGCCCTATCTCAATCCTTCCGAGATATAATGGTGAATAGAGGAACATGTCAGTTTCAGAACAAGGACAGCCATTTTCCTAAAGATGACGCTATACGATCCTTAAACAAGTAGGCCTATTGGTCTGATAAAACCTTGCAAAATGGCGATAAGGTATATCGCATTTGGATGTGTTTTTCTCCAACTAAAAAATCTCTATTTTGATTTTGTTGCACTCTATTTCCACAAAAAACTATCAAAGAAGCTATTTCAATAGTGAAAATTGGTTTTCGTCGTGGCGAAAGTTAAATCCCCGTATTCAGGATCATGAAATTAGTCCTGCTCATCGCTCTGCGTTTTTGGAATGGAAGGAATTGGAACGTCCTTTAAACAAAGGGGGACTTATTGATGATCTACTTCAGGAACAAACGAGTAAAGCAGCTAATACATGGAAAGAAATCCTCGAACGGTTCATTGGCACAGTACAAACTCTCGCACAACAAAATCTGGCACTGAGAAGACATCGAGAGTCAATTACTACCGATCAAAATCCTGGAAACTTTCTGGCTTTTTAAAAATACTTGGCTAAATTGACCCTATCAAGAGATCTCTTTTGGATTCAGTTTCTCGTAAATCTGGGTGTATATCTTATCTTTTGCCGACTATTTAAAATAAAATAATAAGCCTGTTAGGAGAAAGAGCGCGCAAATATATTATTACTTCATTGTAAGAAGGCGATGTACTGTTGTATTACTTTTGACACAACACCAGATGCTGCACGTGTAAAACAAATGTCTCAGATTAAAAGATTTGTTGAAATTAAACGCAATTCTGTTGATACCAAGGAAGGTTCTTAGATTTTATTCCTTTAGAAGTGAAAAGAGCTGAGGAGATCACACAAGCTATTACAAGTAAACTTCCGAGAGATGCATTGAATATTAGCGATTGCAGAGGTCAGTCGTATGACATTCAAGCAACAGTGGCTTGTCCATTGAGGAGTTCAGAGGAAATATTAGATATGAATCCACTAGGTGTGTTTGTTCCCTACGACAACCATTCACTTAACTTGGTTGGAGTTCATGCAGCTCAAGTAAATGTTCAGGCAGTGATATGTTTTGGGACAGTCGAACGTCTATTCACTTTCGTTTCCTGTTCCACTTATAGATGCAGTGTTCTTAAATATTACTCTACAAGGACATTGTGATACGGTGTAGTTTAAAAGCAGATGCGGTGAAAGTAATATCCACTCAGCTGGATGCACTGGAGAAACTGAGAAAAACACTCACTGAAACAATTGATAGTCCTACAAGGGAAGATGCAACATTAATAATTAATACGGTGGAAAACTTTAATTTTGTGACCTTGCTCTTTTTCTGGACAGATATTCTTTCTTCTATGGACAAAATCCAGAAAATCTTTCAGACCACAGGAATAAGCTTTTTTCAAGCATTGACACTTCTGGAGAAGCTAACGGACAAATTAAACGTTTGGTGGAATGAGCTGTGTGACAATGTTATTTCTAAGGCAGAGCAGGTATGTAATGTCACAAAAAAGGATAAGATGGAAGCGCACGATGCCAGGGGAGTATGCAGACGATTATGCATTAACCGTTCGGCAAGAAATGCGACGTTCTCTAACAGAAATTTTGCACAAACTGTCAGTTAAAATCTAAAGTCGTTTCTCTAACATAAAAGAGTTAGAAAAACGCTTTGGGTTCCTCTGTAAATTTGAGGTGTTCGTGAATGATGGGGATATACATTTTAATGAACAGCTTTCCCAAATCAATATTAGGCCTAAGTGCACAATGCTTGCAAAACTGTATCTACATGATCTAAACAGTGAATAATTGTTCAGTGACTTGAAAGACCTCATACTTTTATTAAAAAGGGCAAAAGTTAATGGAGAACAAATGGACTTTACACATCAGGGACTGGTACAATACATTTCCTCAATGGGATTAGAAGCCTACAAAACACTTCAAATTGTTTAAAAATTTTTCTTACTTTACAGTGTCTGTGTCTTCTTGTAAAAGATCGTTTCGTAAACTTAAATTGATTAAATAATACCTACGATCAACAATATCTCAAGACAGGGCTCCAAATCTAGTGATACTTTCAATTAAAAACGACACTGCTTCGTTTTTAGATTGTAGTGATTTAGTAACCGACTTTACAACAATTAAGGCCAAGAAAGTTAAGCCTACATTTTAAAATGTCTCGTTTTAAATGATTATTAAATATTAAAAATAAATATTAAGTGTTTATTAACAGAATACGGAACCATTAAACTGTAATGGTTTGTGATTGTTTTTATTTCTTTTAATGTAGTTCTTTGTTTAACTTTATGTTGTTTAGGATATTGTTTTGACGATGCGCTTTAGACCTACAAGGAATTTGCATGTTTATTAGAACATTTTTATTTTTTTATATTTCTACATTTTTTATAGTCTACATTTATTACTAATAAATGTATACAAACTGGTATACAAACATACCGGTAATATTATAATACTGTAATTTCTTAATTTTGACTTAACGTAATTCCTAAGACGTTTGACGTTTGCTGTACGTGCTTTGATACAAGAATCTACACAATTGCGTTTATTAAGTACTTTGTTCACTGGATGGACCTTCATTTTTGCTCTTTTGTCCCCTATTAATTGTGAAAGCAAGGCGGCCGACGATCTTCTTGCCCCGGGCGCCAAAAAGCCTAGATACGCCACTGATTTATATTGATTGATAGGCCTACAGTTGAAGTTTGTGTATGCTTTCATAAGACTACATATAGAGATACTAGCTGCTGCTTCATTTCGTGGGCCTAATATTTTCCTAGTAATTCGTCTTTCCAATATTTCTAGTTTGTCTAAATTATAAGTTAATTCAATGCTAGACATTCACTTGCATTACATTCTGGCTTCACTACTGTACTGTAATGCCTTATTTTTGCATATTTCTTTGTTTTATTATTTGTGTACTTTGAAATCTGATTACAAGCTATACATATTAGAATAAAAGGTCAAATTTTTTGTAAATTATTATCAGATTATTCCTATTTTGCCTTTACTCCTTATTTGTCTCCGTAAACCAAATATCACGGTAAATTACTGCACAGACTGCACCAGTGAACGTGACACATTACCCATGTTATTGTATTACGCATTCGTTTGATATACGCTTAATAATAATAGCTGATATTAGCCTAATAAGAAAAAGCGCAGTCCATCCTTTTTGTAAAATTGACTATTTATCTGTCGCATATTGAAGAAATATGAATTGGGGCTTATAATAACAAAATTTCATTTGTAACAAAGAATTGTTAGCATTGCATGAGGGGCGAAAGCTGTGTGATAGTGGGGCGGGCTCGCGTCACCATGACAATGCGGATAGGTCAATTAAAACATTGTATGCTAGACGATCACTGCAGAGATAGTAAGCCGTCACTGACGAATCGCGTACCGCCCGGATGATGTCCCTAAACTAGCCTGTTGTTAGAGTGGGGACTGACAGTATGATAGTTCAACTCTTGTCGCCTAGAGCGTCTGTCAACTTTGATCACCGGTGTAAGCCAAGCCGCCCTCCAACACAAGCATTCGTTTGTGCAGCAATGGAGTAGTAGGCCTACTGTCTGTCTTGTTATTGAACCCATTACAGCTATATCTAAAGGTAATCTAATTGTCGCTAAATCTAATCCTACTGTATAATTATCCCTCACAAGAAAGCTGTGATAATGCAAAGAAATAGAAGTCTTATAACTTAGGCCTAGAGTATTATAAATGGTATCTACTCCTCACTCTGTGTGTGTGTGTGTGTGTGTGTGTGTGTGTGATGGAGAGGTGTAGGCTTTATCCGTTGATCCATGGACAGAGTTTACAAACAAATTTTAAGGGCCTATTTGTTGAAACCATAAAGTAACAGTAATTTTTAATAAGCCTAAATGGCTATCGAAATTTAAGAAATATTTTATCTCCTCCATAAACAAAAAGCCCGCGCGAACTGTCACACGCACACACATTCACAGACTGTCAGCGCACTCTCGCGCTCATGTTATCACTGTAGCTTATTTGGTCGCTGCTTTACCCTCACAAACGTAGGCTACCTCTTCTGTATGTTACTACGTTTATAACATTCCTACTGTTCCATGTGACTACATGCAATTGCATTTGTTTTCATATTTAACTTTAGCGACGCACTTTATTTTGAAGATACGTCGGTGTTTGAAGAAAACAACAACAATAACAACATCCATCATCAACAACAACAACAATAATAATAACTAGTTTACTCCCTGAGATACAGAACTCTCTCACTTTGAACAAAGTCCGTTTACTGTCTTTTGTTTTAAAGTTACAATTTTAGATCAATTGCACATTAGGCCTAAACGCTAAAAATTCGAAAAATATGATTTATTATAATATTGCTAGTCTGTAGCAAGTGAGTGCTGCTCGTAAATATTTTTCCTCACTCGGAATAGCTTGGCGGGTGGTGACTTAAACCATTCATCATTCCAGTGCTCCAGGAGTTTAAAATGCAGATATTTCTTAAGGTCATTGTGGGATAGTTTGTGAGGATGATATTGACTCGACGTAGCAGTTTTCGCAGCCCTATCAGCCATCTCGTTGCCCTTAATTCCGATGTGCGATGGTATCCAAATGAAAATAATTTCCTTGCACTGTCTAGTTGAGATATCAAGGGTTATGTTACTTATGTCTTGAATAATGGGTTCTTTGCTGTCCTCCTGCTGCAGACTATCTAAAACACTTCGAGAATCTGAGAAGATAATATACTTGGAGCCCATCGAATCTTTTATTATTTCCAGTGCTGAACGAATTGCATATGCTTCGCAGAAAAAAACCGAGCAGACCCTTCCAACCTGAATAAGTATTCATGTCCAGATAATATTACTGCACATCCATTGTTTCCGTCTGTGCGAGAACCATCCGTGAACACATGAGTGTACTCTGTGTATTTATCAAGATTTTCGTAGAACTTACACAAGAAAATGTACGGAGTTGTAGTAGCTTTTGGGGATTCTGAGATTATGTTATCAAATTTGAGAGGTTTACGACACCAAG
Source organism: Magicicada septendecula (assembly GCA_034769895.1). Taxonomy (NCBI): domain Eukaryota; kingdom Metazoa; phylum Arthropoda; class Insecta; order Hemiptera; family Cicadidae; genus Magicicada; species Magicicada septendecula. The sequence goes on from CM068376.1 coordinate 331,479,739, forward strand.
GAGGCTCTGGTGGATGTTGCTGGGTGAAAACAGAAGGAAAATGAGTGTTTAACTTGCGTAGGTAGATATTAATACGTTCATAAAATGGTTTGGGTAGGGTTCGGCGTTTAGCAAATTTGTCGCTGTTCCTATTTGAGAACACATTAAGACTTACAGAGTTATCAGGATTTGAAGCTGCTCTTGTGGCAAATGACAGACAGAGTTTTATTCTTCTTATTCTAAGCGGATATTCATGAGACTCGGCTAGAATGCTGTTAATCGGGGTAGTTCTAAACGCTCCTAGAGCCAGACGTAGGGCGGATGTATGTATAGTCTCCAGAGATTTTAAAATGGTTTGTTTAGCTGAGTCTTCCATAATCCATTTTTGACCTTATAAAGGCTTTGTAGGTGTTCATGATTACGTCTTTGCTGGCACCCCAGTTGCATGATGCGATTGATTTAATAAGGTTCATTCTCCTTAAACATTCACCTTTTAATGTCCTTATGTGAGTACCCCATGTATGCCGCTGGTCGAACGTGAGACCTAATATTTTGATTTTATTTGATCGTGGTTATTTCAAATAAATTATTTTGTTAAACTGACAATGAAATTATGTGAATTAACTACACATTTGGTTGATTTAACCAAATCCAAACTGATTTAATTACATTAACTAAATCAGTTTTGTTAGGTTTTAGCAAAACATTTGGTTAGGACAACCAAAATAGACCAATTTAGTTGGATTCACTACACTCTTTTTTGGTTGAATTAACCAATTTATTTGGTTAATTCAACCAAAAGAATTTGACCAAATGTTTTGGATCTAATAACCATTATTTTAATTGTCCAAATAGTGATCAAAAATATTGATTACCAGAAACTGTTTTTTGTGTGTATATTTATAACTGCATTTAGTCCATACCTTCTATTTTAATGCCTGTTACGAAAACAGGTCACTAATTTCACAGGTCAAAAACAGATAACGAGAAACTGTCTTAAGAAATGGTTTCAATCCCTCTCTCCACCGGACGAAAGATTTGAATGAACGAACTAATGTAACGTAGTAACGAGACTCCATACACAAGACCCTGTGGTGTAAAGGAAACACATCTGACTTAGGATCAGAAGTCCCAGGTTCGAATCCTGGCAGGGTCGAATTTTTTTTACAAATTCCGTGTTCAAATTCTAGCAGGATTGGTTTTGTTTTAGCAAATTAGTAGAAGTGGTAGTAGTAGTAGTAGTTGTTGTTGTATTGTTTATAATGCGACAGAGTCTGTGTGGGGGTGAGACTAATGTTTTCATAATCATATAACTTTCCGAATTGACGTTAACTGCCTATAAAAGATTATGATTTAGACGCGTTAACAATTATTTTTTGCTGATATTCAACGACTTGAAGAAAATATTTTATTTGCATTTCAAAAAATACGTAAATTACGTTAATTACAGTCCAGTAATTAATTAAGAGGTTTTGGTAAATTAATTAATAATTAATCCAGTAATTAATAAATAATTAAGAGGTTTTGGTAAAACACAAAAATTCACTTTACACTAAATTTGGAGAAATCAAGTTTTGCGTTCATTTTATTGATGATAATTAATCACGTAGGCCTTCTTTACCCCAGAGTACCCGCTGTGATTTCTTTTAGTTTATTTTTAGTTTAATTTTTCGTACTTTATTTCAAGAAAAGATGTTACTTCTGGGTAGGGGCTTAGTGATCATGGCATTCGGCTACTAATCTATAGGTTCCGAGTTCGATCACGGGTCTAATTCTGATAGTTCCTATCCGCTTCGGATGTTGGATATCATACAGACTATTTTAACTTTCTGCACTGCTGTAGGCTACGGAATAAATCAGTTGTATTCATTACAAACCAGGTCTTTAAATTTCTCAGCCATCGGTCGCCCAACTCCTCTCTTTCCAAGTAGGCCTACTATTCCCTGTAGTAAGGACTGCAATAAGTAAAATCTCTCTTCATTTCTCATGAGATGTCCCAGATACTGAAGATTTTTTATCTTCACTGTGTTAATAACTTCCCTAGCCCGCAGATCGAATCAGCCTGGGTAAATGATTACACAGGATAAAAATAGGCGGGCGGAGACTAGTGACGGCCACAGTGTATTCATTTTATGCAGTACAGAAATAATATGGCACCCTAAACCAATTCAATGATAGAAAAGGCAGTGGATGGAGGAAAAATGCCTATTTATTAAAAGTATACTGTAGGTACTTATTACTGTTTATTAATATGTTTAATTGGAAATTACTTTCTTCAAAGCCGCAACCGTTACTTTTCCTACGATGGCTATCGTAAATTGTTTTCCTATGCTTAGAATTTTTTGTGACACCACTTTCAAGATAGCCCTCAAAATTTCATGCTCCAAAACCGAGACTGCAAAAAAAGAGCTTAACACAGTTACTCATCACATATTTAATAACTTTTTCCACGTCATTTTTCGCTGACTATACTGCTCACTTATTCATCTGTAAATTACTTCTGAAGATTGGAATTAACTTCAGCACGATAGTCTCATCGACCTGTAAGTTGAAAAATTAAATCCCCCACCGCTGATTACTAAATGATAGGCTCTTTGTAATTGTATTTACACTGCTGGCGTTTTGAAGTTTACGTAAATGAAGTTATTTATTATTAATGTGCAAAAGCTAACATCCTCAATAATATAGGAAGCTGGACCCAGCGTTAACCAAATCAGTTCACTACCGTTTCTCAAGACTGACATTTTTTATTCACATTTTACGATGTAGGCCTAACAGCTATGTACAACAGCGCTATATGGCTCCTAAACGCGGCCAGTAACAGGCTGGGATAAGAATTTCAACTTTTGAGCTGTATGTACCGAGTAAAATATTTAAAAAATCGGGACGTGATCATGAATGTTATGACAGGACATGTGTTTGGACGCCAAAACTTAGCCCGTTAACTAAACATAGTTATGAAATCTACTTCTGTGAGCAGTAAACAATTTTAAATATTTTGTTGAATATTAAAAAGTAAAACATTTACGTCTACTTACTCTTTTTTTCTTAAACTGTATCACTGTGAATCATTGGGCACACTAGCAAGTCTCCAGTGTTGTAGAATTCTCACTTAAATTCGTATAGGTTACTGTCAAAAGTATAAACACAAGTTCGCCCTAAACGTTTTGACTGAAACGCAGTTGATAAAACGTAGAAATTTCGCAAGGTTAAAGAAACCTGTGACGTACCGGATAAAGCGACAGACAATATTCCAGTTTCGAGTCCAACCAGGTTGGGTTTAATTTTTGCTAATAAACAGTATGCGAAAGCTTCAGCCATTATGATGTTTCCCAGCAAATACACTTCGTAACTGCGGCGCTGATCGAACTAACTGGAGTACAAGGAAAAGTAACAGAAGACGTAAAAGGCGCCAACTAATTTGTTTTACGTCTCAGAATTAAAACCCACAGAGATATGAAAATGTAAGTAACCACAACAATCTTAGAATAGACGTATAGGTGTTCGCAAAGCGATGATAATACGGGACAACTTAAGGGAGGAGTATAAGTTTAGTGTAGGAAAACTAAAGGGAGGAGTGTGTCGGCTGACACTATTTACCGTGTGCGCGCGTGGGTGTGCGTTTATACATATATTGCGATGTTATGGATAACCATAGACATATTAATATTTCCGAGACACATATATGGAATGATGGTTTAATAAAACGTAATTAATTGAATAATGGTTGAAATTAAAAGTTATGACTACTGATTTGCTTTGCCAATTATCATGTCAAGTAATTGTCTTTTAATAAAATTAGGCCTACTGTTCTCTTCATCATGTCGTCCGCTATAAGATTCCATGGTCAAAAGCTAGGATTGACCGATGTGCTATGAACCAGAGGCCCTCGTATAAAATAGACAAAGAAAATCCGGTTATGAACCTGCTTTCCAGCATAGAACGTCTACTGGTAGACCTAGAACCACGAAAAAGTAAGGCCTAATTATCTTTTAATAGTTACCTTTTCAGCAGTTTTCAGTCTTTAAAACGTTTTTATAATTTATGGTTTGAATGGTAGGTATATTAAAATTTAGACTTGTCTTGGACGTAGACTGACCAACAGCCAAAAAACTGATGACCTACAGTTGATCCTCGACAGTCGTGTCGTATGTCCTTAATAATGTAGATGGAAGTTTCTCCCAGGGTCGCTTTCGGGTTGTTATTGCGTTCTAAATTTCACGAGTCTAATTCTCGTATTCTCGATACGAGCGGAGTGTATTGGGCTTCACAAGAAACCCGGTACGCTTCAAGTGTCTTTCCAAACGTATGCGGAAAATTTCCGCTACTACTGCAAGCACGGACAAAGACTTGTTTGCAACTAACGTGATTAGAGATTATCTCTCTGAGGTCAGCACTATTCAATTCGGTTAACTGACGGACTGTTGACCATTTCCTCCAAAATTATCGATTGCCGAGTGTACCATGTGCATCATGTTCGAATAACGGGCATATACTCCCTTGCACGCAACTTTAAAACTGACGGAAACCTAAACCTCTGATTGGTCAGCTACTTGCTTGATCTGTACAGAAATCTAATTTAAGTGAGGAAATTACAATCAGGTCACGTAAAGTTCGGCTTATTCTTGTCACAAAATGTTCTAAGCCAGCAGCCAAATTATATAAAATTTTACAACTTTTTATCTTTTTAAGAGGCTTATGAGCCGTACACAGAATTATTAAAAAATCACATTCACTCCGTGCGAACAATGTATTTAATTACTATAAACTATTTGTTAGTATCCTGAGTCACATTGTTTTTCAAGTCCCGCCTGGAAATCGTAATTCCTATAAAGCCCTGTGACGTTTTTTCTGATTATAGTATACGGGACACACGCACACGTGCACTCGACTATCGTAACCCAGACGTACGATAATTATGAACTGTTTCATATATCGCACTGCATATCTGCATTTACAGTAACTTATTTATAATTTTAAACATCAAAGTCTTTTACAAGCTAATGTACACGAGTCCGTCATGCAACTCTGCATATTTCGTACAGGCCTATTCCCTTATTCGTCAATGGATTTTTTCGAGCACGTGTCCACCCCACTGAAACATGCAACAGGATGATCCGTTGCAGTATGTATGTTACGATGCTATGTATAAGCATATTGCCTAATTAATTGAACAATTTTTGTTAAAAATTTGTATTATTGACTTAACATACATACAATTAGTCTGCTGCCCAAACGCAAACTAACTAAAATAATTTTCTTTCGATTGTCTGTATTTACATAAATTTGTATAGCGTTGTATGTCTGTTGTAAGTCTGTGTTGTTGTGCACCTGCTCTATTAGCTGGTTTTCATGGTCTACTACTCGTTGGATATAGGCCTACTTTGTTGCAATCCTCTTGATTTCGTCCGTTATGAAAGGTGTTTTCAGGTCGGTGTAAAGTGTGTGATTGCTGACGTACCATGGGGCATCCACTAAAACTCGCAGCACTTTTGATTGATAATCTTTTTATTTAAATTAGCAGTCTCCATAACTCCAACTTCGTCGTGCTTATTTGCTAAACTGCTAAGTGCCATGTTCTGGACGAGGCCTTTCAGTGTTTCCACCATTTTCAATTCATAAATCACGACAATTTTCGTGATTTAGGACTTGAAAATGGTGGAGACGCTGAAAGGCCTCGTCTAGAACATGGTACTTAGCAGTTTAGCAAATAAGCACGAAGAAGTTGGACTTTTGATTGAAATCTTTGGATAGTTTTTATTCTTGTTGGTTTGGCACATCCCCAAGCTGAAGTCCGTAGGACCGTACAGGTTTCAGCATAATCTTGTATAGTAGTTTGTTGTTTAATGAGAGCTTAGACTTTTGCCCAAGGAGCCAGGACATCTGTCGGAGTTTGAAATCTAACTGCCTTCCTTTGTGGGATATGCTTCTGGCAGGTGAGTTGTTGATCACTGGTATAGGTGTGTTATTAATTGTTACAGGTGGACAGATGTCATGCCGAGTATCGAATGTCACCTGCGCAGATTTCGTTTCGTTGATTTTGTTCGGCATTCGCAGAGTAGATTTAAATTCACTTGTAGGTTGTCAGAAGTAACTTGAGGATTTTCGTTAACTGATAGCGTTGCAATATCATCGGCAAAAGATGATCGTGGCGTTTGTTTCAGGAAAGTCGGCTGTGTAGATAAGAAAGAGTAGAGATCCGAGGACGCTACCTTGAGGAACACCTGATTCAACAGAGTAGCAGGTGGATCTTGAATCATTGTATTTGTCTGTTAAGGTTCTGTTAGTTAGGTACGAATTTAACAGAAGATAGTAGTTGGAGGACAGTGTGTTTTTCAGCTTGAAGAGCATAGCCTATCAGGATGCTCCAGAACTTCTTTTCTTCCAGACCCTTTGCCATTTCGTTAACTATCCTGTGGCTTTGTTGAGTCGTCGCGTGGCGGTCCCGAAAGCCAAACTGATGGGTAGGCAGCAGTGTTAGAATATCATGGTCGTCTTGAATTTTTTTAAGAACAGTCGCTCAAACACTTTACTGAATAAGGGGGGGGAGGCTGATAGGACGGTAGGACATCGGTTTATGAGAAGGTTTATTTGGTTTTAGGATCATTATAATTTCAGCGTATTTCTATACTGCGGGAAAATTATCAAAGGTTAGCATACTGTTCCAAATGGTTTTTAAAAGGAAAATGTTAAGCAGGCTTTACCCTTCTGAAAGGCTTTATTTCCCTCCACATGACTTTATTTCTGTTTCCTAATTTCCCAGTAATGTGACTGAAGATCCGAATTGAAGAAGCGTGAAGAAAAGCATCTTCACATTCTCGTGACGTTCCGTGCTTAGAGCTTGTTGTAATTTGCAGATTAATATCTTAAAATAACACACGCACACAGAATGTAAAAGGAAGCTTGTGCTCCAATAAATTTAACGCAAATTAAAAAGATTTAATGAGTCACGTCCGTATAGAAAATACTAGTACTGTAGGCCTATTGTTGGAAACAACTTATACGCTAAATATTTTATAGAGTTACGCTGGTGAAATAAATAATACTACATAGAGAATAAAGGTTATTCTACCTTCAGGTACCCAAAAATAATTAAATCTTCTGTGAACTTTCGTCACAGATAGGAAAATTTTAATACTTGTAAACGAAATATTCATTTCACACATGCAACACACACACACGTGTAGGCTATATACAAACACGCATGCGCGCGTGTCTTGGATCATCAATTTACGTTTTCACGTTTTTATAAAGACGTGACAGAGAAACCACGAGTGTATACTGTACAGTGCTGCTACCTATGGAGTCGTGGCTGGGAACTAGCGGAGATTGACTTGTAACCAACTCGCGCAGGCTGACATTTACGTCTAGCCTACATCTGTTTATGAATTAGTGCCATGATCAAACTGGAACTAACAAATGGCTACAGATCTTTAGCGGATTTAAAACATAATGCACTAAGATTTGGCCAAGAGAAGATGAAACTTTGCACAGCTGAAATGACAGGGGCAGGCATGCATTCAATTAGTCACGTTACGTTGTCGAAGAAAGAACCTGGGATGGTAAAACCGAAAATCTACGGTAACAGCTGTGGCAAGGGAAAATACTAACTTGCATGGTAACAGATCGGGTTACGGAAAAGTCGTAATGACCAAATTTTATAGTGAAGACAAAGCTGGAAAAGTAGCAGACTTTTCCTCCTTCTGACATGAGAATTAAATTTGTTGACCTACTGTGAATAAATCGGTAATCACAAAACAATCGCAATATAATCTGGACATACAGTAGGCTGTGTTCTCTTTCACTTGTGAAAATTCATTTTTCGAAAAACGTATGTAATATATTAAGACTCGGTACAAAGTTTCTTTTTCAAGTTATCGTGTTAACAAAAAAATAGCTTAAATTTTACTTCGTTTTAAACAAATTATTAACTGCAAATAATTTCTTCTAATTACCAGTGCAGACAGTTCAAGTGAGTGTGTCTGCCTCAAATGAAATTGTTTTACCTCTGGCACGAGTGATAGTGTACCGTTCTCGCACAGCTGCTTTAGCTGAAACAAGATATGCTAATGCAAATGAGTATCTGAATATTTAACGTTAGTATAAAACACACTACGATATTTCACATCTAGGCTTGTTTAACATCTACAGTAATAAAGACAGTACAGTAGGCTATCGTCGCTTGTAAGTTAACAGTACACTTTAAAGGTAAACAATGCTGTGCATTTTTAATACCAGTTACAGTGGTTTCTATACAAATTCAAAGACATTCAACCATCCTTTTTATATTTGTTCGTCCTTCCGTATCCGTATTTTACCGATTATTACCTGTCACTCAATAATTTGAACGTTTTATCGAATCCTAGAAAACTATTTATTACATTTTGCAATGAACTGGCAAAACAAGTAATGGAATTTTGTTCGTAATGGTTGAAAATGTGAGTGACCCCGACATGATTCGAACACGCAACCTTCTGATCTAGAGTCAGACGCCCTACCATTGCGCCACGGGGTCCATTGTCTGTTAACGACCTTCACTATGTACATAAACGATCCCCCTGTTGGAAGAGCCGGCTGACCTCATGGATAGGGTTACCAGACGCAAATTTTTAAAACCAGGATGTTTTCTATTTTACACAAAATAAATAAATTATACCTATTTGACACAATTTTCAAGAAGAAGTGAATTTCTAATTATGTCAGTTAAAAAATTCCATTCTTAATATGGGAAAAATGCCATTATGACATTTTAATATGGAATTATGAGTATAGGAATAAGCCTACAATTTTTACACATTGAAAGCATTACCTTTGATTTAGCAAGAAATGTTCATAACTGAAATTATTGGTAGTCATGTACGTATCGAATGATATATTTAATATAAAAAATATATTTATTTAAATTTCCGAGTGCAGTCGTCCTATGTCTGATCTAGCCGAGTCCAGTTGTCCTGTAATATAAGACTGGTTCTAGGGGATTATTATTCCGACCCGAACGCAGTTACCTTGCGCCCAAATAGTTATGCTGAAGAGTTATAAAGAGAGAAAAATATAACGTCACAAGAAGAGATTGGCAAATGAGCGATAAGAGAGTATTTTAATTGTACGATTACGAGTTTGCATTTTATATAGGCTATACATTATATAGGCTAGACATTGTTTACGTTTATTTATGCAATCTGTTAATACATACCTTTGTAACATAACCCTTGTGATGTAACTTTGGAACATCGCACAACAAAATGAAACCATTCTTCTAATGGTATTTTAAGTAATAATGTAATTGACTAAAGAAGTAGAGTAAATTTGAAAATTCCTAACTAGTTTAAAGAGACTCGGATCCGAGGTAAATACACTAACTGTATTATCATTTTAAATATAGTTCGCCAATTCCATGCAAAGTGTTGCATGAAGAAATATCCGTGCCGCGTGCATATTATCACGTGACCGATAATTGGCCTATTAGAACGCAGTAAAATCATTGAAAATTGTCTGTTGCCATGTGCAGATCAAGGCAGTTCATCTTGAGCATTCGTCTAGTAAACGTGCGGTCCGCGTTCAAGAAGTTTCTCTTGCGTGAACACGTAAACGGTGCGAAAGGTGTACGAAAACTTGGAACTCTGTGTGAGTTATTCTACAGACCCAAGTAATTCAGTTCTAATAAATAATATTGTGATTTCAAGTATCCGTGTTAGTCAAGATATCCTCATAGGGAGTTCTACCGACCGGGGTAGATCTGGTGACGCGAGGACACTTGAAGACGAGCCGGAAGGTGTTCGCCTATACACCGCTTTTCATTAAACACCCACGTTACACCTTGAGATACGTAAATAAATAAAACAATATTAAAAAATTTCTAAAAACCTTTAACAATCAATAATCGGTGTTACCGCAGCGAGGCAGTGTTGCAGTTCGACGAGCAAGTTCAGCGTGTGTATCATCAGGACACCAGCCCAGCAGAATCCACGAGGGAAGGACACGCGAGATATACGCATCGCCTTCAGCCATTTCACCGCATCAAATTGGAACATCTTCAATCGAGTAACAATTTCAGATTTGAACTTTATATAAACTTGTTTTCAAGTATTTCAATATTCATAACATTTGTGTATGTTTAAAATATATCGTATGAACTATTATTCAATTGGTGTGCAATAAATAATTACAATACCTCCAATATAGACTTGTTGATTTATAAAAAACACACTTTAATCCTATGCGCAAGAATTAATTCAATTGTGTTGTCGCAACACACACACACACACACACACACACGGTAGTTTGTTTATATTTTACTTTATTTCATAATGTAATAATTAAATATGTAGGCCTAATTACAAATGAATTTTTAATAATGAATGTAATAATTACAAATAAATAAATTTTATTTATTCTACATATAGGGCCTAATGATAAATAATTCTAAATAAACATTCAGAATTAAAGCCCTCAGACTGAAAGAACACAAACAAAACCAATGTAACAAGATTAACTTAAATCATAACATTAATCAGCTGATGAACATTTCATATTAGAAATTAAACAATTGGAAAAATACGTCGGAAAGGACGTAGGCCTAGGCTATTACCGTAAAGGTCAAGCTTTTGTAAAGATTACTCCCACTTAGGTTTACTCCTTATTTGTCTCTGTAAACCATATCAGGGTACATTATTGCATGTAGTGCACCAGTGAACATGAGATACTAGGGCTACACATGTTATTGTTTTAGACATTCATTGGGTATAATTATAATAACTGATATTAGCCTAATATGAACTTTTTTTTATTATAATGCAGTTTTACAATCTACTCATTTCACAGAATAATAAGTAAAAGTGATGTAGAAGTCGTCACTTGAGGTGGGAACCATCCAGCGATGATTACCACGTTCACCGGGTCAGGTCATCTGGCCACTGTCTCTTCAGCCTTCTTACATCCAGTGATGGATTGAGGAGCTCGTTGATCAGGTTATTGCTGTGTCCTATGTTGCGGTTCCTGTACTTAGCGGCGCGCATCTTGATGACATCAGAAATGTATGGAATGTTGAGGTCTTTGTGAAGAGTATAATTAGAGATGAACCAGGGAGCATTCGTTATGCAGCGCAAGATTTTTGACTGAACTGTCTGCAGCATCTTTGTGTTGGAAGGTTTAGAGCAGGCCCACAATTCTATACCGTAAGTCCAGATTGGTCTGAGCACAGCTTTATATATGATGACTTTGTTGGCGAGAGATAGTTGAGATTTTCTACCTATGAGCCAGTACATTTGCCTAGCTTTTAAGTTGAGTTGTTGTTTCTTAGCCTGAATGTGGGCGTTCCATATTAATTTGTCGTCCAAATGCAGTCCCAGGTATTTAACTTCTGATTTTATAGGTATGGGGACATCGTTTATGGTGACTTGTGGACAAGAGCTACGTTTCATGGTGAAGGTTATTTGAGTGGATTTTGCAGAATTAACTCGGATCCTCCACCGCTGGAACCAATCTTGCAGGAGGTAAAGATGGCTTTGCAGTTTCTCAGAGGCTCGTTCCGGGTTGGGATCTACTGCGAGGATAGCGGTATCATCAGCGAAGGTGGCGGTGGTAGTGTAGTCTGTTACAGGTAGGTCAGCAGTAAATATAAGATATAAGTATGGCCCCAGAACGCTGCCCTGAGGCACTCCCGACTTTATAGGAGAGATTACTGACAGTGTCTTCGATTTTGATTTGGAAGTGTCTATCTTGCACATATGATTTCAACAGTAAATATAGTTGATCAGGAAGTTGTTTCTTCAGCTTGTACAGAAGGCCCTCATGCCAGACTTTATCAAAAGCCTGATGAATATCCAGGAAGACAGCTGCGCACATCGTCTTATTTTCCAGCCTATCCCTAATTTTGTTCACTATTCTGTGGCATTGCTGCACTGTAGAATGTTTTTCTCTGAACCCAAATTGGTGTTCAGGGATCAGGTACCTAAATGGCACTACTTGTTTTAGTCTGGTCAGGAGAAGTCGTTCAAATATTTTTGACAAGAGTGGAAGAAGGCTTATTGGCCGGTAAGATGTAGGGTCAGTAGGGGGTTTGCCAGATTTTGCGACCATGATAATTTGGGCAAATTTCCATTGGATTGTTGAGGATAATGCTGTTTTGATTAATGAGTTGAGCGAACATAGTTTTGAACTCACTTAGGAAAATTGCCAGTTGGTCCATTACTTCCCTGTTAGTGGGGTTTGCGTGGCTGTTGCTAGTCATTTGTGTCCTTTTACTTCCGCCCGTGATTTGAGCATATGTAGAAGTTGTATTTTGCGGTGGTGGTAGAGGGGATGGAGAATTCTGAATCACATTAGATTGTGTCTGTGGAGTAACACTACTTAACAGTTGTGGATTGCTCCTAAGTTTAGATCTTATCAGGTCTTGGTAGACAGAACACCCTTTATAATTGGCTGGGTGACTGCCATCGCATAGTGCACAGGTAGCAGGGGTATCCCTAGGTTTCTTGCACGTTTTAGTGTCATGAGATTTTTCCACAATTTACGCAGATAAATGATTTTCTGCAGTACGTTTTGGAGTGGCCATATTCCTGGCATCATGCGCATTGGATTATTGTGTTTTTGACTCTTGGAGGTTCAACTTTAATTTTTGTATTTTGTGGGTATTCCAATTTATATATTTCCTTATTGTTATCTTGGGGCTCAAGGTCTACAAAAAATAGAGGCAGTGGGTCCTTGGATTTCCTGTGTCTCGCGTTTATGATATTCCGAATTTTGTGGCCATATTTAGCTAGCTCATCTTTAATTTCTTCTAGTGGCACTGAATAGTGAAGATCTCTTATGACAACACGGTAGGCTCTCTCATGTTTCAGCTGGTAGGTGTGATGGACTATATTTTTTCACAGAGTAGACTAATTAATTTTCTGTAAGTGTCAACGGTGTGGGGGTGAATTTTAACTGTGTTGTTTGAGAGAGCTTTGCTGTGGTATGTTTCGTCTTCTGCAGCCGATGCCAGAAAGTCTGTTATTGCTTTATAGTTCGTAACACCGTATATATAGATTGGCGGAGGCTTTTTGTGTTTTCGGTTGATTGTTTTTATTGACGTTATTTGAGTTGCCAGAATCGTCATGATTAAGAGACGTATCTATGTTGGACAAGGGATCGAATCTATTTGCTGTTTTAGTTAAGTAAATGCTTTTAGTTGCTGTAGCAGATCGTTTCCTTTTTTTAGAGGAGCGTTTAACTTGCTTCCAAGGCACGTTATGTACGCAAGATTCATTTGCAGTTTCAGTTTCATTAGGTTCAGAGTAGGATAAGTCTTCACTTAATGAATCTATGTTCTCTTGGGAGTTCTGTGTCATGTTGGTAGGACAGCTGAATGGAGGTATTGTTTGGTATGCCATATTGGTATTAGTGTTCGTTAATATTTGCGATGACATTTGGTTCGGGAGTTTATTGCAGACATTAGGTGCCGGCATATTTGAGAATGGATATTTTAGGCCATCAGTAGATTGACAGTTTGCATGTTGCTGGGTCGATGGTGTAAGCCTATAAGAACTATTGCTGGTCGGTATGGTTTGATTTATTATTGGCATAAACTGGGTTTGATTACTTGTTGGAAGTGACTGACCTATTTGGTTGGTATACATTTGGAACACTGTGTATTAGGCATTGAAAAATGTGGCGGATTTGATGGTTGCATTGCTACTTGATTGAGTTGATTAGACATAGGCCTATCGCTTGTACCGGGTCCATTTCCAGCTGGCAATATGTTTGTTTGTTGAACAGGGTAGCCCTGTATATTTTGTGGATTTGCCATGTTTAATATGTAAGGAGAACGCGAGCCGACAGGCGGCTTCGCGTCTCCAAGAACATAAACACACTTACTCGCAGGAACGAGCGTACGCACGCGTAGCCACTTAAGATAGTCTGCGGTTTGTTCAATGTGGTCTTGATAACGATTAACGACTATATTGAAGATAAGTAAGTCATTAATCACCAGCGATAGTAACACACTTTATAAATGTCTATGTTAAACTATATCATAATGATAACAATAACAACAATAACAATAACAGAGAACGGACCATACATCCGCACGGTTCATCGACTGGATCGCTACTGCCTAATATGAACTGACAAGAATAGGCGCAGCCCATCCTTTTTGGCATAATTAATTTTTTATTTGTCGCACGTTGAAGAAATGTGAATTAGGATAATAACATAATTGATTTATAATAAAGATATGTACACATTGCATGGAGGTTTCGTCGCTGTGTGACAGTGGGGCGGGCTCGCGTCAACATGACAATGCGGATAGGTCACTTACAACATTGTGTGCTAGAAGATCACTGGAGAGATAGTAAGCAGTCACTGACGAATCGCGCACCGCTCAGATGATGCCCCTAAAACCAGCCTGTTTTTATCACTCCGGAGGGAGTGGGGAGTGATATGATAGCTCATCTGTTGTCCCCTGCGCCGACTGCATCGGTGTAAACGTACCCAGCCTCCGGCTATTGAATTCATTACAGTTATAACTATAGTTAAACTAATCATCGCTAAATCTTATCATACTGTATAATTTTCCCACACAGGAACGCTGTGATAATGCAAAGCAGTAGTAGTCTTATATGCCTACAATATTATAATGATATTATAGACATACCTCTCATTGATCCGTGAGTAGGGGTTACAAAAAAAAAATGATAAAGCCTATATGTTTAAACCATAACGTAACAGTAATTTTTAATATATTAAAAGTTAAGGAAACTAATATTTTATCTCGTCCATAAAACAAAAAGCAAGCACACACACACACACACACACACACACACACACACACACACACACACACACACACACACACACACACACACATTCATACGGCCAACGCACTCTCGCGCTCATGTTATCAGTGTAGCCTATTTTATTTTGTTATTCGAAGGGAATCTGTCGCTACGTTTCACACAGAAACGTATCTGTTCTGTATGTTACTAGGTTTAGAATATTCCTGGTGCCCAGGCAATTCCTAGTGGTGTAGGCAGTTCCATGTGTGACGTATCTGTTCTGTATGTTACTAGGTTTAGAATATTCCTGGTGCCCAGGCAATACCTAGTGGTGTAGGCAATTCCATGTGTGACGTATCTGTTCTGTATGTTACTAGGTTTAGAATATTCCTGGTGGCCAGGCAATTCCTAGTGGTGTAGGCAATTCCATGTGTGACGTATCTGTTCTGTATGTTACTAGGTTTAGAATATTCCTGGTGCCCAGGCAATTCCTAGTGGTGTAGGCAGTTCCATGTATGACGTATCTGTTCTGTATGTTACTAGGTTTAGAATATTCCTGGTGGCCAGGCAATTCCTAGTGGTGTAGGCAGTTCCATGTGTGACGTATCTGTTCTGTATGTTACTAGGTTTAGAATATTCCTGGTGCCAGACAATTCCTAGTGGTGTAGGCAGTCCATGTGTGACGTATCTGTTCTGTATGTTACTAGGTTTAGAATATTCCTGGTGCCCAGGCAATTCCTAGTGGTGTAGGCAGTTCCATGTGCATACATGGAATTGCATTTGCTTTCATATTTAACTTTACCTACGCACTTTATTTTCGGTTTTTGAAGAAAACAACAACAACAACAGCAACAATAATAATAACTAGTTTGCTCCCTGAGATACAGAATTCTCTCTCTATTTTGAACAAAGTCCGTTTACTAATTTTTTCGTTTAGTAAAGTAACAACTGTGGAGAAATTCACAGTATAGGCTACGCTAAAAATTCAAAGCAATCGGATTTGTGATAACATTCCGGTTAGTCTGATATCCGGCTGGATCTTTACAATTTTTCAATTATTAGGTCTCATTTTTGGCAAAAACGTTACACTGTAGGCCTATACTACACACGACTTCACAGTGGTAAAAAAACTTGCAAAGCCGTACACTATACTCAGATTTTGGTCGAAATTCTCTTTAATTTGATATCCCACATGTAATTTGCAATTTTATCAAACTTTTTCGCCCCTGGAGTTACAAAATTTTTGAATTTCCAAAAATTAACACTACACTCAGATTTCAGTTAAATTCCTTTTAACTTGGTACACCTCATGAATTTTTGAGATGTTAGTCAAAATTTTCGCCCAATTTTCAGCCTTGACTTCCAAAAATGTTGTATTATCAATAATGAAAACTAGGTCTATATGCAGACTGTGAGCTGACAGCTGATGACGGACCTCCCGTAAGGAAGATCACGGCAGGAGCACGGTAGAGGTCGTGAACGCTCAGAGGAGACGCTGCTAAGTTATGAGACGAGTATCCACTTGGATAGAGACCACAGTGTAAGATTATTACAGAAAAGACAATAATAATCCTTCTCATTAAATGTATCCTGAATCCCTACGAAGTGTCAGGTACACGTTGGGTCAGAAACTATTTCTACCAAGCAGTCTGTGATGTACGTGGGTGTGAGATTGGATACAGAGACCGCATACTGAAAGCTTATTAAGCTCTCGTCCCATAAGGCTGCAATGGTCGCTATGACTGAGCAATCAAACGAGGCCTAACGATAACAAAACGACGGTTTTTCATGTTACCCACACGATCCGTTCTCCTTTAAGACAGCAGGAGTTGGGCTGATGAAATTCAGCAAGGAAAGTACAGGAATAAAATCCTCTCAGGGTAGAAAGTTCTAACCGCACAGTGTCGGAATTAACCGTTCAAGAAGTTGCATGCGTGATTCGTTCTTATCGCATTGCAGGCGAATAAAAGGGTGCACACAAAGTATGGCAGAAGCGATAGAGCTCAATATGAAACGGACGCAAGTTCGTTGGGGTTCAGGAAGTAGACTGCTGGACTGATCGTGAACTTTTCCGGGTATACAGAATGTGGGCATGGAGAAAGTAATGACTACAATTTCTTGCTGGGGTGGGTACTTTAATATCTGTCTTTATGGGATGTGAAAGTGCTGAGACCAGCCTGCCAGAGTATGGTGACTCGTTTGTGGACGACGTTTGCCACAGTTTTTATGTGTATCCGAAGAGATGGATGGTACAGAGGCGAAATCTTGAAAATGGAATGGATGAAATAACCGCGGATACCAATGTGAAAACGTGGGATCGTGTGGGCGCCTACATTGACGGGGCGCTGAAGAAGAGGAAAAGAGAACAAGACTTAACTTAATCGAAACGCACTGGGGTATAGCGAAATGGTGATGGTAGCCGACGAGCCTGACACAGGCGCCGCTTCGAAGTAATGCTTCAGGCCTCATGTGGGCCTGAAGCGAGTTAAGTCGTTTAGAGACTGACACACACTTGACTCTGAATGATGCACTTTTCTCCTCCTTAAAAATTATTATCATGGTCTTTACTATTATTATTAATTTCTAAAAGTGACGTTTTAGGAAGTCATCTAGCGAAAAGTGAATAACAACACTTTCTTCTGTAAATTACACGTTATTTTATTTTCCTCTAAACCAACCTTTTCGTCCATACGACGAGGAATCATCACAATAGTATTATAGGTCTACACCTGTGTGTGTGTGTGTGTATGTGTGTGCGTGTGTCTAATGTATCCAAAAACCTTTAAAAATACGTTTTCGTAATTAGCCTATTACCTAATTTTAAATATTTTTTTAGAAATTTCCATTTTGATAACTGATGTTCTGTCAAGTTATTTTTACAATGGTAAGTGTTTGTGAAATTTTTAATACATAATTTTTGCTATATAAAAAAATTAAATGTAATACCGTATAACTTATTTCATTATAGCATAATGAAATGAACAAAATATAGTATAGTTTTGGAGACATCGTAAAATATTTCAATCGCGGGCAGTTCTATTCCAAGTTAAATGTAATTACTTTCAAACTGTAAAAATTGCCGCAATTTTAAAATCCTTATTCTGAGTACATTTTGTGAAAATATGTATTTTTAAATATAGGGTATTTTGAAAAACCAGTTTTTCATACATTCAATCCTTAATTTAGTGGTGTTATTGGAAAAATTTCTTACACTAACTTTGGTATATACTAAAGTAGGTCCGTATATTATTTTTGATGTATTCTAGCAAAAAATCTTCTATTCTAATGTCTGAATAAATCTGTACTTTACTTGGGCTATCTATCCTTGCGAGCCAAAGTGACGGTGTTTCGGTCAAAAAGGTAAATTCGGTCATGAGCAGCCAGTCTATCATTATGCTGGTCATCAAAGATTTTGTATGATGTAGGAAAGTAACCATGAAAATTGAGCTCGTTCTTGAAAGAATAATAGCTTAAGTATACATAGTTTATTTGAGAACAAATATTTTGAAATTAACCCGCCTTTACGAGTTGTATCATGTTCTCCCTCTATTGTAAGTAGTATTGTAAGAATTGTATCATGTTGTAAAGTAGAATTTCTAAGATTATAATAGCCTACATTTGGTTAGAAATACTGGACATTTGCCACAATATGTTGAAAAGAATATTGGTGCAGCGAAAGTTGCATACCTATTCAAATCTATAAACATAACTTCGATGCCACAAGGAAAAAAAAATAAAAATTACTATATGGTCGACAATGAATTTACTTTGTATTAGGCTATATTAAGATAAAAGTTCAAAAATTAATCAATTTTACAGTTTTTAAACACTAATAATAATTTGTATGTCAATATATCAATAATTTTAACTGAGAATTTCTAACATTCGGTTAGAAATAATACTCGTGAAAGAATCTGAATAATTTTTTAAGCAACACATGAAGTATCGTAACTAATACAATTTAATGTAGACATTTTAGTAACTAATAGAATTTACTGATTATAAGAATGATTTTGTTAAACTAATGAGAACAGGTTGTGCAACAGGTTATATTATGCAACAATAAATCGTAGCTATACAAGACAAAGACAATTAAAATTTGAATAAAGAAAGACACACTTCAGATAACCTTGACTTGAAGAAAGTACAAAAGGAAGTCTGGAGTGTCCCCTATATGGTAGAATATTTTCACATTATTATGTAGGCTACACATATATACGGGTATTTACAGATAATTGGTGTGAGTTATGGCGTCGTCGTGGCATGTCTCCGGCTGACTTACAGTGCGAGTGCCGTATTCAGAACAGTAAAGCAGTCTTATCACATAGAGAACACTCCACACTCCCCAACTAAGCAGTACTAAACAGGTGTACATACACTCGCTCGACGTACACGAGAACCGCGCGAGCTTGCTGTATACACATTCTTTACGTTCATAATGTTATCTAAATTACACAATTACGTATAGTGTGTAGTCTCAACGATACTTTGCTACGTAATTGAACATTATACGTCTGGAAATATTCTGTAAGAACTTATTAGTTTTAAAACTAAAATTTATGAAGCAGAAACCTGTGTGGTAAACATTTGTGGTGGGTGTAGTTTAAATTTCAACTACCAGGTAGCGAGAGTGGTCAGTCTGACGTTGGATTCAATAAGTTTGAATTCCTTTCTGCTGTTAATTATTGTAACGTTTACACGAACAGTTGTGCTGTACTGGTGCAAAATATTTCACTGTTCCTGCACTGTTATTTAATAAATAATGGTTTAAAATGAATTTCAAAGGTAACAAATAATGGGCAGCGTGGACGTGCACTACCCCCGTTTTTGGTCAAGACAATAAAATATTCAGGGCCCCCTCTACTATAGTGTTAGAAATACTCTGTTATAATTAATGTTTTGACATATAAATTTTTTTTGAGTGTTCCAAAACTGTAAAATTGATAAATCCTTATAACTTTATACTAAAAAAAATTGTTCTTACAATAAAATTCCAGTTGTAAATAAACAAATCTAAAGTAGGAGATTAAATCTGTTTCTTAAACATACCTATTTATTCAATAAGTCATTTTTTTTAATTATTTAATAAGTAGATTAAGAATATTATTTCATTATTTGTACATACTTTTATTTTCGATGGCATTATTTTGCTTTTGCGTTTTGTAGTTAAAGCTGTAGGCCTATATCTTGAGGTAGGAAATATAGGTCTAAAGTTACTTTAAACTGTAATTGTAGGCCTACCTTACCTCCATGTTAATTTCTGTTTGATACTTAAATGAATAGTGTATATTTTAAACTGTAAGAGAATATTATTAAAAGAATAATGAACTGACAAACACAGTTATGATTTTATTCTTGTACGTTAATAAACTTACCAACACACTTTTCAAGACTTTTATTAATATGAGTAAGGAACAAATGCTCATACCAAATTACGAACGGTGAAATACCAAAGGTTAACTGAAATTTTTCTTTTCTCTAAAGTAAAAGAAAAATTTCATATTAAAATTTTCATTTTGAAAAGTATAACCTACATCCATTATCGAATTCAAATACGAATGAAGTGAATTCAGATTAAAAATGCAAAATCAAATAGTCTTTGTAGTCATCATTTTCCACTATTTGACATACGTCATGACCGTAACAGTCAATGTTAACCCTAATTTTACCGAAGGCAAATCTTCATATTCATCCACAGCAGGCCCGGCTCCAGGCAGGGGCGAACCGTGCCACCGCCCAGGGCGGCAAATTTTAAAGGATGGCAGATTCCGGAATGTTAAGTTTTGAAATTGAGGGAAAAAATAAAATTATTCACTTAATTTCATCACAATATATACGATCAGTAAGAATTACTTTATGTGTAAAGTCAGCGGAGTTTACCGAAGATTCGTGAACGAGAGAACGTAAACCCGACTTTTTCGAAGCTCAAACTTATTAATAGGCCTACTTATCTCAGATCGAGTATGTCCGAGTATGTCTGAGTGGTCTGGCGACGATATCTATAGAGCATCAGTTAGCTGAATCACTTGATTACCACGAAGTCATAAAGGAGTTTGCCAGTGCAAAAGCTAGACGAGTATTTTTTAGTAGCCATTCGCCGCATCGTAAACGAGAAAAAAAGGTCTAGTTATTTGATAAACACAACAATGCAAACATTCCTAGTCGTCATTTGAAGGCAATCACCGTATCTTTAGAGTAGGTCTAGTGTGCGTGAATGAGTTCAGAGTTAAAATAGGGAGGGGGGCGGCACTCATAAATACTGCACTGAGCGGCAGAAGCGCTGGGGCCAGCCCTGATCCACAGTATTAAATTCTGTAACAAATATTTTTTTTAAAATCTAAACTACTTTTCTACCGCGTCATCTTATAAGACCCAACTCATCAGGAATTCCACAACGCCATCATACAGCACACGTAATTCACGAAGCCACAGACGAAAAGTATTCTTCTGGAGCCTTCCCAGACGTTAGCCAAGCGTTTGATAAAATTTGGCGCGATGGCCTACTATATAAAATCAACGTAATTTCCTTACAGCATATTAGGCTACATTCTTTGAAATTAAAAGTTACTATATCAGAAGAAGATTGAATGCTGATATACCTGACTTCGACGCTAACAAATGTGGAATCTCACAGGGTCCGGGGACTCATCCAATAGTTTATATTCACCAGTGGCGTATCTATGATTTGGCTTTGAGGGGGGGTATCGAGTGAATTGATTTTCCTACATTTCGTATTTCAAACGTATAGGCCTACCCTAATGCTGTGTAATAAACCTCTTTGTACATTTCATAAAGAGTTAGGCCTACTACTATATTAGCGTAAATAGCTGAAAAAAAGTAAAATAGCCTAAAAATTAAGAGATTAACAAAATTCGTTACTTTTTCGACCTCAGGGGGAGGGTATGGTTCCCCCCGTAAATGCGTCCTGATTTTCACGTATGACCTATTAAAACAGACAGCATATAACCTTCATTCAAAAAGTTACCGTCGGCAATGAAAGAAACTGTTGTCAGTCGTAATTAAGTTTGTATCTCAAGAACTGTTGTTTCGTTGCTGACACGAGAACAAAGCGCAGAATTATCTACGAAACGGTGCACAAAGACAGTGCCGCACTATTACACTCAACGTTTGTGGCTGACGCAGTATCAACGATCGTTTCTTCTCCACCGCTAAGGACGTCTGTCATCATCATCATCATCATCATTATCATAGTCGATTTACGACTTTCTCCAATGTGTTCTGACTTGCAGTCTCCATTTTCTCCACCACTCCACAAGTCGCCGTCAAGGCCTTTCTGGTTCGCATCATTGTCTTGCCTCACCTCCTGCTTTTCCAGATCAAGTCAACTATTTATTTCTGATGCCCGTGTAAATTCCACAAATTCTCTTAACTGGCTGCATTTTATGTTCCCTCTTCTAGACCTTTCGGCTCTTTCTTTGGTCTTAATACTTTTCATATTTTATCTTTCGACGGCAATGTCTGTGAACTGCGGGTTAAGTATATTTCACTTTTTAGTACTGCATTAAAAATAGGCCTATGTACATAGGATGCATATATACATACACTACAAGATCATATTAGGTATGTAACTGAAATAAGTTTTTTCCATATACAGGCCTACAATGCAATTAATGAAGTCACCATTTTATGTTGTTACAGGATTAAACTCAAATACGCACGCAACGAAAATCGTTTTTATTAATAACGTAAAACAAAAATATAATTTTACAAAGGCAGGTTGTTATAACCTTACATACACCCTAAAATTCAGAACGCAAAAAAATAGAATTGTAATATCGTACTACAGAAACAAAACACATGCAAATATTTATTCGTAAGCAATTATTATATGAAAAAATAACAAACGAACATAAATCATTACAAAAAATTAAGTGACGTGTGGATAATTCTTCACGAAGTTGTTTAGTTGTCCCGGATAGCTAATTGCTCAGTAAGCCTATCACGTGCAGAGTAACGTTTATTCCATAGGCCTTAATTAAATCTTAATTAAACATTAAAGTGATTAAGAAATTAAGAAACAATGTAGCCGGATTCTGTTAGGATTTAATAAGATGATTTTAAAATATACAAGAAATTCTCATTGGCTGCCAGGTAACTGGCCGCCACTGGTTGTCCTGCTGTAACCAGGTGAACAAAATAAAACAGATTCCCTTCTGTGAACAAAAAATTTACAGCGGGGCTCAGGTAACTCGTTATTGGCTCTTCTACCTGTCCCCAGACGTGCTCATCCACCGCCATTCATATCTGTAGGATCAGGCAATATTTGCCCATACAGCTTTCAGAATATTTAGCTACTTGTTATTTTAAACCTGAGAAATTATCAGATTATCTACTTACTCAATGTTCATAAAGATTATAAATTTCCGCTCAGCAGAAAAACGTTTCTTTCCGTTGTGAATACGTTTCATACCATATATAGTATAACAGCGCTGGGTGAAATGGTAGTGACAACTGATGTCAAGATTTCTCATACGGCAAGAGCCGTATGAATTACCTATTTCTTTAATGTTGTTATTAATCTAATTTAGTAAGTACTAAGGTTGCTATGTTAACTTTTGAGCAGGACATTCTATACAAAACGGGGTTTTGTTGTTCCTATTATAGAAAACTATGTTTTAGTACAGAGTTAGTTAAGACCTATTAGACTTCATAGTTATATTATAACATCTCTCACTACATATACAAATGCAAATAATTCCAGTTTCATTTTATGCAGTCTCCAGATCGCTATTATGATTAATTTAAGAATTTTATCTTATATAATCTTCTAGGCGATCTCAGTTTTTCAAATACGACATGTTTCAGGGACTAAATCCCCATCCTCAGGTACAGTAAAATGCTATTCCCCTAATACATAGGGGTCGTCGAAAAGATTAAGACGTTTATACACATAAACACCACACGCACAAAACTCACCATGAATAAATTAACATATATACATAAACATATGAAAACGTTATAAGTGACTCGGTGCACCGGTCGACCTCTGATCGTCAACTAACATGTATTCGCGCTTCACTGCTTATCTTCAACGCGGTATCATATAATTTATTGGATTTAAACATCAGCTGATCGTTGAGTAACTGTTCCTCATTTATTTTGGAGCCCTGTATATTTCAAACTCTTCTAGGGCGTTCAGGAGATGACCTTTATTACATATGTGTATCGGCTCCATGTTTTCTTTGAATCCGGTGTAACTATGGTTTTCGTTTATGAGGTGGAGTGCGTAATTTGATGAGGTGGTTTGGGGATTCTTTTTTGGTAGGTTTTCTTTAAACCTCTCGATAAATTTTCTCCCCGTCTGTCCGATATAGAACTTATCGCACTCACTGCACTGGATTCTATACACTCCTGAACATTCCTCCGATGTTATTGGAGCACGTGGCTTAAGTATATTTTTTAGATTATTCATGGTCTTGAACCATATTGTATTTATACATAATTTTTTAAATTCATTTTTTATTACGTTGGGGAGTAAGTTCGTATATAATGCTGAGACGTATTGTGTTTTATTTTTAGCCTTATTATTGTCACCATTTATTTTCCGTAATTGTTTACGTATTATTTTATCCACAATTTCTATTTTATATCCATTTCTCAAAGCTATGTGTTTTATGACGTTAGATTCGTCCTTATAATCTTCCGTGTTCATTGGTACGTTTAATAGTCTATATGCTAGCGCATTAAACGCCGCCATTTTTTGTGTGTACGGATGATTCGATTTAGCATTTATAACTATGTCTGTTGTGGTAGGCTTTCGGTATATTTTAAAACCGAGATGGTTGTTTCTTTTTAACACCGATACATCGAGGAAGTTCAAGCTATTATTAGTTTCCATTTCCATGGTAAATTTAATGTTACGGTTAATGTCGTTAATAAATTTAAAAAACATACCCACCTGTCTATGAGTGCCATTAAATATTATGAAGGTATCGTCTACGTAACGTGTATAAGAAACTATTTTATCATGGAACTGGTTGTAGTTAGACAATAGAAATTTATTCTCATAGTAGTTCATGTATATTTCAGCCAAAAGTCCGCTTAGAGGTGAACCCATTGCCAAACCTTCCTTTTGGTTAAAATACTTATTGTCATGAGTGTAATAATTTTGTTGTACTATAATCTGTAATAAAGATAGGAGTTCTTCTATCTGCTTTTTGTTTAGAATGCCTGTCTTAGTTAAATTTTCCTTTAGAATTGTTAATGTTTCCAAAACCGGAATATTTGTATATAAATTAACAATGTCCATCGAGACAAACTTATAGCTAGGTAGAATCTCCATATCTTTAATTTTATTTATGAATTCAAAGGTGTTTTTTACATTGTGGACATTTTATATTTTTATGCTGTTCTTAATAATTTGTTGTAGTTTTTTGGCTATTTTATAACTTGGGGCGGTCGTATAGTTAATCAAAGGTCGTATGGGAATGTTTTGTTTGTGCAATTTGGGTAGTCCCGTAAATTCAGGTGCCTTAGGTTTGATTTGTTTTACATTCCGTCTGGTTAGTGTGTCAAGTACATGTATTTATAGCTAAGTTTATGGTTTTAGTGTGTTTTTCGGTCGGGTCATTATTTAACATCGTTATATTATCTTGAATGAAGTCGTAACATTTACGTATATAATCTGTTTTTTCCATAATAACCACTGTGTTTCCTTTGTCTGCTTTTGTAAGTATTGCGTTGTTATTTATTATTTTTTGTTTGATATTTTTAGCGATTCTTAACTCTTTCTTATGTTCTGTATTATGTGTGCTATTTAACTTCACTGAACCAATAAGTGTCAAGACGATACACGGGCTGTAACAGACTCTACCAATTGGGCTAAATAAAAAAATAAGCCATTAATGTTGTTAATTTAGCCTGTGTTCTAATACATAGTTATTTATTCACCAGTTTTGTTGTGAATTGTAAATTGCCAGTAGCAGCAACAAATTCCTGAGCAGCAGAAGTCGTTCACTATTTTGAACGAAGTTTCTCTCTCTCTCTCTCTCTCTCTCTCTCTCCTATGGCACTACAGCCCTTGTTGGGTCCTGGCCTCCTTCAATTGTACCCCCCATTCTCTTCTGTCGGTAGCCATCCTCCTCCAGGAACGCACTTTCAGTATTTCTTTCGCATCCTCATCCACCGCATCCTCCCATCTTCTCCTCGGTTTCCCACTGGTCTTTTTCCGTGGATTCTGGTATTCAATAGTTTTCGTGGTATTCTGTCTTCCCCCATCCTGGCTACATGACCAACACACCTTAGACCCTGTAGTTTTATGTAGGGTGTTAGCGGTGGTTCTTTATACATTTGATACAATTCAAAGTTATATCTTTTTTTCTCCAGCCGTGTATGTCATTAACTGGTCCCAGGATTCTTCGTAATATTTTTCTTTCAAAATTTTGAACGAAGTAGATAAATTATATTAGTAGACTACGTTAGTAGACTTTTCATATTATTAGATAAATTTCGATATTAGAAATTTTTCAATTAGACCTATCAGAAAAATTACGAAAATCCTGATTAGACTACTAATTACTTTTTAAGTAAATTAACAATTGTAGAACCGGTAATCGTACAATGAACATTAAGAATTACAAACATTCAGCTTTGTGCTAAAATTTATAACTTTTCTTTTATTTAAACAATAATGTGTATAATTAATTTTTGTTTATTTACTTTACTTATCTATGTCCCGCGTGTTGGGACGCCAAATATAACTATAATGTGTGTGTGCCGCAGTGTGGGCGTCAAATATAAAGATAATGTGTTTTGATGTTAATTAATTGGTTTGTAACTACTTCACAAGTTATTACGTATGAGGTTGTAATTTAAAATCTTCTTAAGCTTCCTAGGTGAAGCGTCAAATAGAATAATAATTTGTTTGTGATTGTTATTGATTACGTATACTTATGTAATATTAAATTATTGTTTTAGAAGTCGTTCAATTTCTTTGATGTCATATACTAAATTTTAATCTTTAGGCGTTTTCAAATAATTGACAACATACACAAGGCTTTACAAGGTCAACTTAATTTATTACAATTAATAGCATTGATGTCACTTTCATGACTTCCTGAAAAGAAGTACAACATATATCTTGCAATTTTACTGACTATATCATTTATTATTTTGTTAACACTTGCTTAATCTCCTATACTCTTCTTCTAGATACTTATTAGATTTTAACAATTCATTATTATACATTTTATTGTATATTAAACAATTCCTAATAAATGGATTCATGAAGATTGGATATAAGTTACTGTCATCTGTAATAGTTGTCTTATGAATTTACCCTGACTAGCTACTATTTATTAATTTCTTTAAATATTATTATTTTATGAGTTCTTTCAGATGAACAGACAGTGTTTTACTTAATTAGTAGTGCATGAATATAAATTTTACTTGATGTATGTTAATCCACTCTACGGCGAAGAGTCCTCTGCGCTGTCATCCTGTTTCTTTCTCTCTCCAGGTCTCTGGAAGTCCTTGCGGCTGGCATTATCACCTTGTAGAAGGCACTCGCACTAATTACTTCTCCTCTCGCACTCCGAAATATATATATATATATATTTTTTTTTGGTTTAGTTCTGGTTATTGGACTTTCAAATTTTAATACATGTTATTCTATAACTCTAAATTTTGCTGAATTGTTTCTACTCAAGTGTCATTAAATTATTCTGAGTATGTTAAGGGTTGCTTGGCATTACACTGAGTGTTGTATGCTCTGTGTTTTTTTATTCGCACTGTTCTCCCCCGTATTAACTTTGTTAACATGCCATTTGATTATATTTAATGGTGTTAATAGTGATAACTGTCTCTAATTTCATGACCGTAATTAGTTCAACTACCGGTTCTCTTTTGCTATCACTATTTCGACATTATGTTTATATCTTACACATTTTACAGCACTTCAGATCGGATTAACGTCTTTGGTAATGATATTAACTCAAGACGACACACTTAGTCGATTTTAGTTAAACCTCGACATGTCCCTTAAATCACTAAGTCCCATTACCGGCTTCCGATTCTCGACTGTTCGTACTTATAAATTCACATCGACTCTTCAAATGATACGACTTTACTCCGTTACGGCTTTCGCACTCCCGTCAGTTCCGATATACAAGTTATACGAGTCTTGATATCAGACTCTCGACTTCGGCTATTAGATATAAGATATAAAACTTCCGATTACAAGACTTTCCGATATACTACTTCAGCGATCATACTCTCCGATCTATGACTAATAACTTCAGGCCCCCGCTCGCGGTGAACACTCTAGTTTATACCCCAAAAATCCCACTACATTCTCTAATTCCCACTTAACTTCTCAACCTCTGCGCTTCTATTGGTTTTTAGTAGTTTTCTGGTGGAAACTCCGCCTTAATACTCTAGATTTTCATCTGGCCTCGTTTTCATTCGTTCCTCCAGCTCGTTTCCTTGGCAACATTTTCTTGTAGGAACGTTCTCCTCAATTCTCGACTCTGATAGGCTTCCTTATTCGCTACCCTTAAAAGTTCCTGGTTGGCTCCACCCATCGTTTGAATCGGATGACTCAATTTAACGCCTGTCTATCATCCTTGTATCTTGGCGTCTTGTCCTTTCAGACAAATTGCTTTTAATTGCTGTGTGGCCTCACATCTGCCCTTTTGTTCAATACGTGTACTGCTGCTTATCCGTGACCAATGCTCGCATTGTCTACTAGCTTCTCCTAGCCGTTCCCACAACTAGTGTGGTCAATTCTGAGTATCCCTGA
This sequence comes from Magicicada septendecula, assembly GCA_034769895.1. Taxonomy (NCBI): domain Eukaryota; kingdom Metazoa; phylum Arthropoda; class Insecta; order Hemiptera; family Cicadidae; genus Magicicada; species Magicicada septendecula. The sequence continues at coordinate 331,508,230 of CM068376.1, forward strand.
CAGCTGCGACATCTGCTCTCCAGGCCTTCCTTAGCTACGCGTACCCTTCTGGTAAAGCCTTACGTACCGCAGTTCGTTAATTGTGCAAACGTATTGCCGTCACTCAATCCTTCTTTGTCTCTTTTTAGCGATACATTTCTCCTTTGTCTCTCTTCGGTCCAGCGCGTCGCCCGCAATTCGCTTAACCGAACAGCTGCTACGACAGAGGTATTGTTCTTCTACACCGTCTTCCTTTGCCTTGGACAACACATGTTACCGAGCCATCGTATATCTTTGTCTAGCTGTCAGCAAACCCTAGTTACAACGTTCACTTACGAAAAAATTTAATTAGAAATTTTGTCGTTATAATTTCCACTTAGTCTGACACACGGATGATTTTTACAATTTGCTCAAATTTTTTATTGCTTTTTTGGACCCTAGGTGCAAAAAATTATAAATTTATAAAACTGTACACTATATTCAGATTTTAGTTAAATTTCCCTTTCATTTGATATCCCACATGGAATGTGCAGTTTTATTAAATTTTTGGCCAAGTGTTTGTACACTGACGTCCCAGAATTTTGACAGTTCCAAAACTTAACACTGAATTAAAATTTAGTTAAACGTCCCTTTAATTGTTCCAAATCCGTGGAACTGAAATGGAGAAAGGGCGTACGGGGAAACGTTTTGTGCGTAGAAGTGGGGCTTTTTACAATTATTATTTTAATCATTTTAGTAGGGCAACATCCAAGATGTTGGCTTAGCTAAAAGGACAAGGACAAACTACAAGGACAATGAAAAAGTTTGACTTACAGGAGTGCGCTTTTGTACAGTTGGATACGACGCTGCTCGGTCACGTGCTAGCGTGTTAGTGTCACTTCGTACGATATATGCAACGGGGCAATCCATGGCTCCCTGAAAGATTCATGGGCAGGAGAGTAGAGCCTTAGAGGCGTGGACCTTTGGCGCGGGTGCCGTACCCTGTCGCCTAGGACGGTGTTCTGGCATGCCAAGGTAGGCAGCTTCTCGGTGAGGAGAGGACACCCAGCCGAGGCGACTTGAGCAATCATTGAGCGTTGTATTCCTGTAGGCCTATTCCTCGGTTGCTTTTTCGTGGCATACAGGCCTACCAGGCAAACGGTCCACGAGAAGGAAAGGCTTCATACTGAGGAGTGTGTCATTCCTGGAACATAGTTGCGAGAAGATACTGACAAAGGTTAGCATGAGATCCTGGAAGTACCCGTCCTGGAGAAGATAAGCTACACACATATTCGATTACGTGTACTTTGTGGAGCAATGGCTCGAAAATCGTAATTTGCTTACCGATTGTGGTGAAGGGCAAGTGTACAAGAAACGTCGCAGAAGACAGGATAAACAAACTAAAATCTTCTGTTGAAACAGCACAACCGAAATTTTATAATCTCCTCAAAGTTAGCAGAATCACAAATCCATAGCCTATTTGCTACTTTAACGGATAAAGTTATTCTGTTCCAAATAAGTAACTAGCTTACCGAATGTCTTATCTAGATTTAGCTTGAGAGTAACTACAAGAATTACAGTACAGTATGTAATTTTAAATATAAATTAACGTATAAGTTACAAACCGTTAACATCATTTTCCAGAATAGAAACTTAACATTTTTCAGGTGTTTTGCCATTTATTGTACCGTGTTTTCAAATAAGTTATACATTGACAGCTGTTAATGAAATTATCATTTAACAGATGTCAAACATTGAATGTTAAAATTGTATCTTTTGGTCTACTTCGAAAACTGAACTCTCGAGTCTTCTCTGGTAGGCTACAATCCAAGCAGTCTGATTTTTTACGTTATTGAAAAGAAAAAATTGCTTTTTTAAGGAGGACTTCGTGACAAGTTAGCATTCGGAAGGTATGTTATGTTGTGTGGGAAAGTTTTACATCCCTAACGGGATTCGTGTCGCCACCCTTGGCACCAGCCTTGTTTGAACAAAGTGAACGGTAATAAATGTCAAACCGTGAGGAGAGCGATAGTGGCGTGTCGGATTGTACGCTAACTAGGTAGGCTATGTTGGGGAAAACGTGTCGAGGCATATCTACCGCACAGACAATGCTCAATTTCTCACATTTACTTAGTCCTACTTACCCTTAGAAATTGTAAGCGATTAGCAAGTAAATACTCAACAAAGTAACTTACGTAATGTAGGCCTATTACACACGCGCGCCCCCACACAACAGTGTTCATAGACTGATGCAAAGAGATATTTGGGAAGAAAGAATCAAACATTGGAATAAGAAACTGTTTCTTTTTTTCCAGAAAATAAAATATTATTTTGAAAAATTAGCTTTTTCGTAGAAAGAGTTCTGGATTATTCTTGAATGATATATGCGACCATTTTTTTAAAATAAAACTAAGTTTGTAGGCAACAATTAAGTACTTTTCCTCGACCGGGTTATGGAAAATATATTTTCATTACTTTCTTGGTGACGGGGAGATTTTGCTGATTACCTCCCTCGTTGATTCAATCCTAATGTCAGGAATATTACTGAGAAATCCTTTGAGTATCCTCTGATTACGAAGAAAATTAATAGTCAGAAGATGTAAATGACAACTAAGGCCCGGTCCCAAATAAATTCCATTCGCCATTCTATGCAACACATAGGCCTACTGAGCTGATTCCAATTAAAATTAAGTCTTGACTTGATTAAAAAGTCTCAGAACTAAATAATTGAAACAAGTCTACAACAAGTGATGACTTCTACTGTATATTCATAAAAAAATAGTAATGATAAATAAATGTATAAGATTTCATTTACAGATATTCTGCAGACACCTGAAACTAAAGAAAAGTATAAACTACCAACGAAAAGCTCTTAACTTAGAAACAGAAATCGAGAAAGATATGTTTTCAAATTTCTTTAATAAAAGGTTCAAATTAAATGTTTATTTTTTTAACTGTGGTGACTTTCGTGGAGCGGTACGATGCAGGTTTTCTTGTGTTAAGAATATCTGAGGTATAACAGTCAACCAGCAACGAACTCTACCATTTGCAGCAGCGTATCTAGAGTTTGGCTGGAGGTGGGGGGTTCCGGTCAAGTCCGTGTCACACAAAAGAAATAACAAGTTAAGACTAATCAATATTACTATCTTTAAAGTGGCTGAGAAAGGTGTGTTAACATCGTGAAGTCAATTCCTTTTAAGTAAACGGTAATAACACAACAACAAAAACGTGTTATCGAAACATCGAACCTCTAGTATTGCTTCTACTGCTTCCAGTATCTAAACTACACAATAGGCGATGTTACTAATATGTTGTTGAGGTATGGTTAAAAATAATTAATAATTTAAGTACAGGAGCAAACACACACTTGTATTGAAGAACAGTTTAGTAGCAAGTATACTTAAAACGGACACACGAAATACACATTACAAAAGCAGATTTAAAACTGAACTTAACTGGTCGAGTGCATCTCTGTTTATATAGAAGAAAGCTTCCAGATTTTTCCTTTAATTTAAAACTACCAGAACATTACTTTTGTAGACTTCTCACAGTAAACAAGCATGTGTGTGGGCTGAGGCCCCGCCCAGGTAGCTAGACCTCCCACCGCACAATACAAACTTTCACTCTACAATAACAGGTATACTTACTTAAAATTGAATGTAGAGTTTTCTAGTAAATTCTCAACACCCTCCCTAAAACTCTAAGTTCTCACAATCACATTAATTTAAAAAATCATTTTTACTCTTAAGTCCAAGTTTAGATCTTAAATAAACAAATTTTGGTTTTGACAAAGCTTTCGTAAGTATATCAGCGACTTGTTCATCACTTTTAACACAATGCACATCAATTTCTCCATTTTGAAAACAATCACGTACATAATTATATTTCACATCAATATGTTTTGTCCTTTGATGGAATTCAGGATTACTTATAAGTTTTAATGCACTCATATTATCTATATATAAATCATATTTATCAGTCTTACAATCGCATTCATTAAATAACTTCTTTAACTACATTATTTCAGTTGTTGCTAATGCTGCACTTACAAATTCTGACTCGGTTGTTGATAATGATACAGATTGTTGCTTCTTACTTCGCCAAATAATTGCAGCATTTGCATACATACAAGCTACGCCAGAAGTTGATTTACGTGTAACTGTATCGCTAGCATAATCAGCATCACTATAAGCTTTAAAGTTGCCATCCTTACAATATAGTAATCCAAAATCAATCGTACCTTTTAGATAACGTAAAATTCGTTTAACAATTGACCAATGAGCTACACTTGGTTTGTCTAAAACTGTAGATACAACATTTACAGCAAAACTTATGTCCGGACGACTTACAATTTGCAAAAACATCAAATTGCCGACAGCTTCACGATAAGGTACATTACTTACAATAGTTTTTGATAAATATTCATCATGATTACAATCAACGGCGTGGATACAATATTAGCTTCTGACATATTAAACTTTTCTAAGATTTTGTTAATATAAGTACTTTGATGAATGAAAACAGACCCATCATTCAATCTACAAATTTCTATTCCAAGATAATTAGTAACTTCTTTAGTACTAGTAATTTTAAATTTGTACTCAAATCATTCAACAATTTATCAATCAAACTTTCATTTGAAGCTGCAATAAGTCCATCATCAACATAAATTGCTAACAAGATCTTATTATTATTATTGTTATATATGTATAAACCCGTACTTTGACAAAAATCTAAATTTACAAGAAAATTAGTGAAGTGCTCAGTCCAGCATCTTGGTGCTTGTTTTAAGCCGTATAAACTTTTCATTAATTTACATACGCGTGAGCTTCCATCATCAAAACCTTCAGGTTGTTTCATATATATATATATATCTTCCTTTAAGTCACCGTATAAAAAAGCCGTTTTTATATCAAATTTACCGATATGTAAATTTTCACGAGCAGAAATACTAAGTATCAATGTTATTATATCAAAGCGAACAACCGGACTAAAAGTTTCTTTATAATCTATATCTTTCTGTTGCGAATAACCTTTAATAACCAACCGCGCTTTATAACGTTCTGTACCATCTGGATTGAGCTTCTTCACAAAAACCCAACGATTGTTAATCACCTTTTTATCTTTTGGCTTTCCACTAATACCCATGTCTTATTTTCATACAAAGAGTTTATTTCGTCCTGCATTGCAGCTTGCCAACTATCTTTTTCTTTACTTGTAATTGCTTCGTTATAATTGGATGGTAACTTTTCAGCAATAAACGTGATCGGACATCCATAATATTCTGTAGGTTTTAATTTTGTTCTATCACGCAATTCTCGTTCAGTTTGATTGTTATCGCTATTTGAAGATTGTAAAGGTTCTCTTTCTTCAAACTCATTTGATTCATTTTTAAGTACAAGTTCATTATTTTTAGGAGTTATAATTTCATTTTCTTCAGTTCCTTTATTATTATTGTTCAAAGAATTCAAAATAATTGAATCAGCTAATACTCTTTCAGGTTTAAAAAGTACATCTCTACTTATAATGACATCTCGCACTTCCGGAACATATACACGATAACCTTTACAATCCTCATGATATCCGACCAGATAACCTCTCATCGATTTTTTATCAAGTTTCTTACGCTTTTCTTTTGATATATGTACATAACACATGGTTCCAAATATTTTAAATCTATCAACAGTAGCTGTTTTTCCATTCCATAACTCATAAGGAGTTTTATTATTTTGTTTTGTTGGGCCTGTTCTATTAATTACATGTACAGCAGTATTCATTGCTTCTGCCCATAAGAATAGAGGTAAGTTTGAATTTGAATATATCATTGATCGAGCAGCCTCTACAATGATTCGGTTATCGCGCTCTGCAATTGAATTTTGTTCGGGCGTATATGGAACATTAATCGAATATTTTATACCTTTACTATTTAAAAAAGAGATCACAGCTTTATTATCGTATTCTTTACCACCATCAAAATTAATTTCTTTAATATTTGTTGCAAATTGATTCTCAACCCCGATACAAAATGATTTTAGGTTTTCTATTACTTCAGATTTTTCTCGAATAAAATGAATTTCTCTATAACTTGAAAAATCGTCTTTAAAAGAAACAAAATATAACTTTCTACCGAGAGACTCTAATTCCATAGGACCACAAACGTCAGTATAAATTATTTCGCGAGTTTTAGTGGCACGATCGATCTTTTTGTGAAAAGGCAATCTATGATTTTTGCCATAAGCGCAACCTTCACAAAAGAAATTTTCATCCGTAAATTTTATATTTAGATTTTTCAAAAAATTCTTCACATGTTTTACATTTTGATGGCAGAGTCTTTCGTGCCATAATTGTAAAACATTACCGTTGGAAATGCTCGATCTACTCTTTTGTTCTACCACGTTACATTCTTTTGGAATTAAAGTTTGAATGTCTAATTTTAGCAAACTACCAGGCTCATATTCGGAACCAGTTACAAGAATTTCATTACCATACTTTAAAGTTACATCTCGTAGCATTATGTGTTATTTCATAATCTATACCCCTTTTACCCGCATATTTAACAGAAAACAGATTATACATTGAATCAGGAACATATAATAGATTATAGATAGTACCTTCTACTCGTTCACTATTTTTATAAGTTTCAAAGTCAATATTACCTTTACCATATGCAGACATTGTCATACCGTTGCCCATTCTTACACTGACTGGTGTTGTATATTCTTCGAACGTTGGAAACCATTCTCGATGCTTCGACATATGATCCGTCGCACCCGAATCCACAATCCAGAGATCATCCCGATTGCCACAGCTGCCTTTGTCACCTATTAGTGCTATCCTCGATGTTGATTTCTTCTGTCCAGAAGACGAGTTACTTCTTTCTTGATTATTCGACCATCTTCGCTGTCCATTATTCTTATTCATGAAGCAATTGTTACTTTTATGACCTTTTCTTTTGCACGTATAACACCTGAAGCAGTCCCTTTTTAAATGACCTTGTCTTCCACAATTATAACACTGCTCTTGTTTCAAATTATTCTTCTCATATTTATAACAGTCATTCTTCTGTTCTTTATGACCGATTTTCAGATTAGCTACCAACGCTGTCGTCTCCTCGTGTACTTCCTTTTGCTCTTGTAATCTAAATTCTTCTGCCATCAAGCGCTCAGTCAAATTTTCGAGATTCTTCTTATCGTCAGATACCGAATCCCAAGCACTGTGAAAATGATTAAACTTTTGTGGCAACAGATGTTAAAAGATGTTAAGTCATCACCATAGTCTTTTCAATTTTTCCCCCGAGATTTTTCATTTTTCTAGCCAACTGTTCTATTTTTGAAATATTATACGTAACACTTTCACTCTCTGTCCACTTAAACTCAAAAAATTGTTTTTGAATCATCGACAGATTTTCATCAGATTTTAGATCATATGCTGTATTCAATTTGTCCCACATCTCCTTGGCAGTAGAACAACCCATTATAAGTTCGAGAGGCTTTCTCTCCACTGTTGTAACAATTAACTTTCTGGCAATTTTTTCCGCCTTCTTGAACTTTTCCAACAACGCGTCACGATCTTCTGCACCTGCAGCTGGCTCGGCTAATCTTCCTTCGCAAACAACCAGCACATCATCATCCTCTTCCATCAATGTGCGTACTACGAAGCGCCATTGATGCCAATTATCTTTGTCTCGAAGTTTTTCAATTTTTATATTCGGTTCCATTTTTGCACTAATATTTTATACTTGCACTCCAATTACACACTGCACTCCGATTTTAAAAAGCCACTGGGCCCATAACCTGTTGAGGTATGGTTAAAAATAATTAATAATTTAAGTACAGGAGCAAACACACACTTTATTGAAGAACAGTTTAGTAGCAAGTATACATACAACGGACACACGAAATACACATTACAAAAGCAGATTTAAAACTGAACTTAACTGGTCGAGTGCATCTCTGTTTATATAGAAAAAAGCTTCCAGATTTTTCGTTTTATTTAAAACTACCAGAACATTACTTTTGTAGACTTCTCACAGTAAACAAGCATGTGTGTGGGCTGAGGCCCCGCCCAGGTAGCTAGACCTCCCACCGCACAATACAAACTTTCACTCTACAATAACAGGTATACTTACTTAAAATTGAATGTAGAGTTTTCTAGTAAATTCTCAACACCCTCCCTAAAACTCTAAGTTCTCACAATCACATTAATTTAAAAAATCATTTTTACTCTTAAGTCCAAGTTTAGATCTTAAATAAACAAATTTTGGTTTTGACAAAGCTTTCGTAAGTATATCAGCGACTTGTTCATCACTTTTAACACAATGCACATCAATTTCTCCATTTTGAAAACAATCACGTACATAATTATATTTCACATCAATATGTTTTGTCCTTTGATGGAATTCAGGATTACTTATAAGTTTTAATGCACTCATATTATCTATATATAAATCATATTTATCAGTCTTACAATCGCATTCATTAAATAACTTCTTTAACTACATTATTTCAGTTGTTGCTAATGCTGCACTTACAAATTCTGACTCGGTTGTTGATAATGATACAGATTGTTGCTTCTTACTTCGCCAAATAATTGCAGCATTTGCATACATACAAGCTACGCCAGAAGTTGATTTACGTGTAACTGTATCGCTAGCATAATCAGCATCACTATAAGCTTTAAAGTTGCCATCCTTACAATATAGTAATCCAAAATCAATCGTACCTTTTAGATAACGTAAAATTCGTTTAACAATTGACCAATGAGCTACACTTGGTTTGTCTAAAACTGTAGATACAACATTTACAGCAAAACTTATGTCCGGACGACTTACAATTTGCAAAAACATCAAATTGCCGACAGCTTCACGATAAGGTACATTACTTACAATAGTTTTTGATAAATATTCATCATGATTACAATCAACGGCGTGGATACAATATTAGCTTCTGACATATTAAACTTTTCTAAGATTTTGTTAATATAAGTACTTTGATGAATGAAAACAGACCCATCATTCAATCTACAAATTTCTATTCCAAGATAATTAGTAACTTCTTTAGTACTAGTAATTTTAAATTTGTACTCAAATCATTCAACAATTTATCAATCAAACTTTCATTTGAAGCTGCAATAAGTCCATCATCAACATAAATTGCTAACAAGATCTTATTATTATTATTGTTATATATGTATAAACCCGTACTTTGACAAAAATCTAAATTTACAAGAAAATTAGTGAAGTGCTCAGTCCAGCATCTTGGTGCTTGTTTTAAGCCGTATAAACTTTTCATTAATTTACATACGCGTGAGCTTCCATCATCAAAACCTTCAGGTTGTTTCATATATATATATATATCTTCCTTTAAGTCACCGTATAAAAAAGCCGTTTTTATATCAAATTTACCGATATGTAAATTTTCACGAGCAGAAATACTAAGTATCAATGTTATTATATCAAAGCGAACAACCGGACTAAAAGTTTCTTTATAATCTATATCTTTCTGTTGCGAATAACCTTTAATAACCAACCGCGCTTTATAACGTTCTGTACCATCTGGATTGAGCTTCTTCACAAAAACCCAACGATTGTTAATCACCTTTTTATCTTTTGGCTTTCCACTAATACCCATGTCTTATTTTCATACAAAGAGTTTATTTCGTCCTGCATTGCAGCTTGCCAACTATCTTTTTCTTTACTTGTAATTGCTTCGTTATAATTGGATGGTAACTTTTCAGCAATAAACGTGATCGGACATCCATAATATTCTGTAGGTTTTAATTTTGTTCTATCACGCAATTCTCGTTCAGTTTGATTGTTATCGCTATTTGAAGATTGTAAAGGTTCTCTTTCTTCAAACTCATTTGATTCATTTTTAAGTACAAGTTCATTATTTTTAGGAGTTATAATTTCATTTTCTTCAGTTCCTTTATTATTATTGTTCAAAGAATTCAAAATAATTGAATCAGCTAATACTCTTTCAGGTTTAAAAAGTACATCTCTACTTATAATGACATCTCGCACTTCCGGAACATATACACGATAACCTTTACAATCCTCATGATATCCGACCAGATAACCTCTCATCGATTTTTTATCAAGTTTCTTACGCTTTTCTTTTGATATATGTACATAACACATGGTTCCAAATATTTTAAATCTATCAACAGTAGCTGTTTTTCCATTCCATAACTCATAAGGAGTTTTATTATTTTGTTTTGTTGGGCCTGTTCTATTAATTACATGTACAGCAGTATTCATTGCTTCTGCCCATAAGAATAGAGGTAAGTTTGAATTTGAATATATCATTGATCGAGCAGCCTCTACAATGATTCGGTTATCGCGCTCTGCAATTGAATTTTGTTCGGGCGTATATGGAACATTAATCGAATATTTTATACCTTTACTATTTAAAAAAGAGATCACAGCTTTATTATCGTATTCTTTACCACCATCAAAATTAATTTCTTTAATATTTGTTGCAAATTGATTCTCAACCCCGATACAAAATGATTTTAGGTTTTCTATTACTTCAGATTTTTCTCGAATAAAATGAATTTCTCTATAACTTGAAAAATCGTCTTTAAAAGAAACAAAATATAACTTTCTACCGAGAGACTCTAATTCCATAGGACCACAAACGTCAGTATAAATTATTTCGCGAGTTTTAGTGGCACGATCGATCTTTTTGTGAAAAGGCAATCTATGATTTTTGCCATAAGCGCAACCTTCACAAAAGAAATTTTCATCCGTAAATTTTATATTTAGATTTTTCAAAAAATTCTTCACATGTTTTACATTTTGATGGCAGAGTCTTTCGTGCCATAATTGTAAAACATTACCGTTGGAAATGCTCGATCTACTCTTTTGTTCTACCACGTTACATTCTTTTGGAATTAAAGTTTGAATGTCTAATTTTAGCAAACTACCAGGCTCATATTCGGAACCAGTTACAAGAATTTCATTACCATACTTTAAAGTTACATCTCGTAGCATTATGTGTTATTTCATAATCTATACCCCTTTTACCCGCATATTTAACAGAAAACAGATTATACATTGAATCAGGAACATATAATAGATTATAGATAGTACCTTCTACTCGTTCACTATTTTTATAAGTTTCAAAGTCAATATTACCTTTACCATATGCAGACATTGTCATACCGTTGCCCATTCTTACACTGACTGGTGTTGTATATTCTTCGAACGTTGGAAACCATTCTCGATGCTTCGACATATGATCCGTCGCACCCGAATCCACAATCCAGAGATCATCCCGATTGCCACAGCTGCCTTTGTCACCTATTAGTGCTATCCTCGATGTTGATTTCTTCTGTCCAGAAGACGAGTTACTTCTTTCTTGATTATTCGACCATCTTCGCTGTCCATTATTCTTATTCATGAAGCAATTGTTACTTTTATGACCTTTTCTTTTGCACGTATAACACCTGAAGCAGTCCCTTTTTAAATGACCTTGTCTTCCACAATTATAACACTGCTCTTGTTTCAAATTATTCTTCTCATATTTATAACAGTCATTCTTCTGTTCTTTATGACCGATTTTCAGATTAGCTACCAACGCTGTCGTCTCCTCGTGTACTTCCTTTTGCTCTTGTAATCTAAATTCTTCTGCCATCAAGCGCTCAGTCAAATTTTCGAGATTCTTCTTATCGTCAGATACCGAATCCCAAGCACTGTGAAAATGATTAAACTTTTGTGGCAACAGATGTTAAAAGATGTTAAGTCATCACCATAGTCTTTTCAATTTTTCCCCCGAGATTTTTCATTTTTCTAGCCAACTGTTCTATTTTTGAAATATTATACGTAACACTTTCACTCTCTGTCCACTTAAACTCAAAAAATTGTTTTTGAATCATCGACAGATTTTCATCAGATTTTAGATCATATGCTGTATTCAATTTGTCCCACATCTCCTTGGCAGTAGAACAACCCATTATAAGTTCGAGAGGCTTTCTCTCCACTGTTGTAACAATTAACTTTCTGGCAATTTTTTCCGCCTTCTTGAACTTTTCCAACAACGCGTCACGATCTTCTGCACCTGCAGCTGGCTCGGCTAATCTTCCTTCGCAAACAACCAGCACATCATCATCCTCTTCCATCAATGTGCGTACTACGAAGCGCCATTGATGCCAATTATCTTTGTCTCGAAGTTTTTCAATTTTTATATTCGGTTCCATTTTTGCACTAATATTTTATACTTGCACTCCAATTACACACTGCACTCCGATTTTAAAAAGCCACTGGGCCCATAACCTGTTGAGGTATGGTTAAAAATAATTAATAATTTAAGTACAGGAGCAAACACACACTTTATTGAAGAACAGTTTAGTAGCAAGTATACATACAACGGACACACGAAATACACATTACAAAAGCAGATTTAAAACTGAACTTAACTGGTCGAGTGCATCTCTGTTTATATAGAAAAAAGCTTCCAGATTTTTCGTTTTATTTAAAACTACCAGAACATTACTTTTGTAGACTTCTCACAGTAAACAAGCATGTGTGTGGGCTGAGGCCCCGCCCAGGTAGCTAGACCTCCCACCGCACAATACAAACTTTCACTCTACAATAACAGGTATACTTACTTAAAATTGAATGTAGAGTTTTCTAGTAAATTCTCAACATATGTGAAATGAAAGGAGAAGAAAGGTGAATCATATAGGCCTAACGATCGTGGAATGAACATCATTGATCACGGTGTTGACTCATAAATATAGGACATTTTTACAGGAAAAAATAATATGGAAGTTAAGAAGACACTATTGTAATGTATCAGTGGCTCAGCGAAAGCATTTTGGGGGTTCCCTCAAGGGATAAAGAAAGAGGAAATATCAAAATTTAAAAGAAAATTTCCTGTAAGAATGTAGTCATAAAAATTTAACTAAATAATTAGGGTAATTAGTTACATATGTGAGTACGAACATTTTAAATCGTGGTACGCTATAGCCGTCTTGCAATTATGAAATATCTTGGTACAAACATTGCTAGTGGCTGAAGAAAATTCCATTATTTACGCTACATTTTGAGCTTCAAGGTATCCTATCCTATGTCTTCAAGGTGATTAGGAACGAGGTAGCCTTGGAATGTTTATCCAACCCGCAGTATACACAATTTGGTTTCCTATATTTACACTTCAGGGTAGGTTCACGATGAGGCAGCACAAACCTTTCATATCACATGTGAAACATGTCATCGAATGCGGTCCCTGCAAGACGTGAGGAGATAGGCCTATTAGTAATTCAGTCCATAGAAACTTAAAATAAACGTTTATAACAAACGCTTTCATATTTATATAAAATGCTTTCATATAAAATATCAATTGCTATCAATATTTATACAGATGATGTATTTTCGCACACGTTTTTCGATTTAATCATTTTTAAGTTTTAGTGTTTCATTACAATTTAGTAAACAAATTAGCGATTGAAATTTTAAAGCGTCTCTGTTATTTTCTACATACATAGACCTAAAACCGAAAGCTGGCGTTCAAAATGCCGGATACAAACGCTCGTGAACTGGTGAACTGTGTGTCAACTTGGAGCGTTTGCAGCCAACCACGTATTTGCGAATCCCCTACCGTGATTTTGAAACATGTTTTTTTTTCCTTTTAGGACATGTAGTGAAAATTTTACAGAAATCTATGATTCATTTCTGCGGCAAAACACGTAGACCGTTTGCTTCAAATATTGACAGACGCGTACTCAGAAGGGCTAAGTTTAAAACATTCGTACAAAATATTTATCAAGCATTTGTAGATGAGAGAATAATGTAGCGTAACATGTGTACTCAACTGTAACATAAGTAACAAGCAACGAAAGATCTTGGAGAGGTTTTGCAGTAATATCACAACTTTTCAAATGGTGTGCTGTAAACCAGTGGTCTCCAAAATACGGTCCGCGGGCCGCATCCGGCCCGCGAAGGCTCATTATCAAGCCCGCGGCAACTCGGCCGATGCTGCATCCAGTTTTTTTAAAAATAGATCGTCAAAATAATTCAAATATTGTAACATTTTACTAAATACCTAAACAAGAAATAAGTTCAGTAAAGTGTTATAATATTTTGTACAGGTTTAAAACATTTACGTGGTTAATGTGCTAGTTCGTCTGGCTGATCACGCTTTTCACTCGTGTCAACTCCACACATCCCATACGTACATAAGAAAGCCAAAAAATAATACATATAAAATATCTTTGAATGTTATTTTTTCTCACTTTAATTTACATTATTTTGAATAAATAAATTTGTTTTCTTTCAATAAGTCTGCTTACTTTTTATTTACATACATATTTTATTGATTTGATTATTCGTAAACTTAAAAAAAAAATAAGTTTTTATAATATGTGTGTGTGTGTGTGTGTGTGTGTGTGTGTGTCTGTCTGTATATATATATATGTTGTTGGCCCGCCTGACTTCCAAGATTTTTCAATTCGGCCCTCAAGTGAAAAGGTTTGGAGACCCCTGTTGTAAACAACTATTAACCACTTGCAACATATAGATTTTTTTTCTGTTTATACCCTCATGCTGTCAGTGCCTATGAAAAATTATGAACTTCATTTCCGAATATAAATATAAAACTAATACTTACATTTAACATTGCCCAAAACTTGTAATTACACAAATTCATGACATCGTAAAGTAAATTATGTGTGTAGTATATAGTCCATACTAGTAGCCTAACAATGTTTGATACTCACAGTTGCCGAAACGTAAGGAGAATACAAAAATTGAGTTTCCCTACAGGCAAAGGAAACTGTGCCGGTTCTAAGTACTGAGAAAATTCAAAAGAGACTGTCAGTTGCTTCTTCTCTATCAAATACTGCCTTGGTACACTATCAAGTAGATATGGAAACTAAATACAATACACTTGGCCTGATTAATTAAATGCAATTAAACAAATGTAAAAGAACTCAACACTCGAGAGTACGTTCCCACGGCGACCTGTGTGAGCACAACAATTAAAACAGGAAACTGAAAGTGAAGGAAAGAGTTGATAAAATATGAGAGGGAAACATCAAAAGGAGAGTAGGCAACAAAGGATGTGACAAGGGTAGTATTGTAGCTGTAAGATGGAGGGAACAAGTATGCAACTTGAAAAGTTAGAAAATGTATTTTAAGAAGTAAGGATATAGCCCCCTATGTAAAGATAATTTTGAGTGATCCACCACAGAAAATTTTTCTGAGTAAGTCAAACAATTTAGGAACCGCTATTATGTAGGCCTAAAGCAATGTTATTTCTCTTTTTAAAAGAAAGAAGTAAGTAGAAAAATAATCACCGAACACTAAGACCAGAAGGAAAATTATATTAATTAAACGATCTAAATCATCTTAGTTCAAAACTAAGAGTGGTTAAAGGAAAAGTGCATTATAAAAGTGCCTTCGTCTTTTAAAATATACAATTTGTATTTTTATGAACACCAAAACGGTTGAGCTAATACTTCTCTGCATATTATGCCAATCGGCAATTTCTATTCCTATTTATCTACTGTGAAGGTCGCGTGTTCTTCAAAACATTTGCTATTTACCGTTTGTTTGTGATAGCTTGTAGCCTATCTCATTACCCATTTTTAATTTGTTTAAAACACTATAGGCCTATACAATGCCAAGGACCAGACACCTAGAGTTACATCAGTTATCAATTTCTTCAAAGATACACTTTATTTTAGATTTACATTAATAGGCATTTACGTTAATAGGCATTTAATTCCATTCATTAACAGATGTGCAACTCCTGTGCTTTCTATGATTCTGAAATAGTCTAGAAGCTTAAGCATTTTATACAACGGTAACATACATAATAATTATTAAGAATGGAATTAAATGTGTCTAAGCCTTACCAGGGGCTTATTTACGGGGGGATCTAACAGGCCCGAACCCCCCTAGATGGTTGAAAAAGTTGACGAATTTTGTTAATGTCTTAATTTTTAGGCTGTTTTATTTTCTTTGTTCAGCTCTGTACGCTAATGTAGTAGGCCTAGTAGCTCTTCTTTAAATACACAAACAGGTTTATTACACAGCATTAGGGTAAGCCTATACGTTTGAAAAGTGAAATATAGGAAAATCAATTCTGTCAATAACGCATATTTTTATTGTGTTATTCCCGTTTACTTTAATGGGACTGATTTCAGGATGTTATCACGCGTTTCTCAGCCACTTTAAATATAGTAATATTAATTACTCTTAACTTGTTTTTTCTTTTGTATGACCCCGGACCATCCCCAACGCCAAATTTTAGATAGGCTTACGCCTCTGAACCTTACAGGGTTTTCGATGTTTAAGGCTGGCCACATCAATGAGAAGTAAATCGCGAGTCTAAACGTAGTAGACTAAACGGCACAAGGAACCGAACCCCAGGCAACACGCTATTAGAAAACTAAATGCAACAGTACACGACGCAATTTCATAAAAATTAACTATGAAGTTAGAAATAATTGTCAGTTTTAATATTTTTAATTAAGACAATGAAATTTATAAACAGCATCTTCCATTCGCGTTATAGGCCTATACATAAACTATAAATTAACATGACGCAGCTTTAATGTCTAAAACTAAGTAAATTTTGTTACCGTGTTTCTAGAAATATATTACACTAACATTTCTCTCCTGGTGGTCCGAAGATCCTCTGTAATCAGTCTCTCATGATGGTCGTAAGAACGGGCTGGCAGATCCGCTGTAACCACAGTCTCTCTTGACGGTCGGAAGAATGGGGCTGGCAGATCCACTGTAACCACAGATTCTCTTGATGATCGTAAGCACGGGCTGGCAGATCCGCTGTAACCACAGTGACTTTGATGTTCGGAAGCACGGGCTGGCGGATCCACTGTAATCACAGTCTCTCTCTTGATGTTCGAAAGAATGGGGCTGGCAGATCCACTGTAACCACAGTCTCTCTTGATGGTAGGAAGAATGGGGCTGGCAGATCCGCAGAACTGGCTGACAAACTTGAGACGCCACGGATACAGTTCAGAGCTAAGTTATTTTTTACTACAAGCAACAAATTCACATCGACAATACACTGTTTTACCGCTAAAAATAAATGTATAGGTCTACTGTATTAAGGCAACTTGGTTTCATTCAGTGTGCACAAATAAGAATAAACCGCAGCTGAAGAAAACAACTATAATAGGCCTACAATCACAAAATCGAGTTAATCCTTTTGTTTTGCAATGCAACAATGTAAATCATACTTTTGTGAAAATGTTTTAGTCTCTATGACTCAATATCAGTCACTGTTTGCACCAATTGAATTTCTGATGCATCTGTGTTTCGTTGTCGCTAGACGCATGGACTACATCGATCCGCAGTACTGACCGACGCCGAAAGATTCGAGATGTCTCGGATACAGTTCAGAACTAAGTTATTTTTTATTACCAGTAACAAATACTCATGGATTTCACACACACACACACACACACACACACACACACACACACACACACACACACACACACACACACACACACACACACACACACACACACACACACACACACACACACACACACACACACACACACACACACACAGGGCTAATTAACAATACACAATTTTGCCGCTTCAAATATGTTTATAGGTGTACTACTCAGTTACGGCAACTTAGTTTCATACTATGTGCACAAATAAGAACTGAACCAAGCCGAAGAAAACGACTAGCACAATCACAAAAACGAGTTCAGTAAGCCTATCTTGTTTTGCAATGTAACACTATATAGGCCTATATTGTACTTGTGTATTAACGTTTTAGTCTGTATGACACAATATCAAACACGGTTTACACTGTAATTCGATGTCACTAGAGACGTGACGTTCGGCGCACTGCAACAAACGACAATATCACGAGACAACCGTATACTTTTTTTTTTGTTTAAAAAAAATCACCGTTCTCTAAAATAAAATACAACAAATCAATTAAGTTAATTTCAAAAACCGAATTACACGCACAACAATAAGATCGTTTTATAAATGCAACCTGTCTTCACTCTCCTGTATAGGCTAAGGGTATGACTAAAAACAAATTCACTCAACTCTCAGCTGAAATGAGCTAGTTCGGTGTACGATGAAAGATTTATATCTTTTTCGGATCGATAACGACGAAGACGATACGAAAGAGTCAAATTGTGACATTCGTTAATAAACTTTGCTTGGAAAAAGAGCCAACATCAGAGAAGCACGAATATGAGCGCCTAGCGGCTCGGTTAACGGCTCGCCCATAGTCCCCACTACAAACCTTTCGTTTTCATCTGCAGCTTGCCAGACATGACTGCAACGGCGCATGCTACGTAATGCACATGCGTCAACGTTTCTCGGAGAAGTCTTTGAGGTTATTGTGTTTGTACTTTTCAAAAAACATTTGATTTTTATGGATAAGTGAAGGTTACTTTGTTTGTACTTTTCGAAAAACATAATATTTCTTACCAAAAGCACAGCATTTAGAACTGGTCAATTTATCACCAGTAAAACATCCAAGAAATAAAAAAAAAAATAATGATTTAGGCGGTTTCAACAAACTATTCAACGAATTATTTACGGATGTCACACGATAGAAGGGGAAAGGCGAACATTAAAAGTTATTTTAAGAAGTACAAAAAAACAATTAATTTGTATCCAGTCTGAGGAACATTAATCGTCAAACTGGATTTCGATAGAAACGTGACGAAAACAGTAGGAAAAGGTTACTAGTAAAACACAACATTAGAAACTTAAAAGATGAGTATATAAAAAGTATGCCAGTACAGAAAACAGGCCCATATAGGCCTGTGACGATTTTAAATGTATCGAAAATCGCACAAATTAAAATTTTTAATTTTAATAAGTAAGAGTATCATACACCCTTACCTATACCCAGATTCCTGAATCAATTTGAAACTTTCCAGTACCAACACGCCAAGAAAGGTATTAAGTAAAGAATAATAATAATAATTACTTTAATTATTAAAAATGCGACTATATAAATAAAGAAATCCCTAAGTCATAATAAAGTAAACATAAAGTATTTACATTCTAATTAATGAATAATTAATAATATATAAAGTACGAACTATTTTCTTAGTGCGTAAATACGCACCAGCTTACTGAGCCCTCGCCCCTAAACTATACGCGCATTCGCCAGTAGAACTTCGCCATGACAAGATGTGAGTTTTGGTGTTGTGTACATACACGTAAGTGTATGTCCTTAAAAGTATATCCAGCGTGAGATGGTTTTATTGTGAATAATGTAGTGTGTAGAGTTAGTGAAAATACATGCAGAAAGAAAAAGGTAGCCAACACATCTCTTTTTAAAATATAAAATGTAAGTGTAAGATAGGTAACTACTAGACTTTAGTACTGCAAAGTGAGAACTATAATTAAAGTAAAAAAAATGTGAACTACAAAAGTCTGGACCAAGGAAAGTGAAACTACAACAGTTGGAACTTCAAGTAAACAACCGATCTTCGAGAGCAGAAATAATCAACCCGATGTAGATTCACCAGGAACAACGTACTCCACCCTTAGAAGACGACAGGAGATGCCCCAAGGATACAACAACAACCTCATATGAAATTCAGGTGATATCAAACCACAACTTTTGTAAATTTCGCCTTAATAAAAGAAGTAACAAAGAACTTTAAAGAACTTTAGCAATGTAAAGAACAAATTATCAGATTTGTAAATTTTGTAATTTTGTAATGAAGTAATAGTAACCGCAATGTATAGATAAATGTAAGATAATAATGTAGAGTATCACCAATATTATTCTTCCAATAATATGGTTGAAGTTTTGATAAATTAATTATTTTGAGAAAGTTGAGACCCGGATCCGTGGTATTAAAACTAACATCTATATGAATAAATTTTGAGATAAAACGAATAATATACTTAAGATCTTTGAAGCAGTAAAAGGAGAATTTACTAAAATAACTTTTCTTTAAAATCAAGCATAATATTTGAATAGCAATAAAGAGATGTTTTCGCTAACACCTAGTGAATGAATAAATTTATGCAAACCTTGTCAATTTCCTATATCATAATTGTTTTGTAATTTGTTGGTAAGTATTTTTACTAACAACGGCAGCTAGTTTAATTTACTGGTAAAGAATTGAACTAGTTCCCGACTTTTGTGTTGTCTTAACAAGGGAGACGTCACAAAACTGCGCCACTCTGCTTTGTAAAAAAAAAATTGTGTATTGTGCTGTTGTTTTAATAATTAATTGTGTACAGAGTGTCACATACACAAAATTGCACCATTACTACTTTAAAGCAAGAAATAATTATGTTGCTGTGGTTGTGTCATTTTATAATTCGTTAACGATAACTAGGACAAACATAAATTTATTCACTCAGAAATAAACAAAAAATAAATAAGTAAAATTTTAATTATGTAATAATAATATTAGTATCGCTAGTTTGCCGTATTAAGCAAGTCATAGCTGGTAAGTATTCAATTCCAAACCAGTCGGTTCATGTTAAATACGTGTTGTGGAATGTAAACTCTCCCCTTTGTAAACACCCCTCTCATTCATAACCCCTCCTCCCCATAAGAAAACAAAACCATATTAGACAAGCTCTTTCCTGTTTTGCATTGTCCTGAATTACCACCCTACGCAACTCGACGACACCCCAAAACAGCTGACTCTTTGTGCTGTTGTTAAAGCAATGAACTTTTCGTATATGAAATTTCTCTCTACTAAAATGGTATTATCGTTTTGTTTTGATTAATTATATATGTCAATACTGAGAATCTAATTGTTGTGAGATAAGTTATATTGATTAATTAAGATAAGATTGCATATGGAAGCTTAATATGAAATAAGATATATGTGTATGTGTTTAAATAAATTCAAGTTTATAAGTGTTTGAAATAAAATAAATAATAATTACTTTAAATAAAAAGGTTTAATAATAGCTTGAAAAAATAACGTGTAATAAAAGTGTAAAGTGTAGAAGTAAAATGAGTAAAGAGAAAATAATAATAAAAGTATATTTGAGTCGTGTAAACGCCCGGTCGTGGCCTGCTTCAAAATAATTCCCCCAGCTTGACAGTAATAGAGACAAACTTGTTCGTGCAGGAAATATTGTAGTAACCCACCCCTATTGTCTTGAATTGATACCGAAGTAAACAATGGTAAACCTCCCTAGCGTATAATACAATGCGTTCAGTGTTTGACCCCTCTTAGATTGTAACTGCTCATTGTTTAAATGTAAATAAAATTCCCGCTTTGTGAAATTCCGCGTATCTCAGTAGAATAAGAAATTAGTGTTAAGATAGGATCTAAGGTTGAGTATGGGATCAACTTTAGATTACTGTAGTAGAATTAAGAGATATAGGGATAAATACGTAACACAGTCACAATGGCGCCGCACTTAAAGAAAGTTCTTTACAAGGGTTAAAGAAAGTGCAGAAAGCTAACCAATATAGTTAGAGTATGCAATGTAATCAGTCGGGCCACTATATTGTGAAGTTACGGGAAACTAAGAGTAACAAATAGATTAATAGATAAGTAATATCTATTTATATGTAAATAATATTAAGGTAAATGTTAAGAAACGAGAGAAAGGGAATTTCACGAAAGAAAAAATATAATTATGTTTATTAGATTTTCTATTATTCCACCCCCCCCGTTTTTCATAGTTAAGTGCAGGAGGATGTGACGATTTTAAATGTATCGAAAATCGCACAAATTAAAATTTTTAATTTTAATAAGTAAGAGTATCATACACCCTTACCTATACCCAGATTCCTGAATCAATTTGAAACTTTCCAGTACCAACACGCCAAGAAAGGTATTAAGTAAAGAATAATAATAATAATTACTTTAATTATTAAAAATGCGACTATATAAATAAAGAAATCCCTAAGTCATAATAAAGTAAACATAAAGTATTTACATTCTAATTAATGAATAATTAATAATATATAAAGTACGAACTATTTTCTTAGTGCGTAAATACGCACCAGCTTACTGAGCCCTCGCCCCTAAACTATACGCGCATTCGCCAGTAGAACTTCGCCATGACAAGATGTGAGTTTTGGTGTTGTGTACATACACGTAAGTGTATGTCCTTAAAAGTATATCCAGCGTGAGATGGTTTTATTGTGAATAATGTAGTGTGTAGAGTTAGTGAAAATACATGCAGAAAGAAAAAGGTAGCCAACACATCTCTTTTTAAAATATAAAATGTAAGTGTAAGATAGGTAGCTACTAGACTTTAGTACTGCAAAGTGAGAACTATAATTAAAGTAAAAAAAATGTGAACTACAAAAGTCTGGACCAAGGAAAGTGAAACTACAACAGTTGGAACTTCAAGTAAACAACCGATCTTCGAGAGCAGAAATAATCAACCCGATGTAGATTCACCAGGAACAACGTACTCCACCCTTAGAAGACGACAGGAGATGCCCCAAGGATACAACAACAACCTCATATGAAATTCAGGTGATATCAAACCACAACTTTTGTAAATTTCGCCTTAATAAAAGAAGTAACAAAGAACTTTAAAGAACTTTAGCAATGTAAAGAACAAATTATCAGATTTGTAAATTTTGTAATTTTGTAATGAAGTAATAGTAACCGCAATGTATAGATAAATGTAAGATAATAATGTAGAGTATCACCAATATTATTCTTCCAATAATATGGTTGAAGTTTTGATAAATTAATTATTTTGAGAAAGTTGAGACCCGGATCCGTGGTATTAAAACTAACATCTATATGAATAAATTTTGAGATAAAACGAATAATATACTTAAGATCTTTGAAGCAGTAAAAGCAGAATTTACTAAAATAACTTTTCTTTAAAATCAAGCATAATATTTGAATACCAATAAAGAGATGTTTTCGCTAACACCTAGTGAGTGAATAAATTTATGCAAACCTTGTCAATTTCCTATATCATAATTGTTTTGTAATTTGTTGGTAAGTATTTTTACTAACAACGGCAGCTAGTTTAATTTACTGGTAAAGAATTGAACTAGTTCCCGACTTTTGTGTTGTCTTAACAAGGGAGACGTCACAGGCCTACACAGGAGAAATGTGTTTTCAGAATTTAATGTCAGAAATTTAATTAAGGAAGTTGTGTTAGTGGTTATAACCACAAACAGAATAATCACTGCTGCACACCACTATAAAAAATTTCGATATGTTGCACATCTCAGATTTCACATCTGAATCTTGAAAGCGCTAATCGGAATAATTTTTTCTCGTTGTGTGTAACAGTGTTTATTCAATTTAATGTCAGTTAAAAAAACGTAGAGAATTACAAAATTAGCCTGAAAATGCCAATAAACAAAGGACAGTGGATGGTTTTAGTTCAGGGTGATGGTGAAAATGGGTGTGTACCTAATGAGTTCCTAATGGCTAAATCGGGTTCCATAAAAAACTATTATAATAACTACTTAAATTTTGAAAATTACAAAAAATGGATTACTGAGACGCTTATTCCGAACTTCAATAAGAACAGTGTAATAGTATTATATAGGGCATCCTACCGTAACGAACAAATAAAACGTCTCCAAAGTCGTTAACAAAAAAGGCAGACATTACTAACCTGTTAGTGAACTCATTAATTTTTAATAATGATTAAGTGTTATGTACTTAG
The DNA here is from genome assembly GCA_034769895.1 of Magicicada septendecula. NCBI lineage: Eukaryota > Metazoa > Arthropoda > Insecta > Hemiptera > Cicadidae > Magicicada > Magicicada septendecula. The sequence continues at coordinate 331,531,784 of CM068376.1, forward strand.
CAAAACAGGAATCTGAGTGTAGGCCTACTTCACCCGCCAACACGACATCAAGAAGTGACAGTGTCATGAAAACTGAAAATCACTGTGAGATCGCATCAATCAATGAATAATGTAACAGACATTTTTCGAACTTAATACTGGACGGGATAGCAGAACTAAAGACGAGCTGAGTGATAGTTTCAGTGGTAGCAGTAGTCTATAATGAAAACTTTGCACAGTGGGTGGAATAACTGATCTAAACGTGGTTAATTGCGTAGTTAAATGAATTCTGTATTATTTATACAGTTTTAGTCCAATTGTTGAATTAATATTATCTTTCCTGTTCAAGAGGGATAGCCTATATAGGCCTATATCACACACACACACACACACACACACACACACACACACACACACAATCACTTCACGCGCAAGTGTGTTATTGTTTTTACTTGTTAATCAAATTAAGATGCGAGTGTGTCCTGATAACTAGGCTATATAGCCTATTACTACGTTTTCCCTGAATCATAGTAGAATAGAATACGTATTCTATGAATACACCAAGCATTATATATTCCTTACAAAATCACTTCGTAAAGATTGTACTTTTTTCTTAATTGAGCAATATCAGTTTTTTTTTACATTTTACACGTAACTCGATCAAAGGTTTATAGGCAACACTTTTCCTTTAAATTTCTACTAACATAATCTTTGGGTTTTACTTACTACAACGAAGGATGTTGCCGATAAACCTCAATACAATCAGTAATTAACTCTTTATCCTTTTTGTAAAAATTAGCACTGTAGGCTTTACACTAACCACAGCACTTTAATCTGCTGCTTTATTAACCTTCGGGTGCGGCCTCACATACGCAAACTCGACCCGTTCATTCACGTAGTGGGCTTGTTATAGGGCTCGCTGTTGCACACAAACGCTAACTTACGAGCAAATGTGTCTGTGTATGCCTAGTCATCCACCTATTTAATAGCAAAACGTTATATTAGGCATTAAGTTGCTCTTTAAACCGAATTTACTGATGCTGATATCCGACCGGGTACGATACCGGGTGAAACATTAACATTGTTTTGATACCGACAATAAGTATTGAAATCTGTAGGCCTATGTATAAGTCCGGATGGGACGGCGCCGTCATAGCCTATATCAGTGGTTCGCAAAGCTTTCAGCCTGCGGACCCCTCCCAGATTAATTTAAAAATCCACGTACCCCGTCTGAGTTCTGCAATTAAACAAACAGTAAATATGATAGAAACTCTTATATATTAATTAAAATACATTTAATATTTATAATGAATTTACCTAAAGATATTTTTTTCCTTATTAGGAACATGTTTCGGGTACCATCTTGTACCCATCCTCAGCCTTCCTGTTTTTGTGTCTGATGAAGTACATATGTGTTGGTTGACTATTATTATTGTGGCTTCCTGTTGGCTTCTGGTACTTCAAATTGGTTTTATTGTGTGCGATTGTGGTGTATGTGTTAGTTTTTTGTGTATTTTCGATGTTGAGTGCTTTGAATATTGTGTCATGTTTTGTATTGATTTGTATTTGTTCAGGTATTAGTTTGTTCTGTGTTTTATGTTTGTATATTTGTAAATTTTGCCAAATGTTCATTATGGTGCCTTTGTGTGGTATATGTTTTATATTAGTGTCACATTGGTTATGTCTGGGAATTCATGTCCTGTGTTTATTGCATGTGTGGCTAAATTGGATTTATACATCAAGAAACGGACTGTAGCAGAAAGTGATTGAATTAATTAAAATGTATTAAAATAAAAAATTCTCTTAAAATTATAATACTAATGGCATCAAACATAAATTATTCCTTAGGCTTTCAATCCTAATTCACCGCTATGAATCGGCGGGGCGAAAGCATCTCATTAAGTACATTATGGCATGGCGCGATGCGAGCCTCTCACACACCTTCTTGTTTCTGATTGGCCGGTGATGCTGTACTTACCTGTGCGGGGGTTGCAATTAGTAAACAATTAGCACAGGTAGCATCGCGGGAAATCAGCAGCCTTCCCCCCAGTATTTCTTGGAAAACAAGTGAGTACATAATGGCATAGCTTGGTGCGAGCCAATCATACACCATCTCTATTGTGATTGGTTGATGGTGTCATTTTTACCTGTACGTGGGACTTTGCTGAATTTATATGTACAGGTAGCATGGCAGGACAGCTTTAGTCTATACCACAGTACTGTGGGCCTGCACGTAGACACCCAAAGTGCAGACAAATTTTATACCACTGATGATGGCAGCCAGTGGAGCTGCCGAAACCTTTGGTTTTGTTTTAAACCAGGGACCACGGCCAAACAGCCCGGATAATTCAAAAGGCATCAAACATAGTTTAATGTGAACAATGAAGCTGCTTTTGCACAATTAGCTCTTTAATATTGCCTTTAATGTCTGATAATTTCAATATTAAGTAATTATCGACATCAAGTTTATTTCTCAACTTTGACTTTAAGTACGTGAACAGGGATACTGGGGTTTCACACAAATAAGTAAAGGAAAACACAGTTAAACACTTCAAAGCTCTTTTTACGAGTTCAGGATAGTCAGTCATTACATATAACCAGAAGTCAGCTAGCTGTAATTGCGGAAACTGTAATTTTAATGAACTGTCAGTTGAAAGTTCTGCCAATGAATCTTCTTCTTTACTGTAAGAGAGAGGTCGAGTCTGTTCGGTGGACAAACTGATCTGCTACACGACATGATTTAAAGACATTATTAAACCAATTATTAAAAAATTACTTTTACAATTATAATTAGTTTGAACCCAAAAAATACTGGATTCTTCTACTAATTGTTTTAAGATTCAAAAATTCAGATTTAGATTTTAGAGCATAAAAATCTGAGAAAATTACGGTATATTCTATTTTTTCTAAAAGTGTCTGCGGACACTGAAACATTGTCGCGGTCCCCACTTTGGGAACCACTGGCCTATATCATTTCTTATTGGTCAATTGTTTATCTTAACCGTAGTGTGTTGCGGTGTAGGCCTACTGGTGAACCAGATTTATTGCGGACCAAGAATAAAAATTTTTGTAGGCCTAAAACGATCAAATGCAACTACACAATCCATCCTCTTATATTTATTTATTTTTTGCGCTGTTTGCAGCAGTGGCAGGATTCCAGCATCTGGGTAGTGAGACCAGTGGCTACCTGAAGCTAACTTAGGACTGGTACAATCGACAGGTAACCTAAAACTGGAATGAAAACCGTCTACACGATCATTCGTCAGATGGCGGGGAAGAAGGAAAACTTTTATTTGCCGAGCTGCTTCTGAAACCGATTCAGGTTTCAGATGTCGCCTGTCTGAAGTTCAGCAAGTAGACGCAGTGAGGCGTCGGTCGCTCTCCGAGAGGCAGAGAGCCCCGTGGTGGTGACCAAGCAAGCAGCTTGCACAGCGTACTAGGAGGAGACAGTCTAAGGACGGAAGGAAAGGACGGATTCCGAAGGCGAACCCTTCAACTACGAACAGAAGTTACCGCGAGGGTGACTTTATGGCGGGTGATCAAGAATCGTCCGAGCGCGTTTGACCCGAATCGGGGGAGGAGGTTCTGTGGTGCTGATGGCCCTCAGGTATGGGAAGGATGAGGTCGGAGCTGCAGGAAAGAGAGTTACAGCTAACAAGCGGACGAAAGCACATGAACAGAATTAACACTCTTGCACACCACTACAGAAAAATGTTTCTATAGTAGTGTTGTGCATCAGTGTTAATTCGGTTTGTGATTAGTAACCGCTAACAGAACTTTATTAATTTAAAAAACACACATATAACGTAGGAACTCAAAGACCTCGGATTCCATCGTTTCTGACAAACCTAGGAGATCTTGACAAGGAACGGTTTTTGATCCCGAAATAGGAGCAACTCCGACCCGTCTGCATCTGTCAACAATGTCCAGTTTAACCAGAACTGTGGACGAGAGACCACAAATCTGAATTACTTCAACACTTCGCTTCACCTTTGAATATTTTATACGACATATCGTCCTGTTACAGTGTAGCCTAATACTGTCCAAACGGATGATAGACGAAAGCCTTTACTAAAGCATTTAATGTAATAAACTGTACTTATAAACTTTCACCTATTAGGCCTACACTATTTTTTTAAAAGAATTGTATTTAGTAAAAATATATGTATGAAATGCTGCAATTATAAATATTTATAAATATATTAGTTACCTTGTTGAAATTGTCCTGGAGCATCCACCCTTACGTTTTCTGAAATTACAAACGTTCTTGAACAGCAGCTTGAAGATCCGGTTTTCCCATCCTCCTCGACGAAAACGCACTGTCAACATGTATTAATGAAAAGTTTTACAGTGTGTTCTCCTCTAGAGGACAACAGGGCTAAACGTACCCCGTAGCCATGCAACGAACTGCCTTGTGTGAATCATGTCAGACACGTGCAGAGTAACTTACATTGTGAAGCACGTGAAAATTACATTGTAACTCTGAAAGGAACGTTAAATGTAAATTTTGGATTATGATTGAATTTTTTTTTTAAATGGGCGAATTTTTTAATACCTTAGTGATTAAGGTTTTCTTGTGTCAAAATATCATAGCTAAATACATTATCAATATATTATACATTTTTTAATCTTTTAATTGTAACATTACCCATTTAACAAGAAATACTCAATACACAATTTCAATACTCAATTCTTCACATCACGTGAGGAATGAAGACGTTTCGTTTTCCTCTACAGTCAGACTCTGACAGCATGACGAGACAGATTATTCCTGGTATGTTATACTGAGGCGAAAAGACTTGATCAGAATGGTGATCTCATCATACTAGTTGCCAGAAATGCATGCTCAAGACTAAGTTCAATAAGAAATCATGTAACTCCGTATAATATTGGTATACATTATAGGCCTATATGTTTGTGGAAAATACAAAAGCGAAGAGAAATCAATCCACAATTTCGTACAGTCCTCTGTCGTTGCGGTTCCTTCTTCCTGCAGAATCGCCAGAACTCCTTCGGGTAGTAAGCATGCTCATACTTGGACTAACACACAGTACACAGCATGCCTATTACCAAAAGGTTTCAGCGAGAATTTTCCTTTTCTCTAAGAATCTTTGTCAGCGTGATGGGACATATTGTTCCTGGTGTGATTAAACTGAGGCGAAAAGACTTTCCCCGAATAGGGATCGCATCAAACTAGTTGCAAGATTGATATTAAGAATAGAGAAATGCTTGCACAGGATTACAATTTTAAATCATATAACCTGCATATATTATTATTGGTATATAACATATATACATTTGTGGCAAAATAAAAAAGGATACAAATCCACCGTTGCAAACAGTCCTCGGTCTTTGAGGGTCCTTCTTCCTGAAGATGAGGTGAAGAATTCCCAAATCTCCTTCGGATAAGGGAACGAGCTGATACTTGGTCTAATACACAGTATACAGCCGGCTCCCTACCAAAAGGAAATTAGGGAAACTTCGAGCGCTTAAGGTCGTTTTGCGAGGTCGCTATATACTTTATAACAGCTGTTTGCACATATTGATTTAAATATATAATTCGGTCCTTATATTATACGAAATATCGTCCTGTTACAGTGTACCCTAATACTGTCCAAAAGGATTACAGATGAAAGCCTTACTAAAGCATTTAAGGTAATAAAGTGTACTTATATATTTTCCCCTATTACACTATTTTTTTAAAGAATTGTATTTAGTAAAAATATATGTATAAAATGCCGGAATTACAAATATTTATAAATATATTAGTTACCTTGTTGAAATTGTCCTGGAGCATCCACCCTTACGTTTTCTGAAATTAGAAACGTTCTTGAACAGCAGTTTGAAGATCCGATTTGCCCCATCTTCCTCTCGACGAAAACGCACTGTCAACATGTATTAATCCAACGTTTTACAGTGTGTTCTCGTCTAGAGGACAACAGGGCTAAACGTCCCAATAGCCCTGCCTTGTGTGGATCACGTGCAGACTAACTTACATTATGAAGCACGCGAAACTTACATTGTAATTCTGAAAGGAACATTAAATGTATATTTTTGTTTATGATTGAATTTTTTTAAAAACAGGCCTATACCTAGTGTTGCAGGTTTTCTTGTATTAAAATATCACAGTTGTCAAAATACACTATCAAGATATTTATACATTTTTTAAACCCTTTATAATTACATTAGGCGGTTCAGTAGACCAGTGGGTATGGCACCTGGCTACTAATCTGGAGGTCACGGGTTCGATTCCCGGGCCCACAAAATAAAATCAAGGTGCGTTTTTCAGCACCCAGGTCGACTCAGCCTGTTGAAAGTGAGTACCTGGGATAACATCCTGGGGATAATAATGGGCGCCTGAAGAGTACTGCTGGCCACGCTGCCTTCCTGGCATGCCGTACGGCTCGGATATGGCAGCCTACCCTGCGTGACTCCTAAGCTACTTCGGTGGTACACATGGGAGCCATTATTATTAAAATTACACTACCCATTTAACAAGAAATACCCAATACACAATAAATGCATCTCATAAAATATATATCTTGGGAAGCAAACATGGATTTCAATATTGGAAAAAATATTTTAAGCTCTATGTGTGGATCTTAATGGACATTTCTGGTAGGGAGGCATGGGTATCTGGTGGAGTAGGATAAGTAAAGAACTAATGCTTTCCAATTTTAGTGCTACAGAAAACGTTGCAAATAACGTGATGGATGAAGACGTTTCGTAAGGAATTTCCCCCTTCTCTCAGACTCTGTCAGCATGACGATACAGATTATTCCTGGTGTGTTATACTGGCCCGCAACGCTGATCGCATTAAATTAGAATCAAGATTGATGATTAGCATACACAAATGCATGCAAAAGATTATAAACAATAAGAAATTCTGGAACGTTCAAATAATATTGGTATACATCATATATATTGTGGAGTACGACAAGGGTGTCCATTATCACCTTCTCTTTTTAATTTATATATTGACGATGTCATGCAAAACTAGCAGGTGCGTCTTGCAGACCATTTTATGATTGGTCACTCTACAATTGACACTTTGTTGTTTGCGGACGATCAGGCTATTCTGTCGGACTCTGAAAACAGATTGCAGATGGGTATACATTTGTTAAATGGAATCTGCAAAGACTCTGGATTGCAGATATCCACTATTAAAACCAAGGTGATGGCTTTTTGTGGAACTGATCCCGTACGGGCAAAAATTGTTATAGATGATATTGCCCTGGAACAAGTGAGTAGTTTTGAATACCTGGGTTACAGTGTGTCTTATAATGCAAGCAACCACGTGATGAATAATTTGCATAAGTTCAACCTTATGTGCGGGACCATCAGGCGAACCCTTAAATCATCAAGTAAAGGAACACGCCTAAAATTCTACAAGGTGATGGCTCTTCTCACACTTCTTTATGGGTCTGAGAATTGGACTTTAACGAAGGGCCAGGCCAGTCGCATCCAAGCTGCTGAAATGAGATTTCTCAGGCACGTGGCAGGGTATCATAGAAGAAACACAGATATACGGCAGGAACTAAATATTATGAGTATACTCGACAGGACCCCTTAGTATCAGCTAAATTGGTGGGAACATCGTTGCCGAATGGATGACTGCCGCATCCCCAAACAACTATGGAACTATAAGCCGAGGGGACGGAGAGGTGTGGGACGTCCGAGGAAGCGCTGGAGTGATCAGCTCTAATCTTTTCCTATTTGAGACCGGAACAAACAATTCTTAGTATAAACTTTGAGGATGATGATGATGATATATATCTGTGGCAAAATCGAAGAGATATCAATCCAAAATTTCATACAGTCCTCGGACGCTGCGGTTCCTTCTTCCTGAAGAATCGCCAAAACTCCTTCAATTAGTAAGCAAGCATATACGTAGACTAACACACAGTACACAGCATGCCTACTACCACCAAACGTGGGTTAGGCAAACGGCGAGCACTTAAGGTTATCTTGACGACTGTATGGAAGAATTGAATGAGTGGCAATGCATAACCATATAAGTAAGTGCAACATTTCACACATTAGAAATAGACAAGTAGGCCTACTGTCTCAAGTTTCAATAAATCCATTTATTATATTTTTTCAATTTTTACAGCATTTACACTGGAATGAAACACTTACTTACTGTACATCAAAATGCCTATAAAAGTGAATACAGCAATTTTCGAAGCTGTATGTTTTGATCGTGGCTCTTTCTGACAGGGGGCGTGGGTTTTTTTTGGCGAAACACGACAGGTGAAAACGTAATGCTTCCGATATATAGTGCCGCATACGATGTTGAAGATCACGTGAGGGATGAGGGCGTTTTGTTGATAGTCTCCTCTTCGCTCACACTTTCAGAAGACAGGACAAATTATTCCAGGTGTGTTATACTAAGGCGATAGGACTTGAAAGGACAACGGACAACAAACATCAAACAACATTCAACAAACAAAACGGACATCAAACAAACATCAAACAAACGGACAACATTCTTGGACATCAAACAACGGACAAAGGACAACATCAGCAACGGATTAAGGATTATATCAAACTAATTCCATGTGTGATCTTTAGAATACAGAAACGTTTGCACAGAAATTAAAAAATGTGAAATCATATAACCTGCATAAAATATTGGTGTACACCATATACGGCATCATGCCGTATATCCCTTTGGATATCCCTTTCTGGTAAAATCAAAGGGATACCAATCCAAAGTTTCATGCAGACCTCGGTCGCTGCGGTTCCTTCTTCCTGAAGATATTCTGAAGAATCACCAAATCTCATTCGGATAGTAAGCAGGGTGACACTTTTTCTAATGCACAGTACACAACATGCCTACTACCAGTCGGAAATTAGGCAAACGGCTAAAACTTAAGTTCGTCTGGAGGACTATGAAACAATTGCATGGGTGACGATTCGGAAAAGTGGATACGCCTACGTGTGAAAAACATTTCACATATTGGAAGTAGACAAGTACTTTCTCAAAACTTTTCGCAATCCAATTAATTCTCTGCTGCCAATTTTTACATTTGAATACCTCATAAACACACACACACACACACACACACACACACACACACACACACACACACACACACACACACACACACACACACACACACACACACACACACACACACACACACACACACACACACACACACACACACTATTAGAATGAGGACTCCAATGTCACCAAATACGTGATATTTTATCAGTATGTGTAATATTAATTGGTCACGGTGGTAATAAACACGTATGATAAACAAAGATTTCTAGGGAAGCATAATTTAATATTTTAAGTACGATAAGTACAGAGGAAGTCCTGGTAATTCGAACGCATTCGGGAGTCACAATACCCTATATTAAATGTGCCGAGAGTTACATATAGTATTGGAACACAGGTACAAGTGACTTATTAACGCACGTTCAATATAACTCATACCAGCAAGGCAAGATAATATTATTTGACAAAAGGAGAATCTCAAATTCTGTCTGAGGCTTCCACGACCGGCTTGCCGTGTTGTAAGGCCGTCGTTTAAGATTGCCAATCAGGAGAAATGCAAATTCTTATTGGTTCGCCACAACTCGCGTCCAGAGAGCACTCAACGAGAGGGACTCACACCGCCGATTCATTGCAATCGATGCATGTTTCTGAATCTGGACGGTCTCCATACACAGACGAGGAAAAATTACCCACTCACCGACGGCAGAAGCCTCGTCTCTTCAAAGAGTATGCGATGGTCGGCATTGGCGAGTGCGTGCTCCGATAGAGCAGACTTCTCCGGCAGTAGCGACTGTGTTCATTAACACGGGCACGCGCACTGCGTTTCGTAGTTCCGATGTCCAACGGGCGGCACGAGCAAGTTAATCTATACACTGCGCACAACGAGAGCGAGTCTCTGGCGTCCTTCACTGGTCTCAGAAACTGCTGGATTGTCTTGGTCGGTTTGAAGATTGGTCTCACGCCACAGCTGCCAATACGGACATAAGGCAACATTCTCCTGAGACACCGTCTCCACCGGCCTGGCTGTACGTCTCACCTCCCCGGTTATTCCGCCGGGATACACAGTGCAAGAAGAAGTAACTGAAACCTGATTCAAAGCAAAAGCAAAAAAAAAAAGGTAATAGGGTAGGATTCTGTGACTAAAGAGGGTTTGCACTGAAAAGAAACTCTTACTTACAATAACAACATGTATTTAAATGTTGGGAAACAATTTTTAAAACTCCTATGTACGGTTCATGGCTGAGGCATGGGTTTCTGGCGGGACAGGTTACGCTGGGAAAGTGCTATACAAATGTGGGGCTACAGAGGATGTTGCACATCACGTGAGGAATGAGGACGTTTCAGTCAGACTCTGTCAGCATGACGAGACAGATTATTCCTGGTGTGTTATACCGAGGCGAAAAGACTTGCCCGGACTGGTGATAGCATCATACTAGTTGCAAGATTGATGATTAGCAAACAGAAATTCATGCTCAAGACTAAATTCAATCAGAAATCGTGTAACTGCGTATAATATAGGTATACATCGTATATTTTGTGTCAAAATACAAAATCGAAGAGATATTAATCCACAATTTCGTACAGTCCTCTGTCGTTGGGGTTCCTTCTTCCTGCAGAATCGCCAAAACTCCTTCGGGTAGTAAGCATGCTTATACTTGGACTAACACATAGTACACAGCACGCCTACTACCAAAAGGTTTCAGCGAGAATTTTCCTCTTCTCTAAGAATCTTTGTCAGCGTGATGGGACATATTGTTCCTGGTGTGATTAACCTGAGGCGAAGAGACTTTCCCGGAATAGGGATCGCATCCAACTAGTTGCATGATTGATATTAAGAATAGAGAAATGCTTGTACAGGATTACAATTTTAAATCATATAACCTCCATATAATATTGGTATATATCATATATACATTTTTGGCAAAATAAAAAAGGATACAAATCCAACGTTGCATACAGTCCTCGGTCGTTGCGGTTCCTTCTTCCTGAAGATGAGGTGAAGAACGGCCAAATCTCCTTCGGATAAGGAAGCGTGCTGATATTACCTATTACACTATGTTTTTAAAGAATTGTATTTAGTAAAAATGTATGTATAAAATGCCGGAATTACAAATATTTATAAATATATTAGTTACGTTGTTGAAATTGTCCTGGACCATCCACCCTTACGTTTTCTGAAATTACAAACGTTCTTGAACAGCAGCTTTAAGATCCGGTTTGCCCCATATTCTTCTCAACGAAAACGCACTGTCAACTTGTATTAATGCAACGTTTTACAGTATGTTCCCGTCTAGAGGACAACAGGGCTAAACGTCCCCGTAGCCCTGCCTTGTGTGGATCACGTGCAGACTAACTTACATTATGAAGCACGCGAAACTTACATTGTAATTCTGAAAGGAACATTAAATGTAAATTTTTGTTTATGATTTAATTTTTTAAAAACAGGCCTATACCTTAGTGTTGAAGGTTTTCTTTTGTCAAAATATCACAGTTAAATACACTATCAACATATTTAAACGTTTTTTAATCCTTAAAATATTACATTACCCATTTAACAAGAACTACCCAATACCCAATAAATGCATCTCATAAAGTTCATTTAGGGAAGTAGGCATGGATTTAAATATTGGGAAAATATTTTAAGCTCTATGTATGGATCTTTATGGACCTTTCTGGTATGAAGGCAGGGGTATCTGGTGGAATAGGATAAGTAAAGAACTAATGCTTTCCAATGTTAGTGCTACAGAAAACGTGGCAGATCATGTGAGGGATGAGGACGTTTCGAAGAGATTTTTCCTCTTCTCTCAGACTCTGTCAGCATGACGACACAGATTATTCCTGGTGTGTTATACTGAGGCAAAATGACTTGCCCGCAACGCTGACCGCATTAAACTAGACTCAAGATTGATGATTAGCATATACAAATGCGTGCAAAAGATTATAAACAATAAGAAATCATGTAACCTGCAAATAATATTGGTATACATCATAGTATATATTTGTGGCAAAATCGAAGGGATATCAATAAAAAATTTCATATAGTCCTCGGTCGCTCAGGTTCCTTCTTCCTGAAGAATCGCCAAAACTCCTTCGGTTAGTAAGCAAGCCTATACTTGGACTAACACACAGTACACAGCATGCCTACTACCAAAAGGTTTCAGCGAGAATTTTCCTTATCTCTAAGACTCTTTTTCAGCGTGATGGGACAGATTATTCCTGGTGTGATTAAACTGAGGCGAAGAGACTTTCCAGGAATAGGGATCGCATCTCAACTAGTTGCAAGATTGATATTAAGTATAGGAAAATGCTTGCACAGGATTACAAACTATTTTAAATCATTTAAGTTGCATATAATATTGGTATACATCATATATACATTTTTGGAAAAATCAAAGGTATATACATCCATCGTTGCATACAGTCCTCGGTCGTTGCGATTCCTTCTTCCTGAAGATGAAGTGAAGAATCGCCAAATCTCCTTCGGATAAGGAAGCGTGCTGATACTTGGTCTAATACACAGTACAGTATACAGCCGGCCCCCTACCAAAAGGAAATTAGGCAAAAGTCGAGGGCTTAAGGTCGTTTTGGGAGGTCGGTATAAAATTTATTTCAGCTGTTCGTACATACTGATTTAAATATGTACTGCCAAATACATTACTCGCATGTTTTACGTGGAATGATTAATACTGAATATATGGCGAGTTTTTGAAGTTTTGGACAAACATCTTAAAGAAATTATCGTAATTTGTATAAATCTTGGTTTGCTAGTATTTTAATAGACTATACAACTACTTTTATAGGCTATTCGAAAACATGGGAGCTTTCAAATATATTATTTTTCCCCTTCGAATTCATTTTGCTAACTTTTACATTATTTAAATCTGCAAACAACGAAAATTATTTAATTATTTATTGTATGTGTGAAAAAATTACACTCACGTGCGCGCGCCATCTTGAATACGTTTTTCAGTTGTTGATTTATATATATTTTAAAAGTATACTGCGCGCGCGCGCGCGCGTGTGTGTCTGACTAGAGACAATGAGAGAAGCAGACGAAGAGTTCTACAAGCGTTTATAGGCACCAAATCAATTCACCGCACCCTTAGCCACGTATTGTGTCCTCTTACATTACTGCAGCAGATTGCATTATTATCGTTATACACAAGTGAATATGCATCATGTTCAGATATTCGCAATATAAATGTACGCAACTAACCACATATACCTATACACATACGTGTATCTGGGTGCTTATGAGTGTAGAAGGACAAAACAAAGTCTTAATAATAATCAGTGAGGGATTTAAGACTTTTGTGGCCTTAGGCCAAGTTTTCTGAACTCCCCCCTCCCTGGCTGTGACTTTGAAGTACATGTGTAATGCAGAAGTAATTTGATGTCGGATTAACACTATCAATTTAAAACCAGTAGGCTACTATAAAAAAGCGTGCTTTCATTTAGCAAACATTTTCAAAATATTAAAAACCATTCAAAAGAATTGAGCACTTTAATTTATTTTTTAAGCAGAGTAACTTAACTTAGCTTATTCAGAAATTGAACATAAAAAATTTCTTTTTTATTGTCTAGGTATAACACAATGTTTTTATTATAATTTTTAAATGTTTATAATGTAACTATCCACGGGTGTGATCGTCTGCAACCTCTGCTGCAGCAGTACTTGGAACATTGAAGTCAGTTTCTGATACACATTTAACTTCAGGGCTATCATTAGAAAATGGCGTAGTTTTAAAAAATTTATCTAGTTTTTGAGATTTTTTTTATTGTTTCCAAATGAGCTTCATTTTTAATTTTTTTAGCTTACGTTTGTAGGCTCCACTAGCCGTGTGAATGTTTATGTTCATGGTCATGATGAATGTGTTTAGTGTACGGATTCAATTCTATGTTCATAAAGTTTTCACACTAATAAATATAAACGAAACAACAAGGTGCCCACCACACAAAGCTAAAAGCCTTCTTTACATTCAAAACAAAGTAAAAACATAACCGCAAATCGCAAACCGTTCAGTCACAACGCAGACAAACAGTGATAACAAACAATGTTGGTACCACGGTCGTGTAAATTCGGGGGCAATATAGCGGACGTTCAAAATTCGCATGCGCAAATTAGTTTTCAAGGATGCCAACGTGTTAAAAATAAGCGCGCAATATTTAAATAAGAACTGTCTTATATTTGTATTATTAACAAATATTTATCATTTAATTTCAAAAAAATCATACTTAAATAAATCAAAGTGCTTCCTGCTTTTATAAAAATACTTCTGTTAAAAAAAAAAATATCTGTAGCTTGCGGCCCACTCTGAGCTTGTGGTAAATCCGGCACTGATAATAATTACAACAAAAACAATTACTGCAATGTACGCAGAGCGTTTTTATCAACACACTACACGTGTAATATATACATGAAGCTACATGTAAGCTGTTGTATTTTAATCCAATACTTTACTGAATACAAAAGGCGAAGAACTAATCAATTTTAATGCCTGCTCTAAAACTTCTACATAAGTCGTAAATCGAAAGGAAAATTTTCCAAACTAAAAAATTGAACTATATAAAAAAATGTTCTATTCATAGGCCTAGAAGTCTTGTTGAGTATATTCCTGAGAAAATGGAAAATCAAAATTCTATCGATGGTTCACTTCGTTGATTTTGTAAACTCCTCTGTTGGTTGTATTCAAGTACGAGCGCCATCTAAGTTCCTGTGAATAATAAACGGCTTATACTCCTTCTGATTCAAAGTACAAAGCACGCTTATTATCCAGTGGACATTAGGCTCTGCAAACGTGTGATTGTATCTTCTTACACGAAGCAAACACATGTGTGGATCAGCAAATATATAATTATAATAATAATACATACAAATTAAAAACATGTGTCGAGGGGTTATTGGTAAACCTACCGAATTACAAGTACGTTTCAATAGCCTATGTTTCAAAAACGACATTTTTATGCATTTCTCTTTTTCTTTTTATTTTTTAACAGCTATGTAGTCAATAAAAAACCCCTAATAATAATAACAATTAAATTCGAAAAATCAGCTTTATGATTTATCGCACTTGAAAACCTTTAATCTCAATTTTTTAATTTTTTTTATTATTTTTATATAGCCTAAACGTACCATATAATGTTATTATTTATATTCTTATAGTAATCGATTTCGGTCACTTTATAGTGTTTTATAAAGTGATCGATTATATTCTTATAGTGTTTTATAATATTGTGAACACAAATGTGCTATATAACCTGACGATGGTCTGTGACCGAAATCGATCGCTTTAAGAATATAAATAATAACATTATATGGTACCTTTAGGCTATATAAAAAGAATACAAAAAATAAAAAATTGAATTATAGGTACCATTAATAAAAAACAATAAGTGTAAGTATAAAATACATCACATTATCATTACTTTAATCTCAGTTTTCAGAAATTTCACATGAGTGGTCTTCGGCACTTTTACTAATAACTACACGATATAATCCATTACAACGTGATAAATACACGGCTCAACGTAAATTCAAACTTTTTTCTGTATATTTATTTGTTTCGATGATTTTTTCAATTCATTGATACTTTAGCGTGAATCAGTAGCCATACAGTTTGCGCGTGTAACAATCCCAGTTACACGGTTACAGTGCTCTCACTACAACGTCACCGACGCACCAATACTTCAATAAATATTCGGTGGAAGGTTGACAGGAATTCAAAGGCGACTCAATAATAAGAGTCTGTTAGACGCTGGAAAAATCCTGATAATGACGAAGAAGAATAGTCCTACATAGTTGAATGGTTTTATAAAGCCAATAGTTTTTTATTTAAAATTATAAACACAATAAAATAGATTTAATCACTTTTCAGATATCTGTATGATTATACAGTTGCAGACTCTCGCCACTAAAGCCGACTCGTTTCCTTCTGAAGACGTTCTGTAGATGTCACCCGATTTCCCGGGGATAACCGTCACAGACAGCTCGTGCTAATTCGAGTCCGTCGTGAACGGTTATCCTCAGGACAAACAGTGGTGTCCGTTATGAAGATGGCGACTCCATGCTCCAGTCCAGTGTGAATAAAGTACGTCGATGACTGAATCGGAAATCTTGAAACGTAATTCCGCGACTCTGTTCGTAACATACGTATTGCATCCTGCATAAAATATGTTATACCAGAGCATATTTAAAGCAATAAACTAGCGACAGTAGTGTCGCCTAGTGACACGTATTAGCGCCGGTGCCGAAAAGTGAGAAAAAAGGGAAGAAGAACTCAGGCAAATCACGAAGCCTTGCTTGCATGAATTAATCAAATATTTGGTTACTAGCATAAGTTTTCCGTTTTCTTTTTAACTAACTTAGTTGTAAAGCAATTTAATAAGAAATGTTTAGGCATTTTTCATTTTAAAAAATTACTTAAAATTAAACAAACATACAGTGTTAAAGCTTTTGCCAATCTCTCTCTGTGTGTGTGTGTGTGTGTGTGTGTGTGTGTGTGTGTGTGTGTGTGTGTGTATCTAATTACAATACTTTATATATTTTTAAGTAGACCTGTGATAAACGCCTTGAATTTGTAACATGCCTCCATGTAGCAGTAATGTGCACATCATACTGTAATGTACTTATTGAATATTACATAATTAATTATAATGAGTCCATTTAAGTGTTTGTGGTGTTTTTTTTTTAATTTTCCTAATATCTAAAGCATTTGTGTCTATTGTTACAGTCAATTTTACGAGTAACGAATGAACATGACCATGGTCAAGTTAAATTCAAATTACCTAATTTTCAATTTTATATATAAATATATATATATATATATATATATATATATATATATATATATATATTCAATCACTTTCTGCTACAGTCCGTTTCTTGATGTATATAATACATTTAATATTTATAATTAAATTTACATCAAGATGTTATTTTCCTATTTGGAACATGTTTCGAGAGTTCCTGTTCTCTCATCTTCAGACTTCGCGATCTTGTTTCTGGTGAAGTATTTGTGTGTTGGTTGCTGGTTGTTTATTGGTCTTTGGTATTTTAAAGTTGTATTATTGTGTGTGATTGTGTTATATGTTTTTGTATTTTGTGTATTTTCGATGTTGAGTGCTTTGAATATTGTGTCATGTTTTGTATTGATTTGTATTTGTTCTGGTATTAGTTTGTTTTGTGTTTTATGTTTGTATATTTGTAAATTTTCCCAAATGTTCATTATGGTGCCTTTGTGTGGTATATGTTTTATTAGTGATACATTGGTTATGTCTGGGAATTCGTGTCCTGTGTTTATTGCATGTGTGGCTAAATTTGATTTATATATTTCTGGTTTTTTGTATGCATTTAGGTGTTCAAAATAACGTTTTTACAGCTGTTTTTTTGTTTGTCCTATATAACATTTATTGCAATCTTGGCATTCAATTTTGTATATACCGTTAGTTGTTGTATTATCTTTGTTGTGTGAGCTATTTAGATATCCGTTTTAATTCTTAGATACTTTGTCAAGGAGATCTGCTTATTTGTATAGACTAGGATTACTAAAGTTTTTATTAACATATAAATTAACATCTGACTGGGGAATTTGGTTGTCATGTGACCGCACACAAACAATTCTTTCAAACAGTATGAGCTACACTAATTATTTTTAATAATTTATATTTCACCAAATTTGTCACCACTTATTGCAACACTTGTCGCTTCGTTCTCGACGAGGCCTTTCGGTGTGTCCACCATCTTCAAGTCTTAAACGACGTGCTGAAGATATTGGACACACCGAAAGGCCTCGTCGATGAGGCCTCCTAGTGAAAGCGACTAGCAGTGTTAACAAAGTTGGTGTTAAGATGGCTGCTAATAAAACTAATATAATAGGAATTTATATTTCACTTTAAAATGTTTTTCTATTGAAATTTTACCAAACACATCCGATTTAGAGTTTGAAACTTCTGCAAACACTGAAAAATGTCTGCATTTTGAACAACTGAGTTGATATTTTTTTTTAATTATAGGCCTACCTATTAATTATTTGCAAATATATTGTTTTTCTACTACCTTAAATAGTACACTGAACAAACAATAGATTCAGTAACAAGTTTAATATCGAAATTAGCAAATCTTAGAAAATAATTAACTAATCAAATTAATTCATTTATAAACAATTATAAACGCATTTATATAGTTTCATATTTTAGAAAAATTAAGGGAAGCCATACCGCTTTGTCAGAATTGCGCCTGCAGGACGGACGGAGTATAACTTACTGAGTATCAGTGGAGAAATTTACATGCAACGAATAAAGAACTGCTGTTATTATAAAAGGCAATCAACACCTTGTATCCTTTCAAATAATCCTTAATATTTCCTATTAATGCCTAACCAAATATTTAAAAAATAATCATAAATAAAAAAAGATAAAGATATCATGTGAACGAAGGAGGTTAATGTTTTGTATGTGCGCGCTCTTCTGTTTATTTCGTTCATGAGTACGTGAATTCGTGCTGTTCCCATTTACTTTGATAGAATCCGTGCGCTCCTGTGTGTTTGTGTGAGCGCGCGAGAACGGTGTGTTTCTTGTAGATGGGAGTTTCCGTTCATCTATACTGTACATTTATAGTCTATATAAAATGAAACTAGCGCGGGTGTGTACTATTCACGTGTACACACTAATCATGTGTAGGCCAGTAGAACAATATTCGTGCTGCTACCGTTTACTGGTTTTGTTAGGCTGTATGCGTGTGTGTGTGTGCGCGCGTGTGCGTGTGCGTGTGCGTGCGTGCGTGCGTGCGTGCATGTTGAGGGTGAATTCTGAATATTAGTTTGTAACGGTTAGTTAATTAGTTTGAACTGTTTCTTACAACGTTGATTGCGGGGCGGGTGTGTCAGGAATAGAGGAGGTTGTAAAGCATCCTCCTTGGGTTTGTTTTTATTACACCCAAATTGCTCACTCTTGAAATTCTTTCTGGCCTCACACGTATGACATTTTATCATTTTAAGAATACTTCAGCCATAAACAAATCTGTAAAAAATAGAAGAGCAATAAATTGTATATTGGATTTTAAATTCAACAGTTTATTGGATTTTAAAACATAATTCGTCGTATTTCCGTTGTTAATTGACATAAATGATCGTTTTTGCTCCAAATTGTAGCCTAATATACCAATAAGTCGGTGGTTGGGCTACTTAATTTTGATCTATATTCTTCAAACTTATCAAACCAGAATTGTATGTAACGTTTGGTTACGATTTTTTCGAATTGCGACATGAAAAACTTTTTCGTTGTGTGAGACACTTTTTCGTTGTTGGCGATAGGTACGTAGCGTAAGCGTATTAAATTGTAAAAATCTATTGAATGTAAAGCTTATCCAATTTGTAAGACTCAAGCTCAAGAGGTTTTGAAAACAGAAGTCTACAAGCGCTTGACGCGGCCAGCTCTTGTACAAATAACGCTCGCACAGTCCACATGATTTACTCTAATAATTTTTATAATATTTACTTGAATACTTTATAGTTTATAAAAAATGGGTTTTTTTAGTTACAGTCGTTCATTTGAGCAAGTAGACCTATACAGTGAGCGCTGTGTTTGCTTGTTATAAGACTTACTACTTGTGCTTCATAATAGGTTACTACATGTTCATAATAATTACACATTGGGGTATTGCTAGTACGAGTAATATCCAGATTATACAGCGCTTTCAGTCCAAAACTTTAAGATCGCTCCATGGTTCGTCTCCAACAATTCTATACACCGAGACCTCAAAATTGCAACTGTGACAGAAGAAATCATGCGCCTCTGCAGGACTCACATCTCTAAATTAGAAAAGCATCCGAACACCCTAGCAATTAATTTGTTAGATAATAGTGAAGATATTTATAGACTAAAAGGCACAAACTGTTAGACTTACCATACAGGTTTAACTAATAATGTATTCTCTGTATTATCTGTACTGTAATGTGTGTGATATCTGTTCTGTAATATCTGTATGTTTTGTATTCGTGTCAACATTAAGTGTTAATGTCAACCAGTATATGTGTCTTATAGGCCCAGTGTTTTATCATTTTGAACTTATTGTATCATGCCAGCAGCAGCAAGTGGAGGTGATTTTTGTTCATTTGTTTACATGTTTTTGCGTTTAGTCTTGTAATTTGTGTATATTTTTATTCTGTTAACAAAACAAGAAGAGCTGTCAATGGTCAGCTCTTCATAATCATGTAGGCCTATGTGTTTTGTCAGACAATTTGTTAAATGTTCGCTTAGTCGAACAGATCACAAATCTGCAATAAACTGAAAAAAAATAATAATAATTACGTTTTACATTATAATGTGTACTTTATATAATGTATTTAAGTAATTTCGTATTGCGTTTAGTAACCGTATTTAACTACTCTTTTGTAGGTGGTATTTTAGGTAGTTTGTTTGTTCCAACACTGAAACAGTTTTGGCAGACGAGAGGTATCAAATCACTTGTCTCGTTTGTCGAAATGTCAGCAAAGATATGAAAGTTTGGAAAACAAAATAGCTTACGCTACACACCATGTTATGTAAATGTAGGTAGGTACGAAGACCTGTCAAATTTGGTGTCATTTAGTTAATAAACGAGGAAGGGTACTTAATATGTTGATAGTTTGAAATCACACTAACTAATTAGTTCATTCTAATTAGTTCCTTTTCGTCTCAACAGATATAATATTAACCCACTTAATATTACTATGCAATCTTTCAGTCCATGTGCTGTTGTGAATATTCCAGTGCCAGTGGATTCATTGTCGAGTTTAGACGTTTTGGTGCATACAGTGTGCATCGCTTTGTATTGTATTTTATTCTAAATAACTCAAAGTTAATTACACTTTCACCACACAGTTGAAACATTTTACTTTGTTTATAGTTTCCAGTGATATAATTATAGGTTTTATTTTTTATTTTATTTTTTTTTTTTAGTGTAATCCCCTTACTTTCCAAGAACGAAAAATTAAAAATTTTGTAGCACAGTGTCTATCGTTAAGCCTTCACCTTTAAAAAAGAAGGACAAAAGGAAATTGACGAGAAGATTATCGAATATCATACATACTCATGTTCTCTCATAACATAATAGGTGGCTTCAAAAACTGGCATTTTCCCTATTAATAAGTTTGGTATTTCTCCGGATGCTCTGAAATAGTCTGCTTTAACTGATAGAACGAACCGTGGATACTAGTTGAAAAATTATAGAACAACCTTCTGTGACTAGGCACACTAATGATGGCTAATAGAATGTAAACTTGATTTGTCTGCAAAGTGCCTGAATTTTATTGAAGTTAAATATTTCCAGAAAATTACTTAAACTTACAATGCCCCAACCTACTAATATTTTTATAGTGAGGATGATAGGTCCTGTAGGATTTGTAACGCAGCTTTCAGCAGAGATGTAAAAAATAAAATAGGGAAAGATCGATTCAACGTTGTTGGTAAACTTACCACGAAATGTGCCGGTCGCAGAAACCTGATCGGTTCACATGTATGTCAGCTGTTATGGGGGATTCAGCTGTAAATGTGTCCCATATGCAGTACACCGTGTTAAATAATTTTATTTTTAAGCACTGTTCTTTTTTATTGCATTAAATGCTTATTCTAAATTTGGAAATTAACGAAGTGATAATAATTGTAATATCACGATATTAAATCCTCACTATCGTCATGTTAAGAATCCATATCGCCATATTAAAAGGTCGTAAGATGTTTTTAGAAATTAAAAACATTAATTTAGAAATTATATGATTAATTATGGTACGGGAAACCTTGATTGTTACATGGTTAAGACAAGTTATTAATAATTCTGATTTAATTTTTATTTTTTCTGACCCATATATTATAAAATTAAATCTTCAATCATTTAAGGACTATCACCATATTAAGTAATAACGTTACCCTACTAATAAAAGACTTGTACTACTTATTTTACTAAACGTTTGCGTTTTTGTTCAAAATTTCTGTAGCGTTAGACGTGACGAAAAGTCAAAATAAAAGTGTCTCACTAAACAGCAAACTAATTATATGCCTCCGGAACAATAATTTCCAATAATTTAATACAAATTACTTCTCGTGTTCCAGTAAAACTGTTTGGAAAATTGTTGGCAAGTTAGGCATGTATTCTGCTAAAATTATAATTATAGTTAGCCAGATTGTTAAAACACGTCTTTGAAGTCGAAAACTTTTAAAACTGTATGAAGGTCACTTTGTATTGTACCTTTAAACACCTCCGTGGTTTCTGCCTCCTAAACAGCATAACCGTTCGCTGAGCGGAGGAAAACATTTCTTTATTTCTTCTGTAAAAATAGTTAAAACTATAAATCTGACACTACGGTTTATCGTCGGCTGGATCATTAAAAACGCATAAAAGTTGTAACTGTGAGAGAATTCAGACCAGAAAAAGTATCACCGTTTGAGATTAAATTCCAGACTCTTGTTCTGGCACTCTTAATTTGCAACGCAATGTTTGTAAAACGAAAAAAAAAGAGATTTAGTAAGAAATGAAGACGTGCGAAATGAACTAAATGTATATGAAATAAATGAAAAAATAACTGACTATAAAGAAAGATGGAAACAGCACGTAAATAGAATGGGAAATAGGAGAATACCCAAAAAATACTTAACTACAACCCAAGAGGGAAAAGAGCTATAGGAAGACCACGAAAACGGTGGTCGTAGGTTTGTGAGGACGGAACAGGCAAATGCCTAATCCTTATAGTGCAGAAGAAGAAGAAGAAGAAGAAGAAGAAGAAGATGTTTGTAAAACTTAAGAAGAAGGATTAACACCCTAAGTTCTCATTGGCGCCTGTATGTCAGTAGTTTTGATTTTGGCTTAGAAACCACTACTCCAGGGGCACACTGACCGATGCAAAATACGTACCATTATACATTACAAATTAGTGCCTTCAGAACTTGGGCACACAAAAAAATAAGTAAATAGTGTTTGGGATCGTAATTACGCCTTTATAATGTCTAAAATAGTTGTAGCGTATTCAGTAATCAGGGCAAGGTTCTCTCTTTCATGTTACAGTTGCATACAAGTTTCAGTGACAAATGATAATTTTTCAGATATTATATAACGACGTACAGTTTAAATATTAACAAAAGTATACATTGCTGTTAAGTATAATTTTTGACTTTACTCAAATTAAATAGTATTAAATTAAGTCTTATGGAAACAATGTTTACTTTTTTTAATTCTAATTAGAATAAGTACAATAATATTTACATAATAAGTATAGTAAATGTGAATATAATTCGTTTCCGTAGTTAGTGTTTTGTGATTGTTCAGGCATTTAAATGTTGTTAGGTATTCTCTATTGACACGGTGAATGACATTATTCCTTCTTACCTTTTTATCATGCAATTGGAGAATTGCTTGGAAAAGCCAAAGTGAGGAAAAGAGCTGACAATTATATATAGAGAGTTGCTAAAGACAGTACGTAAGAAGTAAGTGCTTGAAAGTTATCGTGATTGCAGATTGGGTAGTAACAATAATATATAAGAAAAGTGTTCCAACTATATTATTCCGACGCGAAACACAAGTAATAAATTAAGTTAATTCCAGCAAAACTTTTTCACCATTTTTCTGTAGGCCTACACGTATCAAATACAAAAATTATGTTATGCGTACGAAAATCGAGTTCTTTTCTAGTAAATTTAAGGAGACAAGCTTTAATGTTTTGAAACTGATATTGTCAATGTGAAAATATGTTTTTATTTGAGGTCTGCAATGAAGAGGGGTGGCTTAAAAATCACCTTGCGTTGATGAAAATCTTATATACAGTCGCCTGTATAGTTAAATTTAGAACCCTAATGCACACTATTCTCCGGTTAGCTTCGATTAAACGGTAATGCGGGCCTTTAAAATTATAATATTATTGAAACTTACCGTAGTTGTAGAATTATCCAAATACTGAGGCCTTTGCGTTTCAACAGACGACTGTCAGATATAAAGATAGGTTGACACTAACTTCAGGAGTTTCGCTTCTTGCATCCGTTTGGCCGCGCACTGAACAGAAGAGAGCGAGTTATCAAACTGTGGAGTTTCACATAGCCCAGCGAACCATGACGTTGACATCATTTATATACGCAGGGTAAAGTCTTGCATGCGTTGGCATGACTGCTAGCACGGTTTCCATTGGTTCTTGATTCGACAGTTGGGACGCCAAGAATCACCCTTTCTTTTACTAGTCTACCAAATTACTAAAATAATAAATTAGGGCGGTAACTGTCACTTACTTTTATGTGCTAGGACCATATAGTTTTTATGTTTTTTCTACTCATGTTAGCTGTTACAACACTACGTACCCAGACGGCCACAATAGTTGTGGTGGCTGATGTCAACACTGATCGTAAAACTGGAAAACATTCCCCGGCTTTAATATTTCAATGAACAAACCTGTTATTGGTTGTGAATTAACAGTATTCGTGACAATTAGTCTGATAAGCGTCGTCACCCGGCCAATTATTACTCATAGACTGTCTCAACTAAATGAATAAAACGTTAACGTTAGGACGGCCCTATGTAGGCCTATAGCTTCAAAGGTAATTCTGAATTATTATTGAATCCAGTCCCATTTCTTTCGAATTAAAGTATATTTCAGTTTTACTGTTCTAACGACCATTTATTCGGTAATTAGAGTAGCAAATTCGCCGCCGATTCACTTATAAGTATGTCTGCTGTGATGGTCTTGTCTAATTCATATGACCATGTTTTTAGTTGCTAAACTGTTGATTTTCACTTATCAATTTTCTTGAAATTACGCAAGATGAAGAAATGTCGACGTAGTTTCTGACAGACCACTGTGTCGTTGCATCCAGACATAACTGCCCTGAACGTGGGCATTTTAAGGCTTTGGAATTTTATGCCCACAACAAAGGACTAAAACAGGGATGTAATCTCTCACCTTCCCTATCAAAAATTATATGTATGTATGTGTGTGTGTGTGAGCGGGTGTGTGTGTGTGTGTGTGTGTGTGTGTGCGTGCGTGCGTGTCTGTCTGTCTATGTTTTATTTATGTATTAGGTCAGTTCGTCATTAGAATATAAAGGACGGTAAATAATTCAATCTTATAGCACCGAAATGATCTACAGTACAGTTTGCAGACAAATAGATGCTGATCAAATAAATAGAAGAGAACTGACTGCACATTTTTGTGTATAGCTTAAAAATATCACTAACAAAGGCTAAGACGCTGACACTGAGGAAACGATCCAGTAAGGGAGAAATTGTATAAAACAGGTTAATTACCTTCCGTCACGCTTCTTAAAATCCGAATACAGGATTACTCGAGTTTCAACACATTAAGCGTCATCATCAGATCCTTGCACATCTCGTCAAACGATAAAAACAACACATACATAATAACGAAAATATTTAAATAAATTAACACACATTAAAAACAAGACAAAACAGAACGAAACACAATACACGCGGCCGCCGCGGACCTGCGCAGGAACACGGTTGTAATGATCGAAATTTTAAAAAAATTTTAATTCCTCGATCAAGTGACACGTTCCCACACTCAAGTCGACGGACACAAGCCCAGGTCGTAAATAATGACGAATCGAGGGCACGTCAAACCCGACGACAGAGCGAAGACAAAGAAAAAATGTCTGAGCACTTCACACAATGAGTATTTCAAGGCGTCACTGACAGCTAGCCGTTTGTCAAAATTTACAGCACCCAACAATCTGAAACAAAGACTTCGTCCAGCTGCCGAGTTACACGGAATCGAGATGGAACGCCTGCTGTGGAAGCAAAGTGTAACTGCTCAATTATGAAAGGCTTTACTATGTTACAAAGGAAGTACAGAGCAATTTTAACGGAGAGATAGACAATAGACGTAACTCAGTGAATACTGCCAGTGTACCCTGCACAGCGTGAAAACACATTCTTGACAGTTTACTGAAATTTACGACTGAAAAGTAGAATTTCACCGAAATGAAGACAACGAAGGGTTGATAATCGGCGGAACGAACGTCGTTGGAACTTAGACAATTAACCAAGACCTGGAGTCTGTTAACAAAAGCTCAGTCAGAACCTTAGGGAAAGTCTAAACAAAGGATAACAGAAGGCCATGAAATTGTCCTAATTTCTTAGAATCTGTGCTACGCTCGTCACATGAAACACTCCGGGGATGACGACGACCAACCAGCATCAAGCATCTTCTAAGAGAGCTCGTGGAGAGAGTAGGAAGGGTTCGGCCGACGAATCGTGAAACAGAGGATGAGATCTACAGAAGGGTAGGAATTTGTACGACCAATCAAGAGTTCGAGACGGCGTAGAGATCGAAACTTAGACTTATGGGTAAGATGTTCCAATAAAACTGTTTGGCGAAGACGCGGAGCAGGCAGTCAAGTAGTTAATCGAGAGTCAGTAATTTTCAATCAGGCAGTCAAGTAGTTAATCGAGAGTCAGTAATTTTCAATCAGGCAGTCAAGTAGTTAATCGAGAGTCAGTAATTTTCAATCGGATAGTCAAGTATTCAATCGAGTAGTCAAGTCGTTCAATCGAACAGTTAGTCGCAGTTAACAGTCAGTCGGTAGTCAAGAGTATGTAGTTAATAGTAGCAGTTGGTAGTCGCAATTAATAGTCAGAAGTTAGTGCATACGATAGACAGACGATTAATTATGTCGACCGACCGGATTCACTAATTTGTAAATTCATAAGTGAACAAAGACATCGGTATAGTCACACTTATACACAATTCTGTGCGGAAATATAAACTATGAGTGCGTACGGGACTTGAAATCTCAACTGACGCGCACACAATAATATACTAATTAACATTTAAAGTAGAACAGTGAGTGTCACCTCAAACATTCTCACATCATAACGTATCACCATGTTGAACAATTAGTTGAATAAACTATACCAAACAATTAAGCACGCAGTACGCGATACACCCAAAATAGACGGCACAGTTAACCATGTACACAAATATGGCAAACTTTCAGAACAATTCAAGTTAATGACAACATTAACACCTCACTATTTGAACTCCGGACACTCGACATCAGCGGGTTACCACAATACCATACACATGACGGGAGTGGAGATTTAGTGGAGTGAAGTGAAATTATCAGTGCTCTGCGTAACAGTGATTATGATCTTCGACGAATCATCTAGAAAGTGTCTTCTCACGACGACGGAATTGGATAAACACTCTCAAAGATAAGCTTTATGTCTACTTAATCTTAGTAGTATATACTACACTACTGTTCTGTTGCCTCTTTTCAAAGAACTAACCCCAAGAGAATAATTACATATGAGTCATATGAATCATAAAATCTATAAAATAACACTAACGTAATTCGTTATCTGAGAAATAATGAACGCATTTTAGGTAGGAATAAGTATAATTGTTGATTGTTTATTATTCGTGTATGTTTTATATATGTGCATTATTTACTGCATTTGAATGTACCATGTGTTTATGTTTCAGGAAACATCGTATAAATTGAATAATTGTATTTATATCATGTGCTTTAATATGTATGTAATTTGCAGGATATAGTTACTTACTTCAGTAAGATGTGTAATAAATAAGTAGT
The DNA here is from genome assembly GCA_034769895.1 of Magicicada septendecula. Classification (NCBI taxonomy): domain Eukaryota; kingdom Metazoa; phylum Arthropoda; class Insecta; order Hemiptera; family Cicadidae; genus Magicicada; species Magicicada septendecula. Next base: position 331,559,337 of record CM068376.1, read on the forward strand.
TAATTTACAGTATTCATGCGTTCATTATTGAAATTTCACCTTTGTTATTGATGTATTTTCATTCTAAGTATTACACTAAAAATCTCATAACTTATGCTAAACATCAATGGATACAATAAACTCGACCATTGAAACGTCTGATTAATAGACTCATAAAATCGTATTTAATCAGACACTGTGTTGAGTCAAATCTGACGAATAGAAATAATTTTAGATATATCAATTTTAACGTATTACATAAATCTTTAATTAATATGATTCATAATTGTTGAGTAATTAATCCGCGCAGATAATTAGCACAGATTAATATTCACTAGATGTAAATGGTTTACACAATTAATTACCACAGATGTAAATTATATTTACACCACTAAATGTAAATGGCTGCACAACGCTTGGCATTAAATGTAAATGGCATCCAGCTTTAGGGCGAGATACATATGAGAAAGTGATAAACTCACATAAAATACCACTAGTCCCATTTACTAAATGTAAATCATTTATATCACGATTAGCATAATAAATAAACCCCATTTATGCTAACTATAAATGGCGCCCAACGTGGGGCAAAAGAGAGCAGACAGTAGTATTTAGACTAATTACAATAATATAGTACGTAAGACATTATTAAATAAGTGTAAGGTTAGCTTGACTGGTAAATGATAACGCGAAGCAAGGCGAAAATGGCTAGCGGTAGTTCTGATAGCATGGACTTTGACGTTAACAACCAGTTAGGCGCACCCGACACCAACGAAGAAAACTCATCAGTCGTCGAACCAAATATGACGGAGGAGACGTCAGAGGTCAGAGCGCGGGGACAGGAGTCACAGCAACCACAAGAGTCCCAGCAATCACATGAAGAGGCATCGCTACGTTCATTGTTGATGGACTTCATGCGCACGAATAATGAAAGCTTCAAGATGATGAATCAGAAATTCGATCAGAAATTCGATCAACATAAAGAAGAAATTAAAGAAGAAATCAACCAGAAATTCAATCAAATTAATGAAAATTTTAATAGTCATAAGGAGGACGTCAAGCGACAAATGGACGAACAGCTCGCGCTTATACGATCAGAAATGCGTGACCATAAGACCAGTTGCGACGATAAGATAAGTGAAGTCCTAAAGAAACAAGAGGATGCTACAAAAGGAATAAAAGATGACACCAATAAGAAGTTTGAAGAAGTGTGGGAAGCCCGAGAGTCGGACCACCAAGAACTCAAAAGCCTGGCACAGACCACACAATCTAGTATCAAGAAAGTCCATAACAAGCTAGATCTACACATCAATGGTAATCAGAAGAAGCAGGAAGAACTGAAGACCGAATTATACCACACGCTTCGACAGCAGCAGCAAGAGATAGGTGAAGCCAACCACACATTGCAACAGAAAATCGAGGAAGTAGACGGCCGACAAAGGACGACCGAACAGAAGCTCGACGAGAACGTCAAAGAGAAAACAACCCACATCCAGGAACTCAGGTGTCAAGTAGAGAGACTGCGGCGACAGATCACCGATGGGGAGTCTGGGCATCACAGAATAGTAAACGGACAAATACAGATTGAATTGAAATATGACGGAACCGACAGATTCCCGATGGAGTTCCTAAAGGAGTTGTCGGAGTTTCAAGAATCCTATTACCCGAGCAGCGACATCAGGTGGATCGGCAAACACCTAGAGAAGGACGCAAGCATATGGTGGCGTGTGATCCGGGACCAGATAAGTACCTTCGAAGAATTCAAGGAGGCGTTCACACTGAAGTACTGGGGGTTGGAACGACAGGACATTATCCGCGACAACCTTGAGTACGGCAGGTTTGAATGGCAGGGACCCGTCACAGCTATACAGTACGTCGAGAGGATTCTTTTGGAAAGTCGTCAGTTAACCCCAGCGTTGACCGACCGCCAACTGATAAGGAAAATTTCGAGGCACTTTGGAAGGGACTTGCAGATCGCCGTTATAACACGCGGGATCGTCACCATACCCAATTTCGAGGCCTTGATCACTGAATACACTAGCATTCAATCAAGCCACGCAGGAAGTAGACGTGCGCAATATAAGATAACGAACGAAAGGGAAGCCGGAACTGTCGATCGTCCCAGTGGTAACTTTGTCAACAAGAACGAGAGTGAAAGGAAACCAGTTTGGCAAGGACGGGCGCACGGCGGTAACCGTTACGAGGGTAAATCACACGGAGTAGTAAACACCGTTGAGTACCTGAACTCCAAACCGGGTACAAGCCAGGCAAGCGACGACAGTAATTCTAGGTCGAACAATGACCAAAGCAACAAAAAAAAAAACACCCCTACACAGCGAACGACATAGTTTTTGACGACAACAAAAACAACCCCACCAATAATGTCAATATCCTGGTACCTGACTTAAGAGACGACCTACTGAATGAATATGACGAGGACGTCACGAAACAAATATTAAAATGTCCTGAAATAATCATACAATTTAATAATAACATTAAAGTTTTAGCACTTGTCGACACCGGCTCAGTTATTAATGGGTTGTCAGAAGAATGGTTCAACGCAAACAAAAGGGACATTGAACCATATGAAATTTTACCCATGACAAACTCTCTAATCATTAGTGCTGTTGGGAACAAGTCCAAGTTAATTAGAAAACAAATACTGTGCGACATAGAAATTGACGGGATCAAAAATGAGTGTGTCTTTCTAATAATACCTGACCTTATTAAACACTGTATATTAGGGATAAGTTTTTTACAGGAGGTAGGATGTCGTATCGACATTGGCAGCAAGAAAATAGAAATAGTGAATGCGGCTGATGAAGAGGTGCACGCCGTACCCATCATGAACATGGAACTAATTGATAATGGAGAAGAAGAAGAAGATATCTTGAGGTGCATCGACGAGAAGATATCAAACATGGACTGTCAAGACGAGGAGATATTGGGAAATTTGAAGGGAATACTTGTTAAGAATAGAAGAGTGTTTAGGGAATGCCCGGGAAGAATAGACGGATATGAGCATGAGTTTCAAGTTACGGACAGTACGCCCTACTTTCAACGGGGTTGGCCTGTACCACTTGCTTATCAGAAGAAAGTAAAGGACGAGATAGATAGGATGCTGCGATACGGTGTGATTGAACGTTGTACAAGCCCGTTCATAAATCCACTCGTAACAGTCATAAAAAGAGATGGAAGGGTCCGTCTATGCCTGGATGCAAGAAAGATAAACGGCGTTACTATTCCCGACTATGAAGGCGTTTCTCCAATAAATGAAATCTTGGCAAGATGCAGCGAGATGCGATATCTGTCTACTGTCGATTTGTCGAGCAGCTTTTGGCAAGTACCTTTGAAGAAAGAGTGCAGGAAGTATACCGCGTTCATGTATAAGGGAAGGTGCTACCAATTCACCGTTACACCATTCGGCCTTAGTACCAGTTCTGCGGCACTAACACGCGGATTGGATACGGTCTTAAATGAAGATGTTAAGAAAAACACATTAATATACGTAGACGATTGTCTATGCTATTCTGACGATGTTAAAACACACTTAGAACATTTAGAGGCATTATTAAATAATCTTAACGAAAATAACTTAACCGTCAACTTAAATAAGTCACAGTTTTTCAGGAAAGAAATATCGTATCTTGGATACCAACTAACAACACGCGGCATCCAAGCTACGGAAGAGAAAGTGAAAGCCATTATGGACGTCCCTAAACCCAAGAACCAGAAACAGTTAAAGGGTTTCCTAGGCCTCACTAACTTTTATAACCGTTTTACTAGCAAATATGCGGAGACAACACAACCCCTCCATGAATTATTGAAGAAGAATCACAAATTTGTATGGACGAATGAATTAAACGACTGCTTTGACAGAGTCAAAAATCTATTTATTGACGCTGTAGTTTTAAGATTTCCGCGCCCAGACCAGAGATATTATATACAGTGTGATGCAAGTGATTACGCATACGGAGGACAACTTTACCAGCTCGATGAAGACGGGGAGATCGGCGTAATCGCCTTCACTAGTAAGACATTCAAGGGTGCTGAGCGGAACTATTATACTACGGAAAAAGAGCTTTTAAGTATTGTCCGATGCTTAGAAAAATTCCGAATATACGTTCTCGGACAACCATTAACGATCATCACCGACAACAAGGCGTTGACATTCTTAAACAAATGCCATCTAAATAATTCTCGGATTACACGATGGATTCTTGCAGTGCAGGAGTATAAATTCGATATAATTCATTCCAAGGGTAAGGAAAACATCGTAGCCGACATTTTAAGTAGATATCCACACAATACAAAATTAGAAGAGATTCATGACAACACCCATGAATATTTAGTTAACCACATAACCGTAAAAATGAGACTTGAGGTGCGTAAGTTAATCCAAAATATCGGAAAGCACCAGATGGAAGACGATAAGCTAAAAGCGATCATCACTAGATTTAAGGAGGGAAATATAGACCCTAAATTAACTAAATTTTATAAATATGTTAACGATAAGTTGTATAGACGACAGCGGAATGAATGGAAGCTGTATGTTCCTAGCAACATATCTGGGGACATAATTGCTGAAATCCATCATATGTTCGGTCATTTAGGAACAAAAAGGTGTATTAAAATGATCCAGGAACATTTCACATTCGACCGGATGTCAAAGAAAATAAAAACATATATAAAAACCTGTGACCTATGCCAGAAGTGCAAAGACACCAACAACAGAGAGCTATTTGGTGGCACACGCGCTGTGATACCTACGGCCAAAGGAGACCTGGTAAGCGCAGATTATTATGGACCCCTACCGACAGGAACGGGTGGAGTCAAATATTTATTGGTCATAGTGGATAATTTCACGAAATATGTCAAGTTATTCACCCTCCGGAGAGCAACAACCACTACGACGTTGCGGAGGATAAAAACGTATTGCGAACTATTTGGACGTCCGCGGACCATTTTGACGGACAACGGAACACAGTTCACATCCAAGAGATGGGTCAACGGTCTAAAGGAGCTGGACATACAACCAAAGTTTACTGCAATACGTAATCCATGTACCAACCTTGCCGAACGGATTAACCGGCAACTGGGAAACTTATTTCGCATTTTCATAAGTGACCAACACACTAAATGGTCCCAATACGTGAAAACGATTGAAGCGTGTCTAAACGAGGTGTACCACGAGACGATCGAAATAACCCCTCACGAAGCACACCTCGGCACGAGACCTACACGAGCATGGGAGCAATGCTTGGACAAAGGAGTCATTAGCAGCGAAGGAAAACGCGAAAACAATATATTTGTAAAGATAAAGGAGAAGCGAGAGAAACACGCGAAACGCTGTAATGAGAAGAAGAAAATCACAAAATTTGCGATTGGCGACAAGGTTCTGGTAAGAGCATTCCACCAATCCGACGCTGCGTCAAAGAGAATTGACAAGTTCTTCGAACTTTTCGCAGGACCATATAAAATCAACCGCATCATCGGCGAGGCCACATATGAGCTCGTGGAGTGCGATAGCGGGAAGACGAGAGGAAAATTTAATATACGGCAAATTAAGGCGTATCATGAGCCAGCGAACGGAAGTATAGATAACACGAGTGGTAGCGACGACTCCCGGCGACCAGCAGAAGACATAGTTTAGGTAATTTGCTCGCGCGGCCAGTCCAGCTAACCAAATAATGATATGCATTTTACTTGTTGTGTTTAGTCTGTATTTCAATGCTAACTGTGTTTGTGATCAGCACATAATTGTCATTCGTTATGTTAATTAGACGTATAAATACCAACATATACAGAAAGTGATTTGTGAAATGTACCATGTGTCAGAAGGACAGTGTAATACTATGACACAGGACACCAAAGACGTTAATAATTATGAATAATAACTTGTTAAAATGTAGAGACTCGAATAATTTGTTTATGTAAATAATAATTCAAAATGGACGATTGTTTTATAACTTTAAGAGTATGCATCACGAAGTATGCTGATTCCTTAACTATTTAATTAATATGTATGTTTCTTTTACCAATGTAATCATTTATAACATGTTACGAATTGACCATATGTATATATTTGTTAGTATCAACTGTATTCTAGAGACAGTAATGACAAGTTTAAAAGTATTTTATTGCTATATAGGTCATCGACATAAGATCGATTAATATAATGGGTAGCTAATCTACAGCTTATCTAATACATTGTGTATAAAGAATAACGAGACAAACTGTCAAATGGACAAACGTCCATGTCTTAAATTCAATTATTTACTCGAAATCGTATTGTACAGTCCGCATATGGACAGACAAAGTGTAAAAATGCGTTCATTCACTCAGATGTGCGGCAATAAATTCATATGACCATATAAAACATTAAGATGGGGAATAACAATTAATTGCTTCCTATGAGAGATAGATGTCAGTCAACCATGTCCATTCCGAAGCAGACATCCACGACTGGGACAGAGCGCAGAAATTGGATCAGATGTCTCCCGAAGTCCAACATCCAATCCAATTTGGGGACAATGTAATGATCGAAATTTTAAAAAAATTTTAATTCCTCGATCAAGTGACACGTTCCCACACTCAAGTCGACGGACACAAGCCCAGGTCGTAAATAATGACGAATCGAGGGCACGTCAAACCCGACGACAGAGCGAAGACAAAGAAAAAATGTCTGAGCACTGCACACAATGAGTATTTCAAGGCGTCACTGACAGCTAGCCGTTTGTCAAAATTTACAGCACCCAACAATCTGAAACAAAGACTTCGTCCAGCTGCCGAGTTACACGGAATCGAGATGGAACGCCTGCTGTGGAAGCAAAGTGTAACTGCTCAATTATGAAAGGCTTTACTATGTTACAAAGGAAGTACAGAGCAATTTTAACGGAGAGATAGACAATAGACGTAACTCAGTGAATACTGCCAGTGTACCCTGCACAGCGTGAAAACACATTCTTGACAGTTTACTGAAATTTACGACTGAAAAGTAGAATTTCACCGAAATGAAGACAACGAAGGGTTGATAATCGGCGGAACGAACGTCGTGGAACTTAGACAATTAACCAAGACCTGGAGTCTGTTAACAAAAGCTCAGTCAGAACCTTAGGGAAAGTCTAAACAAAGGATAACAGAAGGCCATGAAATTGTCCTAATTTCTTAGAATCTGTGCTACGCTCGTCACATGAAACACTCCGGGGATGACGACGACCAACCAGCATCAAGCATCTTCTAAGAGAGCTCGTGGAGAGAGTAGGAAGGGTTCGGCCGACGAATCGTGAAACAGAGGATGAGATCTACAGAAGGGTAGGAATTTGTACGACCAATCAAGAGTTCGAGAAGGCGTAGAGATCGAAACTTAGACTTATGGGTAAGATGTTCCAATAAAACTGTTTGGCGAAGACGCGGAGCAGGCAGTCAAGTAGTTAATCGAGAGTCAGTAATTTTCAATCAGGCAGTCAAGTAGTTAATCGAGAGTCAGTAATTTTCAATCAGGCAGTCAAGTAGTTAATCGAGAGTCAGTAATTTTCAATCGGATAGTCAAGTATTCAATCGAGTAGTCAAGTCGTTCAATCGAACAGTTAGTCGCAGTTAACAGTCAGTCGGTAGTCAAGAGTATGTAGTTAATAGTAGCAGTTGGTAGTCGCAATTAATAGTCAGAAGTTAGTGCGTACGATAGACAGACGATTGATTATGTCGACCGACCGGATTCACTAATTTGTAAATTCATAAGTGAACAAAGACATCGGTATAGTCACACTTATACACAATTCTGTGCGGAAATATAAACTATGAGTGCGTACGGGACTTGAAATCTCAACTGACGCGCACACAATAATATACTAATTAACATTTAAAGTAGAACAGTGAGTGTCACCTCAAACATTCTCACATCATAACGTATCACCATGTTGAACAATTAGTTGAATAAACTATACCAAACAATTAAGCACGCAGTACGCGATACACCCAAAATAGACGGCACAGTTAACCATGTACACAAATATGGCAAACTTTCAGAACAATTCAAGTTAATGACAACATTAACACCTCACTATTTGAACTCCGGACACTCGACATCAGCGGGTTACCACAATACCATACACATGACGGGAGTGGAGATTTAGTGGAGTGAAGTGAAATTATCAGTGCTCTGCGTAACAGTGATTATGATCTTCGACGAATCATCTAGAAAGTGTCTTCTCACGACGACGGAATTGGATAAACACTCTCAAAGATAAGCTTTATGTCTACTTAATCTTAGTAGTATATACTACACTACTGTTCTGTTGCCTCTTTTCAAAGAACTAACCCCAAGAGAATAATTACATATGAGTCATATGAATCATAAAATCTATAAAATAACACTAACGTAATTCGTTATCTGAGAAATAATGAACGCATTTTAGGTAGGAATAAGTATAATTGTTGATTGTTTATTATTCGTGTATGTTTTATATATGTGCATTATTTACTGCATTTGAATGTACCATGTGTTTATGTTTCAGGAAACATCGTATAAATTGAATAATTGTATTTATATCATGTGCTTTAATATGTATGTAATTTGCAGGATATAGTTACTTACTTCAGTAAGATGTGTAATAAATAAGTAGTTAATTTACAGTATTCATGCGTTCATTATTGAAATTTCACCTTTGTTATTGATGTATTTTCATTCTAAGTATTACACTAAAAATCTCATAACTTATGCTAAACATCAATGGATACAATAAACTCGACCATTGAAACGTCTGATTAATAGACTCATAAAATCGTATTTAATCAGACACTGTGTTGAGTCAAATCTGACGAATAGAAATAATTTTAGATATATCAATTTTAACGTATTACATAAATCTTTAATTAATATGATTCATAATTGTTGAGTAATTAATCCGCGCAGATAATTAGCACAGATTAATATTCACTAGATGTAAATGGTTTACACAATTAATTACCACAGATGTAAATTATATTTACACCACTAAATGTAAATGGCTGCACAACGCTTGGCATTAAATGTAAATGGCATCCAGCTTTAGGGCGAGATACATATGAGAAAGTGATAAACTCACATAAAATACCACTAGTCCCATTTACTAAATGTAAATCATTTATATCACGATTAGCATAATAAATAAACCCCATTTATGCTAACTATACGGTATACAGTAAAATTAATCGATACCGATTTGACCTTTGATAAACTTTATCGATCTGACACAGCTAATATCTCGTTCTATATCGTTGACTCTATTAAATAAAATATTATTTTTATATATTGACTTTTCATTTAGGATGCGATCGTAATTCTCTTTAGTGGCCTTATATATCTCAAACCGTTCGAGAGTGTCCAGTTTAAGAGATTTCCTGCATTTATGTAATATGTCCAAATTCTCACTAATTTTTTTTATGTTGTGATCTTGTGAGCTTAAATGTTCAGCGAATGTGGATCTTCCTATATTTGACTTTGAGCTTGGGATGTGTTCTTTATAACGCAATTTGAACGAACGACCCGTTTGTCCTATGTAGAAATTTGAACAATCAAATTTTAAGCCTGTATACACCAGTACCGTCGTATTCATCGAAAGGCCTATTTTGATTTTTAAACTTAAGTTTGTTCTCGAGTTTATTATTTGCTTTTGTAGCCAATACAATATTTTGTTTTTTCAATTGGTTTTTTTAAAGTATGGTGTAACATTTCGCCATACTCTATTGCGATATATTTTACTTTTTCTTTGGGCACGTCAATATTTATTAGTCTATTTTGTTTCTTATTTATTATTTTATCTATTATGTTGCTTTTATATCCATTGGCTACCGCTATGTGTTTAATAATGTCGACCTCGTTTTTATGGTCTTCTGTGGAGAGGGGCAACGACAGCAATCTATGTACCATGCTACTAAAAAATGCCATTTTGTGTGAAAAAGGGTGGTAAGATGAGGCATGAATAGCATGATCAGTGGTTGTCGGTTTCCTATAAATATTAAAGTTAACTTTGTTATCTCTCTTTGTTAAAGACAAATAAGAGAAAATGTTCGAGAAATTATAACTTCGATTGTGATACGGAACAGATGTTTAGGATGTGATTATACGATACGATGATATGCGATTGTAGTAATGACATAGATTGTAAAATACATGGTATAATATAAATAACTTTAAAGAATTAAACATTGTAAAATAATAAACTGAAATTTCAAGAAACAATAGCTGCCCAAAAACGGACTTAAGATGCTCATGCACATATTCGATGACCAATTTACGTCTTGAATATTGGCCTAAATTACTAAAAATTCCTAGAATTATATTGATACCGAAACACGGAAAAATCTCACGGGCGATTCTTCTCATCGTCCAATCTGTCTCTTGTGAATGCTCGCAAAATTTCTTGGAAAACTTATATACAGCAGAATTACTAAGGGTCTAACAGACCAAGACTGGATCCTGATCATATCAGTTCCGGTTCCATCATGCGCACTTAACAATACAACAGTAAACCGTATAACCAATATAAGCCTAATTAGTGAAGCATCGGAAAACGAACAGTATTGCTCAGCCGCATTGCTGGATACCAGCTAGGCGTTTTATGACACTCACGACTATTATACACAAACAGAACAGTCCTTCTCTCGACTTACTTTAGTCTGCTGAAATCGTACTTAGACTACAGTAACGTGAATTGGAAGCAAAGGTTAACGGATAAACGTCTAGTCGTTTCTACGTATAATCTGGAGTACCTCAAGGGAGTATTCTTGGTCTTCTACTATACGTTCTGTACCCTTCTGTAATGGATAATATGCAAATTACTTGCATAAATTAATAGATTACCTTACTTATGTACAATTTGACTTTAGATAGCCCCGCGTTGCTGGAGCGCCATTTATATACATTGAATATATGTAAATGTAATTTACATTTGTGGCAATTAATTCTTTAATTGTGTTTGCCGTGCTCCACGATCTTGGAGCGTCATTAAATACAATGAATAATTATGTTTAATGTGATTTAGTAGCACTGACTAATTGTAAGTTCGTCTATTTTGTACAATACGCAAGTAATGATATTTGTACGTGTCGAGATTGTATTGTTCACTTTGATTGATTACTACATGAGTCCGTTAAATCGCACTTTGACTTCCACTATTCGAAAATCACTAAGTCTGACTATTATGACATGACGATTTCACTAAGTCTGTTATTTTACATGAAACTGAAATTTACTGAGATATACTAGCCGCACGATTTTGATATATTAGCTTGAAAATTGAAATATACTAGCTTCGTCCCTGTGTTAGACACATAGTTTTATCAGTTTTTCCCTACTCAAATTTTGTCTTCTGCGCTGTCCACGCCTTTTCTTACTCGTGATAGGTCAGCTCATAGTTTTCACGGAATACTTTGTCCCACTACACTAGGGCTTTTCGGTATCTATCTTCTGATACGCCTTTTGCTCTTGGTTGCTATAGAAACTGTCCTCTCCAACAGTGTTCTTCGCAAGTGTTGTATTCTGATAGGTTGCCAGACATCCCCAGATTTGTCCTGTTCGAACGTTGACCTATTTAGCAGAATTTCTAGCTATTATACGCCTGTCGATCACTCTTTTGTGTGATGTATACGCAGTGTTTTTCTAAGTTGCCTTCATCTGTTCTCGGGTCCTTCCGAAGTATTGTTCTCTCTTACACCCCTTTTTTGTAACTATTAATAATTCTGGACATATGTTAGCTGGTGAAGTCACCCTAACTTTCTACTCGTAAATTGCGTCTGACACTTAGACGTTACCTCCAGCTGTGTATCTTGGTTGGAGTCCTGTCCATTCTCCACTTCACTCATTGTTTCTAAAAGTGCTGTACGTACGCTCCTTTGTAAACATCTTGTTTCCCTTTTTTTGCAGTACCTCGTATTCTGACGTAACCTGACTGAACGTATGCCTTAATTCCCAGTACACGTGTGAGTGTCCTCGCCTGCTTTGTCTCGGCTGTTGTGGGTAATAATTTTTAGCTAAACTTCCCCTGTCATCTCGTACATCCAATTTCTATAGTTGAGTAGAACTTAACGTCTTCCTATTGTCTTGTTAGCGACGCTGCTCTGACATCTTCACATTACGTTTTATTTATTGCGCCGACTAGAAGTCGTTGACACAACTTCGTGTGAACACAATCCGTCGAGGAGAAAATTTGAAATTTTTAAATTTTTGCTCTTTACACTTCCGATATACCAATCACCAAAGAAACAACAATCGGTACATTTGCTGACGACACAGCCACCTTTTCAACTAATCAAGATCCTACCGTCGCCTCATTCAATCTTCAAGAGCACTTCAATCTCATTGGAGAATGGCTACGAATATGTAAAATCGTGGGCAACGAATCCAAGTCGTCACACACGTTCACTTTACGGAGAGACAGCTGACCCACAGTTTATGTCAACCACGTCGAAATACCGCAACAAACTGTAGTCAAATACCTAGGTCTTCATTTAGTGCTAAACTGATATGGAAACACCACATAAAACAGAAAAGAATTCAACGAGATTTAAGATTTAAGAAAATTAACTGGCTGACATGTAGAAAATTTTATCTATCTATAGACAACAAATTACTTCTCTACAAAACTCTCCTTAAACCCATGTGGACTTAAGGAATCGTGCTTTAGGTCTGCGCCACCAGATCTAACCCAGCAATTACTCAGAGATGCCAATAAAAATCCGTATTGCCGTCGTGGATGCCTCGTGGTACGTGCCAACCTCACTTTGCACATAGACCTCCACATCCGTGAAGTCCTTCATGAACGTGACACTAGACACCATACAAGACTTTACGACCACCGTAGCCCGCTGATCACGCCACTTCTACAGCCTGCAATCGACAGAATACTGAGAAGGCTTTGGCCATCCGAACTTTAAGCACCAGGAGGTGACATCGCTGGATAGAACACCCCTTCACGACATCTTGTTCCACATTTCTTACGTGTGTACACTAATGAGCAGATTAGCTTAAGAAATTCATTTTGTAATTGCTAATAAATAAACAAAAGGAACAATAGCCCTCATTCTGATATAGGGTTGCGAGGCACGTATTATTGAAAAGCAGAAGAACGCAAGATAGGGGCTGCAGAAATGCATTTTCACGACGTCTGAAAAAGCACTAAGGGAGATGGAAATAGGAAAAGATATTCGCAATGATTTGCACATGGAATTGCTATTAACCGTAAAAAGTAACATAGACCTTGACAGTAGAGCGAATGGAGGACAAGGTATTATCCAATAATTCCCCAAAAGTTAGGCCATGTACAGATGCGTTTGCCTAATGATAATGATTAGGACTTTCATATCGACAAGAAATCTACGCTGGAGACCTATTGAACAAGTTTGCTGATTACAAAAAATTAGATATCGCTTTATCATGCGAGCATCTTACTACATTAAAAATAAGCGTATATCCGAGACAGTAATGTCATCCGAGACAATATAATGTTAAAAGTGAACGTATTATATAAATTGTTTAGCCTATAGCGTTATAATTTTGTATGTTGAATTATCGGTTTGTGCAATACAATTTAGATGAAAATCTCTGTAACTATATTTTCTACAGCAAGCTACAAAACGTAAAGAAATTACTGGCGTTTTATTAAAATTGCTCAAGTCACACAAAAAATTAAGACCTAAGACATTCAGTAGGCCTAGTGTTTGAAGACAGGAATGTTGAAAAAAAAAATTAGGACGAAATTTTTTCTCGAGGAACTAAAGTCACGATCGACCGTTTCATTGCAGTTGAGGGGTTGTTGATCACTGCTTTAGAGAGATTATTGAGGCGTTGTCGATCGACAGAGATTTCAATTTCAAAGAGAGAGAGAGAGAGAGAGAGAGAGCGTGTGTGTGTGTGTGTGTGTGTGAAAAGTGGCATAGTCAGAGATTTTTCGGGAATTATCTGTATTACCTATCCCTTCTTTGAACTTAACAAAATGTCTTGAGTTTCACTTAATTAAGAGCATCAATACTTTATATAAAACTGAATAATGTAGTAATAAGCTATATATGAGTGTACCCAAGGACTAAATAAAAACCACCTACTCAACTCCATCGTAGACGGTTGAAGTGCCTACATTAAAAATGTTAATTAATATGTACAACTTGCTTTCGTTAGCCACTAGATAAAAAATATTTAAAATAAGAAGTTAAGCCGAAAATTTCAATGATTTCATTTCGTATGGTCGGATGTAGGCCTATAGGCCTATACCTACTAGTCCGCGCTGCTCGTCTTCGACTGTCCACATTCGAGCGGTTATGCCAATGTGGACATTGTTTCTGTTAATTAGCTCGTTACTCCAACTAGTATGGTGCTCGACTACAAATACTAAGGTGCGTTTGTCAACCATCATGTATGCTCAGTGTATATATATCAGTACCGTGGGCAACGTACTGGCTAACAGCAATTCGTCATGCAGATATTCTGGTTTAAGTACACTACGTCTATCGTTACGAAGTTTGCAGACACAAAGAATACTGCGTAACGACGTAAGCTGTATACCACTACGTCGTGGTTATCGTAAGACGCTGGGAACCAAAAGATGAGTAATGCAAAATATCTAGAACCACGCACTTTGTAGCCTACTAAAAACATGAGGTAGGTGTGCCGTTTATTATGGTCTGTAAACATAAAAAAAAGCTGGAAGACGGGTATTTCCTGAAGCCTAAACCTGCTGCGCCGAAGAAGAAGGTCAAGACATCGGCCCCCACATCCAAGCAGCAGAAGCCCGCTGGACCTCAGCCACTTTCGACTCCCGCAGTCCAAGGTCCTCGGCAGCCGAAAAAGAAGGCCCCGGACCAAGTAAACGGGATCATGTTAAGTCATCCAACGCCCAAACCGCAGGCGGCCCCGGAGTCGGCCACGTCCTCGGACTCGGCTTTCGCCGACAGCGTGCGCGCTTGGATCGAGACCATCGTACCACAAATTCTTGCTTCCAAGGACGTCCAGTCCTTATTCATTACTGTCCTCACCTTCGTGACATCCCTGCTCCCCACCCATGGCTAAGCCTTCCAGATAATTAATATTTCGTTATTTGCAGCTGTAATAAATTATGAAATGTATCGTTGTATTTATAGTTATACATTAAATTTGTAATTTAAATAATTTGTCGTTGTTAGTAATGTAGGAAATTAATTGCTAGATATAAATAAAATATAAGTAAAATTGTAAATAAAATGTAAACTAAAATTAAATGTAAATTACTAGTAAATTTTAAATATAATATAAATATAAAAAATAAAGGTAGGCCTATATAAATAGTAAACAAAATGTATAACGATAAAAATATGATAGCTAAAAGATAAAAATGAAAAATTCATTTAAATAAAAAAAATTTATTTACATCAAAATTAAAATAAAGATAAAAACTGGTCTGTTGTCGCTAAGTGTAGAGGGGGAAATGTGTGTGTGCTTACGTCGAGTGCCTGGCGATTGCTGTGTCAAGTAACTGCTTACTGCATGCTGCCACTAAACAGATAAGATCTGAAATAGCTATTAGCTGTAAAAGTTCTATAGTATTTGAGTATATAATCTGCACGTGAACGAACTAGTACGGTCACTTCCCTTGCATAGCAGTAAATGTACTTGGGGCCCTGCTTCGTGTATTATGTCTTACTGGCAGTATAACGCCTAAATAAATATATATAGAATCTAATAAATTTTCTTTGAGTTAAGGTAAATGTCATTTGGACGTGGTGGCAAGTGATGTATGAATATGTCTAAACCAGTGAACTTGATTAAAACCAAATTTTCCCGTATGTATTTAACATTAAAAACAAATATATATAGGCCTATACTTTTTTATGTTATTTTACCACAAACTAACGATTACTTGGAGAGTAGGCTATACATTATTTGGTTAGCTGCACATAGAGCGGTGATTCCAGTTAAGAACGCACCTACAACGGCCAGGCCTGCATCATTATACGAAAGGAAATTAATAAATGGGTAAAATACTGGCCTGACATTAGCAGCTTCAAATTTAGCCTTTTGAGGCCATAAAGAGACGATAGGCCAGCCCAATGACAGAAACGTTTGAGCAATGTTGATCTTTTGAGTAAATCCGATCAATTTTTGCAAGAGATAATCAGTTATCTGAAGAACAGTAAGAAAGTATATGAGTCCGAAAATTCGAAATGAACTCATTCAGCTTTTATCTATAAAAGTTGAAAATATTATTTTGAAACAAATTGAATTGCTCAATTTTTTCTGTAATAATGGATACTACAAAAGACATTAGCAGAAAATATGAACTGAGTCAAATAATAAAATATGTCTCAATTTCTGAAGATGAAGCAAGAAGGCTCACCAACTTAAAAGTGACTGGAAGCTCTGTAGGTTTTATAGAAATAACCGATGAAAGTGGGCTAGGTTTAGAAGAATAGATTTTAAACAGTCTTGAGGGGAAAGTATTCTTTTTAAGTTATACAATTTTATTAGTTGCCACAGCTATAAGGATGGGTAGTATTCAAGAGAGAATAATGGCATTAATTAAGTAAGGGTAGTATGATAGCCCGCAATTGATTGATGCTGGGGGGGGGGGCAGAAAAAGAGTTACGCTACTGATCTGAGACGTGTTCAGTGGAATAAATGGATTGGATTGAGACAGTGGAAGACGACTGGAAGGAATAACGATATGCTCAAATGGAGACTAGACCATTTCTGCGGATTATAAAGATGGGAAAGGAACACAGAATTGGACTCGGGTTTTGGATGGAACTGTAGAAAAGGGGTAGAAGGGAGAAGTTAGTAGCTCTTAAATAACACACAATGAAGAGATGTTCGGCAGAATTAAGAATATGAAATATAGGAAAATTAATTAAGTGACCCCGGGAGAAACTATTAATGAAGTGGCAAGAAAGTGTAGGCGAACAGATACTAAAGTCAAAAACATTTTCAAACGGTGTATTTTTTTTATATACAAAATTTTCATTTTTTACCTTTTCTTGTTATTAAAACTGTAGTTATCATTTTGAATTTTAAAAGCTCAATAATTCTAGTAGGACCTAACCAACGTTTCAATCAGGTATTTTATTGTGTTATTACAGTTTACTTTAAACAGACGTTTATTATCATACGTTTTTCAGCCACTTTGAAGATTGTAATTTTCATTAGTCTTAACTTGTTTTTCTCTTTTTTATGAATCCGACATGACTGCTCCCCCTCCAAAACGAAATTCTAGATACGCGACTGGGCATTCTCACCGAAATTTTAATATTTATATTTATTTAAATAAGCTTAAGAATACCCGGAATTCCTATACCAGTTAATGGTAACACAAGGAACATTTTCTCAGGAACTACCTGCACTAACTCTACCAAATTTTTTGTACTATCTAATGGATCCTTACTACACATACTAACGGCGTTGTTTTAAGTTGAAGTTTTAGTTCGCACAAAAAAAATTATTTTCTCATCTACGTTAGGCTAAATGTAAGAAAAAATTGACTTTATAAATAAAATAAAATTAGCTCTACAGCTTATTTTTTTAAAACAACTACTGAAATTATGTGTCTTTTTACAGTAAATATCATGTTAAAGTTTCAACAAGACTGGTTAAATAGTTTTTGAGAAAATTTCCTTTTACTGAAAAAAAATTGAATCTGTGAAAAACAAGAAAAACTAAAAACGTACTTTATAATAACTTTATATTTCAGTAAACTTAGAACATTCTTGGATTATAGTCTGGGCAATCACTAAGTTCGTCTTCTTGTTTCTTTCTTTTTAGTCTTCTTTGCTGTCTAGCCTTTTTTTTCATACTCTGATATAGGCTAGCTTTGTCCAAAGTGCGTATCCTTTCTTCATCAAGCATTTTCAATGCGTTAACCATCCGAGTACCAGGATTAATTCCCAGTTTCTCAAAAGCTAAGCATTTAATAGCACTGCCATCATTGTAGCAGCCACTGCATCTAAAACACCAAACTGAAGTGTCTTTAGGCCCACAAATGTTGATTTTGGAATCCGTGTCCAAATTATGTGATTCACGCTCTCATTCATGGTTTGAGTTTTCCCATGAAGGCATTTATTTAGAAGATTTTCACTAGATAAATCTCTAAAAACAGGTTTGATCTGAGACATAATTGGATGTGACATACTGTGTTTGTGACTATATTCTGTATTATCATGCACTGACCTGTTGTACTTGCACCATGAGCTGGGACCAGTAGGGCACAATCCATGAGCTGGTTCAACGTCACTCGATACTGTGTGTAAAGTATATTTCAAAAATGTATTTAAATATGAAAAAATCTTTAAAACCCTGTATATTATAATATATTGCTGTAAAGAAAAAACCCTGTATTTTAATATTTCATTAAACAATAAAAATGTGGAAAAAATATTTTTTTGCTTTCAGGATAGGCTACCCTTAAATAAAGAGTAATCATATCCTGAAATAAAACAAGCACTATAGCAAAGAACACAAGTGGCGAGTTCACGGCCATACGTGTAGCGTCCAATCTAACGAGCTGACTGGTGGGCGGGTGCTTGGTTTTATTATCCAAGTTTTATCGACTTGCAGTGCACTCACCGGACTACCGTCTGGCTGCCCCCATGGAGCGGTGGAACGAATGCGGTAAGTTTATACAGACTCGAGTTGTATTCAAGGTAGCACAAATTCCATACAACGGTAACGACTATTAGGCCTGAGCCGAATAACACGGCATGACCTCGTTTAGTGTTTGTCTTTCAAAATTTACCAGATGATAGATCAGCCTTTTTGTTATCGCCTCTTCGTTATTTATGTACAATTTTCTGCTTACACTACCTACGTATTGATCATCATTTTTCTTCAGAAAAGTAATTAGGCCTAGGCCTACTTCATGTTCGAAACAGCGACAGGTCTTGCATTGTTGGTGTTAAGTAAACGATTTTCGTGAATTATCTTTCCTCTGAAAGCCATTTTACTGAAAACTAAGAACTGTGGACGGCTATTGGCAATTACTCACATCGGTAAAACCATAATCCTAAAAACATCTTGCATATAAGTGAAAATTTAAAACGATTTTCTTATACTGAACAAACAGGCCTATTCGAAGAGACCGGTTAGCGCACAAATGGGTCAATCGGTAAATGTAGGGTTACCATACGTCCCCTTTTTCCCGGACACGTCCTCTTTTTTAGTGTTAAACACCTGTCCAAGAGGATTTTTTAAAAAACAGGGAAATGTCCTCTTTTTTCATAAAACTGAAAAATATAGTCACGCGCAAGAGCGCTCCCAGCGGCGCCCTTCAGAAATGTACCATGTCACTTGCCTCTTTCCCACGTATTCTGCAATTCTAATAGGCGTCTACATTCGTGAGTTTTTAAGGTTGTTGATCATTCTGAATTAAGTTGCTTATTTTCGTAGACATTCTGAGTATAGTTAGTGGTAGTTATAAGTTGTAGGCAACGAGAATTTATTATTACAGTAAAACCTGTCTTTAGCGGCCACCCTTCCAACGTCGTAAAATGTGGCCGCTTAGAAAGGTGGCCGTTTAATAAAGGGGTTGGGAGGATAATAACAATACAGCATATTAAGTACAGATTATCTACTATATTATTTTATTGTGTACTTGCATTTGTCTGCTGCAGTTGTACTTCCTATTTACAGTATGTTTACAGTGAAATTACTTATATTCAAACGCATTGGTAAAGATTATACTTTTGAAAAATAGTTTTTTAATGAAGTTTGTTTTGCGCTAGCAGTTTGTTTTGCACTAGCAGTTTGTTTTGCACTAGCAGTTTGTTTTGCACTAGCAGTTTGTTTTGCACTAGCAGTTTGTTTTGCACTAGCAGTTTTCTTTTTAATTGCGTAATTTTCGACCAAACAAAGTTTACTACAGTGTTCCACAGCATTCTCCCCACATTCCTTATCGAGAGTAATGCAAATATCTTTGATCCGCTTAAAAGATTGTACCGTAACACTTCTTTCAAACTCATTAGAGGTTCATTAATTCCTTCTTCTTCACTCTGTACGTCATCGTCACCTGTTTCTGCAAAAAGCAGAAAAAATACTGTATTGTAAAAGTGTATATCCCGAATAGTGCAGATTTTAACTGACCGTTTCGAAAAGTTTTGATTCTAAATACATACGTTTTTCTCACTTACCTTTGTAATCTTCCGAAAATCGATCCTCCCAGTTGCCCTCGAGATCATCACAGCATTGTAGATTCTCCATTTCCATGTTTTCATCATATGGCAGTCCAGCAACTGTAGCAAGTGTCTGAAGTTCTTGCGAAATTTCATGCAATGGTTGCGCCTGCAGATCAGCGTCGTTAATGTGAATGCCACATTTTGTAAAACACTTTTTAATGGTGGTAACAGCAACCTCGTTCCAGGCTGTCTTGATCTAGGATACCGCAACGAGGACAGTGATTTTCTTCGCCAGGTCAAATGCTGTCATCCATATGGGACACAATGGACCGAAGAACACTTTTTCGATAAAAAAAGTTGAAATGTCTGAATTATTCCTTGGTCCAGTGGCTGCAGATGAGATGTCGTGTTTGGTGGAATAAATAACAGTCTGACATTGGACAGTGATGTAACTGGATGACACGTCGCATTATAAAATAATAAAATTACGCGGCGATTTTTGTTTTGCATTTTTATTAAATTCTTGTAACCAGTTTTCGAAAATTCTGGATGTCATCCACGCTATTTTGTTAGCATGGCAACTAATGCCCAGTAATGTTGTCTCCAAATTCTTGAAACACCTCGGTATTAACGATTTTCCGATAACTAACGACCGTTCTTTTTCACCAACAGCACTACAGCATAACATAATCGTTAGTCTTTCTTTAGCCATTTTTCCACCTTTACACGCTTCATTTTCTAGTGTTAATGATTTATTTGGTAAACCTCTAAAATATAATCCAGTCTCATCAACGTTATAAATGTCACTTAATTCGTAATCTGCCAGAATACTTGGTAACCTGTCTTTCCAGTCATTGACTTCGTTAACAGGTACATCCGCCCCTTCACCCGAAATTGTTTTGAACGATATGTTGTGCCGCTTTCTAAAACACTCCAACCACCCATTGCTAGCTACGAAATTTTCGACTTTAATTTCCGTAGCAATTTCGAGTGTTTTCTCCCGTAACATACTTCCACTAACCGGGTTTTTTTTTGAGCGAACACATTTAAACCACTCGTAAAGAATATCGTTTACTTGTGTAGGCTACACTTTGATTCTCGCTTTCTTTTTATTCCCCGATTCATATTGGATTACCACTCTTTTAAAATATGGTCTTTATTTTTTATTATGTTGTTAATCTGTGTTCTTCCGCATTTAAAAACGTCGGCAAGTTTCCTTGCTGAAACACCCTTATCGCTTTCAAAAATAACATTTCGCTTTGCCTCTAAATTCAAAAACACTCTTCCTTTGTTACTCATTTTTTACACACTGTTACACTATTAAGCTACCGTTATTGTTTAACTACTGTTTAATTACACTACAAATTACGAGAACACCTCTTAAGCACACGCGGATCGTTTACGCTTAATTCAACGTTATGAAGGTTTCAACAGTTCGGAACGGTCACGTATAAACTTATCGCCGACTACTGTTTCAACGTTGTCGAAACTTCAGTAGTGTATTGTGTACAAATAACATTTTGTAAGTTTAAAAATTACGCAGATACATATGGCTAATCGTTTCAGTTCGTTAGATATAAACTTTTCGTAAACACCGACTCGGTGCTAGTTTCGGAAACTAGAATGAACAATTCATTCCGACAAACTGAGTCAGACTACCTGCGCGCGTGTACCGGTGCCTGCCGCCACTATAAGTAAGTGCTCTCGCCACTGGTGACTGTCGTGCCGGCATGCACTCTGTGCGTAACCTATTCTTAGAAATCTGTATTCCAGATGACTAAACATCTCGATAGCCGTTTAAACAAGTGAAAGATCCCGTTAAGGACTGACCGCTGGCCGAGGGAAGAGGTAACCGTTTAACGGAGAGGAAATTTACATTGACCTTACGAGAAATAAAATCCGTTACTCAGAAATGTGGCCATTCATAGAGATGACCGCCGAAAAAAGGTGGCCGTTAGGTCAGGTTTCACTGTATTAATATGCCAAAACGAAAGTGTTTGTTAAACGAAAATTTATTAAAAGAGCATACTAGCTTTAAGAAAGGCCGGAACGATAATGAAGCAGAACGCTTAGTCTGTCCACCTGGAACGTTTATATCAGTTGCAAATAAAGGTAAGACAAATTTCTGTAATTCATAAGTTTTGTTTGTAAACATTTTCTTGTTATATCACAAAAATTAAATTGTACATTGTATAAGCTCTATCAAAATGCTTAACTTAATCATGAATACCTGCTTATCCATAATGTAAATAGGCTAATGTTTTACTGTCAAATTTTTTTGGATAAGTAAGGTAACGATCATGCTGTTTAATTTTCAGGGTCATATGGTAACCTTAGTAATGCTCTTTCGTCTGTCAGTCCACTAATCGTCTATCCAGGGGGTATTTACGGGAGAGACGGACGCGACCGGATCCCCTTGAGAAAAGTTGACGAATTTGGTTAATCTCTTAATTTTTGACCGTTTTACTATTTTTTCTGCTGTGTACGCTGATATAGTAGTAACTCTTTTCTAATATATGAAAAGTTTATTACACAGCATTTGTGGATACGTTTGATATATGAAGTATAGAAAAATCATTCCAATTAATAAGTACTGTATCTTCTAAACAACGTTCCAATAACGCGTACTTTTATTGTGTTATAACCGTTTTTACTTTAAAGGGATTAAAGGATGTTATCACACGTTTTTCTACCACTTTAAAGACTAATGTTGTTTAGTCTTGTTTTTTATTTTGTATGAAGCAGACTCGACCGGAGGGGCCTTCCCACTTGCAACCAGTACCAGTTGCGAACTCCGTAAAATTCATCCCACTTGCGATCACCGTACAAGCATAACATTAGTCTGAAACGTTAAGCCGGACCTGCACAGTTTTGTTTTACAAAACGCTTAACAAACTTTCTATGCAACCTGTGACTATAGTGCCGACCTCACTTATGCTAAGCCTAAATTTAATTAGGCCTACATTAGGTAGGCCTACCACTTACATAAAAACTATTAAACCTAGCTTTCTTAATTGGTTAGAATTGCTGTGAATTTGTTAGGTCCCCGTCAGGACAAAGCACGTGATGTGGGTGCCACAGTAGGCCTACTCAACTCATTTTCTCTTAGATGTAAAATAAAGTGTTAGTTTTGTAACAAACATATTGGAACCCTTCGTTTACAAGAATCAAACTAGTAAATTGGCGTTTTTGAAATCCATCTCCTTTACCGTTGCATCCACGATAAATTTTTAACAATGTTGGGGCCCAGCAACATCCCTGGAGCAGGCCCTTGCCCGTATAGAAACGTTGTAACAACAGGCGTATTACAAACAATAATCTCAATATTATTATTTTCTTTGTTATTTTGGGTAAAAGTGATAAGTGGAGGAGAAAGTATTCCTTCACTGTTCAGTAGGCCGTCATTAAAAGTGATTCTCTAGAAGATCTTATGGAATCATTTAAAAGCCGTTTCTGTTAAGTCGTACAGAGTATAGTGTACATACGTTATATCCCGAAATAAAGTTTCCTGCATCTTTAGTCTTATTTATGGTGAGCGGGGATATCTGTATGTGTGTTTAGCCGTTTAAAGAGTTTTCTATTGGTGTTTGCGTGCGTGAATCGTAAGCTGTTCAGTTTTTAACGTTTCAGTAGCAGAAACAAAAGGCACGGGAACGTGCGTAAAACTATGAAGATAAGCTTGTAAAATACCCTTCTTGGGTTAATTTTTATTGTAGCCTAATTTCTCAGTCGAGAAAATCTATGTGCTACCTTCCATAGGTACCAGTTCTAGCCTTTCCTGTTATAGTTATTAAATATAATTACCGTTTCTATGGACTGAATATTTTTTGAATAGTAAGTGGTTCATGGAGTATTTTTGTGTAGTGTAGGCCTATAGACTGTGTGCGTCCGCTGGCTCGTGATGTTTTGTGTACTGTAGGCCTATAGTTTGTGTGCGTCCGCTGGCTCGTGATGTTTTGTGTACTATAGACCTAGGCCTATAGGTTGTGTGCGTCCGCTGGCTCGTGATGTTTTTATATTACGTCCAGCGGTTGTTTAGAATTTGTTTTCCCCGTAATAACGGTGCGTGCTTAAAACGAGGGAAAGTGTCTTCGACCTCTCGGTGTTTAGGCGTATTAATTTTATGCGCTGGCGACAAACAAAACAACAACAACAACAAAACGGGTCGCTACATTCCAAGTTTTAAACCACACCGGTAACAGTAAAAATCAAACAAACGTATTCTTTGATTTGAAATAATAAAAACGGTGACTGGAGTTTTTACGAGTTCAACGTCCTGCCAACCACGTGCACGCATTGCCTCCGCGACCCAACTTCTTTGAATGGATTCTTTCCTAGACAAAGTAGTTGCTGAAAGAGCGTTATTGTCTTTTCGTGTTAGAGCCTGTGGTTGGTAAGACCGCGCGGGCGCCGATATAATATCAACTATGGCACTAAACATTAAAAAAAACACTAAAATCTGTCGAATGCGTGTCACACTATTTAGGCTAAGTGTTGTTCAAAACTGTAAATCTTATAACCCTTCTTATGGTTTACTAAGGTAGCCCGACCGCTTTCCCTTGCCTGTCTCGAATGACTTCGGTAGTGGCAAATGAATACTACTACTATTGCTACTATTACTACTACTACTACTACTACTACTACTACTACTACTACTACTACTACTACTGCTGCTGCTGCTACTACTACTACTACTACTACTACTACTACTACTACTGCTGCTGCTGCTACTGCTACTACTACTACTGCTACTACTACTACTACTACTACTACTGCTGCTGCTGCTGCTGCTGCTGCTGCTACTAGGCCTACTACTACTACTATTACTACTACTACTGCTGCTGCTGCAATCATAAAAACAAACATTTATTTAAAACTATAATAAAAATAGTATTTGTATAGACTGAAGACATTAAAACTACAAGCACATAATAATTAGTATTCAGGTTGAAGACCAAGCCTCGGGAATCTTTACAATTTCTGTAATTTATAGGTTTACAACTAATAGGCCTATTTATGTAATAATAATATTTATTATATATAACGTAAATTAATTTCTAATAATATTGAATCGAGTAAGAAAATATGTAATGAATGAATATTGGCATTGACATGAATATGTAGGGCTAATAACAACATTATTTTATAATTACAAATTAATTTTTATTGATATTGAAGTGCGTAACCTAAAATATATAAAAAAGGCATTTACGTTAACATTTAAAAAATAGCCAATTTATAGATTAATTATTTTAATCTGCAAACTAACATTAATAATATTAACGTGGATGGCATAACATATAGCCTAGAGTAAACAAACAGAAGTTTTTATTAACAGGTTTGTGTGATAGCTAAGAGATAATTTCGTAACAGTTCGAATTCAAGTTGTGATTCGAATCGTTCCTTAAAGCTGTTTAACATCTGTAGCATAGGAACACGGGTTCTTCCGGAAACGTAATAGTTAAAAATGTAAAACTCATAAAAGTACAAACCATAGTTTTCACTGCTACATTTACAAAAAATCTTGTTTTTCAGAACGTTTAGCGTCACACATTTAAAAGATGTAGGCCTATATTTTCAATTTTATTTTGGTTTTCCAAACACACTATTATTCCTAAAAAAACTTGAACAACCACGATAGCTGGTATCTCCTCTGACACTTGTCCTCTAGGTAAAGGTAAATAAGAAGTCCAAGATCAGCCTCTTTGCAACATGGAAGATTCACCTTCTATGTACTCTACATTCAGCAAGAAGCAGGTATGCTACGGCGAACTGACGAGAATTTGCAGGAAAAGCCTGTAGAACGAGTGGGAAGGTAACAGTGGGTAGGCATGTTGATAATGACTAACTGTCTCTTTTAGAATTCTTAGAAAAGTGTGAAGTGTTATATGCCACGCAGTTGCAGGAGAGAACGGGATATTTGCTCCAGACGTCATCGTCATGACTGAAAAGTTCCGTCGTGATTGTATTCAAAGTAGGTAATGTAATCCTACAAAGGGGCTTAGTACATAAGTAAGTAAGTATAGCCAGGCCTCTTTCTGTCGTCAGTGCACAAATTTGTTCCGAATAACGAAACTGAGTACCCTGTGGTGCGTAATAGTTACCTAATCACATAAGCTATTAATTCTATTATTAGCATCAAACAAAAATCTAAACGAACCGTATTTACTATTTTCGTAGACAAGCAATCAAGTAGTTTACTCCAAACAAGTTGACTGACTTACCAATGTCAAATTGAATCGTTTTGACTAAGTTCACATGGACGGCGGTCCTGCTTCCACCAATTGCAAATGGCGCGGAAGAATGCATACCTGGATGGAAAAAGACAATACGGGGAGGGGTAACTGGAGAACCAATCACGAGGCATCTTACAGGTGAGGAGCATCTTACACCCTTGCCTTACCTTGTTACAATGCCGTTCATTCATCGCACGTGCCGTGACTCGTAGGTTTACTGTAGGTCCTACAGTCAGTGGGAGTTTTTTATCTTACTTTATTCCACCTAAGAGGCTTAGTATATCAGTGCGTAACTCCTGGTTTATAATAGGCCTAACTTATAGATGCGCCGGGTTTAATTCCCGAGCGCATCATCAAATCAGGCTGCGCTTTTTGTCTCCAGGTTGACCGACGGAATTACTATAGGCCTATCGTATTTCAAGTTCATGGCGCTTTTCCTTGCTAGTAGCTTAAGTCGAAGAACCTTGAAAACCAGCTTTTTTGTACACGATTGTAAACTAGCTAGAATTATTACAGTACAGTAGTTAATTTTAAACGCGATTAGCTTATCTAACACCATATGTTTACTGCTGTTATAAAAATCTTAAACGTTACAAAGAGAATGACTTGTGTATGTATGAAAGAAAGACAATAAAAACCTTGACGTCTTATTGCACTACATTGTAGACAAGGTAAAACTACATATTTCTTGTGCATGTATAATTGAATCTCTAGAACGGCAGTTTCGAATCGATGGTGAAACAAAACTGTACGGTTTTACCGTTATTACGACAGAAACTAAAAGCTGGAAATTTCGCCCAATTTCGCGAATGAAAAGTTTGGATTTCGTTGGCGGTAATTAATTACAATGTGGTAATCAGCAAAGTATTTTAATTTGTATAAAACTGTTTACAATACACGCTACACAGGGGGTCCTTGTTTGCACGTTGCCGTTACATTGTGTGGACTTAAGGGGAACTGTAATTGTAACTCGAACCGTAAAATTAATTTAAAAAATCATTGACTGTACAGCGAAGTTTTACAAGACAAAGAGTTGTAACATTTCTTAATAAGATAGTATTCTGATCGCATAATCAGTCGCAAACTAAAACAATCGGAAATTTTTTCTTAAAATTTAGTTACGTTCGCAAAGTGAAAACTAACATTTCAATATCTTGAAAACGTTTAGGCTGTAAAAGATGTAAATTTTCAGTGGACGATCTGTGATCAGTCAGAACTCCAGTAGAACCGATATTAAATTAATAGATTATATAAATCCTTGCATTATAATTTAAAAAAGTATGAAATATATTTTTTAATTAAAAACCTACAATTTATTCTACAATGCATGTAATTACCTTGTCTAACCTTGTCTATAGGTAATAGGTAGTTTTACCTTCTCTACAATGTAGTGCAACAAAATGTCAAGGTTTTTATTGCCTTCCTTTCATACACAGGTCATTGCATGTAAACATGTAAATGTACCGTAAATGCCTGTGTGTTTGGCTGTTACTATGTTTCATTAAGAAATATAGTTATATAATAATTAACATAGCCTGTGTTATGATAGTTAAGGATACGCCTACTACAAGCTGGTAGCAAACTGTTGGAAGGATACTCAAACGTTTATAAACGAATGTGGACTGTATGTCATTTTAATATCCCCTCACCACCCTACTGTAGGCCTAAATCATTGAAGAAGAATCTCGTTCTTTGTGTGTGTGTCTATGTTCTGTTATTGTCATGTTCCTTTGGTTCAGGACCTTTGCCTCAGTTTATATCAGGACGTTCACGTTTTCAAAGTAGGAGGCCTACGTGCAAACGAAGCTGATTGCAATTTTTGACGATTTTATATTGCTGAAGTTTACAATCCACAATCCATCAGAAGTGTAGCAGGTCGAAACCTGAAAAATAAAAACATTATCTTAGTCTTACCCAAATTGTAGAATATATGTAGTTTCATCGCCGTAAAATGCATTACCTAAGTTTTATATATCATTTATGCACGCTATCTCTCTCTCTCTCTCTCTCTCTCTCTCTCGCGTGTGTGCGGGGGAAGAGATAACTCTTGTTTCATTGTTTCTGGTAGTTAAGATATCGTCAGATCTGTCTTAGATATTGGAAACTCGCGGTTTTGAATAAACTTTTAGAACCTCTGATGATTCAGAATCGACCTCCAACACGTCAATAAGTTTAAATTGTTAAACAATGTGTTCAGCCCTCGGTCGTTTATACAGCTGTACTCTGATGTTACGGTCGGATGTGAAACAAGATGAACCAGGATCAAACAAACAACAAGTGGGACGAAACGAAAGGATTTAAATTTTTATTAAATATAAGAGTGCTGTGAAAAGTCCCAGATTATTATTTAGCGAACTTGGCGTTGTTCATTCATTTTGATTAGGCCTATGAGTCACAGCGGTAAACATTAGCTGTAGCCTACTGTGTAATACACGTAGGGAAACCCAGGGCACAACGGGGTACCGGGGCGGAATGAAATTCGAGGTTTTTCGATGTCAAGGAAGTGCTGCCAGCGAGCGGCAATAAGTAGAACTAGACCAACCTGTTGCTGCTCAACTACGGCAGCCATGTTAGTCTAGTTTTCTTGACCGTTGGTGATTGAAGTTTTCGTTGTGTGATTTTTTGCTCCTGTATTGTAACTTCTGATGATTTTGTAACCAAGGTAAGGTATACATACTTGTTTACATTACAACTACAGTTAGTACAATCTTGAAGTACGTTTAACTCTCTTTAGTTTCGTGTAGTTAAACGTTTGTTTACGTATCTTTCTTGAGTGACCTTACCTCCCTAATCTAAATCATGTCCCTGGGGCGGAACGGGTGGGGCGGAATGGGGTACAATGTTTTTAACTAAGAGATCGTTTTTAGTACGCCCCTAATTTTTTTTTTCTTTCGATTTCAGATGGTTCGAGACTATAAGAAAAAAACAAATAGCTGTCGAGGCGGTTGTGTCTGGCCAATCTGGGTATTTGAAGGCTTCGAACCAATTTGATGTTCCCCAGTCTACTCTGGAAAGATACGTTAAGAAAAGAAAAGAAAACCCTGACTACAAGATTGATAAAACGGCTGGAAAATTTAAAAACGTATTTACGGAAGAGCAGGAACTTGAGCTCGTTAACTACTTAAAAACTATGGAGGCTATTTGGAGGTTATTTGGTCTAACAATGAAAGACTTGCGTAGCTTAGCTTATCAGTTGGCTATAAGAAATCGCATTGGTCACAGATTTCAAAACGGAATCGCAGGCCAAGATTGGGTCAATGAAGCAACATCTGGTACAAGAGCCATGGGCTTTAATAAAGTAGCTGTAGATATTTTTTTTTTCGTTGCTAACGAATTTACTCGACAAGCACAAACTAACGGCTTCTCAAATATTTAATTGCGACGAAACGGGCGTTTCAGTGAACCCTAAAAACCAATCAAAGATCATAGCTTGCAAGGGGAAACGTCAAGTCGGATCGTTAACATCCGCAGAAAGGGGCGAAACTGTAACCTACCTTATTTGTATGTCGGCAAGCGGAGCTTACATGCCCCCGATGCTCATTTTTCCTCGAAAAAAGAAGCAGAAAGAATTTGAGTTAGGATTGCCACCAGGAAGTTGGGCTGAGGTGCACAGCACTGGATGGATGACTGCTGAGTCATTTCTTGTATGATTTCGAAAATTTTTGGAATTTTCTAAGGCATCAAAAGACTTCCCGGTTCTTCTTATATTAGATGGCCACTCAACACATACCAAGAACCTTGAGGTTATAGACTACGCGAGGGAGAGTGGCGTTTCGTTGGTATGTCTACCACCACATTGCTCTCACAGACTTCAGCCACTTGATGTTTCTTTTATGAAGCCTTTAAGTCTTCATTACAGCGATGAGCTTCGAAAATGGCTACGAAGCAACCCAGGGAAAGTCATAACTCTCTTTCAAATTTCAACGCTTTTTGGATCAGCTTTTATCCAAAGCGCAACAACGAAAACTGCTATTAATGGTTTCCAAGCTACAGGAATATGGCCAACTGACCCATCCATATTCACCGACGCCGATTTTCTCCCAGCAGACACAACTGACATCGGACTTGGTAGGCCTTCAAGTGAAGAGGGTATCATATCTGGAGCTGAACAATTGGAATTGCTTTCGCCTAGCACACCAGTTAAAAAAGACATGCCTATCAGGTTGGATGATAAAGCTGGCGAGGTTTCAGCCAACTCTAATGATGACACGCCGGCTAAGAAGGTCCGATTTAATGAGGCTAATTGTGCCACTCCTGGGTGCTCATGGATGACAACTGACAACAGGGCCTCTTCATTTCATGTTTCACCTGAAATTCTAATGCCTATTCCAAAAGTTAAAGAAAGCGCGAAAAGGACGAATCGGAAGAGGGGGAAGACCGCTGTCTTAACAGGTTCCCCATACAAAAAAGAGTTAGAAGCCGCTATTAAGGAAAAAGAGGAAAAGAACTTTGCCAAAGAAGAAAGAGGAAGGATAAAACTATTTAAGAAAGAGAATAAAATTAAGAATGGAAAAAACAAAGGAAAGTGCCTGAAGATAAATGGAAAAAAGAAGGAGCTGAAGAGAGAGCCCAAAACTAACGAGAGTGATTCTGACTGTAAACGTGAGGATTGTTCTGACTGTGAATGTTTATATTGCGGTGAATTTTACTCAAAGTCAGTTGAAGGTTGGGTCGCTTGTTCCATGTGCAAAAAATGGGCACACAATTCCTGTGCGCGAATAGATAGCGAAGATGATGAGGCTGTCCTAGTGTGTGAATTTTGTGAATAGGCTTAAGAAAAGGACACAATCAATGAAAACTGTAGTTAAAACTTTATAGTCACTTAAAACTAAATAAATATAGAGCAAACTTATTTTTTCTGCATTTCCACTAGTTTTGTATGTTTTTATAATTACTTGTCCTTACCACCCCGTTCTGCCCCATGCCCGGGGCAGAACGGGGCAAATGACATAATTTTTTGTTTTTGAAAAAAAAAATTGTTCTTTTGTTTTCTTACAATATTATTATATTTTTGTGATTATTACATTATAATGTGTTCATAGAAAAATTTGCAGCTTTCTTAATTAACCCTTTTGTATTTTTAAAACATATTTTCAACTTGGTACCCCGTTCTGCTCCGGGTTCCCCTACTTGTCACACGTGGTATCCGGGGCCGGTCCCCAGCGCTTCTGCCGCCCTGTGCAGTATTTATGAGTGCCGCCCCCTCCCTATTTTAACTCTGAACACATTCACGCACACTAGACCTACTCTAAAGATACTGCGATTGCCTTCAAACGACGACTAGGAATGTTTGCTTTGTTCTGTTTATCATAATATAATAACTAGAACTTTTTCGCGTTTACGATGCGGTGAACGGCTACAATAAAAATTGTAGAGACAATACAAGGAATCGTGAGACAATAAAAATTTATGCCTATGTGATGACTTAAAATTAAAATAATATTTCATTATGATTGAAATATAACAAAAATAATGTATCATATACCTTTGTTAAAAAAATATTCGTCTAGCTTTTGCGCTGGCAGATTCTTTTATGACTTCGTTGTAATCAAGTGATTCAGATAACTGATGTTCTGTAGATATAGTCGCCAGACCACTCAGGCGAGTCTCCGACATACTCGATCTGAGATAAGTTTTAATAAGTTTGAGCTTCGAAAAAGTCAGGTTTTCGTTCTCTCGTTCACGAGTTTTCGACTCTTCGTTAAACTCCGCTGACTTTATACATAAAGTAATTCTTACTGATCTTACATATTGTGATGAAATTAAGTGAATAATTTTATTTTTCCCTCAATTTCAAAACTTAACGTCCCATAATCTCCCGCCCTTTAAAATTTGCCGCCCTGGGTGGTGGCACGGTTCGCCCCTGCCTGGAGCCGGCCCTGATGGTATCCTACTGTGTTCGGATAAGCTGAATGTTTAATCGAGTTAATCAAACAAGTTTAATGTTTAAACATGTTCATGTTTAATTCGAATAATTAATTTGCTTATCATAAATTAATTTGTAAATATGATTTAATTATAAATTATAATTTAAATGATATATCATATTGGCAACATTGCACATTGTAAACGGACAGCCTACTTAATATTAATGTAAAATTATTTTAAATATTTTGTCACCCGTAAAAATAGAAACTTATTATTAATATGTTGGTATAATTTGATTAAAAAATAATTATTAATCTGAAATAATTTTATTATGTAGATCTATTTAATGTACCAAAAACTATATTTTAATAGCGTGAACGCCATAGGAATGCCGTTTGGGTAGGAATATATTATAGGAATGTACAACCGATTTGACTAAGTTAATATGCATGGCGGTCAACACCTGGTTCCGCCTATTGCAAATGGCGCAGAAGAGTGCACACCTGGATGCGAACAGACAACAGTACGGGGAGGGGTAACTGGAGAACCAATCACGAGGTATTTGTACAGGTGAGAAGCCGACACGCTTGCCTTGCCTTGTTACAATGACGTCCGTCGTATCTGCCTTGACTCGCAGCTCTTTACTGAAGGCCCTACAGACAGTAGGAATTCTTTCTCTTACTTTATTCCACCTAAGAGGCTTAATATATCAGTGCGTAACTCCTGTCTACTAACTTAGAGGTGCCGGGTTCAATTCCAGAGCGCGTCATAAAAGCAAGGCGCGCTTTCTGTCTCAACCTTGACTCCAGAGGCGAACCCTCAGAGCTTGTAACGCTACTTTCTTATGCCCGAAGTTGTTGCGTCAAATGTTATGCTAATTACCCCAAGTTGTGGGTATCAATTAACAATAACTGTAACATACTTTAAGAAAACTCTTATTGATAGTTGTGAAGTTAATAGTATAATACTCAAGTGTTAATTATTTACTTAGAAGTGAACTACTAATTCTTTTTTTTAATTATTGGTGTACATGAAAACTATTTCAAATAATAGTGTTGTATAATCCATAAGGTTAATCTTTAATAAATGAAAACAGTACACATTTATTAGTCTAACCAGCACATTTATTAAATGTATATTAACTGTCATTAATATCAGTTTTTTATGACTTTTAACATATCATTATCATTCATTATTTTAAACATAATTTCTACCGATAGACAAATTATACGCTACGATCTCTATACTCAGGGTTCATTTAATTTTGTACCTAAGTATGAATAACATTTACATCTAATTACTTATCATATTACAAAAAATACATTTATTCCAATTGGATTCATTTTAATATATGAATAAATATTCTTAATTGGAAGTGGTTAGTTCGCTTTTATATTGGAATCATATTACTTCAAGTTTTATTATGTAATTCATACGTAAGTTCTTTTAGAAGGACAGACAGGTGTATTGTAAAATAGTAATTAGTACATAAATGTTTTACTGTTGGTACGAATATTCCTGTCTACGGCGTGTTGATGCCCTGTGCCTCCATCTCCAGCTCCTTAGATCCGTTGGTTAGATGTAGATTCTCTCTCTGCTCCTTTACATATATAATCATTTGGATGAATCATAGTATGGTTGACTCTCGTAGTGATTGATTTATTAACACTTTTGTAATCACTTCACTTTAACTAAGTTATAGCGAGAAAAATTTTGAAAATTTCTCAAACGTCAGGGACACGTCGAGGCAGTTAATTTCTGGCGAGTAAAGCAATAAATAAGGGGTGAGCATCAACTGACAGCCAAATAATACTGGTGTACGAAAGGGCGGAAAAGCGACGACTTCGTTCAGTTGAGACAATTGATCAGAAAGTTGAAACGTCAGAAGAGGATTTACGTGGAGTTATTGCTTCATAACATAAGAACAAAGCAGTCGCTACTCCATTCACACAGTTACGACGAAACGAGGCGAATGACACACGCGTTACATCACACCCTACGTGAAATGACAAAACATACTCGGACACAAAAGGGTTTACGACAGTTTAACTCACAGGAACAACAAAGCAGATACGAAGGTGAATAGTAGACGGCGATGTAACACAGCAGGACTGCTTATTTAGGAGACATATACGATTTACGAGGAGAGAGCTAGAGAAACTTTACTAGAAGACGTCTGTCAAAGAATTATTAATTGGTACGAAAGGGGAAGGTTAAGTAAACAATGCGACGGTTCGTTACGCCAGCAACATAGAAATCTTGGGGTGACAAGACATCCATTAGCGAGACGAAGCTAGGACAAGAGTCGAACAAATAAGATGATTGACAGGCGAGGAATGACAACTTTTCTTAGAACACAGGGTAATGACACCGGCGTATATACCGGGTATGTTAGACGACCTATCGGAAGACAGAATTCAGCTAGGAACCGAGTCTTGGGGAGAGTTCCCATAGCAACGAAAGACAGAAACAAATCAGAAGAGATTCACAAGGAGAAATCTAGATGGTGGGTGGATTCTTCAAAGAAATCGGGTAGTCTGACCAATGATGAGCAGGACGAAGTTGTGGAATGAATCTGACGAGGAAATCTGGTAGGGGTGGAGTTAATAAAACTATCTACTTGCCACGCGGACGAGGTCAGTCAGTCAAACTTAAAATTTTACTCAATTATTTTGGACGTGCGGACGCGCCCAGTTGATCAATCAGTATCAATCAATCAGTGTTATTATTATCGAAGAGTAAGTCGGTAACTCTGTAAAATTTTGCTTGTCGATTTCAAAAGTGAACGGTTACATAAATGTGATACTCAGACTATTTCAAATTATCTTAGAACGTTGATCAGTGTTAGTAACGATGATAAATGACCATAATACAAGTGACAGTTAAGGTCAGTGCCCGTCAATCAGCGATTATAGTGATGTAACACTCGACAGACATTTCGAATCACTCATAAATATAATTCGAGTTCACTAACATAAACATTCACTCACAATACAAAGTATAACTGTAACTATAAAGTTTTCGAACTCTTGCATCGAACACTTATAGTCAATTCACATTGTGGCTCGAAGCACATATTCATTATAGCGAAGATGATCTCACCCAGACAAATAAACGGACACACATGATCTTCACACAGGAAATCGATACTTGATATATACATTTACAAGAAAAATCACATCAGTCAAAACCAGCGGTACGCCTACACGGAAGTTTAGTAGTGTTTTTGTGAAAGTGAATATCATCTGTGAACAACATGCGAAGTTACGACCACGTCGTTGGACACCGGGAACCACGGGACGTTGCAGCCAAACGAAATGGATAACTCACACCAAGTAATGTAAAATATTTATATATTGATAATCACTACTACTGAACCTGTTTCTCACAAAGACCCCACTCCTTGAGATAATTACGAACGTAAATTTCAAGATAATCATGAACCATAAATTAAAAGTTATGAATAGATATTGCCATCTGGAACTATGAACGCATTATAGATATAAGATTTGTTGAATGTAATAATTAATTCATATATGTTTGCAGTTGTAGGCTAGTAATAATATTGTCATTATATGTCATATATGTTGTATTTGTGATTTTATTTCAGGAACGACGAAATGTTAGCTATAATTGTAATTTAAGAATTGTTTAATAAACGATAAGTTGTTATTCTAATCCAGATGTGCTTAAGCGTTCATTATTACTATTGCTCTATGATGATTATGATCACAAGAATGTTATAACGCCAAGCTATGTCTTGTTAACTTCATTGTTTATTAACAATACGTGAAGGTATTATTGACAATAATAAGGTATTATTAACAATACCAATACGTGAGGTTTACCTTTTACAGATGTGACTTGTACTAATTAACAAATTAATTAATTACCTATAATTATTTACCGTATAACATTGGCTAACGTTATTAATTAATGTAATTAACAAAATAACACCGTAAAGTCTATCCGGCTTCTTCCGATAATTACATTTTGTATAAGTACTGTTCACTAGTTTACAACGGTTACTCTCGTTTCGTAAGTTTACAGTTCGCAAACGACTTATTCCGTTTCAATAGTTTATATAGCTAGTAACACATGATAAGATCCGATTGTTTGTTTTTACGAGTTATAAACTAATAAAACTCTAGTTCTCACTCTTTCGGTATTTAACTACGTTACACAACTTGTTCGTTCATTTTGTCTCTACGGAATGTTAGAATAGATTTCTAAATTTTCACAAACTATTCACTTATGTTGACTTTACGGAAAATTTAAGTAAAATCTCTGAACTTTCATCGTAGACTCCCGAACAACTTTACAACAGACTCCACGAAATTTACGTAAAGACTCTTCGAATTTTAAGTAAAGACTCCCCCGATCGCGCCTCAGTTCATTGTATATATTCAATACACATCATTCCCCACTAGTTTCCTACATTTCACTTTGCTCCGTTCTAATTGGTCCTTCTTGCTTTTCTTCTAGAAAAATTCACTCCTGGAAACCCGCCTACCTTTAACGCGGTTTTCTGATAGGTCATGTCCGTTCCTTCTTTATTTCTTTCTCTTAGTTCAACCCCTTCTGCCACGGTGTGTCCGATTTCAAACTAGTAAATCTTCCCGGCGTTTTATATGCCATTTAGACAAAACACCTCCTGAGTTCCCTAACGTCCACCTGCACTGTTAATTAGTGCACTCACCTCTGCTGTAGCTTTCTCGGTATTATAATAGTAAATCTCTTTCTGGCGTTTTTGTATGCCCTTTAACCAGAACAACCCTTAGTGTCTCTAATCGTTCAGCTGCCCTGTTAATTAGTGCAGTCACCTCTGGTGTAGGTTTCTTAGTATTTCACAATTGTAACTCTCTCTGGCGTTTCTCTATGCCAGAACAATCCCTTGGTTTCTACAAGCGTCCAGCTACTCTGTTGATTAGTGGAATCACCTCTGCTGTGGTGTTCTTGGTATTTACTAATTGTACTTCTCTCTAGTGTTTTTCTACGCCTTTCAGCCAGAACAACCCTTAGTTTTCCTAAGCATCCAGCTGTCTTGTTGATTAGTTCATTCACCTCTGTAGTGTCCTTCTCGGTAATCCTAATCGTACTTCTCTCTGGCGTCCAGCTGCACTGTTAGATTTATGATAGATCCACACCTGCACATCGACGTTAAAGGATGTCACACTCTTTTGTACTAACTTCCCCTCTCATAGTTTCACCAAAAACAGTTTATCATGCCTTCTTACCTCTCATCTTTTGAAAAACGGTGGCATATTTGTCACATGTCTTCCAGTTAAAATGATATTGATGACTTGAGTTGATCAAAGTCATCAATATCACCTTGCTTCCAGTCCTGTGCGCTGTTTTAACAGCTGACTGACCGACCGCTCCGCCCCCAAGGCAGTCACTTCAAAAATGCTTCGGTGCACTAAATATGAGTCAAAAAAATATCCTATGTTTTGGTACGGCTGTACCAAATGCGAACTACTGGCTTTGGAATAGCTTTACTTGCAAGGATCTCAGTTTATTTCTACTTCATCTCAGAAGTCAAGACGATCCTGTGATTGTGTTAAGGACAAGCCATGTAGTGCCTATAGGCCTACATGTTTCTCAACGGCACCTTACATATAAGATTCTAGCTTACCACATGCTAGCTCAAATGTTATTTTAGTACAGTGTTTTCTTTATTTTACTAAAGCGTGCTTTCAAAATTATGGGCTTTCAAATTATTCTAAATTTATAAGAAATCTATTAAATATTTACACAAGTAAAATGAATAAGAAAATGTTTTTTTTTTTAGTCATCGCGTGGCGCCACTAAACTAGAATGCCACTAAGGTTTATTTATAACAAATTAAAGATAGTTGATATAACATGCTTTTCATTCCATTCTCATTTTCATTTTATTTTTGTGCCCCTCTGTTTTGTACTTTAGTCTATAACCTAGTAGCCTTAGGTAAAATGCAATTTCCCCACGGTTCTTGTAAGTTAGACAACTTCCCACCTTAGTTTATTTACCTCTGATTTACTTTGCAACGTCTTTTTACTGGTCGGCGCACACGCTTATGGCCACCGTATGTTGTTAAAATCGCATTGCTTCTTGGATTTTTTTTTATAAATTCGAGAACTTCGAAATGGATGGGTGATAAGTTACCACTATATCTGAAACATTGAAGTCATCCCTTGGTAGTCCGTTGCGTTCTCTTGGCGACTAAATCAAAGCCATTCCAGACAGTATCAAACATAGGAAACATGTGACACAGCTCGCCTCCCATCTTCTCATGAATTTTCGTTCCACATCATCATTACGTCTTCTTAAAATCTGTCAAACACTTGTCCCACACTTTCCTGATGCTCGGCGTTACAGTAGGCCTATACTTGATTGTTTGAACATTTTTTTGACGTTTTGTGGTGTGGACCTTCTTTACAATTGCCTACTGTGTTCATTGGACCTTACGGGACACTTTGGTAATTGGTCTTTCCAACTTAAACCCGCTGTTCTGAATCCATTAGTAAAATCTTACTGCAACTTCGGCATAATACAGATAACAGTGATAATCGTGGAATGGAAACAAGATAACAGCCTAAATCAATTATTCAAAGGACTCATTTGTCACAATTATCACATTCAAAAAATCAATTGTAGTTTAGTCACACTAGTAGGCTATACATTTTGCAAATGACCACATTATAAAGCCTATAATTAACGATTCCTAATTTAGTGGTAAAACCTCAAACGTTCAAACTACAGAAAGTTACAGAAATTAAAGTAAACATTGGTTAGATGTAGTTTATTTTGACGTCCTGTGCAATCATTAATTAACCACATTTGTTTAAATTAAGATAACTCTAAAGTGTAACAATAGGCTATATGTGAATCGTGCAAATAGGCCTATGTCTTTAGGCCTGTATGTGAGGTGGGTCTATATAAATATGTGTCGATGGATTGTAGCCTAATTGTTTAGTAGTTAATATGTCTATCTCTGATATTGTTACTGTTCTCTCCCTCTCCCTCTCCCTCTCCCTCTCTCTCTCTCTCTCTCTCTCTCTCTCTCTCTCTCTCTCTCTCTCTCACTATATATATATATATATATGCTGTACGCATTATACTTTTTTCATTTTCCCGTGTTCAGTGTAACGAACAGATTAATAGGCTACTGTATACGTTTTAAAAAGGAAAGAAACAGAAGATGATAAAGAAAACTCTTCAGTTAAGTTTAAGATTAAAAATAACGGTTGGTAGAAAAGTCACAGTATCCTGGGTTTGAAAGTGTACCTCACTGCAGCAGGAATATGTAGGGAAATTATAGTTATGATGTTCATAACTTCAAATGTGATTCTTAACGTAACAATTTTTAATAAATTGTCAGTATAATAGTTTTCAATTAATTGTCAGTATAATTAATTGTTTAAGTGTGTATTTTTATAGATAGGCCTACAGGGCTATACGTAAAGTGAGTTTTCTTCAAAAGCAAAATTAATTTATTCATTTTTTATTATTATCTACGTAGATAATGCATCTACGAACGATTCAGAGCATTATCTACGAACGATTCTTATACGCAAAACCAAAAATTATTTCATAATTATTTCTGAGTGATTTTATGCCACCCAAGTATGGAATACATTGTACACATGACATTTATTGGACAGTTTTCGGAACCTGAAGATAGGTATTGTATCTACATTGCAACATTAAATGTAGGCCTTTATAGGTCTGATCCCACATCAACAGATAGTTTCTCTAGGTACTTCAAAAATTACGGTGATTAATAATCATCGTAACATTGTAGAGCTGAGAAACGAGATGAAAATGTAACTAAGAAATTACAGAGCCTGCATTACCGAAAACATGATTGAAAGAGTTAAAGCTTTTCTAGGTAGGCCTATAAGTGATGGATATTTTCAACAATTATCATAAAATTCAGTTTTAACATTATATATACCTGCTAACTCGTAAAAATTGTTTGTTTTGTTTACTTATGTTGTTTGTGGGTTGTGATCACCGGCCATCCACTCTGTCTCACTTGCAGCGTTTGCGTCCACATGTCTGCCTCAAATACTGGAGATAGCTATATTCTTCTCGTAAATAAAATAGTTGTTACTATACTTTGAATGTAAGCTATTATAATAATGAATAATATTTTTATGTTTGATTAAGATTAATGTTTTCAGTTTGTGTGCAGAGGATACAAAAAACTGTTTCTGACCCTAATTTAAAATTGTTGTGTAACCGGCATGCAGAGTATCACGGAACCGGGTCACGTGAGCTATAGCCTGATAATAAAACACTGCCGTAAATCTGGTAAAGGGCGTAGTCTGACTGTCAAGTGACTTTTCTCCGTTTTAGAGTTTCTACGTTTCTATAATCATTATTATCTGGACGGAGTAGCGAACACGTTTCATTGAATTTTATAACTTCCAGGCTGTAATTTTAATACTGTTGTTTAATGCTTTCTTAATGTGCGAAGGACTGAATCATGTTTTCAGAAACATCCGTTATGAAATACAGACGCACACAAACGTGACTTTTGTCAGTTTAACGTTTCCGATACGCTTAATTATTGTAACACGTGTTTGCCAACGACACGTGTCGTACGCTTCGGTTGCACCGTGAAAAATCCTTTACATAGCCTATTACGGTCTGTTTTGCTATTGAAAATTAAGTGATGAAACTATTAAAAAGATTTTTTTTTAACTTAGTATTTTTGACTTTTAAAATAATATAAGGAAAAACATCGTGTAACATTCAAAGTTAGAAATTACTTGAAATGTACAGTTTGCCGTATAGGTCGCTTTTGTCGAAAGGTTTTGCGATGTTCGGTCATTGACTACAAACAATTTTAAAAAGTCTGTCAACGTTTCAGCAGAATTTTTTGTCATTATCAGGAACTCTATACGATCAATACAGAAGCAATAAACTCACGTGTAATGAGTACTAACGGGTCTTTGCATGGAATATTATAGGGGAGACCGGGGCACGTTGGCCCAGTTTTTTTGTTTTATTTTTAGAAAAAAAGTTTTTGTTTTTTTAGCGTGGTAATAATTTTTAACAATTTCCAATATCTTTTATTACAAATAAAATATTCTATGTTTGTTAAATTTGCACAACTGAAGGCTCTATTAATATAATTTATGAGCTTTGTCATGTGGGCCAACCTACCCCGTGCATGGGGTAGGTTGGCCCAGCTAGTGGGGCACGATGGCCCACCTAGCACTTTACCTTTTTGTTGTTGTTTTAGGAGCTAAATAAAAGTCAATTTGCTGAACAAACTCTTATATATAATTTTTAAAACAAAAACTCTTTACATAGAAGAAAATAAGATTATGTTTGGCTTAATGCATAAAGTTTTAATCACTGTCTTCCATTACTAAAGGGTCACTGCAATGAATGCATTCAGAAAACACCCCTTTTATTTCTACTTT
The DNA here is from genome assembly GCA_034769895.1 of Magicicada septendecula. Lineage (NCBI taxonomy): Eukaryota > Metazoa > Arthropoda > Insecta > Hemiptera > Cicadidae > Magicicada > Magicicada septendecula. The sequence continues at coordinate 331,600,945 of CM068376.1, forward strand.
GACACACTGCACATGTGCCCAACGTTTGCAACTGGTGCACTGGATCCATTCCGCCCCACGCGTACTTTTATTGAACGCCTTCAAGCAACTTAAGCATAAATTATCTTCATCTTCGTCATCCTCATCATCGTCTTCTACTTTTGTTGCGCTTCTGACCACTACCACCAGGCTGTTCCGGGTGGTCACAAAACAAATTCTTCGCAACAGATAGCTTTTCTTTGTTATTTTTTTCTCTTTCTTGATGATTTTTTCTTCCATTTTTCTTTTGTAGGCCTATTCCTTTTTCAGTTTTGATCTTATTTCTTTCTTTTGCTGCTCTTTGTTCAAGCTGTAATGCTTCTTTTACAGGAGTGTCTGTCAGTATGGCAGATGTTCTATTCCTTTTATTTGAATTCTTTCCTTTCCTGGGTTCTGCCTTCTGAAATGGTCTTACTTCCTCTGGTGAGGGGAAGGTTTGCTGTAGGCCTATTTCCGAAGAAGTAGAAGGGGTTGCTGGGATGACAACTGATGAAATCTGGTTGGTATTTTCTTCTGAAAGAACACTTGAATGGTTTGGCATATTTGAAGGATCTGGTCTATCAGTCAAATACGAAGGCATGAAATCAGCGTCGGTAAAAATATGTTTATTAAAAGGACATATTCCAGTAACCTGGAAACCTGCTGTTATGTTTACTGGGTTGACTGCGTCTGGGAGGGCAGTTTTCACGATACCAGGTATATCGTAAATTGTCATTGGACGTCTGTTTGTTGTCGCCCAACTGTCACAGGCAGAATTCACGTACTTCTTAAAAGGGCCGTAAACACTTCGGTCCAAGGGTTGAAGCTTATGGCTGCCATGTGCCGGAAAAGATAACAGTGCGATTCCATTTTCTTTGCAATACTAGTCTAAAACATCTGATGACAAATGGGAACTATGGTTATCTATTAACACAAGGCACGGGTTTTCTTTAGAGCTATGGACGTGTCCAACAAAATGTTTTATATATTTCAAAAACCCATTTTCCGTCATCCATCCTGATGAGTGAGCATCGCCAGAACATCCAGCAGGGCCATCTCGAACGAAATGTTCTTTGTAGTTAACCCTAGGAAAAACAAAGAAAGGGGGTACACTGTTCCCGATTGCACTCACTGCCAATGCCATTGAAACTAAGGAACCACGTTCTGCTGAGGTCACACGTCTTATTTGTCGGAAACCTCGACGTGCGACAATTCTGTCGGGTTTCTGAACCGTCGTAACACCTGTCTCATCAATATTCCAAATATCTTTTGCTACGACCTTTAGTCTAGATAAGTCATTGTTCAGGTTGTCAAAAAATAAACCTGTGTTGTGTTTATTAAAACTGGTGCAACGGGCTAAGCTTGTGGCTTGAGGGGTACGAATGGACAATTTTGGGTGCCTTTTTAAAAACCCTGTAAACCAATCTGGGCCACCCATTTCAAATTCAGTCCACGAGTTAGGAATCGTCCTGTTACATGCAACAGCGTACGTATAAGCAAATCGCCGGACTTCTTTGGGTGACAGACCAAAATAGATGTCGCTTGCCTTCATCAGGTAGTTTTCCAACAAGTTTTCTTGCTCCGCCTCAAACACCTGGACAGAATAAACGGTTCGAATTACTTACACGCGTAAAACTAAATTTCATTAAGCCTACATTTTGTTTTTAATTTAGTTTTATATCCAGCTACTTTACATTTTAAACCATATAAAAATTCTGTTTATTTTGTACTTTACTGTCAATTATTTGAAGGCTTAAAGCGTAATAAATAATAATATAAAGAACTGAAAGTATTTAATAACAGTGTTATTTTTTACTTAGGCCTACTTGAAACCGTTTTGCGTAGCCAAATGTGTGGAAGACTCCGGGAGATCTAGTAGGCCTAAGCGAAGGGCTTACAGTTGCCATCGAAGTTCCAACTGTTGGGAGGCCTACTTCCATGGGCTCTGCGGGGACTGTTGCTACTTCTTTGGACAGTTCGGTAACTGAAGACCCTTCGGTAACAACTGAAAACACTTCGGTAACTGAAGACACTTTGGTGACTAAAGGCACTTCGGTAACTGAAGGTACTTCGGTAACTGAAGACACTTCTGTAACTGAAGACTCTTCGGTAACTGTAGGCCTATGCACTTCCACTGACACTTTGGTAACTAAAACACTTTGATTTTCTGTAGGCATTTCTACAGGAACTTTGGTAACTTCTGCCACTATTGTAGGCACTTCTTGGGGCACTTCGGTAGACTCTTCAGCAAGTGTAGGCGTACATTCAAATTTATCACAGTATCTTCCTAATGTTTTTCTAGGAATTCCGAATTCTTCACTTACACTCCTCACGGACCTTTTATACTGCTTCACTTCAATAACAGCCAATATCATAGTTTCTTTTGAAACAAGCCCTCTTTCAGTTTTTCTTTTATAGTTGCGAACCATGGTAACTGAAAAAAAGTAAATACTACAACGTTATTTTGTGACACTTACTTTTACACATAGCCTACGCTCTTACTCGTATGCGCGCACTTACCCACGTCTCGGAGGTGATACTCTTCTTCAGCAGTATTTACCCTGATGTTCCCCGGCTGGGTCGCAGGCTTTGGTCGTTGGTTGAATGTGGATAAGCGCGTGAATAACGTTATAAGTTTTAATTTACAAGTAAAGAGTACAGAGGATTGAGTTCTGGTTGTGAAATTAGTACGACTGTTTCAAGAAAAGCATATTCATTTGATTTATTCAAAAATAGCAAATTGTCATGTTATTTAAATTGTTCAATGTGGATTTCTTGTTATATGAACCCTTATATTCAATCCGAATATAATATACTCATAATATGTGTAACTCTGATTTCTTATACTTCTAAGACATAATATATACACACATAAATTATATATGACCTGAAATAGTACACAGACATATACATATAACACATATAAATATAATAGGAAACATAATTCATACGTATAACATTTAAATATTGTTAATATAATTAAATTACCTTATTCGGTCCACCTTAGTGATACTAGCTTCTTTCGTTCAATGACGCGTTTCGGGATGAAATCCCATCTTCAGATACACAATATCAATTCAAAACGTAAATGTATACCACATTTTGTGATTATGTCATAATTTAAAATGTTTAAAATCTTTTAAATAAAATATACAAAACGTAACAACTGAATCGCTCGGAGCGCTCGCACGCATGCACGCTGTACCGCGATTTCCTTACGACTGGCTATAATTATCATTCAACCGTATAGCAGTGTCAAACAGGTTATTAGATCCGAAGTTCGTTTGATCATTTAATATATTATTTTTGGTTGTTGCGTTTTTTGTAGCTTTATATATTTCGAACTCCTCTAGGCTATCCATTAATTTACCCTTCTTGCAAGTATGTAACGCTACGAAATTGTTTTCGAAACTAGTATAATTATGACCTTTTGTTATTAAATGTTGTGCAAAACTGGAATTATTATTATTTGTTTTAGGAATATGCTCTAAAAATCTTGTATAAAAATCTCTGCCGGATTGGCCGATGTAGAATGCTGCACAATTATCGCATTTTATTTTATAGACTCATGATTTATTTTTTAAAGGAATATTTATTTTAGTTTTGAAAAAAAATTTTAACTTATTACATGTTTTGAATGAAATATTATATCCTGTACTTTTAAAAACAGATTTTAAAATATTTGGCATCAAACCAGTATAATTAGCTGAAATGAATTTTTTATGTTTTTTATTATGTTGGTTAATAATGTTGGTATTTTTATTTTCTAAACGTTTTTTATGTTTCATTATCATTCTATCAATTACTACTGGCCTGTAACCATTATTTAGAGCTATTTGTTTTATAATATTTACTTCTTGATCAGTCTTCGTTATTAAGGGGAACACAAAGTAATCTGTCAACAAAGCTGTTAAATGAAGCCATTTTTTGGGCTGGAGGATGAAATGACTTAGCATGTATAACCGTATCTGTGCATGTGTGCTTTCTGTATATTTTGTATTTCAGGTCATTACCGTTATTTGTTATGGTTAGATCCAGGAAAATAATATTTTTGTTATCTTCAATTTCCATAGTGAATTTTATTTTCTTATGTATTTTATTTAAATAGTTATTAAATGACCCGATCTGTCTATTGTTACCATTGAAAATAACAAAGGTGTCGTCCACATATCTTGAATAATATACTATTTTGTTGTCAAAATAATTGTTTTTTTAAATTTTAGTATTTTCTAAATGATTCAAATAAATATCAGCGAGGATACCCGAGAGTGGAGAACCCATTGCTAGGCCCTCATTTTGTTTGTAGTATGAACCATCAAACGAAAAATAGTTTTGATTAAGTACTATTTCTAATATTAACATTAGCTGATTAATTTTTCTTATTTCCAAGGTATTATTATTTATTAAATTTTGTTTGAGTAATTTTAAAGTTTCATCAATTGGGACATTGGTATACTATGTCAAAAGACACTAGCTTGTAACTAGGCTTAATATTAATATGACGTAATTTTTCAATAAAATCTTTATAACTCTTTATACACTGGTTATTATCTAAGCTTATATGTTGTTTGATTATTTTTACCAAGGTTTTTGCTACTTTATAGCTTGGAGCGGTTGTAAAATTCACTAAAGGTCTAATCGGTGTGCCTTTTTTGTGTACTTTGGGTAAACCTTTTAAGCATGGTGCACTAGCTTTTATTGGTTTTAGTGAGTAGCATATACGTTTCTCAAATAGATCTGTACATTTATTTATTGTTTTATTTAATTCTAATGTGTATTTTTTGATGGGATCATTATTTAGCTTTGTTATGTTGTTATTATTAATGAATTTGTATACCTTTTGTTTATATTCGTCCAAGTCTAACAATGCTATAGTATTGCCTTTATCAACCTTCGTTAAGTAAATGTTATTTTGTAAGAGTTTTTTATTTAGCTGTATAGCTGTTAGTTGTTCATGTTTTGTTTTTGTATAATTTAATTTATTTTCTTTATGATAATTATTATTAATTGGTTTATTGAATCTATTATTTATTAATATTCTTAGTTCATTTCGTTCATTTAAGTCTGGAACACACTTAATTACAGATTCGGCTTAAACTATTTCTTTAATTATGTTATTTTTATTTTTAAGATTCGGTGGAAAATTGTAATTCAGTCCTTTATTGATAAGATTTTCCTCTGTGTTCGTGAGAACCATGTTAGTCATGTTTATCAGTCTAGGGTAGAAAGCATGTTCATTATTGAATTTATTATTGTTTTGAATGCTTATCAAACGGCCAATTTTATTAGTTTGTTTATTCTTCTGGAATCTAATCTTATTCTTAACGTATTGATTAATATGTTGTATGATTGAATCGCATAGAGCGGGACGAACATTATTATATAGTTCTAAATGTGTTTTAAATACAGCTGAGTTTAATGAGATTTTCTTCCTATATAAGAATTTAATTTCTTCTTTTATCCTGTATTTACTTGCAAATTGCTCGGTTTTTCTGGCTATTCTAGAGGTTTCGTTAATTTTGATTTTAGCTAATTGATATTGTGTATCTGAAGATGGGATTTCATCCCGAAACGCGTCATTGAACGAAAGAAGCTAGTGTCACTAAGGTGGACCGAATAAGGTAATTTAATTATATTAACCATAAAGTGACTCAGTACGTAAAACATGAATAGATTTAAATTTAAATATTGATTTAGTCTTTACAAGTGTGGGTTCCAATGTATACCACGTAAATGCAATTTTAATTAATTCAAATATTAATTAAAATATTAATAGAGAATCTTCTTTACGTTAATTGATTCTATTTTTACTGTCTCAATTAATTAACCATTACGTAAATCTCATATTTAAAAAATTACTCATTTAATTAATTACAACACATAATAAACTATGGTTCTTTCTTGACCATTCAATTATGAGATTATTATTATGATACTCTCTATTCTCATTTATATATTTAAACAATTATTTATTCATTCTATAAGTTAAAAAAAAATATATTAATGTTCTGTAAATTTGGATATGGAAACTAGCTTTTGGTGATAGACTTCAGGGTTATTTATAATGTTAAATAAATGTTCGAGTTCACCTGCATTTTTCCTGCACCCGTTTGAATTGTTGTTACCGTCCTCCAGACTCTCGAGTTCGTTGATCCTCTTCGGTATCAGCTCCTCTTGTCTCTACGTCGTTGAATTCCTCGCTCCGTTGTGCTGAGTCAAATGATTCAGCGCGAGTTTAGTAAATGTATTGGCATTTTTATTTTGACGGTAAAGACAGTACAAAAGTTAATGTAATAAGGAGTGCTGCTCTCTACCCGCGGATAGGAGAGGCTACCGTTTTCGAGTTTTCACCGTTTGATAGGTGTTTCCATCTACTGAGTTTTTCCAGCAGCTCGGCTGAGTTTTTAAACAACAGTGCTGCAGCCTGGTGAGAATTTCCTCACAAACGGACAACGAACGGAAACTTTTGTTAAAGTTTGTCTCAAAATGGAAGCCTAACTCACGACATCGTAGAATATCTCTTCGGTGGAGAGTTTAGTGTGAAATCTAGCGTCGACTTCTTTTTAAATATGAGATAGTTTCTTAATGACTGCGGTAAGTTTTGATTTCGTTATATTAATTATATACTAAATTGTTAAAGGAGAAAATGTTTTTTTAGTAGGCTTGAGTAAGCCCCACTTGTCGGAGCATGCATTGTGAGATGCGTAATTGTTCGTAAAGTTTTTATAAACCAATAAAGCTTGATTATTGGAGTGTCAGAATCTCGGCTTTAATACCTAAAGTACAATAACCACAATATATTTAATATTGAACTTTCATTAAAACGGATGTAACGAGATTGTGTTGTTCACTTAACCTATTACACAATACGTCGTCATTAAGTGGTATAAAGTTTGCTACAATGACAGTAAAACTTTATACATACATAATTGGGAACTTACTCAGGCACGTTTTAAACGTAAATCATGTCACATTCAAAGTAGTAGTATTCTCAAATTCTAGGGAGTTAAAAACTATGTGTTTTAAATAAATTCTTCGCCACGTGGTAACCTCAATTTCACTCAAAGTAATAAGTTCATAAGATGTCACAGAGCCAAGATAAATTATTATATTGCAAAAGCAACTCACATTCAGTGAGGTTCAAGTTATAAAGCGTTATAAAGAATCATTGTTAGAGAACTTTTTAAGTAAGGCATGTTGGCCAAAATAATGTTACCAAGTTTTATTATGTACAACACAACTAGGTGTTGTTTTTATTTATGTATTTTGGAGGGTGTCCAAACAGTGGGGGCATTTGTGTGTGGTCTCTCACTAAAAATGTAATGTGTGACAATAGGGTTCACTGAACAGAGACAAGTCCTGCTAAGACTGAACGAAATGACATCCTAAAGCTCCACACTCGACACCGAAGAGACCAACGGCCGCAACAACATGCCAATCACCATCGCCACGCTATAAATAAAAGATCATCCTTCTGGGCACATAAGTTATAAGCAGGTGAAAAATATCCATTTTATATTCACACGTAGAATCAACATGGTACCAGTATACATTCATTTGGATCCCCAATTGATGGGACAGTTTAGTGTGAACACTAAGTACTAATTGTAAATTTCAATACATGTATAATAAATTGTCAGTTCAGAGACTGACATGTGTACCACACAGCATCCAACTTAGATTTCCACTCATTTCTTTATAGTACTTTCGCTACAGATTTAAAGTCAGTTTTGTTATTATTATTTTCTCAAGTTTAATTTACTCTGCATTAAAAACATATATTTTCCCTTATTTTAAAATCAGGTTAGGTCATTTGTATAAAAAGATTACTGGGGAGGTAGGTGTTATTTTAAATTAGTTTCAACCAAGCTGTGCCTGTCGAAACACTTTTCAACTTGTTTGTCGAAACAAGGTTGTTGAAACAAGGTTGTTGAGACTGGTTATAAATTGAAGAAACATGTCCGTCTCTGACACACAAATGTATTTTTTTTTATATAAGGTGCTAATATTGTGCAATTTTTCCCTTTCATTAATTGGCCCTATTTTAGTCTATATAAATTCTTTATATTAATCATGGTAACTGGGGGGCGTTAATTATTTTAAACATTTTTTATTTCTCACCTTAATTAAGTATTTTAGCACTTAGCCACTTAGGCACTTGGTTTTAAATTTTAATGTCCTGGGGACATTTGTATGCAATACTTTATGATACACATGACGTGCAATTAACCCACACCATGCGGGTACATTCATAGAAATAAATCTTTAATCCTAATTGGGATTCCTATAAAAAAGAAGTTTAGAATTTATATACACCAGAAGGCTAATATAAAAAAGGGCGTGGCAAGAGACCTTTATGTATTTGTATACTATTGTATATGTAATTTGTCTTGTGGAACGTGTTATGTCTGTATATTTCTGTGTACATTTTGGGGGATATATATATATATATATATATATATATAAATATTATGCATTGCTGTACTTTTGGTGGGATATAGGGATTTTATTATTATTAGAATTATATACACCAGTAGACGAGTATTCTATCTCAATAATCGTGGCTGATCATTTCTTTAACTTAATTATTTTATTTAACAAGTATAGTAAGTGTCACCTTTAAAGTTCATTTAAATTGGATGAATAATTATTTTAATTATTAATAGTAACTGTGAATGAAATTATTTACCTTCATCAATTATATACTGCATTTTAAAAGAAACATATAATATAAATTTTATATTTTAAGAAATAGTTTAATGGGAGTTTCATTTTGAGGTTAATGATTATTTTACATTTTCAATTCATTGATGGTGACATAGCAATTATTTTCATGGACTCAATTAATAATTTTCAGGTGGCCTTGTTGAGAGGATATACTTTTTGTTAACCATTTAAAAGGGGAATTCTAAATCACTGTTGTTTTTTGTTATTAATATTATGAGATAGAATAATAAAACCATTGTTAATTATTTAATTCTTGAGTTTTTATTGCAAGTCCCGTCTTACTGGATCCAGCGCAATTTTTAGTTTCTCTAGGCCTTAGCCTAGTTTTAATTAACTTGTAACCCCTCTTTACAAAAAGAAATTTTCGCAGTCTACTCTTTGGAAGAACAGTACTTGGGTTTTTCAGATTCTGATTAGTTAGAATAAGTTTTAGAGTTTTTGTTGAGTGTGCCGACCGCGAAGTGAGATGACTTCGATAAATCCTGAGTTGTTTGTTAGGGAGGAAATTGAGTTCGAGCTCCGGGCCCGGGGTAAAGAAACCCAAGGCAATGTCCAAACCTTACGGCAGCGGCTCCGTGAAGCGCTGACCGCGGGTGATGCGCTCTCAAGGGTCACTATCACTGACCCCGAGAGTGAGTGGGAACGGTGCACAGAAAAATGGGGTGAGCTGAAGGAGTCGGCTCAATCCGTCGAAAGTTTGGAGGAGAGACCGGGATGCTCTCTCGTTGTCCGGCGGATCCGGCAACGTATGCAGCACTTGATTCATCGGCTGCAAAATTTACTGGCACAAGTCAGTGAACCGCCATATATAACACCGCCACCATATAATATAAAAGAGATAATACAGGAGATTACCTCGACCCTCCAAGGGTCACCACCGGTAAGAGCATCCACCCCAATTCCGGTTGTTGAGGAGTCCGTGATCTCAGCGCTGAACACTTCTTCATACAGGGAAGTAGAGCCTGTACGGACTGGTTCGGGGGCGGCAACGTACAACCACCTGCCCAACCCACTTGCCGATATTATTAAACAACTGCCAGTCGTGGACGGACTGGAAGCAGATAAACTACTCCCGTTTTTTAAGATAGTCTTTGACTTGAAGGACTATCCGGGTATGCTGGAGCGAACGGTGCTCGAACTCATCTTCCCCTACTGTCGCGGTACCATGGCTGACAGGGTGGCGGAGGTAATGCGACGTAAGGAAGGTGTGGATGAGTTCCACCGGGTGGTGCTGAGGGCGTTCGTACCCAGTAGAAGGATGGAGCAATTGCGCCATCGGCATTTTTATAAAGTACAGGCACGGGGCGAAACATTGGCCCAGTATGTGCTGCGAATGCGCCAGGTAGCGCGTATTCTGGGAATGGGCATGTCGGAGGAAGAGGTAGTCCAACACATCCTCGACGGCGTCTCTGCCGACGACCGTCTGCGACTAGTTTTTGCACAGCGGCCGCAGTGGTTTACCGACCTGGAGCGACTCTGCGTTATGACGGAGACCATGCAGATTACCGACCAGGCGAGCGGAAACAGTAGACGAGCCGAACCAAGACCTCAGACATCGGAAGGGGCCAGAGAGCCTACCTTCCCCCGACAGGCCCAGCCAGCTCGAAATCGTCAGCAAACAAATCCAAATACTGTGATTTGTTATAATTGTAACCGCCCGGGACACGTGGCGAGAAATTGTATGCGAAGGCGCGCGCGACCAGCACCACCTATGTCTAGACCAGCGCCAAAAAACTAAGTAGACAGGGGAAGATATTTCGGAGGATGTCTTCCCCCCGCTTCAATTCTGTTCAACTTCCGTCGACCTCCAGGCAGCCGTTAAAAGCCCCATCTTCAAATATCAAGGTCCAGTCCGCTACCTCGCAACAACTTTCTGTATGCCCCTTTCTGTCGATAGAGGTAAAAGGGGGTCAGCTCAGAGCCTTAGTTGACTCCGGTTCAGCCCGATCCATCATTTCATCTCGGGTACATGCGGACCTTGAACAACAGGGTTTAATTATAAGGTCAGAAAAGTCATCTGCTATATGCTGGACGGCATCCCGTGAAATCTTGCCTATCTCCCGGGTTACTTCCTTTAAGATCAAAATTGATGGGTTTTCTTGGGTGTGATCTTTTCTGGTTTCTCCTGCTCTGGGAGTGGATTGTATCATTGGTGCCGATTTTATCGCAAAAAGTGGTCTCGTGCTGGACATCCAAGCGCACCAATGTTTTTTTAAATTTAATCGGGAGGTTTTAATTCCGTTCCTTGGGTACCAGGGCGCTAAGCCGGGTATCCAAGAAGTAGCTTGTCCCGATTCTGCACGAGACCATCTCACTCCATCCCAGCAGACGGCCTTAGATCATTTGTGTGAGGAATTTCCCGAGGTGTTAACTCCTACTTTGGGACTCACACACCTGCTGGAATATAAAATCAGTCTAACAGATACGAAAATAGTGAGGTCACACCCTTACAAGTTTGCCCCTCCTAAGATGACCATTCTGCGAGAGAAGGTTCAAGAATTATTGGACCAAGGGGTGATTGAACCTTCTCATTCCAGCTATGCCAGTCCAGCATTTTTAGTGCCAAAGCCTGGTGGCAAACAAAGAATGGTAATAGATTACAGGAAGTTGAACGCCAATATCGAGGTGGATTCTGTTCCCCTCCCGGATTTACATTCGGCCTTTGATTGGTTCAGTGGGGCCAGATTTTATACCATTATCGATCTGAACGCGGCCTATCATCAGATACCTCTTGCCAAAGAAAGTAAACCATACACAGCTTTTTGTGTACCCTGGAATTTGTACCAGTACACAAGGGTTCCCATGGGTTTGGCTGTGGGGGCCCAGACACTTACTCGCCTTCTTGACACTGTCTTTCACGACGTCAAATTCCGTTTCATCTATAATTATCTTGACGATCTGTTGGTGTATAGTGAGACTTTCGAGGATCATCTGCGGCATTTAAGAGAGGTGTTGGGTCGTTTAAGAGAGGCTGGCCTCACTGTCAATCCCGAAAAGGTTCGTTTCGCCCAAGAGAGTATTTCTTTCTTGGGCCATTTAATTTCATACAAGGGCGTGACGGTAGACCCAGAGAGGACACAAGGCATCCGTGACTTTCCTCCGCCAAGGGATGCGAAAGGCATAGCGAGATTCGTCGGTATGATAAATTTTTATCGGCGTTTCATACCGAATATCGCTGAAATTGCCGCTCCCTTGAATGAACTGAGGAAGAAGGGGGCAAAGTTTGCATGGGGGGAAAACCAACAGAAGGCTTTTGATACCTTAAAGGAAGCCATCATTTCCCCACCGGTGTTGCGGATTCCCGACTTTTCGAAACCGTTCATTTTGCAGACGGACGCGAGTTCGGTTGCGCTCGGAGCGGTCCTTTCCCAGGTTATTGACGACGCTAGGCAGCCTGTGGCTTTTATCTCACGCACGTTGACCCAGCAAGAACGTAAATCATCCGTTTATGAGCTAGAGTGTTTAGCTGTTGTATACGCTCTAGATAAGTTCAGGCGTTTCCTGGAACATGCTGAGTTCCTGCTCGAGACCGATAATCAGGCTCTCTCATGGCTTCTAGCTCATCCCCGGCAACTGGGTAAAATTGGTAGATGGGTGGTGAAAATCTCATCATTTAAGTTCACCGTGCAACACATCAGGGGATCCCAGAATGTGGTTGCAGATGCCTTATCCCGTATGTTTTCCCAACCCAGTGATGCCCAAGCTGAGCAACCCTGTTCCGTTCTTCTCGATTTTCCGTTAGCCTTCACTGATGTGTTACCCCATCAGTTAAACGACGAAGTGCTGGGTCAAGTCATCCAAAATATTAAGCAGGGTAACGTACAGGCCCCTTATTTCTTGTCCAAGGGAGTCCTTTGCTGTCGAGAAAGAAAAGGACGAGCACCTAAAATCGTGCTGCCTAGCAAATTAGTGCCCATGGTCTTCAGTTATTACCATGATTCCCCAATCGGAGGCCACAAGGGAATTTCGAAGACCATTTCCAGTATTAGGAAACATTTTATCTGGAAGGGCATGGATAGAGACATCGCGACGAGAGTAAAAAACTGTCATCTGTGTGGCTTGAGCAAGCCTGCCCAGAACACCAAACTAGGGTTGTTATCTTCTGAGGTGGCGAGCAGACCAATGGAAAAGTTATTTATTGACTACGTGGGGCCGTTCCCCCGTAGCAAGTCAGGTAATGCTTACCTGCTTGTTTGTGTAGATGCCTTTTCAAAGTTTGCCTGGCTACTGCCCTTACGGCAGGCAACCGCTCGTTTGACCATCAACGCTTTACAGAACCACGTTTTTCAGCATTTCGGTCTTCCGACCATCATTGTCTCGGACAATGGTCCGCAATTTATTTCAAACGAATTTAGGCGTATGTGTTTCGCCAGTGGCATCAAACACGTAACCACTTCCCCTTATTATCCACAACCGTCCCATGCGGAGAGATTCAATCGGAATCTCCGGTCCGCCTTGATTGCTTATCACGCTGAGCAACAAACCACCTGGGATCAGAATCTGAAGTGGTTACAATTAGCCTTCAACACGGCCAGACACAACAGTCATCAGGCCGTGCCCTTTGAAATTTTGTTTGGATTCTCGCCCGCACTCCCGTTGACCAACCTATGGGATATCGAAGATCTTCTGCCGCGGGAGCCCAATAATAAAACTGCGGAGAGATGGAAAATGGCTCGGAAGAATTTGCTGCGAGCGCACGAGCGGGTCCGTCGGCGTTATAATCAGGGGCGTATTCCAAACCCCTTCCGGATTGGTGACTGGGTCTATTGCCAAAGCCACCCACTCAGCTCTGCCGCCGACAAACGTGCTGCGAAGCTATGCTACCGTTGGTCGGGGCCATACCGAATCATAGGATTTACGTCACCAGTGACGGCCCGGCTGGGCGTACCGGGAGACAAACAAAAGTTGTTGACAAGCCACATTTCCAAACTTAAACGTTGTCGGGGGCCATCCAAAACGTTCGAAGGGGGATAGTCCCCGTAAAGATAGGACCGAGGTCCTTGTTAAATGTGGAAGTCGTGTTCAGGCGAATGGGGCGAGCCTCAGGAGATCGGAAGATCTAGCTAGCTAGCAATCTTTCTTTTGTCTTTTCCTGTCTCTCTCTCTTGTGCTGTATGCGGACTCTGATCAGGTCAGCATGCAGCACCCGCACACTTACATAATACATATCTTCTTTCGTCTCTTTCATTTTCCTTTTTGATTTCTGTTCTCCTGAGAGCAAGCTCAGCTGAGCCAACCCAACCACGACGTCCACTGGTATCTTTTGGGGAGAGGTACACTGCAGGGTACCCTCCTGGCATTTAACGTTGGGGCAACTATGTTGCCCTTTTGGGGTGAGGGTGTGCTGAGTCAAATGATTCAGCGCGAGTTTAGTTAATGTAATAAGGAGTGCTGCTCTCTACCCGCGGATAGGAGAGGCTACCGTTTTCGAGTTTTCACCGTTTGATAGGTGTTTCCATCTACTGAGTTTTTCCAGCAGTTTTAAAACAACAGTGGTGCAGCCTGGTGAGAATTTCCTTACAAACGGACAACGAACGGAAACTTTTGTTAAAGTTTGTCTCAAAATGGAAGCCTAACTCACGACATCGTAGAAGATCTCTTCGGTGGAGAGTTTAGTGTGAAAATCTAGCGTCGACTTTTTTTTAAATATGAGATTGTTTCTTAATGACTGCAGTAAGTTTTGATTTCGTTATATTAATTATATACTAAATTGTTAAAGGAGACAATGTTTTTTTAGTAGGCTTGAGTAAGCCCCACTTGTCGGAGCATGCATTGTGAGATGCGTAATTGTTCGTAAAGTTTTTATAAACCAATAAAGCTTGATTATTGGAGTGTCAGAATCTCGGCTTTAATACCTAAAGTACAATAACCACAATATATTTAATATTGAACTTTCATTAAAACGGATGTAACGAGATTGTGTTGTTCACTTAACCTATTACACAATACGTCGTCATTAAGTGGTATAAAGTTTGCTACAATGACAGTAAAACTTTATACATACATAATTGGGAACTTACTCAGGCACGTTTTAAACGTAAATCATGTCACATTCAAAGTAGTAGTATTCTCAAATTCTAGGGAGTTAAAAACTATGTGTTTTAAATAAATTCTTCGCCACGTGGTAACCTCAATTTCACTCAAAGTAATAAGTTCATAAGATGTCACAGAGCCAAGATAAATTATTATATTGCAAAAGCAACTCACATTCAGTGAGGTTCAAGTTATAAAGCGTTATAAAGAATCATTGTTAGAGAACTTTTTAAGTAAGGCATGTTGGCCAAAATAATGTTACCAAATTTTATTATGTACAACACAACTAGGTGTTGTTTTTATTTATGTATTTTGGAGGGTGTCCAAACAGTGGGGGCATTTGTGTGTGGTCTCTCACTAAAAATGTAATGTGTGACAATAGGGTTCACTGAACAGAGACAAGTCCTGCTAAGACTGAACGAAATGACATCCTAAAGCTCCACACTCGACACCGAAGAGACCAACGGCCGCAACAACATGCCAATCACCATCGCCACGCTATAAATAAAAGATCATCCTTCTGGGCACATAAGTTATAAGCAGGTGAAAAATATCCATTTTATATTCACACGTAGAATCAACATGGTACCAGTATACATTCATTTGGATCCCCAATTGATGGGACAGTTTAGTGTGAACACTAAGTACTAATTGTAAATTTCAATACATGTATAATAAATTGTCAGTTCAGAGACTGACATGTGTACCACACAGCATCCAACTTAGATTTCCACTCATTTCTTTATAGTACTTTCGCTACAGATTTAAAGTCAGTTTTGTTATTATTATTTTCTCAAGTTTAATTTACTCTGCATTAAAAACATATATTTTCCCTTATTTTAAAATCAGGTTAGGTCATTTGTATAAAAAGATTACTGGGGAGGTAGGTGTTATTTTAAATTAGTTTCAACCAAGCTGTGCCTGTCGAAACACTTTTCAACTTGTTTGTCGAAACAAGGTTGTTGAAACAAGGTTGTTGAGACTGGTTATAAATTGAAGAAACATGTCCGTCTCTGACACACAAATGTATTTTTTTTTATATAAGGTGCTAATATTGTGCAATTTTTCCCTTTCATTAATTGGCCCTATTTTAGTCTATATAAATTCTTTATATTAATCATGGTAACTGGGGGGCGTTAATTATTTTAAACATTTTTTATTTCTCACCTTAATTAAGTATTTTAGCACTTAGCCACTTAGGCACTTGGTTTTAAATTTTAATGTCCTGGGGACATTTGTATGCAATACTTTATGATACACATGACGTGCAATTAACCCACACCATGCGGGTACATTCATAGAAATAAATCTTTAATCCTAATTGGGATTCCTATAAAAAAGAAGTTTAGAATTTATATACACCAGAAGGCTAATATAAAAAAGGGCGTGGTAAGAGACCTTTATGTATTTGTATACTATTGTATATGTAATTTGTCTTGTGGAACGTGTTATGTCTGTATATTTCTGTGTACATTTTGGGGGATATATATATATATATATATATATATAAATATTATGCATTGCTGTACTTTTGGTGGGATATAGGGATTTTATTATTATTAGAATTATATACACCAGTAGACGAGTATTCTATCTCAATAATCGTGGCTGATCATTTCTTTAACTTAATTATTTTATTTAACAAGTATAGTAAGTGTCACCTTTAAAGTTCATTTAAATTGGATGAATAATTATTTTAATTATTAATAGTAACTGTGAATGAAATTATTTACCTTCATCAATTATATACTGCATTTTAAAAGAAACATATAATATAAATTTTATATTTTAAGAAATAGTTTAATGGGAGTTTCATTTTGAGGTTAATGATTATTTTACATTTTCAATTCATTGATGGTGACATAGCAATTATTTTCATGGACTCAGTTAATAATTTTCAGGTGGCCTTGTTGAGAGGATATACTTTTTGTTAACCATTTAAAAGGGGAATTCTAAATCACTGTTGTTTTTTGTTATTAATATTATGAGATAGAATAATAAAACCATTGTTAATTATTTAATTCTTGAGTTTTTATTGCAAGTCCCGTCTTACTGGATCCAGCGCAATTTTTAGTTTCTCTAGGCCTTAGCCTAGTTTTAATTAACTTGTAACCCCTCTTTACAAAAAGAAATTTTCGCAGTCTACTCTTTGGAAGAACAGTACTTGGGTTTTTCAGATTCTGATTAGTTAGAATAAGTTTTAGAGTTTTTGTTGAGTGTGCCGACCGCGAAGTGAGATGACTTCGATAAATCCTGAGTTGTTTGTTAGGGAGGAAATTGAGTTCGAGCTCCGGGCCCGGGGTAAAGAAACCCAAGGCAATGTCCAAACCTTACGGCAGCGGCTCCGTGAAGCGCTGACCGCGGGTGATGCGCTCTCAAGGGTCACTATCACTGACCCCGAGAGTGAGTGGGAACGGTGCACAGAAAAATGGGGTGAGCTGAAGGAGTCGGCTCAATCCGTCGAAAGTTTGGAGGAGAGACCGGGATGCTCTCTCGTTGTCCGGCGGATCCGGCAACGTATGCAGCACTTGATTCATCGGCTGCAAAATTTACTGGCACAAGTCAGTGAACCGCCATATATAACACCGCCACCATATAATATAAAAGAGATAATACAGGAGATTACCTCGACCCTCCAAGGGTCACCACCGGTAAGAGCATCCACCCCAATTCCGGTTGTTGAGGAGTCCGTGATCTCAGCGCTGAACACTTCTTCATACAGGGAAGTAGAGCCTGTACGGACTGGTTCGGGGGCGGCAACGTACAACCACCTGCCCAACCCACTTGCCGATATTATTAAACAACTGCCAGTCGTGGACGGACTGGAAGCAGATAAACTACTCCCGTTTTTTAAGATAGTCTTTGACTTGAAGGACTATCCGGGTATGCTGGAGCGAACGGTGCTCGAACTCATCTTCCCCTACTGTCGCGGTACCATGGCTGACAGGGTGGCGGAGGTAATGCGACGTAAGGAAGGTGTGGATGAGTTCCACCGGGTGGTGCTGAGGGCGTTCGTACCCAGTAGAAGGATGGAGCAATTGCGCCATCGGCATTTTTATAAAGTACAGGCACGGGGCGAAACATTGGCCCAGTATGTGCTGCGAATGCGCCAGGTAGCGCGTATTCTGGGAATGGGCATGTCGGAGGAAGAGGTAGTCCAACACATCCTCGACGGCGTCTCTGCCGACGACCGTCTGCGACTAGTTTTTGCACAGCGGCCGCAGTGGTTTACCGACCTGGAGCGACTCTGCGTTATGACGGAGACCATGCAGATTACCGACCAGGCGAGCGGAAACAGTAGACGAGCCGAACCAAGACCTCAGACATCGGAAGGGGCCAGAGAGCCTACCTTCCCCCGACAGGCCCAGCCAGCTCGAAATCGTCAGCAAACAAATCCAAATACTGTGATTTGTTATAATTGTAACCGCCCGGGACACGTGGCGAGAAATTGTATGCGAAGGCGCGCGCGACCAGCACCACCTATGTCTAGACCAGCGCCAAAAAACTAAGTAGACAGGGGAAGATATTTCGGAGGATGTCTTCCCCCCGCTTCAATTCTGTTCAACTTCCGTCGACCTCCAGGCAGCCGTTAAAAGCCCCATCTTCAAATATCAAGGTCCAGTCCGCTACCTCGCAACAACTTTCTGTATGCCCCTTTCTGTCGATAGAGGTAAAAGGGGGTCAGCTCAGAGCCTTAGTTGACTCCGGTTCAGCCCGATCCATCATTTCATCTCGGGTACATGCGGACCTTGAACAACAGGGTTTAATTATAAGGTCAGAAAAGTCATCTGCTATATGCTGGACGGCATCCCGTGAAATCTTGCCTATCTCCCGGGTTACTTCCTTTAAGATCAAAATTGATGGGTTTTCTTGGGTGTGATCTTTTCTGGTTTCTCCTGCTCTGGGAGTGGATTGTATCATTGGTGCCGATTTTATCGCAAAAAGTGGTCTCGTGCTGGACATCCAAGCGCACCAATGTTTTTTTAAATTTAATCGGGAGGTTTTAATTCCGTTCCTTGGGTACCAGGGCGCTAAGCCGGGTATCCAAGAAGTAGCTTGTCCCGATTCTGCACGAGACCATCTCACTCCATCCCAGCAGACGGCCTTAGATCATTTGTGTGAGGAATTTCCCGAGGTGTTAACTCCTACTTTGGGACTCACACACCTGCTGGAATATAAAATCAGTCTAACAGATACGAAAATAGTGAGGTCACACCCTTACAAGTTTGCCCCTCCTAAGATGACCATTCTGCGAGAGAAGGTTCAAGAATTATTGGACCAAGGGGTGATTGAACCTTCTCATTCCAGCTATGCCAGTCCAGCATTTTTAGTGCCAAAGCCTGGTGGCAAACAAAGAATGGTAATAGATTACAGGAAGTTGAACGCCAATATCGAGGTGGATTCTGTTCCCCTCCCGGATTTACATTCGGCCTTTGATTGGTTCAGTGGGGCCAGATTTTATACCATTATCGATCTGAACGCGGCCTATCATCAGATACCTCTTGCCAAAGAAAGTAAACCATACACAGCTTTTTGTGTACCCTGGAATTTGTACCAGTACACAAGGGTTCCCATGGGTTTGGCTGTGGGGGCCCAGACACTTACTCGCCTTCTTGACACTGTCTTTCACGACGTCAAATTCCGTTTCATCTATAATTATCTTGACGATCTGTTGGTGTATAGTGAGACTTTCGAGGATCATCTGCGGCATTTAAGAGAGGTGTTGGGTCGTTTAAGAGAGGCTGGCCTCACTGTCAATCCCGAAAAGGTTCGTTTCGCCCAAGAGAGTATTTCTTTCTTGGGCCATTTAATTTCATACAAGGGCGTGACGGTAGACCCAGAGAGGACACAAGGCATCCGTGACTTTCCTCCGCCAAGGGATGCGAAAGGCATAGCGAGATTCGTCGGTATGATAAATTTTTATCGGCGTTTCATACCGAATATCGCTGAAATTGCCGCTCCCTTGAATGAACTGAGGAAGAAGGGGGCAAAGTTTGCATGGGGGGAAAACCAACAGAAGGCTTTTGATACCTTAAAGGAAGCCATCATTTCCCCACCGGTGTTGCGGATTCCCGACTTTTCGAAACCGTTCATTTTGCAGACGGACGCGAGTTCGGTTGCGCTCGGAGCGGTCCTTTCCCAGGTTATTGACGACGCTAGGCAGCCTGTGGCTTTTATCTCACGCACGTTGACCCAGCAAGAACGTAAATCATCCGTTTATGAGCTAGAGTGTTTAGCTGTTGTATACGCTCTAGATAAGTTCAGGCGTTTCCTGGAACATGCTGAGTTCCTGCTCGAGACCGATAATCAGGCTCTCTCATGGCTTCTAGCTCATCCCCGGCAACTGGGTAAAATTGGTAGATGGGTGGTGAAAATCTCATCATTTAAGTTCACCGTGCAACACATCAGGGGATCCCAGAATGTGGTTGCAGATGCCTTATCCCGTATGTTTTCCCAACCCAGTGATGCCCAAGCTGAGCAACCCTGTTCCGTTCTTCTCGATTTTCCGTTAGCCTTCACTGATGTGTTACCCCATCAGTTAAACGACGAAGTGCTGGGTCAAGTCATCCAAAATATTAAGCAGGGTAACGTACAGGCCCCTTATTTCTTGTCCAAGGGAGTCCTTTGCTGTCGAGAAAGAAAAGGACGAGCACCTAAAATCGTGCTGCCTAGCAAATTAGTGCCCATGGTCTTCAGTTATTACCATGATTCCCCAATCGGAGGCCACAAGGGAATTTCGAAGACCATTTCCAGTATTAGGAAACATTTTATCTGGAAGGGCATGGATAGAGACATCGCGACGAGAGTAAAAAACTGTCATCTGTGTGGCTTGAGCAAGCCTGCCCAGAACACCAAACTAGGGTTGTTATCTTCTGAGGTGGCGAGCAGACCAATGGAAAAGTTATTTATTGACTACGTGGGGCCGTTCCCCCGTAGCAAGTCAGGTAATGCTTACCTGCTTGTTTGTGTAGATGCCTTTTCAAAGTTTGCCTGGCTACTGCCCTTACGGCAGGCAACCGCTCGTTTGACCATCAACGCTTTACAGAACCACGTTTTTCAGCATTTCGGTCTTCCGACCATCATTGTCTCGGACAATGGTCCGCAATTTATTTCAAACGAATTCAGGCGTATGTGTTTCGCCAGTGGCATCAAACACGTAACCACTTCCCCTTATTATCCACAACCGTCCCATGCGGAGAGATTCAATCGGAATCTCCGGTCCGCCTTGATTGCTTATCACGCTGAGCAACAAACCACCTGGGATCAGAATCTGAAGTGGTTACAATTAGCCTTCAACACGGCCAGACACAACAGTCATCAGGCCGTGCCCTTTGAAATTTTGTTTGGATTCTCGCCCGCACTCCCGTTGACCAACCTATGGGATATCGAAGATCTTCTGCCGCGGGAGCCCAATAAAAAAAATGCGGAGAGATGGAAAATGGCTCGGAAGAATTTGCTGCGAGCGCACGAGCGGGTCCGTCGGCGTTATAATCAGGGGCGTATTCCAAACCCCTTCCGGATTGGTGACTGGGTCTATTGCCAAAGCCACCCACTCAGCTCTGCCGCCGACAAACGTGCTGCGAAGCTATGCTACCGTTGGTCGGGGCCATACCGAATCATAGGATTTACGTCACCAGTGACGGCCCGGCTGGGCGTACCGGGAGACAAACAAAAGTTGTTGACAAGCCACATTTCCAAACTTAAACGTTGTCGGGGGCCATCCAAAACGTTCGAAGGGGGATAGTCCCCGTAAAGATAGGACCGAGGTCCTTGTTAAATGTGGAAGTCGTGTTCAGGCGAATGGGGCGAGCCTCAGGAGATCGGAAGATCTAGCTAGCTAGCAATCTTTCTTTTGTCTTTTCCTGTCTCTCTCTCTTGTGCTGTATGCGGACTCTGATCAGGTCAGCATGCAGCACCCGCACACTTACATAATACATATCTTCTTTCGTCTCTTTCATTTTCCTTTTTGATTTCTGTTCTCCTGAGAGCAAGCTCAGCTGAGCCAACCCAACCACGACGTCCACTGGTATCTTTTGGGGAGAGGTACACTGCAGGGTACCCTCCTGGCATTTAACGTTGGGGCAACTATGTTGCCCTTTTGGGGTGAGGGTGTGCTGAGTCAAATGATTCAGCGCGAGTTTAGTTAATGTAATAAGGAGTGCTGCTCTCTACCCGCGGATAGGAGAGGCTACCGTTTTCGAGTTTTCACCGTTTGATAGGTGTTTCCATCTACTGAGTTTTTCCAGCAGTTTTAAAACAACAGTGGTGCAGCCTGGTGAGAATTTCCTTACAAACGGACAACGAACGGAAACTTTTGTTAAAGTTTGTCTCAAAATGGAAGCCTAACTCACGACATCGTAGAAGATCTCTTCGGTGGAGAGTTTAGTGTGAAAATCTAGCGTCGACTTCTTTTTAAATATGAGATAGTTTCTTAATGACTGCAGTAAGTTTTGATTTCGTTATATTAATTATATACTAAATTGTTAAAGGAGAAAATGTTTTTTTAGTAGGCTTGAGTAAGCCCCACTTGTCGGAGCATGCATTGTGAGATGCGTAATTGTTCGTAAAGTTTTTATAAACCAATAAAGCTTGATTATTGGAGTGTCAGAATCTCGGCTTTAATACCTAAAGTACAATAACCACAATATATTTAATATTGAACTTTCATTAAAACGGATGTAACGAGATTGTGTTGTTCACTTAACCTATTACACAATACGTCGTCATTAAGTGGTATAAAGTTTGCTACAATGACAGTAAAACTTTATACATACATAATTGGGAACTTACTCAGGCACGTTTTAAACGTAAATCATGTCACATTCAAAGTAGTAGTATTCTCAAATTCTAGGGAGTTAAAAACTATGTGTTTTAAATAAATTCTTCGCCACGTGGTAACCTCAATTTCACTCAAAGTAATAAGTTCATAAGATGTCACAGAGCCAAGATAAATTATTATATTGCAAAAGCAACTCACATTCAGTGAGGTTCAAGTTATAAAGCGTTATAAAGAATCATTGTTAGAGAACTTTTTAAGTAAGGCATGTTGGCCAAAATAATGTTACCAAGTTTTATTATGTACAACACAACTAGGTGTTGTTTTTATTTATGTATTTTGGAGGGTGTCCAAACAGTGGGGGCATTTGTGTGTGGTCTCTCACTAAAAATGTAATGTGTGACAATAGGGTTCACTGAACAGAGACAAGTCCTGCTAAGACTGAACGAAATGACATCCTAAAGCTCCACACTCGACACCGAAGAGACCAACGGCCGCAACAACATGCCAATCACCATCGCCACGCTATAAATAAAAGATCATCCTTCTGGGCACATAAGTTATAAGCAGGTGAAAAATATCCATTTTATATTCACACGTAGAATCAACATGGTACCAGTATACATTCATTTGGATCCCCAATTGATGGGACAGTTTAGTGTGAACACTAAGTACTAATTGTAAATTTCAATACATGTATAATAAATTGTCAGTTCAGAGACTGACATGTGTACCACACAGCATCCAACTTAGATTTCCACTCATTTCTTTATAGTACTTTCGCTACAGATTTAAAGTCAGTTTTGTTATTATTATTTTCTCAAGTTTAATTTACTCTGCATTAAAAACATATATTTTCCCTTATTTTAAAATCAGGTTAGGTCATTTGTATAAAAAGATTACTGGGGAGGTAGGTGTTATTTTAAATTAGTTTCAACCAAGCTGTGCCTGTCGAAACACTTTTCAACTTGTTCGTCGAAACAAGGTTGTTGAAACAAGGTTGTTGAGACTGGTTATAAACTGAAGAAACATGTCCGTCTCTGACACACAAATGTATTTTTTTTTATATAAGGTGCTAATATTGTGCAATTTTTCCCTTTCATTAATTGGCCCTATTTTAGTCTATATAAATTCTTTATATTAATCATGGTAACTGGGGGGCGTTAATTATTTTAAACATTTTTTATTTCTCACCTTAATTAAGTATTTTAGCACTTAGCCACTTAGGCACTTGGTTTTAAATTTTAATGTCCTGGGGACATTTGTATGCAATACTTTATGATACACATGACGTGCAATTAACCCACACCATGCGGGTACATTCATAGAAATAAATCTTTAATCCTAATTGGGATTCCTATAAAAAAGAAGTTTAGAATTTATATACACCAGAAGGCTAATATAAAAAAGGGCGTGGCAAGAGACCTTTATGTATTTGTATACTATTGTATATGTAATTTGTCTTGTGGAACGTGTTATGTCTGTATATTTCTGTGTACATTTTGGGGGATATATATATATATATATAAATATTATGCATTGCTGTACTTTTGGTGGGATATAGGGATTTTATTATTATTAGAATTATATACACCAGTAGACGAGTATTCTATCTCAATAATCGTGGCTGATCATTTCTTTAACTTAATTATTTTATTTAACAAGTATAGTAAGTGTCACCTTTAAAGTTCATTTAAATTGGATGAATAATTATTTTAATTATTAATAGTAACTGTGAATGAAATTATTTACCTTCATCAATTATATACTGCATTTTAAAAGAAACATATAATATAAATTTTATATTTTAAGAAATAGTTTAATGGGAGTTTCATTTTGAGGTTAATGATTATTTTACATTTTCAATTCATTGATGGTGACATAGCAATTATTTTCATGGACTCAGTTAATAATTTTCAGGTGGCCTTGTTGAGAGGATATACTTTTTGTTAACCATTTAAAAGGGGAATTCTAAATCACTGTTGTTTTTTGTTATTAATATTATGAGATAGAATAATAAAACCATTGTTAATTATTTAATTCTTGAGTTTTTATTGCAAGTCCCGTCTTACTGGATCCAGCGCAATTTTTAGCTTCTCTAGGCCTTAGCCTAGTTTTAATTAACTTGTAACCCCTCTTTACAAAAAGAAATATTCTTTTTGTTTTAACTACTCAAAATGAAGTAGGGGTTTCACCGTCTCCTGGATGCTGAGTTCTGACGTGGACCTCTAGTCTTGATGTAGATCCATAGGCTGTCCCTGCGTCCTCTCGTAGATGTCTAGTTCCTCGTCCTCTTCTTTCTTCTCCCTCGTTGCTGTCTAGAAGTTCTACGTAGTTATGACTCTTGTAGCTTCATTAATACAGTCTTTTATTTAAATCACTCGCTCTTTAATAACTGCACCGACGTAATGCCGGTTCCATCGCACTTCAGTTTATTTAAATACTGTTCAAAACATTACTACACTTTGTAAAGTTTACGTTGTCGAGATGCGTGGATTCCTCTTACTAAATGAATTTGATCTGCGCTGAAAGTGTGTCGCGCGCTGGGGTTTTATACTGCTGCTCGTTGCAATTCCTGTTGGAAACTGTTTCCGACAACTTTGGACTGGCCGGCGCGTCGGTTTCATCATCACTTTCAACCTACGCGTCTTTTTATGAAGCGTACACTTTTTATAAATATTATTAAACAGTGGTTAGGTATAATATTAAACCTTGTCTCTGCAAATTTTGGTTGTTACCCTGTGCAAATTACGACAGCTATGGCAAAATTTCACACGGTGTCTGAACCGTTCCCACGATTAATGACCACTTAACGCCAAATTGAAGCGCCAGGGTCAGCTATGTATTCACATATGTCGCTGATTCGTGTGACTTCTGGTTCACGTACAATCCTTAAAAAACTGTGTGAAATCTTCCACCCTCTTTTGCATAATTGAACCTGTCTGTTATTTACACATACACACACACGCAGACTGATACACAAGCAGCGGCAGGCCGCTCTGACGTCACCTCTGCCGGTCTTAGCGTGTTAATAGCTCCCCTTCGTTCCATTTAAAAACCAACTAAGCTATGCGTTTCCATATGCATGCTTACGTACAATATTTGATTTATTTAAAAATACATGCTACTTATATTTATTACATTATTTCTTATACCTAACGTATATTTATTATATCATTTTTATTATGTACATCTTACATATTTTATACTTATATACGAAAACACGTTATCATACCTCAGTCAGGGGTTGATACATATACTTATGCTAAACGTATCGTTGCAATACATGTAGACAAAGATATAAGTTAGTTGTCGTTTTCTATATTTAAACATCAATCCTGATATTTGCAATTTAAATATAAATTAAATGTGTTTCAAAACGCACTAGCATTAAAGAGTGCTATTATCAAAATAACTAATTTTGTAACAAAAAGCACCGGGGCACGTTGGCCCGCCAGGCCAACGTACCCCGATGCTTGTGGGCCGACCTGCCCCATCGCCATGTTTGAAATAGTTTTACAGTTTTAGAAAAACCTACACAACATTCAGTTCAGTTGTTACACTAAAAGTATCCTTTACTTATTGAGCTTTCAATACACTACTTATCTATTTCCTTGATCAGTGTTTGCAGAGAAATATAACAATTTAATCCAACTCAATAAAAATTACTAGAAATACAACAAACTGACAGATCACAGTAAACGAACTGGCAGTCGCGGAGGAGGGGGGCGACAGGTCAGGCAACGTTCAGTATGATTCGCGGAGCATTCTGATGGCTGCTAGGAGAACTAAAGCCGTTGGGCCAACGTGCCCCTATGGCCAACGTGCCCCGGTCTCCCCCTATTATTATCTGATTGATATAAGAATTATAATAGGTGTGTATGTGTGATAGTTATTATTGTGTAGGCGTATGTAGCGTATACATACACAGTCCCACAGCCATTATATGTGTACTTAATTACAGCGGAGTATTTTGCTGTAATTAGAAGTAATTTGCTGTAACTTGGAGTAATTTACTAGTGTAAAAAATTGAGAGGATAACTTTCTGTACTACTGACCTCGGCATGTCGGGAATTTCATCGGGGTTGCAAATCAATTCACCTTCGTGCTCTCGTATGTTATTGGCTCAAACACTGATGTGCCAGTGATTGCTCTGATCTTCTTCCATACTTCTGTCACTGGTGTCAACCGTGTTATGGTCGAGACGTAGGTTTTCCAGCTCGATCGTTTTGCAGTGAGTATCGTTCTACAAGCGGCGGCTCGAAGGCGTTTAAAAAGATGCGATTATCTTCGGTCGGCGCTCGTTTATACCTGTTTAGGGCTCGTCGCTTCTCTCTTATTGCGTCTTTCACTGCGGTGTTCCACCAAGGTACACGGTACACATAACCTTGTCAAACTCACTTACCAGTGCCCTGTTAGCCAGCCGAAGAGTAACAGCTGTTGCCCACCCCCCACATGGCAAAGATGTTTTAGGCCGGGTGTAGGGTTGGATATCTGGGGGGCAACACTAATCTTATTATTAGGCCTACTTTTATTTATGATTTCACTGAATAAAAACAACAAAAATTACTTCAGTAATACGTTATGTAACATTTAGTAGACTGCGCCCTTAATTTAAGTTTACTGCCGCAACAGTTAGTCGAAAAATTCTATACGATCCATTCCCACCTCACTCACTCATACCGTATACAACGATGCTAGTGGCTATGATGTTCCGCCCTCTGTCCCTGCTTGCGGTTCGAAGATTTGAAGTTAGGTCAATTAATCTGCTGAGAGCTATTACCGATTTAGTAGCTACTACTAACTTCCTTTTACGTTAACTTCAATTTCTTTAGTTAACAATAACATAAGCCAACAACACAATCGTATGATTAAATCAACGGGCCTTATTTGCAAAGTGATATGTTGCAGATTTTAGTAATTAAACTGGATTCCATTTGAATGGTGACTTGTATATTCGTGTACATTCGTAAGGGTAGACAGAGGGTCAGACGTTAAGGGAAATAGGATAAACGTTCGGACCGACAATAATAATAAAAATCTTTTTTGGTTTAAAGAGGGGGAAAATGCTTTATGCACCGTCAGTGGAGGCCATGCTTCATCTGCTGTGTGGGACTCTTACCCACTAAAAAATCCACCTCTAATTCAGGCATTCATATCCATCCTGGAACCACTTAGCGTATTACTTCAGGATGGAGCCTATTGTACCATTATCGGGATACTCATCTTCTACTGCCCGTTGGGTGCAAGTTGGTCCTATCTTTTTTTCTAGTAGGACCCACTCAATAAATGCATTGATGCGGTCCCATTCCGGCTTACCACGAAGCATAAGCGTAACTACTCATTCGGGCGTGAACTCCCCGATCTCCATTTCAAGTACCATCCTCTGTCTTGCAAATCTGCAGCACTTGAAAAACGTGTGAGAGTAATTTTCATGAGGAGAATCTCCGTATTGGCATGCTGGGCTTCGCACCTCACCCATTTTATGGAGGTAGGCATTAAAATTGCAACTGAGCAACTGGGTCAGATGGTAGTTGACCTCACCGTGTTGGTGATCTATGCATTCCTTCAAGTTTGGTATGAGCCTTGTGGTCCATCTTCCTCTATCCTCTGTATCCCAACGAACTTGCCACTGCCTGAGAGTGAGTTTCCTTGCTTCATGCTTTCCGGCATCCCTCCCAATGTCTATGGGAATCACTCCCGCTATCACCAGAACTACTGGTTCTGGCACTATCCGGTAAGAGGAGATCCAGGACGTGTTCTTCAAGCCAGGAGCCCACTCGCCTAATTATCTGATTCAGGCTTCTTTGTGCATCCTCGGCGTTTGGTGCTACAATCTCTGCCGCGATATCGTCTGCGTAACATACCAGTAAAGTGTCTGGCGGCGTCTCGATCCGTAGAGTTCCGTCGTACGATACGTTTCAAAGGTCAGGGGCCAAAATTGAGCCCTAGGCAGCCCCGGCGGTGATCGTCTTCCTACGAGGTCCGTCTGTCGTATCATAGATAAGTTCCCTGTCACTCAGGTAGCATTCTGTTATCCGCAGGAGATACTGTGGGTTCCGGAAGAAGTGTTATAATGATAATAACAATAATGTCTTTAAAATACGTTGTTACCAGAAATTAAAAGTTGGCCTACTTCAGACCTAAAATGTTCAGTCGAAATAAAAATTATGAGTTCATCAACATAAGGTTACATAAAGCTTCAGCTAAGTTACTGGTGTAGAGCATTTGTAGCCAACTCGCGGTATGCGTGCCAATTAGTGACACGAGGTGACATAAATATATTGTTTTTTACTTAAAGGTTGTTCGTTGTTGTAAAAACTATACCACGATCTTTGTTATAATTATATAATATAGCTATAGGCCTATAAAAAAGGAATTTTCACGAATTCAAGAAATCAAGCTTGCATTGCTGTTTAGAAATAATAATTACTTGCATTGCTTAGTCTCGAATAGTTTGAAAAGCTCGAAATTTTCAAAATTTAGCACTGTGGTAGTCATGAAGATTTGGTCCTATGTACACGTATGTACGTAAGCATTATCCATTATGAAGAAAAAACTTTTTTAACAGTGCAGTGCCTGTGTATCGGAAATTTAAGTTTTCTAAAAACTGGAATATAACATACTCAAACGTCCACATCTCTAAGAGTTAGCGTTAAGCGTGTTATGTTGCCCTAACCTTTTACATAATTGTTCTAAATAATTCTATTATAATATGTAGACAGAACGGTAAGACACGTCTTGCACGTTTACTGAGAGGCTCAGTAGCGGCGACGCTTAGCTAACAATGGGGAATCACGATTTCGAATCGGAAGTAGCAGCAATTCAAACTGCCTTTTCTACCCCTACCTCTAACTCAACCACTACTGCCATCTGGGTTTTACAAGGTGCGCGCGGAGATCAATGGGTAATTCCGAAGGTCTCTAGAAGGTGCGCGCGGAGGTCAATGGGTAATTCCGAAGGTTTCTAGAAGGTGCGCGCTGTTTTGTTCGCTTTGGTCGCTCTAAGCCAGATGTGAAAAGAAAAAAAGACCACTGATTTATAATTTGTAATGTTATTATTTTCGCGGTTGCATATAAACTAATAAAGCTCAGAAATTAGTATAGGCCTATACATTGTGGTTATATACAAGAATTAAAAATTTGGGTGTTGGAAGTCCTAATATGGAATTATTCAAAGTTATACGTTAAAACACACACTTTTGTTATACATTTCTTTACATATACACACATTCTTTATACTTCTATCCAAGTATTTCGTGGCTTCCATCTTTTTCTTCTTTCAGAAGGAGTCCATTCTAGTAATTCCTTTAGCCATCTATCACACATGCCACATGCCTGTACCATCTCATCATCTGTTTGCATCAATTGCCTCTTTTATATTGATACATATAGTCATTTCCTGTTATTTCTACATTCTTAACCCTATCCTGCCATGTAAGTTTACAGCATCTTCCTCAGTATCCCATTTCCATACCTCGCAATCTTTTTCTCATATGTTCTGTAGGTTTCCCCACGTCAGCTCGACATGTTATAATATTTCCAATATTGCCTTATATATTTTAATTTCTGTTTCGGGTCCATGTAAAGTGGATTGCACTGTCTCGTCACTTGTTTCCCTTGTTCTATACGATTTTTGTATTTCTGCTACACGAGTGCCATCGTTTGTAACCATGCAAATGAAGAACTTTTCATCATTGATACCTATTCCCATATTGCTACAGGTGGGTCTCCAACGTTCTAAAGATGAATTCAAGTACATTATAATTAAAGTGGGTGTTATAGTATACCTTTGTCGCGATCCCTTGGTGACTGAAAATTCATCAGATAGTGTTGAGCCTATCTTTATGGTGCTAGTAATGCTGGTGTATAGCGGCTCTAACATATAGGCCTACAGCAGTGACACCACTTTTTAATAACACCGGCATAGCTTATTCAGTGGTATACTGTCATATACCTTCTTGAGGTCTATAGGCCTTCCTACATACTAAGTTGGTGTCTTCATTTTTTGTCATTCTTTTTTTTCAAGAAGTTGTTTCAATGTGAAGGTATAATCGATACAAGATAACCGGTATCCTCATTTTGGCTTTAATTCTTGCTTTGAAAAATTTTTCATGTAACCTTTAGATGAAATTGGTTACACTTGTTCCTCTGTAATTCGATAGTATCTTTCTGCTGCCTTTTCTGTGGAAGTTGGAAATATACGCAGTCTTCCAGTCAAGAGAGAGCTGTTCACCTTTTGAAAAGTAATTGCAGACATACCCAAAGGTGCAAAAGTAGACCTGTCGCATTTTTAAAGAGCTTATATCGAGTTCATTTGGACTTGGTGTCCGTCCATTTTTCACGGTTTTTAGAGCACCGTTAACCTCGGTAAAAGGAATTTTGTCTTCCTCAGACAACGATACATCAGATCAAAATTTTGTCATTTAATATGAAAGTTAATTTCTAAATTTGTTATCATTTCATAAAAAGCAAATTATTTCATAAACCACGCTGTGGGCGAAATAGGTAAAGAAATTTATCAGTCTAGTACAATGAAGTGTTCTTTAATGTTTTATATCACATATCTATAATCTGATTAAAATTACTTTCGACCTGGTGGACTGCCAAGGGCCGCTCGCTCAGCGAAAAATCACTTAGAATTTATAATACTGGCATATTAATTAAACGGTGGGCATTTTTGGGGACAGGCACTGTTACCCTCAGTGGCAAACGGTTGTTTACATACTGTAATCTCAAACGTATATCTCAAACGTACAAAAATATTTAGATACCAAAAGCCATCGGTGTAGGCCTACAGCGTTTATGTAGCGTGTACGTGAATCAGTTTTTATGTTGATAGCCTATGTGTTTCAGTTTAATTAAAATTTTAATGTTTGACGATCTCATATGAGGGGTAGACAGCCTATGTATAATCATGGACCAATCGTTCCGAAACGCGTCACAAAGCTGCTAGAAGAAGTCACAAGTCGGAACTGAAATAAGGGAATATATTAATTTAATAAAATCTTGCCTTGCGCGCACCTTGTATAGACACTACAGTTGCCTCCACGCGCACCTTTTATAGTATTTTTTGAGGTTGTAAAGTGTCCCTTCATATTCCTTCGACCGCCGCGCGTATCTTGTATAAACTCTGCATCCTTGCATGTCCTTAAGCTGGGCACGTACACTGTCTTTCCTGTGTACAGTTTACGTTAGGAACAAAAATAAATACCCATTATATTTTCTAGAGATTTTATTCAACAAAATAGTTTATTTACTCAAACGTTTCACGCCACTTTTCCTTCACATCATCATTAGACTCCACCTTGTTCATATAAAAAATTATTAATAAATATGTTCGTATAAAAAATACTGCACCAATTACTGAGTTAAGCATGGAGGAATCAATTCCTGATTATCCGAAACAAGGAAGGAGTCGAAGGAATAATAAATACTCTACAGATACTGAAATTCCGCATAGTTGTTTCCTCATTTTTCCTGATTACAACAATCAGATGTAATAGAAAACATAATTACACAATGTGACAGCGAAATTATGTACAAAATTAACTTTGACTCAAGAAAAACTTCGCTCTGTAATAATACTTAATATCCAGACATAGGCCTATATTTAAATAAAGGGAATACCAAGAGGGCTACGTAATTAACGGCGATGCAGCGGTACAATACTGTATTGATGTTAACAGAAGAACATAGGAAAACACAGCAAAACGTAGAAATGTCATTGTTTATTAACTTTGAATCGTCATTATAATGCTACACCAACAAATCCGAATTTAATTACTTTTGTTTATCGTTAGCTTAGGTAAGTATAGAAAAAATATGTTGTCAAACATTTATAACGTAGTAATTTTGGTTCCTGGAAAGCAGGTTACTGATCGCGTCTTATAATTCCCACGAAACGTAAGTAGAATCAACAAACACACAATTAGGCCTACTGGCAACATTGAATTGGTATTATACTAATATACTAAACGATACGAACAAATAAACGTATCTAATTAATGGGAGAAAAAGAAGGGACAAAAATTACCTAGTGCCGCGATGAATGAGGAAAAATGAGGAATTAAGTGAATTAAGTCAAGCTTTAATGCCTAGATCTTTACTGCGACCTCACGATGTGTCCAAGTGCACCAGTATGGGGTTTAGTTTCTCTCTACTAGATTGTGCTACGGTTATCGTTTAATATGCAAACCGGCGGATAAGATTACGTTTGTGTTTAATTAAAGCATGAAGTTAAATGAACTGACGATTCAGGAAATAATTTATAAACAACCAAGCACACGCCCACAAAATTATGCTTTCTCTGGTGTGTGTGTGTGTGTGTGTTGTGTGGTGAGCGCGTGCGTGTGCGTTTGAAATTCTTATAATATGATTTGATATCTCCAAAGAAAGGTACTGGGAACGCAGCATGCGTTAGCAGTGTAGAGACCTGAACCCACTGAAAATACCTTCCTTTAATGTTAAGTGAACAGGACCAGGTCGTGAAGGCCCGTCTCTCATCAGTTTAATTGGACTGTCGCTACGTATGTACACTTACTCAAAGACCTGTTCAAGACGTAGTTATGAAATATTTGACTCTAAATACTAGATACATCAAGTAGGTCTATACTGTGAATTTAATTAAATACACATATTTATACAAAATGAAATAGGATTAGCATTAAATAAATGCTCTTTATAAAGCATAGGCTAGGCTTATACTTTTAGGCGCATTTCTTATTGTTAACATATTAAATAGCTATTCACACTAGGTTTCAGTCTTAATTTTACATTTCGGTAAGAAGCGTTGTGAGCCAAAAATAACAAGAGAAGCCTCTAAATTCTTTCAACATTAAGTTAGATTTATCTAAACATAAAGCATATGCACTTACGGAAAATCCATTTTGAAATATTTTTTAAAAACGCTTTTGTACTATACGCTTCTTTTGAAAACAGTATAGATAATTACGACGTAGATCATTCCTATCTTACTTATTTGTAAGTAAATTCACTCTGTTCTCCTTACTTTTTTCCAGAACACTTTCATTTATTTCCAGAACCTTTATATTAGCAATAATTTTCAGATATTGAAAAGTTTACACGAAACGCACATATAGTCCTAATAACATTGGATACGAACGGAAAGAAATGGAAAATGTTTTACAGTTAAACCTAAAAATGGAATTTTTGACATTTTAACAAGTAGAAGGGGCTCCAACTGATAGACTTACGTTACCTTATGCCCTGTCCTCTCCACAATGGGTGTTGCATTTCGAAGGGCTACTGGTTTCTTACATCGTACGCCATGTCGCAGCACTCCTTCCTTACAGCGTCATCCACCGTATTTTATTAATAATCATGGCTCCTTTTCGAACCACGGATGTTAATGAAGAGGTGGGCAGCGTCGGCTGCTTTGTGTCAACCCTTGGGCACACAACAAAGTTGCAGCATTACGATTCAGCTGCTCACTATTACTCAGGCACTCATTTTCACAGACAGAGTCGACATGGGGGTTTAAAATTGCACATGGTTTATTAGTACATCCGGAAGATGAACCTGGAACCTCCAATTTAGTAACGAGCAACTAATCTAATAAAACCCTTTAGACTATAGGTTTAAAACATATAATCCACTTTATTATCCTTGTAGACAGTCAAGAAAATAATCCAGTAATCCAATTTTGTTACTTGTGGAGTATGATTATGGAAGAACTATGTCAGCAGTGAAGGCAAGTGTAGCACTTGCTAAGAGAGATTTTCAGAGGAAAACGGATCTCAGATGAAATCGTATAGATTCCGAAGTCAGGAAGGTTTTGCAAACTCTTTTATTCGAACAACTCCACTTTACAAAAGTGAAATCCGGACAGTGTGGAAGAAGGTGGAAAACCTGATTTAAGGCAAAATAGATGTGGATAAACAGAAGGGTGATAAAAACTAGCATAGGAGGAAACAAACGTTTAGTTTTAAAGGTAGTAAACGAGGAACCAACGCACCTAAAAGTAATGGAAAAAGGAAACGTTTTTAGACTATGTGCACAGACGTAGTGGATTTTGCACAATGTGCAGATAACGATGGAATCTGAAAGGTATGATACACTCACAATAATGGCGGATGTAGGTAATTTCAAAGACAAGGTCTGGTCTTCAGACAAGGAAAATATTTTAATTAAACACATAAGCCAACAGCGTCTTGTCTTTGTGTTACTGCTAAACGAACAAAGGACTAATAGCAGTATCTGAGAGAAGGGTTTAAGACACATCTCTATAGGGATGGTTGAGGGTGGCGTTCGAAGGAGGCGCCATAATTCTAACCTCTACGGACACTGATGTGAGATTTATTGAAATGTGGACATGTGGACTGGGCAGGTAGAACGAGTGGAGGAAAAGGAGCTGGAAATGCAAATATTTTACCAGAGATTGATAGGTATTAGACGCCCAATTATTAAACTGAATGAGTCCTTGCAGGGTTTGATATTAGAAACTGGTAGCTTAGATAAACTTGAAGAATTGTTGTGTCTGAATGTCTTCGTTCATTTTTAAAGCTGTAATTACAAATTCATCTGGAGTCAGTTATTTTGTTTCCAATCTTCAACACGACGATTAGTGGGACTGTCTTAACAATATATTAGAGAAATCAGTACTGGAACAACCTACTGTAATAAATACTCCCAGGCTCGCTCATCGATTTGCCACAAAGCTGTTCATAAAGTAAAAAATTAAAACATTTTAAAATCGTAATTTACTGTCATCAAGATCATATTCAGATCTTAATTTAAAATCAGAAGAAGTTTAAAAGTTACAAGCAGAGATTTTTCTATAGTAATAACTCCTTTCACAATCACAGCACCGTTTATTCTTATTCTAATATATCGACGTGAGATCAATTTTTAAACTTACAGACTTAAGCTGCAGAATTAGAATCGTTTTCTTAGTTAAAATGATTCTAAGATATGATTCCGATACTTCTCTCGTTTACTTTTTAATATACATTTTTTTTTATTACTGAATTTGATTTAACTGATGCAAAATATTCGCATATTCGTAAGAATACAAGTTTATTACAATGTCTGCATTTAAATTCTTATAATAACAGTCTAAATGAAGGCGCGTAATGATCGTGATTGGTAAATTAAATTATCCAAAGTAGGTGAAGTCGGCAGTTAAGTCAGTGTTATAGTGCGTAATTGATGGTATAATTATCGTGAGGTATCAAGGCGTGGCCATCCGGTAGCACTGCGAACTCAGCAGACATAAATCTTCACACTAACTGCGCTGAAACATACAAAAAATTTAATTAGTGTATCTAGATTGTTTACATAACAAAAACACCAGTTTATTTGGTGCTGACTGTCGCTGCAACAAATTTATTTAATATTACATTATATTCGTTCCTAGTGAAATTATGATGCATTTCAGTTACAAAGTAATTACCGAATCACGAACAGGTATATGAAAATTTATTAGCAGCAGAAACAAGCAGCCAAAATTGAATATTTATAGTAACGTGTTTATAACGTTTCTTAATCATTCTAGCATGGTACAGGTGTATTATGGCTATTTACAAATTAACATGTATTCTAAAATCATATTGTTTTTGACATAAAATAAAAAATACAAACAATATAAATTTTAGTTTTGTTAATAACCAGATTTATAGGTAGATTTTGTACACTCTCATGATCAACAAAAGACTGTTCATTCTTGTCACAATACCTTTAAGAAAAAAACGAAAGAAGTCCCAATTTACTTAGTTTATTAGAAACAATAGTCCAATAACTAGCCTACATATTACATGACGTTTATATCCATTGTATATTCTCTGCTGTAATAAACAAATAAAATTTACAAAATCACAACAATGAATGACTTCTATAATCAGGAGTCGTCGTAATTGATAGTCGTTTTTCGTTACTGACCTTGATCCATTCATCTTATTTTATTTATTTCGTCTTAAGATGGCATATAGCCTACTTTAAGAACATCAGAAACATTACAGCATTTTAAAAA
Source organism: Magicicada septendecula (assembly GCA_034769895.1). Classification (NCBI taxonomy): domain Eukaryota; kingdom Metazoa; phylum Arthropoda; class Insecta; order Hemiptera; family Cicadidae; genus Magicicada; species Magicicada septendecula. The sequence goes on from CM068376.1 coordinate 331,637,468, forward strand.
TTCACAGTCTATATTAGCTTCTTGAAGTGTCAAATTCGCTGTTCACTGATTAAAGATTTTAATGTTCATGGACCCTCCAAATATTTTCAGTCTACTCCCAAATATGCTTTATATTGAGTCTGGAGTTCATAAAAAGGACTCTGACCCGATTAGAAAGCCACCTAATTTCCGAAACTGAACCCGGATATCGATCATGCGATTTTGAGCCGATACTGTTCCAAGTAAGTCCCGAAACTGAGTCGATAGTTGCCTAAGGGTGCTCTGAGTCGGCACTGCGTTGCCTAGGTCAAAAGTGAGCCCGGAGTTCATTAAAAGCGCTCTGAGCCGATAGAAAGACACTAAATTTCCGAAACTGAGAGTTCGGTAATGACGTTTTGGGTTGATTCAGCGCAATATAAGGCACGAAGCTAAGCCGGTAGCGCCCTAAGGACTTCTGAGACGCCCTTGCGTTGCCTAAGGTCGAAAAGTGAGCTTGCAGTTCGGTAATGTCGCGCTGAGCCGACACATCGCCGCTAGGTTACAACTTAACCGCTAGTTCGTGAATTGCTTTCAGTGCTTATAGAGGGGTGCCTAACATCCAAAAACTAACCTGGAGTTCGTGAATTGCTTTCTGTGCTTATAGAGGGCTGCCTAACATCCAAACACTAACCTGGAGTTCGGTAGTAGCCGATAGAGTGCCGTCTGATAAGTCTATCTAATAAGATAGGGTGCCTCCGATATAGCGCCAAATAAGTCCCGAAGCTGAGCTGGTATTTCTCTAAGTCATCATTATCATCATCATCGATCTTCAAGGATTAAACCAAGGATGGTTTGTTCTGGTCTCAAATAGGCAAAGATTACAGCTGGTCACTCCAGCGCTTCCTCGTACGTACCAAACATCTCCTTCCTCTCGGCTTATAGTTCCATATGTTTTTGGGAATGCGGCAGTCATCCATTCGGCAAAGATGTTCCCACCAATTTAGCCGATACTGGGCGATCCTGTCGAGTATACTTATAAGTGCGCACTAAATTGATACTGCATTGTTTAAGGTCGAAAATTGAGCCGGGAATTGATTAAAAACGTTCTAACCCGACGGAAAGCAACGTAAATTCCGAAAGTCCCAATACTTAATCGCGAGTTCGTAAATTACGTTCTGTGCCGATAGAAGGCTGCCTAATTCCCGAAACTTCACCTGGATTTTGGGAATAGTGCTACGAGAAGATAGGGTGCCGTCTAAGTTATTGTGCCTGGACTTCAATCATCGCATTCTGACCCGATACAACACAAAATAGATCCCAGAAACTGACCCGGTAGTTCCCTAATGGCGCTATGAGTCAGTGCTGCGTTGCCTGAGGTCGAGAAGTGAGCTGGGAATCACTAAATGCATTCTGGCCCGACATAAAGCAACGTAAATTCCGAAAGAACCAATACTGAATCGCGAGTTCGTAAACTGCGTTCTGTGACGATAGAGGGCTTCCTAATTCCCAACACTTGACCTACAGTTCGGGAATAGTGCTTGGAGAAGATAGACTACCGCCTAAGTTACGAAATTGAGCCGGTAGTTCAAAATGCCACAATGAGCCAATACATCTAAACTAAAATCCGAAAATTAGCTGGGAGGTCGGTAATGGCGTCCTGTGACGAGAGAGGGACAGCTAATTTCCGAAAGTGATCCTGTTGTATGAGAATTTTGTTCGTAGCATGTACAGCGCCGCTTAAGTTCCGAATTTGAGTTGGGAGTTAATTAAATCTGTCTGACCCTGCACAAACCAACGTAAATTCCGAAACTGTGCCTGGAGTTCAACCATGGCATTCTGAGCCGATACAATACAAAATAGATCCCATAAACTGACCCGGCACTTCCCTAAGGGCGCTATGAGTCAATACTGCGTTGGCTAAGGTCGCTAAGTGAGCCGGGAGTTCATTAAAATCGCTTTGACCCGATAGAAAGCAACGTAAATTCCGAAAATCCCAATCTGAATCGCGAGTTCGTAAACTGCGTTCTGTGCCGATAGAGGGTTGCTTAATTCCCGAAACTTAACCTGGAGTTCGGGAATAGTGTTAGGAGAAGATAGGATGCCGCCTAAGTTCCCAAATTGAGCCGGTAGTTCAAGAATGACAATGTTGAAAAGAAACTTATACGGTCCAAGGAGTATGCTTCTGACACAGGTCAGTAGCAATCTAGTGGAAACAAGAATGTACTGAATGTAGAGGAAACTAGAGGAATAGTGAATGTAAAATAGCTCTAAGTAAAGAATAGGGGAATCGTAATACTCAAAGAAGGGGAGACAAGTAGATAGGGCTACGTAGTGACACACACTAATTAGTCAGATTCTCTCTTTCCAATCTACTATTCAGTGCCAGAGAAGAAGAAGCCTATTCGCATTCATTATCATTATTAGACTAATCTCAGTATCTCCCTTTGTTACACTTAGCTACAGATAAGAACACTTGCTAAATCTTCCCATTGCATCCCGAATGTTTACGTAATGTTAAATAACGGATAATAAAGGGTACATTGGTTGTGCGCATACACTTTGTACGGAAAACCCTTTATTTAGAATTTGATCCAATATAGTCCCTACCACAGTAACACAGAAACATGTATTAATTACAGAAACATGTAATCTCCTCTACGAACGTATCTTTGAAAAAAGTAATTGAGGTATTCTATATTCTTTTGATATTATTATGCCTATTCGACTTTGTTACTAAACATTAAACGCTAATTTTAGACAAACACACCCTGAAATCAATGCAAAATACTAATACATGTGAGATCAATATGAAGTTAACTAATCAGTCCAAAACAAAGTAGCCAGTATACTCAGGATCACAATATTGGTATTGAATTAATTTAACAGTCGATGTAACGGCCTGAATAGAAGTTATTTTAATAACGATATAGCTGGTTTGCACCACAACGTTAGTGACATGTGATTACGATCTAACTCAGTAATTTTATAGGTATAAGAAAAAAATACCAAAAACATTACAAAAAAACAAATAAGCCTACAACAAACAACCGGATGTTTCGTGGATTTCGATAAGAAAATAAAGAAACTTAATTTTGATGTAATCAACAAATTTTGACTACTTTTTACGATTTTCAAGGAAGTGTGACGCCTCTCGTATTTTCCTTAAAAGATGACTTTTACTGGAACTTACAGCCCGCAAGATTTTAAGGGGAGCAGGTCGTTGGCAGGGTAAAAAAAATCAATTTTTCAAAAATTATGCTAAAAAATTCTCCATTTTTTTCTGTTTCAGAAAATGTATAACAACATGTACTTAATTCACCATTTAATAGGAGAAAAAAAGTTTTGAATAGAAGCGTGCACTGTATGCAACGGGTGAAGTGAGTGGGCAACCCTAGCGCGGCTTACTAACTACATTCCCCATTGTACCTTACACTTGTAGTATAGTTTATGTTTCTAAGTCAATAGTATTTCATTTTTCATGTTGGATAACCTGTAAAATCAGACTCAACAGATGATCTGGCACATGCAAGAGGCTCTAGATTGCGGAGACTAAAAAAAAGATATGAAAAGAGTAAAACTAAAATATGGGAAACTATTGACAGGTAAAGGAAGGCTCACTGATGAAGAAATAGACCAGCTTCAACAGTACTACAGACTAGCTATTAGGCAAAACCTTATTAGTGGTGAAGCAATGAAGAAGGCGATCTGGACGATTTACTTTCACAAATTATCGTCAGATGAGTAACCACAACATCAAATATGCCCTACCCACAATAAAGAATGGTATAAATATAATAAATCCCAATAGAAATGTGAAAAATACACACAAACATTCATTACCAGAGGCAGTTATGGATGCTGTGAAGCCAATATCAGATTTATCAAATGTCAACCTACTAAAACGTTGCCTTAATGGAAAACCCCAAATCCCAATGAAAGTGTAAATGGTGTAATTTTTCAAAGGGTACAAAAAACAGTTTTTGTAGGCCATCAGGTATATAGGAGCAACGAATGCAGTCCTCTGTTTAATATATTTTTAAAATTTACCCTGTGTGGGCGTGTCTCGGATTCGAGCTGTCAAACTGTTGTTGAATACCCTGCTTTTCAAACTAATCGCTCATGAGGAATTATTTTTGTGATATTAGGGAAATTAAGTGTTGTGGCCAACCTGTACGTATGTAGTTCTCTTATAATACTGTAGATGTCTCTTCTGTTCCCTGATTTTGCCCCTTTTTAGTTGCATTTGTAAACAAAGTTGTGGAAATCATTTGTTGTGTTTAGAGTGTTTGTGTTACGGTTTTGTCATGGGTAAGAATACCAGAAATCCTATGAAGGTTTTCAAGAAGAGGAGAAATGTTGGAAAACCGAAACTACTTAGCATAAATAATAATAATACAGACAATAATAGTGAAAATAGCAGTGCGTCTGCCGTTAACCTAACAACTACACCAACCCAAAATAATGCATTTAGAAGTAGTTCAGGTAGGAAACTAGGTGGAAACTGTGACAATATAAACATTTTAATAATGAATCAGATGTTAGCGAAGTATTTGAAATGGGGATTCTGAAAAATATATTTAGTAAATGTGTAAAATGCATTGAGTGTAATGAAATCGGTTTGGAACTGAATACGAGAAATGTTGGGATAAGAAATCATGTTGGGATTACTACTGAAATGGAACTGAAGTGTAGTAAGTGCCAATTCGAAACTTCATTTTGGAACAGTTCAACCATAAATAATGATGAAATCGGCTATAATATGTATGCACACAATGTTAGGTTAGTATATGGTCTGCGTGCAATCGGAAGGGGAGAAACTGCTGGCAGGGTTTTCTGTGGGATAATGAATCTACCAAATTCACCTCCCAAGTTTGGTAATTATAACAGGTGTCTAGGCTCCAAGTTAAGGTAGAAGATGTGGCAATAGCATCTATGAAAGGAGCTGTAGAAGAGACTGTGAATGAAAATGATGGCAATAGAGATCTGAGTGCAGCGTTCGATGGCACCTGGCAGAAACGGGGCCACACATCTCTTCATGGTGTAGTTACTACAACTAGTGTATTCACGGGTAAGGTCTTGGATGTATCTGTCATATCAAAACATTGTAGGTGTCCACAAAAAATGAAAGGAAAGCACGATGACAACTGTTACGCAAATTACAGTGGAAGTAGTGGCGGTATGGAGGTGTCTGGTGCCACTAAAATATTTCAACGGTCAATGGCAACTGATAAAGTGAGGTATGTGAATTATCTTGGGGATGGTGACTCAAAACGTTTCAAAGTAATTCAAGAAATGAAACCGTATGGGGATAATGTAGAGATCCAGAAACTTGAATGCGTAGGACACGTGCAGAAAAGAATGGGGACAAGACTTCGGCGTCTAAAAGCAAGCTATAAAAAACAGAAACTTAGTGATGGTAAGGGGTTGGACGGAAGGGGAAGTTTAACTGACGATATGATAGACAGAATTCAAAACTATTATGGTATGGCTATCAGACAAAACACCAGTAATGTTAGTGATATGAGGAAGGCAGTGTGGGCTCTTTTCTTTCATGTCTCTTCTACAGATGAAAATCCCCAACATATGCTCTGCCCAAAAGGAACTGAAAGTTGGTGTAAATATAACAGAGGGTTGGTAACAGGGGAAAGGTACACCCACCAACATAGTCTCCCTTTACCAATTATGGAGGTCATAAAACCAACTTTCAAAGACTTAGCAGCCCCGGAATTGTTCAAAAAGTGCTTGCATGGACGAACACAAAACCCTAACGAAAGTGTAAATGCGGTTATATGGTCCCGAATTCCAAAGACTGTGTTTGTGGGACTAGAAACCCTTCATTTTGGTGTTTATGATGCCATTATCACCTTCAATGATGGTAACATTGCAAGATGTGAAGTGTGGAACAGTATGGGCATCAAAATTGGTATCAACATGGTTCGGTCCATGATTGCGTTAGACAAGGAGCGTCTTCGAGCTGCTGATAAGGCAGTAAGAAACCTAGAAAAGCAGGCCAGACAACATAGAAGGAGTGTAAAAAGAAAACTGGAGGAGGAATTTTCAGAAGATGAAGATAATCCATCCTATGCAGCTGGAATGTATTAGAAAGGTACGCGAAACTTTAATTTATTAAATTTTGTATTACCAAGCAGAGGACGCCAATTTCCCGAAAATCAATTTTTCTCTTATAAAATACATGTTTTCTCAGGATCTACTCAATAGATCTGCTTCAAACTTTCAGGATATGTTATATGGACTATTGTGTTTACTTTAACATAGGCTTTTCTTTAAAAAATTGTTAGTGGAGAATTTACATATAAAAATTGTTATAAAAATGTAGCAAATATTTATAGCATCAGAAAAAAGTCATAACTAAAACATGAATCAATGAACTAAAAAATCCGTGTGTTAAATTAGGGTCAAAACCCTCATAAACATGCTGTAAAAATTTCAGCCCTACATTCCAAATAGATTCTGAGAAAACATGTACTTTATAAGTACTATTTTAACATTGGCAAGATAGGGCTTTCCGGAGTCCCTTAATGATGGTTCTGTAGCAAAAGTAAATGTGCTTGAAACCTTGGGGTTCCGACCAGGTAAACTAATGGTTGAAGGCCTGATGATAATTGTTGAGGAAAGAATACAAAAAGCTGACAAAGAGGTGAGAGATGAACACAAAAAGAAAAGAATAAGAAGGAGGCTAATAAAGAGGAAAAGAGAGGACAGTGACAGTGCAGAATATTGCTCTGGAGAATTTTAGTTTAAGTGTAAAGTGTTGACAATCTTTTAAACTCGTTTCCCGGAAGTACAGTTTTTTGCCTTTAGGTACCATTTGTTAACACACTATTAAACCCATCAACTTCAAATTTGGCATAAGCCTTCCTTATGATATGCTGAGTACTTTCGTGCTTTTTGTTAAAATATATTAACTTTTACCATACTTGAAAATTTTTTGTATATTTAAAAATGTGCATCAAGATAAAACTAAAATAAATATTTTTTTTTTCTCAAAAACTATTTAAGCTATTTTGTTCATTTAACATGAAATTGAGCAGGGTCCTATGCTAAGTAAATGTAAAAAAGTTTAAGTCAGTAGCTTCATAGTTTTTGAAATAACGGTACCTAAGCATTGATGTGTTCTCCATATATGATTAACATGGGAGTACCCCCCACGACCTGCTCACCTTAACAGAAAAAGGTGTCCCTCCATCGTTTTCTTCTTTCAGCCACTAAGCTGACAAACTGGTATCCGTGGTACATATCACACCGCCATGAGAATCCAGTGCTGCTCATAACCACGAGAAGTGACAAGCTTGATAGTAGGTAGATGGGGTAGGATAGACTCGATCCTGTGCGAATCCAATGAATGCCGTGCAAAACGAGCCCCAATATTGTGTCGCTGTGTGGAGTTTTAATAACAAATATTTTTAAATCACGTCTTTAATTTTTGTTAGTAGCTAAATTTAAACGTAACTCATTATTATAACTTGTGAATGCGGTCAATTATTAAAGTTGATGTCTCCATTAGTGCCGACGTTTCGGCGGCAAGCATCTTCAGAGTGGGGGACAGGACAGTCCCAATAGGCCTACTGGTAACAGAAAGTGTCAGCGATGTTACCAGCTGGTGGTGGTGGTGTATTCCATCCACAACCCTTGTTTGCACGACGACACTGTAGTCGTGACACGACACCACGCGACACTGGCGGGACTACTTTTTCACACGAAATTCTACAGTGTCATGACGCTGAACACTTCAGTCTGCTGAAAATGGGCCACGAATTGATCTTACTTAGCTCTCGAGGCTTTGGGTTCATACACTTTGAACAGCTCCGCTTCAGCTTTGTCCCTGTCCTTAGAGTCGTGAATATAAAAATGGTCCACAAACAGCGATATTGTAAATAATTCTCTTACAATGCTAACCGATTGAATGACGACATAATAAACTCCCCGAGCGGCAGAGCTCGTTCAATGTTTTTAAAAACGAATTTATTATTAGATAAAATATAATCAATAAATTTTAATTTTTAAAACTGGAGTTTAATTCTTAATTTAATCAGAGAAACGCCATGAGGAGGTGTTGACCACACGTCGTGTCTCATATTTTATGTTTTATTTTATTTATTTATTTTTGTTAACTGATAATATGTAAAAGTTTTTTTCAGACGTAGGTTACAAACTTTTAGCAGTTGGTTTTGACAGTTATTAGGACTTAATTTTGTGAAATTATTAAAGATATCGAGTTCATATTTTGAGTTACATTTCTCATAATTATAATCCGCACGTAGAATTTGGCAGTTAAATGTTAACGTCCTTTTGCGTGGCACTGCTAAAGTAAAGAAAATTTTAAAAGTAAACGCTACATTCGGTTTAGTGTAATCATTACTGCCTGTATAGTGTCAGAGTGAAACTGGACGTGGAAATTATGTCAATGCCGTGAAGGCGGTAGCGTCATTATGTGGCATGTGCGACACTATAGTATCTGTTCCTCTGAACTGTGTTCAAATAAGTAGTGCAACCTAGTGGCAAAACTTTATACTATGCAGCCGATTGGCCCGAATGGACGTTCAGTGAGGAAATAAACTTAACATTAGGACACTCACATTATGAATATATAGAGACAACGTCACAATACTTAGAAAATTGGTGTGTAGGGTCAGTCATTTCATTTTGCTTTACAAATTTTATGCCTTTGTTTGAAACTTCGAAAATCGAGACAAGCGATTTGATACTTCGTCTATCAAAACTGGACTAGCCGTTTCAGTGTTACAAGGGAACAAACAATCTAACGAACACGCTACCTTCAAACCCCTATTTGGACAGAACAATAATTAAATACGCTTAATTAACAGAACACGAAATTTACGTCCGAGCGAAAACCCACACACGCAATGTATTTCCCTATCTTCCCCATTGCGTCATGTAACATCTGAATGATGTTTAGAAATATTGAAATATTCAAAATTGTAGGCTACAACAGAATACAAATATGCCTACTTATTTTTGATGATGTTTGTACATTAGCTATCGAAAACCTCCACGATGTCAGGAAAATAATTTTTGAAATCCTCACCGAATGTAACCATTGGTTGGTTTAACACACATATGTATGAGCCTACATATTTACATATTACACAAGACTTTTATGCGATGTGATATTTAATTAAAACTTAATTATACTGTTAAAACTACGAGTCTCCGATTTTATGCAGCTAGTAGGCCTATAACTTTCCATCTTCATGACACTTTCTTAGTGGTAGGTGACACTTTTCGAGTAACCTCAGCGGATTTCGAAAAATTGTTCACCAAATCTGAACCTAATTTTACTATTATTAGTAAAATCGCCTGGCTGGTGGCGGACCAGCTGTAGCAAGTAACGTACTCCGAGAGCTTCTCACATTGACACTAGGAGTGTGCATTGACGTAATCGCTCGCTGTCAGAGACAAAAACTATGTTTACACACTTTTGCCCAGTCAGCAGTAACGTGGTGGGCGCGATATCAACAACTGATCATCACCGCACCATATTAAGATTCATGACAATGACGTAACCTAACAAAGCGACTCTTCACTTACGTCTCGTCTACCTTACGTTCTTCCATTGTTTACGTTGTCATAGTGTGTATACTCCATACGGACGACATCATTTTTGGAATTCTAAAACTAAATGGCTGTTAAAAATATTTCGGTTTCAATAACCTAAACAAAATTTAGGCTCAGAGCGCAAGTCATAGCCGTACGATGGCACAGGTCAGGCAATGTGACTAGCGTTAGGCCCAAACAGCCTTTAGCGTTCGTGGTCGATGTGGTTGGTGCCGTTAAGGCTGGGCGATACCAATGGACGTCGTGAAAAGCCTACAAAACTCCAAAGCGATCTGGCTTACCATAAATCTACCCAGCCATAAAAGCTCATAACTTAAAAAAGACAGTATAAATCTAAACTAAAATCGCTGTCAAACACTTATCATGGTTTCAATACCTATACAACCTAGCAATATATTCTACAGGAAGATTGGCACTATTATGCACCTAAAGAAGATGATAAACTAAGGCCGATCAGTCTACGTTTTTAATAGGCGAATTTCCTGGTTCATGATTAGAGTGTTAGTATTATTCCTCCATTCAAACCGTTAACGTCTCCAAACAAAGCAACTGTTTTATCAGTCATAATTAATTTTTTATCTCTGTCAGTGTAGTTACATTGTTGTTATGATTCTGCACATCACTGCATACACCGACAGCAGGATGATGAAGACACCACAGGTCGACACTATTGAAAGTGATAAGGTGCGATTGATAAGTACTAATAGTAGTTTCCACGTAGACTGACAACGATAACGTTGTATTATTAGTGGCACAATCTGATCGGTGCACGGACACGATATCAGGACAGTCCCACAGATTAAACACCACGTTATTATTTTCAAAGGCTTCCTCCTGTTATCCTTTTGACCAGGCAGTATGAGCCTACTCTTGAGAATTGTGGTACATGGTCAAATGGTAGACTGTGGTACAACTTCTTCCTTTCCATCGGGATTTTTAGTTACTAAATAAAAAAAATTAAAGACGTGATTTAAAAATATTTGTTATTAAAACTCCACACAGCGACACAATATTGGAGCTCGTTTTGCACAGCATTCTTTGGATTCGCACAAGATCGAGTCTATCCTACCCCATCTACCTACTATCAAGCTTGTCACTGCTCGTGGTTACGAGCAGCACTGGTTTCTCATGGCGGTGTCATGTGTACCACGGATACCAGTTGTCAGCCTAGTGGCTGAAAGAAGAAAACGATGGAGGGACACCTTTTTCTGTTAAAATCTTACGGGCTGTAAGTTCCGGTAAAAGTGATCTTGTAAGAAAAATACGACAGGTGTCACACTTCCTTGAAAATCGTAAAAAGTAGTCAAAATTAGTTAATTACATCAAAATGAATCATCTTTATTTTTTTTTCTCGAAATCCACGAAACATCCGGTTGTTTGTTGTATTTGTTTTCTTGTAATGTTTTTGTATTTTTTCTTACATCAAATTATGGAGCTAGATGGTAAGCACATATCTGTAACGTTGTGGTGCTAACCAGCATTATCGTTACTAAAATTACGATTGTGTGGTTAGTTTCTCAAAATTATGTCTTCGAATGATGTGAAACTTAATATTCTTCGCTGAACAGTTGGCAGCTGACCTTTTTTTACCTCTCGTGTAGAGTTCGTTTAACATTTACACGTTTACACGTGCTGTAAACATTCCATGGAATCCACTTAATCCTACCGCAACAAGTAATTTGAAACCTTTGGATGCAGTTACAATGAACACACTCAAGGGGCTTCTTTGTTTCCATTAGTTGTAAACGAAAAAATTTAAGACTGTATTAATCTTTGTTGTATGTATTTTGTGTTCCTCACACCTTCTGATTACGTCATTTTGGCAAGAAACGTTTTTTTTTTCAAAGTCTCTCGTGATTTCTAATTAGGAATTCCAATTGGTGGAAGACCGTAAACAGACAAGCTTCTAATCTATTTTTATACTAACTTGAGCCTAGGAGGTGTTCGGTATTCAGAGGGGAAACACGCCGAATAAAACATTCTCTTACAGGTTGACAACCACTAAGTCCTAGCTGGTTATTCATTTTGTCAACAGAGAAAAGTACAAGATAACAATTGTTGTGTATCAGCTATATTTTGTTACCAAAGTCCGGAATTTTCGGCCTCAGTATGATGTGACATCGTCATTGCCCTCTGGACTCTATCATAAAATGACCGGCATATCTGGTATTGACTTTTACAATAAAAGATGGCTGTTACTGAAAGAGTGTAGAAACTTCGATTACCAATTTGAAAGTAAGAGACGGCTAAAGACGTGCATGTAAGAGTACACTCAATGCTAGTCACATTACCATACGATTAAAATTAAAGGAGTTTAGATTTTTGTGAGTAAAAACTAAAAAATTTAAATTAAAAATTCATTCTTTGCTCATTATTTTCATTAAAATTAAAAAAGACATTTACATTATTGCATATTTAAATTTAACAAAATCATGAAACAATAAATGTGACAGCTTACATTAGAGTATAAATAACGGTAGAGTTTGAATTACTGTCCTACGAGACTGGCAAATCTTCTCCCATTTCCTGCAGACGCTGACAGTGTTAAATTTTTTGTAAGAAAATTTTAAAAACTTCGTTTGTGACTACGCGTGTTGTAAAAATAGGCAACAGATGAAACTTAATAAGTCTACTTGTTTATGTCAAAACGCTACGAACTTATAGGTAGGTATATCATAAACAATAGATTTTGACTTCACTAGAAATAATCATTAAGCCGAGTTGTTGACAAACTGTTGTAATTGTGTTTAATATTGGATTCGTTAACTATCTCTAAATCTACATTATAATTTAATCATAATAAAGTTTAGAACAAAGCAGTAAATTATAAAGGTATAGCTAATTTTATGTTGAAATAAAGTATAAAATTCTAATTTGAAAAACGCTTAAAAATTCCTGTTGTCTATCTTTCTTAGCACCTTTAGTTTATATGTGTTTTGTAAACACAAGAAATTAAATAGGTGTAATGCAAGAAATTGAATAAAGAAGTAAAATTAATCTTCGTTGCTCACGCAATGTAAAAGTAACAATCACCTAAAGTTGTGAACGATTGTTGGTTGGTGCAGTGGCGAACCGGGCAGAGGATTCCCACCCACTGTTCTTTTTATGTATGTAAATATTTTATACGTACACAAATATATTACTCATTATTTATATATTTTAACGAAACATAAAGAAAAGAAAAATGTAGAAAACAAGAAAGTCAAAGCTTTATTCACTTACAATTAACTTACGTCAGTCTTTTCTCCTTCGTCGTTAAGCTAAGATAATATTTTATTTACTTATATTTTGGAAATATTTTAAAGGAAGTCCACAGACACGCAGAACGTTGAAACGTACTGTACAATGAGACATAAGGTTGGGACTGGACGAATTCATAATTAATTGAAATCCGCAGCCGTAAATTATGAACTTGGAGAAGTTAGAAATCCGTCAAACCAATTAGTTACTCGTACCTACTTAAAAATAAATGCGTGAGTGTACTTATGCGTTGTAGGCCTACGAACAAACAAAAAAATGGGTAAGGTGATGAAATTCAAAGTGCGAAGCTGGGTACGATCATAACGTTTGCTGGCAGTCCCTGTTTTGGTTTCGGACCCACGACTTCGCACGCCATTCTGGACACCCGGCCTCCAATGTAGCTTGGATTACAGCGCTCAGCCACGAGCACCGGCCGCTCGCTCGGCTGTCTCAGTTTTATAACTCATAAGGCCAGTCTGTGACAAAATCACACGAAGTATAGTTACTTACATGCCTGACAGATGGCAGTAGTAGCGGACGAGATTCAACTTAGGTAAACAATAGATTATGAAATTAAATTGCTCACTAGACGAATACCGCATATTTACTCACGCGCAGGGGCGAACCTAGGGGGGTGATCTGGAGGATATATCCCCCTCCGAAATCCAAAAATGTTGGAGAAAAAAATTTAAACTGGTTGCGTATTCTTTTTTTTGATGTGAATGCGAATGAACATCTTATGGTTCGTTCTCAGTGTCATGTAAGGTTTTGCCGCGACCAATATTTGTGTTTAATGAAGAAATTTGTGTTAGTGGTTGAAATCACAATCAGAATGATCACAGTTGCACACCACTATATAAAAATTATCCCAATTAGCGCTTTCAAGCTTCACAGCCCATCGTCAGATTGGAATAGACAGGAAATATGTGAAAACAACCCCTTCGCCCCTCTCCCCAACCCTGCTCACACACAACAAGCTATAATATAAATGAGCCTTCCCCACCCCCTAAACCCTGTCCCACCATCTGTAGAGTTACATATTTTTTCTAGCAAATTCCTTGTGTTTCAGTGTTGTGTGTGTGTGTGTGCATCCTTTTAAACTACCCTCTTCCTCTCCACACACGTGGGTCAGTCATACACCCTTATTTTAAAACATCCAATTAGTACTATGCGAAATAATTCTTAATCTTATCTATCTGTCCTCTATCATTTACTTCTTAATCATGTTATAAAATATTTCTTCATTATCAAATTTAATTTTAATATTAATTAAATTGTCTAACCCTTTTTCTCTTTCTTTCAATATTTCTAACTCCTCTCTAAGCTTCCTTTCAACTGTGCTATTCACTACTTTTACAATTTCGTATTCTTCCAAAGGATTAACAAACTTATGGTTGTCTTCTATGAAATGTCTTGCATATAACAAATTGGTTGTTCTATTACCTTCTCCACGTTTGTGGTCAGACAACCTGCATACGAATTTTCGTCCTGTCTCTCCTAGGTACACCTTGTTGCAGTCTTTACATTTTAATTTATAAATTCCGCTTTTCTGTAATACTGGAATTTTTTTCTATATTCTTATTCCTTATCTTATCAAATACCATTTCACATTTTTTAATAGCTATATCTACTCCATATTTATTAAAACATTTTATAATTTTTCTAGTATGTGAACCTATGTATGTCAATGACCCTGCATAATTCTTTTGTTCTGGTTCTATTTTATCTTTTTTATGTTAACCCTTTTCATAACTTTATCCACTATGTTGGTGTTATAATTATTATTCCTTACAATTCCCTTTATCATTCTTAACTCCCTATCTTTTGATTCGGTCTCTTTTAAACACTTCTGAGCTCTGTAACAAAATGATTTGATTGCCGCCATTTTATATCTATACGGGTGGTAAGACTCTCTTGGTATAATTATATCAGAATACGACTCTTTCCTAAATATCCCAAACTGTAGTTTCTCATTATCTTTAATTTCTATGTTTAAATCTAAGTAATTTATTTTCTTACCTCCTATCTCTTCTTTAAATTGTAAGTTTGGTTTGGTTTTAAATAAGTAACATATGGTTTAATAAACAATGTCTGGATAATAATGTCATCCCAAAGTACGCTCAAGTTAAAATTAAAAATAAGAACAGTGTAGCCAAAAAAGTAAAAGAACAAAGCGACAAGTTGTGGATAAAACTGGAAATAAGGTCACTCTACGGCTTAATCAATAGATATAATAGGGAATTATATGACAGACACATAGAATTGTTAAGAATATACTCGTATGTAGAGTTAGAAGAAATATTATATAATTTTGGTTTGGGGTACGTAGAAAAGAAATTGGAAAATAAAAATAAAAATATCGGTATGGAGAACCATACATGACTTCCATATTCTAAGATTTATATTTAAAATCATTTTCAGCCAAACAGCCAGGGAAGGAATTTTAACAAAAAAATACTTCTTTCTTGCCAATAACGTAGTACACATATAAAAAATATTATCCCCTCCCCCTTCAACTATAATTTTGATTTATAGAAAATTACCCCCAGCCCGTTCAACTAGCCTCTTCATTTATAGATATTTCATCTACGTTTCTACAGTGGATTATTAAGATCTTATCAGGATACTTTATCAAAATTAAGTACTTTACTCATGTTACAACAAAAAATGTTTCAGGTAAACTGCCCTTTCCCCGTAACCGATCTTCACCAAAATCAACAGACATTGAGATCTCTATAGCTCAGGCACATATGTAAAAAATTATTTGATTCTGTTTGAATTTACGGCAGTTATGGTTCGTCATATAAAAAATTACCCATGTTAAAACATAAAACATGAGATTTATAAAACATATCTAAGATTTATATTTAAAATCATTTTTGAAATAAAATATTTTCATAGAACCTACTAACGCTGGGGAAATCTGAGGAGCCAATCAGAGTTGGGCCTACCTGTCACTCTGCTGAATTTGGTGAAAAGCCCTGTCACTGTCGTCAAAGTATCAGCCTTGACAGGGTCCTCTTTTTCTGCAAAATGGGAGAGGAGGCTTGAGATGGAGTGAGTGACATGGTCCCCACCTCAATGAAGAACCCATTGTTTTATAAAAATATATTTAAATTTTGAAAACTGAAAATTCTTTTCTTGTTGTAAATATTTATATTTTATAATCAAAATGACTTTATCAAAAAACAAACATTATTTTTTTATAATAAGTATTTACATATGTTTCTTAATATGCTTACTTTTTCTTCAATGTTGATGATCATTTCCAAACATTCTGACAAAATTGTATCTACAGAACAGTTAACATTCCCCAGGTTTCCATTTCTGCTAATTTCTCATTACACCTTCCACTGACGTATTATTAACCATTTCATAAACTATCGTATAATCTTTTCAGATTTTGTGGTACAAAATCTGAAATTTTCAGATTGCCTGGCTACAAAATTATTTTATTTTCAACAATTACCATTGTTTGAAAAAGTTTAAATGAATTTTCATGTACTTTACTCTTGTTAAAACGTAAAAGGTTGCAGGTAAACTACCCCTTCCCCTCAACCGATCTTCACCAAAAACAAAAAATCTTGAGTACTCTACAAATCAGGGCTGTATGCAGAAAATTATTTGATTCTGTTTGAATTTGCGGCTGTTATCGCTTGCCATAGAAAATACCCTTGTTAAAAAAACGTTGTAGGTAAACTACCCCTTTCCCTTAACCGATATTCACCAAAAACAACAGGTCTTGAGAACTCTACAATTCAGGGCTGTATGCGAAACATTATTTGATTTTGTTTGAATTTTCGGCTGTTATCGTTTGTAAAAAAAAAATTTCCCTTGTAAAAAAACCGTTGCAGGTAAACTACCCCTTCCCATCAACCGATCTTCACCAAAAACAATAGGTCGCGAGTACTCTACAAATCAGGGCTGTATGCAAACAATTATTTGATTCTGTTTGAATTTGCGGCAGTTATCGTTTGCCATAGAAAATACCCTTGTTAAAAAAACGTTGTAGGTAAACTACCCCTTCCCCTTAACCGATCTTCACCGAAAACAATAGGTCTTGAGAAATCTACAATTTAGGGCTGTATGCAAATAATCTTTTGATTCTGTTTGAATTTGCGGCTGTTATCGTTTGCCATAGGAAATACCCTTGTTAAAACATAAAACGTTACAGGTAAACTACCCCTTTCCCTTAACCGATCTTCACCAAAATCAACAGATCTTGAGAACTTTACAATTCAGGGCTATATGCGAAACATTATTTGATTCTGTTTGAATTTGCGGCTGTTATCGTTTGCCAAACAAACAAAATTACCCTTGCTAAAAAAAAACCGTTGCTGGTAAACTACCCCTTTCCCTCAACCGATCTTCACCAAAAACAATAGGTCGCGAGTACTCTGCAAATCAGGGCTGTATGCAAAAAATTATTTGATTCTGTTTGAATTTGCGGCAGTTATCGTTTGCCATAGAAAAAAAATCTACAGACAGACAGACAGACAGACAGACACACACACACACAGACACTTATCGGAAAACGACTTTTTTTCATGTTTTGAGTGTAGTAGATTCAGAATCTGCAATAATCTCGAACACGATTTTTTTTGCCATCACCATACTTCCATTCCTTAAGGAATATGGAAGTAAAAATGGTAGATAAGTTAAATAAATTAATAAGGAAGAACGAAGTAAAAAAGGAACACCTCTCTAAGAATAACTATGAAAAAAGAGTAATAAACCTTACAGAGGTAAATTTCAATACAGAAGAAAAAGAAATGTTAGCAAAAGGCTTAAAATACGCACCGCCACCAGAATTAAATCAAGAAAAAACGATTATTGAATGCGAAAGCATAATACAAAAACTAGGAAATGAAAATGATAAAAAAAGAATAAGGTGGGAAGTAGGGAATGTAGTAGATAAAATATTTAAGAAAAGTTTGTATAATTCAAAAAATGAACAAAAAATCAAATCAACTGTAACTAAACTAAAGAATAAAATAAAGAAGAATGATATTATAGTTACGAAGGCGGACAAAGGAAATACAATGGTACTACTGGGAAAGGACGAATACATAAAGAAAACGGAAGAATTTATAAGGGAAGGACCATACGAGGAAATAAAGTATGATTATACAAGTAAGTACCAGTCAAGGATAAAACAAATGATGAAACAGATAACATTTATAGAAGAAAATAAGAAAAAGTATTTATTGGAAAGTAATCCAACAGCACCAACTTTTAAAAGTCAGGTTAAGATACATAAAGAAGGAAAACCAATTAGACCGATTGTTTCTTTTATTAATGCACCTATTTATAAATTATCAAAGGAAGTTAGCAGAGTACTGAAAGAGAAATATGAATTTGGGACAAAATACAACATAGAGAATAATGTAAAATTGATAGAAAAATTAGAAAATATTAGGATTAATGTAAATACAAAATTGATATCACTGGATGTTAAGGACATGTTTACCAATATCACAGTAAATAAAGTTATTAAGTTAATAAACGATAATAATATGGGAGAATACAGGTATAAAAAGCAGTTGATGAAAGTAATTAAAGAATGTGTAAATCAGAACTATTTTATGTTTAATAACAAGTTTTATATACAGAAAAAAGGTTTACCTATGGGGTCTTCATTATCCCCTATTCTTGCTGAAATATACATGAATGATTTTGAAAAGCAATTAATAACTTCCACTAAGTATAAAAACAATATAAAATTATGGTCTAGATACGGTGATGATGTATTAGTAATTTGGGAAGGAAGCATAGAAGAAGTGCATGAGTTTATAAATGAGGTAAATAATAAGGGTAAAAACTTACAATTTAAAGAAGAGATAGATGGTAAGAAAATAAATTACTTAGATTTAAACATAGAACTTAAAGATAATGAGAAACTACAGTTTGGGATATTTAGGAAAGAGTCGTATTCTGATATAATTATACCAAGAGAGTCTTACCACCCGTATAGATATAAAATGGCGGCAATCAATTCATTTTGTTACAGAGCTCAGAAGTGTTTAAAAGAGACCGAATCAAAAGATAGGGAGTTAAGAATGATAAGGGGAATTGTAAGGAATAATAATTATAACACCAACATAGTGGATAAAGTTATGAAAAGGGTTAACATACAAAAAGATAAAATAGAACCAGAACAAAACAATTATGCAGGGTCATTGACATACATAGGTTCACATACTAGAAAAATTATAAAATGTTTTAATAAATATGGAGTAGATATAGCTATTAAAAAATGTGAAACGGTATTTGATAAGATAAGGAATAAGAATATAGAAAAAAATTCCAGTATTACAGAAAAGCGGAATTTATAAATTAAAATGTAAAGACTGCAACAAGGTGTACCTAGGAGAGACAGGACGAAAATTCGTATGCAGGTTGTCTGACCACAAACGTGGAGAAGGTAATAGAACAACCAATTCGTTATATGCAAGACATTTCATAGAAGACAACCATAAGTTTGTTAATCCTTTGGAAGAATACGAAATTGTAAAAGTAGTGAATAACACAGTTGAAAGGAAGCTTAGAGAGGAGTTAGAAATATTGAAAGAAAGAGAAAAAGGGTTAGACAATTTAATTAATATTAAAATTAAATTTGATAATGAAGAAATATTTTATAACATGATTAAGAAGTAAATGATAGAGGACAGATAGATAAGATTAAGAATTATTTTGCATAGTACTAATTGGATGTTTTAAAATAAGGGTGTATGACTGACCCACGTGTGTGGAGAGGAAGAGGATAGTTTAAAAGGATGCACACACACACACACACACACACACACACACACACACACACACACACACACACACACACACACACACACAACACTGAAACACAAGGAATTTGCTAGAAAAAATATGTAACTCTACAGATGGTGGGACAGGGTTTAGGGGGTGGGGAAGGGTCATTTATATTATAGCTTGTTGTGTGTGAGCAGGGTGGGGAGAGGGGTGAAGGGGTTGTTTTCACATATTTCCTGTCTATTCCAATCTGACGATGGGCTGTGAAGCTTGAAAGCGCTAATTGGGATAATTTTTATGTAGTGGTGTGCAACTGTGATCATTCTGATTAAAATATTTGTGTACTTTCGAGGGCCTCATGTGCAAAAACTATAAGGATTACAGAATAAGGATTACAAATTCGCCGACTTCGACACGAGGGCAGTTATGGCATCATTGGTCAAGTAATAAATGTTCCAGTTGATGTGAACAATATGGTGAAACAATTGCCTCGACAGTTGGACGACGATTATGCGATAAATGTTAACATCAAGAGGAAATTAATGCACAAATCGTCATATTTGAGCGGGTATGTTCGGAAATCCAATGTAATGCAATGGCTGCAGTATTTTGGTGAAACAGCCGTTGTACCGTATGTATGGAATTACCATCGATGGAACTTTGTTGGACAATATATGTGTCGACAGAATTGACGATGATGGGGATTGTGTAGAAGAGGCACCAGTGTTAGACTCGGATTGCATTGTGGCCAGGCAACATACACTTCTGTGGAACGAGGAGAACTGTCTTGATATAGCGCCCGGCCAACACAGTATGCTGTTGAATATTGTGTACGATACACACGCCGAGGAATTGTCGTTTCCAAATATTTACTTGGGTATAGATCGTCGCTACAAAGATGGCGTAAGAGTGACTCCTTATATGATGGCCACGAGTGAAATTAGACGTAAAGATCGGCGAGGTGTGACCCCACAACACATCTTGTATATGGCGATGAATCTCCCAACAACGAGAGTAACGTATGTAATTTCGCATTCACGAAATAAAGATCCGACGGGAGTATCAAGAATACTCCCTGAATTTTTTTTTTTAATGTAATTAAGTGAAAAAAACTGACAATCATTACATTTTTCAACAAAATTATTTACCATTCTTTTACATGCTGTAAAATTTATATCTACAACCCTGTTGGATACATTTATATCCACAGCAATTATATACACGCTGGTAACCCTCACGTTATCTTTAAAGTATTTATATTCCACAGGAAGGTATTATTAGGCTTGCAAGACAAACTGGAAGCCTATCTGCTGTATCTTTTTAATTTATTTTAATGAATTACAGCTATTATTTGCCTATTAGTTTTAATTTTCTGTACGATTTTCATTATAACATGAGCAAAACAATACTCTAAGAAAATATGTGGTTGAAAAAATCCCCCCCCCCACGAAATGAAATCCTAGGTTCGCCCCTGCTCACGCGCGCATGCGTCAACGTGTTAGACGTTTGGAGTCGTCAGTAGAGGTGTGCTAAACTAGTATTTGAAACTAACAGGTATGATGGAAAACATTCCAAAAAATAACACGTACAAATACCTGTTATTATATACCTATTAGGTTATACATATACAGTACCTGTATTATATAATTTGTTATAAGAAATGAATTGAAACTAAAAGTATTAACAGTGTTACTTTACACTGTGCTTTATTAAGCCGTTACTGTTTAAAAGAAAATAAAAAACAAGGGAATTTATAGGCTTATCTCCCTTTGGGAATACTAATTTAAGTTTTCATTACGAGTAAACAAACGGACATAGATTTGGTATTTTACTATTGATTCCATTTTGTTTAACCAAATCAGTTGTGAAACTAAGGCAATGAAATTTAGAGTGAACGTAATAGCAGAACAAAGAGTGTCAAAAAAATTTACACGAGACGTGCACTGAAGTTGAAATCATTTCCGAAATCACTTTAACAGAAAGTACTATATGGCCTATCAGCCACTCTGTAGGTTGTAACACAATATAATTCGCTTTTTTAAAATTTTCCAAGTTGGTGACTAGTATAATATATAATTTTTTATTATAATCTGTATTATATATCTGCATAAGACACGTGAATAAATGTAAAATCAGTATGAATTTTTTCATTTATTTTTGGCATAAATTTCTTCGTCTCTTTGGCATAAAGATATTCTGAACCTCGCTGTTTTGCTTCATTTCGTACTTGTATGGCAATCGGCATATGCGCAGAAAGAAGTATTCAGCACTAAAAAATGACTTTGTACTAGTGTACTCGTAATATTTGTAGTACTCGTTTATTCGTTAGTTGCTTAGGGGGGGGGGGTCTCGTGACTCCGAACCGCGAGGCCGCGAGTAATCGGAAAGGGTTTTTCGACTTTTCAGTTTTCGTTGAATCGGAACAGGTATTTCGACTTTTCAGTCACTGTTATATCCGTTGCACAAAAATAATCGTTCCAAAATAACCTGTTATAGGTATATCGGGCCACCTTTATTCGTCATTTCTGTTTAGACCAGCGTTTGCCAACATCAAGTGTTCCGTAGGTTTACCAGCATGAGGGTATAAGCTAGTTAAGCTGTATGAGCTGCAGAACTCGCTCGCTGTTTTGAACGAAATTCATTTATTACTAAATAACATCAGATTAATAAAATTTACTTTTTAAAGCTGAGAGTAAATTTCTTCTTCGTGTGTAGCGTTAACTGATAAATACCACACGCCGTTACCACGATGCTGCAGTACCTGAAAAAAAGTAAAAAAACTATTTCGTATAAAATATTACGAAAACACTAAATACTCTATTATTTGTTTTCGTATGAGCCGCTGGGGACTACGTTTGGTTCAATGGTTCCTCCCTTCTTCTCCTCTCACTCCCTTCTCTCCCATATATTCTTCATCCGTGATCGATGTCTCTCCCTCCTTTCGTCAGTCTAGACGGCATCTGTCCTCTTCTTGGGGTGTTCATGAAACCCTTGGACATTTTAAAATTTCTTTTCGAGTGATGACCGTTCTTCTTGAGTAATCTGTAGTTCTTCTATGTATTTTTCTTTCCTTTGAACCATGTATTGGGCATTTTGAGCTTTTGAAATAGTTAAAAAGATTCCCTGTTAGTCTGTCAGGATTCATTCTTTGAATATGTCCACAGAAAGTAATTCTTCTTTTTCTAATTACGTCTGTGATTTTCTCAACACGTGTGTGCAGCTCATTATTGTGGCGTCTTGTGTAGTCTACTGTTCTCCATATTTTATTGGTCCCAAGATTTTTCTTAATATTTTCCTTTCCGTGACTTCCAGTTCTTCCATCGTCATTCTCTTGTTCACAGTCAGACACTCAGCTCCATAAAGTGCTTCCGGGCGAATTTCTGTTGAGTAATGCCTAAGTAAGTTTGGCATTAATGGATATTGTTTTATTGTTATATGTATCCTTGGTTAAATGGAAAGCAACTTTCATCTTATTACCGCATGCTTTAATGGCTTGTTTCTCTGAGACGTTTAGTTCGATAACTTCTCCGAGATACTTGAATTAGTCAGATTATTATTATCATTATACGAATACAATAATCACTTAAAATCCCAAACACAAATGCATTGCGAAAATATGACGTTATTTGTGAATACGCATTTTCGCGAATAACTGATCAATCCTCTTCTAAAGTCCAAGAGTTTGGTTTATTTTGCTTTCCTGTACGAAAAAATTATCCGATATAGGCCACTTAAATGTTTCCATGTCCCCAAATCACATACGTATTTTTCTAACTTTTCTAATAATAATTTTAAAATGAATAATCTCAAGCAAAAATAGTTTCTGCCAATTTTAAGTCTATAAAAAGCTTTAATTTGGTTCTATAATATTCCTTTAGGATAAAAGAGTTATGATGGTGTTTTGAAGGGTAAATGTGGATTTTGGCTAAAAATGCTATTTTTTATTGGTTGTCCATAAATAAGGCTTAAATCGTAGCGAACAATGATGCAAAGAACCTTTATTAAAAATTTTAAAATTTGCTACAATTTTTTTTTAATTCTACACGCTTATGCACATCATTGATTAAGGATTTTTGTATTGCTAGTTTTTGTCCACTTTCCTGTATTAGTCACATATAAGGAGAGCTCGGAATTCAGAGTTTTCAAAGACTGAATTGCTTGAAATGGCAGTTTGTCTCGTCCGAGACGGTTTGTTTATAGGCTGGGATTTCGGTGTAAGAATTACGGCGGACAGCTGAGAGTCCAATATACAAGGCAAATAAGCAGTCCTGTGAAGGACAGTGACTCATATGTACGGATGAAACGTAGTTCAACGTATGTCACAGAAACCTGGACTGATAAACAAGAGGATTTAAGACATCCATAAGTAAAGAATGAATGGTGGTAATACACTGTTTCTGAAGCCTGTTTCTTTGACAATTTTTAAATCGGCATCTAACCAAAGAAACCATCACATAGACATGAATTTTTGAAATTATGAAAATTGGCTTAAAGAAAAACTTATTGCAGGCTTGAGCAGATTGTGTTAACATGATAACGACTTATACCATAATTCCTCCACCGAAGTCATCAACAACAAAGCTCGAAATAATTAACTGGTCGACAGTTACTCGCAATATTGCGTGTAGACTATCTATGTTAAAATCTGAGCTATATGAGGTTACTAGCTGAATATCCTACGTTCATCGCTACGAAATTTTGAATTTAAAAATATTTAATTTAGTTTAGTTAAACAGTTATTTCAATTTGAAAATCGTGTCCTGAGGCAAGTAAGGTTTAAAAATACTCAATATCAAGTCATGTAATAAATTTAGAGAAATTTATAAGCTGCAAGTAAGTTTAATAACTGTTTAAGTACTGGTGTTGGGCCGAAGCCCAGCGGTCTCACCTTCACCCCTGGCACAAGTCTTCGACTTAAACGCTAGGTTACTGATTTACATCGCAGTCTTTTTGGCTTTTCGGCTTCGGCATTTCTTATTGCCTTTTCTTGTCCTGTTTATGTACTGAGGATTTCCTTGTACACTACGTTTTTAGTTTTACACTCAAGCTGGAGAATGAGCAGGCCGTGGGGAGTTGAATCTGTAGCAGGCCGTGGGAGAAGCAGTCACTCCCTCAGATCCACACCAGCCACTTTGAAACTCCGCTCTCGTGCTTTATTGATGGTAATGGCGTACCATACCTTCACCTGGGAACTGCAGTCCTTTGAATTTAAAGTGGTAATGTAACGGTATCAAAGGAAATCAGGGAACGAAGACAGTTTCTCCCTGGCCGACGCCCGTGAATATTGTGGCTAAAGAGTCTTCACCTTCAGCCTTGTACCACTGCACAACTTTGGTGGGTTAAGGTCGCGCAAAAGCATTATGGAAGCGCCAATATTGAGGCAGAGGACACGAGGCGGTAATTGGACCACGAGGCGGTAATTGGTACCTCTGTTGTGGACCACGGTGCACTTATCCCACACAATCAATCTGGCTTCTCGAAGTACCTAGACCAGTTCACTCTGCTTAGAGATGTTACACAGTGCAGACTCTGAGAGATTCAGGTTGAGAAGCAACCTGAAGGCAGAGTGAATCGTCTTGCCACCGTAAGTAAGGTAGCAGCGATACCTGAGGAGGCAATGGTGATGGCAATCTTCTTGTCACTCCTCACTTTGGCCAATAACAAATTTATTGAAAATGTTTTCCCGGTGCCACCAGAAGCGTCGAGGAAGAACTGCCGCTCGGCATTTAAGACAATGCTGTCTGTAATCTCATCGTAGACCTTCCTCTGCTCTTGATTCTGCTTAGGAAGGTCCTCAGCAACTGGTTCAGGAAGCCGAACAATGTCGTAAGACAGCTCTCTCCGGCATTCGCGGTTGACCGTAACGATTCCTTCCTCTCTGGATGGCGATTGAAACCCAATCTGTTGGAGAGGGTGGGGGGATATAGAAAAGACTACATCTTCAAGGATCACGCACTTATTTTACTGGACGTCTCCGTACTCTCATTTCATTTGTTTCTTCTCAACTTCCGGGAGACTGTCTGTGCGCTTTTCCCCAACATAATGACGGGGATATTGGGAGGGAAGTCTGAAAGGGAAGCTTCCTCCAATGAACGTCATTCTCCAGCAACCCAAGAGCTCTACACGTCGACTGGAATGTAGGAGGCCTACTCCCGTTACAGTTTTTAGGGCAGTGAATGACGTGGGGTCTCGCACTACGTGCAAGAGGAGGCGTAAGTAGTACCACTCAGGGGTGCAGGGATGGACAGTGGAAACTCTGCCCACAATGGTTCTTATTCACTCCTGGTAAACCTGATACGGTCTTCCCTTGTTTCCTCCTGCAGAACGTGTTGTTTTTCCATACATAGTATGACGGGACTTCACAGTAGAGGAGAGTTCTTGAGAAGGCATCAACTTTGCGTAGATCGAAGAAGGTCAAGATTGTAGTTTTCATAGTGTTCTTGACCCTTTCGAATATATTTTCTTCTATAAAATACACTCTTTGGCCATTCTCAAGGTGGACAGCAAGGTGCATGACAGGAGGAAACCGTTCGTGGATGGGGAAGCATAGAATGTGCCAGGCTGCCTCAGAGCTGCTTATGTAGCGCCTTGGTTGACATACTTGCAAATGTATTTTATTGATTTAGCGGAGTTACAGAAATCAACGCCAATGGGCCGAAAAAGTGGGAGACAGAACATGATTGTAAGGCATCACCCAGCGATTGTCAAGTTCTACCCCGTCGACATCAGTGGACAGTGAACCCGCCGTCTGCAGGGGACCGCCTGCGGTACTGAAGGTAGCCATACTCCCCAGTCCGCGTCTCGCTGATGAGATGCGAGGGTATCAATAGCCGCATGATCCATTCACCACGCAGGGCGAGCTCTTATTGAGAGATCCACACGGGCGGTGTATCATGGTCGATTTGAAAATCTCATCAAGGGCCGAGTTCGGGGTCAAGTATTTCGGCACTGTTTCTTCGTCAATTGAATCTGGTTTTATCCTGTCTTCCAACCAGAGGCGCATCCAGGATTTTTGGGGGGGGGGTTTGAAAACTTAGTAACAAGGTGCACAATTTTGGTTTTCATTATTCTTTTACAGTAATCATAGGCATTCCAGTAAGCATAGGCTTACTAATTTGCATGCTTACTGAATATTTTAAATTACTTAATCGTAGATGCTGACTGTATTGATATAATAATACAGTAATGAACAATAATATAGTAAAAGTAATCAGACATGAAGCAGTTGCGCATGTTTTAGTGGGGATAAGGCGGAAATAGTGTAACACAACATGCAATGCAAGTTGAAAGTGACGACGATGTACGCATGTAAGATTTGATTTCGATTTCGATTTCGACCCGACTAAAGATATGGACGTTTTGTAGGACGAAACAAGCAATAGACACAACAGAGGGACCATACATAGGTTTCATTGAGTTATAAAATTTTTAACGTTTAGTACTGCAATTATTTTGTTAACAGTGACTTGGAATGTTGTATCTATGACACAGTTTTTTCTAATCTCCTAGTCCAGCCTAGACTGATGTCTAGACTAACAGACACTGTGTATTTTGGAGTATTTAATACTATGTGTACATGTTACGATTCAGGAAAAACGTAGTAATGTATAGTCAACAGTGCACTGGAATCTTAATTTGTTTGAATAAGTAACATCAATAGCAGTCTCGAATGTGAAATGACTCTGTGTGTGTGTGTGTGTGTGTGTGTGTGTGTTGTAAAAAAACAACCAAACGTAAACTATCCAAGAACAGGAGAGCCAATATTAATGCAGCGATTACGCTAAAACTGCTTAAATAATATAGCACACAATTATTTGCACCCATTAAAAATATTTAGCTCAGTTATTCCACTCCACTAAGGTTTCCTTTACTGGTATCACTGTTATTATCACTCAAGTCATCCTGACTGCTGCTATCCCGTCCTATGTTAATTTTGACACTATCTGTTCCATTATCCACTCTGGTCCGATCTCACATAATCTTTTCAATTTTCATTACGTGGTCACATATTGATCTCCAGTCCGTGGGAGAAATACACTCAAATTCCTTTTTTTGGTACGTTTGTAACACTGCGGGAAAAATGCACGTTTTTTCTTTTAACGCGCTCCTTCACGATGGCCCAAAACATTTCTATAGGACTAAGATCTGGGTGATAAGGTAGAAATCGTAAAACGCAGTGTCCAAGGTTTGCCAAAGTAACGTCTATTTTAAAAGTTTTGTATGTTGGTTTATTTTGTTAAATTATTCCATGAGGCTCAGGTTTTAACATAGATTGAATAAAGGAATGTCACGGTTCACTAACCGGTTAATCATATCTGCCTTTTTTGTTATTATGTTAGAAGTGGATTTATTTGTATATTATGGTAGGAGGGATTACCTCACTGCTCTTAATCAAGTTCAGAATACGCATTTCAGTCATCCTTTTTTCATAATATTCATAGATCATGCCGGAACCCGATTAAACATTAAGAACTCATTTGGTACAAACCCATTTTCTGCACGAGCATGAGCTATAACCACTCGCTGTCCTTTGTTTTTGGGATAGTCAACCACTTTTGTCATTGTCTGTCCACGTTTTTGAAACTGACTTTAAGCTGTGAGAATAAGTTTCGTCTGTGTACTATAGGCCGCCATTATTCTCTGTTTTGCCGTAATTTTCATACATATCAACTCTGGCGTTTATTGTGTTTTTCTGTTTAAAGGTTCCTATTGCTTTCGGCACGTTTTCATCAAAATCCTATTTCGCAAATGATGTGTTTTAGGCCCTACCGTTAAAATTAATTCTGTTTTAAAAATGTTTTCAGTAACTTTGAATGTTCCTATTTCCCCTTTAATGGACTGACATTCGTAAATAATTAGTCGAATAATACGCTTGTCAAAATCGTCTGAATAGGTTTTTATTTCCTTTGTTGAACGTTTCTTATGGGGAATACTGAAAGATTTTATATCACCTGTAGACGCTGATGCTTCTTTAATATAATTCTAGAAACAATACCTAGAGACACACCGCGTTCCTGTAATTTTATCGTCCAATTTAATAAACTTGTACTCATTATAAATTATTTTCCGACTCTGACTATGTATGACTTTCCTTTGCGCTGAAGTCGACGGCGCGGCGGTCCATACCGATGCATTTCACTTTCCTAATCAGAAACGTTAGGATTAAACTAAACGCTACGCTTTGATGAAGACTGGTGTTTTTTTTTTTTTTTTTTTTTGAAAAGTACGAACACATTAAATCTCCACGATTTCTCGGAGAAACATTAGGTCGTTTCTGTGCTGACTTATGCGCATTCATATCATGCGCTGTTGGAACGAAAACAGCTGATGCATGTCTGGTAAACTTAAATACGCAGATTTTTAGTTTATAATTTAGTAATAGTAAAAATGTTCACTTGTTTGTGATACTATAGAAATTATACTATATTCTTATCATCTGTATGTACGTTCATCACAAAATTTGTTTTCCAAATTTTCGGGGGGTCTAACCCCAAAACTCCCCCCTGGGTGCGCCACTGCTTCCAACCACACAAAAAAGTGAAGGTGTGGGAGACATTGTTTCTGCCATTCCTCAGAGTACATGTGACAGCTGGTGAGGCCAAAAGTACACCTTTGTAACGTGTTTCACCATCAGTTTCACTTTTAAATGGAAAACCCGCGCTACTATATAATGTCTGTGCTGAGCATTTTGGCCTGGTTTCAAGAGGTCCGTGATTTCTTGCCACCTCTGGTTATATGTAAATCTAATAAAAAATCAGGCAGTTCGAAATGACGCACTTATGTCATGACACCTTGAGTTCGATCATGCATATAGCGGGGTCACCCAGTGAAACTTAACGGCAACATCTTTCCCAGTACCGACAACTGACCATCAGCTATCCTTACGGCGTCTTTCAGGTGTACATAATCCTCACTTCTCAATTGTTTCTGGCTGTTACGAATCCAATTGAGCCTTTCAGTCTCTATTTTTGTATAGATGTCAACTAGACATTGATTGAGAAGGTTGCGGAATAGCAGTAAGTAGTAGTCCTCCCCATCACGGTCTGTAGCCTGTAGCTCTAAAAGTCTGCAGCGGACACTTTTCTTAGTGTGAGGCGCCTTGGTCTTTGGAGTCGCCCTGAGGGATATTGATGTAGTAAGTCATTCTCTCCACGAGAGGGTATTGAAGGGTATCGTAGTCACTGTACGTCTTACTGATCCGTATCAGCCTACTGTCTCTGCTATGAAGTACGATGTCCCTCGTCTCAGAAGCCTGACCCACAATCAGTACTGCCAACTCTTTCGTGGTGGGGGGATTGAAGCGACCTCTGTGCTCTCCCGAAGGCTTCCTGTCAGCGTTGATCACCACTTTAAAGTCTTTTCGGGCTTAGGGAAGGGACTCAGTAGCAGGAATAAAATCTCTAATATACTTGTTGTGTCGTCCAGCAGCGTCTGGAGTTGACTTTACACCAGGGAAGTAGGTCTCTCTCTATGTCGTCATCACCAATAAAATATACCTGAAGGAATGAAGGCTGGTGTTGAGGCACTATCTATCCTATGATAGACGTGACCCTGCACCTGGAATGTTCGAATGAAATTACCCACCTTCACCTCCTTGTCACCAAAAGATATTATTTGAAGCATCCATTGTACTTCCGGATGGCAGAGAATAAGTGTTCGGACTCTGGGTTCTGGCGGCTGAGAATACTGTTGCAGTACAGGTAGCTGGACTTTACCGCTACTGCAGCACATGCCGGAACTCTCCTCATTCCATTTCTTGGCACAGCACCAGGATCAAACCGACTGAGTTCCAATATCAACTGTCTTGCGCTAGCGTAGTCAGTTGAGGGTCATACTTGTAACCTGATTCATTCTGAACTGTCCAAGGCAATAGTTTCATTTCTAATCTCTTTTTATTATAATTAGTTACAGCTACTTGATTATCTTTTGGGTTGTTTTGTGCATACTTATTAACCACCGTCTTAATTACCTCAAGACGTTTTTCTGTATTTTCCACTTCTGCCCTAAGGCAGAACATCAGGGCAAATTTTTACATATTTTGCTGCAGATTTCCTCACTTGCTTTTTCGAATGGAGTCATTAAATCTTATCCTGCGTTGTTTCCTCTCTTCTTTTTTTAGTTGGGGTCGGAGCTGCAGTTTAAGATTCATCAGAACCATTGGCAGAACTGAGCTCAGTGGTCGGAGGGGTTTCTGATTGGGACACTGAAGATTACGGACATGAGCCTCATTCCATAGGCTCATTGGGAGTAGTAGGAAGTTCTCGTGAGTTCTGGAAACCAACTGTCTAATCGTATCTTCATTTGAGCTCTCCTCTGACCATATTCCGGTTGTCGATAACATAAGCAAAGCCGTCATCAACAAACTGCCGCCACCAAATCCAACCTCAAGACTTTACTAAGTTTAAACCACACAACGGGCTGCGAAACAAGCCATACACGACTTGCACAAACAACAAGAAAAAATTAATATTGCCGTAAAAATAAAGAAACTTATTGCGGAGGAAATTAAGGCTAGAGTGTTAAGTCAGATTCCGTGAGATAAAACTACACACAATAAATCGAATAATAAAACCAAATTAGCTTTATAACAAATGCGTGACAACAGCTTTTCAGACTACATTACAAATCTTAATCGTTACGATAATCAATCTGGCGACCAGTTAAATCTTCAAGAAAAATCATGAAGACCCAACACGCTCGGAAAAATAAAATAAATGACATGAGTTATTTATTTGGGAAGGAAATCGAAAAAGGAGTTATACTCGTAAACAGCAAGAAAGCTGTTGGTTTCAATCACATATACTGTCAAATGTTAAAACTGCTTCCACAAAAAGGTTTCCTGATGTCAACGTAATCAAGAAAAGACAAATCTTTTTTTACAATATCTCGCTCAAGTTGTCACCCCTTTTAATAATTCTTAAGACCAAGATATCCAGAACAACTTAAACAGCAATAATTTAGGTATTACTCAGCTAACAGCTCTAAAACCTAAGGAAATCGAAAAAGGAGTTATACTCGTGAACAGCAAGAAATCTGTTGGTTTCAATCACATATACTGTCAAATGTTAAAAGAGCTTCCACAAAAAGATTTCCTGATGTCAACTTAACATAATTAACGCAATTCTCAGACTCCAATACTGGCTAAAAGTGTTAAAATTGTCTGAAATAATCCTTATTACAAAACCTGGAAAAGACAACTAATGGTGCTTGACAGAGGCCGATATGTTTACTAGCTTCCACCTCTAAATAATTAGAAAAACTTCTTCTTCAACATATCAGTTCTATTCTAAGTGATATTAACCCCAATTTATCAGTTTGGCGTTCGTCAAAAACATTCAGCTATCCACCAACGCCATCGAGTAGCACACATAACTAATGAAGCTATGGAAAAGAAGAAGTATTGTTCAGCGGCGTTTCAAGCGTTGGTGGAATTGTTCTAGACGTGAGCCAAGTGTTTGATAGAGTTTGCCACGAAAGCCTGTTGCACAAAATCAAACATAATCTTCCTAGACTATATTACTTCTTTCTAAGTCATACATATTAGATAGACATTTTAGGAAAAGAGCGAATGGCGATACACCCGATTACTACCTTAAATAAATAAAGAAAGAAGGACAAAATCACATTGAAGATATGAATTTCCTATTCAAGTTTATTCAAATATGCGATCATAGTTGATAATTCAAATATCTGTATTTTCTTGAATACTCACTACACACGATAAAAATAATCTGAGTCTATTTATTTATTGGCAAAATTATGTTAATATAATTCCAAACAAAGTAAGAACATAATCATAATCGTAGTATAGTCACAACCCACTCCCCCCCCCCACACACACACACACACAGGTTTTTAAATCTGCAAATTAAAATATTATATACATATATAATAAAATTATTAAAATATTAATACTTTTAATAAGTTTAATAAGTCATGGTGGTAACAATTCAATTTAATTAGATGTTACGTATGAACAAAAGTTGCGCTCTGGCGTAGGATCCTGGTACCAATATTCGTAGTAGTGGAGGCGAAATTGTGTATTACAGAAGCAGTTATGAGTGCTCGTAGATTGGCAGTGCGCTTCTTCGATACACTAATGGCAAACAACTGGCAATTCTTCGGTGATTTTCGCCGAATTTTTCATCGGGAACTTACCAACTTTGGACAACGCTATCGTAAGTTGGATAACGATATAAAACTTTTCGAACTTTTTTATTAATTTAATGTTACTCGTTTTATCACATCTCCTGAGTTGATTTTAGCGAGTTTCGTATAGGTTATACGAATCCTTCAACTTTTAAAGCTATAACTGGCAATTCAGCTTAAGGTTAAAATGTACAGGTTAAAATGTAACGAACTATATTGTTTAGCAGTAACATTATATTACCCGCTCGTATTTTCGGTAACAAAATATAAACCGTCAAAATGTTAGATTAGTTTAATGAATTTTAGTGTCCTGCTAAACGACGAGTAAAACTTTTATTTTATAATTTGTTTACCTCTGTATTCCGTTTCCTGATGGTATCGCAAAACAGAAAATAAGAAAACCTGATTAAAAAACTGTAAAACCACTTTATATTGAAACTGAAGCCAGAACGTAATTTACAATAATGTATTCAAGTTTAATATAAACTCACATAAACACCATAAGAAACATAATTTAATTCTTAATGCTCAAAATGAAATTTAAAAATTATTTTAAATTTATGGTTTAGGTTTAAAAAGTATTTCTACATTTTATCATTGTTTTATGTGATAAATATCGTTGAACAATATGTAGTCATAATTTAAAAATTGTAATTAAAATTAATATTACAGAGTACATAAAGCAAAATAGATATGTTATGTTAAAGTATAATCTAAGCGGTGAATAAAAATAGTCTTCTGACAGCAAAGTTATTTTTTAATAAAACTAAAACATATTCATATGATAGACGTATTCAATGCAAAAATTATAATGTGATATTTGGTCCACATAATTCAATAATTAATATTACATTTTCTTCAATTGGAGTTATGATTTTACTGAAATACATATATTTCAGAACATCTGAGAAAACGTTATTTGCAGTGAAATTATTAAAAATGAATCTGCATTAAAACCTCCCAAAAGTCTGTTTTGACGAATATAAAATTTTATATCTAACAGTTAATAAAAATCAAATTCTGTCTGAGGCTTTCACGGCCGGATTTACTGTTATCAGAACTCAGGCTTGCGGGCTGTAAGGTCGTTGTCCAAGTAGTGCCGGATTTAAGTGTAGGCTCCATAGGCTTGCACCACAGATAAAAAGAACAGTCAACTTTTATAAAAATTATTTGTTTCGTGTTTCAGGGAACACTAGAATTTATAAGAGGAAAAGGTGGTGTTATGAGCACTTAAATTTTAAATTCATCTCCAACTGCAGTCACTGCACTGAGATTCATTATACTTTGACAGAAATAGTGAGTGTAGGCGAGTGCCAATAAATTAAACCAAATCCTAGCGAAAGTAGTATATTACGACCTTCTTATGATGCAGAAAATTTACTTACAAATTTGTAAAATGTAAATATACCCTAATACTTTTTTGTTCTTGTTAGTGTTCATAATTTTATAATAAATACAATGCCATTGTTTTACTTTCCTTTGGGAATCAATTGTTTTTATTTTTCCTACACTTTTATTCTGTTTAGGGTCTTTTGAGTATAATACAAAAACGAGTGTAGCCTTTTATTATTATTTTCATAGATTCCAGAATGCCATTTTACATTGACATATCTTCAAATCATTAAATTATTTAGCATAGTATTGAAAATTTGTAAAAAACAGTGTATCCCAATTTACTTTGTATATGTAACAATTATTTTGTTTTTACTTCTGAATGATATATTTTTCAAAATTTTTGGGGGAAGGAGACCCGGACTCTTCGTTTTACTGGGGGGGGGGGTATTCCATACCCCATATCCCCCGGTAGTTGTGAGGCCAGCACCACATGTTCAGCCTAGGGACCCACTAACTCTAAATCCGGCCCTGTGTCCAAGGGTGAACCAGTGGTCACTGACTTCGAAACCTTGGTCAGTGTGTTGCAGCCTTCTGCACTGAAGATGGCCGTCGAAGGCACCGAAACGTTTGCACCCAACCTTGGACCACGGCCTTACAGCCCGGCAAAGAAAAATTCTGATAACAGTTAATAAAAATATTTGCAAACATTTTTTTTTAAAGTATAGGGTATAGGACTATATGATCATGATACGTAACGAAATCTAAAAATATTTGTATAGAATGTTTCGAAAGTTTATATAGGCCTATATCTCCAGACGTTAGCCAACGGATCAACTCAAAGATAAATGAAACAAAACACATTTTTCTTAAGAAACAGGAAATTTTGTCATTGTGTCTAATGTAACTAACCAAAAATTAAATTTCATAAACAAATATTATAGAAATCCAAATATTAAATCTAAAAAAAAATCGATTATTCGTTAATTTAATTACAAACATGAGACGCTGCTGTCTGTGGAAAGTGGGGTACTGATCATTAACGCGAGAATACTGATCATGATAATATTATTACTGATGATGGTAAAATTATTACCATGTTAGAGATTAATAATAGTGAACATGATATCTTGATCTGATTTCCAGGTAGCGTCGGCGGGTTTATCATGTGGATGTTCGGGCAGGTAAGGGACTTTGCCTACTTCCTTACCGACGCTGAAAACTTGTTTGCTCCGCACCCCTTGTTTGACCATGTCGTGGTAAGATATAAATACATACATTTATATTTATATTATGTTTGTTATATTATTTATTTATATTTATATTTATATTATGTTAGAAAAACTTCTAAGTGATTTTTACGTAAAGTCGAGGTTACATGTCTGCTGTTAATGACATGAATGTTCCTTATAAGGTTATACAAATTGTTTTTGTTTCTTTAGTTTACTAGTGTCTTTGTTATTAATAAAAAAACTCATATTTTTACAAGAATATATTATATATTTTTTACTTATTTACAACGTTTCAGTAGTCTCAACTGTCGCCATCAGAATATATACAACTTAATAATTTTTAAATGAATAAATTTATTGAAATGAATAACATTCGTTCTTCATAAATTAGAAATACAAAAAGAAAAGAAAATTATATATAAAATTGCCCATAACTATTGATAATGTGGCAAACAATATTAACCAAAAATATTAAATAATTATTTTAATAAAAATACTCAAATAGAACATCAGATATATTAATTTTACTTACATTGGCACTATTAATCATAAAATTGCAAAATTATAAAAAAAATATATAGGCCTAAATATTACCTATGATAGTAATAAAACAGTTGACTGGCATAAAATCATATCTTTCTCAAAGTCTGTAAATACATTTACGTGGACTTACGAATCAGTGAAACCGAACTCTAAGAATCATGGAAGAACTAGAAACTGGGGCGGAGTTTTATCGTCATTTGACTAGAGAGTGGATATTTAAAAATATCACGCACAAAACTCAATGCTTTCTTCGATAAGCACCTTCAAGTAACCGCTTTAGAAATGTCCTCTGACGAAGTAAACAGTACACACAAGATAAATTTTTGAATTTATTTTTGAACAAAAAACGATTAATTAATAAAAAAAATTGTATTTCTATATTGTTATACTGTGGAATTGTATTACTGCTTTTATTTTATATTGTAATTCTTTTTATTATTGTACTATATTATATTGGGTTTCTCTAATACAGCTCGGTGGATTTGTGTGTTTAATTATAATAATAATCTTTTTTCGTAAATCAAGAAATTTATTTGATCTGTTTTTGTGAATCGGCAAGCGTTCTTAGTTATGTTTACGTATGTGAGAGAAGCCCCAACGCGGTCATTTCTAGGGGCCCCTATTTTGTATCGTCACTCTATTGCGTTGTAATACTATATCGTATTTTTAATACTGTGAAATAAAGATTTAAAAAAATTAAGGTAAACTGAAACACAAGCTGAAAAACACTGTATACGAAGCAGTCACCGGCTGACAGTCGAACCAGTGACGTCACGCCTACCTTGTGATACCAACCTTTTTCTTATAAATATTGTGCCTCGACCGTTTGGCATTTTTCTATGTGTCTGCCTGTTTTTGTACCTATTTTGATATATGTCTCGCGTTACCTTTTGATTGCGTGGACACCTATGCATTATGATTACAAATGTAACTAAAAAATATTAGGCCCTAAGTGTTTGGAAGTTTTAGCGTTTATTACTTCCATGGGCTCCATGCCCATATGGGTTCCATGGGTTTATAAGGAAATGGAAGTATGGTGATGGCGAAAAAAATCGTGTTCGAGATAAGTGCTGATTCTGATTGTACTACCATCAAAACATGAAGAAAAGCCATTTTCCGAAAAGTGTCAGTGTGTCTGTGTAGAATTTTTTCTATGGCGAACGATAATTTTTTGGATATGTACTTGAGTTGTAGAGGACTCGCGGCCTATTCATTTTGGTGGAGATCGGTTGAGGGGAAGGTTTCATTTACGGAGAAGGTTTCAGGGGAAGGTTATCAGCAACGTTTTATTTTTTAACAAGAGTAAAGTACTTAATTTTAATAAGATAAAGTATCCTGAAAAGAAGGTCATAATAATCCACTGTAAAAAGATAGATGAAATATCTATAAATAAAAAGGGAAGATATCGGGGGAGGGGGTAATTTTCTAAAAATGAAAATGATAGTTGATGGGGAAGGGGATAACTTTTTATATGTGTACTTCGTTATCGGCAACAAAGAAGTAGTTTGTTGTTAAAATTCCTTCCCGTGCTGTTTGACCGTAGTCCAATGTTTTCTGCAAAACCAGACGTTTCGGCAGTGCCATCGACTGCCATAATCAGTGAAAATCGAGTGCGCTAACGTGAGGTGGTATACACTAGTGACCAAAATACTCTGGTTAAGGCTGAAGAAAGAAGTAGTTTTTATAGAAATATTTCATTTCGAAAAATTTTTCCGATCTGACGATTAGCTGAGTAGCTTGAAAGCGCTAATCGGAATAATTTTTCTATAGTGGTGTGCAACAGTGATAATTCTGTTTGTGATTATAACCACTAACACAACTTTCTTAATCAAAAATTAAAAAACGTATAAAAACTAGATTATGAACACACACAAAATTAACAAATGTATATCACGTAACAAACTCGATGAACACACGCACTTTGTAATATAAATAAAATTTATATTAAAATGAAATAAAAATGTATATTATTGAAAACGAACTACGGAGACAGTGAGACAGTATTATTTGACAGCCACAGTGATATTAAAAAATAAAATTATAATTAATAGATTATTGTCATCTATAGGTG
Organism: Magicicada septendecula; assembly: GCA_034769895.1. Lineage (NCBI taxonomy): Eukaryota > Metazoa > Arthropoda > Insecta > Hemiptera > Cicadidae > Magicicada > Magicicada septendecula. Next base: position 331,675,355 of record CM068376.1, read on the forward strand.
ATTGTCAGACACTATTAATTAACACACGCACAGATAATTAAAATGAAGCAGTAAAGTAGTCTAATATTTTAATAGCGGACTACTGTCACGTTTTATTTACAAACACGCTGGTGTTACTGTACTATAATTATCGACACACTTGCTTAACACACGCACAGTACATTAAACAGCACGTTGTGTGTTCTAGTGCTGGGAACAAAAACGCACAGCTGTTTAAAAAAACAGTTTTCTGGGGCAAAAGTAACGAACTGTTCTTTTCCGCGGAGACAAACTATTCTCCGTTTTAAAAACGAACGTGGCGTTGACAACAGTATTGACATCGCAACTGTTCTGGTACAGTTCTCTGTTCGCAATAAACAGTTCGTTTTCAGTGGAACTTTCGTTGAGCGTTTGGCGTAATTTGTTTTTATATAACTGTTTGGAGTAAACTGTTCGTTTTTACTGCAACGTTCTTTGACTTTCGTTCGATTATTGTACTGTCCTCGGTCTGTTTAGCACAAAATTAGCCTATGTTCAGTTTTATTTCAGTTACTATAAAAATATTATTCAGATATTCCCCATGAGTTTTGATGAAACAATTTTAAACAAAAAATGCCTTTTAAGATACTGGTAAATAAGAGAAATATTGGCTTAATGCCATGGTGTAAGTTACATAACCTAAGAAAGATACTAAAATGGACAGTTATTGAAACGCTCAGAGCAAAACGTTTTAACAATATAATGGTAAAAATCAGTAAATGTAAATATCAACAGTTCATTAATTCAACCTGTTTTTTCCAACTGTTAAAAAAAAACAGTTTTTTTTTTAAGAACCAGTTCGTTTTTCGTTTTGCAAAACCAACAAAAATGCCCACCACTAGTGTGTTCTATTGTACATTTCCCGCCTGCTCGTAGTATTGGGTGAAAATTGGATGTTCGCGCCTTACTCAGCTCTACGAAGAATTACGTAAATAAACGAAGCAGTTGGTATGCGTCAGAGGCTAAAATCTAGTTGATCAGGCCTCGTAAGAGACAAAACATTGTCTGGTTAAATACAGGAGACATAATTACCAGCTACAACAATAGAAGCGTTCACAAGTATACGCTGTTTTGCAATTCCTCCTACCATGCCTAAAGGTTAAGTTTCCTTCACCCTCCACGTTAGTAAACATATATTACTGTTACTCTTTGTACACTGTAATGAATCTGGCAAGTGTCACGAGGAAATTACGATTAGAGTACCAATAAGGAACTACAGCTATCAAAGAATCATGTGAAATAATAGCATTAGTTATAAGACGAAGAAATGAAGGCATAAAATTTGATCTGTGGGAATTAAATTAGGCCTATGAGAAGACACCTATCAACTCCTCAAAGAACTCGGCTCGAATTGACAACATTTTTTCTCAAATCTTTAAACAAGAAAATTATTGAAACCTTTGAATTCCATTACAGAAAGTTACACATGTGTACACGGCGTTTAAATGACAAATGACTCTCAAACTACTGGAAGGGGCCACATAGGCTAAGTTTATAATTTTTTTGGAAATCTCAGCCAAGCCTATGTCACTCACTATACAACTAAGTTACCACTGGTTTTAGACCAGTAGCAAAGTTACTACTGGTAATACCGGGGCTGATTATAACCTATAAAAATTTTTCAGTTAATTTATAACTTCACTGATTACGTTTAATTACACATGGGGAACAAATTATTATTGGGATTAGTTTTTCTCATTTCCTGTTTGTACACCTGTAACGTTCGTTACCGTGTAATGTAATGTAACGTTTCGTTTTCTAGATTATATAACTTATTTAAGTTCGACGTGTAAAAGACTCGTTAAGTTTTTTAAGTAAACGGGCGCGGTAAGAGTGATTGGTGTACATGTAGAAGGAAGTAAACAAAAGAGGGAGAGTTGGGAAAGGATGTAAGAATGCAAATTACGTAAAAATTATAGTAGGCCGATGTAGTGATGTAATATTAAGCGTACATTAAAAATTGAAAAATGTTTCAGTTTTTAATCTGTTGAAAGTTTGAATTTTATAGAAGTAATAAGCATATGAACCTATAATTAGAAAAATAATTATATTCTTATTTATTTGACAATGACGACTGCGATTGATACCTGCAGTGTTCGTTTATATAATAGGCCTACGTAATGCTGTTTTCTCACGGGTCTGTGCGACACCGAGTCGGCAAGGAATCAGTACAGTTCGGCTCGGGGCAGCGCGATCGCAACCCGTGAAGGTAAATTACCACACCGTTTCAAGAATCTAAAACTGTAGGTGCTTTGCCACACCGTCCAAGCAAGTAGACAAGGGTTAGTCGCAAGGAGATGTCTCCAGTAAACTGCCACACACCACGACACCTGATCTTGGACTGCTGGTATACGTTTGTTTGTGTTATAATACCGTCTCGTGCCGTTCAAAAGAGTTGACTGATTTAGTTTTAGATATTACAATAAGTTAGTTCAATCCTCCGAAAACATTCCTTTCGGTGTAATGCTTGCGGAAACATTCCGAGATTATCCTGCAGAGAATTTGAAATAACTGTGTAAGAAAGCACGAAAACTCACCAACCGTGTGTAATACCTTTGCCGTATCGCCACAGTATTATGAACGGTAGCCTCAAAGTCGGTTACGATATCCTTCAACATTCCATCGCCCATTATGACTCTTATCTTCTCAAACATTGTCTTGTAAGTTTGCTTTTTGGCCGGAAGTAGACAAAACAGAAGGAGGACATAATGAGCGTAATGAGCGTTTTGCACTATGAAATTCGTGAATAGCTGTTTGAAAAAGTCACAGCAATATTCAAAAAAGTGCCACCCGACAGAACTGTAGTACTTTTCTTTACAGCATCAATATTAGTTTTGCATAAATATTAATTAATAATTCGTTTTCATTGTCGTTTTCGACCAATTTTTTTTTTTTTTTTTTTTTTTTGACATGTCAAGGTTTTTTTAACACCAGTTGTCAAGGGCGCGCGGTTGTGGTGTGGCAGTCATCCTTAGCGAACTGACCCTTTTCCTACTCGCTTGACGGTGTGGCATTTCGGATATTTTCTCGTCAAGGAACAACGCAAAATGTGGTTAGAATTTTGAAAAAATAAAGTTTGCCTTACATTAAAAATAGGCTATGTATTATTCTTTCTTCACGGATAAAAAAAAACGGCAAAAAACATTGCCTCCTGTTTTCAATTTGTGGACTAATAATTTTTCACACGTAATCACTGTCATTCGAGACACGTATTAAAATTTCTCATTGGGTTCCGTTAAGCCTTTGGCTGATATAAACAAACAATCGAATGTTATTCATTCCCTAAACAACATTGAGGAGCGCTTCTTCCAATAACCTACAGTTCCGTTTTTCTACTGAACTGTAAATACATGTAAAACAATGTATCTTCTTCATTACTAGATTATATTCTGTAAAATGGAATTTTAACTAGAGCTAATATCTTGAGAGGATGCCGAATACCGTAAGAGAGATCGACGCGGTGCAGCACATGCCGTGAGACACCGGGCTAAATTTACGTGCAAGCCTACTACAATCAGGCCTCTTTCTATTAGCCTGCTGGGCATTACGTTTCAGTTTACGGTGCAGTAATTAATCCGACAGGTATGAATGTTACTCATAGAACTGAATCCGAACAAGCCATTAACTATAACTAAACAAGAAATAGTACGTACCTACCACAGCCGAAAGTACGTTATAAATACGAAAGGAAGTTCACTCGAATTCTAGTGAACGACAACGCGGTCCCAGTATTCCCTATTAGAATTCCATGTCTATGTAGGCTATATTTAAGTTCCCCGCCCCCCCCACACAGGCCCTCTCACGTTTATCAAAATAAATGTGCGTGAGCCTAGGCCGACTTGGTAGGCATCTTTCAGATGCTAATTTGTACGGCCGCCATTGGCCACGTAGGACTTACTCGTTCCGTCTGTGGAAGTACTCGAGTGAGGGTTGGAAGTTACAGTTACAGGTTGAGGCCTGTGTGTTTTACTGACCAACACACGTAAAACTTCACCGTGGGCGACGATGGGCGTAGAATAAAACGTGAATATATATTGACTCGGATAAAATTAAAAATCGTATGAATTCAAATACTTCGAGAAAACAAACTTTACCAAACCAAAGACACAGAATTATTTGAGCCAACATTTTTTTCCTTTATGTGTAAATAGAGTAACACCGTACAAATTTCTTATCAAGACGTTTTTTCGATGCCTTAATGTAATGGGCGTGACCAGTGTTTTTCCTTATGCGGAATTATTGATCAAGATTTGTTCATTGGAAGAAGAGATTGTAAACAAGAATTTTTCCATGATAGACAGTTCATTGATGACAAACTGGAAGAGAGGTGTTAATATAGTAGTAGATCTTAGCCTATTGTGTATGCCTATTTAGGGTAAATAGCCTAGGCAAAAGTGAGCTATACTGCCTGCCTGCAGATTTAACCTAGGCCTATAATAGGCCTACTCCGTTGGCAGTCTATTCAATGAGTGGGGGCTTGTAACCCCCAGTAACCCTCTTGGCTAATTTCTATACATTTATATTTATATTTATGTGTGTATTAAGTTGTATTTGTATTAATATAAGAGTACTATTAACCGTCCGTATTAATTATGGTTTCTAGGTGATGTCGAGTTCAGGTAATAATAAAAAAGGCAGTTTTTATGCAACCTGTCAAAGGATTTATTTAATCCGATAATCGTGCCTAAAACATAAAATATAACTAATAGATGTATGCGTATTAGGTATATCTTAGTGTAGTGTGTAGTGTTATACAATGTGTCTATCTATGACTCACAACAATAGGCTATAGGCCTATGTACCATAAGTTAATCTATTACAACAAAGCGCCACTATTAATAACACGGAACTTGGAAAAACTCTGTTAAAATTAAACTATCTTGTATTTTATGTTATAGACATGATTGTGGGATTAAATAAATTTGTATGGAAACTGTGTTTTTTATTATGACCGGAAGTCGATATCTACTAGAAACTATATTAACATATTTATGTTCAAATACGGCTCTATTTTTACACGTTCTCTTCATTTCAATTTCGCATCCAGACGTTTGAATTGGCGGATAGATGATTCTGGTTGCAAAGTTAATATGAATGTACTTCGTCGCGTTCAGGTTGCAGCGCGCCCTCAGCTGTTTCCCTTTCTTTCACATCGAGGTTCAGTGCCTGTGCGACTGATCTATATGCTCTTCCTCAGAGCTATTCCGTCATAAGCAACGCCAGCTTTCTGGTTCCTGCTTGGACCCGCATGGAAGCGTTCAAATCCCTGACCCACCGCTACATCTCCAACTCTCCCTGGTTTGTCATAAATGATGTTATCGGCGAGAATTGAATGTCTTCCTATTGATGAATTTCAATACAAGTTCTGGGCGCTCCCTAGCCTTTAAACATTTCACTCTTGCCTCCAATTCCGCCTATACTCATCTCCTCCGCTTTAGCATAGACGTCGGGCACTTCCTCGAAGATATAAACGCAAGCAAGCGCTGCTTGGTTACTCTCCATAAGTCATCTTCAGTCTATCTCGCCGACCTTCCGAAGCTTCGCCTCCCATCCCTCCTGTCCACATCGAGCCCATGCCGGTGCGTGGCGACAGGCGGACGGGGGATTGCGCTTGCTCTAAGACGGTCTTCTGTGGACCCTTCCCTCCCTTTCTGCTCTCTCCCATTATACGATATCCCCTTACGGCAGCCTCTAGAGACTTCTCCTGGGCTGGTTTGAGGCACCTGGTCCGTTGTGGGAGGACAGTCTCTGGCTCCCTACCGAAGGGCCTATAAAGTTCCTAATTACGCCCTTGCACCCCCTCTATAGCCCAAAGTTAAAAAAAATGTACAGCTCTTCCATCCCTCTAAGTGTAAAAATTTACTTGTAGGTCCCGCCCCGCTATTTATGTTAACAAGCAGGCGAAATACAGTCATCGGGCTCGCTCGGACTCTGCGACCACCGGGGCACTTCAAGCTGATGCCCCGCACACTGTTAAGGTTCCAGTGACAGAAACAAAAGAACGAAAGTTCTCACGACCGCTTTCTGTGTTGTTACAAGTTCACAGGCTATTATACCCCGTGTGGAATTCCGAAGATCTTTTGACTTTGGAGTCTTACGCGATGGTTGCCGTTGGTACAGCCGAAATGTGTACCAATCCCAAATGGAGACCGTATCCCATGAGCTACGAATGTTAACAATATTTCCAACGGCAGATCTGATAACTTTCATAACTTGCATTATTCAGTTTCTTCGTTGCTGCACGTGGCAGCAGTTACCTCTCGTTTGTGTTCTTCATTCCACAGTAACTACTTTGTACAAAGTTTATATTAAAATTTTAGTTAAGCGTAATTAAGCATTTGTGTTATAATTGGTTATTTACATGGAATTAATATTACTAATTCACTGAAACAGTACTATGGTAGTGATACAGCACCGAATTCAGAAGCACACGTTGTGTGTGTGTGTGTGTGTGTGTGTGTGTGTGTGTGTGTGTGTGTGTGTGTGTGTGTGTGTGTGTGTTTACAGAGGATCTTGCAGAGTCATGTCGACCGAATGTACTAATACTAAAACGGTACAATAGGGACTTTTTTATACACATTTCAAACATTCTTTCTCAACCAGTTTGCCTCTGCTTAAAATAACCGTAGGCTAAGGTAAATAATATTTTTCCTCTAAAAAGGTATCGTGTATTTTTGTTTGGCCCAAGGCATGTTAGAACAATACAGTTTCTCCTTCTGTGTCGGTTTTCCCAGTGTCTGTAACGAATGTAGTGCAAATAACATTCGTTAAATTACCGTATGTGTCTAGAAAGCGACTGTGCAACTAATTTATTTTTGAACTTCCTAGGCTTAGCCTAGGAAAACATATTTCTTATTTTTCTCTTACTTGTTTGGTTTCGCAATAGGAAATAATATTATTTTGTTGTGACGTCAAGTTGAGAAACTATGATTTTGATATAGGCCTATTATAACCGTATGAAAACTACATTATGATCGCAATTTTTGTTTGCAGGAATTAGTTATTGAGGATCACCATCAGCGGTATGATGCACTCGGAGACGCAAGACAAGAAGGGGATGGTGCGGAGCCTCTGCTGAACGACGACGCCGGAGGCGTAAAAGAAGAAGAGGACGCCGCGGAGCCTCAGCAGAACGACGACGCCGGAGGCGTAAAGGAAGAAGGGGACGCCGCGGAGCCTCAGAAGAACGACGACGCCGGAGGGGTAAAAGAAGAAGGGGACGCCGCGGAGTCTCAGCAGGACCAACGACGTCCGAGGCGTAAAAGAAGGGGGGGACGCCGCGGAGCCACAGCACAACCAGCAACGACGACGTTGCAGCCGAAAAAGAAAAAGTCACGCTGCAACTGAGCCATACCACGCACAGGGAATGTTTATTTTGCATCTGGCTCCTGATTGAACAAATTTAGACGTTTATTATTGAACGAATTGAACATATGTTCATTTACTGTCATCGTAAATTAAAAAGATGCTCAGACATTAAAAACTTGATTTTGATAGTCTAGTCTTTTTTTTTATATTTTTTTAACATACCTATCCGAATAACTTTAGTGGTGTCTGTTAGAGCAAGACTGGCTGTAACAAATTATTTGATGTAAATAGATAATATGTATAAACATCTATTATGTAGGCTAAGGTCACAATTTAAAAAGTTTAAAACTACTGGACTGTTGGTCTGTGGTCGATTGCCACTTTTGTGTTGTCCGTTTCTGCCAGCCACCGGATGCCTTATTCAGTAGAAAAATTGTTCGAGGCCTCCCGTAAATAAATATCGTTTCTAGTCTTATGATGTTAATAAGCAGCGGTGGGTGCAGGTTTATATTTTGAAAAAAAAAAACTTGGGGAAGGAAGTGTTTATTTTTTATACCGTCTTTCAACGAAAACTGCTTTTATCGAATTTAATTTTCGACAATTCTTCAAAAGCATTGTTTAATATTAAAAAAAAGTGCCAAAAAAATTAAAAAATTTACCCCATAACCCGATGCGGAGAATGTTTTTAGTGGATGAAGAGTCTCCTCCACCGTATTGCTGTCCCTATAATAAGTTGCGTCTGTGTGAATAAATCTCGTTGACATCGTGTCGAAGAACTTTTTATTAACTATTGTTGAATATATTCATACGTAGAAAGGGAAAGGGGAAACGAGGAAGGTGTAACAGCTTGCAGAACTAAGTAAGTATTATCAAACATATTACATGAAAATACTTCATGACTTTGACATAATTATATACGGTCTTCGGTAGAACTGTGTTACATATTCTGCCACGAAATATTTAAGCTACAGAAATTTAGGCAACTCCTATTTTCCATAGGACATTGTGCATTAAGCATAAATTTAGGTTGTGGTGACAACTAGGCCTGTCTCAAATTCTTTATGGAATTAGACAGTGGTTTGACTTCAAATATTTTGGGGGGGGGGATAAGGTTGACCTAACCTTTGTATAACTTAGGCTACATTGTAACATATTTTCGTAGGGCTATATGGAACAGCAACAAAAAACTGAGAAGAAATACAGTCGTCTATCTGTTAGTGATACTGCTAAATAATCAAGCGAATAATATAATTCATTATTCCACTATTAGGCCTACATATTTTTAAAGTACCTATGTAAAACCATTTTTTAATGACGAACCATTCTATATGTTTAAAGACATAGGCTATGCACTTTGCACTCGCGGTCACAATATTGTAAAACAATTACTATTTACAAAAAAGAATTCGTAAACACTGATTAATGATCGTGAAACGTAGGCCTACGTTTTTGTCCAGAGTCCTGATGATGGTCTATGCCTGAAATCGATCGAAATTAAGAATGTGAGTAATAAATCTTTATCATAAATCATATGTGTGGTACATTTAGGTTATGAACAATGAATACGCCACAGTAGAAGATTGAGATTACGCCTATAGGTACCATTAGTAAGCAATGAGTGTGTGTATATTATAAATAGGCCTACATCACATTATCATGAGTCATTGACTAGCAATATTATTTTTTCACTATAGGTTATTAACTGTTTCGTAACAAACTCTCCTCTCATACGCGACGGCGGAAAAAACGTATTCGGTAGGTTGTACACAGCCGTCGCCTTGATCACGGTGGCCTACGTGACTTAATTCACGCTGTCACACACAACAGATTTTTTGTGGCATGATAAGAGTTTCCTTCATATGCCACGCATTGAATATAACCTAATCATTGAATATTGGTTCCTTCAGTGCCCGCAGTTCAGTTTCCTGTTTTCATTTTACAAGTTTTTAATTTATTGGGTGTTTTATACGTAGCAAGATATTTTCTCTCTATATGTGTATAGGCCTATTATAAAATAAACATGTAGCCTACACACACACACACATAGAATAGGCCTACTATTCGTATTTTTTACACACCTCAATTGGCTTCATTTGTTTAATTCTATGTTTATATTATTGTAATTGGTAATAACTTTTTGTTGTTATGAATCCATCAAAAATGTATGTGGAGGGGATGGCGCGCGTGGAAATTACATTATACTGTTATAGGCCTACTTTTGTATTCTTTATTCTAATATGTAGGCCTACGTTTTCTCGCTTTTTACAATTTTAACCGTAATTTGAAATATTATTAATAAAAACATTAGAAAAAAAAATTATTTTGTCAACGTTTTCATCCACAAAATGTTGTTATCGTGTAGGCCTGTTTATATTGTACTTTTGCAGTGGTTTTGAACAAGTAGCCTATGTATAGCCTACTCGGTGTAGAAGTTTTATTTCCAGAACAGCATCAGTGGGTGAAAAAGGGTATTTCATAAGTAACCGATTGCTTACTACTACTGTATTTTACGTAGGCCTACATAATTGTCACACCTAACATTTGAACAGTTGAATACTTTTTCTCGCATTTTACATCTTTTGTCGATGGGTAGGCCAAGTTGGTGGAATGACGACATGGACATATGAAAACAGTTGTAGAATTTGTTTCATCTCTACGTAGTCCTTCAAACAGTGTGTGAAATGAACCCGGATCACGCCTGCTTTCATCGGATGTAGCCTACCCGACGAATCCGGTCTTCTGGCCAATAACGCCATCGCAGCGATGCGTTTGCTAATCGTTCTGAGTTGACCGTAACCGCTACTGAACAAAACTGAGAACAGAGTCTGACTGAACCCATTGCAACGGGGGAAACCGTAGCGTATGAAGCACGATGTGTCATAGAATCCAATAAGTAACTGACGGTTTCTCCGTCAAACAGGGGCGCGCGCGCGCACAGTGGCGTATCTAGACTTTTGCTTTGGGGGTGTCCGGGATCGGGTCGGCTTGATACAAAAGAAAAAAGCAAGTTAAGACTAATCAACATTATTGTCTTTAAAGTGGTTGAGAAACACGTGAGAACATCCTTAAATCGTTCCCATTAAAGTAAACGGTAATAACGCAATAAAAATACGCGTTATTGAAACATTGTTAAAAGATGCTTTTGACTGAATTGATTTTCCTTTATTTCATATTTCCAACGTAGCCTATATCCTAATGCTGTGTAATAAACTTGTTTGTATATTTAAAAAAGAGCTACTACTATATTATCGTACACAGCTGGGATAAAAATAAATAAAACGACCTAAAAATTAACAAAATTTGCCAACTTTTTCTATCCATTTGGGGTCCCGTTCGTCTCCCCCCCCGTAACAACGCCCCTGCACACACACACACACTCCATGCCTACGCGCCAAATTTGTCAGTTAATAAATTACGTAACACACACACACACACACACACCATGCCCACGAGAAAAATTTGAAAGTTAATAAATTACGTGGTACTTGAAGTTTGGTTTAAAACAATTTTAGTTTAGAAAACGTTTTAGTTAAATTTTCCTAAAATGTTTAAAATGCTCTTAACAGATGATCACTATCCCCTCCACAATGTCCCGCTATGCACATAGTGTAGGGGGAAGAGGCGAGCCACGATTGGCCCGTAGCAGTTGCCGTTTTGTAGCCACTATTTGAATTCCGTTAAGTCACAGACTAGAGATTTTACTTCAAAGTCTTGTAAAATTCAACGTCAGGGCTTCCCTTAAGTTAGAAAGCGGAGTGACGTAAGCCTGTAATGAAAACTTCACTTGTAATCGTACGTTGCCGTCAAGTTTCGGGGCGTGTCGAGTGGGCGCCACTTCACACACATCATTTCAATGGCCGTCCAAGATTACAAAACTACAGGAATATTGATGTTTTGTCTGTAAAAGGTGTCAATACGAATATCTGTCTGTCTGTCTACGTGTCTCTCTCGGCCCTGCCCCTCTCTTTACTCCCCATCATCCCTCTTCCCCTCCCCCTACAACCACACACTCATTCACACTAGGCATACGCGATAAGCTTGCTGTAACGAATGATACATTCATTACATTTATGTATGTAAGTTATATGTACGTGCAATACGCAATGAATTTTAATGTAATATGCAAGTTACATACATTCATCACGTACTTATTGTTACTAAAAGGTAAGTGGGCCTATATGCGAGGTCTATTTGTGTGTGTGTGTGTGTTTACATACATTTTTCAATAAAAAATCTAGATACAGGAGCAAGGGCTGTCTCTGCCACAGAGTAAGGAATAGTCTAAAGGCATAGGCCTATGTCTACTCAACAGTAAACAAACACAACTCACATATTGTCGTTCCTTCAACAGTCAGTGTCTCTGCCACAGAGTAAGGAATAGCCTAAAGGCATACTCAACAGTAAACAAACACAACTCACATATTGTCGTTCCTTCAACAGTCAATGTCTCTGCCACAGAGTAAGGAATAGCCTAAAGGCATACTCAACAGTAAACAAACACAACTCACATATTGTCGTTCCTTCAACAGTCAGTGTCTCTGCCACAGAGTAAGGAATAGCCTAAAGGCATACTCAACAGTAAACAAACACAACTCACATATTGTCGTTCCTTCAACAGTCAGTGTCTCTGCCACAGAGTAAGGAATAGCCTAAAGGCATACTCAACAGTAAACAAACACAACTCACATATTGTCGTTCCTTCAACAGTCAGTGTCTCTGCCACAGAGTAAGGAATAGCCTAAAGGCATACTCAACAGTAAACAAACACAACTCACATATTGTCGTTCCTTCAACAGTCAGTGTCTCTGCCACAGAGTAAGGAATAGCCTAAAGGCATACTCAACAGTAAACAAACACAACTCACATATTGTCGTTCCTTCAACAGTCAGTGTCTCTGCCACAGAGTAAGGAATAGCCTAAAGGCATACTCAACAGTAAACAAACACAACTCACATATTGTCGTTCCTTCAACAGTCAGTGTCTCTGCCACAGAGTAAGGAATAGCCTAAAGGCATACTCAACAGTAAACAAACACAACTCACATATTGTCGTTCCTTCAACAGTCAGTGTCTCTGCCACAGAGTAAGGAATAGCCTAAAGGCATACTCAACAGTAAACAAACACAACTCGCATATTGTCGTTCCTTCAACAGTCAGTGTCTCTGCCACAGAGTAAGGAATATCCTAAAGGCATACTCAACAGTAAACAAACACAACTCACATATTGTCGTTCCTTCAACAGTCAGTGTCTCTGCCACAGAGTAAGGAATAGCCTAAAGGCATACTCAACAGTAAACAAACACAACTCACATATTGTCGTTCCTTCAACAGTCAGTGTCTCTGCCACAGAGTAAGGAATAGCCTAAAGGCATACTCAACAGTAAACAAACACAACTCACATATTGTCGTTCCTTCAACAGTCAGTGTCTCTGCCACAGAGTAAGGAATAGCCTAAAGGCATACTCAACAGTAAACAAACACAACTCACATATTGTCGTTCTTTCAACAGTCAGTGTTATGCAAGATTTTCTTCGTTGGGAGTTAGGATCTAGGCCTATTGTGTACGGCGGGTTTCTAGTGACGTAGACGGAAGAGGAGATAGGCTTACCTGTAACAGCAGTCGTTTCTGTATAAGACTTAGGCCTAATTGTTACAAAGATACAGAATTGAAACAAAACGTTGTTGTTAAAACAAAATAGGCCTATAAAATAAACTGTAAATTAATTGAAAATACATGAGGCAGATGAATGCTAATAAGAATATTAAAAAATAAAACATGATTACCCAGTTCCCATGGGCTGTCAAGTGTAAATGTGTGTGTGTGTATGTGCGCGCTCGCGCGCATGGAGGGAGGATAGGCCTATGTTTAAAATAATTGCTAATACTTCTGAATAAGTTCGTGTAGGCCTATGTCGACTAGACGAAGCGTGTCCCTCCAAATATCGGCAATTCCAACTGATATCTTTTAATGACACAAAACATAACCTTCCAAAACTGACTGTTCTCCTGAAGATTACTTATAGGCCTAGTGTTTTATCAAACTTTCCTTTTTCGCGCCAACTACTTTCAACACATAGACTAATTACAACAAAGATAGAACACCAAAGTAACCTTAAAACATTCTAAGACATAGAGAAGAGAATTTAATACAGATAATATGCAGTGTTACATAGAAGGCCATTAGGTTGAAATATTGCTTAGCTTACGCAGTATTGATTACAGCCTACGTAATTAAGTTGAAGGCCTATAAAAGAAGTGTTATGCTGTTATAATCGGCGGGTTGCAACTACGCTGGAACTTCAGTGACAACAGACAACCTGTTGGTAGGCTATTCACTAGACTACAAGTGACATTGCAATAGCTAAGTCACATGAAAAACGTAGTCTTCGACTTACATAAAAAGCCCTGCTAATATAGCCCTAGACCAATACGCCACCTAGTGTTCCTTAATTATATGGGTTTCAACACGGGGATACTGGACTCGATTGTGTGCCGACTGTCCAGTATGAAGAAAAAGAATTTACAACTCGTTACTTTAAGTAGGTAGGCTATATTTATTATAAATATTTATATTTTTAAATGCAAAAGCATGTAGCTCTATGATAAATTTATTCGATATAGGAAATCCATTAACAAAAGAAGAATTACCTTTCTGATCTTAGGTCTAATGACTAGCTATTTCGTAGTAGGCTTATATCCAGAGGCGCCCTTACGTGTGTGCGGCATGTGCAGTTCATAAAGGCTTGTGCAGACTCAGCGATAAATAAGAGGGAAAGAAAATGAATGACTGAGAGAGAGAGAGAAAGAGTAAGTGAGAGAGATGACCAGGGATGGTGCGGAGCGACGGACAAACCAGTCTCTTGCTATTACTCCGCGTCCCGGTATAGGTTATAGAGCTCCCGCCGCGATGAACAAATGACCTATGTTTTCCTAGAGTTGGCCGGTTACCGGCCGTGGGTTATCGGTTAGACAAGTCTAATTGACGTGAGGGTTCACTGAGGCCGGGTTCAAGATTCACCTGGCACACGTGGGTTGCGACCGAGGGCGCTTATAAGGTGAGGCGCCTGGAAGCGGGTGTAGAAAACACCCGTAAAGTGGCGTTCAGGAAACGGACACGTAGGGATTCTCGGATGGTCTGGTTTGAAGTTAGATAGTGGGTCTTACATGCCCAGCGCGAGTCTCGGTCCAAGAGAGACTGAAGCTTCCCGATATGAGTCTTTTCCAAGTTGTCTCACTCAGGAATCACGTAGGTAACCATCGGCGCAACACGCGTGGTGACGGTACGTTTGCCTAGGCGGAGGATCATAGATTTGCTGCAAAGCAGCGATCGGAGCTTATAAAGACGATTGGAAGTATTGCAGACTACTTGCTCAGAATGCGTCCGCCAGGTGAGCGAGACAGAGAGAGAGAGAGAGAGCGAAAGAGGGAGCGAAGCGCTAGCGTTCCTAAATAGCCGGAATTTAGTTTACCGTATTATAATTGGAGATTAACTTGGTAAATTTACACATAATTTGGTAAGAATGAGTTTCAATAGAAGTTAAAGGTGGGTTTATTTGGGCCTAGAATGTGAGGAGCAGACTGAGCCTGTTGTTTGGTTTAGGCAGCGTGGGGTATATTTTGAATACTCGATGAAAAATTCGTATCTGATTTAGTCTATTTGAACGTCCCATTTGTTATTATTATTATCATCATCATCATTATTTTATTGTCCATCCAAGCGTAGTAGGCCTACAAGAGGATTATTATATAAAAATAAACAGATGGCATTACAAACATAGGCTATGTTAGGCCTATATAATCAAGATTTCGTATGCCTATGGCTGTAGGCCTATCAAATATAGGCAAAGAGTAGGCCTATATACATTCCTCCTACCACAGACATTAGCAAAGTCCCGCATAGGCCTATATACTGAGTGGAGGCTATAGCAACACTAAAACAGTTGTCTGTGCAACGTTTGTAGATTAGAGTTATTGTACGAGGGGGGGGGCAACAATCCAAAAGTTACAGCGTACAGTACCAAGTACATTCAAGAACAGGGACATACAGACGACGAGTTAGATAAACAGCTCACTGACTGACATCTAATCGGCACGTAGAAGTTAGTGGAGAGCCCCTGACAACTCGGCTGGAGCTCACTTGGTGTTCTTACTAATCAGATAGTTGTTAGATCAAGTTATAGCCACCCAAATTTTGATAGTTCACCTGTTGTCGCCAGTCACGTGCAAGGGAATACACGTTAGTCTACTATCTTCAGTCACCCGGTGTAAGTCGCCTAGTCTACTTCAACACACGAATTTCATGTCTGCAGCAAAAATAATAATACTGCTTGTCTGTTTATTGAACGCATTATAACTGTAACCGAAATTAATCTAATTATTCATAAAGCTAATCATATTGTATAATGCCTACAAAAGACTTCTACAATAATACTATACACCATTATATAATAACTTACAATATTATATCAATATTGTAGACTTATTATCTCATTGTGCAAATGTGAGGGATCAAAGGACGACTTGATGATTTCGTAGGTTTAAAACATATAAGCTATTCACTGACCCCTGGATAGAGTAAAGTCTTAGTCGCGTCCTCTTCTACCTCTGGATGTCGAGGAGTTGCAAAGAGATCGCCACTGTTGCCGCTGGAGAGCAAGCGCCCTTGCCTGATTCCAATGGACCTCCTAACTGCTCCTGATCTCCAAGAAGCCTTGCCATGTCATTCTGGCCCTTCCTCTAGATCGTCGTTCCGTGCTGCTTGCCTCATATGGTTTCCGGGGAAGTCTCTCATCACCCTTTCGCTGCAGGTGTCCGAACCATCTCATTTGGGATTTTTTTATTGTGTCAACCACTGGTCTTACTTTTAATGCTGCACTTATCGTAACATTTCTGATTCGGTCCCTGCGAGTTTTACCTCCACTCGTCTCAAGTAGGCCTATCTTATTTCCTGGCTTTGAGCCTTTCTTATTTCATTTTCTATAGCTTGCTTTACATTAAAAATATTCCTGGGCTGCTTGGCTTTCGTATTTAACTTTAGTTAAACCTAATATTTTGAGTGTCCGGAGAAGAAAAATTAATTTCTTTCGAGGGATACTGGAATATTAATGGTCGTTTACGCTGTGGGACCCTCACCCAGCAAAACTACAAAACCTTCTCCGATAGCATGCTCTACCATGGGACTCACGTTCCTCAATATTTCAGAGTAGTAGGCCTATATCATCGTACTACACCATTCTGCGTCCTTGTAGGCGTTCATCTGCATAACCGGGTCATGGCCCAAGCAACGTCACTTTCTCTTAAGTCGAACCTTCTCTATGTAATTTGCTCGGGCGTGATCTGTCCTATTCTGCTATTCAGAAACAAACCGAAGAATGTGTCTTTACCATGAAAGCTATTAGGCCTATTATTTCCGACTTTACATTCGGTCGATAACAATAGATTCACGTAGTAATAGTTCTGTGATCCTAATGTGTAGTCCAAGGACACAGAGGTTTTCTAGACACACAGAAATAGTTAAAAGTTTAAAACGGGAGAATACAGTCAGGTTTGGTTAAAGTGCGAAGGCTAATGTGGTTTGTACACAAGAAAAAAACTGATAGTGTTAAAAGTAATTAGGGAGTGAAAACGAAGGAGGAAGAGGACGAGGCTGAGATAGAATGACAAAAATTATGTAGGGCATAAGGAGGGTAGAAATAGAGGACTGCAGATGAAAATTCCGGGGAAGAAAGGAATAAGTAGTGAAAGTACACAGAGAAACAAAAAACGTCCCAATCTTAGGATAGTGAAAAAAGGGTGAAAATTTCTTGCTGGTCCCCTGAAAGAAAACGGTATTGGAAGAGCTGCCACATGAGCGGAAAATTCTTGTGTGAAACGTAGAACAAAAGTCTAGCATTAAAGGGAACAAAAATAGCACGTTATTAACTTTTTTGATTTCGGAACATCAAAATTTCTGCATCTACATATTAACCAGACAAAATCATAATTATATTTAACCAAAGCCTGAGACAGCTCTCCTTTTTGCACTCTTATTTAGAAACTTTGTTAGTTACATACGGACACGTCATGAACAGCAAAGCATAAGAAAAAAGTAAATAAAAAAGTGTACGTAGAGACGAGAACACACGCATCCGCGTTACATAAAGCTTCTACGGTTTTATTTTTGCCTGCCAAGCATTGTTGCAACGTTTGTCGCTTATCGATTGTTCACTGCTAACATTAGCTTCGAAAAAAATTATCGTTTGGTTTGTGTTTAGGCCTATACGTTTAGTTAAAACGAACTTGTTATCTCTATAGCAATGTCTATATAAGTTAACGGCGCCACTGTTACAACAACAAAAAAAAAAACATGAAAACAACGCATTGTGTTGGCTTCGAGTTCTTGTCTTACGCAAAAAAAAAACAAAACAAATGGTCGGTTTATCTACAGATTGGCGGCTAGATACCGCAGACTCACTAACACAGACACACTCACTCGGCGCACGATGCCTGATGTGTGAGTCATCTGTTGAACACTCCAGTACATAATGGAACTTTATTACCTTTACATTTTAATCAGATAAACCCGTAATATTTGGATTTTGACTAAATTTGAAGAAAAACGATATGAAACACGGTATACATACTACGCGAAGTGTTGTGTTGGCCTACTGTATTTTAATGACTCATGCGGGTACTTCAATTAAAAATTCAATGTAAATAATCCAAATAAAATTGTTTCAGAAAATAGTGAACTCTTGAGACGTAATTGGGTCGTTTTTTAACTAATTTTAGATGTAGAATTAAATAAAGCAGTCGAAATAAAGAAATTATTTTTATATAAAACAATTGTTAAGACGTACTGGATGATTCACTGACTGGTTCTGGTAAGTCTGGTTCCGTGCGTGCATTGGCAGCGAGTCTGCTAATCCTTCAGCCTTCAGCCTTGTCCTACCATAGTATAGTTGAACACAGGAAATAATGTTAATACACGGTAACAATCACACGACCGAAACACATCGAGTTTTCAATGTTTTTATATTTACTCTGCTTAACACAAAACAGGCGAACCTGTACAGACGTACATAATGCCCATATATGTCTATATATAGAACACACACACAGACCTATACATTTACAATAAAAAAATAAATAATTATTAATTATATATATAATAAACAATATTTTCTATTTTTCAACCAGTGTATTAGCACTGCTTCCACATCAAGAAGCTGGCGTTCATCGAGCTGCGACTAGTCTACCACTAAATTAACATGGTGGTAAGGTTACAATAAAATTTAAAGTAGGCCTAATTTTAGAGTAAAACCATGAACTTACAGATTGTGATATAGGCTAAATTTTGTATCAAATTCACAATCACAAAACGACGGAAAAATTTCGCCTGAAATGACAACGGTGGGAGGGGGAAATTCGCTCATTTCTCCCTCTACGATCCGCGTCTGATTAGATGTCCATATTTGTCAGTTAAACGTTTTAACTGATGTACTATACATCAGACATATTAAAAATAAGTCATTGCTTTATAAAAAAATAGCTACTTCCTATAAAATTAACTGACAACCAAGAAAAGCCCAAGCATCTTGGGAATCTTAAGAAATAAGTGACTTACACTCCACATCGCGGGCCTACCCGACTTTATTCGGCTTCTTGAGTGCAATTGAGGAAAACACTAGACAATAGGCTACGTACCTAAGGGAAACCACACAAGTACTGACTGGTACACACGCGCGCGCACGCCCACAAGGTTCAGAAAACGAATGAAGAAATCGACTTCATAAACTGGTCAGCTGTAATTTAAAAGCGGGCTACCAGTGCCGAGCAAGCAAGCGGGAATCCGGTAGTTTCAAACGGTAACTTACAAGATGGAAAACCATTATTTTTCACGATTATCGGAAACGAGGTGTTTTGAAAGTGAGTAGCTATATTTAGAAGAATCTCAGATCATAGTACACCGGACGGTTATGAATACGGGGATCTTGACGTAGAAGGACGATATGAGAGACTTATGTCAGAGGAGGCTGCAACATATTAGACAGGTAGGCCTACAAAATTTATAAATAAAAAGGAAGACTAGGCAAGTAAGTAAAATTATAGGATCTCCATTTCGAGTATAAATCTAATTAAAATAAGTGTAGGTCTACGGCCTAAGAGGTTAATAGGCCTAAGAATGAAAATAAATATTCTGTGGGCGAATAAACACGTAGATTTCGGCCAACGTAGATCCCATCTAATTCTGGTAAATTTTAATTCACGCCCCCAAAGGAACCTTTTCTACAATAGAGTATTCAAGTAACAGAAACTGATGAACGATTTTCTCACTATTAAATTTAGTACGATAAAATTGCTAAATAAATTTTTTTTTGTAAGTGAACGTTGTAACTAGGGTTGCTGACAACTATACAAAGATATACGATGGCTCGGTAACATGTGTAGTCCAAGACAAAGGAAGACAGGGTGTAGGAAAACAATGCCTCTGTCGCAGCAGCTGTTCGGTTAAGCGAATTGCGGGTGACGCGCAATGATCCAAGAGAAACAAAGGCGAAATGTATCGCTAAGAAGAGACAAAAGATCGCTGACAAGGCGACATAGCGATGCTATCCAAAAGACAATTAGCCACATGCGTTGAGCTGCACACCAAACGCAGTGTTACATTGCTACAATAGACAGGAAAGCCCGGCTTGAGTGACGACAATACGTTTGCACAATGAACGAACGGCGGGACGTCCAGCTTTACTAGAAGGGTACGCGGCGAAGGAAGTCTTGGAGAGCAGATGCAGTAGCTGTCTGGAATACTCGGAATTGACCACAGTCGTCGTGGGAGCGGCTAGGAGAAACTAGTAGACAATACGAGCATTGGTCACGGGTAAGAAGCAGTACACGTGTTGAACAAAAGGGCAGATGAGAGGGCCTCACAGCAATTAAAAGCACTTTGTCTAAAAAGGACAAGACGCCAAAATACAAGGGTGATAGACAGGCGTTAAATTGGTCATCCGACTCAAACGATGGGTGGAGCCAACCAGGAACTTGTAAGGGTAGGGAAGAAGGAAGCCTATCAGAGTCGAGAATTGAGGAGAATGTTCCTACAAGAAGTGGTTGCCAAGGAAACGAGCTGGAGGAACGAATAAAAAACGAAGCCAGAAGGAAATCTAGAGCGTTAAGGCGGAGTTTCCACCAGAAAACAAACGAAAACCAATAGAAACGAAGAAGTTGAGAAGTCGAGTGGGAAGAAGAGTTGGTAGTGGGATTTTTGGGGTATAAACTAGAGTGTTGACCGCGAGCGGGGGGCTTAAGTTTTATTCTTATACCGGAGAGTATGTTCTCTTAGAGTCTGAAGTCTTGTTTCATAAATCAGAGAGTATGAACGCTGGAGTTGTATATCGGAAGTCTTGTATCGGAAGTTTTATATCTTATATCTAATAGCCAAAGTCGAGAGTCAGATATACTTACTTACTTACTTTATCCAATCCCCGCTCTCGGCAGTTCAGCCATTCGGCGGCGAGCCTCCCAGTACAGACAGGATAAAGTTCGCGTTTGCAGGTTCGCCAGTTCAGGACAGACAGGCAGGTGTTGTCCATCCATCATTCCTCCATTGCACAGCGGGCAGATGTTGGAATTCACCAGGCCGAATCGGTGTAAATGGGCTTGGAGGTAGTCGTGGCCAGTGCATAGTCTGAACTCCGCGACCGCAGTCGATCTCTTGAGGGTTCGTGAAATTGGTGTTGTAAGAAGAGACTCCCACTTTTTGCCTCTGCCGGCTTCTGTATGTATTTGTTTCAGGTAGTTCTTTACGGCCATGTCAATCTGATATTTCGCCGATGATAGGCTAGTGGGGGTGTCAGGTTGCTGCATTAGGGCTCCATTTTTTGCAAGCTTGTCCGCTTCTTCATTTCCGTTAACACCAACATGGCTGGGGATCCATTGTAGGTGGACAACCCAGTTGCCATGTATGAGGGTAGCGAGAACTTCACGTGTACGGAGTGTCAAGATGCAGTCCGTGGGACTGTTTTCAGCTAGTGCGACAATGGCGGCTTGAGAATCGATAAAGAAGACTCGCTTTAGTTGGATACTTTGGCATTTAGCTAGTTGTTCTGCGGCCATTTGGATAGCTTTGACTTCGCCGTCGTAGTTGCTGGAGTGCAGTCCCACAGCACAGCTTATTTGGAAAATTTTAGAATATGCTCCGGCACCAGTTCCACGGTTGGGTAACATTGATCCATCAGTAAAAATATGCAACCATTCCTTTTCAGGATAGAGGGTGTGGATTGTTTCTATAGCGGATTTTTTGAGTTCATGTGGATCTGTAAGGTATTTTGGCGCCGACTGGTCAATCAGAGTTAGTCTTTTCACCGGCGTTACATCAAAAACAGTGTTGTATACTTGCAGGGGTGCAGGGTTTCCCGTATTGACCTTGTATTTGTCTCTGAGTTTCTCAGCCCATTGGATAGGGGTAGTTTGCGTTTTTAATCTATGGTTTGCTGGCGTAAAATATCAAGAGTCGTATAATTTATATATCGGAACTGACGGGAGTGCGGATGCCGTAATGGAGAAAAGTCGTATCGGTTGAAGAATCGGTGTGAGTTTATAAGTACGAACAGTCGAGAATCGGAAGCCGGTAATGGAACTTAGTTTTTTTAAAAGACATGACGAAGTATAACTAAAATCGACTAAGTTGGTCGCCTTGAGTTAATATTATTATCAAAGACGTTAATCGGAGCAGAAGTGCGGTAAATGTGTAAGAGATAGACAAAATGCCGAAACAGTGATAGCAAAAGAGGACCGGTAGAGAACTAATTACGGTCATGAAATTAGAGACAATAATAATTATTAACACCATTAAATATAAACAAATGGCGTGTTAACAAAGTAAATCCGAGGGAAAACAGTGCGAATAAAAAGCACAGAGCATACAACACTTAGTATATTTCAAGAAATCCTTAGCATACTCAGAATAATGTAATGACACTTGAGTAGAAACAATTCAGCAAAATTTAGAATTATCAAATAACATGTACTAAAATTCGAAAGTCCAATCACCAGAACTAAACCAAAAGTTATATATATATGTCGGAGTGCGAGAAGAGAAGTGATAAGTGCGAGTGCATTCTACGAGGTGATAATGCCAGCCGCAAGGACTTCCAGAAACCTGGAGAGACAGGATGACAGCGCAGAGGACTTTTCGCCATAGAACGGATTAACATACATCAAGTTAATTTTATATTCATGCACTGCTAATTAAGTAAAACACTGTCTGTTCATCTGAATGAACTCATAAGTAATAATATTTAAAGAAAGTAATAACTAGTAGCTAGTCAGGGTAAATTCATATGACAACTATTACAGATGATAGTAATTGATATCCAATCTTCATGAATCCATTTATTAAGAATTGTTTAATATAGAATAAAATGTATAATAATGATGGTCAAAGTCTAATAAGTATCTAGATGAAGAGTATAGGAAATTGAGCAAGTGTTAACAAAATAATAAATTATAGATTGATGTAGCCAGTAAAATTGCAAGATATATCTTGTATTTCTTTTCAGGAGATTAAGTAAGTGACGTCAATGCTATTAATTGTAATAAATTAAGTAAGTGACATCAATGCTATTAAGTATACTTAATAAATTAAGTTAACCTTGTAAAGCCTTGTGTATGTTGTAAATTATTTGAATACACCTAAAGATTAAAAATTAGTATAGGACATCAAAGAAATTGAACAACGACTTCTAAAACAATAATTTAATATTACATAGGTATACGTAATCAATAACAAACACAACAAATTATTATTCTATTTCACGCTTCACCTAGGAAGCTTAAGAAGATTTTAAATTACAGCTACATACTCAATAAATTGTGTAGTAGTTAACAAACCAATTAATTAACATCAAAAACTTTATTAGTTATATTTGACGCCCACACATTTGGCGCACACATATAATTGTTCAACTTGGCACCACAACAAGGTGGGAATTAATTAAATAGAGTCATTAATTAATAAATTAATTAAATAAAAGAGCAATAAACACCTTTTTTGTTATATTTGGCGTCCACCGCTGGGCGTAAAAGGGAACTACTCAATTTATTGTTATATTTGGCGCCCACACGCACGGCTTGACAAATAAATAATTAGTATAATTGTTAAGGGTGCAGAGAACAGACAGTGTGCATGTTAATTTATAAGTTGTTTAGAAGTAAGTTACAATAGAATAATATCAGACCCTAAGTATATCTGAATGATTACGCGTCTACGGGCTAAAATGGCTACAAACGAGAATTCGGAAAGCCAAGAATTTGATATTAACAACCAGTTGGGGGTCGAAGGATTAGAAGACAACACCGTGGACAGTAATGAATGTAACAACACCACCGAGGGACATAGCCGCAATCGGGCGAGGGGACCATCCGACGGTAGCGAGATGAACATCGCTATGTTGATGGAGTTTATCAAGAATCAAAACGAAGAAACAAGAAATAAGATTGAACGGCAAAACGAAGAGACAAGAAGACAGATCGAAGAAGCGAAAAAACAGAACGAACAACAGAAAGAGGAAATAATGCTCCATAACAAAGAACAAGCTTGGAAATTAGAGGAAAGGATTAATAAAAAGTTAGAAGAAAATATTGCTAGAATAAATGAAAATTTACAAGGCCAGATCAATCAGGTAAATATGATATATGATATTTACAGAAAGGAGTCTGAAGGACGCTCACAACAGCACCGAGGAGAAATTAAATGGAGTTTCAGTAGAGAAGGGTAGAAGACTGGATGAGATGGCTAGTAACCTGTCAACAATACGGGAAAATCAGCAAAGAGTTCAGCGGAGGCTGGAAGAAATGGAACAACGACCGGCCGTCGCCATAAACGGGAATCATGGCAATAAAGAAATCACATTTGATGGTGAAGATAGTTTCCCTATGGAATTCCTAAAAGAACTCAAGGAGCTACAAGAAGCGTACTACCCAACAGAAAACACGAGGTGGATCAGCAGACATTTAACTGGAGAAGCAGCCATATGGTGGCGCATCGTAAGAAGCCAAATAAACTCGTTCCAAGAATTTGAAGAAAGGTTTGTAGAGAAGTACTGGGGAGCGACACAACAGGAGCGGATTCGTGACCAGCTTGAATACGGCCGATACAACTCTCAGCACGATACAATACATGGAAAGGTTTGTGCTACAGTGTCGTCAATTGATACCAATCATGTCAGATCGGCACCTAATTAAGAAGTTAGCGCGGCATTACAATAGGGAAATACAAGTAGCCGTCGTAACAAGAGGAATAACCACGATTAATAATTTTGAAATCCTACTACGAGAATACATGAATGTATCAAGTCGCGCACATAATGACGCTCAAAAGACAGAAGAACGTGGACCCAGAAAGGTCAACGAACACAACTTTCCCAAGCCGAAGCAATGGAGCGATGAACAAAGGCGAGGGTGGCGAAAAGATTATGTAACTAAGCCGAAGGCTGAGAGCGGGCCGCCAGTCATAAATTCGTTAGTTGTTGACAGCCAGGCGTCAGGTAGCAAAGGCAATGGGGGAGGAAACACGAAAATGAACAGTAATTGACAACTAAGTGGGTCAATGCTCCCCTCTGTTTACCAACAGACCGAGTGGTTTAACGGAATCGACACCAAAATAAATACTTTGTTTCCAGACTTACGTCACGAACTCTTGGAAGAACCAGAAAAGAACATTAACATATCGTTTGTAAAAACTCCCGAGTTAAGTATTCGCATCAATAAAATAAATATAACCGCCTTAATTGATACGGGCAGTGCCATTAATGCCTTATCGGAAGAATGGTATAAAAATAATAAAGATAAAATCGGCCAACACGAAATACTTAGCGTGAATAACACTACGATAATTAGCGCCATGGGCAAACGGTCTAAGAACGTTAGAAAACAGATATTTTGTGAAATTCACGTCAATAATAATGTTAAATATGATTGTGTGTTTTTAATAGTCCCAGGACTTGCGCGAGAGTGTATCCTCGGAATGCAATTCTTGAAACAAACGCATAGTAAAATACATATCAAAGGAAACAACATACAAATGAAGACCGATGTAAATACTTTCGATAATGAAGAATCTTACGAATTACCGTTGATGGAAATCAAGGAAGAGGTTGACGACATTGACGGGAAAATTTATAAAAAATTCAAGGAAATGGAAGACGCAGACGCCACAATGGGACGACAGCTGGAACAACTGTTATACAGGTATCAAGATGTGTTTGATGAGAGGCCAGGACGCATCCGTGGGTATGAACATCACTTCACAGTATGCGATAAAACACCGTATCTGCAGAGAGGCTGGCCCGTGCCAATAAAATATTACCAAGCCGTACAAACTGAAATTAAAAGAATGATAAATTACGGAATCATTGAACGTACACAAAGCCCTTATATTAACCCCCTGATGACTGTCGTTAAGCGAGATGGAAGGGTTCGGTTATGTTTGGATGCGCGGAAGATAAACAGCGTGACTACGCCTGACTACGAGGGACCACCCCCAATCAACGAGATCTTGGCAAGGCGTAGCAACATCCGCGTAATGTCTACCATCGACCTGACCAGCAGCTTTTGGCAGATACCATTGGCAGAGTCATGTCGAGACTACACCGGCTTCCTACATGAAGGCAAGTGTTATAGGTTTCGAGTGATACCTTTTGGGCTCAGCACAAGTCTTGCCAGTTTAGCATGTGGATTGGATCACGTCCTAAGGGAAGATGTGAAGAAAAATATCATTGTTTACGTGGATGATATTTTATGCTTCTCCGAAAATGAACATGACCACATTAAACACTTAACAAATCTGTTAGAGAATTTTAAAGAGGCAAATATGACAATAAACCGAGAGAAATCACAGTTCTTTAGGAAACAAATTCAATACCTTGGATACTGCCTCACCACTAGTGGAATTAAAACTACACCGGAGAAGGTAGCAGCTATACAAAACTTTCCGTCGCCCAAAAATACGAAACAACTTAAAGGTTTTTTAGGCCTCACAAACTTTTATAATAAATTTACCTCCAAGTATGCAGAGTACACCCAACCGCTGTTGAAACTACTTCAAAAGGGTCAGAAATTCAAATGGGATTCAATTATGGAGGAGCACTTTAAAAGGGTGAAAACATTATTCATAGATACCGTTATGTTGAAGTTTCCCATAACAGGAAAACGTTTTTACTTGCAGTGTGACGCCAGCAACTATGCGTATGACGGTCAATTATACCAGATCGACGACAATGGAGAGGTCGCTGTAGTAGCATTTACAAGTAAAACGTTCAAGAACGCAGAAAGGAATTATTTTTCCACTGAAAGGGAACTCCTTGCAATAGTCCAATGTTTACAAAAATTCAGGATTTACATTATAGGGCAGCCATTAACCATCATAACTGACAACAAAGCTTTAACATTCTTACAGAAGTGCCACCTAAACAATACAAGGATCACAAGATGGATCTTGAGTATCCAGGAATATAATTTCGAAATACAACATTGTAAGGGCAAGGAGAACGTGGTTGCAGATACCCTCAGTAGATACCCTCAATACATACCCAGAGGACCATAAAGGGAATGACGAACTGGAGGAAAGGTATGAATATTATATTAACGGTATTGAAGTAAAGTTAAATAAAGTTGTTGCAGAAAAATTACGTAACATAGGGCGAATCCAAAGTATGAATGAAAAAGTGGCGACATTAGTAAATAAACTCCATGAAGGAACTGATGACAACACAAATAAGCACTACAAGGTTATTAATAATAAATTGTACCGTAAAGTTAAGGGAAATTGGAAACTGTATATATCCAAAGAAATCCGAACTGAATTAATTAAAGAAATCCACCAGATTTATGGACACACGGGTACAAAGAAAACGATGCAATTATTGAAGGAGTGCTTTACTATGGACGCGATGTGTAAAACAGTTAGTCAGATAATAAAATCCTGTGACGTCTGTGAGAAATGTAATGACGGCGGAAATATGATCATAACAGGGGAGACCCGACCAATTGTAAGAAAAAACGAGGGAGAGTTGATCAGCCTTGATTATTATGGGCCACTCCCTATGTCCAGTGGTGGTGTCAAGTACCTGTTGGTCATAGTTGACAACTTTACCAAATTTGTGGAGTTGTACGCACTACGTCGAGCCACGACAAATGTCACCTTAAAAAGGATCCAACAGTATATTAAGGATCACGGCAAGCCAATCAACATTATGACTGATAATGGAACCCAGTTCACGTCAAAAAAATGGACACGTGGTTTAGAAGAATTGGGAATAAAGCCAAGATTCACTGCGATTAGAAACCCGTGTACGAATATTGCGGAGCGTTGAAACCGGCAACTGGGGAATCTGTTCAGAGTGTTTGTGCGAGAAAAGCATACTAAGTGGGCATCTTGCATTAAAATCATAAAAACCTGCCTGAATGAGACATATCAAGAAACAATAAGGATGACACCGTATGAAGCCCGGTTCGGAAAGAAGTCGACCAGAGATTGGGAGAAATATGTGGATGCATCTGTGGTTAAGAACGAAAAGGTAGATCTCAGCAGGCGTATGAAAGATCAACTACTACATAGTAGACTATGTATATATATCAACTACACTACTACGACCCAACTACATATTAAAATGAAAGGAAGTAAGCAGGCTAACAGGATTAATAAATCAAAGGGTATAACGAAGTTCAAGGTCGGAGATCAGGTGCTGATACGCACATATAAACACTCCAACGCGACACAGAATATAATTGGAAAGTTTTGTGCTCTCTACGAAGGACCATATAGGGTCGTGAAAGAAATTGGAGGTGCCACATACGTGTTGCAAGAGGACGGAAAGAAGGTAGTCCGGGGAATATTTAATACAAGACAATTGAAACTTTATCATTCATATTGCTTAGGGGAATGATCAATTGCCTTGTATAAAAGAGAAATGTTATATTAAAATTTATGTAAATATTTATAGTCAACTACTGAAGTATGAACTATCAGTATAAACGAATCAATTTTGTGTCATAATAAATTAGTAAGATAGTAGTTGGTAGTAATAAGGAAATTCTGTGTGCTATTATAAACTAAGTGGCAATAAATTGCTAACATAAGGTTGGATTTGACTATAATTAACATTGTATATTAATATGATAGTATAACCATATGAATGATTATTATTATCAATTTTGTAATTGTATCTATTTTATTGCTCAATGTTAACAAAAGTATATGTACATTAAGCAAAATTAACTCAAAGATATAATATGAAAACGGAATTAATTTAATGAAAGGGGAAACTAATTTAGGTAGTAAATTGTTGTGAAGCAAATTCGATATCCATGTATAGCTTTAAGAATGTATAAAAACTTTGTAAATTGGACAAGTAAAAAACTTTGTAAATTGGACAAGTAAGTAAAATATGTGTATAGTTAATAACACTAAGTTAATATTCATAATATATGTTAGTATCTTTGGACAAACAGCCAGAGACACATAAAGTCAATCGTGATTCTAATTTGTGATTATTGTTATATTTGTAATGAGCATATAATTTAGTTTTTTCGTATTTGTATGAAATATTGATTAAATTAAAATAATATGTAGCGGCAATAAATTCATAGATAAGGTAGCAATAAAATGTAAAATTTTTAAGCTCATAAATGTAAAAATGGATTCATAAAAGGGGGATATCAGCAATAAATTCAGTATAGGGACCAAAATGCCACCAGACAGTAGGTCAACCCAAGAAGATGACACTTCTGCTACACCCTATTCATGGAAAGATGAGCACTGAAGAATACCAGAGATAACGGGCGTGAATTTGGCTCCATTTTGATCCGGAAGATTGATCAATCGACCCAAATTGGGGACAATTATAACGATAAAATTTCTAAATAAAATGTTTTTGTAAGTGAACGTTGTAACTAGGGTTGCTGACAACTATACAAAGATATACGATGGC
Organism: Magicicada septendecula; assembly: GCA_034769895.1. Lineage (NCBI taxonomy): Eukaryota > Metazoa > Arthropoda > Insecta > Hemiptera > Cicadidae > Magicicada > Magicicada septendecula. The sequence continues at coordinate 331,704,648 of CM068376.1, forward strand.
TCGGTAACATGTGTAGTCCAAGACAAAGGAAGACAGGGTGTAGGAAAACAATGCCTCTGTCGCAGCAGCTGTTCGGTTAAGCGAATTGCGGGTGACGCGCAATGACCCAAGAGAAACAAAGGCGAAATGTATCGCTAAGAAGAGACAAAAGATCGCTGACAAGGCGACATAGCGACGCTATCCAAAAGACAATTAGCCACATGCGTTGAGCTGCACACCAAACGCAGTGTTACATTGCTACAATAGACAGGAAAGCCCGGCTTGAGTGACGACAATACGTTTGCACAATGAACGAACGGCGGGACGTCCAGCTTTACTAGAAGGGTACGCGGCGAAGGAAGTCTTGGAGAGCAGATGCAGCAGCTGTCTGGAATACTCGGAATTGACCACAATCGTCGTGGGAGCGGCTAGGAGAAACTAGTAGACAATACGAGCATTGGTCACGGTTAAGAAGCAGTACACGTGTTGAACAAAAGGGCAGATGAGAGGGCCTCACATCAATTAAAAGCACTTTGTCCAAAAAGGACAAGACGCCAAAATACAAGGGTGATAGACAGGCGTTAAATTGGTCATCCGACTCAAACGATGGGTGGAGCCAACCAGGAACTTGTAAGGGTAGGGAAGAAGGAAGCCTATCAGAGTCGAGAATTGAGGAGAACGTTCCTACAAGAAGTGGTTGCCAAGGAAACGAGCTGGAGGAACGAATAAAAAACGAAGCCAGAAAGAAATCTAGAGCGTTAAGGCGGAGTTTCCACCAGAAAACAAACGAAAACCAATAGAAACGAAGAAGTTGAGAAGTCGAGTGGGAAGAAGAGTTGGTAGTGGGATTTTTGGGGTATAAACTAGAGTGTTGACCGCGAGCGGGGGGCTTAAGTTTTATTCTTATACCGGAGAGTATGTTCTCTTAGAGTCTGAAGTCTTGTTTCATAAATCAGAGAGTATGAACGCTGGAGTTGTATATCGGAAGTCTTGTATCGGAAGTTTTATATTTTATATCTAATAGCCGAAGTCGAGAGTCAGATATCAAGAGTCGTATAATTTATATATCGGAACTGACGGGAGTGCGGATGCCGTAATGGAGAAAAGTCGTATCGGTTGAAGAATCGGTGTGAGTTTATAAGTACGAACAGTCGAGAATCGGAAGCCGGTAATGGAACTTAGTTTTTTTTAAAGACATGACGAAGTATAACTAAAATCGACTAAGTTGGTCGCCTTGAGTTAATATTATTATCAAAGACGTTAATCGGAGCAGAAGTGCGGTAAATGTGTAAGAGATAGACAAAATGCCGAAACAGTGATAGCAAAAGAGGACCGGTAGAGAACTAATTACGGTCATGAAATTAGAGACAATAATAATTATGAACACCATTAAATATAAACAAATGGCGTGTTAACAAAGTAAATCCGAGGGAAAACAGTGCGAATAAAAAGCACAGAGCATACAACACTTAGTATATTGCAAAAAATCCTCATCATACTCAGAATAATGTAATGACACTTGAGTAGAAACAATTCAGCAAAATTTAGAATTATCAAATAACATGTACTAAAATTCGAAAGTCCAATCACCAGAACTAAACCAAAAGTTATATATATATGTCGGAGTGCGAGAAGAGAAGTGATAAGTGCGAGTGCATTCTACGAGGTGATAATGCCAGCCGCAAGGACTTCCAGAAACCTGGAGAGACAAGGAAACAGGATGACAGCGCAGAGGACTTTTCGCCATAGAACGGATTAACATACATCAAGTAAATTTTATATTCATGCACTGTTAATTAAGTAAAACACTGTCTGTTCATCTGAAAGAACTCATAAGTAATAATATTTAAAGAAAGTAATAACTAGTAGCTAGTCAGGGTAAATTCATATGACAACTATTAGTGATGATAGTAATTGATATCCAATCTTCATGAATCCATTTATTAAGAATTGTTTAATATAGAATAAAATGTATAATAATGATGGTCAAAGTCTAATAAGTATCTATATGAAGAGTATAGGAAATTGAGCAAGTGTTAACAAAATAATAAATGCTAGATTGATGTAGCCACTAAAATTGCAGGATATATCTTGTATTTCTTTTCAGGAGATTAAGTAAGTGACGTCAATGCTATTAGTTGTAATAAATTAAGTAAGTTACATCAATGCTATTAAGTATACTTAATAAATTAAGTTAACCTTGTAAAGCCTTGTGTATGTTGTAAATTATTTGAATACACCTAAAGATTAAAAATTAGTATAGGACATCAAAGAAATTGAACAACGACTTCTAAAACAATAATTTAATATTACATAGGTATACGTAATCAATAACAAACACAACAAATTATTATTCTATTTCACGCTTCACCTAGGAAGCTTAAGAAGATTTTAAATTACAGTTACATACTCAATAAATTGTGTATTAGTTAACAAACCAATTAATTAACATCAAAAACTTTATTAGTTATATTTGATGCCCACACATTTGGCGCACACATATAATTGTTCAACTTGGCACCACAACAAGGTGGGAATTAATTAAATAGAGTCATTAATTAATAAATTAATTAAATAAAAGAGCAATAAACACCTTTATTGTTATATTTGGCGCCCACCGCTGGGCGTAAAAGGGAACTACTCAATTTATTGTTATAAATTCGTTTTCGGAACCGTACTAAATACTTTCATGTATCATAATAAACATCTGTCTTCCTTTTTTCAGAACTGGTAGCCTTAAAAAGTAAAACAATTTTAATTTTTTTAATCGGATTAATTTATTCACTTATTTTACAGTCGAATATTTTTCTGGTGTTTTTAGTAATTAATAAATTTAATTAGAGTATAATTATTGTCGTCCTTTGGGACTTGTTGTTAATGGAAATAAAACGCACTATATGAAAATGAGAGCAGCTCAGGCAAGAAGGGAACCCATAACTTAGAGCTGGATAATTACACTTTTAGTGGTGTAGATAGGTTTGTATATCTTGGATGAGAACTCAATGAGGAAAACAAAATCTCACAAGAAATATCATTATAAATCACATTTATAATATCATTATAATATCACAAGAAATAATCTTATAAATAATAAACATTATTAATAATCTTCGGTCACGATATCACTCATTATTAAATGTTTTTTTCTTATACTACACGGTGTTACACACATTTAAAACCCTCTTACATTTAGACATGTTAATAATCTTAATCTAGACATTTATTTCATTTGATTTACTAACACAAATAAAATTAAAATGTAATTTGAATTGAATTCTTTTACTTCAGATCTGACCTCAACTCGCTCAGTCTATACCAATGTTTAAAAATTAAATTTAAATTTATATTAATTACTTTTAGACTGGCATTTGTTTTATATTCATAATTTAAATTATTCTTTTCTATAATGCAAATATCAAATCAATTTAAGTATTTACTTTGATAAACAAATCTACTCTCTCAACTTTAAATTCTTTTTTTCTTATTTCTTTATATGCGATCGCTCATTCTTACGACTAAACATTTATCTACATTTCTAAAATATTATTTCTAATTATAACTTTTTTCTTTTGTTTTAATTTATTGTCTTTTGATATAGTCTTTATGAGCTCTTTTAAAAAATCATTTATAAATGCATTATGCATGTCACCTCGAGTTTTGATGATCTTACGACTTATTGACGGGGTCCAGCTTTGTCCAGAGTTGGTTTTCCATACCTCCTGGCTTGGCGTGGTTCTGGATATGTCCAGAGTCCAGCGTCGTTCTCCTGCAGTGTGTGGTCCGTCTCAGAGAATTGCTATCTGCTGCAAGGTGGATCTTAAACGTCGGTTAGGCGTCAAAAAACATCGTCTAACATCCAGCATCCCTTGTCGCTCTGGTAGCTTCTCCGTAGATACTCTTTGTAGACTTACACGGTCCCGGTACTTTACGCTTTCCGAAATATTGTCAACCTAATTGTTGAACGTCTTATTAGTTCGTTAATGAGATTTGAAAAAATGAAACTGTTCTGCCGACGGACAGCATGTCCGACTGCAACTGTGTTTTGAAATGAAGAGAAGGATTTTCAGTAGAACCCTTAATTTATACCCTCTTGAGATTCCGCGCCTGTTGGCTCCGAAATCGTCCTGTCGGTACCTGCAGATCACATGATACCCCCCACTCACGAACCTTTTCATATATTTGCAACTATTAGCAAATAGCAATGTTTTGCACGGAATCGAGATAGCACAAATCATAGCTACTTCGATTAAGCACTCACTATATTAATTTGAGTGTCTTCTGGTAATTTGCGTATTTTTTGGCACGTTTATTTCGCACTGACTTCGCGTAGCGTGTCCTATTAACGTCATTTTTTCACTGGGGATAACTATAAAATTTACACACACTTTGGTGCCTTTTTTTGTTTATAAACTAATTAGTTTTCACACAGTGAATTAAAATAATTATTTTATTAATTACTTGGGGCGGGTAGCTGAGATTCCTGTCTGTACATGCATCACTAACCCACACAAGATACACGCGTAACACACATACAATCGAGCAGGTGTTCCTTGCCTGTCGGAAGAGGTTAATTTCTCCCCTAATCTAACAATGAAATATTTTTACAATCTCAGACCTGTCCATTTACCCTTAACTTATAACAATTCTACAAATTTTATATTTATTCAAATCAATACCTAATACAGCATATGGCTGTATCGTTGCAATATATACACATACAATATATTACTGTTTCCGTTCTCAGCTTAATCCTGATGTAAACAAATAGGCGTGGTACATCTGAAACACTATTTGCTACATGAATTAGAGGCGTGTCACTCTGACAGAAGCAGTACAGACAGGGTACATATAATATTGATACTGTATAAAAACGCGTAAATTGTAATAATTTGTCCTGGTCTAAGTAAATTTGTGCGACAGTGTCAGATCGACAGTGAAACATTCTATAACACCAGTTAATGGCTTTTTTAATTAACCGTTTAAATATCGCAACAAACAAAAGTAAAGTTTATTTTAAACGAAAATATAAGATGTGATAATTACCAGTGCACTCAGTACTATCACTTGCTGTCAGAGAGTAAATTCAATGCTTTCCATATCTGTGTCTGAACGTGTCATCACTTGAGTCAACGTTATTATTGATAAGATTGTTAATTGTGGATAACGACAGCGGTAATTTGTGCCAGTTGCCAAAGCTTATCATCTTACTTGATTATATGTTGCATACAATGACTCGACTTGTCCGATGTTGTTTCATTTACTGCCTTCTCAATAAATTGCTGTAAATCAAGCAGCTAATGTTGTGTTGTGACGGCAACATATCCTTTCAACTGGCTCCATATTAATTAAATACTATTCAGAATACACTGATAAGGAAGTCTTAACACGACGATTTAAGTGGCAAGATAACTCTCATATGAATATACAGACATTCTGCACATGCGCGTAATAGCCTACATTACTGTGTGAACAGTGTCAACGCCCCTGACCAATAGCGTTTCAGATATTTGCTACGTAGGTTTGTTTACATCAGGATTAAACTAAGAACGGAAAGAGTATAGTTAACGATATATGAAAATAAACCTACTTGCAGTGTATTTATTTGAAGATATTACATGAAAAAATGAAATAAAACGGTGTATTTCAATTCGTATGTATCATTTTGTAAATTTCATTCATTCATAAAAATATTAACTTAAAAAATAGAATTTTCTATATCAGGTATGTAGTGTATTAAGGCCAGCCAGTGTCTTATACTCGTGCTTGTGAGACAATAGGGTACTGTAAAAGCGCGGAAAACAATAAATAGGCCTATTAAGTTTTACCGCAATTATAGTATTATTAATTACCGCTATTAAGTTAGCACTTTACAGTACTAACACTTACAAATGGAGCCACACTACCATACCCATGAGTTAGTGATATGAATGTAAATGTAGTCACTTAAAAAACACCAGATAGGTTAAAAAACCTAAATCAACCAAATGTAACTTATATCATACTCAAATATAAGTCTAATCAAATTTGCTGTTACACCTGGTAAGACAATACCCTTACGCAGCAAACGTCCCTATGTCCTATGAGAAAATTAATATAGATATGTCCGCAAAAATGTAAGAACATGAGCGTAATCAACATACAAACACACACACACGTATATACTTATGAAATATACAGATTACAAATTGAAACAGACCTATAGGTTTTACGAAATATAATATATACAATAGATAACAGGTCTATTAGTGGACCTATGTAAAATAAAACGTAAAATAATAATGCTTATTATTATTATAGGCCTAATAGCAAAATTAAATGATACATTATTACTTAAATTTTTTACTTTAAGAAAAATTAAGTAAAAGTAGGACAGGTAAATTATGTAATTAGAATTTTTAATATACTGTCACGCTCTAGCGTAAGAAGTTGGCACTAATGTATTGTGTTGTAGGCCTACGTGCTGTGAACAGACTTCACTTTGACTCCATGTGTTAACAGTGTGCGCAGGATTTTGTAGTCATGGATCAAGTTACCATCGGTAAGTTGAACAAGCTTTTTATTTTCATCTGTATTTTCCTGTAAAGCTTTACAAACGTTTTTACTAAATTTTATTATTCGTCTTATTTACTCTCGCGAATTGATTTTACTGAGTTACGAAGAAATAATAGGGATTATTAAGCATTTACGGCTAGATGCGGCATATTCAGTTTAAACACGTTACATTGTTGAAACAGTTAAATTCAATTGTAGAGGCCTTTTCAAGGTTTGCATTTTTAAAATGTAAACCGTGAAATATGCATTAGTTTAATGAATTCTAGTGTATGGTAAGCGCCAAGTTAGCGACAAGCCACCACAGAGAATCATCGTCGTCGTCAGATCACGGCATTGGTTAGGTGATGTATAATACCTGGATCGCGGGATTTCTGGCCAAGTGACGGCAGAAAACTGTTCGAAGCCGTTAATAACTGCCCTAAGTTGTTTGACGCTAAGTTACCACGTGTATTATTAAACGAGTCACGTGGTCAGTATTGGACTTGCTTTGACGCTTTACACTTAAGTATTACGTTTGCGATAGTTCTGCTTAAAATTTAATCTTGTGAACATTTTATTATTATAACAGTTTATTTTTACTCTTGACGTAACCTATCTCTTAAATAATAATTGGCCTGTCTAAAAATCTAGTATCAATCGGGTATAGCCTATACGTTGATAATGTTACATTGGATGGAATAAATTCTAATAAAATTCTAACTGCTGTTTCTTAATAGCAGTTATAAAACTTTGGTGCCAGCTATCCGAAACGCCCTATTTATTTATTTTGTTGTTGTTGTAAAGATACTTAACCTCTCAATACTTAAGCTGGTAAGGGCAGTATAGTGTCTAATCAAGGAGTTATAGATTTTAAGTATATTAAACGATTAAATATTATTCTGCAAAAAGAAAAAAGTTTAAAGTTTGCTAACAAATTGTCAGCTATTCGCATATTTTATGAAAAACAAAAAATGAATATGAAAATAGCACCACAAACACTAAGCGCAATATAGTGTTTATTGTATAAAAACCTTGTAGAGTTTATTGGAACCAAACGTACCACTGGGTTTATTCGAATACTAAATGCATTGGTCTATTACTGCAACAGTAGGGATCCTTATGGGAAACCTACTAAACGGCCCATTAAAATCTTAATGCGGGCCGTGACACAAAAGTGTTAGAATAATGCTTTAAGTATTTAAATAGTTTTAAATGGTAATGGTATTCCAATATTAAAACACAAAGAGAAACCTTTGCGCTGGGATTTATCACAAATATTCATTCTATAAAATGTTTTTTATTGTTTTATTGAATGAGTTACAGTATAAGTAGGCCTATGTTATGACACAGATTTTCTCAAGACCACTTGGAGCTGTTGTTTTCTTATATTAGATCCAGCGGAATACATAATAGCAATTCCTGTGTTAAACAGTTTCAATGGGCCTTGAGTAAACTTATGTTCAGAACCGGTGTAGAGGCATCTATCAGAAGTAATTGTTTACATTTTGATTTCATCGTGTACAGCCAAGCTTAATCGTGACTTTGCAGAAGTAGAAGGAGATTTAAATTAAACTGATAATGAATAAATTAAAAATTTTAAGGGAATTATCAATATGGTTAAAGACGTTAGCTCATACTGTAAGGATAATATCCTGTGTTATCTGTGTGGCTTTACTGTAAAAAAATTATTTCGAAATTAAAGTGTGATGAGTATTAATTTTTCGATAACACGTAACAATAACTTGGGCGTTTACAATCATTTCACTGACTTTTTGTTAAGCGAAAAATTTATTAGTGCGTCATCAGACGTGTTAAAGATCGTAACATTTATGTATAATTTGTTTATTAGATCAGGTGGTAAGCTTAATACCGAAAAGAATGATTGTATCAGTTTGTAAAAATTTTGCCAGCACAGTGTTTAAAAAAAGGAATTTCAAACAACTATTTTTCCAGAAAACAGCCATGAAATTAAACTTGTTAAATTAATAGGGACATTATTTTATAAAATCTTGTGTTATGATATTGCTAACGATAGTACCTCTGCAGCTATATTCTTTAAACTTGGTGTCCGCCAAATGTTAAATAAATTTGTCTTGATCAGTAATGTTTAATATAAGCATGTTCATGTAATAAATATGTAGCCAATTAAGTAAAACGAATATTAATATAAATTAACGTTGATATTTTAATATTTCGACTTTAGGTGAGAAGATTAAACCCAGCTAAATGATGTCAATAATCATTTTTAAATTTACGATCGACTTCTTTTATTCTTTATTTTCCTTATTTTAAATATTTTTTTCGTCTGAAATTACATTAGTGGCTTCAAAATTAACTGTTTATAAACAAGTATTTATGAACGCAACAGAACTTAGCGATAGACTAAATGTATATGCCCCTTCTCATAAGTCTGCTTGTATTATAATCACAGTAGATATGTAATAATCGTGGTGTTAATAACTTACACTCATAGTCTAATTTTCAACCTCGTATTGATATACCATAAAAATAACATTTATTGTATTTTCGGTGCCGACGGATATTAAGATGTCACTGATGATTAACAAATAGCAGTTGAGGCACAATTTACAGTTCCGATAATATATATTTTCCAGAGTACATTACTCTAACATCACCCAAAGAATTGAATGCTTAGCCTGCTCAGTTGAACGTTCATATCAAATTTCTTACTTTGTATTCTTGAATAAAAATGTTATAGGCTATTAATTTTAAGCTATTAATATTAATGACGGACCTATTAAATAATTCAGAGGATTTAAACCTCTTAAATCTCTGCAACTTCATCATTGGTATCCAATAACTCGCTAATTCGTCACGGCGGCATGCGTTTAGTTTATGAAGGTCTCATTAACCTCCAAGATCCCTCCTCATTTCTTTGTTTGTTGTTGGGCGCCCAATATCTATGCATGTCATAAAAATCTGTTGTGAAGGAGAATTTTTCTCCTAATAGCATGAAATAATAAACAGATAACAGGCCTAATTCTATTGACTATATTATGTATAATGTATCTCCATAGCCTACTGTCCCGTTTCACCGACCCCCGTTAAGAATTTAACGGCCGGTAAATCACGCGTTAAGGATGTAACGAAAGATAACCGGTTTCACGAAGCTCAGTTAAAGGTATCGGCAGCTAAAAGCGTCGGTTAACTTAACGTGAGATTTAACAAACTAACGGGCCGTTAAAACGATTAGAGCTAACATTAAAATTACATTTGGTGTCATTTACGTAGACCTACGTTATGTTTTTCGAGTGTCGTTCGTGTAACGTAAATAAAATATACCCGCACATATTAGTTTGGTTTCTATAATCAAAAAATTTGTTTTATCTGTTTTCTGTCCTCTCATTATAGGCCTACAATTTACATTATTTTCGAATGTTGCGTATAAGTATACAAGCTATTGTGATTAGCAAAACTGGATCAGAGAGAAAATTTGTACTCTTAAATAATGTTGGTATTAAAATTTATTCTAACGAAGACAAAAGCAAATCTCACCGGTAATAGAAATAGCTCTACCGGTTTTCATCATTTGAGTGAGTGAAAATTTGTAGACGCAAATAGGCTTTCAAAAAAAGTTACTCTCAGAATCCTTGAAGGATTGACTTTACACAGGAATATCCTCAATAAAAGGAATAAAACATAAAAAGGAATGAAACATTACATATACACTTGACAAATAGAAAATAGTGAAACAGGAACGCCGTCCTAGACGTAGTAGGCGTATATTTTTTCAGCCTATTTGAAGCAAAATAGACACTTCACGGTAGCATAGGCCTAATCGTGTTAACGAGACTTTTACTAATCGGTTCCAAACGGGCATTGCTGAAACGGCTATTAAGTCAACGGAAGTTAAATATTATAGTAACTAGGGAAACAAACATAAAGTCTTTGCAATAAGGCGCCACCTTCTTGACTTTATTCTTAATTATTTCCCTTTTGAATGTATAGCGTATCACGTAACATCCTTAGCAGTACTTTGAGTACATTATGAAACTTGCCTTCTTTTTACTTCCATGTTCCATAAGAAAATAAATGGAAGGTGATGGCGAAAAAAATCGTGTTCGAGATAAGGGCTGATTCTGATTGTGCTACCCTCAAAACATGAAGGAAAGTCATTTTCCGAAAAGTGTCTGTGTCTGTGTGTGTGTGTAGAAATTTTTCTATGGAAAACGATAACTGCCGCAAATTCAAACAGATTCTTATATTTTTTTACACACACCTCAAAATTATAGAGAGCTCAATGCCTATTGATTTTGGGGAAAATCGGTTAAGGAGAAGGGGTAGTTTACCTGCAACGTTTTATGTTTTAACAAGAGTAATTTTTTTTATGACGAAAGATAAGTGCCGTAAATTCAAACGGAATCAAATAATTTTTTCCATATATGCCTGAGTTGTAGAGTAATTACGGCTCATTGATTTTGGTAAAGATCAGTTGAGGGTAAAGGACAGTTTACCTGCAACGTTTTACGTTTTAACAAGAGTAAAGTAGGCTACTTAATTTTGATAAATAAAGTACCTGAAAAGAAGGTCATAGTAGATGGTGGTAGATGAAATATCTATAAACGAATAGGGTAGTTGAAGGGGTTAGGGGTAATTTTCTATAAATGAAAGTTATAGTTGAAGGGGAGGGGTTGATTTTTTTATATGTGTACTACGTTATCGGCAACAAAGAAGTAGTTTGTTGTTAAAATTCCTTCCCGGGTTGTTTGGCCGTGGTCCAATGTTTTCTGCAAAACCAGACGTTCCGGCAATGCTATCCACTGCCATCATAAGTGGAAATCGAGTGTGCTAACCTGAGATGGTATACGTTAGTGACCACAGCACTGTGGTTAAGGCTGAAGAAAGAAGTAGTTTCTATGGAAATATTTCATTTCGAAAAAGATTTTAAATATACATTTTTGAACATGGAAGTCATGTATGGTTCTCCATACCGATATTTTATGAGACGTATAAGGCCTACTTGAATTCAACGAACGTTTTGTATTTGTTGTCATTGAAAACTGTGGCTCTTCACATCTTTTTTTTATCAACTCTTCTCGAAATTTTGTAATTTACATTTCCTTGTTCTGTATCTTGTTCAAAAAAATTAGCGAATTTGCCAGTGTAGTGCCAAATACACAGCAATTTTATAGTACTACTCTCCTGTTCTTCTGAGGCTTGTGTATACGACGACATCTGATCTGAAGTATTAGTTGCTGATTTCCATTTATTATATCTTGTAATCATTATTCTTTTGTAACTCGTTGAGTTTCCTGCAGGTCTCCCATGTAATATCTTCAAATAAATACACTGCAAGTAGGTTTATTTTCACGTGACGCACGTTTCACAGAAATTATTCTGTATCTTCAGATACAGAATGATTCCTGTGAAACGTGCGTCAGGTGAAAATAAAATTACTTGCAGTGTATTTATTTAAAGATATTAGTAATCATTGTAGAGTTATCCCTTTCTTTTCTCAAATGTGTTTGTCACTTCACTTCGGAAGCAGGGGTGCCGATCGTCCCAACCCCTATGACGCGCTTCCAATTTTATAAAAAATCCCCCCTTTTTCTGACAAGACCCTTTTCTCTCCTTTACAGTAAAATTTCTTACCTAATTGACAAAGGCCGGGGCTTTCTAACTCAAAATTTTTACAAAATATTACCTTTTACCGAAACGATATATTGATTGTAGGTAGTTATAAACTAAAAAAATAAGGATTTCTAATAATAAATCACAAATTAATATTTTCAGTAAAACGTGATTTGTTTTAAAATACAAATACTCTATGACTTTATTGAAAAGTTATTTAGTTTTACAACTTAAACGTCTCACTTAAATATGTTTTTATCGATAAGATGCTATAAAAATTTTAGTCTGTTTTTGGACCTTATCGTAGTGTATTAAAATGTAGCAGAAAGCAAGATAAATAAAAAATATAAACACAAAGTTCTATTGCATGCGGTACTTTATTAATAAAAAAATAAAATGTATTTCAAAATTACATTATCATAGGCCTAATATGAACAGTGTAAGTTCGTATCTTTTTGGATACCGGCCTATGAATCAGGCATCACTTCCATGCCGAGCATTGGTTGTGTCAATGAACGGCAGTGACTGTAACAAAGTACGTCTGTTATCCCTAACTAGATTCGGCGGCACAGTTCTCTTAGGCCTATATGTTCCTCAGCTTCCTTTTCGACGTTCGGCATTCTCAGTGCTTGCCATAAGCCGCCACACGGTGACACCTTAAACTCGATCTGTAGCCTGTTTGAAGCATCGAGTAGAAGACTAGATCCTTTTTTCCGTGCACACCGCGCCTACAGCCCGATCGAAAAAGTCAACTGGGTAGATTTATTGTGCGTCTGATACGTGTCCGTTATAAGTTTTTTACAGTTTTGTAAAGTTGGGGAAGATTTTTCATACAATAGTAAAAAAAAATCCCCCCCAAAAATTGTCTAAATGTCGCCAATGGCGATACGATACCCCCCCCCCGTAGGCACCCCTGCTCGGAAGTACGCTTGGTAGAGATCTCGTTTTTAACCCGTTTATCATGCCAATTCAGCATAAGAATTCAATGAGAATGTACTAATGGCATTACATTTCCTACATTGATTTTTTTTGGACGTCACTCACTTACTTCGGATTTCCTTTACGATTGCCAAGTAAAGTACTCAAGAGGTGGCGTTTTCTGTATAACTGTCGGTTACAGATTCCAGACTGGAATAGTATTTGTCTGCTACTATTGTAGGCCTACTTCCAGCAACTTTTTGCCAGAAAAATTAATACACTTCTAGGTGCTGCCTCATCAGGGCCTCTTTCCCTTCCTGAAATTGTCCGAATACAACTTTACACTGTACTTAGTTGTTTTATTTGGAATAGCCCTATACTGGTTTATAACCCTCTGCCTCTGTATGGAATTAGCGACTCGTCTACGCGCACAATTCTTTCCCGGTTATTATAAAATTTCGTACTGACCAGTGTAGCCTAATATAGCAACAGATTGTACTTGTGCTAAATTAGAACAGGTGGATAGGTACGAATATTTAGGTGCTACAGTGGATAGTTAAATCACATGGAAAACTCACATAAACGATATAAGGCGAAAAGTAGCACCCCAAAATTTGATTTCTTAAAAAACGTGTGTCCGCTAAATATTATTAAAAATATTTATTTCGCTTTAGTTCATTCAAAATAGACATAGCCTATGGAATTGGTTGTTGGGGAATATCATATTCGTGTCCTGTATTAACCTTTGAAAAACATTATATTCGAATTCTGCTAGGGAAAAACGTAAGGCATAACTCATTTCCTTTGTTTCAGAATATTAAATATTTACCTTTAAGACATATATAGGCCCTATATATAAAGTATTTAAAATATATGTCAATATAAGTGGTTATTATGGGAAAATGAACGTTCGACAACTAAGCCGTGGCAATGAAACTATTTTGATACCTTTAGCTAAAAAATATATAAAAAAAAGTTTATTTATGTTTTGTGTCGTTGATTCTATAATCGTTTACTATCAACATAAAAAATAAAAAACAAAATGATTTTTCTCAGACACTTGAAATCTTGGCTAACGAGTAGGTGTCGGCTGAGTACCTTCATCATCCTGCATATCGTTAACAATAATTTTAACCACACGAAATGCTATCATTAACAGAAAAAATTTAATTCATGTTGTTATTTTATTTGTAAAGAGTATAGCTAGATGTATTTATGATGCAAAAGTATTCATGATTTGTTTATTACTAAAAATTTTTAACAATGATCATAATGATTTCATTTTACTTTGCAAAGGGTATATCAGATTTAGCTGAATATGGAAGTGTTGATTTTATGTTAAAATTTATATGATAACTGCCAAGTAATAGGTTAATTATCTAATAATATTAATAATAATTATTAGTACTATACCTTAGTTGTAATCATTGATGTGAATTAAGGTTAAAAATGATTAGGCGCCTTCAGTCGGTGTTAATTTTGGAATCTGTTTTCTAGAATATGTATGTATTTAGTGTAGGCCTAGTCTGTATAAGGATTCAGTGACTGCACAATAAACATGTGATATAATTTTTTTGGGATAAGTGCTATTCGGACCTACGAATAATTGTTTTTTGTCGAACTAAATGTAGGGCCTATAACAAGGACTTTAATAAACCTTAACTTGTATGTGGTAATTCATAGTGCTTTGAATGTAATGAACATTTTAAATTTTAATATGGGGAATAAAGATACAATTATTATTATTGATTTCTCCAGGTGTATAATTTTTTTAATAATTTGATATTAGCTTTTATACAAGCCTAGAATCTTGAGAGACATGTTTGAATTGGTATCCAAGACACTTATTGACAAAATCTGTATAATATTTACCGTATTTCTTCCGTCGTGTGACTTCGTGTTGCGTTCGATTGATTACGCGTTTCGAAACATATGTTTCGTCTTAAGAAATAAAAAATCACTCTTAGCGAGGTCGTTAAATATTAAAATTGCAAATATTGAAAAATAATTCCACACATATCCGCGTTACATAAGTGCGCACTCGAGTCGGACCGATCGGACACTCTTCAGTTTTTATTTATGAAGACGAAAGATATGTTTCGAAACGCGTAAATCAATCGAACGCAACACGAAGTCACATGACGGAAGAAATACGGTAATAAGCATAGAAACGTTGAACACACTATTATTAAGATAGAAGTCTTCATTACTGGCAAAATGCCGAAGTCTCAGCATAATTCCAATCTATTTCTACCTGCTGTAGAAGTGACAGTGTCGTTTTTGTAAGCCTGTGGCTTATCATTTACTTAGTCACTGACTTCTGTCTCTTGAACCATAACTCTTGTGCTGTTGCTGTAGTACAGTACTTAATTAGTTTATACCTCCGTTATGTAGTACTGTAAAACTCCGTTGTTGCCACTTTGATCATGGCTCCAGTACGATCGTAACGTTGGATAACGAACTAGTCCCATGTAACATGTCAAGCCTAACAAGTTCTTCATTCCTTCAGTAGAAGTAGGGCCCCATTTTTATCCCAGCCTAAACTTGAATATTATTCAGTGTCTATTCAGTGTAAATATTTATTTGATCTACCATCTACCAAAAAATCTCGAAAATATTTCATAGGTAGTTGCTACAACCATATTACTTACACCTGGCGTACAGTTCGTATCACAATGTATAATGCACCCGCTAAACTCGCTCCACTCTACATCATTAGCAGGTGTAATATTTAATACCGTAAAGGTCGAAGGGACAACAGGGACTGGATACGGTTGATTGCGGTTAACGCTAACAATATTATTTGCCCCAGCTTGACGATCTTTGGATTTCCGAGTTTCTTTGGATTTTTTTCAGAACTTTCACTGTCATCGGAACTCCCCTCTGTTGTTTCATAATCTGGGTCGTCGGACAAGTCACTGAGTACGTGGGCTGATTCATCATAATCTGAAAAGAAAGAAATTGAAACTTTGAGGTATTGTGTTACTGCATAACAAACCATTTGTTATTGGGATTGTTGTTGTTATTGTTATTGTTACAACCTGGTAAAGTAGGAAGATATAGCCTACTCATAACGAAAGTGACGGAAATTCATTTTTAAAAAACATAAGTAAGGTAAATAGTTTACCGTACCCGAAATTGAAGGTGATCTCCTTTTTCTCTGACGCCAGCTCTATCAGCCTTTGAGTATGAAAAGATAAATTTTTCGATTTATTCAAACTGTTAGTTATATATAAAAACTTAACTAGGTAAACAACAATCTATAACGGAGAAAATCGTTTGAAAATTTTTAATTATGATCTAATAACTGCACTGATACACAACGCTCGACTAAGTGAACACTTTCTTCTTGCACGACGAAATGAACGTGACAACATTCACAGAACGGAAGAGGGAAACACGTTGGAAATTATAGGCCTATGCGTGGAAAGGAAACGTGAATGTGAGAAAAAGTAAATGCCTGCACTAAATTTTATTTTTGACCGCAATATGAATCATTTTGTCGTAGGTAGACATGTATAACGGGTTACATCCCCCAGTTATGGTTTGTCAAAAGCTATTCGTGAGGCAAACACCACACACGCGTACAGGAACCTATGCGCAATAAAATATTATTCATTTCCTATTCCTTCTGTAGGTTCTAACGACTAGGAAAGAGCTTGGGAGCGATTAGACATCGATACAAACGAAGCGGTCTTATACGCCCGCCGCGGTCCATACACGGCAATAATTATTAATCCGCTCGAGGGAAACAGCGGTCGTATACGCCCACCGCGGTCCATACACGGCAAACATTATTAACCCGCTCGAGGGACAACAGCGGGCATATACGACCGCTTCATGTTTTCTTATATTGTTACTTTTTACTTGCTATTTTATTGTATGTACCCTCAAATAACCAATATAGCGTTGTCAATTTCATTCAAAACATCTGGTACGAATTTGCTTATAGAATAATAGGGTACTTTATATAAATACTGCATACTTGAAAATGAATTAACGGATGTTAGTCTGAAGCAATGCTAAGTTTTAATTGCGCAGCTAATGCTTTCCTCATGTTGGTGTCTGTATTTTGAATAGCCAATTTCACCATACTAAACAGAAACGCGTTCTGATTTCTGTTGCGTCAAACCACCTTGATCCTGAGTAGGTAAGACGAGAGCGGTAGCTTCCATTGTGTCCCGTCTCTTCACGAATCCAACGTTTCTAATTTTTTCTTTTTCAAACGTATTAAATGAATCAGTAGCATTTCGCACGCTACTTGGACAGCAGCTTCTCGTTTTGTCATTTTCAGACAACGAATGACGACTCCGTTTTTAAACATCGTTGCTTCCGTGAAAACTGAACACGCTCGTAACCACGACACGCGAAGAAAAAGTAGTGTTCTCGCCCGTTCCACGGCTTCTTGGTAACCTGGCTTACGACTCAAAAAGGGAAATGGGTGACTGAATACAAGTTTTTACTTGATTACAAGGCCGATTCAGTTGAAATATAGACTTCGTCCTCCGGGAAGCAAAATGAATTTTACCGTAGTCGTTAAAGTGTTAACAATATGGTAGGCCTAAAGGCCTACAGTAAGAGATCGTCAATTTTATCACTGATACTGTGACACTGTCCGCTCCAGTTTCTACTGTAGACCTATGTTACACTATCACCAATCTCGGCCGCAAACTTTCCAAGGTATAAAACCCGTTTCATTTTTCTTACCACCAACACCAAACGTTTCGCCCACTTTACGATGATGCGTCCTCACTTCATCAACTGTAGGCCTATATATGTGATGTCAAGGGGCGAATCCAGGAAACAATTTAGTGACGATGAATGAGTTGACTTTGGGGGAGGCGGAAATATGAAAAGTTGGAAATTTAAAGGTCTAAAGTATAGGCTAAATGAAATGATAGGAATGAGCGAAGATAAAAAATACGTGAAGATTTATCAGCAGAATCAGTTTATTAACGTACACGTATAAAATCTTATCTGTGTTTGTCAGTTCATTTTTCTTTTAATAACATTCACTTACAGTTTAAAATACACACTACTCATTTATGGTATGTATCAAAAGAGTGTTAACATACCGGTAAGAATAGTTAAAATTTAGAGTAATTTTAGAATAAACATATGAACCTACATAACGTGATATGTTTTTTTGTGACTTATTCAAAACCACAAAACAATTCTACAATCACTAAACGACGAAAACATTTCGTGTGAAGTGGCAATTTTGGGTAAGTGGATGGCAATTTTTTCCATGTGGATCCGCCTCTGGTAATATTCACATATCAGTCTCAGTTGATCCAATGGGGTTGCCTGAATGAGTCATTTGAAAACTTTATTAAATGTTTCAAGTTTTAAAATAATTTCTGTGTTGCTATGGCGTTCGGTATCGCCAGTGAACTAAATAGAAAAGGAATATTTAGAAAATACAATACATTTGTTAGCTCAAAGAAACAAACAAATATTTATTTTGTGTGTGTGTGCGCGCGCGCGCGTGTATGGCCTAATTTTTTTAATGATCCAGCTTAAGTATTAATTTTTATTTTCCAGGAGTTTCTCATAATTATTTGCTGCTTGTACCTGGACTGTGTATGGTGAAGTGAACAGTAGTCTACTGTGAAATACAAATTTTCACTCATTCGTGTATAGATCTTGTCACCGGACAAAAGACTTGTCGCATGACAAATGGCGCCAACCGTAGAACTCTTAGTTATTTTGGTGACCCTAAAAACGGATGTGTGGCGAAAACGCTGTGATGTTAGTTCCGCCCGAGCAGCGCTGAGATGTTCGGGGGCTGCGCCCGCTGTTCGTGGCGTACTACAGTCCTCCTCTTCTTTCGGCATCGGTTGCGTCGAGTCCGCTGCCGGCTCAGCTAAGTCCGTCGCTGGCGCGGTACAGGGCGAAGAATACAAGAACGTCGGTTCTACTCTTCGGCTGTTACTTCCGGCTGACTCCGCGTCGATGTCGTCCGAGAGAGGAGAGGAGATGAAGTGTCTCCGATGGCGTGGCGATGGAGTGCAGTGGCGATAAAGTTCGGTGGCGATGGAGTGCCGTGGCGATGAAGTGCCTCAAAAAATTCTAGCGGCGCTTTTTTTATGCCCTGACCAGGATCGCTGACTGACTTGCTCCGAACACGTCAGATGTCACGCGCCGCTGCTACCGGAGAAGCAGACGTTCGCCTCGCTGCTGTCACAGTCTATAAGAGTTAAATCAGAGATACATTTATTTCAGCCTTTCATGTTTTACTATATTATTATTGTTGTTGTTGTTGGTTTTTCGAGCCGATGATTTGCCTATTCTTTAGATTGAAATTCTGTATGTATAGGCCTAATAACGGTAACACGCTGTCGTTACTGCCGATAAATGAGATTATTTATACTGATTACGATAACACTATTAATGACGATGCAGAGCTTATTATTATTGGTGTTTATATATTATTTCTGACGATGATAGTGATTATTTGTAATGAAGATAGTAACATACTACTGGCGATGTTGGTAATTACGAGGGTCATCTCAAAAGTAAGTTTCCCTATTTTCTTTTCAAAAGGAAAATTGCGCAGGCTGGAAGAACACGGTTGGAGAACTTTTAAATGTAGTGGCGGTAGTGCTAAAACCTCATCCGCTGCGTAGCAACGTAGTAACAACGCGAAATTTAAAATCATGTAGGCCTACGTTCCATTTACCGGTGTGTCCGATTGCGAAGTGCGTAGTGTGATTCGGTTTTTTACTGGAAAAAATGAATCAGCGATTGAAATTAATCTTCACTTAGTTCCTATGTACGGACCTAAGTGCACGACCATTGAAATGGTCCGCTGGTGACATAGGCCTACATCGTTCTTGAAAGGGAGAAGGAATGTGCACGATGATCCGAGGAGTGGGAGACATTCAACATCAACTGAGACTCAAGCTATTATTGACGCCGTTAAGTCGATTGTGTTGGAAGACAGACCCGTCACACCTTGACGAAATTCTTGCGCGATTGCCTGCCAATTTCCAGACAAGTCGAGCATGAATCGGGAGGACTGAGCATGAAATCAGCTTATCACTGATAAGCTGGGATTTCGAAACGTTTGCGTACGGTGGGTGCCCCGTTCGTTGTCACAAGAACACAAAGAGAACTGCCGCGCGCAAGTTGCTAAACATGTTCCGGGAAAAAGGACGTGATCTGTTGAACCTAGTGAAGTAACATGATATGAAACATGGATTCATCATTACATTCCTGAAACGAAACGGCAAAGCATGGTCTAGAAATCCGCGAGTGAGAGCGCGCCGACAAGTTGCACACTCCGCTGGGAAATTGATGACTATGGTTTCGTGGGACGCTAAAGCGGGGTTATAATAAATGGAGAGAGGTATTGTGAAACTGAAAATATCGTTATTGAGAACCATACATGACTTCCATGTTCTAAGATTAATATTTAAAATCATTTTCGAAATGAAATATTTTCGTAGAAACTACTTCTTTCTTCTTCTGTCTTCAGCCTTAACCACAGTACTATGTTCACTAACGTACTGTGTTCCTCACGTTAGCGGACTCAATTTTTACTGATGATGGTGGTCGATGGCACTGCCGAAACGTCAGGTTTTGCAGAAAACATTGGACCACGGCCAAACAGCCCGGGAAGGAATTTTAGCAACAAACTACTTCTTTGTTGCCGACAACATAGTGCATAAAAATTATCCCCTCCCCATCAACTATCATTTTCAATGATAGAAAATTAGCCCCTCCCCTTCAACTTCCCTTTTCATCTATAGATATTTCATCTACCTTTCTTCAGTGGATTATTATGACCTTCTTTTCAGGATATTTTATTTATCAAAATTAAGTACTTTACTCTTGTTAAAACATAAAACTTTGCAGGTAAACTACCCCTCCACCTTAACCGATCTTCACAAAAATCAATAGACCTTGAGTACTCTTCAACTCGGGCACATATGCAAAAAGTGATTTTATTCTGTTTGAATTTGCGGCAGTTATCGTTCGCTAAAAAAAAAATTCCACACACACACACACACACACACATATTTCGGAAAATGACTTTTGTTCATGTTTTGAGGGTAGTACAATCAGAATCAGTCGTTATCTCGAACGCAATTCGTTTCGCCATCACCATACTTCCGTTTCCCTAAGGAACATGGAAGTAAAAACTGCGATTAGAAATAAAGCGGAAACGGCCCGGTTTGTTGAGCAACAAAGTTCTCCTGCTCCACGACAACGCACGTCCTCATTCAAGGAGTCCTCATTTATTGGACTCCTTTCGATGGAAGATGTTCGACCGTCCCTCATGTTCACCCGATTTGGTTCCGTGTGATTTCCATGTGTTGCCGTATCTCAAAGAACACTTGGGAAGACAACGTGGCGAAAGTAAAGTACCTGGGATACGGAGGTAAAACAGGCGGTTGACGCCTGGCTCCGAAACGTGAGCACGCACTGGTTCAAAGAAGGAATTGAAAGACTGTTTTTAATACAGAATACAGAAAGTGTATTGCCAAGGCTGGAGATTATATTGAACAGTAAATACATGTTTTTGAATAAAAGTATAGGTTTCTTTTTAATTTTTTACATGTGTTTTTTTATTTTTCTTAAAACAGAGAAACATACTTTTGAGATGACCCTCGTATTAATACAGATGGCGAAAAATTATTGCTGTTGATGATCGTTTTTTTATTACTGACGGTTATAACATTAAAACTAACTAAGAAATGGATTATTAGTACTGATAGCTATAACATTATTGTAGAGATAATACTGACGATAATAAATTTATCTGTTTTCCAGCTTCAATATTCGTGATTACTAGCATTGTGCTGTACTGCACAGTAAAATGCACGCAGTACATCTTTCCTGGACTGCGGTACAGGCGCGCCAGACGCCAACGTCTGCCAGTCCACCGTCTTCAGTGGCGTCGTCCCAGCCGTATACGGTAAGAACAAAGTTTCGTAACTCTTAATCAGACTTAAAGAAGTAGCTCACCATTTCAGTGTCTAGAATAATATGCGAACTGCCACATCGTGAAACAGATAGGAAAACGATCGTATAACAAAGGATGAACGTGATTGAATTACCACACCACAACCGCGCCGGGAGAAAAATGACCTTGAGAACTGGAAGGTGTTGACCATTAATAAAGTAAATCCTTCTCGTATGAGTTGTTTCATTTGCTTTCCCAGAGTAGAATTTCTGAGAATACGTGTTTGACAAGTAATGATGGACATTTGCTACAATTTGGTAATAAGAATATGGGTACGGTAAAAATTTCATTCGTGATCATATCTGCAAAAGAAATGTTCAATGTACCAAACAAATTGAAGACTGTAGATGTTTGACAATGTGTTATGTTTAGGTTGAACTTTTTTGTTTTTGTTAGGTTAGGTTTAGTTTGAAAGTTTTAAAATTTTGAATAATTTATGAAATAATCATTCTACTTTAGGACTGACTTTTGGACACGAAAATAATACTTTATGTGTGTCAGATATTAATTATAATCGAATATTTATAAAATTATATCGTAAGAATCCTGAATTTCTCATAAGCCGTGAGGAAAATGAGGGGATCCAACTTTGAAGCTAGTCTTATCCTTTTCAGTTCCACCACTGCCAAGAGCAGATCCTAGTTACGTCACTCTGTTTAATACCCGTTACTATTTTTTCACGAATATTACTTAGTAAGATTTTGTGTGTTTAAGCTATTTAAAAATATTTTCAATAATGTTTATAAGCTACTTTAATTAAACACCTTACAATGTTAAACGCAGTGCGAAACTTACTTAGTAAACATACTTTTCAAATACTTCCCAGTTTGAAATGCTTATATTAAAATTTTTTCACGAAAATTGCGACAGTGCTATCAGATTTTGATGCGTACTCTG
Source organism: Magicicada septendecula (assembly GCA_034769895.1). Classification (NCBI taxonomy): domain Eukaryota; kingdom Metazoa; phylum Arthropoda; class Insecta; order Hemiptera; family Cicadidae; genus Magicicada; species Magicicada septendecula. The sequence continues at coordinate 331,727,536 of CM068376.1, forward strand.
AGAAAATGTATGTATGTATGTATTAAACCGGAAGGAATGTTTTATCATGAGAGAGTTATTGCAATACCTAAAACTAAATCAGGTGATAAACTCTTTTGAATGACACATAACGGTAGTATAACGCAAACAGCACATACGAACAGTCCAAGGCCTGTTATCTTTCTACTGTATGTGGTCGTGGTGTGGCAATTTACTCAAGATCTTCCCTTGCTTGGACGGTGTGGCAAATCGCATATAGTTCTAGATTATTGAAACAGTGTGGCAATTTACCTCCTACGTGTTATTACCATCGGTGTATAATAACACTGGATTGCCGGCTGCGTGTACTGAATTCGGTCCGCTCAACTCTGCGCTCGCCCCACCACATCGGGGCAAAAGCCACTTCGTCTGCATACTCACAGTGTTATCTTAACATTACTTTAACCGATTTGATCGTCCCATAAAAAGTCTTGTTATGAAAATTGTGCATTTCATATCAATCAGATTAAATGGAACAGTTGATATTAATTTAAAAATAATGTAAATATGAATTTAATTTCTGTTGTTCATAATAGAAATTCGTACAATTTTTTTCATCGGTGCTGACCTATGAACAACAAACAAGTTACCGGTAACTTTAAAGTTATGCATACATCTTTTCGCTAACTATACCGGTTTGTTAGGGTGTAATAATTACCTCTTTCTTGTAATAGTTTTTTTTTTAATAAAATAAAGGAGACTGACTAAACAAGAATAGTAATGAAAACGAAATTGTTTATTATATAGTTTTATTTTTTTTACATTGATGATTATTTACAACAAAAAATCTTATTTTACAGCTTATCTGCATTTAATTACTATATATCTTACTATTTCCAATCAAAATATTGTTACGACGGTCTACCCGATCGTCGTAGGTACCGTGGAAACAAAATAAGTACAAGACAACAATTAAGTCACTAATCACACCTTTAACTTTTACCGTTAAACAGTTCGTAATTAACAACACAGTGTCTACAACAAATCAAATGAAAATTGTTCACACGCAATAAAATGTCCACTAATATTAAAACTCAACTGTATTACAATTATACCGTCTGAATATAAAACGCAACACTTCACTAACAACTACTTGAACGTACACAGTAATAACTCGAACCGCTCTGTAAATATATCGCACTAATACTCTCGAACCGCACAGTCAAACATTCGCCTAATACTAAACTGAACGTCGTTTGAGTACCGGTATTTGTAGCCAGTCGAATATCTAGACGATTCCTAATTGCGTCGTAGCGTGCGTATGAACTACGTAATTAACTGCGGCCTTGACACAGTCCGCACGGCTGGCGGCATCGAGAAGTTTCTCGTAGATGCATATACAAGCACGTACACCACACACGTATATTCTGGATCTCTTTGGAACGTTCGACAAACACGTAGATTGTTCTTGATGCCGTAACACTTCCCCCTCCTTAAGCCTGTTCGTCCCGAACTGGCAAACCGTCTCTAAAGTTGTACTTAGCCAGGCGATCTAGGTGGACGACCTTGAACTTTCGCTGTCCTTCCTGTTGAATCCGATAAACAACATCGTTAATTCTTTTTCACAGTGTAGGGTCCTTCCCAGTTAGACTGAAGCTTAGGTGAGCGACCACGACGGCGCTTTGGATTGAACAACCAGACCTGATCTCCTTCTTGGAAACCCACACTATTGCTGCGAATGTCATATCGAGTTTTCATTTTATCACTGGCAATCTTCAGCTGTCCTCTTACCATCGATTCATTTCACGCAGTTGGTTTTCTAATTGCGAGGAATAGTTCTTTGGCTCTTTGGACTGAGTCTCAGGTGATCCAAACATCAAGTCCCCAGGAAGACGAATCTCCCGCCCAAACACCAATTTTGCTGGAGTCATGCCGGTTGTGTCGTGTACTGATGACCTATACGCCATAAGCAATAGTGGTATACGTTGGTCCCAGTCTGTTTGGTTCTCGTCAACAACTTTCGAAAGATGCTGCTCAAGTGTCCTGTTGAATCTCTCAACCATCCCGTCCGACTGAGGATGCAGAGGCGTTGTCCTGGTCTCGCGAATTCCGAGTAGACGGCATAATTCTTTAAACACTCCTGATTCGAAATTTCTCCCTTGATCCGTATGGATTCCCATAGGGGCTCCATAACGGCAACAGAAGTTGTGAACTAACTGCTTCGCCACAGTGGTAACCTCCTGATTTGGAATTGCGTAGGCTTCCACCCACTTAGTAAAGTAGTCACCTACAACCATGATGTACCGGTTTCCATCGTCAGTAACTGGGAATGGTCCAGCAATGTCTATGGCAATTCTCTCGAAAGGTAGTCCAGCGTTATACTGTCTCATTTTTCCCCTGCTTCTGGTTTGTGGGCCCTTGCTTGCAGCACATATTTCACACGACCGAACCAATTCCTCTACGTCGTGGCGAAGATGAAGCCAATAGAATCGCTTCCGTATTTTGTCAAGGGTTTTGTTAACGCCAAGATGGCCTCCAGATGTTCCATCATGCATCTCCTTCAAAACAGACTGCACTTTACTTCGGGGAACTATCAACTGCATGACCACGTCTCGTCCATCTGCACTTTCCCAAGCCCTTTTCAGCAATCCGTTTTCTAAGCTAAGAGATTCCCATTGTGCCCAGTAGCCCTTCAGCACTTCGGTACCATGGCAGATATCTTGCCAATCCGGGCGGCGACCTTCCTCTTTTGCTGTCAAGATCGGTCCAATGTCTTCATCAGTCATCTGTTCTTGTCGACAGTCTTGTGTTGTCCAGCCGTCAGCCAGGGATTCTACAGTGATAGCTTGAACATGTTCGCTTGAGTTTTTTTCTTCCTTTCTGTGGCAATGTCGGCAGTCTTCCGGGCACGGTCTTCGTGATAAGCCATCTGCATTACCGTGCAGGCGCCCCCGCCGATGTTGTACCTTGAAGTTGTACTCTTGCAGACGTTCGAGCCACCTTTCCAACTGTCCTTCCGGATTTTTAAATCTCAAGAGCCATGCAAGTGCAGCATGGTCGGTACGTAGTGAAAACTCTCTCCCATAGAGGTATTTATGGAAGTGCTCCAAAGGTCTGACAATTGCCAACAACTCTCTTCTTGTAACACAATAATTTCTCTCTGGTTTAGAAAGCGTCTTGCTGTAATACGCTATTACTCGTTCTTCACCGTTCTGCACTTGAGACAAAACTGCTCCTAGACCAGTATTGCTTGCGTCTGTGTCTATGATGTACTTCCCTTCGGAAGCTGGAAAAGCGGGAATTGGCTGCGAACATAATGCAATGTTCAACGTTCTAAATGCTTGGTCACACTCTCTCGACCATTGGAAGTTTCGCTTATTTTCCGTTAGTTCATGTAGTGGTTTAGCAATAGTAGCGAAGTCTTTCACAAAACGTCGGTAATATGAGCATAACCCCAGGAAACTCCGAACTTCGTGTTTATTCTTCGGGACTGGCCAGTCTCTTACGGTGTCTACTTTATTAGGATCCATGCTAACACCCGCTGCCGAAACCAGATGGCCCAAATACTGTACTTCCTTCTGGAATAGAGAACACTTCTTCGGGCTCAGCTTCAGTTGTGCACCGTGAATTATAGTTAGACCTTCCTTAAGGTTTTCCAAATGATCTTCGAAAGTCTTCCCGATCACTATGACATCGTCTAAGTAAAAAGCCAAGTGTTCCACGTCAGGCTTCGGAGTATCAGGTCCATCAATCTCTCAAATGTTGCCGGTGCATTACAGAGTCCAAATGGCATGACGTTAAATTGGAATAAGCCACTTGGGGTCGAGAAAGCGGTCTTTTCCTTGTCTTCTTGATGAAGACCCACTTGCCAATATCCACTCTTCAGGTCCAATGTGGAAAACCACTGTGCTCCGGACAACGTGTCGAGTGTATCGTCAACGCGAGGTAATGGATAGTCTTTCTTTGTAACATCATTTAACCTCCGATAGTCTACGCAGAAACGCAATCCACCATCCTTCTTCGCTACCAGCAGTACAGGAGAAGACCAAGCACTTGACGAAGGTTCGATTACTCCCTCTGTCAACATGTCCTGTACTAACCGAGACATTTCCTCTTGTTTAGATAATGAAGGCCTTCGAGGAGGTTGGCGTATTGGTGTTGTGTCCCCGGTATTGATGCGATGTTGCACAAGAAAGGTTCTTCCCAGTGACTGTCCCCGAACTGCAAAACAATCTTTGAATTCGTGTAAAAACTGTCTGAGTTCTTTTACCTCACCACTTGAGAGGTCGTTAGAAGATCTGTTCAATAATTCTTGCAGCTCCTCTGGTAATTTGGAAGTATTCGAAGAACTGGATCTTCGTTGCGTTATTCCGGCTACCCAGGCGACAGGAGTCAATTTGCCTAGGAGCGTATTGCTTTGTAAAGTGATAGATTGATCCAAAATATTCGCCACTCTAATAGGTACATTTCCGGTTTCGTCAGTTTTTACTAAACTTCTGGCAATTAGTATGCCCGGTGTGCTGACTACCTGGGGTTCGAATATAGAGCACTGATTGCCCCTAGTATCTACCGCACTTCTAACCATGATGATCTTTTCGGAGTTTGAAGGAACAGTTACGGCCACTTGGTTTATGACGTCCACCGATTTTTCAGCTGTCGTCATTGTTGATAGCATTACCTCTAATTCTGGTAATCTGATTATTGAGCTCACCTCGTAATTCACATACGTCACCACGTAGGAGACCCAATTCTGCGGTAGTATGTCCTTGCATCTGCTTTTGTTCATGAATTAACGCTTTGATGTCACCTGCTTCACGTTTACGTTCCTCTTTTTGTCTTTCTTCTGTTTCTAGCATTAGTGCTTTCTGACGTTCCTCAGCTTCTTCTCTTTCCTGCCTGCGTTCTTTCTTTTGTCGTCTTTCTGCTTCTTCCGCCTCCTGTCGGCGTATTTCCTCTGTCTGCAACAGCAGGGCCTGGAAATTTTCCATCATCTGACTGGCATCCATTGTTTCCGATTAATTACGAATTACACTCGTCTTGTACAAAGTCCACTGTTTCCACTGTTAACCGTTCTACCCCAGTTCTGACACCACTGTTACGACGGTCTACCCGATCGTCGTAGGTACAGTGGAAACAAAATAAGTACAAGACAACAATTAAGTCACTAATCACACCTTTAATTTTTACCGTTAAACAGTTCTAATTAACAACACAGTGTCTACAACAAATCAAATGAAAATTGTACACATGCAATAAAATGTCCACTAATATTAAAACTCAATTGTATTACAATTATACCGTCCGAATATAAAACGCAACACTTCACTAATAACTACTTGAACGTACACAGTAATAACTAGAACCGCTCTGTAAATATATCACACTAATATTCTCGAACCGCACAGTCAAAAATTCGCCTCATACTAAACTGAACGTCGTTTGAGTACCGGTATTTATAGCTAGTCGAATATCTAGACGATTCCTAATTGCGTCGTAGCGTGCGTATGAACTACGTAATTAACTACGGCCTTGACACAGGTCGAGCGCCCGAGTGAAGCCCGGCACAGTCGAGAAGGTTCTCGCAAAATGCGTCTAGTAGCACGTACACCACACGCTTACATTCTGGATCTCTCTGAAACGTTCGATAAACATGTAGATTGTTCTGCGACGTCGTAACTATATATATATATACATATATATATATATATATATATATATACATATATAGGCTTTAAAATCTAAGGGCAAGTTTGCTTGTATACACAAGCAGCGTATACAACTGCAAAAGGAAGTTCACAGTTATTGTCACTTATAAATAACCTACAAGAAATCGTACGTTCCATAACCGAAAAAGTAAAGGTCACAGTCCACAAAAGTTTCCTACTAAATCACTCTCTACTTATACTAGTAACCCCTCAGATAGACCCTACACTCACACTTGGCCTCCTTGCAGTGGTGTACGCAGGAATCAATCTGGGGGGGGGGGCTGAACCTTAGCAGTCTATATATGTATATACCACTCTTCTACAACTTATAGTATAAGATAGAGTACATACGCCAGTTAATGGTTACAATTTATTAGTAGGAGTATTATTTTCAGTAGGTTTCACATTTTCTTTGTTAAAAATGTATTATTCGTGATTAGGGGACTTATCCAAAAATTAAAAAAAATTTTCAGAAAAGGTCTTATAAATGTAAAGTGTTTTTAAGTATTTTTTTCATTATTACAGGAGCATTATTCATGATATGAAATTAGGAACATTATTAAAATCATCGTTTTATTTATCGATTGATATCTGCAAAAAACGTGCTGAATTTAACTAAAGTATTGAATAATATTTTTATGAAAAAGGATTGTGTACGTATTTAAGTTTCATAAAAATATTATTTAATAGTTAAGTAAAAATTCTTAGGGTTCACTGGTAGTAGTGGCCGGGTCGGTGTGGCGCCGTCAAATGAGAGCGAGATAGAAAGAAAACAGGTAGCTTACTGAACGTTACACTCAGCGTAATACACCGCTTAATGAATTGTAAATTATAACTGAAGTAATAATTGTTATTATAAACTACTTATATTGTTAATATTTATATCCCCGTCCAAATCGGCCGAAATATGCAATTTTGTAATTTTAAACGAGAGACTAAGTAAATTAAGGAAGTGCATATTAAATTTTTATGGTAGGGGGGGGCTTGAGGCCCCTGAGACCCTCTGCGTACGCCACTGCCTCCTTGATACACTTGTTTCAGGTACTACGTGTACTTGTACGCCCATCAGTGACCACGTACAGTGTGAGTCTGTGTGCGTGCGTGTTTGTGTGGGGGGGAGGGTGGAGCTTTCAGTTACTCGGAAAAATGGGATGTTGTACTGACATTGTTACAGATTAACAACATACGTATAGGAACCGACAGCTCGTGCAGAATCCCCTACGTTGTCATATTAGTGGTGCGGGCTAATCAGTATTATCACTTCGCCTACGATCAGTATTGTCCAGTCAACAATCTCGCGTTCTGTAGTGCAGTGCGTGTCCGTGTTATTATATCTGTACAAATAAGTACTACCAGTTAGTTTTTACGTTTGTGCATACTTATTATAAAATTGTGGAGTAAATGCGATTTGTTTCACTCCGTCCAACTATGCCGCCCTTTAGCTATATCGAAACCTGTTGGTGGTAAAACATTGCGTGGACGAAGATCGCGGAATTTTAAATAATCACAAAGAAATGACTGTGAGAGAGAGGATTTGGTGAGGGAACCAGTTTCGACTTTTGAAGTAATAAACACTGTAAAGAGAGAATCCTAAGCGGGCGGCGTGATTCCGAGGACGGCCGTAGGTGTTGCCAAAGTGGAAAAGAAAATTTAGGCGGGAGAATCAACGTCAAATTCTTCCCCCAGATTTGTATAAGACCGAAGGAATCTGGAAATGTGCATTGGACGATTTTGTATTGTGCGGTACGCGGCAATCTGTTGTGTAATTTGCAAGTAATTTACTTATAAATTTCCTATTTATTTGTTGTGTTTGCCGTACACATTTTGTTTGGCTTTCGAAAAATAATATCCGCCTATTGTCGTAGCGAATTCGAGATAGTGTTGCTTCCAGGGCTATCCAATTTCGTTGTTCCCAAGAGCCAATGCTTGGATTTCCGAAGGCGGCACACTTCACTTACCCCACTTATGTTTAAGCTTTTTATATCATGTCCCTATAAATAAATATAGCTACTGCAGAGCATAAAAAACAGTTCGCACAACCAAAGTGTGTATTTACGTGTGTTAACATTTTAAAATATATTGTTACGACATCACAGAACAATCTACGTGTTTATCGAACGTTCCAGAGAGATCCAGAATGTAAGCCTGTGGCGTAGGCTACATGCTTGTTGACGCATTTGCTAGACGGTGCGAGAATTCTCACTGCCGCTCTCACTGTGTCACGGCCGCAAGCAATTACGTCGTAGTTTAAAGGTAATGGGAATCGTCTAGATTTTCGGCGGCTATAAATACAATTACTCAGGGACGCCCAGTTCAGTATAGTGGCGATATATTTACATTGCGGTTCGAGAGTTATTCTCGGGTGATATTACTGTGCGCGTTCAAGTGGTTATTAGTTCAGTGTTGTGTTTTACAATCGGACGGTATAATTGTAATACAATTGTGTTTAATTTTAGTGGACATTTTATTTCGTGTGAACAATTTTTATTTGATTTGTTGTAGAGACTGTATTGTTAATGACGAACTATTTAACTGTAAAAATTAAAGCTGGTGATAGTGACTTAATTGGTCTCTTGTACTTAATTTGTTTTCCACTGTACCTACGACAATCAAGTAGACCGTCGTGACAATATTTACGTAAATTCTGATAGATACTGATAGATTCAAATATTTCATAAACATATGAAGCTTACGCTAAAAACAGAATGAAATAATATTGGAAGATTATTAGATTAAATAGGCTTTCATGTACAGTACAGTATTTGAATTGTGCAGATCCGTTACTTCTTTAAACTAATTATTACAATACAGTTATTGCATGGCGTCCCTGATGTACGTAAAAATATAAAGTATTTTATATGAAGCAACCCACTCGAAGCGACCCAAAATCGAAGTCGTACATAATCGAGTCTGACTGAATGAAAGCAGAAATTATTTATTGAAACTAGGATTGTAATTGTATTACTCGGATATTTCATGTAACTGCATGTCTATAACTACGTGTTCACACAAAAGAAAAGAGACACTTGAATTTAACACTGATTTGTGAGAAAGAAGAATTTATGACAAAGAGTGTCAATTAATAAGTAATAAAGTGTGTTTTACTCGAATACAAACACACCACTTCTCATTTAGTTTAAACTTAAACATTTATACATGAACTGTAATTTGAATTTCAGTTTAAGCAATAAGCAGACAGAAATGCCATTGTCAACTCTTACATTGCGTTTTAATGAAGGGTTGTACAAAAATGTCTCGAGAGCGGCATTTGACCCGCGCCCGCATGTTTGTACAGCCCTGAATTAGAAATTCTTAGATTAGTGTGATGTCTAAACAACACTGAGATTGTAACTATGGTTTTCAGAATACGACGGCCGTGAAGATACATGCAGGAGAGTGGATCGAGACTGAAGATGTTATGTGTTCCTGTTATGTGATATTATACTGAGATTATAATTAAACTTTTCGTTTTGAAATAGTTTTGTAATATTTTTTTGTGACCCGTCTATTCTTAATACTTTCTCTGTGCGTGTGTTTTAGGGTAGAAAAGCAATGCAACACTTATTCAAATGGAAAGAGAAAAATTTGTAACGATCACAGACAACCCTACTCCTACTCCTCCCTCACCACCTCCTAATATATCGCTACTCTGTAGTGACGGCACAGTGGGAAAATACCTCTCCAGCAAACCTTTTGTTCCTTATTGAGGAACATAATGCAAACCACTCCATGTTTTATTTAACAAAGTTCCATTGCCTTTGCTTCTTCATCCACAACTTTTCTTCTTACCAGTTCCAGGGATGCGCATGAATCTGCCCTTCCAGGATTTATATAGGCACAACAGATACCTCGTGTCGTATTATACGAACCATTTCTATTTTTGTGGTATTAAAGAAGGGGACGGTTTCACACTTACATAGTTAGGGGAAACTAATACCACAGGAAGAAGAAACTGTTTATTTTATCGAATTTCTTTCGTGCAAAAGAACACGACTGTTTTCATAAGATTCCATTTTCGACTACTTTTGAACAGCGTTTTTGATAATTTTAGAAACAAACGTGCTTGGCAAAGTAAACATAATTTTCTCTTAAGAAGATGTCGAAAATGGTATTGGGAAATGAAATTTTTCAAATTTCTTCTCTCCCTGGGTTCTCTCCTGTAGTAAGTTGAGTATAAGTCTTCTTACTATTCGAAGGATACGATTACATAGGTTCGTATATAGTGAGGGATGAGGGAGAACGGACGATGTGTAAGAGGGTGCGATGCAGTGTAAGTACGATTAGGCCTTAGGCCTACATGTTACACAAAATTATTTTTATGTAATACGGCTTTAAAAAAAAATTTTTTTTGATTAAAGTGTTCTACGCATCCCGCAATACATTAGCTCAAAAGACTGTCGTTACATCAGCCAAACAGATCTTATCCTGCCACAAAATCTCTAAGGTACAGTAATTCAAGCAACTCAATTTCCCATGGAATTGTGTGCAAGTAGACTAACGTCCAGTTTCTGATAAAAATCAATACGGTTATAGTGAGTTGCGGTATTTCAAGTAGTTTTTAGTTTATAGATTGTGGGGGGGGGGGAGGAGATTGGCGTAAACTTTATGTAACCTACATAATGAAAATATTTTTGTAACCAAAGTAGGCCTAACCAGTAAAAAGTTAAGAAAAACCACTGACTACGCTAGCGTAATCCAGGGTCGAGTAATAATAACACTAGTAGGGTCGAATAATAAGGTAAATAATTAGTTATTATTATACGTGTTTCTTACTATTATTACGTTTTTATTTCAAAGTACTGACTACAAAATTCAACACTAAAACTTACATTACTAGAATATGGAAGCAAGCAACGTTTACTTGATCTGTTCTTTCATTGAAACGAAATCATCTCCCACCCCTTCTAGAGCCAAATCCTTGCCAGTGGTGATGTAGAAGTTTTTCAAAAAATTTAATGCAACATTTAATAATAATAATGATAATATTAATAACAATGGCTCTCCATGTGTACCACCGAAGCAGCTTAGGAGTCAGACAATGTAGGCTACCATATGCGAGCCGTACGGCATACAAGGAAGGCGGTGTGGCCAGCACTACGCTTCAGCCGCGCATTATTATCTCCATGATGTTATCCCAGGTACTCATTTTTAAATAGACTGAGTCCACCTGGGAGCTGAAAAATGCATCTTGATTTTATGGTGCGGGACCGGGAATCGAACCCGCGACCTCTAGGTTAGTAGCCAGGTGCCATACCCACTGGTCTACTTAGCCGCCTTGATACAACATTTCCAATCTTACAAAAACCAAGAATAACCTCTCCAATGACTACGATGATGATGATGATGATGATGACGCAGGAGTTAATGTCGTAATTTTAAGAAATTTGTTTACCTCAGAGAACGTTCTTTTATATTGCCTGGTTGCTTCTAGTGATCGACATTGGCTTTTCTTTTCCCTGTTTACTATGAATTCGCCTTGGGCTACATTTTTGTAACGCGTGCAATAGCCTATATTATCGATGCATGCTTAATAACAACTTAACAACAACAAGTTTTATTAAAACAAAATAAACAGTAGGCCCATTTAATGGACACGTAAAACATGAACATTCCTGTAAGGTGCGCACAAATCGTTACTGTAAACTTAACCTCATTTCACAGTATAATGCTATCACTAAAACATTCTATTCCAATTGATATAGTTACACACGGAACCTGTAACTTCACTGCCATAGTGTTGTTAGACATAGTCCTAACAAGTACGTACGTACGTCTGTTGTGTAGAGAAAATTTTATCAAATCTCTCATATAATCAAGTACTAAGTAGTGTATCCATTTAATATAAAAATCGTAAATCGATCGTAACTACGGCGGGCAGTACAATAAACCGTTTTGCCATTGAGATATTTTGGGAGAGCAGAAACTGTCTAGTCTCGATGATTCGTTTACACAAGGCCGTCTTTAGGCTAAACCAGGGGTCTCCAAACTGTTTTACTTGAGGGCCGAATTGAAAAATCTTGGAAGTCAGGCGGGCCATTTTTAAGTTTACGAAGTAATCAAATCAATAAAATAGGCATTTAAATAAAAAATTAAGCAGACTTTTCCAAAGAAAACAAATTTATTTATTCAAATTAATGCAAATAAAATTAAGGAAAAAACACATTCAAAGATATTTCTTATGTATTATTTTTTGGCTTTCTTATCTACGTATAGGATGTTTGGAGTTGCTTCTGACACATAATGTCTGTCCAGTTTGATGCTCCTATCGCTAGAATGGATTTCACAAGTTGGCACTATATTTTGATTTTATACTTATTTCTTGTTTAGTTATTTAGTAAGATGTTATAATATTTGAAGTATTTTGACCATCTATTTAAAAACTGCACGCAGCATCGGCTGGGTAGCCGCGGGGCGTAGTTTGGAGACCCCTGGACTAGACTAAAGGTAAAACATAAATGGACAAGGTAACAAGATATCTAATCAACCATTCGAGTGATAGAGAGAGTCTGGTAAACACAAATCACGTAAAACACAGCATGGAAAACTATTTCCAGCACGTAACTAAACCAGAAGATAAGCAAACTATCCACAAATGCTAAGTAGGGCCTATATATTCCGCTGCACAAAGGAACAGGTGTTAGTGTTTTATATGAGGTTGTTTACCGGACCGTACTCTCCATCATTTGGATTGTATACTAGTGTTGGATCTTCATACTGTATTACTTTAGCCCGGAGATGGCTTATGTAATCTAAACGCTTTTTTATGATGAATTTAGTGAAAGCTACCGTACTTCTGTAAATCTGATTATGAAAACTGATATTTAAAATCTGTCTAAAATATAAACGAATCATATACTTGCACAAATGCATACTTCAATCATGTAAATACCTGAACGTTTCATGCCACTGTTGCTTATTTTCTCGTATTTACATCTGAACGAATACGCGTTGACGCATTTCTTTAAACTCTGCAATACGGAAATATCATTTACAGGTTATGTACAAAATACACATTAATTGTCCATATGCTAATGGGGTCCAATGGTTTAAAAATTTTATAAATGGCGTAAACATATTTCTGCCACTATATTGAATAAAGGATATCTCATTGCCATTTATTACTAAATTAACAGTACTTCTGGCCAGTGGCGGATTTATGCATAGGCAAAGTAGGCAATTGGCTACGAGCGGCAATATTTGAGGGCCGGCAAATTTTGGAAAGGTGAAATTTGACGGTCGTATGTTGGTTTTATACTTAAGAGATGTTTCAAATGGCCCTCCATTTCGTCCCAATATGATAAGAAACTTTTAAAACTATATATATTTTAGTAACTAGGCTTATTACATAAAGAGAACATATTTACATGCATTATCTATGTGATACTTCCATTGTGTTAATTAATTATTTAACTATTACTTTGTTTAGATTCAAATTTCGAACATCCTTTACCGACTCTGTAATTTGACGTGAGTGACTGTCGATAGATACCACTATAAAAGAGGCATAATTTCATGACAATAAAAGTCATAAAGTGTAAGTGTAGCATGGTACCCAACTCTGACCGACACCGCGTAAATTTTTGGCGTGGTGTATACTGTTCTTCTGCGTAAAGTGTGAGTCGTCTGATCACTTTTTCTTAACTCCACCACAACCCCTTCTTGTGTTTGTTTACTTACAAATATATTTTTTTCTTCAGTTATTATTCTTTAGTTCGTTGATTCAGACTTCAGTTAAAATGTTTTGGAATATACACGGCTACAGTAATTTAATGTCTTATTGTACTCTCCCTAGTAAATTACGTAAATTGTTCTATAGAAATGTATAAAGAAAAATTGGGAAGAAAATATATAAAGAAAAAATGTTAGAGTAATTGAAAATATGAAGGACTGAAATAAACTCGTAAATGCAACCCCCAACAGAGATTTGTTAGAGGGTGGCAAATTTATACTGCCTACGGGCGGTAAAATGGTAAATCCGCCCCTGCTTCTGGCTTAGTATTTAGTGGCTGGTTTTTATTTCCTTTTTAAGTGACATGTGCCTACTTGATATCCATAACGATGGAATCTACAAAATAAAATGCAAAACTCCAACAAAGTCTTCGAAGTCCAGACAAAAGCAATTAAATAAGCACTACTTTCGGCACCTAAACGCTTACGAAAAGCCGGACATTTATAAATCCAATTTAGCTACACATGCAATAAATATAGGAAAAGGAATTTCCAGATATCAAGAACATGACGTTAATAAAACATAATGTAGTTTGCAAAGGCACAATAAAGAAGATCTAGACGAACCTACCCGTATATGAACACATCACAGCTGATAAAGTAGTCCCTGAACAAATACGACCAGAACAAATACCATTATAAAGCACGACAAGGTTTTTTAAAACACTAAATATTCACATATTCACAGAACAAATTTATACGCCCAAATCCAGCCATTTTAATTTAAGAAAGAACAAATTTACGAAAAGCCAACTGCGGCAACCGACCAACACGCAGATATTTCTCCGGACAGAAAATCGACGATAGGATTACTAAACCTACTTGTAATCCTCGAAGCAGTCTGAGGTAAGAAGACAAACATGATAACCCTCTATTAATATGACATTATTTACATATCATGAAAACAACTATAGAAACAAGCATTTATATTTTTATAAATGAGTGTTAAGGCCTATAAGAAAATATGTTATAAAAGAAAATACAAGTACGGATTGTCGTTTTAAAACAGTAGAATTCAAATAACTGCAGACCAGAGGAAACGCTAGATAGACTACAATTTTAAATAAACTATTTAGACTAAAATTGTAATCACTACAGGCCTACAAATAAACAAAATAACTATAAACATTCGTATGAAGACAATTCTCCAAGCTTACGATTGTCCAACACACACTCGTTTCACATTACCTAATTAATACTGTTGTAATGAATAATATAAATCTAAAGAGTGATGAGAAGCAAGAAACTTCGCCATCAGCTAAGGTTACCAGGTTTTCTTGAGGAGAAAAAGCACGATTTTTATGTAAATCAAGAAATTTTAACGAAAACTCAGAAACTGAAATTGCAAGTAGCCTAAATTATAATAAATTAATGGATGAACAAGTGCAAATTAATACAAAAAGCAATAGTATTTTCCAAAAGTATTAATTTAATTAAATAATATAAACGTCTCTGCAACTAACAAAATAATCACTGTTGCACACCATTATAGAAAAATCGGTATGGAGGACTATACATGACTTCCATTTTCTAGAATTTATATTTAAAATCATTTTCGAAATGAAATATTTCCATAGAAACTACTTCTTTCTTCAGCCTTAACGACAGTAGCCTACTGTGGTCACTAACGTACACCACCTCACGTTAGGGCACTGGATTTTCACTGATGATGGCAGGCGATAGCACTGCCGAAACGTCAGGTTTTGTAGAAAACATTAGACCACTGCCAAACAGCCCGGGAAGGAATTTTAACAACAAACTACTTCTTTGTTGCCGATAACGTAGTACACATGACATATAAATAATAAAAATGGTTCCCACCCTTTAAAATATCCCTTTTCACCCCCTTCAACTAACCTTTTTATTTATAGATATTTCATCTACGTTTCTACAGTGGATTATTATGGCCTTCTTTTCAGGATACTTTATTTATCAAAATTAAGTACTTTACCCTTGTTAAAACGTAAAAAGTTGCAGGTATTCTACCCTTTCCCCTTAATAGATCTTCACCTAAATCAATACGCATTGAGTTCTTTACAACTGAGGCACATATGCTTAAAATTATTTTATTAAGTTTGAATTTACGGCAGTTATCGTTCGTCATAAAAAATATTACTCTTGATTTAGCTCAAAATGTTGCAGGTAAACTACCCCTTCCCCTTAATCATATCGGTATGGAGAACCATACATGACTTCCATGTTCTAAGATTTATATTTCAAATCATTTTCGAAATGAAATATTACCATAGAAACAACTTCTTTCTACTTACTGCTTCAGCCTTAACCACAGTACTGTGGTCACTAACGTATACCACCTCACGTTATCACACTCGATTTTCACTGATGATGGAAGTCGATGGCACTACCGAAACGTCTGGTTTTGCAGAAAACATTGGACTACGGCCAAACAGCACGGGAAGGAATTTTAACAACAAAATACTTCTTTTTTGCCTATAACGTAGTACACATATACAAAATTATCCCCCCCTTCAACTATAATTTTCATTTATGAAAATTACCACCACCTTGTTCAACTAGCTTCTTCATTTATATACTTTATTTATCAAAATTAAGTACTTTACTCTTGTTAAAACATAAAACGTTGCTGGTAAACTACCCTTTTTCCGTAACAAATCTTCACCAAAATCAATATGCCTTGAGTCCTCTACAACCCATGGACATATGTAAATAATTATTTGATTCTGTTTGAATTTACGGCAGTTATCGTTCGTCATGAGAAAATTATTCTTGTTAATTCGAAAATGTTGCCGATAAACTACCCCTTTCCCTTAACTGATCTTTACAAAAATCAACAGGCCTTCAGATCTCTATAATTCAGGAACGTATGCAAAAAATTATTTGATTATGTTTGACTTTACGGCACGTATCGTTTGCCATAGAAAAAATTACCCTTGTTAAAACATAAAACGTTGCAGGTAAACTACCCCTTTCCCTGAACCGATCTTCACCAAAAACAATAAGCCTTGCGTAGTCTACAATTCAGGACTGTATGCAAAATATTATTTGATTCTGTTCGAAAAATGACTTTTCTTCATGTTTTGAGTGTAGTACAATCAGAATCAGGCGTTATCTCGAACACGATTTTTTTTGCTATGACCATACTTCCATTTCCTTATGGAACATGGAAGTAAAAATCGGTATGGAGAACCATACATGACTTCCATATACTAAGATTACTAAGATTTATATTTAAAATCATTGTCGAAATGAAATATTTCTATAGAAACTACTTCTTTTTTCAGCCATAACCACAGTACTGTGGTCACTACCACCTCACGTTAGCGGACTTGGTTTTCACTTGTAACGGGCAGAAAATTTTAAAATTTTTAAATTTTCACCTCGGCAGAGTACGTTCACACGAGGCAGTGTCAACGACTTATAGTTGGCCCAATAAATAAGAAGTAATGAGAAGATGTCAGTGAGGGGTCGCAGACTTGACAATAGAAAGACATTAAGTTAGATCCAACTATAGAAATAGTGGCGTATGATGACAGGGAAAGTTTCGTCCAGAATTATTGCTCTCTGCAGCTGTAACAAAGTAAGCGAGGACATTCACACCCGTACCGAGAATTGTAGCAGATGTTGACCATGTTACGTCAGTATACGATAAACGACAAAAACGAGTGAAACTACATATTTCAATGGGACGGATGCACTGCACCTTATGAAACAATACAGTAAGATAGGCCTGACAAAGACTAAAGTCATGTTACGCAGCTGGAGTTATCGTCTAATTGACAGACAAGAATTTACGAAGGGAAAGTTGGGGTGACTTCACCAGCCGGCAGATGTTCAAAATTGTTAATAGCCAGAAAAAAGGGGTTAGAACTTGGAACAATGCGCCAGGAAGACTGAAAGTACAGATAATGGGAATCTATAGAAACACAGAGTTTACTCAGACAATAGGTTGATCGACAAGTGCTTAATAGCCATAGTTTCTTCGAAGCGGGTCAACGTTCGTCAGAGCGAAAATCGGGGAGACGTAAGGACCTATCAGATGCTCTCAGCCAGCGAGAAATTTGGTGGTAAGGAGTGTTTCCATAGCAACTGAAACGAAGGGCCTATCGGAAGAACTATGACGTAGAATCTTGACATGGTGGGACAGTATTTTCCAAGAAAGCTAGAAACTGACCAATCTCTAAATGAAGTAGGCGTGAAGCGCGCCAGAGACAATATTTTGAGTAGGGACGAATTAATAAAAACTATCTGCCCAAGACAGAGAGAGTCAGTGATACTCAATTTTTAGACAGTCTACACTCAATTTTTGAAACAGTTATACTAAAGTTTTACAGTCAGAATTTTCAGACAGTTTACATTCAAAATATCAAGTAATTTAACTTCAAGTGCGAGGGACGTTATATCATAAACTTTCAATTGTTTACTCAAATCATTCGGAGTTAGTAATTATTCAAAGTTCAGAAGAGTACATTAAACGGCGGAATGCTAACTCGAGTTCGGAAGTTAGATCGGTAACAAGTAACTTAAAAGACTTAATAATACATTCATATCGCGGTAGTGATACTTTACCGGTGTGCGAAGTAACGGACTTAGTAAAATTATACAAAGTGAACAATCAGACCGTTACACCAACAGACATTACCACCTAACGATATACAAAACAGTTGAACTTAATATAGTGTACTACACATTATTAACAACATAATGAACACGAAATATTAAACAAATTAATAAATTATACGAATGTTTAATGAAGCAGCGACAAGTGGAACTAGACATGTATATTCACATTAAAACGAAATCACAGCACACTCAGTAAGATGAAACATTCTATTGAACACTGAACTTTAATTATTCACATATACGAACGCCTACGCGAGTGACCGGAAGAGTAAGTGTTAAGTGATTGTGAAAAAGCAGCATACGACGGAATGTGTCTACGAGCCATCTTCATCTCTGGAACTCGACTTCAACAACAACTAATGGATATTCAATAACCAAGTAACCATTATTATAATTATTTCTAATTAGTAACTTCTACGGACCTGGTTTCTTTCAAAGAATTCACACCTGAGAAAATTATTAAGAAAAGTAATGAATAAATCTGAATAAAGTAATTAATGAATGTATTAACAAAAGCTTATTTGGGATTTAATGAACGCATTAAATAAGTAGTATATGAATTGTTATATTATTTGATTTGTATATGTATGTATGTTTTCTTTGTTTTCAGCATATATTAAAACACGTATTTGTTATTATAAATATGTATGTATTTCAGGTACAGCGACGTATCATATGTACAATTATAATGTATTATGAATGATAATTAAACTAGTACTTTCAGTTGATCATAAATATGCGTTCATTATTACCAAATGCAACCCAAATATTAACCTAAAGTTTGAAGGAATACAAATAGATTTTAAGAGTTTCATGTGTTCAAATAAAGTAAATGAAATGATAACGTTAATCTATTAAGTGATATCACGTATGTGCTGATGAGAATCAGAATAGTTATACATAAATTTTAAATGGTTGTTTCACACACGGCATGAAATTAATCAATTAAAGCAAGTGAATACATATTATCTATTGCATCTGAATTATATAGAATTCATTGTATAAACTGTGTTCCAACACGCGGGCATAGATAATCAGAGTAATAAATAAGATTCAATCATACACATACATGTGAGAGATAGATAAATTTATATATTTAATAGCAAACACACTTACATAATTAATTACCACAAGTGTGATTTTACATTTACATAAATTTACATTTACACACTGATGATGGAAGTCGATGGCACTGCTGAAACGTCTGGTTTTGCAGAAAACATTGGACCACGGCAAAACAGCCCAGGAAGGAATTTTAACAACAAACTACTCCTTTATTGACAATAACGTAGTACACATATAACAAATTATCCCCTCCCCCTTCAATTATAATTTTCATTTATAGAAAATTACTCCCTCCCCCTTCAACTACCCTTTGCATTTATAGATATTTCATCTACCTTTCTACATTGGATTATTATGACATTCTTTCAGAATAATTTATTTATCAAAATTAAGTACTTTACTCTTGTTATAACATAAAATGTTGGTAAACTACCCCTTCCCCTTAACCGATCTTCACCAAAATCAATAGACCTTGAGTCCTTTACAACTCAGGCACATATGCTAACAATTATTTGATTCTGATTGAATTTGCGGCAGTTATCGTTCGCCATAAAAAAAATTCTACACACAGTCAGACACACACATAGACACTTCTCGGAAAATTACTTTTCTTCATGTTTTGAGGGTACTACAATCAGAATCATCCCTCACCTCCAACACGGTTTTTTTCGCCATCACCATATTTCCATTTCCTTACGGAACATGGAAGTAAACATTATTTCGATATAGTGGTGTGCAACAGTGATTATTCTGTTTGTGATTATAACCACTTACACAATTTTCTTAACAAAAAGTCTATGTAACTTCCTAAATTATATAGGCTATTCCATTTTTTATATGTGTGAAACATATTAGAGCTGGGGCTGTATTTGACGTCTACTGAGGACTCCGTGCAGAAGACGCTTTCGCCGTTTTTTTTTTTTTAGCCCAGTTCGAGAATGGGTTGTGCGAAAGTTGGACGACGTTAAAGCTAGACTATGGTCGAATTACGTACAATCGTCGCCCACGCAGACTACAAGGACCTAATTTCTGGGAATGAGCTTACAGGACTGATAGCTCTGTTCTCGGGTGTCAACTATACCATTGAGTAAACGGGATTCATAGTCAATAGGCTATACAGAAATCTGAATATTTGAAAGTAACTCGACAATATGCGGTCCAACGCAATAGGATATAGTAATTAATCAATATGCCTTTAAAAATATCACAGAATTTAAATATCGAGGCGATCTATTGACAGATGCAAATGAGTATTGCCAATTAACGCTAGAAACCGAGAATTTGCAACTTTATGCCATCTCTTCTCATCTTCTCATCCAAAGGTCTGTCGCGAAATGCCAAATTAACAGTTTATATAAATAAAATTGTTATTTTCTGGCCTCTTCAGTCAACGACCTCGTTATAGATCCAAACTCTTCGACTGCCGTAGTTAAAGTCGAAACTTATGGACTTAGAACGTGAGGACCGCGGCCCTATAGCCAGAAAAATTTTACTGTAGTTGACTTCGGCCGCGAAAGTTTTAATGTTGACCTATAGAGTTTAGGCCTATATTAGTGTAATAAAACCAGTAGTGCCAGTAATAACTTGAAAGTGAGACGTGGACGGTGATACTTGGTCAACAGCAGAAGGTAATGAGTTTTGAGAAAAAATAATAACGAAAATCAAGGGAGCAGTACAGGCCCACGACAAAGAAATTAAAGTTAGCTTGTAAGGGAAATCGAAAAGTTAGAAGAATATAAGAGGTCTGGCCTTCACAACAAGTAAAATTAGAATTAGAAGATTAGAATGGATTGGTCACGTTTTAAAAGCGGGAAATGAGAGAGATATCAAGATAATACATGTAACTAAATATAATTATTTTACTACGACTCGAAACACACAATTTTGTGTTCCGAGTCGTAGTGAAATAATTATATTTAGTTAAGTAACGGACACGTCATGGACAACGAAATCCAAGAATAATACATGTGAACCGCCCGATAGGAAAAAGCCCGCAGGCAATACGCCAGGCAAAACTCTCGGAGTAGGCCTCTATAAGTTTACCACGTTCCGACATGGCGGCCCCCTATTGTCCGCCACCAGCCTTTGTATACAATAAATAATTTGCAACCTACCCAATGCGAGGGTTGAAACCTGTAACCCCTCTTGGCTACTCCACTGTTTTCTGTAATATTGAATAACACTGTGCATACCCGCAAATCTATCCAGGAGGTCCTCGATTTTCGGACATAATACGTTCCCGAAAACGTGTTCGAAAGTCGAATAATATGCAGTGCACAAGTAGGCTGTATTTAATGTGCACGTGAGTCAAGCTAGTAGGATGGGTTCTTTGAACTCCAACACACTGTAGTGTAATGAAATCGGATATTATTCTCACTTAAATTTACATCATATGACCATTCATAACAAAAAATACCATATTACAGTAACATGCTAAATTAATGATTTTCGTACAGTAGTAAAATTCATTAACAGTGTTTATGGAACAGCCAACAGCGTAGTCTTAGTAGGCCTATATAAGAAAATATTAATCACTTTACACTTTCCCGTGTGGAGTGCTAGTCTCCCATCGGGCGCCTCCCCAGGTGGCGGATAGGGGAATGCTCACCAGATATGGTGGGTACCGGGGAAATAAAATACCCGGGGCGGACCAAACTAGCACTGTTGCCTTGCAGTAAGATATTGGATTATCAAAGGCTAGAGGAAGAAAACCTTGATCAAAAATCACCTAGAAATTATGCGATGTATAAAACAAACGGATTAACTACCCCAGGTGGCAGACCAGGTACTCTGGAAAATCCACACTCCTTTATGGAGGTCGGCCCTATGAATTCTGGGGAGGGCCAACTTTCGCATGGGTTTATATAAACCCATTTGAAAGGAGATCAACAATATCAAGATCACCACCAGAACACACGACTCAAGCAGGTACGCGCGGGATCGATAATACGACAGAAGTGGATAAAGAGAAAGCTGAATTGCAAAATAGATTACGTGAAATGGAAAAAACCATGACTCAACTGAATAAGCAGCTACATAAGCTGACAGAGGAAAATGAACAGCTTAAAAAAATAATGATATTACAGGGTAAACTGCCTGAACACGATACTGGCACTAAAACTCCAGTTAGTTATCATACAGACGAAGAAGAACTAGAAAGAGAAACTGACTGGTTAATCAAGCAAACCAAGAAACGCAGAAGAAAGCGAAAAGCTGAATCCTCTCCAGAGGCAGAAGCAGGAAACTTCCTCAACCTTAATAGGGAAGGGACTGCTGCTAATAAGAGCAACCCTAATAAGGAAGAGGTAACTCAAGGAAGGTTAGGACTAGATAAGTGTCGAAAAGGGAAAAAAACTACACCTCCTCCACCAATCCATGTAGTTGGGATAACCAAATATGCAGATATTAAATCACTAATGGCATCAGTTGCAGACAAGGAATACAAAATTGTGGCGATGAATAACAATATATGGAAAATCCTAACATTGAACTCGGACGCATATAGAGCTTTGGCAAAAAAACTGAGTGATGAAAATAAGCAGTGGTATACGTACGAGGACAAAAGCCGTACGCCCACTAAGGTTATGGCTAGAGGTCTCCACCCAACGTGCGAAAACCAGGAGATCAAGGTTGATCTCCAGCAGAGGGGATTCAAAATAATTGATGCTGTGAACATCATTAAAAAAGAAAGGAAAAAGGATGAACAGGGGAAGGAGGAGATTAGTAGGGTAAGGCTTCCTCTGTTCATGCTCACGTTCGATCATGAGGAAAATGTAGATAATATATATAACATAAGATCAATTCTCAACATGAGGGTTAAAATCGAACCGCTTCGGAAAAACTCGGGCCTTATACCACAATGTAAAAAATGCCAAGGTTTCAACCATACGCAGAAATTTTGCCATCGGGAGCCTAGGTGTGTAAAATGCCTAGGCAAACATTATACTAGCGATTGCACGATAAATCGTAACACGCCGCCCACTTGTGTTAACTGTCGGGAGCAACATCCTGCCAGCTACAGAGGATGTGAGGTGGCCAAGCAACTACAGCAAATGAAGAATCAAAGACGCCAAAACAATAAGCAAAAGACTAGTGGTGTCGGGAATATGGCTTCCGGGGAAAAAATCCCGTTATATCTACCTACTGTGACTTCGAAGGGCAAACAAGCTCCTCTAGCAGCGAGAGGTAGGGATACAGGGACGAACAGCTATGCAAGAGCAGTGAAACAACAACAACTCAAGACCGCAGGAAACGCTGGGAAAATGGATCAAGTGCTTAGTGAGGTCATTGAAAGACTTGACGTCCTGAATAAGGCGATGGAAAAACAAAAAGATTCTACTAACAAAATTCTCGAGAAACTCGCTGAGCAACAGCAAATAAACAACAAATTGTCGAAAAAAATTGCGCAGGTGGGCGCACAAGTAACTGCTGCCCCTCTAAGCCAAAAACATGTATAACACCGTAAGAATTGCAACGTGGAATGCAAATGGACTTCTGCAACGGATAACGGAGCTCGAATTGTTTCTAAATATGGAAAGCATTGACATCTGCCTAATCTCGGAAAGCCACCTTACCAGAAATGCGACTGTTAATATAAGAGGATATAGCTGCTATCATGCGGCTCATCCAGCGGATAGAGCCAGAGGAGGCACGGCCTTGTTGCTGAAAAGCACTATCAAATATAATGAAGACCTGAAAATAGAGGAGGACTTGTTTTAAGTGGCAACTGTCAAAGTGCAGCTGCTTGGTAAAGGAAACTTTAAAATTTCTGCAATATACTGCCCACCAAGGCAAAATCTGAAAAAAGAAGATTATGTTAAGTTATTCAAGATGCTGGGGAATCACTTCATTGTTGGAGGTGATTTTAACGCCAAAAACACCTTTTGGGGTTCTAGGTTATCGACCACCAAAGGCAGGGAACTATACAAAGCTGGGATTGAAGTAAAACTTGATTTTCACTCAAGCGCTACCCCAACTTATTGGCCTGCAGATGGCAACAAATTACCTGATTTGATTGACTTTTACGTTGTTAAAGGATTATCCAGCAGGTACATAGATGTTAAAAACTGTGAGGATCTCTCATCGGACCACTCACCGGTTGTCATGACAATAAATGATGAGGTTATTTCTCGGTCATACCCGTGCCAGCTTTCGAGTAACAAGACGAATTGGACCCTATTGAGGCAATTACTGGATGAAAGCATAGACCTTCATGTCCCTTTGAATGATATTTACCAGTTAGATGAAGAAGTCGAGAGATTTAATACTAATATTCAGAAAGCAGCATGGGAAAGCACTCCCCAGATCAACAGAAAACTGAAACAGAGAATAATCTGCCCTCCTCCAGAGGTGAATGAACTTGTCAGGAAAAAGAGGAAGGCCAGGAAAACCTGGCAGCGAGTTCGCACACCAGAAAATAAAAGAGCCTTGAACTTGCTCTGTAATGAGCTGAAGGAACTGATAAAAAAGGTTAAAAATGAGGGGATTGGAAAATATTTAAGCAAGCTAACAGCTCAGAAGGATACAACTATTCACTTTGGAAGAGTACTAAAGGACTGAAAAGGCCGAAAACCCATCAGTCGCCCATCAGCCGGGAAGACGGGGCATGGGCGAAAAGTGCGGCGGAGAAAGCCGTTCTCTTTGCCAGACACCTTGAGGAAATCTTCCAGCCGTTACCTAGACAAACAGCAGAGGAAAACACTAACTTTAAGCCGAAAGTAGATAGGAAAAACATACAGAAAGTAACGCTACAGGAATTGAGAGAAGAAATTAAGAGCAATCTAAGCGCAAAAAAAGCCCCGGGTTTTGACCTGATAACAGGCCAAATACTAAAGGAACTGCCTGGAAAAGCCATGAGAAAACTACTCCATTTGATCAACGCTGCCTTCAGGCTGAAGTATGTGCCTAGTCTGTGGAAGGTGGCTGAGGTTATCATGATTCTAAAACCTGACAAAGCACCAACAGATAAAAAGTCCTACAGGCCAATCTCCCTGCTACCGGTGATCTCAAAACTATTTGAAAAACTGTTTTTGAAGAGATTAAAGCCTTTGTTAGAGGAAAGAACCCTGTTGCCGGATCATCAATTCGGATTCAGAGAAAAGCATTCCACTATTGACCAGGTACAAAGAATCACCCATGTTATTGAAAAGGCTCTTGAAGGAAAGAACATTTGCTCAGCCGTCTTCCTGGATGTAGCGCAAGCTTTTGATAAGGTCTGGCATCATGGGCTTGAGTACAAGTTACATAGGGATCTCCCAGAGGAATTCTATCTGATACTAAAGTCTTACATCTCAGAAAGATACTTTAGGGTGAAGCATGAGGATGAATATTCAACTTTAAAGAAAATATCCGCGGGAGTTCCCCAAGGGAGCGTATTGGGTCCAATTTTGTATTTGTTATACACGAGAGATTTACCAAACAGTGAGGAAACAACCGTTGCGACTTTTGCGGATGATACTGCTGTTCTGGCGGTAGGTAATGATGCCGAGACAGCGGCCAATAAACTGCAAACTTCAATCGCAGAGGTATGGGATTGGACTCGACGCTGGAGGATCAAACTTAATGAAACGAAATCAATACACACCAATTTTACCAACAGAAAAATAGAAATACAAAAGATCTACATTAATGAACAAGAAGTGCCATACTCTAACACTGCTAAGTATTTGGGTATGACTCTGGACGCAAAACTTAAATGGAAGGAGCATGTGAAAAAAAAGAAAGAGGAACTCAACATAAAATTCAGGAAATTGTACTGGCTGTTAGGTAGGAATTCACAACTAACAGTTGAAAACAAATTGCTGTTGTATAAACAAGTGCTGAGACCTGTGTGGACTTATGGTGTACAACTCTGGGGATGCACCAAGAAATCTAACATTCAAATGATCCAAACTTTTCAAAACAAAGTACTTAGGAGTATCGTTGATGCCCCCTGGTATATTAGGAATGACAATCTGCACAAAGATCTCAAAGTAGAATATGTCAGTGAAATCGTAACAAAATATGCAGTTAACCATGACAGGAGAATTCAGACTCATATAAATCCAGAAATGCTTTGCGTGGTGGAAGAAGCTCCGCACACGTTAAGAAGGCTTAAAAGATTGAAGCCCCAAGATTTGGTGACACACTAGTGCATTTAAATCTGTAAAACTCTAAAAGAGAGAAAGGCAATAATCTCAATCTGGGGAACAGCCAGTGGGCTTCTACCCCATAAACCGTGACTGTAATATTAAAGAAAAGCAACTTGTTGGGCTCGCTCAGTTGTTGCAAAGGGAGGTGTTTTTTTAGAGTCCCACACTACCTGGAGCTACGGGGCTCCAGTGTGTCTATAGAGATTTTCACCTGCTCTGCCGAAAAAAAAAAAAACTTTACACTTTGCATTCTTTATATTAATAGACTAACATTAATTATGAAAAACCACAGTAGCGGGAATAATAACGAATATGTGCACTTGTCTTAATGCTTATTCACTTTCTCACACCTCCGCCGATGTTCGAAGGTGCGAAGCTGTGGCACGTAACTTGAATAAAGTGTACCAATTTTGAATGTCCGAAAGTCGAATGTCCGGTAGTAAAAGACCTCCTGTACTACTTTTAGAAACAAAAGCGTTTCAATGACTTGTTGTTTCATATCACTATTAACTATGACTAATGACGGCTAGTTTTCTTTGTCATCGGCTTTACTAAAGAAGAACGTAAAATTTAAACTGTATAAACGTTAAATCAAATAAGTTTTTATAAATAAGCCTACGTCCGCTGTTCGTAGTTCTCTTATACTAAAATTCGAATTTTTTTTTGTTCCACACATGAGAACTTATTACAAAGAAAGTAAAATCTGAGTACAAGTCATTATAGTGAGATTCTGTGTACCTGCATGCATGTTGGTCTATGACCGCGTGAAGACGCGCCTCGACCACGAGCACAAACCTCTTTATACAAACATTCTTCTTAAATTAACGTTTTAATTAAGATAAACCGGACTCGGAAAACAGATTGCAGATGGGGATACATTTGTTAAATCGAATCTGCAAAGACTCTGGATTGCAGATGTCCACACGTAAGACTAAGTTGATGGCTTTTCGTAGAACTGATCCCGTACGGGCAAAAATTGTTATAGATGGTACTCCTCCTGGAACAAGTTAGCAATTTAGAAATACCTGGGCTACAGTGTGTCTTATAATGCATGCAACGACGTTGTGAATAAGTTGCATAAGTTCAACCTTATGTGCGGGACCATTAGGAGAACCCTTAAGTCAGCAAGTAAAAGAACACGCCTAAAATTCCACAAGGTGATGGCTCTTCCCACACTTCTTGATGGTCCTGAGAATTGGACTTTAACGAAACGCCAGGCCAGTCGCATCCGAGCGTCTGTAATGAGATTTCCCAGGCACGTGGCTGGGTATACTCTCCATGATCATAGAAGAAACACAGATATACGGCAGGAATTGAATATTATGAGTATACTCGACAGGATTGCCTAGTATCGGCTGAATTGGTGGGAACATCTTTGCCGAATGGATGACTGCCGCATCCCCAAACAACTCTGGAACTATAAGTCGAGGGGACGGAGAGGTGTGGGACGTCCGAGGAAGCGCTGGAGTGACCAGCTCTAATCTTTTCCTATTTGAGACCGGAACAAACCATTTTGGGGTTAATCCGTGAAGATGATGATGATGATGATGATTAAGACGAACGAACAAAACGTGGATTATAATATTATCAAAATTGTAAAAATCGTTCATATATTATCTAGCAGATGTGGATCTACGGGGGAATGGGGGACATCCTTTCCATTGGTCAATCCAGTCAACATTTTTTCGTCGTCTTGTGACTGTGGAATGGTTTTTTGATTGTGAAGATGATAGCCTACAAAATATATAGGTCTATCACGTTATGTAGGTTCACTGTTTTGATTGTGAAGATGATAGACTACAAAATATGTAGGTCTATCACGTTATATAGGTTCACTATTTTACTCTAAAATTACTGTAATTTGTAACTGTACCGTACCACCATGTTAATTTTTGTTTAACACATAGGATTCCCTCACCCATTTATTGTCCGAGAATCTAAAGTCGGCGAAAGGTATCGGAGACGGCACAAGCGACCAGTGACTAGACAGAAATACTCCCAGTAATGGCTACCTAACTTAAATGAGTAGTGTGTATTTTAAACTGTAATTGAACGTTGTTAAAAGGTGAATCAACTGAATTGAACAGAAACGATTTATACGTTAATAAAATTATTGTGCTAATAATAACACACTGTATTTTTATCCTCACTAATTCCTATCATTTATACTTTAGACAATTAAAGAATGGTCAAAATTTTTGATAGTCACATCTCTCCAAATTGCTTGCTGATACATCGCTCAGCGATGTACTTATTTATAGTTAGTTACAAAAGTCACGTGGTCAAAAGAAGAGAAAACCGTCAACGCAGAAATTTGAATTGCAAAGAGGACGAACAGGTCTGCTTCATAGTTTCATGATGCATGTGGAAACATATATTTTTTATTATCTAAGAACGTGGACGCGGTATGATATAGGACATGATTAGCTCATGTACAGTAAAGCAAAGTAGTGTTATTCTCCACTACAACGGTTCACAACACTAGAAGCCGTATGAAGACGGCTTACATATGTCTAATGCAATTCGTGTTTACTGTATGCAGAAACGTATTAGGATACATAATACAATAAAGAATAATACAATAAAGCTAAAACGACAAACGATACAAGCTGCGGCAAAACGACACGACGGTGACCTATAGAGGTCCTCACGGCTCCTCACCGCGATCGCCGTGCCTCCTTCTTTTTGGCAAACTCGGTCATCACGATAGACCACGTAATTGGGTAACCGAAACCGGTTCGCCGGGGTCAGATGGGTCTCTGACAGGAGAAGTACGTCGGGTTTGAACCGAGCCAGGAACTCCAGAAGATCGGAATGCTTGGGACCGACAGAATTAGCATTCCGGGCTACGACCGAGAGATATCGTTTTAGGGCTCCGTTCATAGAAGACCTATGACTGTGCAAGCTTCCACTAAGAGCATAAACCTT
This sequence comes from Magicicada septendecula, assembly GCA_034769895.1. Taxonomy (NCBI): domain Eukaryota; kingdom Metazoa; phylum Arthropoda; class Insecta; order Hemiptera; family Cicadidae; genus Magicicada; species Magicicada septendecula. The sequence goes on from CM068376.1 coordinate 331,756,652, forward strand.
TCAGTTGGGCCAGCAGTTTCCAGGCTGTCTCGGATGGACCTGAAGGTGGATGGAACTTTCTTGAGGTCGTAGCTTGACAGAAAGTTGCGGAAGAACTGTGCGTCATCGGAAGTGACGGAATGGGCGGTTTGTCTCGAAACTGTGGCCCCATCAGAGCGATCAGGTTTAACGGCAGATCGGGTGGTAGTGTAAGCTACTGGACCAGGGGCAGTCGAATTTGAAGCTTCGGAAGGAAAAGTACGCTGCGGCGCTTCGTCGGACTTATACCGGGAAGCAGGACTTTTCTTGGGCTGTGGGGTGGCAGGAGCTCGGGTCCGACCATCCGACCATCCGGTGTGGTTATCCCTTTTGATTTGGGTTTTGTTGTGCCTCCTCGCGGAAATCGGGGAGGTGGCAGTGGTGGCGAGGCTGCCTCTGGCTCAGAGGCGGGAGTTGGTGGTACCGCGGAGGTGGAGGGTTGGTTGTCCGGCCAAAAACCGAGATGTCTGCTACAGGACTTGTCTCTGCTTCGGATGAAGGCGCGGAGCGGTTCCAGTTTTGTGCCTTTGGGGCTGGGGCTGGGGCTGGAGGTAGAGATGGAGAGGGCCGCTGTGCACCAGGGCTTTGACCGGTCTGGCATCCATATAGCCGCTGTTCATCTGATTATACCAGCGTGAGTCGAGCCATTTTGCTTCTATGCAAATTGGGTTGTAGGATCTTCAATATTTTGCATTACTTTTTGATTTATAAAGTGCCTCCTGAATGCCTGTAGTGTCCTGATCCCGGAACATGATTGGAAAGTTTGTTCACAGTGTTTATATTAGTGCATGGATAGAATGTCTGTTCTCAGCGCACTTGGCCATCGTGTGATCCTTCTAACTACACTTCATAAGTTGTCCCACAGTTTTATTATTTGACCCCTGTTTATGACCAAAGCGTGTGACCATAACCCTTGGGCGTACTCTGTAATTTATCAACGCAATTTTATTTCGTGATGTCTCCAGCAGATTTGCAGCCCCTCTAAAGATTCTTCTAGTGGTTGAAGGCATCTCTTGATGTCCTTTATGCCTATAGATTGCCATATTTCCCTATTTTACCTTGTAGTTCCATTTTGTCCCATTTATCAGTGTTTTACTGTTAAGAGAAATGTATCAGAAATCACTCAGTCTTCGCTTTTCTACCACAAGCATTGAATTTGTCTAACTGTTGTGATGAAAGTAATAGTAAGAAAAAATTGTTCTGTCGAGGAATTGGTCATAATTGTCTTCTAAGCATTATGTCAAATTTTAATATTTCTCTACTTAATCTGTTAGGAGTTATTGATTTCCTTGCAAACATCAGCTGATTCTCAAACGGCTATATATTAAGATATACTTTTTGCACAACTAATGGCAAGAATTTTATATTAAATTAAATCAATATACTAAGGTTTTAGTAAACACAGCTAATTATTTTATACACGTTGATATATGACTTGTTATTGTAAAGAGACGTTCCAGTCAGCTTGTAGATTACAGTCAGTTCCTTACTGTAACTATCTTTTCCTCTCGTCAAACGGGTCGCTAATTGGAAAAACAGTTCATCACACTTACCTTTGCTCTTGTTATTGTATAACTAATAAATTAAATTCCAATCGCCTCGGGCATGCACGCATACACTCGCGCGCAGACACCACGCACATACACCGTGTTTAGATTCAATTGTACAGTTTTATAATAATTGAAAAGTCTAGCTGAGGTTTTAAAAATCGTGCTGAATGTTTACACAAATCCTATGTAGGCGTGCTAAGCTAAATTTAAACTCTTCTAACTAGATTTTAACTCTTTTACTAATTAATGGGTAGAATTACTTTGACATAATATAATAAATAGTAAACTAGCAAAATTCATTTTTTTATATTATATGCTGACGATGAACGCGAGCCAGGATGTCAATGAGTCACGCTTGTGCAATGTGCAGTCAACAGTAGGAAGACGAAACTTTATGGATGACGTGAGGTACACTAACTCAACTTCGTCAGTCAGGAATGTAATTAGAGTTGTCTGTCGTCTGATATCCATCGACGCTTCTTGTGTTTCTATGTTGGTTTTTGTTCGTACCGTGTCCTCTCGTCTTTCAAATGTAGTGAGTTTTAAAAGTAGTTTTACGAAAGCGTTTGTTAATAATGGGTTCGTTAATAATTTTAAAATAATTTATTTAAATTTTAAAATGTAGAACAAGTCGAGTGCGAGTAATCGAGATAAGTCATGCGGCTCTTCTTAAAGTTACGTTTTTGTAAGGGCTCCACACTTACGAGTCAATGATAGGGAACGATACACAATTTTCTGCGAATAAAATTAAAATATCAGAACAACTGGCATGCCCCATAAGCTTACAGTAAAGCTGTGAAGCACACAGCGCAAGCTCTACACCCAAGTAAATCAACTGTAAAGCGAGTTTTTAAGGAGAGGTCTCAGGCGACCATAAGTGGAATACTGATTCGATTCCAGCAGAAGAGAGAAGGCATAATGAGTGGGTTACTCACCGGGATTCGTTTCAAGGGGATGCCATAAGATGGCAGGTCTATGACTATTAAAGAATGAATATTAATTGCTACACTTTCACATGTGAAACTTACTTTGTTTATATTCCTCGTACGACGTTTCAGCGTGATGTTCGCCTTCCTCAGCGAGGTATGATACAAAATGTCCGGAACTTGTAACGGTTTCTTTCTAGTTGGTAGGTTGTGTGGGGGGGTGGAGGTGGAAGGGTGTTGGCGCGGGATTCCCAATTATTTTGTATGTTTTGTGTACAATTGTGTCAAAGAGTGCGTGTGATTAAAGTGTAATTGGTCGTTAAGTATGTTGTTTTGTAACCCCTCTTTAATTTAGACCAAAAAAAAGTTTTTTTTTTTTTTTTTTTTTGAAAAGAGGGGCCACAAGTTAATTAGAACTATACCAAAGCCTAGAGAAGCCAAAAATGCGCTGGATCCAGTGAGACGGGACTTGCAATGAAAACTCATAAATTTAACAATTAATAAAATCCCTTTTATTATTCTATCTCCTTTTTAAAAACAATTTTAACAACAAAATTAATAAATACAACAGTCAGAAACTATTTTCCCCTTAAATTGTTAATTAAAATAATTTATACTCTTTTAAACAATGTCACCTGAAATTATTAACACATATAAAATTTATTTGCTATCTTCTCTTTAAAAATGAATTAAAAATTAAAATCATTAATTTTTCTTTAAATAATGTTTCCTGTAAATTATTAATAAATATAAGATTGATTTTCTATGTTCTCTTTAAAATGATCAATTGAAACGGTTGATGAATATCTCAAAGGAAAAAACAAAAATACTAATCATATAAATTGTTGAAAAAAATAAAATTCAATTAAATTAAAACTCTCAATCATTACAATAGGGCACAAAATAATTAATACAAGACTGACTTCATATGAAATAGTTTGAGCAATTGATCGAATACAACCTAATATAGCGTAATTAGAATTTGATGATCAGCCTGTAATCATTAAACTATAAACCCCTATTCTTGTACAACAAAAAAAAAATATTATACCCATATTGAACGAAACACAATTGATTAGGTATGGATAAATAACTCACAATAGTAAAGAATTAAATAAGCCTAACACAGGTCTAATTATATAAATTAAATAATTGGATAACATTGGCATATTTCTCTCTTTTAAGAATAACTTAATAGCATCTGAAAATGGTTGTAAAATACCGATAAATCCTACTTTATTTGGACCCTTACGAATTTGAATATATCTTAAAATCTTACGCTCCATCAAAGTTAAAAATGCAACACCAATCAAAATAAACAAAGCAGTAATTAAAACAGTAATTATAAACATTTTCTACATGTAATATTATTACATAATTAAATTCTAAATTTAATGCACTTCTTGCTAAAATAGAATAAATTAAATTATTTGATATGGTCCTTTCGTACTAATATCAAAAATATATTAGTAGATAGAAACCAACCTGGCTCACGCCGATTTGAACTCAGATCATGTAAGAAATTAAAGGTCGAACAGACCTAGAATATTTAGATTTTGCTCTAAACTCTTTTCTTAATCCAACATCGAGGTCGCAATCTAATTTATCGATATGAACTCTCCAAATTAATAACGCTGTTATCCCTAAGGTAATTTAATCTTATAATCAAAAAATTGGATCAATTAAGCATTAATTTATGAAAAGTTCATTTAAAGTTTTATTTATTATAATGTCACCCCAACAAAAAATAAAGTAATTTTTTCAGTTGTTAATTCTAAATTCTAGTAAAACAAATTTATTTAAAATTCTATAGGGTCTTCTCGTCCCACTTATTTATTTAAGATTTTTTACTTAAACTCTAAATTCAATCTATTTTAATTAAAAAAGAAAATTTTTCATCCATTCATTCATACAAGCCTTTAATTAAAAGACTAATTATTATGCTACCTTTGCACGGTCAACTTACCGCGGCCATTAAAATATCATTGGGCAGAATAGACCTTTAATATTTTTCTAAAGGACATGTTTTTGGTAAACAGGTGAAAATTATATTTGCCTAGTTCTTAAATACAACTTATTATAATTTACTAATTTAATCATTTTAATAAAAATATTTTTATTAATTTAATTTTCTTAATATATACCTAAAATATATTAAATGTATTAAAATAAAAAATAAAATTTAACTTACTCATATAAAAAGGCTAATTGCAAGCCTATTTAATTAATTAAAATCTAAAATATTATAGAAATTATATTTAGCTTATCCTTAATATAATTAAATAAATATAAAACTTTATATTGAAATATAAGTTATAATATTTATTTTAAATTAAATTTAATTCTTAAGAAACCAGAAATATTATAGTTCGAGAGAAGTTTCATCACTAAAATTATTTTATTAATATTTATATTACAATAATTAACAAATAACTTTAAATCACTATAATTCGGGAAAAATAAATTTTTATATACAATTAATTAACCCTGATACAAAAGGTACAAATTATAATTTTACTTATCTATATTTATTGTTTGATCTTCACAGTTCAATTAAAAATATTTTTTCCATAAATAATACTAAAACTAAATAATTATTTTTACTTAAAATAATCTCAATAAATTAATTTTAAATTTAAATTATTATTCAAATTATATTGATAAATCAATAATTTTTATTAGTGTAATTAATATGCCTTAAGCTCTAATTTGCACTCTAGCCACACTTTCCAGTACAGCTACTTTGTTACGACTTATCCCACTTTATAATGGGAGTGACGGGCGATATGTACATAATTTAGAACCTAAATTCAAAAAACTATATTTAATAAATTTACTTTCAAATCCAATTTCATGATTTTCATTATAGAAAACAATTCATTTTTATAATAATGTAATCCATTCTTTCTTTAAAATTAGCTGCACCTTGACCTGACATTTTATTAATAAAATTAATGAAAATTATTCTGATAAAGCATTCTTGACAGAGGTATACAAACTTATATAAAGTGAAATCTATCGTGGGTTATCGATTATAAAACAGATTCCTCTGATTAGATAAATTACCGCCAAATTCTTTGAATTTAAAGATCATAACTATTAATAATCTAGTTATTTTATTTACACTTTCAATAATAGGGTATCTAATCCTAGTTTTAGATAAAAGTTTATCAGACATAAAAGTAAACACATATTTATACATTATTTCACCAAAATTTAAAAATCTTACTATTAATTTATTTTTTAACTGAAACTAATATAATTAAAGTTAGAGAATCGTGTAACCGCAACTGCTGGCACGAATTTTGTCCTCTATAAATAAAATTATTATCTCTAAAATTAATAATTAATAATACTTAATACTGCGCTATAAATAACTATCATTTAGATAGTTTTCAATCAATTTAAAGTTATGCATGTAATATAATTAAATATTTAATTTACAAGCTAGAATAAAACTCCTCCTTTTTAGTTATTTATTAATAGCATAGTTTTCCAAAATGTCAAACAATCCCTTTAAAGCAATATTCACTCAAAAATGTATTATTTTTAATCGATGTTTCCTCACAATAAAAATAAGAATTCATGACTGGTGAATTTTTTGAAATATAATATTATATTTTTACATTAATTTATAAACCTTTGTAAACAGATCTTTTACAACAATATTCACTCATTTGAGTAATCCCGGTTTTTTAATATTTATAATTTTTATACAATATATTTATAGTTAAAATAAAAATATTAATGTTAATATTACTGTATTACCATATTTATATATTTATGTATAATATATATATATATGTATATATATATATATAATAGTATGTTTTTCTTTTTTTTTTATTAGATTAAAAAAAGAAAAACATACTATTATTATTATAAATATTTATATATAAATATATATTAATATATTATTTATATATATATATATATATATGTACATATATATATATATATATAGTAATATATATATAAATATATATATATATATATGTATATATAGTAATATATATATAAAAATATATATATATATATTTTTATATATATATTACTATATATACATATATATATATTTCTATATATATATTACTATATATATGGATTTCATTATCAATTGAAATTCATCAAAAATTAATTGAGATAGAATAAATTAATGTCATCAAAAATTAAATGGATATATAACCCTATGTTTCATCTTTTCTTATATAAAAACCCTATATCTAACTCCCCCAAAAATACACCCAAATGTACAATACATATAAAACCCCGCAAAATACACACACAAATTCACAATACATTTACATGTTCCACAATACAAGACAATTATTACAGAGATCTCTTGCCACGCCCTTTTCTTACCCCCATGAGGTACTTTATTAATTTTATTTCATGGAAATCCATGTTAGGATTACAATTCTTAATTTATGCGTAACAGATTACATGTGTATTAGATTATGCTTATGCAACTCCAGTAGTCCCCAGGACATAATAAATTCAAAATTTTGGCCAAGTGCCTAATACTATTATAAAATACGGCCACACTGGGCATTTATACTGGGAGAAATAAAAATTTAGAAAACTATGAACACCCCAGTTATCATAATTAATTAATAGAATTTATATATATAGAAATATTGTTAAGTTGTGAAAATAGAAATATGTCATGAATCTTATAACCCTTTTAAAAAGTAATTTTTTGGCCCAGAGACCGACATGTTCATTTGCCGGTCGGTGCATAATTCAACCTGTCTCAACAACACGTATAACACTGCATGAACAGGCACCAGTACAGGATCAAACTTGTGAATCCACTTAACTACCCCAGAAATTTCTATCCCTATATAAACCAAACTGAATTTAAAAATGAGAAAATATATATATAAAATGAACACTAAATTGAAACAGAGAAATTACAAATTGAATGAATGACTTAAAAGCAGTAATGAAACCCTTATAATGAAAATAAGCAGGAATTGCACGTGTGAAAGGTGAACTGCCAAAGATACATGTCAGCCCCTGAGCTAACAGATTATACAACAAATTAATAAAATTTACAAATGATTCCCCCCCCCCCCCCAGTTCACGCACTATACTGTCCCGTTAATTGGGGATCCAATTAAAATATTTAAAACTTGAAAGTCATGTTGTTGACTGATTGAATTGTTTCACTGGCTCTTATTGAGTGCATCACTACGTATAAAGAATATAATGGGTTGAGATCACCTTATTTTTGTCCATGGGGGAGAAGTGGCAATCTCGTGGCCTACATTACAGGTGTTGGTGCTTCGTCATGGCAATTCCTCCGGCAGATGAAGTGAGAGAAGTTCTAGGTGTTACATCATGTTCAGGTTGTTGTTGGGCTGTTTCCTCGACTTCCTCGGGGAACCCTGATTACACAACATTATATCAGCCAGAGTACACAAAACAACGCCCCCAGAAAGTTCACACACCCCCAAAACCCATATATAATCCTAACATAGCTTTAGGGCTATCTAAATATAATACTTGACAAGGTTATATGGCCAACAGGCCCTATTTGAAAACATTTAGCACAGTTAAATTTTAACTTCAGTTAATAATAACTTCACCCATGCGGGTTAACATGATTGAATTTTGATAGCTAATTATGGCTTGTTACATTTTTAATAAAATTTATACATAGTCTGAATATTTTGTGCCACGTGGTCGAGAAAGGTTATATCTGATTACATCATGTCTTTGCTATATAAATTAATACCATTTGGCCATTATATGACTCTCAATTGGTGTCTCAGTAAGCTTTCTGATATGAATAAAGTTTTACTATAGTCACTAGTAAAAGTTGTATGCAACATACACTGAATTACGCTTTGCACAATAACCATGCGGTAACGTAATAGGAATCTGCTTACATCCATGTCTGCACTATTTAAACTAATACTTTTTGCATTTATATGACCCTGACTTTTAGTGCCGTAGTTCGGACACGTGAATTTAATATAGTATTACTGTGTTTTAAAAATATTACCTTTAAATTACGTATTGCACAATGCCATGAGTTACATCAAAGGTTATCAGAAATTCACTCACTGGGGCCCATTAAACAAGTCTTTCTTTAGTAAAACTTTAAATACATAACTATGAAAATATTGGCGAGACTTACCGCAGTTCTATTCAGAATTTAGCCTGTCATAGTGGGAAGAATGGTGGAAAAAAAATTTCTTCATCTGTCCGGAGTAGTAAAGGCAGCCATAAACGACGAAGTTTAATGCGAGACAAGCTTTGCAGAAAAACGTTATTTCCGCTTCAAACTAGCAAACCGGGGCTGTCGCTAGAGGCCAGCACCTCTCGAGCACTCTAGACTCACCCAGAATTAGTGCTTATCGTCACTGCTAGGGTGTAGCACTAATTAAACCGCTTTAAATACTGTACTGCGTTTAACGTTTACCGGACGTGATATACTGGTTAATCGCCGATCTAAGCCTAGACTCGGCACATCCTCACCCCAAAAGGGCAACATAGTTGCCTCAAACCTAACTCACAGCCTCTTGGCTAGTCCTAGTACTACTTCCTTGGCTGTCTTGGGAAATCTCAGAAACTTAACCGCTCTCGGGAGAACAGAGGCTCAGGGTGAAAACGAAGTAAGAGGAAAGAAGAAGAAGTGTAGTGTGTGAGGGTACTGCATGCTGACTTGATCAGGGTCAGCATACAGCAACACAGAGAAAGAAGGAGAAAAGACGAAAGGGTCACAATCAAGTTCACCGTCTGAGTTCTGACCTCCCAAGGCCTCCCAAACTGAGACCCAAACTTGATACCTACTCAGGACAACTTCTATCCCCCCCCCCTCTCACAGGACTGGAAAATCTCGACGCCACTGCAACCATCCCTTCGCGACCCTCTCCGCCAGGCCAACCCCACAGGACCGCCCCAACACGTCACACTCTCTGGTGACCACCACCTACTTCTACCGCTGCTGCTACTCACATACGCGTCCGAAGACCAAACAAGGTATCTATTACCTTGACATGTGAGTGCCCATAACTCTACTGTCCACATCTGGACTGACCAGCCATATGCTACAAAACAAGGCATCATATCCTTGACATATTAGACTGGCCCAAAAAAAAACATCTCTACACTAGGGCGGACGGCCCCGATTAGCCGGACAGAGAAAACCGCATAGAGGGCACGCGAACATCTTCCCTTTCTCTTACTCTTTAAATACTGCGTAACTAACACCGGGGGTTTTCTTCAGCATGTCAACGTCTAACAACCCACATTTAATTCAAAAATACCCTACCAGGGAAACAACCAGTGAATGCGGCATGGCCAGGACCCTACAATAATCAGCAATAAACTACAACAAGGAAAAATGAAAACGACACCACCCTATTACACTCCATCATAAAACGACAAACAATCTAACACTAACATCACTACACCAACCTGGTCCCAACTCTTCCAACTAACTTCTTCTCTAACTCCCTTTCTGATATTTTTCTTTTTTCCTTTTCTAATTTTTTTTTCTAATTTTTTTTTGTTTTTTTTTTTATTTTGTTTTCTAAGGGGAGGGATAGGAAAATTGGGAAGATGAAAGGGGCAAGGATCATTGAAAGGTAAATAGCTAGGACTAAGGTTAAGGACATGGTTCGCTCCGAGAATAAGGATGGGTGGAGAAAACCAAGGCTCGCGGAGGCAGGGGCGCAACACTGAAGTAGACGCACACCACTGGGACTGTGGGGAACATCTACCCGCTACCCGTTAACCGCTTCTTCTCACCTTTTTATGACGAACTTTAGGAACTCGTTCCTTTTGGACACCACTCTCTGAGAAACTACCTCGTGTTGAGCTGTACTGATTTGTTTCTCCTGAATTAGAATCAAGGTAACTTACCTGACTACTTTTACCCCGATTTGGATTATCCTCAACCTCTAACTCCTCTGCTTCTACCTTCTTCTCTTCTACAATTTCCCCTGGTTCTCTTTCTTCCACCTCTTCCTTTTTCTCCTCTACATAATCCAAATCACCATTACGATACTGCACATCTTCATCCTCTAGTTGCTCACCTGGTCCGCATGAAACTTGTTTCCACTCCTCAGAATCCTCAACACTACTTACAGAAAGCGTCTGCACATCTTCACACACTACATCATTCTCACCCACACACTTCACAACGCTGCCACCCAGTTTCTCCCCAACTTCTACCTCATCTACTTCTACCACACTTGCAGCCTGGACATCCCCTTGTCCATCCGCACCCTCAGAAACACTTGCAGCCTCCCTAACACTTACACTTATACTCCCCTGCGTAGCATGTGCAGACCACTCTTCTGCCTCTTCCTTTGATTCCTCTTCTTCACCACTCTCAGCAACTACAACTTCCTCAACATTTCCCAACCTGGAATCCGGCTGTCCAGGTCCCTGTGCAATGTCTAAATTAAATTCTACTGACGATGGTAAAGCTCCATCATCAAGTGACTTCTCATCTCCCGGCGTAGGCGATGATGATGTTACCGGATCTGGATACGTCATGAACTGAGATGGAGATACCGGAACAAATTCTGCGGCATCTGGATTCAACCATGACGTCCTCTCTGAGTCCTGTAATTCAATATCAACAGACTGGTTCTTGTCGTCTTGTATTGATCCACAGAAGTTACTTCGCTTTTCTTCTTTCTCCTCAACTTTTTCATCCACAACTCTATTAGGCACTGGTAATTCCTCTGGAAGCTTTAAAGTTTCTTTTTTCTCCGAATAGGAATCACGCCTTGCTACAGGCTCCCTTCTTGCCGATGTTGGTTTACTAATATAACTTCTTCTTTCCCAGTTAACTTCATACTTATTTCTTTTCTCTGCTGTAATCGTTGCTACCGTCTTCTCACTTGTCACCCCCTTGTAGCCTCCATTACCTCCGGAATATTCAGTTTTTCTGACCGTCTCTTGTGTTTTTCTCCAACCACCCTGTTTGTCCTTTTTGGCTCTTCCTAACGAACCACTGGAGTATTGGACATCCGTAGCAGCTCTTCCCCGGTACTCGTCCCCTGCTCGGACAGTATTCGAAACCACACATAACCGGTACAGATCCGCGAAACAACGTGGACGTTCCGCGAATATCAAACGCGATCTCTCTTGGGGATTCAGTCCTTCCAGAATTACTTGAATGACTTCCGTCTCGGGCAACCCTAATCTTAATACCCGGGCAGCTTTCCGTATGTCCTGCACGAAGTCCCCAACGCCTCTTCGTTGGCCTGTAAACGATAGAATGAATCTAATTTAAGCTGGGAACGTCGTCGATGTGGTATGAAGTAATCCAACACTTCCCCATGAAAAGCGTCGACAGTGCCGCCCCGACGCAGAGTGTTGGTGACCAACCCTGCCAACGAACCCTGGCAATACGGGTATATAAGGGACAAGACCTCCCCATCGGATACACCCGGATAATCTGCCAACTGCAGGACAAGGTCCAAGAAAACCAGCAGCTGGTCCTCATCAAATCCATCTACCACCGAAAGTTTCTGGAGAACCCCTGAAAGGTGGTGGGGCAATTTCTGAAAGCATAGCGCCACCAGAATTGAACGATTCACAATACACTATCAACAAAACATAACTCCCACAAAACCTTAACACCTACAAAATAATGACAATAATACATGAAATCTTAGGTACTGTTTCTTCCATTAAGCAGACTGCGGGTCCCCCTACCGTTGCGAGGACCCAGCCCACTTACCTGAACTGCTCTCTCTCAACAACTCTACACAAATGGAACGCGACACACACACTAACACACAACACCACAAAAATCACCGACCAACAACAATTTTCAAAAATATTTCTAATATTTCTTCGGCTACCGTATATCGGAGGAGACCGACTGCCGATCGGGCCATACCGCATAATTAAAACACCTCCCCTAATATGGGCAAGGTAATACGCAAACCATCTCCACCCAGGCACAGATCTGCGATAAGTCGCGTTTCCAAAGGAGTGTCCCCTTCCAAAATTTCTCACCACGTGGCAACCTACGGTTCAACGGTAGGTTTAACTATTCAAGGCGGGCAAGTACATGTACATATTAAACACAAAACCTTAAAACTAAGAAAACATATTCACTTTTAGATATAGGGCCTTTCAAAAATTTTTCTAAGTTCCATTAGATCTCCCAAAATGTTTCCTAAGTTTGCAAGCCCCGTCACACCCAAAGGACCCAAGGGTTGGCCCTATTCTCAACCACGCTTTGCTACCAAATGTAACCCCTCTTTAACTTAGACAAAAAAAAAAGTTTTTTTTTTTTTTTTAAAGAGTGGCCACAAGTTAATTAGAACTAGACCAAAGCCTAGAGAAGCCAAAAATGCGCTGGATCCAGTGAGACGGGACTTGCAATGAAAACTCATAAATTTAACAATTAATAAAATCCCTTTTATTATTCTATCTCCTTTTTAAAAACAATTTTAACAACAAAATTAATAAATACAACAGTCAGAAACTATTTTCCACTTAAATTGTTAATTAAAATAATTTATACTCTTTTAAACAATGTCACCTGAAAATATTAACACATATAAAATTTATTTGCTATCTTCTCTTTAAAAATGAATTAAAAATTAAAATCATTAATTTTTCTTTAAATAATGTTTCCTGTAAATTATTAATAAATATAAGATTGATTTTCTATGTTCTCTTTAAAATGATCAATTGAAACTTAATGGAGAGAATTTTTATAGACTTCTTGATAATATAAATTAGAATAACTAATTCTCAAACAAAATTAATTAAAATTAAATAGAGACAAATCTACATACTTGTTATTAAAGTTAATTAAAATAAATTACTTTCTTAGAAGAAATATTCATCAAAAATTAATTGAGATAGAATAAATTAATGTCATCAAAAATTAAATGGATATATAACCCTATGTTTCATCTTTTCTTATATAAAAACCCTATATCTAACTCCCCCAAAAATACACCCAAATGTACAATACATATAAAACCCCGCAAAATACACACACAAATTCACAATACATTTACATGTTCCACAATACAAGACAATTATTACAGAGATCTCTTGCCACGCCCTTTTCTTACCCCCATGAGGTACTTTATTAATTATTTCATGGAAATCCATGTTAGGATTACAATTCTTAATTTATGCGTAACAAATTACATGTGTATTAGATTATGCTTATGCAACTCCAGTAGTCCCCAGGACATAATAAATTCAAAATTTTGGCCAAGTGCCTAATACTATTATAAAATACGGCCACACTGGGCATTTATACTGGGAGAAATAAAAATTTAGAAAACAATGAACACCCCAGTTATCATAATTAATTAATAGAATTTATATATATAGAAATATTGTTAAGTTGTGAAAATAGAAATATGTCATGAATCTTATAACCCTTTTAAAAAGTAATTTTTTGGCCCAGAGACCGACATGTTCATTTGCCGGTCGGTGCATAATTCAACCTGTCTCAACAACACGTATAACACTGCATGAACAGGCACCAGTACAGGATCAAACTTGTGAATCCACTTAACTACCCCAGAAATTTCTATCCCTATATAAACCAAACTGAATTTAAAAATGAGAAAATATATATATATAATGAACACTAAATTGAAACAGAGAAATTACAAATTGAATGAATGACTTAAAAGCAGTAATGAAACCCTTATAATGAAAATAAGCAGGAATTGCACGTGTGAAAGGTGAACTGCCAAAGATACATGTCAGCCCCTGAGCTACAGATTATACAACAAATTAATAAAATTTACAAATGATTCCCCCCCCCCCCAGTTCACGCACTATACTGTCCCGTTAATTGGGGATCCAATTAAAATATTTAAAACTTGAAAGTCATGTTGTTGACTGATTGAATTGTTTCACTGGCTCTTATTGAGTGCATCACTACGTATAAAGAATATAATGGGTTGAGATCACCTTATTTTTGTCCATGGGGGAGAAGTGGCAATCTCGTGGCCTACATTACAGGTGTTGGTGCTTCGTCATGGCAATTCCTCCGGCAGATGAAGTGAGAGAAGTTCTAGGTGTTACATCATGTTCAGGTTGTTGGGCTGTTTCCTCGACTTCCTCGGGGAACCCTGATTACACAACATTATATCAGCCAGAGTACACAAAACAACGCCCCCAGAAAGTTTACACACCCCCAAAACCCATATATAATCCTAACATAGCTTTAGGGCTATCTAAATATAATACTTGACAAGGTTATATGGCCAACAGGCCCTATTTGAAAACATTTAGCACAGTTAAATTTTAACTTCAGTTAATAATAACTTCACCCATGCGGGTTAACATGATTGAATTTTGATAGCTAATTATGGCTTGTTACATTTTTAATAAAATTTATACATAGTCTGAATATTTTGTGCCACGTGGTCGAGAAAGGTTATATCTGATTACATCATGTCTTTGCTATATAAATTAATACCATTTGGCCATTATATGACTCTCAATTGGTGTCTCAGTAAGCTTTCTGATATGAATAAAGTTTTACTATAGTCACTAGTAAAATTTGTATGCAACTTACACTGAATTACGCATTGCACAATAACCATGCGGTAACGTAATAGGAATCTGCTTACATCCATGTCTGCACTATTTAAACTAATACTTTTTGCATTTATATGACCCTGACTTTTAGTGCCGTAGTTCGGACACGTGAATTTAATATAGTATTACTGTGTTTTAAAAATATTACCTTTAAATTACGTATTGCACAATGCCATGAGTTACATCAAAGGTTATCAGAAATTCACTCACTGGGGCCCATTAAACAAGTCTTTCTTTAGTAAAACTTTAAATACATAACTATGAAAATATTGGCGAGACTTACCGCAGTTCTATTCAGAATTTAGCCTGTCATAGTGGGAAGAATGGTGGAAAAAAAGTTTCTTCATCTGTCCGGAGTAGTAAAGGCAGCCATAAACGTCGAAGTTTAATGCGAGACAAGCTTTGCAGAAAAACGTTATTTCCGCTTCAAACTCGCAAACCGGGGCTGTCGCTAGAGGCCAGCACCTCTCGAGCACTCTAGACTCACCCAGAATTAGTGCTTATCGTCACTGCTAGGGTGTAGCACTAATTAAACCGCTTTAAATACTGTACTGCGTTTAACGTTTACCGGACGTGATATACTGGTTAATCGCCGATCTAAGCCTAGACTCGGCACAGTTTGGTTGTATTGTGTAGTGTTTGTATATTTCGTATTGTTCTGCTGTGTTAAGGTTTCGACTTTTAGGTAAGTAGTGTAGGATTTCAAGATTATTTTTTATGTTGTTGGTGTAGCTGTTGTTTTTTGTCTGTATGTGTGTGGCGAACGCTGAGTGCATGTTGTTGCTGGATAAAGCTTTTAGGTGTTCATAAAATCTTGAAGAAAAAGATCTTCTCGTCTGGCCTATATATAAACTATTACAATCGTTGCAGTTTAATTTGTATACCCCTGTTTTGTTGTATATGTCCGTGTTTGTATCATTGATGTATTTTTTGATGGTATTGTTGGTTCTGTAGGCTATTTTGTAATTGTGTTTCCTGAATGTGTTGGCGATTTTGTGTATGTTGGAGTTGTAGTATGTGAGTGTGATTTATTTATTTGGTTGTGTGTTGTTCGTATTTTTTGTTTTGTTGTTTTTGTTTAGGATATATCTGTGTAGTTTGTTTATTAAATTAGGGTTATAACCGTTTTTTATTGCTATGTATTTGATTGTGTTGAGTTCTTCTTTATAATCTTGTTTACTAAGTGGTATTTTTGTTAGTCTATGGAGCATATGGTTGAATGCCGCATGTTTGTGTTGCGATGGATGGTTTGATGTGTTGTGTATGACCATGTCAGTTGTGGTTGGGTTCCTGTATATTTTATATGTGTGTGTATTGTTTGTTTTGTTAGGTCAAGAAAATTTATACTATTGTTTTTTTCTATTTCAAGTGTAAATTTTTGTTTGTAGCGTATTGTGTTTATGTATTTGTGGAAATTTTCGACCTGTCTTGTATTGCCATTATATAAAAGTAATATATCATCTACGTATCTGTGCCAATAAATGATTTTGTTAGTGTATTTGTTGTTGTTTATTATATGTTTTTGTTCCATGTTGTTTATGAATATTTCAGCTAGTATACCTGATATGGGGGAGCCCTTGGGGAGTCCGTCTGTTTGTGTGTATATCTTGTTGTTGTATGTGAAGTAATTTTGTTCTGTAATTATTTTGGTGAGTGCGATGATCTCATGTATGTGTTTCAGGCGTGTTGTTTTGTCTGAGTAAATGTTCAAGTGTTTATATGGTGTCTTTGATGGGTACGTTGGTGTATAAATTGGTTACGTCAAAGGATGCTAATGTTGAATGTGGATGTGTATAACTTTAACAACAATGTGTTATTCGTCGGACTGATAATCAGTTTGCTATGAGGCCTACTCCTCAAAAATATAATAGGTCTAGCTCATTGCTAACCATAATTAGAGAACACATATCATTTAACAGCCAAATTTGTTACCCTAAAATAAGGTAAACCGGAGTGCCATAGTAAAACTATTTGAATTATAATTAACTTAAAAAAATAAAGAAAACAAGAAGACAAGACGATTAACGTTACCTACACGTTCGTTCGTACATTCTTCAGTGTGTGTCACAATTTTTACTTCCATGTTCCATAAGGAAATGGAAGTAGTCTATGGTCATGGCGAAAAAAATCGTGTTCGAGATAATTGCAGATTCTGATTGTACTACCATCAAAACATGAAAAAAGTCATTTTTCGAAAAGTGTCTGTGAGTGTGTCTGTCTGTGTGTCTATCTGTCGGTCTGTGTGTAGATTGTTTACTATGGCAAACGATAAGAGCCGCACATTCAAACACAATCAAATATTTTTTTTCATACGATCCTGAATTGTAAAGGACTCAAGGCCTGTTGATTTTGGTGAAGATCGGTTAAGGGAAAGGGGTAGTTTACCAGCAACATTTTATGTTTTAATAAGGGTAATTTTTTATTTGACGAACGATAACTGCCGTAAATTCAAACATAATCAAATAATTATTTGCAAAAATCCCTAAATTGAAGAGCACTCAAGGACTTTTGATTTTGGTGAAGATCGGTTTGGAGGAAAGGGTAGTTTACCTGCAACGTTTTATGTTTTAACAAGGGTAATGTTTTACTTCCATGTTCAATAAGGAAATGGAAGTATGGTGATGACAAAAAAAGCGTGTTCGAGATTATTGCAGATTCTGATTGTACTACACTCAAAACATGAAAAAAGTCATTTTTCGAAAAGTGTGTGTGTGTGTGTGTGTGTGTGTGTGTGTGTGTGTGTGTCCATCTGTGGTTCTGTCTGTCTTTAGATTTTTTTCTATGTCAAACGATAACAGCCGCAAAATCAAACAGAATCAAATAATTTTTGCATACTGCCCTGATTTGTAGAGTACTCAAGACCTATTGTTTTTGGTGAAGATCGGTTAAGGGAAAGGGGTAGTTTACCGGCAACGTTTTTTGTTTTAACAAGGGTATTTCATATGGCAAACGATAACAGCCGCAAATTCAAACATAATCAAATAATTTTTTACATGCAACTCTATATAGTAGAGTTCTCAAGACCTATTGTTCTTGATGAAGATCGGTTAAGGGAAAGGGGTAGTTTACCTTCAACATTTTGTTTTTAACAAGTGTATTTTCTATGGCAAACGATAACACCCGCAAATTCAAGCAGAATCAAATAATGTTTTGCATACCTTCCTGAGCTATAGAGAACTCAATGTCTGTTGATTTTGGTGAAGATCGGTTAAGGGAAAGGGGTAGTTTACCAGCCACATTTTATGTTTTAACAAGAGTAATTGTTTCTATGACGAAAGATAACTGCCGCACATTTAAACAGAATCAAATAATTTTGTGCATACCTTCCTCAATTGTAGATAGTTCAAGGTCTGTTGAATTTGTTGAAGATCGGTTAGGGTAAAGGGGTAGTTTACCTGCAACATTTTATGTTGTAACAAGAGAACGTTTTACATGAAGAACGATAACTGCCGTAAATTCAATCATAATCAAATAATGTTTTGCGTACTTCCCTACATTGTAGATAACTCAAGGCCTCTTGATTTTAGTGAAGATCGGTTAAGGGAAAGGGGTAGTTTACCTGCCACTTTTAATGTTTTAACAAGAGTAATTGTTTCTATGACAAACGATAACTGCCGTACATTCAAACAGAATCAAATAATGTTTTGCATGCATCCCTGAATTGTAGAGGACTCAAGACCTATTGATGTTGGTGAAGAGAAAGGTGTAGTTTTCCTGCAACGTTTTATGTGACAACAAGGGTAATTTTTTCTATGACGAACGATAACTGCCGTAAATTCAAACATAATCAACAATGTTTTGCATACTTCCCTACATTGTAGATATCTCAAGATCTGTTGATTTTGATGAAGATCGGTTAAGGGAAAGGGAAAGTTTACCTGCAACATGAAATGTTGTAACAAACGAGAAAATTTTTTCATGACGAACGATAACTGCCGTAAATTCAAACAGAATCAAATAATTTTTTACATTTCTGCCTAAGTTGTAGAATACTCAAGGCCTATTGATTTTGGAAAAGATCGGTTAGGGGGAAATGGTAGTTTACCAGAAACATTTTTTGTTGTAACAAGAGTAAAGTACTTAATCTTGATAAATAAAGTATCCTGATAAGAAGATCTTAATAATCCACTGTAGAAACGTACACGATATATCTATAAATGAAGAGGCTACTTGTACGGGGTTAGGGGTAATTTTCTATAAATGGAAATTATAGTTGAAGGGGGAGGGGATAATTTTTTACTTCCATGTTCCATAAGGAAATGGAAGTATGGTGATGGCAAAAAAATTGTGGTCGATATTATTGCAGATTCTGATTGTGCTACCCTCAAAACGTGAAAAAAAGTAATTTTAAATCCATGTTCCATAAGCAAATGGAAGTATGGTGATTGCAAAAAAATCGTGGTCGAGATTATTGCAGATTCTGGTTGTACTACCCTCAAAACATGAAAAAGAGTAATTTTTCGAAAAGTGTCTCTGAGTGTGTCTGTGTGTCTGCTATCTGTATATTTTTGTTTAGGCAAACGATAACAGGCCCAAATGCAAACAGAATCAAATAATTTTTTGCATACAGTCCTGATTTGCAGAGTACTCAAGACCTATTTTTTTTGCTGAAGACAGGTTTAGGGAAAGGGGTAGTTTACCTGCAACGTTTTTTTGTTTTAACAAGGTTATTTTTTATGGCAAACGATAACAGCCGCAAATTCAAACAGAATCAAACAATTGTTTGCATACAGGCATGAATTGTAGAGTTCTCAAGGTTTTTGTTTTTGTTGAAGATCGGTTTAGGGAAAGGGGTAGTTTACCTGCAACGTTTTATGTTTTAACATTGGTAATTTTTTCTATGACGAATGATAACTGCCGTAAACTCAATCAGAATCAAATAATGTTTCGCATAACGTCCTGAGCTATAGACAATTCAATGTCTGTTTATTTTGGTGAAGATCGGTTAAGGGAAAGGTGTAGTTTACCTGCAACATTTTATGTTTTAACAACGGTAATTTTTTCTATGACGAACGATAACTGCCGCACATTCAAACAGCATTAAATTATGTTTTGCATGCATCCCTGATTTGTTGAGGACTCAAGACATTTTGATTTTGGTGAAGATCAGTTAAGAGAAAGGTGTAGTTTACCAGCAACTTTTTATGTGATAACAAGGTTAATTTTTTCTATGACGAACGATAACTGCCGTAAATTCAAACATAATCAAATAATGTTTTGTATACGTCGTTAACTTGTTGAGAACTCAAGGTCTTGTGATATTGGTGTAGATCGGTTAAGAAGAAGGGGTAGTTTACCGGCAACGTTTTATGTTTTTATATGTGTACTACTTTATCGGCAAGAAAGAAGTAGTTTAGTGTTAAAATTTCTTCCCGGGCTGTTTGGGTCCAGTACCATGTTTTCTGCAAAACCAGACGTTTCGGCAGTTCCATCGACTGTCATGATCAGTGAAAATCGAGTGCGATAACGTGAGGTGGTATACGTTAGTGACCAAATGCACAGTACTGTGGTTAAGGCTGAATCAATAAGTAGAAAGAAGTAGTTTCTTTGGAAATATTTCATTTCGATTATAATTTTAAATATAAATCTTAGAACATGGAAGTAATGTATGGTTCTCCATACCGATATTTTCTATGAAGAACGATAACTGCCGTAAATTCAAACATAATAAAATAATTATTTGCATAAATCCCTAAATTGAAGAGGACTCAAGGACTTTTGATTTTGGTGAAGATCGGTTAAGTGGAAGGGATAGTTTACCAGCAACGTTTTATGTTTTAACAAGGGCAATTTTTTACTTCCATGTTCCATAAGGAAATGGAATTACGGGGATGGGAAAAAAAATCGTGTTCGAGATAATTGAAGATTCTGATTGTACTACCCCCAAAACATGAAAAAAAGTCATTTTTCGAAAAGTGTCTGTGTGTCTCTGTCTGTCTGTCTGTCTGTCTGTGTGTCTGTCTGTCTATAGATTTTTTTTGGCAAATGATAACAGCCGCAAATTCAAACAGAATCAAATAATTTTTGCATACAGCCCTGAATTGTAGAGTATTCAAGACCTATTCTTTTGGTGAAGATCGGTGAAGGGAAAGGGGTAGTTTACCAGCAACGTTTAATGTTTTAACAAGGGTAATTTTTATTATGACGAACGATAACTGCCGTAAATTCAAACAGAATCGAATACGTTTTTGCATGCCTTCTTGAATTATAGACTTCTCAAGGTCTGTAGATTTTGGTGAAGATCGATTAAGAGAAAAGGGTAGTTTACGAGCAACGTTTTATGTTTTAAAAGGGTAATTTTAATTTTATGATGGATGATAACTGCCACATATTAAAAAAGAATCAAATAATTTATTGCATATATCCCTGTCGTTTTAAGTTTTCAGGGTCTGTTGATTTTGTTGAAAATTAGTTATGGGTAAGGGGTAGTTTACCTGCCATCTTTAATGATTTAACAAGAGAAATTATTTCTATGACGAACGATAACTGCCGCACATACAAACAGAATCAAATAATATTTTGCATCCATCCCTGAATTGTAGAAGACTCAAGACCTATTGATTTTGGTAAAAATTAGTTAAGAGACAGGGGTAGTTTACCAGCAACGTTTTTGTTTTAACAAGGGTATTTTCTATGGAAAACGAAAACAGCCAAAAATTCAAACATAATCAAATAATGTTTTGCATACAGCCCTGAATTGTAGAGTTCTCAAGACCTATTGTTTTTGTTGAAGATCGGTTTAGGGAAAGGGGTAGTTTACATGCAACGTTTTATGTTTTAGCATGGGTAATTTTTGTTAGACGAATGATAACTGCCGCACATTCAAACAGAATCAAATAATTTTGTGCATACCTTCCTCAATTGTAGATAGTTCAAGGTCTGTTGAATTTGTTGAAGATCGGTTAGGGTAAAGGGGTAGTTTACCTGCAACATTTTATGTTGTAACAAGAGAACGTTTTACATGAAGAACGATAACTGCCGTAAATTCAATAATAATCAAATAATGTTTTGCGTACTTCCCTACATTGTAGATAACTCAAGGCCTGTTGATTTTGGTGAAGATCGGTTAAGGGAAAGGGGTAGTTTACCTGCCACTTTTAATGTTTTAACAAGAGTAATTGTTTCTATGACAAACGATAACTGCCGTACATTCAAACAGAATCAAATAATGTTTTGCATGCATCCCTGAATTGTAGAGAACTCAAGACCTATTGATGTTGGTGAAGAGAAAGGTGTAGTTTTCCTGCAACGTTTTATGTGACAACAAGGGTAATTTTTTCTATGACGAACGATAACTGCCGTAAATTCAAACATAATCAAACAATGTTTTGCATACTTCCCTACGTTGTAGTTATCTCAAGGTCTGTTGATTTTGGTGAAGATCGGTTAAGGGAAAGGGGTAGTTTACCTGCAACATGAAATGTTGTAACAACAGACATTTTTTCATGACGAACGATAACTGCCGTTAATTCAAACAGAATCAAATATTTTTACATTTATGCCAAAGTTGTAGAGTACTCAAGGCCTATTGATTCTGGTGAAGATCGGTTAGGGGGAAATGGTAGTTTACCAGAAACATTTTTTGTTGTAACAAGAGTAAAGTACTTAATTTTGGAAAATAAGGTACCCTGATAAGAAGATCTTAATAATCCACTGTAGAAACGTAGATGAAATATCTATAAATGAAGAGGCTATTTGAACGGGGTGGGGGTAATTTCTATAAATGAAAATTATAGTTTTAGGGAGAGGGGATAATTTTTTATATATTTACTACGTTATTGGCAACAAAGAAGTGGTTTGTTGTTAAAATTCCTTCCCGGCTGTTTGGTCGTAGTCCAATGTTTTCTGCAAAACCAGACGTTTCGGCAGTGCCGTCGACTGCCATCATCAGTGAAAATCGAGTGCGATAACGTGTGGTGGTATACGTTAGTGACCACAGTACTGTGGTTAAGGCTGAAGCAATAACTGGAAAGAAGTAGTTTCTATGGCAACATTTCATTTTGTAAATGATTTTAAATATAAATCTTAGAACATGGAAGGCATGTATGGTTCTCCATACCGATATTCTATGACGAACGATAACTGTCGCACATTCAAACAGTATCAAATAATTTTTTGCATACGTTCCTGAATTGTATAGGACGCAAGGCATGTTGATTTTGGTGAAGATCGATTACGGGGAAAGGGGTAGTTTACCTGCAACTTTTTATGTTTTAACAAGAGTAAAGTACTTAATTTTGATAAAGTATCCCGATAAGATCATAATAGTCCACTGTAGAAAGGTATATGAAATATCTATAAATGAAGAGACTAGTTGAACGGGTTTGGGGTAATTTTCTATAAATGAAAATTATAGTTGAAGGGGGAGGGGATAATTTTTACTTCCATGTTCCATAATAAAATGGAAGTATGATCATGGGGAAAAAATCGTGTTCGAGATAACGGCTGATTCTGATTGTACTGCCCTTAAAACATGAAGAATTGTAATTTTTCGAAAAGTGTCTGTGTGTCTATCTGTCAGTGACTGAGTGTAGAATTTGTTTATGGCAAACGATAACAGCCGCAAATTCAAACAGAATCAAATAATTTTTTGCATACTTTCCTGAATTGTAAAGCACGCAAGGCGTTTTGATTTTGGTGAAGATCGGTTAAGGGAAAGGAGTAGTTTACCTGCAACATTTTATGTTTTAACAAGGGTAATATTTTCTATGACGAACGATAACTGCAGCACATTTAAACATAATCAAATATTTTTTGCATACCTTCCTGAATTATAACGGAAGCAAGGCCTGTTGATTTTGGTGAAGATCGGTTAAGGGAAAGGGGTAGTTTACCTGCAACATTTTATGTTTTAACAAGAGTAATTTTTTCATGACGAACGACAACTGCCGTAAATTCAAACAGAATCAAATAATTTTTTACTTATGTGCCTGAGTTGTAGAGGAATCAAGGCCTATTGATTTTGGTGAAGATCGGTTACGGGAAAGGGTAGTTTACCTGCAACGTTTTATGTTTTAACAAGAGTAAAGTACTTAACTTTGATAAATAAAATATACTGATAAGAAGATCATAATAAGAACGGGATGGGGGTAATTTTCTATAAATGAAAATTATAGTTGAAGGGGAAGGATAATTTTTTATATGTGTACTACGTTATCGGCAACAAAGAAGTATTTTGTTGTTAAAATTCCTTCCCGGGCTGTTTGGCCGTAGTCCAATGTTTTCTGCAAAACCAGACGTTTCGCCAGTGCCGTCGACTGCCATCATCAGTGAAAATCGAGTGCAATAACGTGAGGTGGTATACGTTAGTGACCACAGTACTGTGGTTAACGCTGAAGCAGTAAGTAGAAAGAAGTTGTTTCTATGAAAATATTTCATTTCAAAATTATTTTAAATACAAATCTTAGAACATGGAAGTCATGTATGGTTCTCCATACAAATATTTTATATGTGTACTACGTTATCGGCAACAAAGAAGTAGTTTGTTGTTAAAATTCCTTCCCGGGCTGTTTGGCTGTAGTCCAATGTTTTCTGCAAAGCAAAGGTTTCGGCAGTGCCATCGACTATCATCATCAGTGAAATCGAGTGCGATAACGTGAGGTTGTATACGTTAGTGACCAAATGCACAGTACTGTGGTTAAGGCTGAAACAGTAATTAGAAAGCAGTAGTGTCTATGGAAATATTTCATTTCGAATACGATTTAAAATATAAATCTTAGAACATGGAAGTAATGTATGGTTCGCCATACCGATATTTAGTAATTTGCGGCGAGTATCTTTGGCCACACGATTATTATCATAAATTAAAAAAAAAATAGTTGTGAGTAAAAGTAAAAAATAACTCTACAAAATATCAGCTCTACTGTGCGCGCGCATCCACGTGCATGCGGGGTGCATGTCAAATCACAATAATATGAACAAAAAAGATGAATTGGAACAAATTCGGACCGTGATGTTGCTTTAGTCACATTTAATGATTTATTTATGTAACTCTCGTTCACAAATGTAAACATATAAACGTCCTGCTTCCTCATTTTAAGCGGGACAACAACCCATTACTGAGTCAAGGCCTCCTTTAACAGCCTCCGCCAGTTATCCCGGTCAAGTGCAGCTGCTCTCCAGTTCCGGGTCCCAAGGATATAGCACGCATCGTAGTTCACACCGCCTTCCCAAAGTAGTTTGGGTCTACCAACTCTCCTGGTGCCATAGATCTGTTTTGTGAGTGCCTTTCTTGGTTCTCCATTCTGCCACTCATTCTCCCCCATTCTGATCATGTGTCCAGCCCACCTGAGTCTAACAAGTTTTATAATTTTCACAATATCTGGTTCATTCACAAGAGTGTTAAGTTCTTGGTTGGTTCTTTTCCTCCATTCACCTCCTACACATATTGGACCAAATATACTGCGGAAGATTTTTGCGTTCATGAACCAGTAGCTTGAATCAGACTTTCTAGAAATGGTCTCAGAAATGGTCTCAGAACCATAGGTGAGAAGTGGGCGGATCAGTGTTTTATACAAAAGCAGCTGATGCTCCTGGCAATTATTCTGCTCTGGAACAGGGGGTCTGAGACCAAAGAAGCACCTATTAGCTGAGGTGATTCTTCGCTTTATTTCTTCTGTTGTTTCCCCATCGGAGTTAAATTGGCATCCTAAATAAACAAAGTTGTTGACTTTTACGAAGGAATAGATGCCAATTTGGATGGGCTCTCCTTCTCTAGCCTCCTGTCCTGTTGCCATGTATTTGTCTTGCTTTCATTTATTATGAGACCCAGCGTCCTTGCGGGATCTTCAAGAGCAAGAAAAGGTTCAATGACTGCTCGAAGAGACCTCCCGATTATATCTAGGTCATCGGCGTATCCTAGGACCTGACATTAAATTTACAAAAGAAATAGAGAATAAAGGCCGAAATAAACTTCCTAGACCTTACCATAAAACGCCATGCAAGCAAACATCATTTCTCTATATACAGAAAAGATACTCCAAACAGATATTACCATTCACGCAGAGAGCAACCATCCCTACTCATACAAAATTTCTGCATTTAACAGCATGGTATATCGAGCCCTCACATATCCTCTATGCAAGAAACAGTATGAAAAAGAGATAACTTACACATCACAAATCAAATAGCTCAAAGCAATGGATATCAGTCTCAAATGATCGATAAAATCATTGAAAAACAAAAAAGGAATAAATCAAAAAACAAATAACATATCAATCAAAAGGAAGAAAACCTATAGGCATATATCTGCACATTACATTGACGACAACTCTCAAAATTAGCTAGAACGTTTGCAAAATACGACTATCAATTAGCGTTCAGAACAAGCAATGACATCTACAACAATCTGAAAATAAGCAGTACAAAAAAGGGAAAGCATTTATGAAAAAGCTGGAGTCTACCAACATCAATGTCAGCCTGCGAACTCGACAGAATGTAATGTACGGTGCAACAAAAAATACATAGGATTCACTTCAAGATCGTTTAAACACAGGTATATTGAACATACCAAACATTCTCAACACTCAAATCCGAACTTCAACGGTAGCCAAACACATAAAACAACAGTCTTGTAAATATGGTCCAATACAGCAAGATTTTAATCGTATTGAAAACACGCAGTGATGAAATAAGATCGAATATACAAACATGTAAAAGAAGAGGGCCATGAAAATCTATTGAACATCATGACGGACTTCAAAAATCGTATCATATTTGAAATATTGCGGCAAAATGAAAATCAACATTCAGTAATCAGCTAATATAATATATAGAACGGAATGTAAACACGAACACTCTGTAACAAAATCAGTTCTCGCGATAATTTTGGACAACGACATACGTATCACGTTCATTAATCAATGTCTACGAATTCGTTTTTGTAAATAGTGGCTGTTTTACGCTATTGTGACCGCAAGTGTGCTGTATATGACCTGACGATGGTCTGTGACCGAAATCGATCGTTTTTAAGAATGTGAGTAATAACAAATTTTATTGCACATCGTATGTATGGTACCTTTAGACTATGAAAATAAATACAATACAATAGAAAACTGCACCAACCTGTTGAATACAGTCCCGGAGGAATCTATTCCAGCATCTCTCATAGCTTTTTCTAAGGCAAGAATGAAGACGAGACTTATATTTCTTTTTTTTTTTAATGGTGTTTACAATTAAATAATAGGCCTACATAAAATTATTTTCATATTCTTCATGCCTTCAGAACGTACTACCGTTGTCCTTAAATCTAAAATTTGACACTCCACTCTTGTGTCACTTGTAATCAAAATAATAATAATAATTATTATTTTAACTATTAATTAATTTAACTACTATTTTAATGTTAATAGTAGGTCTACATGTTATTATTTATTATGTCTGAAATACTAAAGGTATTCAGCTAAACTGTACGAGTAGTCCTATGTGTAGAGAAAGAAAGAGTGAGTGAGTGAGTGAGTGAGTGAGTGAGAGAGAGAGAGAGAGAGAGAGAGAGAGAGAGAGAGAGAGAGAGAGAGAGAGAGAGAGAGAGTGAGAGTGAGAGAGAGAAAGAGAGAGAGAGAGAGAGAGAGAGAGAGAGAGAGAGAGAGAGAGAGAGTGTGTGTGTGTGTGTGTGTGTGTGTGTGTAAACGTTTTCGGTAGATTAATGCGCCGCGCAGTCTAGTTCAGTGTTTCATACAGGACGGACGCGGTCTGCTTTTGTCGCAGAAATATTCTTTATCAACTTTAATATACATAGGTAGTCTTTACTTTTGCTTTCCTATTTTTTATTATTAATAATAAGTAAAAATTTTCTTAAAAGAATAATTTCTTATTTTTGTAACTTGTTTCCATTGTAGGCCCATATGAAAGATTTTAGTTTTTAGTGGAGCAGCCACTAACATATTTCCTGTTATTTTAGCAGGAATGGGTTTTTATTTCACATGTTTTCAGTATGGGCTGAAATTTGTTTTAACTTAAATTTTATTTTTTTGGTTCTATATGCGATTTTTAAAGTGTTTTGAGTGTTTTGTTAGCCATAATGTGTCTAGGGGTTAACTTATCTCTTTAATATAGCGCAATAATGCAACGGCCACATTTGACCTCGGTACAGAATATTTTATAAGTGTTTCGTCTCCAGAGGGACATATTTCTTATTAATTTGCAGTAGTAAAATGTTACTTGTGTGTGGACTGAATAAGTAATGTATTTTTCTGGGACTTTCAAAACCATGTATTGCTTGTTATTTTGGAGCGATTGAAAGCTATAAGCAGTAAGTATTAAAAGCAAAAGGAATATGTGCAGAAATCAGTTTGTGCACGGATGAGTCCATTTTGAAATTCTGACAGGTGGAAGGTGCAATGAAGAAGGAGCTGTGATGCGAATGTCAAATGAAGGGGTTATCAACATAATAATATGTGTCGCACTTTAGGTTAATTGTTATTTTAAAGTGCTATTTTATTCCCGTCTTGATTTTGCAATTATTAATTCTATTTATTATTTCTTGGGGTTACAAGCAGAACGCACTAAGTCAAAATATTAAGTTTTGAGATATGGAGGTTTTAAATTTCATATGGTAATCTTAAATCACACATTTGTACTAGACTACCCCAATCTGTTTTGAAATTGTCCTTATTTAGTTAGGAATTAATTTATCTTATGAAAATTAAAAAATTAAATTGTAATTTAACACATAAATTGAAACTAAGTCATAGATACCTGATTTAGTGCCTTCTTCCAGGACATATTCCGATCATTCTTGGTAAGCTAATTTTAACAAAATGTTGCAAGTCAACGTATTTTCCTTTTTTTAATTTTCTTTTAATCATAATAAAAATTGTTAAGAAAAAATATAAACAAACAATTTAAAACTAATTTAATATAAAATCCACTCATTTAAAAATTTTACCAACTTATAATAATGGTTAAATTAAGCTATTACTATTACTATACAGAACAGTAATATACATTATTGTCTTTAATAAAATAACAATATTAACAACAGTTTTATTGAAATTGAACAGTACTTTATAATAAGAGTAGTTTGAGTAGTTACTACATCAAAATAATATTGACATGGATGACAAACTTCAGGGACTTTGCATATGTTAGGTCATATTCCGTCACTTTGGTTATTGGTAGTGGCTTGTGCAGTTTTTACAGTACTGTAGCAGTGTGGTTTGCCACGTCGCCCTGGACGTCTTGCAGAAACATTAAGACGATAGATTTAATGACCGCCGTTTTAAGATTATTTTTCTCGTGTCTATATAACATAGAAGAATAGAAAAAAAAATGTCACGCCAATACCAGCGCGGCCCAGAAAGTCGATAATTACCATTTATTTTCAAAATCCAGACATTTTAGTTTAGTTCCATATGGTGGCTTTGATTTAAGCGTATTTCTTACACGATGTGAACCAATTTGAAAATGTTTAACCAGTCATTTAAGCAAAACACAAGTATCAATTTTTTCCGATGTTCAGTGGCATTCTCTTCCTTAAAAGAATGACCGCTTTGTAAAAATTTGTGTTCAGTAATTACTAGTTTCAAGTCTGTACTGCGTTTAGAAACAAAGCTGCAATATGAATATTCTTTTATCCCCTACGCATATCAGAGAAAAACGAATTGTTTTAATATTTTCAGTCAGAAAAAATGTACCAATCTCACACAGCTCCCCACCTGTTGGTTCTGGTTTATGTCCACATGTAACAAGATCCTCTGTCGGGTGGCCCATTTTCATAAATTGTGAAATTGTACACGTTCAGATTTCTCATATAGCAAGTAAGTGATACTTCCAATGAAGGCACTTGAAGTACACTTTCTAAGTCAAAGGACACTGACATGAATGTACTGTTATTGAATGCCCTCTCTTTGTACACAGTTCTTTCCTTTTGTGCTTCTTCGTGTCGTCTATGGTGTGTAATGTAATTTTCTTCCAAATACTCCCTCAAAGCTAGTAAAGTCTGTTTAAATGATCACACATTGGTCTTTTTTTAGGGCAGAAAAAAATAATTGTAATTTGTGCAAAATATTCTACGGTATATGATTGAACGTGCAATATCTGTTTCCCCCACTCTCTTGGCATTGTTCTTTATACAAACAATATATTTAATTTATTCACAATTTTGAACCTCATTCTTCTTCTTCTTCTTCATTGTTTTCTGGAGTAGTGAAAAGAACTTAATAATTTCTTAATTGGAAAGAACTCAATATGCTGTTTTATTTTTCTTATAACCGCATCATTAGCTTCATGAGTATGTTTGCCTCTTTTGTGTTGTCCGAGAAATGATCTAGTTTATCTCTCATTGAAAATGCATGTGAAATGAATCTATTTGAAATTGATAATGTTTTCACAAAGCAATGCATGCATACCCTTATCTTTTTATTGTTTTTAGAAAAATAGTAGGCTTTAATTTTTTTTCAAAGAATCAGCTTTATATGGTATTCATGATTTTGGTTCAACACAGTCTACATCATATTGATAAAGTATTTCATTCTTTCAAATGTTAAAAGAGCCCAGTATTTCCGGCAAATTTCTTTTCTACCTGGCATGGTAAATTTATTTCAAGTAAAGGAACATTTAGTGCAGTAGACATTTCACGTTTTCTTCAAGACCATTGTAGCCGTTATAAGGTTAAGAATTGTTTCTGTTTCCTTTACTTTCAGAACAAATCGAATTGCATAAGTTACTTTTCCTTCAACTTTTACTAATTTTAACCTGACTACTGCTGTTATTGGTGCTATTAATAAAACTTAGAACACCGGTACCAATTGAGTAACTCTATTTCCATTTACATGCAGCTTCCGTAGAACTACTGAGTGTCAATAGTAGCCATTTCAAGAGAATCAGTTTTCTTTTATCATTATCATCAGGTGAAGGTAAAGTGTCAGGTTCAAAATAACCATCATGCGACAGTGAAATATTAAAATTATTACCAGGATAATAATGTTAAAATCACTTTACCTTTACTTTGAAATCTTTTTTCTCCATTTTCAAATAGAAAACTGAAACATTAAAAACTCGCAAATAATAACTTACTTCAAAACTCAACAGAGTAACTTTAACAAAACTTGAATTAAAATCATTTTTGAAAATTTCTGGCTCAGTGCGTTCTGCATGTAAGCCCACTATTTATTATAACTTTATTTATAACTTTAATTTTGATAGTTATTTAAGTTTGTATTAATTTACTTTTTGTGTTACTTTAATTCCATCATTATGTATCATCAGAATTGTTAAATATTTATCGTCCGTTAAAGCGTCTTTTGTTGTTAAAATGGATAGGCTACTTCTTCTGCAAACTCGACGGAGAACATTACAAATTATATACATAATCAAGTATTAAAAGTAATTTTAACGTTGTACAATTTGTGAGAGAAGAATCGGTTAAAGTAGGGTCTAATAACGATATCTATTAAAGTGATTCCGGCGTGTTACTGCAGGCAACTGAGATGTACACTGGCACGTTATCCGGTATCGCATTAGAGGGAAAACGTTACGACAGTACACGAGCCAAAACAAGACCGAATTCCAATTTAGTCCAAAGACAAATACGGATGGCAACCATGTTATTCATCGGACTGATAATCAGTTTGCCATTAGGCCTACTCTAAAGTATAATGGGTCTACCTCATTGCTAACCATAATGAGACAAAACATAACATTTAACAGCCAAATTAGTTTCCGTAGATTAAGGTAAATCTGAGAATCATAGTAAAACTATTTGAATTAGAATTAACTTAAAAAAAAGATCCGACAAGATTATTAATGCTAGACGTTCGTATGTACATTCTTCAATGTGTGTCACAATTTTTAGTAACTTCCGGCGAGTATCTCTGGTCACACAATTATTATCATAAATTAAAAGAAAAAAACGATTGTAAGTAAACGTAAAGAATAACTCTACAAAATATCAGGTGTATTGTGCGTGCACGTCCACGCGCTTGCGGGTCCATGTCAAATCACAATAATATGAACAAAAACGTTGAATTGGAAAATACATCAAAGTATTGAATGTCACATGTTTTAAGTCCAGCTTTCTCGTTTTACTTAAAATGAAACAGATTTCTGTTGTCTAATAATTAGGGTTAAAAGATTTCTGCGATTAAACAATACGAACCACCGTTTCCGAACAATTCATCACCTTTGTGTAAAAAAAACACGTGAATATGAAACACTCTGTGAAACAATTGTTTCTTTTGTGGTGAGTTAAAATCAAGTGTAACCATACTGGAACAGACGTGCACAATCGGTACATTCTATTGCCATAAAGTGGCCCGTACACCTTCATGCATTGCGTGGCACGCGGTGAGCCCACACACTGGAAAAATAGTCAGTCTCGTGGCGTGCCAGATAACGATCTATTACGTCCATAACTAAAGCGCTTGTTGATGGAGGAGTGTTCATCCTGGAATCCATCAACTTACTGTAACCTACTACATTATAACAATAAATAGTGTATCAGACGACAAAGAGGTGGCCAGGCGGGGATGTAAAAGTTTGCACGAAGTCAGCCGGTCCCTTTCTCTGTCTGGCCATCTCGTTATTTGCTGATGGTAGGCTACAATATTTTTCACTCAAAACTACTCATAACAATCTACAGTATATCAGATTACAACTACACTCAACTCTCGATTATCTGTTTTGCAGCTTAACCGCTATTTATTCGTTTACAAAAAGTACGTATATTATTCTTCATATTGACGTAGGCCTACACAATGAGATTGATAAGTTCACACTAAGGCCCATTTAAACTACCCTTGAATAACAAAACGCTCAGTGTTAATTCCAGGATCGCTGACTCATACTAGGCCTATACTTTGGCTTGTCATAAAAATACTAAAAATTATAGACAAGCTGGTTGAAGGATACACGGTGAAACTACTTTCATTACAATATGACAAAAAGTGAACATTTATGTCGACCGTTATCCTTCTCAAACATTAGGGTGGATAATCGAGAGTTGTTCGTATTCCAATAAATGCTGACAATATAATGGCACTTGAGCCAGGTTTGTTATGGGTTATAAATAAACATTTTAATTATCCTTTTTTATTTTGTGCCGAAATATTCTAGATATTGTGAGCAATAAAAAGCAGCTACACATTTTTGCGAAAACGTAAAATCTTTAGGCTATCTGAACCTAAACAGTTTTTATAAAATGTTTTTCAATTATTTTCTAAATTTTATGGTTCTAAATTCTTTAATTTACCATAATAAAATTTTTCTTATTTTTATATGTCATCTACAATAGATGATTGGAAAAAGTAGGTAAGGTTTCTTTAACAAATGGGACTTTCCTAATTGCGGTGGTGCGATTGACGGAAAGCACATAGCAATTGTAAAACCGCCGAATTGTTCCTACTTTTACAATTATAAGGGATATTTCAGTATTGTCCTACTAGCCGTGGTCGACGCTAATTTAGAGTTTATTTTTGTTGATGTTGTCCAAAATGGACGAATATCTAATGGATGTGTAATAGACAATACAACGTTTTATCTGAGAGCAAACGGTATAGACCTATACCCACAAAAGAGAAAACGGTAGTAGGTCTTAACTTCGTCTTTATAGGCGACGAGCCCTTTGCTCTAAGGGAAGAGTTTTTGAAACCTTTTCCACAAAAGGACTTAACATATTATCGTTTATCAAGAACACAGAAGGTTGTAGAGAACGCATTTGGCATTTTGGCTAATAGGTTCAGAGTGTTTCATACAACCATTACATTGTCACCTGGTAAAGTGGACTGCGTTGTATTAGCGTGCGTTGTTTTGCATAATATTTTGCGCAGGAAGTGTAAAAACTATTTATCAGGTCCTATGATTGACCAAGAGTATACCGCAACAGGATCTATTACTCTGGGAGAAGAATGGAGACAACATCCACCTCCATCAAATGCGTTTCAGAATTTCAACAGGAGCGCCATAAGTCATACGTCCGAGAAAGCCAAATAATAGGGATGCCTATGTCAAGTCTTTTTAAACAGTTGGTCAGGTGCCTTGACAGAACATGATCACCGAAGAGTCTCTGCAGTAAATTACTTAAAGTGTAACAAGTTTAAAGACTTTCATTTATAATCTGAGAAACTGTAGTCATAATCATGATATGGAATATTTAATAATAGGTTTTTGGTACTATATATTAATTTGTTCTAACCATAAAAATATTGTATGGTGAATTCATTGATATTATTATTATTAATTTTATGTGGGTTTTTAGTGCTACGTATTATTTTATTCTTACAATTAGAAAACTGTATGGTGAAGTAAATTCATTGCTCATATGAAATCGTTTTAGTTTCAAAAAATACAATATCTTGTACTAAATTAACTAGTTTACTAGAAATTCTTTAATTTCAGATCATTAATTACTCATAGTATTATTTAATAAGCAATTAATTTTACATTGTGTAATTTAATGTATAAATTTGCATCAATTTTTTAAATTAATGACTGCATCAATTATTATAATGCACTAACATTACTCTCACATAATGTCAATGATATGACATTTACAAATACTAGTTTAAAGTGTTTTTTATAGTCTTCAAATAATTATTGAACAAATAATTACAAACATGTAAGTACAAAAAATATGAAGACTGTAATAAAAATGCCCGGATTTTTATGTAATTACATATTTGAATACTGAGTGCATATTTACACGGAAAAGCCAGATATCGGCGAATCATACCAATAGGTGTCTTATCCGCGAGTTTAATTTTACATATTTTTACATATTTTGTTCATATTACATATTTCACTCCATCTTACATATTTCTACATATTTTAGCTATTTTACTATACTTTACTTCAATTTGAAAATTGAAATGGCAAAAAATAGTTAGGCCTATAACAACATTACTCAGATGCGCAAATGTGCAATTAATCAGACAGGTGCAATTAAATTTATTGCAAGAAAAGGCAAAATATTGCATGTGTTGCAATTGCACGCATAGATTCTACTTTCAAGAAGTAAAATTTTTACGAACTCAAGCGACAAGTAAGGCATTCGCACGGGATGTTAGATGAGAATGGTATGCGCGGCCCACTCCTTATTTACGTTTCGTTCGCACGTTTCAGCAGACTCGGTGGGGAAAGAACGTGCTGTCCGCGGCAAATAAATACTCTTCGCAGATCTTGCAATTCTCGCAACGGATTCCATCTACCTAAACAAACAAATATCTACATAACTCTATGCTATTGTAGGGTACAATGTGATTTTTGGCGCCAGTAGAGGTGGGCTAAACTGTTATTTTAAAATACTAGGTATGAAAATACCGTTCCAAAAAAATAACAGGTACAAATACCTGTTATTATATACTATATATACATAACCTATATTATCCATTGTAAGTAACTCGTTTTGAGTTTCCTGCAGGTCTCCTATGTAATATCTTCAAATAAATACACTGCAAGTAGGTTTATTTTCACCTAGATAAACCTATTAATATATTAATAAACCTACTTGCTGTGTATTTATTTGAAGATATTATGTAACCTATACTATATAATTTGCTATAAGAAATAAATTGAAACTATAAGTATTAACAGTGTTACTTTACACTGTGACTTTATTAAACTATTACTGTTTAAATGAAAATAAGAAACAAGAGAATTTATAGGCCTATCTCCCTTTGGGAATACCAATTTAAGTTTTCAGTAGTAGTAAACAAACTAACATTGGTTAGACAAATCAGTTGCGA
Source organism: Magicicada septendecula (assembly GCA_034769895.1). Taxonomy (NCBI): domain Eukaryota; kingdom Metazoa; phylum Arthropoda; class Insecta; order Hemiptera; family Cicadidae; genus Magicicada; species Magicicada septendecula. The sequence goes on from CM068376.1 coordinate 331,792,382, forward strand.
AACTCGGCCCAATTAAATAATTTAGAGTAGGCCTACACGTAATACCACAAAAAATAATGTGAAAAAACATCAGAAACGTATAATAAAAACATAACAGTAAGCCACAAGAGTGAATGAGATTAAACAAAATTTTACAAATAAAAATAAAAAAACAAATTGTAATAAAATAAATATAAATACATAAATAAAAACTTATAAATAATAAGCAACAACAAAAGTAAATTAAATGCATTACAGATATTTAAGGAACAGGACTAGATAAAGTGCATAAATGTCCATTACAACAATCTCATCATTTACGTGAGACGTGTAGTGAAGTTAAAATCACATTAATAAAAAGTATAATATAGTTTATCAACATCAGCCACTCTATAGGTTATAACTCAATATAATTAAATACAACGATTTCAACTACTCGGAACATAAAGTTTTTTGAGTAAAAACAAAGTTTTACCAACCGATTTTAGTTACAAGTTGGTGACTAGTATAATATATAATTTATTAGCATATAATCTGTATTATATATCTGCATATCACACGAGAATAAATGTAACAGCAGGATGAATTATTTCCTTTATTAAAAACAGCTCCGTCTCTTTCCGCAGAATGAAGAATACAGGACGAAAAAGTGGCTCGTACTATTATAGTTCCTACTCGAAATATGCTTGATACTACCTGTTCCTAAAATACTAGGTGTTCTTAAAATATTAGGTGTTACTAAATATTACTGTTACTCTGGAACGCGTTGTTCCTTGTGTATCGGTGATACCACTAGTATTTGAAATACCTAGTATTTTAAATACGCGTTACTGGCTGTTCCTTGCGTTCCAGCGATATTTTTGTACGCCTAGTATTTGGCCTTGGCATATTCGTTTACGTGATCTTGCGTACGTTTTGTGTGTGTGTGTCTGTGTAGATGCGTAGGGGGTGTGCCTCGACTCGGAACAGCGAGGGCGGCGTGTCTCGACTCGGAACAGCGTCGCCGCGAATAACAGGTATTTCAACTTTTCAGTCACTGTTACATCCGTTCCACAAAAATATCGTTCCAAAATACCTATTACAGGTATATCGGCCCACCTCTAGACGCCAGTATTATCGACGCTCTCGGAGTGTAAGCCTACACGTAAATACGTAACAATCTGGTGTGCAGTGTGGTGCGTTGAAGTTATTGTCGAGTCAGTGTTTTGTCTTTCGCCTATACTTCTGCGCTTGCTTGTTTCTTGCCTTGGCGGATTCTCGTTGTTGGACAAAAGACGTCTTAAATAATATATTGTGCGGTATTGTTCAACGCAAGTTCTTAAGAGTTTTAAATACAAATATCCTTGTTTTATCATGGCACCGACCGCATCATCTTTGTCATCTAAGTTAAAATCATGGGTACAGATTGACAGTGCTTTTACAACTGACGGTAAAGCTGTATTTTGCCAAGTTTGTGATAAAAATATTGGCTGTTCCATGAAGTCTCAACTGGAACAACATTTGCGAAGTAATTTACATACTAGAAATAAAGAACGATCTTCTTCATCGAAACAGGTACTACTTAGAAAGATGCAGCAGCAATCTTCATCATCTAATAGTGAGTTTTATAAAGACATGGCTTTAGCAATGATTCCTGCTACTGTGCCTTGGTACAAACTTCAAGTGCCTCAATTTAAGTCTTTCTTAGAGAAATACTTCAAACGTAATATTCCAGACGAATCTACACTCAGAAAAAATTACTTGAACGTTTGCTATATTGAGACTTTGGAAAAAAATCAGAGCCGACATCGGTGATTCTTATATATGGATAGGTGTTGACGAGACAACGGACGCTGTAGGTCGTTACATCGCAAATCTTATTGTGGGTAAGTTAGATTTCGAGAATCCAGCCAAGCCCTACTCGATTTACTGTAAGCCCCTGGAGCAAACAAATCACTCAACAGAAGCTCGATTTATTAATGATGGACTGAAAGTGTTATGGCCAAATGGTGTTAAAGAAGAGAAGGTACTGCTGTTGTATACAGATGCAGCAGCATACATGTTGAAAGCAGGTAATTCTCTAAATGTGTTTTACCCCAATCTACTACATGTTACATGCCTGGCTTATGGATTGCATCGAGTAGCTGAAACTGTCAGAGACCTTTTTCCCGAAGTAAATACATTAATATCAGCAACAAAAAAGGTGTTCTTGAAAGCTCCTTACCGTATCCAGTGCTACAGACAAAGGCTACCTGACACACCTCTGCCTCCAGAACCCGTAATTACAAGATGGGGAACCTGGATCGAAGCCGTAGGCCTAAATTTCTACAGTGACAACTTTGAAGCTGTGAAGTCTGTGGTGGAAACATTATCTCCCGATTCTGCAGTGGTCAGTGAGCGAAACTTGTCTGCATTCAACAACTCTAAGGTGATATGTTCAGTTTCGTACATCAAAACGCATTTCGGTTGGCTTCCCGATAGTATCAAGAAACTGGAGACTGCAGGTCTGACTCTCCAAGAAGCCATAGGAATAGTTGAAGAGGCAGTTAACAAGTTAAATGCTGTGCAGGGTGAAGTCGGTGAAAAAGTTTCCACTAAATTAAATGCTGTGCTGAATAGACACCCTGGTTACTCAACTTTACATACCATTTATCGCATATGTAACGGCGAAACTGTAGAATCGATTGAGAATATTCTTCCAAGTACGATTCCTCTGTATGAATATGCGCCGGTGACGACATGTGATGTCGAGAGATCTTTTTCTATATATAAAAACATACTCTCAGACCGGAGACAGTCCATGTCAACAGACAATATAGAAAAGTATTTAATAATTAATTGTGCAACTAAACAGTGGTAAAAAAAAACTTACGTGGACACTTTATTCTTATGCAGAGTTATAGTAGAGTTATATACATATACAATATAGATTTTAAAGTCAAAAATCTACCTTTAATTTTATAGTAATTTCAACTCCCCTAGTAAAATACTTTGTTAAATAGTTAATAATTCTCAATTTTTTACTTTATACTCATGTCCTATACTACAGAAATCCATAGGTAAAATATTTTGTTGTTGTTAATTTTATAATATCAAGATTTTTTTAAATTCTGTTTTCTAAAATGTTTTCATAAATTTTCTAAAGTACAATAAACAATTGAAAAGTAATTCATTTCTTATGCATGCATAGGGGTCCACACAGATCACAACTTACTGAATATAACCTAAAAACGCTTAACTCCGGCACGTGGCGCGTGGCGAGCCCACACACCTTCGTGCTTTGCACGACCTGCATTGCACACCGTGCTAAAAAAATCAAGCTTTTAACACAATTTAACAATAAACGAGTTTTACCCGTTTACGCCCAGCGATGTGGACGCCAATTTAACAATAAATTTTGTTATTATCTATTTAATGTCCCGCGTGTGGACGCCAATTTAACATTAAATTTTGTTTCTTCTCTTTATCTCAGGGTTAAAATAATAAATGCTCATTTCTACTGATAACTCTTAAATTTATTCACATTAGTTTGCTATTACTTGTAAATATTAAATAGCACAAAATTCTACGTACTCATTAGTACTTGTAAATATATAAAATTAACACATTACCAAAATTTAATACTCATGGCTAAATCGTAAATATCAAACAATAATACATTAATAAAATTGAATACTCATTAAATTGTAACTATCAAATACTCATTAAATTGTAAATATCAAAATAATACATTAATAAAATTAGTTATCCAAACTCAATCTAATGGTTGCATATTCATGATCATTCATCAATTGCGTTTAGTACTTAAGTAACTTATAATATTTAGCTTCATCTTATAAATTCTTAATATGAATATCTCTTAAGTTGTTACTATATTTTGTAATTACGGATTCATTTAGAACTTGGAAATAAACATTACTCCAAACTGATAAACAATGATAATTTTACTTCTACACAAACTTTAGAATCGATTTCTTTAATTCCTTTGCGATTACTTTATTGAATTTTATTGTGTGTGGATTCTTTGAGATGACAGACAGTGGATCTAAATTAATTAAGACATGTTTTACTATACTTGGTATTCGAATATCCAATCACTCGGTAGTTGCGGTGATGTTGATGAAGGTCTCATGTCGCTCGTTCCAGAGTCGTGCAGATAACTCCTCCAGATGATAGATGGCACTGGATGAATTCCACGATGTCACTCACAGACACTTCACTCACCAACTCCACGCATTCGGATTATAATTTATGAATAAAAGTTAGCGTTGTACACCGACATCGTAAATTATTTCAAATCTGAATTATTATTACGCACCTTTGTTGCGGTATGTCTGGTTATTAAGTGTTCATGAATGTAATTTGTGTTGTTAATCGTTCTTAAAAGTTATTGTTGTAAAGTGTTTTTATACACTGAAATTACATTATTGTCTGATAACTATTTGTTTCAGTTAATGTTCACTGGTAGGCTAATAGTGTGACTCTACTTCATAGTTCGTTTGCTTGTAATGACTGTATTAATTTTTGTTAAAAGTTCGAAAACTACCTTCTCACAGTGTGTATCGAATTATTCTAAGTTCGATAAAATGCTAATTTCTCTCGTCACGGACTTCACTCCGATCGCGTCCGAAATTTTGTTAGAACTCCTCGAGCGAGTTCCTGTCTCCTTCCTATATTTTCCTTACCAAATCTCCCACCAGACTCCTGATTCCAACGACGCCGTGTCCTTATTGGTTTCATATTTTTCCCTCCAAGTCCAAATACCACCTATTTTTTCAAAGGCGTTCTCTGATAGGGCTTCTGGTTCCCCACCAGCTTCTTCCCTTGCTTCATATTTTGAGGTCGTTGTCATTTCCAGACAACGCAGCAATAAATTGTATCTGTCGTTTTTTTTCTAAAATCTTCAGTGACAACTCTGAGTTTCTCTTCCATTTTCATTGTTTCTTAACTTCGTCGCTCTGCCGTTATTATCTATTGTTGTTCAAGGGCCTCGCCTACCCTTTTTTGAAAGTTGTTTTTTTCTTTTAGTTGCCAGGCAACACCCCATCCTTGAGTTTGGACGTACTCTCTGCGCTTTCGTTTCCAAGTAAGGTCAAAACCCTGTCATCGACCGCTGGAGTCCTTCAAATCAATCCACCCTTCGTCGCTTTCTCCTGACAGCTGGCGTACACATGTATGCTTGACCATTGTTAAGCCTTTTCTCCTTTAATGGCTCTGTACACATTGTATGTAGTTTTCTATGGAATCAATGTGTTTTCACAATAAACTGGTGTTCTACGTACCCGGAGCAGTGAACTCTGTTAACAGGGTACGCGTCGCAGCTGCCTACGAAATTTATGACCTGTCCGTCACTACAGCTTGCTTGCTCGTTCCCCTTTTGTCCCTTACAAAATATGTTTTCCACACATACACCCTTCGTTATTGCTTTCAGCGACATTCCTTACTGCAAATTATAAAATAAAACTTTTCGAAATTTTTTTTTTTTTTGTTATATTGTCTCCAAATTTTGTCAGTTTGGATGGACTCTGTACATCCAAAATTGATCCAAAATTTTGCGCCCTTTCAATAAGGTTTAAATGCCAAAATCTGCTTCCCAATGTGTGTACTTTGTGTTGCCTTGTAGTGGCTCGTTCTTCATTGGACCTAGTCTCAGCGTAACAGAAAAGGTTCGTTACATAATGGTAAACACACCCCATCCCCTCTAAGTACTTTCGCTTTCTACGCCCTAAATGAATCCGTTTTTCTTTCACTCTAATTAACATGGTATTATATTTACAAATTTATATTTAGTCAAAATCTTAAATTAAATTTGTAATTCTCCTTAACTATTCTTCATATAATATTTCAATATCTACAAAATTCAATTACACAAATTATTAGATACTGGTATTAACATTTCTTGCCTTTAGGATTAATTTTCTTTGTATCCTTTAATACATTTAATTTTTTTTTTTTTCACAACTTACTAAAATATGCATCAATATCTCCAAATTTATTGGCTTTAAAAAAAAAACTTACCACATATATATAGAATTCTTAGTGACCATCATACTTTCTATCATCACTAAATTATAAACAGCACATTGGTATTAATAATAATAATACGTATTTCTATATCCTAATTCACTATAGTTTTCTAACCTATTTTATTATTACTGTCTCTGGTTAGTCCATATTTTCTGGTATCTCGCTAGCATTTTCAAAAAAAAAAAACATTTTTCTTTTCTATTTACTAACATCTTGGAACACAATTATATTATACAATCTTATACTAAGCTTGTAAGTTGTCCTTACGTAAACATGATCTTAAATACATACAACTTGAATATTTCTCTCATAATTCTATTAATTGTCTTCACATATATACCATTTAAACATTTGCCCTTCTATTTTCTTCACTCTTATTGACATCTATTATCATTAATTGTTTTATTCATAATCATTAACATGACATTTATTGACTATGACAACTAATCATTAAAATAATTCATTTTATACACTTGCTTTCTTATTTCTATTTTCTTTTATCTCGTGTTACTACTAAGACATTTCATTAATTGTTCTAGCAAATTTTAATAATTCTTTTACATTTTTGATAGGCCCCCCCCCTTAAGCTTCTGAATGATATTTCTATTTTATACAAGGCAATTGCAAACGATCTACCTACCAGGCATCTGGACATTATTATATAACCCCGTACCCCTTTACTTGCAGTTCCCAGAGATTGGATATCGGTGCTTTGGGTATATTCTTAATAATCCCATTCCAAGCATTCCTTAATCACAGCTACTTCAGCCTTCTGGTGCCTTTTGGTCGAGGAAATCCCATTTTTTTCTCGGGTTCATCATGTTGTCATGCCCTGGTGGTGCTTTTGTTTCAATCCATATCAATTATTTCCTGGGTATACATAACTCTCATTTGTTTATCCATTCGTGACCTTCATTCCTTAATGATCAGTTTCCTTCTGCTCCTTCGTATAACTCATCTTACTATTTAATTCGCTATTAATTTTCTTCATTAATATTCCGTACTTTCACGGCAATGTTTTTATTTACCATTTATTTAATTTTATTCATATTATATTCATATCTATTTATTTTCTTCGGTTAATGTAATCTTACACAACCAGTCTTATCTAAGGTATTTTACCCAATATTATCTAACTTAATTATTAAATTTTCGGACATTCTTAAGATTGTTTCTTTAATCCGTTACATTTAATTACTTTTAATTTTCTATTTGTGGAGGCATAGTTGTACGTTTTGTTAAGTGAGTTCCGTTACAACACATTTTGTTGGTAATTAGTAAGGGTATTGAATTCGTGAGTTTCGTTTCACACTTACCCTGCAGTCGGCCGTTGACACTTAAAGAAATTTATGACCTCTCTCTCTCTCTCTCTCTCTTTTATGACAGTGTTGAAAGTGGTTCTCTCCCTCCTTTTTTCGACAACTTTCCCCGGTCATATTACCATTATTTATGTACGCGCTGGGTTTTTTTTTGTCGTTTCTTCTTTTCAACCCTCTTACAAATACGTTTTTTGACAGCTTGTGGCGTTTTAATTATTTTCGTTTTCCTGTCCGCGTACTCACATAACAAGGTTTTATTTTCAAGACTTCTACGAAATCTCATCTTCATTGCTTGAAATCTTCCTTTCGTTCTCATACCAATCTTCACAATATTCTTGAATAGTCCAGCAAATTTCATCCTTTCCTTCTTTCGTGCTAACGCAGTTCGCCCTTGATACTCATCAGAACGGTTTTTCATCTTCTTAATCTCAGGTTTGGTTTCAAAATTTTTACGTACTTCCCCAGTCCTACTTCTAAAATTTCTATCAGTACTGGTAATATTAACTGTAGTATTCAATTTGTTCTTTTTAATTCTCTGCTTTTCTTCAGCTTCCGTGTTAGCTAACTCAATTCTCAGGTGGTAACCCTCATACACATTACCATTTGCTTCCAACGCACGATATGCACTATTTTCATCACTAAAACGTACATATGCATGGATATTTATTCTTTCTTTATGAAACTCTTTCTTAATAACAGTACGTCTTTTGTGAAATCGTGGATCAGATACTGCAGCATATCGCAATCTCGTATTTACAACCGTACCAAACTTCCTGAAATATTTGATAATTTTCTTTTTTGTAGTTGTGTTTGGTAAGTTGCTAACAAACACAGTACAAGTGTCTTTATCATCTTCATATCTACCATTAATAATTGTAGAGCTTTCTTTTGATCTTGAGGCATGATGTGCAGACAATGCTTTAGTTGTTGAAGATTGATACTCGGTGTCAATTTGATCCATAGTATTTCCATCTAATTTGTTTTTTCCATTTTTTCTGATTGTTTTTGTAAATCAGTACCCACCTGGTGGTTTTGTCGTCCTCGTAAATCTCTTCTCATTAACTCTATTTCTTTGTCTAATTTCTCGGCGAGTTGTTTACCTATTTCTTCATTCTGTTTTTTCGTTTCTTCAATTTTCCTTATTGTCTCTTCATGTTGCATTTTTGATTCTTCATGTAATTTTTTCGTTTCTTCTTCTCTCTTCCTTTCCGATTCTTCAAATTGTTGTTTCATCCATGCCATTAACATTTGAAAATTTGCTTCAGATGACTGCGACTGTGATTGCGGTCCCCCGGCCCTAGTTCCTACACCGGTTGTTGAGCTTTCTTCATTCATTACGTTTCCGTCCTCAGGCTGCTCATAGCCCATCTGGTTATTGATATCAAACTCATTTGAATTCTCTCCACTAGATGCCATTTTAGCTTGACTTCGGGTTATCATTCAGAGACTTAGAGACCGATATACGACAATAATAATATAGCTTAAGCTACTTACATGTACTTATTTTAAACTTATTGCTAGCCACTGTCTGTCACTGCCCTAGCTTACTATTTTATCAAGCCGTACGGTGCGGCGCCAATTTAACACAATTTAACAATAAACGAGTTTTACCCGTTTACGCCCAGCGATGTGGACGCCAATTTAACAATAAATTTTGTTATTATCTATTTAATGTCCCGCGTGTGGACGCCAATTTAACATTAAATTTTGTTTCTTCTCTTTATCTCAGGGTTAAAATAATAAATGCTCATTTCTACTGATAACTCTTAAATTTATTCACATTAGTTTGCTATTACTTGTAAATATTAAGATAGCACAAAATTCTACGTACTCATTAGTACTTGTAAATATATAAAATTAACACATTACCAAAATTTAATACTCATGGCTAAATCGTAAATATCAAACAATAATACATTAATAAAATTGAATACTCATTAAATTGTAACTATCAAATACTCATTAAATTGTAAATATCAAAATAATACATTAATAAAATTAGTTATCCAAACTCAATCTAATGGTTGCATATTCATGATCATTCATCAATTGCGTTTAGTACTTAAGTAACTTATAATATTTAGCTTCATCTTATAAATTCTTAATATGAATATCTCTTAAGTTGTTACTATATTTTGTAATTACGGATTCATTTAGAACTTGGAAATAAACATTACTCCAAACTGATAAACAATGATAATTTTACTTCTACACAAACTTTAGAATCGATTTCTTTAATTCCTTTGCGATTACTTTATTGAATTTTATTGTGTGTGGATTCTTTGAGATGACAGACAGTGGATCTAAATTAATTAAGACATGTTTTACTATACTTGGTATTCGAATATCCAATCACTCGGTAGTTGCGGTGATGTTGATGAAGGTCTCATGTCGCTCGTTCCAGAGTCGTGCAGATAACTCCTCCAGATGATAGATGGCACTGGATGAATTCCACGATGTCACTCACAGACACTTCACTCACCAACTCCACGCATTCGGATTATAATTTATGAATAAAAGTTAGCGTTGTACACCGACATCGTAAATTATTTCAAATCTGAATTATTATTACGCACCTTTGTTGCGGTATGTCTGGTTATTAAGTGTTCATGAATGTAATTTGTGTTGTTAATCGTTCTTAAAAGTTATTGCTGTAACGTGTTTTTATACACTGAAATTACATTATTGTCTGATAACTATTTGTTTCAGTTAATGTTCACTGGTAGGCTAATAGTGTGACTCTACTTCATAGTTCGTTTGCTTGTAATGACTGTATTAATTTTTGTTATAAGTTCGAAAACTACCTTCTCACAGTGTGTATCGAATTATTCTAAGTTCGATAAAATGCTAATTTCTCTCGTCACGGACTTCACTCCGATCGCGTCCGAAATTTTGTTAGAACTCCTCGAGCGAGTTCCTGTCTCCTTCCTATATTTTCCTTACCAAATCTCCCACCAGACTCCTGATTCCAACGACGCCGTGTCCTTATTGGTTTCATATTTTTCCCTCCAAGTCCAAATACCACCTATTTTTTCAAAGGCGTTCTCTGATAGGGCTTCTGGTTCCCCACCAGCTTCTTCCCTTGCTTCATATTTTGAGGTCGTTGTCATTTCCAGACAACGCAGCAATAAATTGTATCTGTCGTTTTTTTTCTAAAATCTTCAGTGACAACTCTGAGTTTCTCTTCCATTTTCATTGTTTCTTAACTTCGTCGCTCTGCCGTTATTATCTATTGTTGTTCAAGGGCCTCGCCTACCCTTTTTTGAAAGTTGTTTTTTTCTTTTAGTTGCCAGGCAACACCCCATCCTTGAGTTTGGACGTACTCTCTGCGCTTTCGTTTCCAAGTAAGGTCAAAACCCTGTCATCGACCGCTGGAGTCCTTCAAATCAATCCACCCTTCGTCGCTTTCTCCTGACAGCTGGCGTACACATGTATGCTTGACCATTGTTAAGCCTTTTCTCCTTTAATGGCTCTGTACACATTGTATGTAGTTTTCTATGGAATCAATGTGTTTTTACAATAAACTGGTGTTCTACGTACCCGGAGCAGTGAACTCTGTTAACAGGGTACGCGTCGCAGCTGCCTACGAAATTTATGACCTGTCCGTCACTACAGCTTGCTTGCTCGTTCCCCTTTTGTCCCTTACAAAATATGTTTTCCACACATACACCCTTCGTTATTGCTTTCAGCGACATTCCTTACTGCAAATTATAAAATAAAACTTTTCGAAATTTTTTTTTTTTTGTTATAAGCTCGTCTTGATCGCCTTCGTACCATGCAATGCACGCCGTGGAAAGCACGATGGTACCCACACACTAGTATTTTTCCTTCGTGCATTGCACGTTCGTGCATTGCTGGCGTGCAATGTACGAAGGTGTATGGGCACTTTAAGAAGTGGATGTACGAAGTCTGTAGACCTGATGTCCCAACAGCATCCAGTAGAAACAAGCAAACAAAAGAGAAGTGTTTTGTTTTGTTCAGACAAATTTTCTGATTTGTAACGGCAGAAATTCGGACCCGTGTATTTTTGTTGTTGCATTGAATGATTTATTTATCTAACTGTCGTTCACAAATGTAAACAAATAGTGTCCTACTTATACTGTATTCAATTTTTTCTTAATATGGTGTTTACAATTAAATAATAGCCCTACATAAAATTATTTTCATATTCTTCATCCCTTCAGAGAGTACTACTTACTGTTGTCTTAAAACTAAAATTTGACACCCCACTCTTGTGTCATTTGTAATCAAAACAATAAATAATAATTATTATCATTTTAACTATTAATTAATTATTTTAACTACTATTTTAATGTTAATAGTAGGCCTACGTATTATTATTTATTATGTCTGAAATAATAAAGGTACCGTTCAGCTAACTGTACGAGTATGTGTAGAGAAAGAAAGAGAGAGTGAGAGAGGGAGCGAGAGGAGGTTGGGGGAGAGAGGGGAAGAGATTGTTTTAACAAGTTCTTAAATGTTGTCGTGCCTTTATTGTAGGTTTTATTTTATTTTCTATTTTCTTTATGATGTTTTTACGGCAATTATTTTTATTTCCTGTGATTTTAATTGTATTTTGTCTTATTACTATCGTAGTGGTGATGTCTGGGAATGAAAAAGAGGGAGAGAGGGAGGGAGGGAGAGAGAGAGAGAGAGAGATTATTTTAACCAGTTCTTAAATGTCGTGCCTTTTTTTGAATTTTTATCGGCCATCTAAGGACCACATGCCAATTTCAATTCTTTATTCTTTGTTCTTTTCTTTTTTCCAATAAGAACTTATTCTTTCATCTTCTCACTGTGTCTCTTCTTCCTGTCTTCAGTCCACTTTGAACCTGCGTTCTTATCTCTCCTACCCTGGACTCGCTCCATTTTCAACACTTTTGCCCGAAAAACGCCTCTGATAATTGCTTCTTCTGCGTGTATATTATTTTTTTCTAAATCCTCTTGGACTTCTTTAATCCAACTTGATGTAGACTTCTTCCCCCACAGATATTTTAATATCTGCTTAGTTAACCTATTATCGTCCATTCTATATAAATGTCCAAAAAATAATAGTCTTCTTTTCTCATTGTTTCTGTTATATTTTCTATACTTTGAAATATTTCATCATTACTTCTTAATTTCCAACCTTCTGAAGTTTTTCGTGGACCTAAGATTTTCCAAATAGGCCTAATTCGTTTTTCCAGTATTTCTAGTTTGTCTAAATTATAATCCAATGCTAGGCATTCACTTGCATATAGGCATTCTGGCTTCACTACTGTACTGTAATGTATTATTTTTGCATTTTTAGATACGTACTTTTTATTGTAAATATCTTTAATTATACCATATGCCCTTTCCATCTTATGAATCCTTTCTTCTTTAGCAGATTTTTCCAATCCATTCTGTTCAATTATCTCTCCTAGATTGTCGTGCCTTTATTGTAGGTTTTATTTTATTTTCTATTTTCTTCATGATGTTTTTACCGCAATTATTTTTATTTCTTGTGATTTTAATTGTATTTTATACATTTATTGAAGAGTGAGTGGAAAGCTGCCATTTTTTGTTGCGGGTTAGGTATGGTGAGACAATGCAAACTGGTTTCCTACATTTAGCATAGGTCTAATGAAATTTTTGTTGTTGCTTCTAGAAATAGTTATATCCGAATATTTGGTGTTGCTGTCTTTTTCTTCTGTAAAATGTATGTTTCGGTGCAGCCTATGTTGTTAAAGTATTTCAGTATTTATCTGCTCTGTTTTTTGTTCTTAGGAACACGTAGCCCACCATTGTCATATGTTATCCATGTTCCATTTGAGTGGGTCTAATGATTGTAGGCCTACAATTTTTTTGATTTTGGTGCCAATGTGCTGCTAGAGTAGGGTATAGAATTCTGCTATTATAGGGCTATTGCCAATTCTTTGTGTTGCTGGTAAATTTTATTATATTTAATTCAAAACAGTTAAACAGGAAATGTTAAAAAAAAAACATTTCTGATAAAGAGTAGGAATATAGACCAGTGGTTCCCAAACTTTTGAATGATATCAAACAGTTTAATGTGAACAATGAAGCTGCTTTTGAACAATTAAGTTTAGTTCTGCAATATTAGGTTTAATGTGTGATAATTTCAATATGAAGTCACTCGCGACATCAAGTTTATATCACTGGGATATCGCTGGGAAAGTGATATGTGATGAAGTAAGAAATAGATATGCTTGAACTTAAAAAAAAAGTTTTCATTAGTCATACGCCCATTATGTATCTTGCCTTCTTGAGATAACGATGCACTTCGAGCATTCTCTCATCTTTGTTCTGACGAAATTAAATGATGACACTTGTGACCTTGAAACGCATAGTCAATATGGTAAAATTGCAAGGGAATATAGGATAGGCTATACTTGGTAGAAATAGGCCTATAGGCTACTTGATATGGTTTAATATTTAATTCACATTGCTGAAATTTAGAGCTCGTATTCAATGTGTCGTTCGCGTTATGTCAAAAAAAAGATTTTCCAACACATTGTTAAATAAAATGAACAGTTCAAAAGAGAGAGAGAGAGAGAGAGAGAGAGAGAGAGAGAGTGAGAGTACAGTTTCATATCACTGTTGTATCGTAATCTACACTACTATGCTATATTATATAGGCCTAGAGGTAAATTTTGTTCCATTGTCCGAGCTAAACTCAGAAAGTAGGCCTACTGACTAGATTAAAAAAAATTATTTTCGCCACCGTCTTCTTGAAGTTTTGAAGATCGTTTCATACGTACATTTCAACCGGTAACATTTAACAATGTTCAAGAACATAACCTTAAAAAGGTTCATGCTAATTTGCGTGCAGTGAAATTTTCGGCATCCGACGGACTTTTGTTCTGCAGGCCTAAGAGATAGTACGGTGTTAGCGAGTGAAATTTAGAGAAAATTCCAAATTTTATTTTGGTTTTTGTTTGAACAAAATATTTCTTTTCGTTTTCGAGATATAGGCGGTTTTATAAAATAAATTAGGCCAATTATAGCGTACGTCATTTCAGTTCCATGCCATGAAATATCTTTGTTAACTTTTGTTCTGTAAGAGATAGCTAGATGGTGTAGGCCCTAAGCGAGTGAAATTTAGAGAAAATTCCAAATTTTATTTTGGTTTTAGTTTCAGTAAAATCCTCTCTACCGTTTTCGAGATATTGACAGTCTTGTAAAATATCTTCTACACGTAAAGTGGTGTTGGTGACGTTTCTAATTTTATTAATTTTTGATTTTCTTAAACTGCAATTTTCATTGCTATTACTACCGCAGTATTTCATTTTCACGCTACAATTTTTACAGACCCGATGAAATCTGGGCCCGACAATTATCGAATTTTGTGTATTCCATTCTACTTCGTATTATTTCTTTTCTCTGTACATCTTTAACATTTCGTTATTTTTCATTTCACATTTGTTAACTGTTTTATTTTCAACAAATAGTAGTCGTTTATTTTATAATAGGAGTTTTTCTATAGAGCTCGCTGCGATTGGTATGTGCAGTGAAGCACTCGTGTAAAGCACGTGTACCGCCAGGACAGAATGAAAGTGGAGAGGGTAGGGGTAGGGGATCGAGGTTACAGAAGATGCGCAACCCGGTGTGGTGTCGTAACATGCCGATCGCGTTGTTACGACTTCTAACGAATTAAACCGAACACTTCCCTGGAGTAGTTTTGTTTGTATCTCTCATATAAAAAAAATTATACGCCTGCCATGGATTTTAATATTAAGAAGAAGACAGGGCATAACGTAAACACTCTTCCGTACATATAGAAATAAAGTGAAAATTTGTTAACTTAGATGCTTACAAATAACCCATAGTCTCATACGACTTACACTCAGTTGTGGGTGTGCGCATATGCCTATATTTCTTTATTTTTCTCACCTTTATGTTCATTCCACGGCTTTTAATTTTTCGTTTAATTTGTAAACCGCCACATACACGCGCGCGCGAACACATACGTTCTGTAGAACTGCTATGTTTGTTCGAGCTGAGAGTTTTCGAAAAACATTTCAACCGATTTAGAATTTTTAGGCCGGAGCCGTAACTTTCTTGTACCTATTTATTTAATATAGTAAGAGAGTAAAATCCAGAAAAGTGTTGTAACCTATCGAGTGGCTGCTAAGTTACAACTGTTTTGTTTGACGTGTTTCCGGAGGTGAAGTTGAATCATTAGAATGAACCGTTCTTCTTGAAGACAATTTATTGTGATTAGCAAAATACAAACGAACTTTTACAAGTTACTTTATACAACTCTTCTTGACAAACTATAAGTCAGTTAATTCAATTACTGATTTAAACTCTAAGTACCTTCAGTTACTAGTACTTAGTTCACAAATTAATGTAACTACTTTTAGTTACTTCAAAAATTACAAAAACAAACTATTGACAACATCTGGTTTTCCGGCCCTCTAAGAACACCATCCAACACAGATCACAATCAAAATAAAAATGAGAAAAGATGAGTAAGTTCTTTTGGATCTCTCACACTCAGATCTGTCTTCCCCAGCGAACGCTAAGAGTTTTTATAGTACATCATCGTGGGTGTAACACTTAATTTAGTGGTGGGACTGTTCCCTCCTCTTAATTCTAAAATCTTAACTATGATAGGCTAAAACTAATTGGAGTAAGGGTAGTTTCATACAATTTTTTATAAGACTTTCTATTATTCGTCAAAGACTGTATCATGTGACCCTACGTCACGATTTGGGGTGTTTTTCTCTCTAAGATTAAAGTTCTCACGGCATAGAACACCTGCTTTTACCAATGTTCACACGGAGTACACCACCTGGCTTCACACTTGTGACAAATTACTTGACTCCCCCAAAAGGATATCAAATTTGTGTGACATTTTATATTTCCTGTCTGGACCTTGTCACCATTAACTCTTATTAGATGTGTCTCGCCAGATTTCCTACGATTATCACTTCCTGGACAGTCACGCTTATTGAGAAAGGGGTGAGATACCATTCACGACCCTGGGAAAATTTTCCTAAAACTAATTTTATGTTCAAAACGTATACTACAGTCTCGTATACACACCTGATATCTGTCCCTGTTTCCCACACAACTAAGAATTTCTTATTTTCTCACTTCTAAGTAACAATTATGCTACAAGTACAGTAAGTACAATTGACAACTACAACAAAAGAACAAATAGGCCCTGTTCAAAATGACTTTCATAGGGAACAAAATGTCCGTATGCAGTGCAGTGGATACCATAAGGCCTATACAACGAGATGGACAAGAAGAAAAAGTACTGTCATAATTTGCATTATACATTCGGAGAGTTCTGTTATAATGACCTTGTGGACCAGCCTTAATAAAACATCTCATAACATACAATTTAAAGTATTTAGGTATTCGCGGTTTCGATGGTCTCTTGCGACAATGGAATGGGAGTAACCCATTGATTATACCTGCAGGTTTACGTCCGACTGTTATACAATTTGCAATCGATACAGACGGCGGCGGAGTGCAGTGTAAAAATCGAAGGCTGTGATAATCGGATCGATGTAGGCTATATATTTTATAATTTTGTATAACACGTTTATCTATATTAATTTAATTTTATCTAGTGATACAGTGTACACATAAGCACTTACCTCCAGTTTTGCAGTGTCAATTCTAACCGCTGTTGTATTATTGCAGTGAATAGCTTTTTCAAACAAATACAGCCGTACCCGAAATATAAAATATCGGTATTGAGAACCATACATGACTTCCATGTTCTAAGATTTATATTTAAAATCATTTTCGAAATGAAATATTTCCATAGAAACTACTTCTTCCTTCAACCTTAACCACAGTAACGTTGTCACTAACGTATACCACCTCACGTTAGCGCACTAGATTTTCACTGATGATGACAGTCGATGGCACTGCCGAAACGTTTGCTTTTGCAGAAAACATTGGACTACAGCCAAACAGCCCGGGAAGGAATTTTAACAAGAAACTACTTCTTTGTTGCCGATAACGTAGTACACATGACATATAGGCCCTAAATAAAAATTATCCCCTCCCCATTCAACTATCACTTTCATTTATAGAAAATTACCCCCACCCCCTTCAACTAGCCTCTTTATTTACAGATATTTCATCTACGTTTCTACAGTGGATTATTATGATCTTCTTATCAGTATATATTATTTATCAAAATTAAGTACTTTACTCTTGTTAAAACATAAAACGTTGCAGGTAAACTACCCCTTCCCCTTAACTGATCTTTACAAAAATCAATAGACCTTGTAAAGGTCCTCTACAATTCAGGGACGTAGGCCTATGCAAAAAATTATCTGATTCTGTTTGAATGTCTGGCAGTTGTCGTTTGCCATAGAAAAAATTCTATAGGCACACACACACACACACACACACACACACACACACACACACACACACACACACACACACACACACACACATTTCGAAAAATACTTTTCTTCATGTTTTGAGGGTAGTGTACAATCAGAATCAGCCCTTATCTCGAACACGATTTTTTTCACCATCACTATAGCCTACTTCCATTTCCTTATGGAACATGGAAGTAAAACGTATTTGCCGATAGCGCAAATGGCACGGTCGTTGTTAATAAACAACAGATAACAAGAAACATTGTTAACAAATAAGAAAGTAATTGTTAACAAATAAGAATGTTTTAATTTAGATAAAACAAATAACGAAATAAGTTGTTTAACTGTATATAAGTTAATTGAATAAAAATGAATGTATGAATCAAGAAGTACGACTGAACCTATTAACCCGGTCAAAAATTCACTTCACAGAACCGATCAATGTCGTTAACCGCCGCCAGTGAGCCAAGCAAAGCGAAAGTGTGCACAGATCAGCTGTAGAGGCCTAGGCTATAGTTCAATCATGCAGGTATTGTAGCCGTCTTTGAACCCCAAGCAGTGGTCCGGCACGAACCGGCGGGCCCCAGAATGTTGTACGTTCTATTTTGCCTTTGCGCAAAATACAAAAAAAAAAAAAAAAAAAAATCGCTGGCTTACCGACAACGAGATTACCGGAAGGAAAAGAGATTAATTATTGTTGTGATAAAACACAGATAGATGCCGCTGTGTACATGTTTGCGGCAGTGCGCCGCACATTTCAATAAATCCAACCCACCAGAAACAACGTTATTCCACGTCGCATACAGTGGCGGATCCGGAGGGAAATTTTGGAGAAGATTTCGGAAGAGGTAACTACAGATTACGAAACGGAGTAAAATTTTTTTCGGCGGTATAGTCTGTTCATTACTTATTTTTTACCATCTCCTATGACTCTTAAATATTTCTACTCACTGCATACATCAATGTCCCGTCCATCTCAAAATTCGTCACGGAATATTACGAAACGGTATAAAATGGCTTGTTTCAAATTAGACATTGAGTTTCTGACTACACTCGAACGCCGTTTTCATGTAACTTATTTATGTTAAAAATAAAACTATACTTTCCAAAAAAAAACTGTTGTTTTAATAGGTAGTATTGCAGAAAACGTTTAAGATTTTGGGAAGAGGTAATTCACAGATTACCCCCTCCCTGTTTTCGTCATTGGCTCGACGGCCCATTGTGGGCCCTGACCTTCTTCAGACCTCCATCTCAGTTTTTGCCTTCCCTGTTTTACAAATACGTTGATTATTCGAAATAATAATTGTTAGCACTTTCCTGGATAACTGTACAGCTATGTACACGTTCTGCTTCACGTGTACAAGAGAGCTTGTGCCCCCAAAACAAGAGAGCTTTTTACATATAAGCGGCACTTGATTGATGGAATTTAAATATGTAAATATGTTAATCGGCTCTCTAGGCATCCTTCTTCTCTATGATCGTTTTTGGGATTATAGTTCAGTAAAATTAGACTTTAAACACGAAATAGTTGACAGGACGAGTTTTCTTCGCAGTTGAATTGGCCTATACGTAATGAATGTACAAGACATTTGATACCACATGAATAAACATTTCCGAGCACTGTATATTGTAAGAGAAATTATTCACAGTTCGTTTCATAAAAACTTCGTTTCTAGTTTCCGTATTTATACTTATATTATTTATCAAAATATTTCAGAAATCGATAATTTCGTGACAAAATAGTATTAAATACATCAATTTGCATTATGTTGTATAGGCCTATTAGTAGGCTATAACTTATACATAGTCTATACAGGAAGACCACACAGCTTGTGATCGTCACTAGCTTTGTCTTTTCCAAGCTTCCGTATCTCTCCAATCATTATCTCCCAACTATTTTTTTGTCCAATATCCAGAAATAACTTGCTTTAAGCAACCTTCTGCTTTTTCTTCAAAAAGGTAAATTCACTTTTTCTTCTTGAGGGTGGTTGCCGCTCTAACATATTTTTGGGCCATTTATAGTTTTCCATTAGTCCGTAATATTTCAGTTGCCTTGGTGCTATTTGTTCTTTGACTTTCCTCTCTACTTATGTTCTCCTTATTATTTACTTATTTGTTTGTGCCCCTTCTAATCTGCAGCTCCTCCATAGGCAGTCCGTTTCGACAGTCCCCAGTCTCTGTCTCTCTGCGTTTTTATTTAGGCCTATTATACATCTTCAGTACGTGTCTCCACACTCTAAAGAAGTATGCTCTAGTTAACTGTAGGCTATGGTATATTCGATTTTTTGTTTTTTCTTATATTTTGTTACTGTAATACACTGTTCAGTGGTGTAGACTATTTGTTTCTCCTTTCTTAATGTCTCCTTATTTGCCAATCACTCCTAAATATTTACACTCATTTAACTATTTATTTCGATGGCTCCTCCGTTTCTAAATACGTCAAGGAATTTTATGAAACCGTATAAAATAGCTTGTTTTAAACGTGACATCGAGTTTTTTACTATTTTTAAACGGTGTTTTCAAATATCTTAAAAATAAAGCTATGCTTGCTTGAAACAATAGCTTTCTCTCAACAGTGTCGTCAAAAATGTTTTTTTAAGAGTTTCAAGGAAACTGACTTGTTATCTCCCCTCACCCTGCTAGTATACATATGCAGTCGATTTACTGGAAAAGTCTATGTCAATGCTTTACCGAATAACTGAACATTAGCTTCACCTTTAGTCCCGCCTTTGCGTTTCTACGAGTTTTTAAAAAATGAACTCATAATGGCTTTCTTACAAAATTACGAAACGAAACGACTACAATAATCCATAAAACTCCGACGAAGTTGTTCAATAATTTTTCTACCACCCCGCCATCAGTCTCGTAATTTCTCTTTGACTATTCTTCTTCTTCTTCTTCTTTTGTACAAATGTACAACCCAAGGTGAGCCCTGGTTTCCAACACCTGTCTTCTTTAAAGTCTCCTGTCCATTGCCATCTCAGTGTAACTCCTTACACCCATTCTTCTGAGATCTTCTAGCACATTATCCAACCATCTTATCGTAGGTCGGCCCCTCCTTCTGCTTTTATAGATCTGCGCCCTGAGAATTTTCTTTGGCATACACTGATCATCCATCCCCTCTAGGTGACCTAACCATTGTATTCGTTGAGCCTTTATGAATCTTACAATGTCTTCGTGATTCAATAGCTCATCTATCTCCTGGTTATTTCTTATTCCACATTCGTCATCTTCCTTAACTGGGCCATAAACACGTCTTACGATCTTTCTTTCAAACCTTCTTAGTGTTACTTGTTCCTTTTTTGTCTATGTCCATGTCTTACCTCCATATGTAACAACCGGTCTGATAAGTGTCTTATAGGCCTATATTTTACGGCTATATAGTTTGCTTCTCAATAGTTTGCTTCCTAATTGTATCCTGTCATATATTGTCGTGTTTATGAACCCTCCATTATCCAGATATCTGAACTTATTAACTGCATAAATTCAAAGTGATTTGTCGCTGAGCGATCGACCCGGCGCAGTCCACCAGGTCGAAAGTTATTTTAATCGGACTACAGATATGCTACATAAAACATTAAATAAAAAACACTTCATTATACTAAATTGACAAATTTTCCTACCTATTTCGCCCTGATCGCGGTTTATGGAGTAAATATGAAATAATTTGCTTTTTACGAAATAATAACATACATTTAAAAACAAACATACATATTAAATGACCACGAAATTGATCTCTCTGATGTATCGTTGTCTGAGGAAGACAAAATTCCTGTTACCGAGGTTAAGAATGCTCTGAAAACCGTGAAAACTGCACGGACACCAGGCCCAAATAAACTCCGTACCCGTCGAAGGTCTTTAAAATGGGGCAGGCCTACTTTTGGAACTTTTGGTATAGGCCTATGTCTTCTATTACATTTTAAAAGGTGAAGAACTCCCTCTTGAATGGAACACTGAGTATATTTCCAACCTCCACAAAAAAGACAGTAGAAAGATATTATCAAATTACAGAGGAGTAAGTGTAACCAACTCTATCTCAAGGTTAAGGCTATATGGAAAATTTATCAAAGCAAGAACTGAAAGCTAATAGATGATATTGAGGTACAGAACGGGTTTTGTGCAGGCCAGTTTTATATTAGATAATATCTTCACATTAAAACAACTTCTTGAAAAAAGAATGACAAAAACGTAGAAACCCATTTTGTATTTATAGACCTCAAGAAGGCATACGACAGTGTTCCGCTGAATAAGCTATGCCGGTGTTATTAAAAAGCGGTGTCAATGCTGTATATGTTAGAGTTGTGGAAATTATAGCTATACACCAACATTACTAGCAGCATGAAGATAGGCTCAAGACAATCTCATGAATTTCCAGTCATCAAGGGATTGCAACAAGGTTGTGCTATGCACCCATTTTATTCAAGATATAGGCCTATATTAATTAAGCTTTAGAACGTTGGAGATGTAGGCCTACCTGTTGCAACATGGGAACAGCCATCAGTGACGAAACGTTCTTCACTTTACTTTTCGCAAAGTCATGGTTACAAACGACGGCACAAGTGTAGCAGAAATAAAAAATCGTATAGAACAAAGGAAACAAGTTACGAGATAGTACATTCCACTTCATGGAGCATTCGAGTAAGACACGAAACAAAAATTAAAATATTAAGACAATATTGGAAAGTACTTTAACATACGGAGCTGAAGTGTGGGAAACTACAGAGTGTATGAGGAGAAGATTACAGTTTTGATTGCATATTTTTATAGTGTTTTTTGTTGTATGACTCGAACTAATGATATACTAGAAGTATTGTAACAAAAATGTGTGTTTTAACTTATAACTTCGAATAACTCCTTATTAGCACCTACAAAGGCCAAAATGTTAATTTTTTACTTCAGCCACAACATATATACTAATTTCTGAGCTTCATTAGTTCATATGCAACCACGTAAATAACAACATAACAAAATAATAAAAAATCGGCCCTTTTTTTCACGTCTGGTTTAATGCGAACTGAACTGACCGACCGCCGTGCGGTTGGACCCACTGCCAACTTTCAGATTTCTTGACCGTTGCGCGCACCTTGTAAAACCCCGCCACGAGTGCACGCTCTTCCCGTCAGAAGAAAATACATTGCTGAAACGTCAAATTTATCTTTAGTATCGATGATATTGTAGGATTAATTTGTTTACTAGTAATACACGACCGAGTAGGTTTGTCATGAAAGCGTAACAAAATAATAACTGAAAACCTTAACCTTAACTTATGGTTTCCAGCAGCATCAGAAAATGAAAATATCGGTATGGAGAACCATACATGACTTCCATGTTCTAAGATTTATATTTAAAGTCATTTTCGAAATGAAATAAATATTTCCATAGAAACTACTTCTTTCTACTTACTGCTTCTGCCTTAACCACTGTAACGAGCAAAAATTTAAAATTTTTTAAATTTTCTCCTCGACGGAGTGCGTTCACACGGAGCTGTGTCAACGACTTCCAGTTGACGCAATAAATAAAGCGTAATGAGAAGATGTCAGAGCAGCGTCGTCAACTAGACAATAGAAAGACGTTAAGTTCGACTCGGCTATAGAAATTGGTTATACCAGATGACAGGGAAAGTTTAGTTCAGAATTAATTACCCACAACAGCCGACACAATGTAGGCGAGGACATTCACACTTGTACTGAGAAATGTAGCAGATGGTCAACCAAGTTACGTCAATATACGATGGACTACAAAAAAAAGGGAAACTATATGTTTACAAAGGAACGGACGTACTGCACTTTAAGAAACAATACGTAGAGCAGAGATCAGACAAAAACTCAAGTCATGTTACTCAGCTGGAGATATCGTCTAAGTGTCAGACGGAATTTACGAGTGGAAAGTTGGGGTGACTTCACCAGCCAGCAGATGTCCAAAATTATCAATAGCTACAAAAAAGGGGTGTAAGACAGAACAATACTTCGGAAGAACCTAAAGTACAGATGAAAGGCAACCCAGAAAAACACTGCGTTTACTTCAGACAATGGATTGATAGACAGGCATATAATAGTTAGAGATTCTACGAAAAGGGTCAACGTTCGACAGAGAAAAATCGGGGGATGTCTGGCAACCTATCAGAAGACCAGAGCCACGAAAAACACTGGTGGGAGGACTGTTTCCATAGCGACAAAAACAAAGAACCTATCAGAAGAACGATGACGGAGAGTCTTAACATAGTGGGACAAACTGTTCCAGGAAAACTCAAAACTGACCAATCACGAGTAAAGAAGGCGTGAATAGCGCCAGGGACAAAATTTTGAGTAGGGACGAGTTAATAAAACTATATGTCCAACACAGGGACGAGGCCAGTTTTACTCAATTTTTCGAACAGTTCACTTTAATTGTTCGGAGCCAGTATATCTTAATTTTTCAAGTAATACACTTTAAATGCGGAAGCGAGTATTATTCTAATTTTCAAACCGTATACTTTAAATTCGGAGTCAGTTTTACTCTAAGTTCTCAAAGGTATATTTTAAATGTTAGGAGAGATAACTCAAGTTCGGGAGTTAGTACATCAAATCGTAATTTAACAGACTTAGTGAAATCAGCATGTCACGATAGTCAGACTTAGTAAATTTTTAATAGTGAATTTCGAAGTGCGATGTAACGGACTTAGGTAATAATTATTCAAAGCGAACAATCAGATCGTAACACGAACAAATATCATCATATATGTACTATACAAAACAGTTGAACTCAAATTTATTCAGTGTTACTACATCTCATTAAAACCTTAAAGAACATGAAACATTGAACTAACTAATAAAGAACATGAAACATTGAACTAACTAATCAATCATACGTATATTTGATAAAACAGTGATATAAGTGGAAAATAGACATGAACAGTAACGTTAAAATGAACACACAACACACATCGTAAGATGAAGTATTCAAATGAACACTAAACATTACTTATTCACATAAATCTACTTCGACGCGAGTGATCGGGAGTGTGTGCAAGTGTTTGTGATATCAGCGGCGGTCAATGGATATTTCATAATTCAAGTAACCAATATTTTAATTATTACTATTAAGCCACTTCTACTGACCTAATTCTTTCAAAGAATTCATCCCTGGGAAATTATTAGTAAACGTAATGAGTATAAATCAGAATCAAAAACGTAATTAACGAATATGTTAACAAAAACTATCTGGGATTAATGAACGCATCAATAATTAGAATATGAATTGTTATCTCATTTGATTTATATATGTATGTATGTCTTCTTTGTTTCAGCAGATATTTAAATTTGCATTTGTATTTTATAAAATATTATAAATGTATTTACAGGTACATCGACGTTTTATATGTATGATTATAATTCATTATGAATGATAAATAAATTAGTTATTTAAGTTGATCCTACATATGCGTTTATTATTACCACAGATAACCCAGATGTTAACTTAATTCTTAAATAAAATACATAGTAGGGTTTTAAGAGTTTCTTTTGCTCAGTAATATAAAATGAATTGACAATATTAATTATTAGATGATATCAAGTGTTGTGTTATAAATAATCAGAATAGTTATTCATTGTATTAATCACGCATCCAATGTGTGACACGAGAAATAGATATGACTAGATAATCATAATTAAAAGAAGTTTATTTAATTAAAAGATAAATAATTTATGCCAGGAATTTGCATAAATCCATTATATTAAATGACGCTCCTAGAACGTGGGGCACGGCAAACACAACTAAATTGATTAATTCAACTCATATTAATATAATATTCATTACATAAAATGGCGTCCAACTTTAGGGCTAGATACATGTAAGTACGACAAAGTTCGTACCGGCAACAATTTCATAATTAGAGATCAATAAATTTATATAATTAATAATTAATCAATTTATGCAATTAATACGCATAAATCCATTGTATTAAATGGCGTACCAACACACGGGGCTTAAAGAAGATAGTACTCACCAGTTAATACTTAAATAGATTGATTAATTAACTAATTCACAAATTAATTAGTTGTTGAAAAGTATTGACAATCTATTTAACTAATTAATTCAACTGATATTAATATAATATTCATTGTATAAAATGGCTGCCCAACGTGCGGCATTATAACAAGAGAGAGAAACAAAGTATAATTATATAAATATTAATATAATATCCATTGTATAAAATGGCGCCCATCCGCACGGCATGATACGTAGTAACGAAAATAGTTAAAACGTACAGCTTTGGCAAAGATCAGGCAGTAGTAGAAGTAGATAAAGTAGCGTTATAGAATTAGAAATAAGATAAGTATTAGTGTTATAAGTCAGTTTGAATGATTACGCGTAGGAAGGCAAAAATGGCAAGCAATTCTGATAGCGTAGAATTCAACGTTAATAACCAGTTAGGTACGGTAAATACGGAAGATAATACCACACCTAGCGAACCGAATAGCGCGGTAGAGAGTCCAGAAGATAGGGCGCGAGGACAGACATCAAAACCAGAAGATGTAAGTCTACAAATGTTGATGGAGTTCATCCGTCAACAGAGCGAAAAACAAGAAGAACGAAGCAAGAAACAAGAAGAAAGTAGCAGAAAACAAGAAGAGAATATTAGATTAATTAGCGAGAAACAAGAAGAAAGTAACAAATTAATTAGTGAAAAACTCGAGAAACAAGAAGAAAATAGTAGAGTAATTAGTGAAAAGCTCGACCAGCATAAGGAAGAGATTAAACGACAATCAGCGGAACAGCTTACGCAGATACGGTCCGAGATACGTGAATACCAGCAGGCCTGGGAAGGGAAGATCAACGAACTACAGAAGAAACAAGATGATATCGTGAGAGAATTGAGAGAAGAAGCAAACAAGAAATACGAGGAGATACAAGAAACACGAGAGAACGATCGTTAAGAATGGATGGTAGCGATACACAACACCCAGACGACTGTTAAAAAGATTAATAATAAATTTGATGCTCACGTCAAAGATGCCAATAAGAAGCATGAAGAATTAAAGGCCGAGATACATGACACCATACGGCAGAGACAACAAGAACAAGGCGAAACAAATAATAACATGATACAGAAGTTGGAAGAAGTTGACGGAAGACAGCGTTCAACGGAACAGAAGTTGGACGAGACTACAAAAGAAAAGACGACGCGAATCGAAGAATTAAAATGCCATTTAACTAAAGTAAGAGAAAACCAGGAGAGACTGCAGAGACAGTTAATGGAAGGTGAGTGTGGTATATTGAACCGAATTAATGGACCTAACCACAATGACCTTAAATATAATGGTACTGACAGATTCCCCATGGAATTTCTTAAGGAGTTGTCGGATGTACAAGAATTATACTACCCCACTGACAACATCAAGTGGATAGGTAGGCATTTAGAATTAGACGCCGGAATTTGGTGGCGGGTTATACGTAGCCAAATATCAAATTTTGAAGAGTTTAAGGAAGCGTTCTCACAGAAATATTGGGGCCAAGAACGACAAGACAGCATACGAGATCATTTGGAATATGGTAGATTTGATTGGCGTGGACCGATTACTGCGATCCAATATATAGAACGCATATTGTTGGAGAGTAGACAATTATCACCTACTCTGATGGACAAACAACTGATACGCAAAATATCTCGTCACTTTGGGCGCGAAATTCAGCTCGCTGTTGTCACGAGAGGAATTGTGACAATTCCAAACTTTGAATCCTTAATCATAGAATATACGCAAATACATCCAAGAAATAATAGGGAGTCTAGTTATGTGACGGCGAACGAGGGGAGAAATTCTTACAAAGAAAGTGAAACCGTTTCGAACAAAGCAAGTGGAATGCAGAAGAAGGCATGGGGTGAGAAACCGCCTGCAAACACACAACAACACCGCACTGGGGATCGGCGCGCGGTTAATACGATGGAATTCATAAATAAGGGTGCGTCTACATCGAGCACTGAACCCAAAACGGGTCGTCAACAAGAAGAAAAAAAATTCGTTTACACATTAACGGAGATAGCCGATAAAACGAATGGTTATCAGACTAACATAATTTTACCAGACTTAAGAAGCGACTTGTTATGTGATGATGACGAGGAGATTGCCCAACGAGTAATAAAATGTCCAGAAATAAATATAAAATTTAACAATGATATTACTGTACAAGCGTTGCTTGACACTGGATCCGTTATCGCCGGATTGTCCGAATCTTGGTTTAATCAAAATAAACATAACATAGCACCTTACGAAATTTTACCGATGACTAATACTTTAGTAGTTAGCGCGGTAGGCAATAAATCGAAGTTAATAAGGAAGCAAATATTATGCGATATTTATATCGAAGGAATTAAGTATGAATGTGTGTTTCTCATTATACCGGATTTAATAAAACCTTGTATATTAGGAATTAATTTTCTTCAGGAAGCAGGATGTCTCATTGACATGGGAAAAAGGATCGTCGAATTAAGAAGAGAGGCTGACGAAGCGGCGTGCACAGTGCCAATGATGCATATAGAAGTGGTGGACACAGAAGAAGAAGAAGAGATCATACGGAACATCGATAAGAAAGTAGAGAGTATTGACTTCGGAGATAAAGGGATGTTGGTGAGATTAAGGGAGATTCTCGCAAAGAATAGAAGTTTATTCAGAGAGTGCCCCGGAAGGATCGAAGGATACGTTCACGAGTTCCAAGTCACCGACCGGACACCGTACTTCCAGAGGGGATGGCCTGTCCCATTAGCATATAAAGGGAAGGTGGATGATGAGATTAGAAGAATGTTACGGTATGGGGTCATTGAGCGATGCAACAGCGCCTATATCAACCCACTTGTTACTGTGATTAAGAAAGACGGAAGAGTACGATTATGTCTGGATGCGAGGAAAGTGAACAGCGTGACGATCCCGGACTACGAGGGTGCCCCACCGATAAACGATATTTTGGCTAGATGTTGTGAAATGAAATATTTATCTACCGTAGACTTAACTAGCAGTTTCTGGCAAGTACCACTGAAACCAGAGTGCCGGAACTTCACCGCTTTTATGTACGAAGGCAAATGTTATCGCTTCACTGTTACGCCGTTTGGACTGAGTACCAGTTCTGCTGCACTAACCAGGGGATTGGACACAGTACTGGAAGATGAAGTTAAGAAAAACACCATTATTTATGTAGACGATTGCCTATGTTATTCAGGAGATTTAGAGACACATTTATTACACTTAGATTTATTATTATCTAACTTAAGAAGAGCGAATTTGACCATAAATTTGGATAAGTCGCAATTCTTTAGGCAAGAAATTGCATACCTTGGATATCGCTTAACTACGCAAGGAATACAGGCAACGGATGAGAAGATTGATGCAATTATGAAGTTTCCAACACCTCGAAACCAAAAGCAATTAAAGGGTTTCTTGGGTTTAACAAATTTCTATAACCGTTTTACAGATAAATACGCCGGAACCACCAAACCGTTACTTGAATTATTACGAAAGGGACATAAATTTACCTGGACACCGGAACTAAACGAATGTTTTCAACAAGTTAAAGCGCTATTTGTAGAAACAGTTATCTTGAAGTTTCCTCGAATAAACCAATGACACTACATGCAGTGTGACGCCAGCAACTTTGCATATGGCGGGCAGCTATATCAACTGGACGAGGAAGGGAAAATCGGATTTATAGCATTTACTAGCAAAACATTCAAGGGTGCGGAAAGAAATTACTACACTACGGAAAAGGAGCTCTTGAGTATTGTACGATGTCTCGAAAAATTCCGTATATTTATATTAGGGCAACCTTTAACCATTATTACGGATAATAAGGCATTGACCTTTATGAACAAATGTCATTTAAATAACTCACGAATAACACGCTGGATTTTAAGTATCCAAGAATACAAGTTCGACATTGTCCATTGTAAGGGCAAGGACAATATTATTGCTGATCTTCTAAGCAGAAACCCAGAAGATGCCACGTTAGAAGAAATTAGCGACAATACGTGCGAATACTTAATTAATCACCTGACGATCAAGATGGATAAAAAAGTAAGCAAGATAATTATGGATATTGGAAAGTATCAACTTAAAGATACTAAGCTTAAGACCATTATAGATAAGATTAAAGAAAAGTGTTTAGATAAGGAAATAAGTAAATTTTATAGTTATGTTAATGAGAAATTATATAGATTACGTAGGAGGGAATGGAAACTGTACATACCGAACAGTGTATCCGGTGAAGTAATTGCCGAAATACACCGGATGTATGGACACCCAGGAGCGAAGAAATGTATAAAATTGTTACAGGAGCATTTTACCATAGACGGTATGTTAAAAAAAGTGAAAAATTACGTACGGACATGCGACATGTGTCAGAAAAGGAAGGACGCAGGTAACAAAGTCCTATTTGGGGAAACGAAACCCATTGTCCCGTTAAGGAAGGGTGACCTAGTGAGCGCTGATTATTTTGGGCCACTACCCGTCTCGTCCGCTGGGGTGAGGTATTTGTTCGTCATAGTAGACAATTTCACAAAATACGTGCGACTGTTTACACTTAGGAGGGCAACGACCGCAGCCACGTTAAGAAGAATACACCAATATTGTAAAGAGTTAGGATGTCCTAAAATAATTATTACTGACAATGGAACGCAGTTTACCTCTAGAAAATGGTTATACGGTTTAAACGAATTAAACATTCAACCAAGATTCACCGCAATAAGAAACCCATGCGCGAATCTGGCTGAAAGAATTAATAGACAACTTGGAAATTTATTCAGGATCTTTGTCTGTGACCAACATACAAAGTGGTCGCGTTATGTACCTATAATTGAAAGTTGCATTAACGAGACGTACCACGAGACTATAGAAGTGACACCCTATGAGGCACAGCTCGGGAAAAAACCGACCAGTGTTTGGGAAAAATACCTAGACAAGAACATACTTCAAGTTAAAAGAGCTGACCACAACCAAGTATTTGTCAAGATGAAAGAGGAGAGGGAAAAGCAAGCGAAGTTGTGTAATGAAACCAAGACCATTACAAAATTCCAAATTGGTGAGAAGGTGTTAATAAGGACCTATTATCAATCGGACGCGATCCAGAAAAGGATTGAGAAATTTTGTGAACTGTACTGTGGACCATACAAAGTACACCGAATTCTTGGAGATGCTACATACCTGCTCGTCGATTGCAATGACGAAAGCAAAATCCGGGGGAAATTCAATGTAAAACAAATGAAGAAATATTATGAGCCAGAAAATTGAAGGTGAATGAAAAGGAGAAAGTTGAAGAACAACATATCATAACAAGTTAGCTGATGGTGATGAGTCATCTGCGTTAGGGTAATTGACGCGCTTATCTCATTCAAGCTGGCTTAACCAAAAGAAAATATGTACTCTAAATGTCAAGTGTAACTTAAGAGTTTAC
Organism: Magicicada septendecula; assembly: GCA_034769895.1. Lineage (NCBI taxonomy): Eukaryota > Metazoa > Arthropoda > Insecta > Hemiptera > Cicadidae > Magicicada > Magicicada septendecula. Next base: position 331,823,442 of record CM068376.1, read on the forward strand.
TTAGTTAATAAATCACTAATAAAATGTTAGATAATAAGTGTGAATTAACGTTTTGAGTGACATTTTATGAAATATTGTAGTGAATACAAGGGACATTTTAGTTACAATTACTTGTTCACATAGCAATAAATTATTGGGACAAAGTGAAAAAAAAAAGAAGGACACTTAAAAGTAAATAAGTGATATTATACTAAAAAGCTATATCGCAAATGAACTCTGTTAAAGTGAATGTATATCATTGATAGGTTAGGAATGTAAATGATGTTAGAACGAAGTAAATAACTCGTTAGCAAAATTTATTATGTGTATGTATAAATTATCAAATAATATGAATATAATTAAAACTAACGTAGCGGATATGCTAATTATCAATCTAATTTTAAATAACATTTTAAGAACAAAATTATTGGTAGGGCTATTTGTACTGCATAAAATGTATATGTGTAGGAGATTTTCTCTGATTTCATGTGAAGCGTTGCATTAAATCTATCGATTTGTTAGATATAATACTGGGAGAATAATATTTTAGAAAGTAAAGAGATTATTTAATTAATTAAATTACTTATTACTCATTGACTTTATGATTTGTTTTGTAATTAGAGAGATAAGGTATTTATATGTAACCGAGATGTAAATACGATAATGTTAAATGCGTTCAGCCATCCCAAATAGCTAGCAATAAATTCGTAGGTACAATTAAAACTAAAAGGGGGTACACCAATTGTAATATAAGTCTTTAAAAGTAGGTTTTCATGTAATATCCTTCCCTGAGGTGGATGAACATGGTGAGGCGACGTACAGGGCGCAGAATTTGGATTTGAGTTGTTCCCTGAGGTCACATCATCAAATCAAAATTGAGGACACTGTAACGAGCAAAAATTTTAAATTTTTTAAAATTTCTCCTCGACGGAGTGCGTTCACACGGAGCTGTGTCAACGACTTCCAGTTGACGCAATAAATAAAGCCTAATGAGAAGATGTCAGAGCAGCGTCGTCAACTAGACAGTAGAAAGACGTTAAGTTCGACTCGGCTATAGAAATTGGTTATACCAGATGACAGGGAAAGTTTAGTTCAGAATTAATTACCCACAACAGCCGACACAATGTAGGCGAGGACATTCACACTTGTACTGAGAAGTGTAGCAGATGGTCAACCAAGTTACGTCAATATACGATGGACTACAAAAAAAAGGGAAACTATATGTTTACAAAGGAACGGACGTACTGCACTTTAAGAAACAATACGTAGAGCAGAGATCAGACAAAAACTCAAGTCATGTTACTCAGCTGGAGATATCGTCTAAGTGTCAGACGGAATTTACAAGTGGAAAGTTGGGGTGACTTCACCAGCCAGCAGATGTCCAAAATTATTAATAGCTACAAAAAAGGGGTGTAAGACAGAACAATACTTCGGAAGAACCTAAAGTACAGATGAAAGGCAACCCAGAAAAACACTGCGTTTACTTCAGACAATGGATTGATAGACAGGCATATAATAGCTAGAGATTCTACGAAAAGGGTCAACGTTCGACAGAGCAAAATCGGGGGATGTCTGGCAACCTATCAGAAGACCAGAGCCACGAAAAACACTGGTGGGAGGACTGTTTCCATAGCGACAAAAACAAAGAACCTATCAGAAGAACGATGACGGAGAGTCTTAACATAGTGGGACAAACTGTTCCAGGAAAACTCAAAACTGACCAATCACGAGTAAAGAAGGCGTGAATAGCGCCAGGGACAAAATTTTGAGTAGGGACGAGTTAATAAAACTATATGTCCAACACAGGGACGAGGCCAGTTTTACTCAATTTTTCGAACAGTTCACTTTAATTGTTCGGAGCCAGTATATCTTAATTTTTCAAGTAATACACTTTAAATGCGGAAGCGAGTATTATTCTAATTTTCAAACCGTATACTTTAAATTCGGAGTCAGTTTTACTCTAAGTTCTCAAAGGTATATTTTAAATGTTAGGAGAGATAACTCAAGTTCGGGAGTTAGTACATCAAATCGTAATTTAACAGACTTAGTGAAATCAGCATGTCACGATAGTCAGACTTAGTAAATTTTTAATAGTGAATTTCGAAGTGCGATGTAACGGACTTAGGTAATAATTATTCAAAGCGAACAATCAGATCGTAACACGAACAAATATCATCATATATGTACTATACAAAACAGTTGAACTCAAATTTATTCAGTGTTACTACATCTCATTAAAACCTTAAAGAACATGAAACATTGAACTAACTAATCAATCATACGTATATTTGATAAAACAGTGATATAAGTGGAAAATAGACATGAACAGTAACGTTAAAATGAACACACAACACACATCGTAAGATGAAGTATTCAAATGAACACTAAACATTACTTATTCACATAAATCTACTTCGACGCGAGTGATCGGGAGTGTGTGCAAGTGTTTGTGATATCAGCGGCGGTCGACGAGATGTGTCTTCATGTCATCCTTATCACCGAGACTGGACATCACAGTATAGTAATGGATATTTAATAATTCAAGTAACCAATATTTTAATTATTACTATTAAGCCACTTCTACTGACCTGATTCTTTCAAAGAATTCATCCCTGGGAAATTATTAGTAAACGTAATGAGTATAAATCAGAATTAAAAACGTAATTAACGAATATGTTAACAAAAACTATCTGGGATTAATGAACGCATCAATAATTAGAATATGAATTGTTATCTCATTTGATTTATATATGTATGTATGTCTTCTTTGTTTCAGCAGATATTTAAATTTGCATTTGTATTTTATAAAATATTATAAATGTATTTACAGGTACATCGACGTTTTATATGTATGATTATAATTTATTATGAATGATAAATAAATTAGTTATTTAAGTTGATCCTACATATGCGTTTATTATTACCACAGATAACCCAGATGTTAACTTAATTCTTAAATAAAATACATAGTAGAGTTTTAAGAGTTTATTTTGCTCAGTAATATAAGATGAATTGACAATATTAATTATTAGATGATATCAAGTGTTGTGTTATAAATAATCAGAATAGTTCTTCATTGTATTAATCACGCATCGAATGTGTGACACGAGAAATACATATGACTAGATAATCATAATTAAAAGAAGTTTATTTAATTAAAAGATAAATAATTTATGCCAGCAATTTGCATAAATCCATTATATTAAATGACGCTCCTAGAACGTGGGGCACGGCAAACACAACTAAATTGATTAATTCAACTATTATTAATATAATATTCATTATATGAAATGGCGTCCAACTTTGGGGCTAGATACATGTAAGTACGACAAAGTTTCTTACCGGCAACAATTTCATAATTGGAGATCAATAAATTTATATAATTAATAATTAATCAATTTATGCAATTAATACGCATAAATCCATTGTATTAAATGGCGTCCCAACACATGGGGCTTAAAGAAGATAGTACTCACCAGTTAATACTTAAATAGATTGATTAATTAACTAATTCACAAATTAATTAGTTGTTGAAAAGTATTGACAATCTATTTAACTAATTAATTCAACTGATATTAATATAATATTCATTGTATAAAATGGCTGCCCAACGTGCGGCATTATAACAAGAGAGAGAAACAAAGTATAATTATATAAATATTAATATAATATCCATTGTACCACAGTACTGTGGTCACTAAAGTATACCACCTCACGTTAACGCACTCGATTTTCACTGATGATGGAAGTCGATGGCACTGCCGAAACTTCTGGTTTTGCAGTAAATATTGGACTAGGGCCAAACAGCCCGTGAAGGAATTTTAACAACAAACTACCTCTTTGTTGCCGATAACGTAGTACACATATAAAAAATTATCCCCTCCCCCTTCAACTATAATTTTCATTTACAGAAAATTACCCCCACCCCGTTCAACTAGCCTCTTCATTTATAGATATTTCATCTACGTTTCTGCAGTGGATTATTATGATCTTCTTACCAGAATACTTTATAAAAATTAAGTACTTTACTCTTGTTAAAACCTAAAACGGTGCAGGTAAACTACCCCTTTCCCTTAACCGATCTTCACCAAAAACAATAAACACACTTTTCGAAAAATGCTTTTTCTTCATGTTTTGAGGGTAGTACAATCAGAATCAGCCGTTATCTCGAACACAATTTTTTTCGCCATGACCATACTTCCATTTCCTTATGGAACATGGAAGTAAAAATACAGTATCGCTTTATTGCATCTATAGTGCCTTATTTCATGCCTTTTAAGTATGGCTTATTGGATTAGGCAGGCACAGCGTAAATCATATGAGCTGTCCCAAATCCATTACGGGAGAACGGTTTGACTTATAATCAAGAAGGAAAAGCATCTCCAACTAAACTGCATAGAGCAACAGCAGAAATACATTATTTTTCTTTGGTCACTACCTCACAAAACATTTTTTCATTGCTGAACATACTCAGAGCCAAAGTTCAAGTGGTCACTTACACTTCGCTCACTTCAACTCTTTGAGCCTGATTGTCTTTGATCTTCAACATTCCATGTTTTTAAATCTATCCGTTATAAGCGGAATCCGTTTTAACGGGGGATTACTGTAGCCTATTGTTAATAATGTTTTATCAGTTGCGTATAAGAGTTATTGTTTTATAATTCTCACTGTAACTAGGGGAAAACTGAGAGTAACCATTTAACATGTCCCTTCGTTGTTTCGGGTTATTAATCAGCTGTTATCATTGTTCAAAGCAGATGCATGTATTCAATGCACACAAAATGTCTGGATATACATAGACAAAGTTTAAATTCGAATCTTCGTATTAGCCTAGAGATTTTAATAAAACGTTTTCGTTAAAATCTGAAACGTCCGCGTTACTCTTGCCTAACTTTTACGTTTCTTCTGTCTTTTTACAAAAACGCCTAAACAAAATTTGTTTAAAATGGTCACTTCTATTTAATTAACTGTACATTTATGAATGCCACCAGTTCATTCATACTTATCGCTTATTAATATTATACACTCCCGACGCGGTACATTGAGATATTTATAACTCTGTTTAAAATAAAATCTATCAAATTTCATTACAACAAATTCTGATAATTTTATTTCCAACAAAATATATATATATTTTTTTGTGTCGGCCATCTAAAGACCATGCCAATTTCAATTCTTTATTCTTTGTTCTTTTCTTTTTCTCCAATATTCTTTCATCTTTTCACTGTGTCTCTTCTTCGTGTCTTCAGTCCACTTTGAACCTACGTTTTTCTCTCTCCCACCTTGGACTCCTTCCATTTTTTTAACACTTTTGCCCGAAAAAATTTCTTTCAATTGCTTCTTCTGCGTGTATATTATTTTTTTCTAAATCCTTTTGGACTTCTTTAATCCGACTTGATGTTGACTTCTTCCCCCACATAAATGTCCAAAAAATAATAGTCTTCTTTTTCTCATTGTTTCTGTTACATTTTCTATACTTTGATATATTTCATCATTACTTCTTAATTTCCAATCTTCTGAAGTTTTTCGTGGCCCTAATATTATCCTAATAATTCGTTTTTCCAATATTTCTAGTTTGTCTAAATTACAATCCAATGCTAGGCATTCACTTGCATATAAGCATTCTGGCTACTGTAATGCCTTAATTTTGCATTTTTAGATATGTACTTTTTATTGTAGATATCTATAGTTATACCATATGCCCTTTCTATCTTATGAATCCTTCCTTTTATAGCAGATTTTTCTAAACCATTCTCTTGAATTATCTGTCCTAGACACTTAAATTTTCGAACCCTCTCTATTCGACCAATATCTGTTACCAGGAATTTTGGCGCATTTTTAATGTTCGTGGGAAATTTGGTTTTTTCCTGCAGAAATTCTTAAGCCTATTCTACTGGCTATGTCCTCTAAAAAATTAACTTGAGTTACTGCAGATGTCAGATGTTCAGATGTAACTGTTAACACGTTAAGTATTTACATCATAAGTAAAACACTAATAAAACTGCACAATAATTTGTAGTCCTTCAATGATAAAATTTACTCCATGTAGCAGTAAAACGGCGTCGCTGTTCGGGAGAAATGCGTTTCAAACGCTTTCAATGTGCCGAATACGCATTTCCACACACGAAACCCGGCAACAGTGTAGCCCAATAACCCAATGTTTTAAATTAAATGTGGGAATTTAGGGAAATTTATCAGTTTAGTATAATGAAGTGTTCTTTAATGTTTTATGTAATATATCTATAGTCTGACCTGGTGGACTGCCACGGGCCGATCGCTCAGCGACAAAATCTCTTCGAATTTATAATGCTGGCATATTAATAATGAGGGTGGGAATTTTTTGGAAAGGCACTGTTACCCTCAGTGACAAACGGTTGTTTGCATACAGCAATCTCAAATGTATATTGCTATGTATATTGTAACGTTACCAAATATGGTAGTTACATAAAATAAGCTAATATAACGTCAAGTAAGAGAAAAGCATGAAAGTATGTCTAGATAAATAAACCTATGTGTATAAAAGTGTGTATCTACAGATATATTAGTATAAAAATCCAACGATGAGGAAGAAAGTGTTAACATAGCAGCATCAAATACGAAATGAAGAAAGAAAATGACCATGAGCCAAAACAAAAATATCAGTAACCAGACCCAATAGGATCCAACAGTGAGGGGAACCAACAAAATAAGGACCAATAAACTCCAACAGCGAGGGGGAACAAATGAAGATAATGACTACAATGAAAATATTGAAGAAGACATTCAAACCTAAAGAAGAGGAAAAGAAGAAGGACAAGGAAACGTACCATGAAGAGAGAGGAAAATGGATAGACCATGCAAGAACTCATCATTTATCAAGTGTACTAGAGACTATAATAGTAACTAAAGGAATAGTGATTATCAAATATGAAAAGAAAAACAGTGTTTAACATTTAAGGAACCACAAACAATTACAGTGAGTACTTAATATAGATGTGAAAACCTGTGACCAGTTAACTAATTTTAACCTAATAAACCACACAAACAATTCCAGTGATAAGGTTTATAGTGTAAGAAAATGTGTTAATTTCATAGTGAAACATCAAGAATTAAATAGTCAAATATACACAGACAATTAGTGTGACTAATTTAATAAAGATTGTGATCCACGTAGATAATCATAAGACCACCAGAATAGAATAAAATCGAACAATTATTTTATTGTTCATAGAGAACTGACAATAAAAACCTTTGTTATATATCAAACAAAAGTGACAGGAATTAGATACAACCAATGACAAGAAAGATATTGTAATTAGTACAAAAAGATTTGTATTATTGTTTAAGAAGAAGTAGTGTAAACATGTATATTAAAACAATTAAAATATTGTAGTAAAATACCATACTGAAGTCATGTTAGTAGTAGCAAAATGCTGCATTAGAACATGTTGTACATTGTTACATAACCCCATAGGAAAGACACCTATGAAACAAAAAATAATACATGTTAATTTAACTAAATAACCATCAACTATAAGATCAATCAAGAATTTGTTATAAGTAATGATACACCACCATAGACAGTGTATTATATTGCAACACAATGCAAATAAAACAGATCAAATGTGATGGCACAGAGATAGGAAAAATGGAGCCTAGTATGCCCAATTAGTTAGACAAAATACAGTATTAAAACAAGTACCAATGTTAATGAAAGTATTACCAGTAGTTAGATAAACATCTGGTACTACTTTGAGAACAGATTATAAGTATAATGATAACAGTTTTGTAACCAAAATATTGTAAACTAGCTAACTAAGAACACATAGCCAGAAGTAAGCAGAAACATTGTATAACCAACTAGTTAAGCAAAATACTTTATGAAAGCTTGAACAAAGAGTAATAAGAGTGTTACCAGTAGTAAGAGGGACACCTAATGCTACTTTGAGAACAGACTATGACCACGAGAATAGTCATTTTATATATAAATTATTAAAAACCAAATGATCATGATAGTGGAAGTCAAATGTAAACAAACAATGAGGAGCAAGTTATTTGTGCAAAATACAGCATACAAACTTGTTTAAAGGTAGATAAAAATATTACCAAGAATCAAAAGAATGTCTGATACTACTTGGGAAATCTAAATCAAGTGTAACAATAACAATTTAATTATTGTTTTAACAAAAATAACTGACTACCATGCTATGACATAATGTAAACAGACCCATTACTAAGAAATTGAAGGGTTCTCAGATAGTTAAAAGCTAGCAATTATATGTAGGGAATTAGATACAATGAGTGTACACTAATTGCATTTATTACATAATCTAACTTGTATAGAAAAAAACCAGAAGTAAAGTGACAATTGTAAGAAAAGTGATAGGAGGGTACTAAAACAATGTAAATAGTATATGAAATACAGCCCTGTACATATAATCAAGTATAAAATTATGTAAATAGACGTTTCTATTATTATTAGGTTACAGTATTAGTGTTATTAGATAAGAAAAATTAGTTTTAAGTACATTTGTGAAAAATCAAATATGGACGCCCAAAGACGCCATAACTAGATATTGTTTGGGTAACAATTATTCCCAAGTTTTGAATTAAACCAGTTGAGATATGGACTCAGAGCGTTTAATTAAAAGTGTTTTAGTATAAATAATTAAATTTGGTGTAAAAAACTTATAAAATATAAGATGCACCATAAAAAATCAATAAAATCGTTATAGTGATTGAAGTAATGGACGGAATATAATCTTGTTTGGACTTTAATTAAAGCGCAGGATGTCCGCAATTTACTGACACTAACCATTTAACGATAAGGCAAAGATTAAGAAAGTTATTACGATTTTAAACTTTTCAATTATTTTTTGTACCAGTGCTGACGTCATATAGCCTCAAACGCAAAGGCCAAAATTGGTAAAAAATTAAATATTTTAAGAAAATAAAGTGCTTTGGGTTAGAGAGTTTAGTTATTTCAACCAATCGAATGAATGAACATTGGCAGACAAGCCACAGACGCTTCGAAGGAGCAACACAGTTACCCATCAGTCATCATACAGACAGGTCATGTCACTCTCCGATATGAAGAAGTTTAATTTTTGAATTGTGCGCGACAAGCATACATCAGTAAATCAACACACATATAACCTACAAACCACACTAGCATAAACGAGTGAAATGTGCGGAGTGTATAATATTTAAGTACGATTAGTGTACAATATCGATCGTACTTACGAGTGTTGTGTAAAAGATAAAAACAGGGAGTACAATTCTTTTTATTTAATTAACATTGAAACAGAAATAAAATTTCTGTAAATACGTAATGTTGATTACTACGCAAGTCAGTAAAAAGCGAAGTATCAAAAATGATGATGGAATTTATCAGAATTAATGAAAGTATTAATTCGCAATTATTAATATGTTGAATAAATATTTTAATTATTTGTCATAATTAAAAGAATCATATTTGAAGTATTTATTACAAAATACGAGCAATACCAATAGTCGCTCAATTGACTAAAGTTGTTTTCTTGATTTTTCTATATTTAAAAATAAATATTTTAACTTTCATGCGAAAGAGTATTATATGATACTGATAATGACACATCAAAACTATTATGAATAATATGTCTATACTTAGATTAAGAAGAAATAAATATTAAAGATAATTAACCATAATAACAATTCACGTTATGAGATAACCTTAAAGTCGTAACTGTAACTTGCCAATTTCTCTGTTACAAGTCTGTTCTCAAGTAAAATCCAAACCAGATGGAAATAATAACAAGAGTTTTTTAATAAATTTTTCTCTTGTAAGTAAATAAGTCCTAAAGTGATTATTAAAATAAAGTAATACATTTCAGTAGTGCAAGCTAACGCACTCGCTGATTGTCTATTAAATACTGTATAATGCATGCGGATTCCCGCGTACGATAATACCATAACTATCAGTTATATGGTACTAATTTTCGATTTTTATATTTGATTGTTTGTTTTTAATTATTGTTCATTTAATATCATTATTAATGCCACATCTTGTACCTGGTATCATGCTACCTAAAAGAACCACACGAACATGGTAATTAACTGATACAAGAGGACATAACCTCTTAAAATTAAAACTATTGTATAACCAACAGGTTTACCAGCCTTGAGGCTAAGCAGAGTCTTATTTTAAATTTTGTTAATTGTAATTATTATCCGTAAAGTTATTAGTAACTGATTGTCAATTTTTCAAAGATTTTATAACATTATTAACAGTTAATAAACATCTACATTTTGTTACCAGTGGAAAAAGAGTATTATTTCAAATTTAAATTAGCTTATTTATTCTTAATCAGTTCTACCAAAAGGTGGCGGAAGAATTCAAATAGTTCTAATAATTCAGAACTTTATTTAGACATTATATCATTTATCTTGTGTATGATAGTCATATTGGATATTCAACCAGAATATCTATTTGTATATGCAGTGTATGTATTTCAGCTGAACCGTCACCGAACAGGACTACAATATCCACGTGTGGTAAGTGAGGGAGGTTACTAACGGAGTGCGAGAAATATTTTAAAATTAAAGAAGTGAACCATCGATACCCACATATTCGACAATACAATCAAACTAATAACAATAATAATTATAATCTGAACATTTTATCAACAACATTATCGTAGATACCGGTGCGTATCTGCAATTACACTACTACACCACTATATCAATCAGTATACATCAGTATCTTGAATCTTGTATTATTACAATATTAGTAGAAAGTCCACGTTTTTTAGTAAATATAATTCATCATTATCAACATCTGCAAGGATTAAACCAAGGATGGTTTGTTCCTGTCTCAAACAAGCAAAGTCTAGAGCTGGTCACTCCAGCGCTTCCTCGGACGACCCACACCTCTCCGTTCCTTCGGCTTATAGTTCCATATAGTTGGTTGGGAATGCGGCAGTCATCCATTCGGTAAAGATGTTCCCACCAATTCAGCCGATACTGGGCAATTCTGTCGAGTATACTCATAATATCCAGTTCCTGCCGTATATCTGTGTTTCTTCTATGATCATGGAGAGTATACCCTGCCACGTGCCTGAGAAATCTCGTTTCAGCCGCTTGGATACGACTGGCCTGGCCGTTCGTTAAAAGTCCAATTCTCAGACCCATAAAGAAGTGTGGGAAGGGCGATCACATTGTAGAATTTTTGGCGTGTTTCTTTACTTGCTGACTTAAGAGTTCGCCTGAAGGTTGAACGTATGCACCTTATTCACAACATCGTTGTTTGTATTATAAGATACACTGTAGTCCAGATATTCAAAATTGCTGACTTGTTCCAGGACAGTACCATCTACTACAATTTTTCCCGTATGGGATCAATTCCACGAAAAGCCATTTCCATTTAAGAATTCCATTTAAGACTTTGGTCTTAAATGTGGATATTTGTAATCCAGAGTATTTGCAGATTCGATTTAACAAATGTATACGCATCTGCAATCTGTTTTACAAGTCCGACAGAGTAGCCTGATTGACCCGAAACAACAAAGTGTCGATTGCAGAGTGGCCAATCATAACATGCTCCGGAAGAAACATCTGCCAATTTTGTATGACATCGTCAATATATAAATTAAAAACGGAAGGTGATAAATGACACCCTTATCGTACTCAGCATTGATCATGACAACTCTAGGCGCTGTTCTTTAAGGAAATTAAACGCCTTCTCGAAGTCGATGAAAGCTATGAATGTGGGTAGCTGATACTCTCTACGCTTTTCAATAGCTGGGCTATTGTAAATATGCAATAAATCTTAAACATGATCTGCCCTTCCTGAACCGTTCTGGGTCTCTGACAGCATGGTCTCCGTTATTGCATTCAACCGTGACCTTAATAAGATGCATATAATTTATAAGAAGTATTAAGAAGGCTGACTTCTCTGTGTTCCTGCAGTCATTACGACCACTTTTCTTGAATATGGGAATTACCTTTGCAATTCGCCAGTCGTCAGGAACATGACCAGTGGTCCGAACTGCAGCAAACCATCATGTAGCAAGGCTGGTGCATACTTACGCGTATAAGCTCCACGCTCAGCCCGTTCAGTGCCTGTTGCTTCTCTGTGTTTCCAGCGGTGTAGAGCAGCTAACAATTCATTCATGTTATAGGGTCCACACAAACACTGACGTCAGCAAGGATTGTTTCTTCCAGTTGATCCTGGGTCCATAGCTGCTCATAGCATTCAAGTCATTGTAGTTCTGAGATATTACTGATCTTCAGGTTATCCCTTTACGTTCGATTTAAATGCCTTAATATTTTGTAAGCCATGTCCTGCCTGCCATGTAGATCGTGTTGTATAGGCCTATAAACACCTTAAGAATACTCTTTAATCATATTCTGTGAGAGCACAAGTCTGCTGTTTAGTTTTAAGCATTTGATAGTGTTTTGTTTTGATTATGTAACCGTCTTACAACTTGCAGCAGCCTACAAGTAGACCTACTTTTTTATTTTTGATATGTCGTAGCGTTGTCATCTGACGACGGTGTCTGTTGCAGGATGGCGGAGCAGCCGGAGTCTACAAAACCTACCATTAGGCCTATCGAGATTAACATATGCATTACATGTTCCCTATGTGATGGATATTTTATAAATGCCACAGCAGTTAAAGGATGTTTGCACACGTGTAAGTACAGTACCAAACAGTAAGTTGGTGGCACTTGCGTGTCATCTAATATATCGGTGGTTGCCCACAAGCGTCTAGTGCGCGTGAAGTTAACCCGTTTCAGGCGTAGAGTGGCGATGGAGGGGTAGTTTACAAGCGGTGTCAGACTGATGTGAGTGTAACTGAAACTCTTCCGACTTCCGACCGTAACCTAGCTAGTACCGAGAATAAAGTAGGGATAGTATTGTTTTGCTACCACTTGTTTACATTTATAAACAGATTATAATTACATTTATTATTAATAAATGTTACTTTTATTCTCCTGTGTTATGCAGATAGATAATACACATGACAACAAATTATAATACTCGTGAAATTGGTAAATTGCAATATCGTGTTATATCCTATATAGCGGTTGATAAGCTGTACAATAAGTTTTTGTTTTGTGATTTCAGAGATGATTTTACCTAACTGAAATGATTTTTAATGAAGAAATTTGTGTTAGTGGTTGAATCACAATCAGAATGATCAATATTGCACACCACTATATAAAAATATTCCGATTAGCGCTTTCAAGCTTCACAGCTCATCGTCAGATCAGAAATATAAGCTGACGATGAGTTGTGAAGCTTGAAAGCGCTAATCGGAATATTTTTATATAGTGGTGTGCAATATTGATCATTCTGATTGAATGATTTTGACTTCACGGCACGCTTCACATAAATTATAGAATCCTATACTTCATTCAGAAGTCACATAACACAGTGGGGTAGATAAGGGAAATAGCCTACACTGCGTATGTGGGTTATCTCACTCGTAAATACTGCGTGACTTGAAAATTTAGTCGTCAAAAAATTTACAGGATTATAATTTTTAATATCTTGTAACGATCGTTATTTTCCGTCATTACACAAGTTTTAAAATTATTTTGGCTATAAACAAAGTTGAAAAAATCTAAACAATAAATTTTACATTTCAAAAATTTATTGAAATTTAAGATGTGTCTCGTCGTATTACTGTTGCTAATTAGCATAAATGGATAGTTTTTACTTCAATTTATAGCTCAGACAGTAAGGCGATGAGATACTTATTTTGTATCTGTACTGGGCCTATTCGTGTTTATAAAAAAAAAATGTGTAACTTTGAACATTTTTAGTCTGGTACTATTTGAAAATAAGTTTCTGCTTTAAAAGTAGACTATTGGATGGATTGAAAATATTTTTTATCAATAAAAAAATACCTGGAAAGTAAAAAAAAATACTGTCAAAGTTTGTAAGAGATAAAAATATTAAGTCATTACTTTTTACTAACTGACATACATTAACACTATTCTGTACCGAATTAAAGAAGAACCAGCCAGTAGTAATTTATTGATTAGCAAAATTGAGAATCAATATGATTTAATAAATTATATTCAATAATTTATATAAAAACATGTAATTTATTGTAATATTTTATAATATTCTAAATATATTATTTATCGTGCATAATAATTTATATGATTATAATTAATACATTATTTAAAAACAAAAATATTTATCTTATTTATAAAGTAGCAACGCAATATTCGATGTTCAGCAATGCTAATTACAACATTATGATGTACTTTATAAACTGTAAAAAAAGGCGTACTTCGTAAGCTGTAGAAAAGCAAACCAACTAAGCTCTAACAGTATACTAGTCAGCATTTGAACACAGAGAGGACGAATAAAATAGGCCTACTGGTTTAAAAGCAAGCGTTACAATTAACCGATGTTTGTAAAGTAGCAGTTACGCGGTAACAGATACCTGGAACGCGTATTTTGTAACGGCTATTTTTGTAACTGCTACTTTCAAATTCTGGTTTAGCACGCCTGAAGTAGCAGGTGAGCAATAGGCCTACTGTTGTTGTATAGGATTACCCCTCTATCCCGCACTCTTCGACTAAACCGGGTTGACTTCGTCTTGCACTTGTGTCTTGCCCTCCCGGTTTGACAAGTTACGTTCTATCTGCACTGTGCGCTCGCTCGCGCTTGTTTTTGTGTGAGTGCGCGCGCACGTGTGTGCAGTTACTTATCTAGCCTAGGTTGCCAGACAAGACAGCTGTACTCCGCCCCCCCCCTGGTACAGAGGTGAGCAGGCGGATCGAAGCTGTGACATTGACTACAACTGCAGCACGGCCGTTTAAACTAATTCGAGATGGTTTGAGTTTCATTAAGTATAGGCCTATAGCAAAAATTAAGTTTCTTCTAAATTATGTCATTCGTTATGCGCCAGACGTACGTTTCACAAACACAATCTGCGTCTTCAGAGGTTACGAATAGCCTAATCGTTTTGTATACCGGTTAAACGTTCTTTTTTATTTTTCTAATGTTTGATCTCAAGAACTTACCATTTCTTTTTTACACGTATCGCATCCGTGGCCTTCCCAGCTATGTTTTTCATAAACATAAAAATGACCCCTGGATAGTTTTGATGTAATATAATGATGATGATGATACGTTCCACAGGTACAAAATTCGAAGCAGAAAACCTTACAATGTATAAATTCCAAGCGAGGTAGTGGAGAAAAACAATAATTAAGCGCGTCCGTGAACATGAAAAAGTATTTCTTAAACCAACAATATATACCATGCAATTCAGTATCCCACGCTACACATAAATATCGGTATGGAGAACCATACATGACTTCCATGTTCTAAGATTTATATTTAAAGTCATTTTCGAAATGAAATATTTCCATAGAAACTACGTCTTTCTTCAGCCTTAACCACAGCACTGTGGTCACTAACGTATACCACCTCACGTCACCGCATTCGATTTTCACTGATGATGGCAGTCGATGGAACTGCCGAAACGTCTGGTTTTGCAGAAAACATTGGACCACGGCCAAACAGCCCGGGAAGGAATTTTAACAACAAACTACTTTTTTGTTTGTCGATAACGTAGTACACATATAAAAAATTATCCCCTCCCCCTTCAACTTTCATTTTCATTTATAGAAAATTACCCCCTCCCCTTCAAGTACCCTTTCTATTTATAGATATTTCATTTACCTTCTACAGTGGATTATTATGACCTTTTCAGGATGCTTTATTTATCAAAATTAAGTACTTTACTCTTGTTAAAATATGTAACGTTGCAGGTAAACTATCCCTTACCCTTAACCGATCTTCACTAAGATCAATACACTTTGAGTCATCTACAACTCATGGACATATGCAAAAAATTATTTGATTCTGTGTGAATTTGTGGCAGTTATTGTTCACCATAGGAAAATTTACTCTTGTTAAAACATAAAACGGTGCCGGTAAACTACCCCTTGCCCCCAACCGATCGTCTCCAAAATTAACAGACCTTGAGTCCTCTGCAGTCTAGACATACAAGCAAAACATTATTTGATTCTATTTGAATTTGGGGCAGTTATCGTTCGCCATAAAAAAAATCTACACAAAGACCACACACATACAGACACTTTCCAGAAAGTGACTTTTCTTCATGTTTTGAGGGTAGTACAATCTGAATCAACCCTTATCTCGAACACGATTTTTTTCGCCATCACCATACTTCGATTTCCTTATGGAACATGGAAGTAAAAAATTACACTTATACGAGACAGAAAGCGCTAAATGTATTGTGAAACCAGCAACAAAACGTGGAATAATGAGCATCTTATGAAATGTTTATAAAGACAAGACTTACAAACACAGTAGACCAGTGATGGATAGTAAACGCCATATTAATTCATCAAAAATACATTAAAAAAGGTTTGGAACCGTCTGTTGAGGGCCAATGTCTGCTGAGCCACCACTTCTGAAACAAGTCCCTATACTGCAGGGAAGAGACTGTTGTCCTTTTCCGTATTGAAAATTTCCTGTCAGGTTCAGTAGTGGCCTGAATTTATTTGAATGGAAGCTAGAAATTTTTTCAGGCAATGCTGGGGTGCTAAAAAGAATGGCGTCACACATTGGCGCGACGGCCTAATTGCACTTATGGTTCTCCAGGAAGTAGCGGGATTTTTTAAAACAGAATTGACTTTGCTGTCATAAACAAATGTAGGCTAATTCAACTGTCACAAATTCCAAGGTGGCTGTGATGGTAAATTTTGCTCATTCAAATGGAATACTTAAGTGGAAGAGGGAGGCAAAGTTAAAGAATTAGTTTATTATTTTTACTACGAATACAAATAACACACAGACACACACGCGAGCGCGCGGGTTTTTGTGTGTCTGTACAAACATTATATATGTGAACGCATATATATAATCACAAATTAGTCAGTTTATTACTGTATTATCTTCTTTTTTGTAATCCTACAACAAATAAAACTCTTTTCAATAAGAATGTACTTTTCATTCAAAATATATTTGATATTACTGACTAAAATTATTATAATTAATTCTGATTTTCCACAGTTTTACAAAATACTATCATCGTCGTATAGGCCTGGTCCTATACAAGTGTGGCCTAATAATTTTACAAATATTTTACTTTTGTAAAGCTGTCGAAATAAAACATTATCGAATATAATTAAATAAAAAATATCCTTGGTGAATTAATATTTTTAATTATTATGTAATAACAAATATGTAAATACGTACACCTATACTATGGTTGTGGTGTGTTTGTGTGTTGGAGGGGGGATTGTAAATAAGCCTTAAAGTTGGTGGATGGGATACTCTGGAAGAACATTATCGTGTAATATTATGTCTTATTAATGTGAGACAGGACATTATAATTGTGTTCTAAGCCGTTACCGGGACACGATGTGACTGTGTGGATAATGTAACGGCTCTTCATTCAAAATTTAGAGGCAGATCGTTCGCGTAGGTTCTTTGTCATTGTGGGTGGTAGTATCAAAAACAGAGATACATTGACGAAATAAGCTATAAGTCATCCATTTACTTATACCACAGCAATTATGCACACACAGTATAGACAATAATTATCCTTTACTTTGTTTAGGCTATAGATATCGCTCGATATGTTACAGTTTGCCGCAGTTGTATCGTTCTCTATCTGAGGAATAATAAATATTGTCCTAAATGCGAGCTGAAGATATACGAGGTCTATGCTTATCGCGACCTCGTAGAGGACAAAACGCTACAGAACATTGTGTACAAGGTAGTGCCGGGCCTGTATGAATGTGAGATGCAGCGCCGAAGGGATTTCTATTCCAGGCATCCGGAACAAGGCAAGTCACTGCTACATTAATACTTTTGATAATTTATCTTCTGTTATTACTTTCCATCCTCCTCGCAAATATTTCTGTGCTTCTCTTTCTTCTCCAGCTTCTCATCCTTCTTCTTCCTCTTCTTTTCCCTCCTCCCCTCCTCTGTCTTCTTCCTCTCCGCCTCCTCCTCCACCATCTTCTCCTTATTCTTCTTGTGTAACAACCATTGTATTATTTTCTTATATGACGCTAATAGCGGTAGCCACATTATCCATTCAACTGGAAGTTAACTTTCCTTAAATCCTGGAACGACGGTTTCAAATTGAATTCGAGCTGAAACCTCTTTTTAGAAAGCAATTTTTAAAGATATCTTAGTAATTTATAGCAATGGTATCCGTTTGTGACTATAGTAATGAACTAGTAACCTCCCTGATCTGCAGCCTCTCCCTTTTCCTTTTCCTCTCCATATCGCTGTCTGTCTCTGTCTCTGTCTCTCTCTCTCTCTCTCTCTCTCTCTCTCTCTCTCTCTCTCTCTCTCTCTCTCTCTCTCTCTCTCTCTCTCTCTCTCTCTCTCTCTTTCATACCACCCTGTGATTTTTATTTAAAAGTTATTTGTTACGAAATATGTGACCAGTTAGCTGAACTGAACTATCCTCGCTTTCCTCTGCAATTTCGTCACCATTTATAAGCTATTCTCACCAAACCATCTTCGTTATTCTTTAACAGCACCGCGCTTCAAAAGCTAGAAATCTAGTCCTTTACGTGGCCTTTTCTGTCGTCCATGGTTTACTTCTATACAAAGTGGCGCTGCATTGTAAATTCAAACAAACTCTTTTTCAAATTGATTTTCTTCGAAGTGAAGAGATGGTTATTTTTATTGATTGCAGTATCTCCATAAAACCCACAATAAGAAAAAAAAATTCTTTCCCAGCTCTTAAAGGTTTAATTAACAAAATGGTATGTCTTATTGCACTATACAATGTGTATATAAAGTAATGATAAAATGGAATTTGTTTCCAGGCCTATATTTGGACTCGGAAGAGCTCGGCCTCGGGAACGGAAACAGTGTTTTGTCTCCGTCGACTATGGTGAGCCTCCAACTCGAACCCTACAAAGGGTAAGAGTCTGTTTTTTATATTTATGTTTATGCTTGTGTCTTGTTCTGATTTATAATATAATGTGTCGCGTTGTACTTTGCTGTCAGTTGACACTCCATTTCGTCGGTAGGCTACCTTTGTGTTTTGCTTAGGCCTACCAGTGAACGCGTAGGTATCTTAACCTTTTACAGTTCAAATCGAATAATATCTTCCGTTTCCCCAGAAATCATATTCACATAATATAATGCAGTTCAAACTAAAATTATAAATGTTAAACGAAAAGTTTTGAAATATCCAAAGAAATACGTGATAAAAAGAAAATTAAGAAGAAACGAAGAAAATTTCAATTTGTTATGAATTTTTAATACATATATATTATTATAATAAACGCGTATTAGTATTATTAAATTTATATGTAAAACGCATATTAATATAGATATAAACTGTAAATGTCATTACAAAAAGCAGTGATCTTGTCGAAAAGTGTATCTGATTGACCGCCTGCAGTAGATATCTGTCAGCTGAAGTCGATCAAGTCTTTGTAGATAGCCTTAGCCTATATTACCTTGCAGGTTCTAGATATCTACGCATGAAAATTGCAGAGTTCCTCTTTGCTGTGACAGGTACTGCGTAATCTTAATTTCTGTTGGTTCTTTTCCAGCTGCGTAATCTGTTAAGTTATTTTGTTTCAGCTGGTTCCACCGTTTTAAAAATAACACAATTAGCAGAATTTTTCTGTTCTGAAAACAGTTCAAGTCATAATGAAAAATAAAGCACGAAAACGTAACACAATGAAAAGGCGCAAAGTTGTTAACATATCTAATGTTAGTCAGCATCTCGTCTCTTGAACAAAGATAGATTTTTGAAGGTAATTAATTGGTTTGGACTTAGTGGAAAGGGTGAACAGTATTTTTTATTTCTCGATGATGGCCTCAGTGCTGCATAAGGAAAGACAACTAAAAAACACACACGGGTAAATAATTATGAGTTATTTAAGAAATAATAATTTAATTCAACTAATCGTCACCCTCAGAAAATTGATTTACTGCAAGAGTACAAATAGGTTGAGTACTGTGCATTGCACCAAGTAATTTAAATAAGCGAGTATAAGACAAAAATAACGCATTTTGGTAATAATAACCATTCAGCCTGCAATATAAACTGTAATAGAACTTGCATGTTGAGACAGGGAGTAGAGCCAGCTGCTCTCTGCATGTGTGTACAACTGTACACACGTAAAATGTTTGTGTGTGTGCGACTAGTTCATTCATGAAAAGTACCACCCTTTTCCGTAACGATATAAATTATTGTATTAAATTAATTTATAATGCTTGTGTGCATGGTAGCGAAAAACTAAAGACACCAAAATGTTTGGTTAAAAATAACAAACACGTGTATAAAAAATAGTGAAAAACATACAAAAAGTGTTAATGTAGGAAGTTAAAAATCAATAGTATTAAAGTAATTAAGATAAAGAAAAACGGTTTGTGCATGATGAACGCCTAGAAAATTACCGATTGAATGAATATCGGATAATGTGCTAAAGACTTCACAATTCGCGAAAACGAGCAAATTAAGTGTCATTAGAAAGCGTGGGGTAAGAGTGACGCTCTTAACAATTTCAAACATGCAGAATATTGTCGAGACACGATTTTTGGCGCTCTGGGTATAAATACTAGGACGCCCAAACATCGTTCTTTTTCTCGTCAGACCATCTTAGCGGCCGGAGTCTGTGCTCAAGAACTACAACTTTTCTTCGTTCGACTACTGATGTAATCGGAGGCTATGTCCAACAACTAGAACTTCTAGATTTGATCAACGACCATGGCAGCCAAAGAATCTACTTAGAAACAACAACCACAGTAGATCAACCACAAGCAGAGTACGAGAATCCAGTGTAGCAGAGTACGAGCATCCAAGGATCCAGAGTACGAGCATGCAATGTTCCAGAGTACGAGCATCCAGCGGACGGGGGACGAATAGACTCTTAGAATACCCGACTCCAGGACTTCCAGGACCGAAGAGGGTCATCCGTATCCAGGACCGAAGAAGACACGCTTAAGATGTACCACACAAATAACAAGGTGACAAATAACCATGCATTTATAAGAAACCTTGACCGAACCAAAGGCTTTAAATATTAAAGAAAAAAATGAATAAACAATTCGATTCTAGTATGAGTCAAGTAACCGTATAGTTGTAGATATGTTTTTGTTTGTACGTTAAGTACAGTAATATGAAAGACTGTGTAACGATAAGAGTTAGCAGTAACTGTAATTTAAAATATAATTGTTAGTAGTAAATGACGACCTTGTCAGAGAAATTAATAGAAAGCAATGCATATGCCATAACATAAAGAAATTAATATAAAAAAATTAAAAGAGTAGATAATCAGTAAGATAATTGAACTAGCTGAGAGCAGCATAGAGAATTAATAACAATGTATTAGCAATAAGATTTTATAATATGTTTTTGTGTCAAATAAGACTACGAATTATACGTAGTAGGTACGTAAGAATCCGAATCATTTGGAATCGTAAAATAAATTAATAAGAAATTAATGTGTAATCTGAAAGTGCAAATTACCCTTAATAAAAATGTCAAAATAATAATGAGTGTCTAAACCGCAAAAAATTTAAAAAAAGTATTAATAAAAATTGAAATTATTTATAAACAAAGCAAATAGCATTATTATTATTATGATTACAACCTTCATTCTTGCACACACACGAATTTAATGTAATGTAATGTACCTAAAGATGTGTCGCACATCAATTATTAAACACATTAAATTTGGTAGTGTTGTAAAATGTAATTAAGATGTAACAACAGTTCCAAACTAAATTATAAAAGTAAAACAAATATTAGAAATAATTAAAAAACATTCGGTCTATGTACACATCAGGTAGGTAAGAGCAAAGTGATAAAGGATAGAACAACTTGCGTAGTATAACTGCTAATTATATTAAAACCTTAAATAATACGCACTTCCGAGAAGTTTGTCAGACTAAAACGTCATAACGGGTAGGCCTATACTAAAATTTAAACGTACCCGGTAGGTCCTAAAAAATATAGGACGCACATATGATGGTTAAAAATTTTCGAGCAGCATGAAAAGTGAACATGATAGATTAGAAAAACACACTAAACAAATAGGTACAACAACAAATTTTAACGAAGAAGGGTTTGCGAGTTTCGCTAAAAAAAGATACAAGTTTTAAATTATTTGTGTCGACGTTTTGACGATATTTATTGTCCTGTGTACGGATACAAGAGAAAATATCAAACACAACTAATTGTGTGAATGTGTTCGTATGTGAGTATGTGTGTAAGTATGAAGGAGTTGAAAAAGTTTGTTTTACGTCATCAAAATACTTGCATTCATTACATATTGTTTACCTTCAGTACATCAAGAAAATTATAATACCCCAGACCATAATTCATACAATATTACAATTTAAATATCTGATAATGTAAATGTTCCTTAATAATATTTGTAATTAATTATACTGTAGAAGCAGTAATCAACAAATATATAGGCATTGATAATTTTGATATCAACAAATATAAATTTGATAAATAAAGTATCCTGAATGTAATTATCTGTAAATTAAAATGATACTTGAAGGGGGAGGGTAGAATTTTTATATGTGTACTACGTTTTCGGCTACAAAGAAGTAGTTTGTTGTTAAAATTCCTTCCCGGGCCGTTTGGCCGTGGTCCAGTGATTTCTGCTAATCCAGACGTTTCGGCAATGCCATCGACTGCCATTATCAGTGAAAAACGAGTGCGTTAATGTGAGGTGGTATTCGTTAGTGATAAACTACTGTTGGTAAGGCTGAAGAAAAAAGTAGAAAAAAAGTATTTTTTAAGGAAATATTTCATAACGAAAATGATTTTAAATATAAATCTTATATCCTATGTATGGTTCTCCATACCGATATTTTATATGGAGACGATAACAGCCGAAAATTCAAACTGATTCAAACATTTTTTCATACGTGCCAGAATAGTAGAGAACTCAAGGCCTATTGACTTTGGGGAATATCGGTTAAGTCGAAGGGGTAGTTTATCTGCAACGTTTTAAGTTTTAACAAGAATGAAGAACAGAATTTTGATAAATAAAGTATCCTGAAAAGAAAGTCATATTAATTTATAAATCAAACGGGTATTACCCAGGGGGAGGGGTAATTTTCTATAAATGAAAATGATAATTGAAGGGGAAGGGTACAATTTTTTATATGTGTACTTATAACGTTTCCTACGTTATAATATCGGGAACCTGTGGTTAATTGGTTCAGGTCAATTACACAGGCTGCCATAGTCTTAACCAACTTCTAATTAAACAACAATAAGCATTTAGGAGTATATATTTAATAGCGGGTCCTATAATTGAGGAACATTGACAGGGGTTTCTGCAGATTTATTCACTCAGTTTTGTTGTTTTGGTACCATGACATCTCTTTATTACATAATAACATTAATGGCTCTACTTAAAGTTCTCAACATATATGGTTCAACAGTTTAGAGTTTACAAGATGATTATATATTTTATTCTTTCAGAAGGGCCCTCAAAATAAAGATGTACATCGGTTTAACTTTTCCACGGATCCGGGATTGAATATAGTATGTTAATAATGGTCACCTCCCCATATACTATCTTGAAATTGTGCCATTTGAAGAATGGACTTTATTTACCTTTTAAAACAATAATGCTTTACAGTTTAAACTTTTACTCTTTTACTACAAATAGTTTTATCAGATTACAGACTACATCTTACATATAATGTCTGTTTTTAAAAGTCTTAAAGTGTTAGTTAAATTGTCTTTTGTTGGTTATAATTTTAGTATCTCATAACCACGGAAGACAAGCCTCCATGTCACCTGTGGTATCCTGTAGTTGATGCAGATTCGGCTCCTCGGTCCTCGGTGTGTTTCCTGAAGGTCTGTCGTTATCTTAGTATCCAGTGGCGGTGAAGTTCCTGACGTGTGTTAGATCATTCTGGGTCCGGTACTCTCCTCTTAGATGACTGGTAGTAATATTTCGTTGTTAGAATAATTAATGCAAATGTTTGTTTCACTGGTATTCACTTTACATGATTATTTATTAGTTGAATTTCACCTTATGGTCCTAGTACTGTATTAATTACATAAATTCTTATTTAATATTTGGTAGAGATGTCATCGGCGCACAATTTAGTTATTCTTTTACTAGCTTTCAACATATTTATTTCTGCGTCGCGATCCAACTATTTAACGATACATTTCGGTTAAGAGTGTACAGAGTGCATATATATATATATATATATATTAACTGAGATTATTCACTTGGAAAAACCACAATATTGTCATCGGTGCACATTACCGCTGTGCGCAGCTTACGGCGTGAGCGCTCCATTGCAAGTGGGGTTTGTTTATTGGGGCAGGTAAAGTAACTTCGCGTCGTTTACGCTTCACCATAAAAGTAGTTCCACATTCCGATTAATATCTACCGGTTTAATCTTTGACATATTTAATTATACTACGGTATCCTTTACTTCGTAATTAATTATTGTATACCTTTATGTTTTTTATATCGAGTGGTAATTACCTACTTTTATTAGTTTTATTTACGGGTTATTCCGCATGTCTAAGCATGGTTAATAATTAAAGGGTGTTTCCTTACTTTTATACTCGCATTCCTCTTGGTTTTAAGCTCTTTATTTATTATTATTTCTGTTTTACCTTAGGGATTTAAACTTTGTTTAAATGTGCGATTTTAATTTAAACATAAATCTCTCAAAAGAAGAAGTTCGTTGTTAAAATTCCTTCCCGGGCTGTTTGGCCGTGGTCCAATATTTTCTGCAAATCCAGACGTTTCGGAAGTACGATCGACTGCCATCATCAGTGAAAATCGAAAGTACTAACGTGAGGTGGTATACGTTAGTGACCACAGTACTTCTGAAGAAAGATGAAGTTTCTATGGAAATACTTCTTTCGAAAATTATTTCAAATATAAATCTTAAAAAATGGAAGTCATGTATGGTTCTCCATACTGATATTTCCTATGGCGACGATAACTGCAGCAAATTCAAACAGTATAAAATAGTTTTTTGCATATGGGCCTTAGCTGAAGAGTACACAACACCTATTGATTTTTGGAAAAATTGGTTAAGGGGAATTGGTTGTTTACGAGTAACGTTTTATGTTTTAACAAGAGTAAAGTACTGTACTTAATTTTGATAAATAATGTATTTTGGAAAGAAGTTCATAAAAATCCGTTGTAGAAAAGTAGATGAAATATCTATAAATGAAAAGGGTAGTTGAACGCTGAGGGGGTAATTTTCTATAAATGAAAATGATAGTTGAAGGGGGAGGGTAGAATTTTTATATGCGTAGGCCTACTACGTTATCGGCAACAAAGAACTAGTTTGTTGTTAAAATTCCTTCCCAGGCTGTTTGCCTGTGGTCCGGTTTTCTGCAAAACCAGACTTTTCGACTGTGCCATCGAAATGGCGTCATCAGTGAAAATCGAGTGTACTAACGTGAGGTGGTATACGTTAGTGACCATAGTACTTCTGAAGGAAGAAACAGTTTCTATGGAAATATTTCATTTTGAAAATGATTTTAAATATAAATCGTAGAACATGGAAATCATGTATGGTTCTCCATACCGAATTTTATATGGCGACGATAAGTGCCGCAAATTCAAACAGAATCAAAGAGTTTTTTTGCATATGGGCCTGAGTTGTTGAGTACTCAAAGCCTATTGATTTTTGTGAACATTGGTTACGGGGAAGGGGTAGTTTACCGGAAACGTTTTACGTATTAACAAGAGCCATTTTTTCTATGGCGAACGATAAATGGCTCAAAATCTAGCGGAATAAAATATTTTTTTGCATATGTAACTGACTTGTAGATTTTCATGTTTTAACAAGATTAAAGTACTTAATATTGATCAATAAAGTATCCTGAAAAGAAGGTCCTGATAATCCACTGTAGAAATGTAGATCAAATATCTATAAAATAAAAGGGTAGTTGTGTGAGAGGGTAATTTTTTATATGTGTACCACGTTATCGGCAACAAAGAAGTAGTTTGTTGTTAAAATTCCTTCCCAGGCCCGTGGCCCGTGGTCCTGTTTTCTGAACGAGACGTTTCGTCAGAGCTATCAACTGCCATCGTCAGTGAGTATCGTAAGGAAACGGAATAGTGGACGTGAAAAAAATGGTGTTAGAGATTCTGATTGTACTATACTCAAAACAGACTGTCTACGTTTCGGCAGTGCCATCGACTGGGGTTATCAGTGAAAATCGAGTGCAATAACTTGAGGTGGTATACATTTGTGACCACAGTACTGTTTTTAAGGCTGAAGAAAGAAGTAGAAAAAAGTATTTTCAATGGAAATATTTCATTTCCAGTGGTCCAGTGTTTTCTTCTAATCCAGTCGTTTTGGCAGTGCCATCGACTGCCATCATCAGTGAAAATCGTGTGCGTCAATGTGAGGTGCTATACGTTAGTGACAACACTACTGTTGGTAAGGCTGAAGAAAGATGTAGAAAAAAAGTATTTTTTAAGAAAATATTTCATTTCGAAAATGATTTTAAATATAAATCTTACATGCTATGTACGGTCCTCCATACCGATATTATATGTGTACTACGTTATCGGCAACAAGGAAGAAGTTTGTTGTTAAAATTCCTTCCCGAGGCGTTTGGCCATGATGAAATGTTTCTGCAAAACCAGACGTTTCAGCAGTGCCATTGACTACCATCATCAGTAAAAATCGAGAGCGCTAACTTCAGATGGTATACGATAGTGACCACAGTACTCGTGAACAAAGAAATAGTTTTTGTTTAAATATTTCATGTCGATAATGATTTAAAATATAAATCTTCGAACACGGTATGGTTCATGTATGGTTCTCCATAGCGATATTTTATATGGAGACAACTGCCGCAAAATCGGACAGAATCAAATAGTTTCTTGCTTAAAGGCCTGAGTTGTAGAGTACTCAACGCCTATTTATTTATGTAAAGATCGGTTAAGGGGAATTTATTGTTTTCCAGCAAAGTTTTATGTTCCAACAAGAGGAATTTTTTCTATTGTGTACGATAACTGTCTCAAATTCAAACAGAATAAAATATTTTTTTGCATAAATACCTGGCTTGTAGAGTTTTATGATTTAACAAGAGTAAAGTAATTAATTTTGTTAATTAAAGTATTCTGAAAAGAAGGACATAATAATCTACCGTAGAAAGGTAGACCAAATATCTATAAAATAGAAGGGTAGTTTGTGTGCGGAGGGGGTAATTCTTTATATTTGTACTACGTTAAAGGCAACAAAGAAGTAGATTGTTGTTAAAATTCCCTCCCAGGCTGTTTGGCCGTGGTCCTGTGCTTTCTGTTCCAGCAGAGCCATCGACTGCCATCATCAGTGAATATCGTAAGAAAACAGTTGTGAAAAAATGGTTTTCGAGATAAGAGCTGATTCTGATTGCACTATCCTCAAAGCAGACTGTCGACGTTTCTGCAGTGCCATCGACGGCCATTATCAGTGAATATCGAGTGCACTAAAGTGAGGTGGTATCCGTTGGTGATCAAAGTACTGTTCTTAACGCTGAAGAAATAAGTAGAAGAATGTAGTTTCTATGGAAATATTTCATTTCGAAAATGATGTTAAATATAAATCTTACAACATGGTAGTCATGTATGGTTCTCCATATCGATATTTTCTATGGCGACGATAATTGCCCCAAAATTAAGTCAGAATCAAATAGTTTTTTGCTTATGGGCCTGAGAAGTAGAGTACTCAACGCCTATTTATTTTTGTAAAGATCGGTTAAGGGGAATTGGTTGTTTGCCAGTAACGTTTTATGTTTTAACAAGAGTAAAGTACTGTAGCCTACTTAATTTTGATAAATAATATATCCTGAAAAGAAGGTCACAATAATCCACTGTAGAAAAATGGTAGATGAAATATCTATAAATGAAAAGGGTAGTTTAACGGGGAGGGGGTAATTTTCTATAAATGAAAATGATAGTTGAAGGGGGTGGGTACAATTTTTATATGTGTACTACGTTATCGCCAACAAAGAAGTCGTTTGTTGTTAAAATTCCTTCCCGGTCTGTTTGGCCGTGGTCCAATGTTTTCTGCAAAACCAGACGTTTCGGCAGTGCCATCGACTGCCATCATCTGTGAAAACCGAGTGCGGTAACTTGAGGTGGCATACGTTAATCACAACAGTACTGTTGTTAGGGCTGAAGTAAGAAGTAGAAAAAGTAGTTTCTAAGGAAATATTTTACTTCGAAAATAATTTTTAAATATAAATCTTATATGCTATGTATGGTACTCCATACCGATATTATATGTGTACTAAGATATCGGCAACAAGGAAGATTGTTGTTAAAATCCCTTCCCGGTGTGTTTGGCCGTGATGAAATGTTTCTGCAAAACCAGACTTTTCGGCAGTGCCATCGAATGCCATCATCAGTGAAAATCGAGAGCGTTAATTTGAGATGGTGTACGATAGTGACCACA
Organism: Magicicada septendecula; assembly: GCA_034769895.1. Classification (NCBI taxonomy): domain Eukaryota; kingdom Metazoa; phylum Arthropoda; class Insecta; order Hemiptera; family Cicadidae; genus Magicicada; species Magicicada septendecula. The sequence continues at coordinate 331,851,819 of CM068376.1, forward strand.
ATACTTCTGAAGAAGTAGTTTCTGTTTAAATATTTCATGTCGAAAATGATTTTAAATATAAATCTTAGAAAATGGAAGTCACGTATAGTTCTCCATACCGATATTTTACTATGGCGACGATAACTGCCGCAAATTCAAACTGAATCAAAATTTTGTTTCCATACGTGCTAGAATAGTAGAGCACTCAAGGCCTATTTATTTTGGAGAAAATCGGTTAAGGTTAAGGGGTAGTTTACCTACAACGTGTTATGTATTAACAAGAGTAATGTACTTAATTTTGATAAATAAAATATCCTAAAAAGAAGGTTATAATAGTCCGCTCTTGAAAGATAGATGTAATATCTATAAATGAAAAGGGTATTTGAAGGTCGAGGGGGTTATAATCTATAAATGAAAAAGATAGTGGAAGTGGGATAGTATAATTTTTTATATGTGTAGTTACGTTATCGGCAACAAAGAAGTTTGTTGTTAAAGTGTCTTCCCACGCTGTTTGCACGTGGTCCTGTTTTCTGCAAAACCAGACGTTTCTGCAGTGCAATCGACTGCCATCATCAGTGACAATCGAGTGCACTAACGTGGGGTGGGATACGTCAGTGATCACAGTACGTCCGAAGAAAGAAGTAGTTTCTATGGAAATATTTCATTTCGAAAATGATTTTAAATATAAATCTTAGAACATGGAAAAAATGTATGGTTCCACATAACGATATTTTCTATGGCGACGATAAGTGCCGCAAATTCAAACAGAATAAAATAGTTTTTTGCTTATGCGGCTGAGTTGTAGAGAACTCAATACCTTAGGATTTTTGTACAGATAGGGTATGGGGAATTGCTAGTTTACCTGCAACATTTTCTTTTTAACAACAGTAAAGTAATTAATTTTGATAAACAAAGTATCTTTAAAAGAAGGTCATAATAATCCACTGCAGAAATGTAGATGGAATATCCATAAATGAAAATTTGAAGTTGAGTGAGGAGGGGGTAATTTTCTATAAATGAAATTATAGTTGTAAAGGGAGGTAATAATTTTTATGTGTGCAGTACGTTATCATCAACAAAGAATTTGTTAGTTGTTAAAACGTCTTCCCGGGCTGTTTAGAAGTGGTATAATGTTTTCTGAAAAACCAGAATTTTCGACATTGTCATCGACAGCCAACATCAGCGAATATCGTAAGGAAATGGAATGGTGGTCCTGAAAAAATGGTGTTCGAAATACAAACAGCTGATTCTGATTGTACTATCCTCAAAACAACTGTCGACGTTTCAGCAGTGTCATCGACTCTCATCATCAGTGAAAATCGACTGCACTAAAGTTAGGTGTTATACGTTGGTGTCCACAGTACTGTTGTTAAGGCTGAAGAAAGAAGTAGAAAAAAATTTGCTTCTATGGAAACATATCGTTTCGAAAATGATTAAAAATATAAATTGTATATGTATGGTACTCCATACTGTTATTATGTGTGTACTACGTTATCGGTAACAAAGAAGTAGTTTGTTGTTATAATTCCTTCATTGGCTGTTTGGACGTAGTACAATGTTTTCTGCAAAACCAGACGTTTCGGCAGTGTCATCGACTGCCACATCAGTGAAAATCGAGTGCACTAACGTGACGTGGTATACGTTAGTGACCACAGTACTTCCGAAGAAAGAAGTAGTTTCTGTGGAAATATTTCATTTCGAAAATGATTTTAAATATAAATCGTAGAACATGGAAGTCATGTAGCCTATGGTTCTACATACCATATTTATATGGCGACGATAAGTGCCGCAAATTCAAAAGTAATCAAAAAATTTTTTGCTTATGGGCCTGAGTTGTAGAGTACTTAAAGTCTATTGATTTTTGTGAAGATTGGTTACGGCGAAGGGTATTTGGCGGAAACGTTTTATGTTTTAACAAGAGCCATTTTTTCTATGGCGAACGATATCTGCCTCAAATTCTACCAGAATAAAATATTCTTTTGTATATGTATCTGGCTTGTAGAGTTTTATGTTTTAACCAGACTAAATTACTTAATTTTAATCAATAGAGTATTCTGAAAAGAAGGTCATAATAATCCACAGTAGAAAAGTAGATCCAATATCTATAAAATTAGAAGGGTAGTTTATGAGAGGAGGGGGTAATTTTTTATATGTGTACTACGTTATAAGCAACAAAGAAGTAGTTTGTTTTTAAATTCCTTCCCAGGCTGTTTGCCCGTGGTCTTGTTTTCTGCAAACCCAGACCTACCTGCAGTGCCATTGACTGCCTTCATCAGGGAAATACCGTAAGGTAATGGAATAGTGGTTGTGAAAAAAATCGTGTTCGAGATAAGAGCTGATTCTGATTGTACTATTATCAAAACAGACTGTCGACGTTTCGGGAGTGCCATCGACTGCCGTCATCAGTAAAAATCGAATGCACTAACGTGATGTGGTATACTTTGGTGAACACACTACTGGTGTTAATCCTTAGGAAAGAAGTAGAAAAAAGTAGTTCTATGGAAATATTTCATTTCGAAAAGGATTTTAATTATAAATCTTAGAACATAGAAGTCATGCAAGGTTCTTCATACCACTATTTTCTATGGCGACGATAACTGTCGCAAATTCAGACGGAATCAAATAATTTTTTGCATATGGTACTGAGTTGTAAGGTACTCAGAGAATATTGATTTTTGTGCATATCGGTTAAGAGGAAGGGGTAGTTTACCAGCAACGTTTTATGTTTTAACAAGAGTCATTTTTTCTATTGCGAACTATAACTGCCGCAAATTCTACCAGAATAAAATATTTTTTTTGCATATGTACCTGGCTTGTAGAGTTTCATATTTTAACCAGACTAAAGTACTTAATTTTGATAAACGTAAGGTATCCTTAAAAGAAGGTCATAATAATCCACTGTAGAAATGTAGATGAAATTTGAGAAATTTCTATAATGAAAATTTGAAGTTGAAGGTGGAGGGGGAAATTTTCTATAAATGAAAATGATAGTTGTAAGGTGAGGTAATAATTTGTATATGTGTACTTCGTTGTAGGCAAAAAAGAAGTAGTTTGTGTTAAAATTCCTTCTCGGGCTGTTTGGACGTGGTCCAATGTTTTCTGTAAAACCAGACGTTTCGGCAGTACTATCGACTGCCATCATCAGTGAATATCGTAACGAAATGAAATAGTGGTCGTGGAAAAAAAGTTGTTGGAGATTACAGCTGATTCTGATTGTACTATCCTAAAATAAACTGTCGACGTTGCGGCAGTGCCATTGACTGCCATGATCAGTGAAAATCGAGTGCACTAACGTGAGGTGGTATACTTTGGTGACTGCAGTACTGTTGTTAAGGCTGAAGGAAGAAGTAGACAAAAATTAGTTTCTATGGAAACATTTCATTTCGATAATGATTTTAAATATAAATCTTAGTTTTCTGCGAAACCAGACGTTTCGGCAGTGCTGTCGATTGCCATCATCAGTGAAAATTAAGTGCACTAACGTGAGGTGGTGTATTTTGGTGACCACAGTACTGTTTTTAAGGCTGAAGAAGGAATATATCAGCCAATGCTACCCAGTTACCAAAATTCCTCAACCCTTTCTATAACTCTTCCGTCTAGTACCAAATCAGAATTATTTCTATGGTTAATACGCATTTCCTTGGTCTTTTTGTTATTTATCTTCAAGCCTACTTGTTTGGCTGTTATTTTCAGATCGTTCAACTTAATTTCCATATCTCATAGGGTTTCTCTAGAAGGCACAGGTCATCCGCATAATCCAGTTCCTCCAAACGGCTATTTATGGCCTACTGAATCCCCTCTTTTCTATTTGTTGCCTCTCGCAACATGCTGTCCAGCGCTATGATAAACAATGTAGGGGACAGAAGACATCCCTGTCTTACTCCCGAGTTAATAGAAAAAGGTTGGGACAACTTCCCCCTATGGTCTACTTGACAAGTATATCCATCATACATTGCCTGTACAAGTCGTACAATCTTCTGTAGAATTCCAAACCTTTCCATGGCTCTCCATATTTTCTTCCTGTCAACAGAATCAAAAGCCCTCTCAAAATCAACAAACAATACATACAGAGATGCCTGATATTCTGCAAATTGTTCAAAAATTGTCCTGAGGGTATTTATGTTGTTTACTGTAGATCGACCCTCTATAAATCCTGCTTGATCCTGTCGAAGATTTCTATCTACAGTGTTTCTAATGCTGTTCAGGATAACCCTTGACTTCACTTTTCTACAATGGTTCTCCATACCGATTTTTAATCTTTAGTTGTCGTAAGATTTCAATGGACTGAATTACAAGCAATGTTTTCGCTTGCTTTTACACAGTGGAGCGATCGAGTTGATTGAAGTAGTTCGTCTAAAAAGTTTGCGCCAAGAACGAAAATGTCTGCAATTGCAGGATTATAAAATTTACACTGTTTGGAACAAAAAAAATATTGCTGTGTTTTAAAGCTTATTCTTTTTTGTATTTTGTGATGCATTCATAATATTTTTACGACAATTACGGAAACTTCTCGAAAAGACGAGAATGTCGTTCTGTACGCGTCGCGTCTAGCCCAACGTGTGGGGTCTGTGTCTAGGCCATCCACTCCCGTAGCACTCCAACTGTTCGAGAGCACTTATAACTACGCAAATTATGCTGGCACGCCACCAGAAGAACGGAAAATTATTCTGGAATATCTGCGGTTCCTATATAAGCAACAGCGGCCGGCTTATAAGTCAGTTACAGTGGGCGATTTGTTTACTGCGGAACAAGTAATTAGTAGAAAGTGACCATTGTGTTATAATTAGTGCGGAACTCTTACAGGTGACATTATTATTGCGTGTGGACAATTATTTTAACTTGAATTGTATGAGAGCAGCTTGTTGATTACAAATTTTTATTTGTGACCAATTAAAGTTGGTAATTAGTGACGTCATTTGTGGCTGTAATTTGTTTCCACTGTACCATACGACTATACGTGAGACTGTTGTAACAATATTGTTACTACGGTCTACTGATCGTCGTATGGTACAGTGGAAAAACAAAATACAAGACACCAATTAAGTCACTAATCACCAGATTTATTTATCACGATTAAACAATTTGTAATCAACAAGATAGTCTCTTAAAGCAAATCAAATAAAAATTGTTCACACGCAATAATATGTCAACTAATATAAAACACAATTGCATTAAAATTGTCCCACACGATTATAAAACTCATAACACTTCGCCACAATACATCTAACCGCACTGTGTATATCGCCACTCAAACGCAGTGTGTACTCGCCCGACAATAACTCGCAACTCAAACTAAACTGTGCGTCGCTGAGTACTGTATTTATACCTCGCTGAAATACTAGAATATTCCATACTGCGCGTCAACAATAAAGGAAAACTTTAGAGCGTAATTCATTGCGGCCGCGCGACTTCTGCACAATCTAGCTAACCCGTCGAGAGTCACATACGCGCACACATTACAGCCGTATTCCACTGGAACGTTCGATAAACACGTAGATTGTTCTGCAATTTCGTAACAATATATTTTGTAAATCCGCAGGAATTAGGAACGATTACACATAAAACTGACCCCTTGTAAGCCTGTTTATCTGTTCATGAAAATTCAACTTTAAATAACTTCAAGACACTATATAAAAAAGAAAATCAATGTTATGGTATATTTAGAAACAGAGAACATGTTCTCTGTCATTTAAACTATAGAGTAAAAGATTCGGGAAGCCAGTTTTAAAGTGACGGCAATTTAAAATCAAGTTTTAAATATACAAATCCTATCCGTTCTCTGAATTCGACTTGTATTAATTACAACGTATTACATCATCAGGTGGCATCACGCTCTAGGCTTCGTCGAAACACTAAGAAAGCACAGTACGGTATCACGTACGAAGTCACAAATATGATAAACTGTGACATCACAGACGAAGTGGAACATGTTAAATTCGACATTTCATTTTATCAAGACAAGTGACTCGGATACTAATTAACATGAATTTAACGTTTGAAAAGTTTTCCTACTTGTAAACAATTACAACAGGTCACTCTTGGCCAGTGTTACGCCTGCATAGCGCCGCTAGTGCTGTCGGATCACAAAATTATAACGGTTGCAAAGTTTAGTCCAGTCAAGTTATACATGTTACCTTGGAAAAGGTCGGGTAATTCAAATTGTTTTTTTTATATTGTTAGGTGTATGGTGAACATAAAAAAATCCAAGTTTTCGACAGTGAAAGACTTGTGCGTTCGCCGCAGTGCTCCAAAAACCATCAAAATTTCGGACTTTTTTGGGTTTGCGCTAAATATCTCCTTTTCCTAAGTGACGTAGCTAAAAAATGGTCATATTTAATTTTAAAGAGCATACAATTTGCTAACACTTTTGTAGGTAACGTTTGTTTTCTAAACCCAACAGCAACCGGGCTACAGAGCTTTGAAAATGGGTCAATTTTTGAAAATTCGCAAAAACATGCATGCTTTTTTTGGTTTTTGCTAAATATCTGTTTTTCTAAGCGACGTAGCTGAAACATGTATATATTCAGTTTTAATGTACAGAAAATTTACTACAACTTTAGTATGTAACTTATTTTTCTAAACTTAACAATAATCGAGCTACAAAGCTCTAAACAAAATCAATTTTTTGGAGTTTGAAAAAAAAAGATTAAAAAAAAAATGCTTATATATTTTTTTACAATTAGTCCAGTCATTTTAGTAGAAAACATCAAACTAATTGTAAAAGAAATAAAGTAAGGTGTTTTAGACTTGGAATAATATCCCAAACAACATATCAAAAGTCTAGAAAAATCTAAGTATGGGAAAGCCACCATATTTTCCGCCATCATGGATTTACTCTCGAAATCTATAAAATGCATATATTGCTCCGATTTACTTCAAATATATACCAAATAGATAGTTTTTTGATCCAGGAATCATATAAAGACTTCATCTAATTTTGTTTCTATCATGTTCCATTTATTACAAAATGTTAATAATTTTTTTTTTTTTTTTATGAGGGGGTTTGAAAATGCTTTATGCACTAACCGACGCCGGCGCATCTCCGCCGACGCCGATCAATTGCTTGACAATCAATTGCCTTACCCACTAAAAACAAACCTAAAACCTCAATAACTCCGGAGACCAGCCTGGAACTGTTTGAACCTATTCCAAACTAAATAGCAAACATATCACACTGTTTATTTACACGTTTCCTCTTTTTTTTTCGTTTGGACGGTCCAGGTAAAGAGAAGTCTGTGGTGGATGTCTCAGGCGGAGATAAGTCACGATTCTCCATTCGCTCGATGATACCCAGAGCGTCGTCGTCCTCGTCATCGCTGTCAAAGACTTCTGGAACATTGGCACATGACTGACCGTTGCAGTGCTTGCAGACTGGAGAACATTTCAGTCCAGCTTTTTTGCAGCTGCAAGCACCACTGCACCCTTCCTTACAGGTGCATGAAATAAATTTGAGCAAGGATTGTGGAGCCGGATCCTTTGTAGTCGTACTGGGGGTGAGGCCCTGACTGCTATGCATCCAGCCCCATTTCACAGGATTTTTTTTCTAAACCCAACCACATTTGGACTTTGTGGTAAGTCCTGAGAGAATGATATCGGGCAGCATCTCTTGTTGGTGGCAGTCGTACTAAACTCGATTTATTCTTCGTCGCTGATTTGACGAAGTTGTGATAACGCAACTCGTCGAGCGTTTGGGTCTCCATGTCTCCTCCGTACAAAGTAACGAGGAATCGTTCCCCGCCTCAGTGCAAGTGTCTGGCTGTGAAAAAACTGAGACCATTTCTTGCACTTTGGGGACTTAACGAGGGCAGAACAGAATTTATTCTTCCCATGGCCATACAGGGCGGAGGTGGTGTCGCAACCAATGAAGTCATGGAGGAAAATAATTGCACCTGTGAACTGTGTTCGAATGAAGTAGTGGAGTACAGTACCTCTGCAAGTTCACCTTTCCCAGATTTCTGGAAATGGATGTTTTCCACTCCGGAAGCCAAACTTGTGAGTAGAACCAGGAGATCTATGTCCTCTCCTACGCTAACGACGTGGTCAAAGAAAGAGGCCTTAGAAATTGCTGTCGTCACAATTTCCACATCACCATCTTCTGTAGCCTGTTTTACCTCGAAATCATGTTTTTCCAGTTTAATTTTAAGGAGGGCAATGAGATTTATCTTGTTTTTCTCATTAGCAAGAAACTTGTCTTGGGGAACCATGACAACTGTCAATTCATTAAATACTATGTCAGCGGAACTTTGAGTTTTTGACCGACGCTGTCTTTCTGCACTCTTAGTACTTTTCTCTGCTGCATCCGTGGGGTAGCCATCAAACACAGTTGAAACATTTCGACCATAGTGATTTTCAACATACCTCACATATTTGTCGAGTATCGCTGTGATGGAATCATTTCGCTTCCAGATGACTTTGTGCAGAAGAAACCCTCCGTCCAGTATCAGAAACTTCGTGCCTTCAAATGTCGCATCACTCTTGAGTGGTGTAAAGCAAGAGTAGAATGTTGACTTCGTTCCTTTTCGCATTCTTTCTTCGGAAAACAAGGACATCGGGAAGGGTGCAAGTTCGAACTGGAAGTATTCCATCAGATGTTGGTCCGACTGCTTAGCAATACAAACTCTGTTGAAAAGAGTCAGAGGAACAATTACAACAATCTTATTCCCCACCTTCACTGAACTGGTGAGTGAAGATAGTGAGACAACTTTGTCCTTTCGTTTGAATTTGACACTCCCAAAGTCACTACCAACTACGTTGTTGATACCAGAAATCCCAATGTCTTGCGCCAAGTGGCAATTAACCGCCTCACCGCCGACAAACCCAGTATTGATACACATTATGCGATCATTTGTAGGGAATGGGTAGTGTTGACCAAACCACTGTGCAAGTTTTTCTGCATCCTCGTCGTCTCGAATAGTACGGGAAACCCTTATGTCCACATGCTGCTTTACTGTAGCAGAGCTGATGTTACAAAATGTCTCAACCTCGTCACAAATATTTTGTAAGAACGCCATTCCCAATGTCCACCGTGAGAGTACACTGTCGGTAATCCCTCGTCCATGAGTAAGACCTCTATAGCTTTTCATTGATTTCATCAATGTCTGGTCGATGGTCATATCTGACCATATTCCCGCAAAGAGCTTATCAGAGCGCCGAACAGCAAAATCTCCTTGAGAAGTGGATCTTTGGTATTCAGCAGGGTCCATTTTTTCTTCGAGCGTTAGCATATCCTGCAAATACAGGTGTGCACTTTTTGCATAAAAAAATGACCTGCCGCATGGAAAAACGGGAGCATTTTACCAACAGTGATCACATGTAAGCTCCAGTCACCCATACGCTCTGCTTTTATAAATAGTCTTATCAGGGTCGTCATTCGGAAATACTGGACCCATAGCTTTGCGGTGCGTCCATTTTCATCAAGTTTTTGCAATGCAGTTCTGAATTTGGTGACAAATACTTTAAACTGCTCACCTTCCACAGCTGTGAGACTGATGATCTTTCACTTTCATTAACTGTAGTTTCAAAATCATTTCGTTCCTGTTCAGTGAGCTGCATTTCGTCCAAAACCATGCCACCCAGAACAAGGTTAGCCAAAAGATGGGCTCTGACAGCCCTCGAATAGGCATGCCCTGAAATAATTTTTTACACTGTGTTCTCGGCATAAATAGTACCAAAAAGCTGTTTCAGTCCACTTCCATTCATAATGGTACCAATTGCCCCCATAAATGACATCAATAAATGAAAGCCACCAAGCCTCACAACCACATTGTTTAGATCGGGCTCTTGACCACTCTGCATTATGTCTCTAGCTTTCACATACAGTGGTTGATCGAATGTGACGAAGCATGTGTTTTGATTATGACTTTTACATTTATCGCTGGCAATAAGAAGTGATGTTAAGATGGTGTTATAATCACTAGGTTGAGAGTTGATAAATGGAAGTGTTAAAACTTTTGAGCGAGTGAAACTTTATCCACTAGTGACCTGCTCCATAAAGCCATTCCATCCAAGGACATTTGCAGCTTTTGACCATTTACCAAACAGCCAAATAAGATCTGGAGCTGATGGTAATATTTCTTCAGCAAACGAGCACATACCCTGCACATTACGGGTATAGTTGAGTTGCAAGAATTTTTATTCTTGCAAAACTTCCGCAGCTCTACAGAACCAACAAGTGCAATCTCTTCGGATAGTACGCTTCTTTTCAAACGTGGAATTTTTTCGTCAGGCAATACTGAAGTATGAGGATTAACAAATACGATTCCACCCATGGGTGGAATGTTCCAAGGCCATCGATTGTGTTAACATTAAAGTCTGCGTTGTCGAATGCAAACTGCAAGAATGCATCCTTTTCAATGATAACTGAGTTATTCTGCCGCAAAATTGCTGATGACTCTAAAAGTGCTGCCTCATTATAAGCTGCCGCAAAACCTAGTGCTGAAAGAAGGTTAACAAGATGTTTTGAACCAAATTTTCTGTACATGTATGCACTAATGCCAATCAAAAGAGAGGATATGAATGATCGAGGACTGACAGCCGATATGACCACATGTGCGAGTGGCACACATTTCTTTTTCCATTTCTCCAGTGGCCCACCCTTATGTTTCAGAATAACAGATTCGAGAAATAATTGCAATGACTCCGGAATGACAAAATTCGCATCACACAAAAAGTCGTCTGATGGTGGATATTCATTATCATTGTACTCTTGCGCTCGGATGTCTTCAAAAACTATATCAGCAGCAGCTTTGACAATGCGGAGCCGTTCTCCTTGGGGGTCTACTTTTTTGTTCTCATACCAACTGTCGGTGAGTATTTTGTAACCAAAATTTTTAAAACAAACGACTGATGACTTGTTGGCAGTCCCAGCTATGACTACATCTTCTCCAAACTTCTTAAAAGGTGTTGTTTGAGTGTCCTCGCGTCAGGAACAAACTCTCCTTTAATCTTACTCACCAGTTCCTCCAGTGAGAACTGGCATTCTTCACTGTTCTCGACGAGGTATGAATAAATTTCCTCCATGGCCGCTTCAACCTGTGTAGCTGGCCGAAACCCTCTCTTTCGACCTGATGCTGAAACCTGATACAACTTTTTGTGACACATATTATGGTACCTCACATCTGCTGCCACCAAGTCTTGTACACTTTCCAGCCGCCGTATTATCTTTGTACTCCACTCATCACCTCGCTTCTCAGCTGCTTTTATCATTGTTTCTTTCGTCTCCAACTTCTGTGCACAGTGAACTTCGTTTCGCCCTGAAAACGGCAATTTTGATTGAAGTAGAATAAATTCGTCAGTAATTAACTCCCCACACAAAAAACAACTTGATTTAAAATTGAAATTTTCGCTGCTCGACCTACAGGAAACACTGGGCTGTGGAATAGAGTCACCTCCACGACGGATGGAAGCCAAAATTAATTTTTCATCACTGTAACGTTTTCCGCAGGAAATGTGAACCTTAACTTCTTTTAAGCCTTGGAGTAAACGTTTATTTTCGCAAAGTTTCCGTCTTTCACTCGCCTGAATAAAAGTATTTATACCTCTTTCTTTCACAACTGTATCATCTTCGTCCATCAACTCGCGACAAATAAAACATATATCAGTCTGAACCGACATTTCGCACAAGAACACAAATAATACGAGCTCAGAAAAAATACCGCACTCGCTCTTCCGAAACTCGAAACAAATGAAGAACAGGTGGAGTGGAGCGGATGACAATGGAAAGGGTTCCCCCTCTCGCACACTTCCCTCTTTCGACCAAAAAATGAACGTCACGATAATTGATTTATGTTAATATTCGATTAGCTTATATAATAATAATATTGTTTCTAAGCAACTTGTAATTAAGAGATCGTAATTAAAATCTGCTGAATGTACTATTGCCTGATGAATACTTGTAATCTGAAAGTCGAAAAATGCTTTCGAAATGGGTGTCTACTGTCCATTACCCTTTTTTAGAACTTTGTAGCTCGGTTGTTGTTGAGTTAGAAAAAAATTACATACAAAAGTTGTAGTACATTTTGTGTTCTTTAAAATTGAATATAAACATGTTTGACCTACGTCGCTTAGAAAAATAGATATATAGCGAAAACCCAAAAAAGTATGCATGTTTTTTGCGAATTTTCAAAAATTGACCCATTTTCAAAGCTCTGTAGCCCGGTTGCTGTTGGGTTTAGAAAAACACGTTACTTACAAAAGTGTTAGCAAATTGTGTGCTCTTTAAAATTGAATATGACCATTTTTGAGCTACGTCACTTAGAAAAAGGAGATACATAGCGTAAATAAAAAAAAGTCCAAAATTTTGATGGTTTTTGGAGCACTGCGGCGAACGCACAAGTCTTTCAATGTCGAAAACTTGGATTCTTTATATTCACCATACACCTAACAATATAAAAAAAAATTTGAATTACCCGACCTTTTGCAAGGTAGACCTCTTTTTTTGGTACAATTTGACTGGCCTAGGGGCTTCTAATTGGTCAATCAACTGTCTACGTGGTACATTGGACAAAAGATAGACGCGTTGCAGGCAAATCTTTGTATAAATCTGCGAGTGCCTGCTTAGATTTTATCTAAAATTTGTATTACTCTTCAATTGATAAGAGTCAAAAGTTGAGTTTTCAATTACTAAAAAACAACATTTAAAAAATAGCTGAGAACAACAGAGTATATAGAAAATTTAGCTATTTTCATAAATAGTTCACTGTTCAAGTCACATGCCGATCGAATAACAAACTCGGAAGATACAACACGAAGATTCACCACACGCGAACGCGCGCACTTACTCACAAACAAAGTACATGGCATTATAGAGCAACAATTTACAAAGAATTTGGTATAACACAAGTCCTTATCCATCATTAAATACAAAACTTATAGCTAATTGACAATAATTCCATAAATCAATCTAAAACATGCTAATATCCGTCATCCATGCTCTGATATTCTTGTTATAGATCATCATCCTGTGTTTTGTTGTTATATATTGCGACAATACAAGCATAGGCTGTAATGCGCATATATAATATAAAATAAATATTTAATTTAATTTTAATAATATATGATAGACTAGCAGGTGTGAAATTGGAAGCTGGCTTGCAAACAGGAGTCAACACGCAGGATCACGCGATTACCGCTGCATGCGTGTACAAAAGTAAATAGTGTGTGTGCGTGAAGCCTGTTTGAGCCTGAAAGTTGCAACCTCACCCCAAGTCAATGCTAAATTAAGAATATATTGAATTTAAGCAAACCATAGATGTTAGCGAGAAGGTAAAAGCTTCTAAAAATGTGTAAAAATCAGACACAAGTGCAATGCGAATTTTACGTAATTCGGACAATCAGTGCGAATTCTGTGGGATTATTAAAGCATTATAATTACACTAGTGGTGCGAGCATCATGATAATTGCACATCACATAGGTCATTAAATTAGACAATATTTTATCGTGTTTTCATTAGTTTTCATTCGTGGCGGAACGCTATGTCCCGTCAGAGACGCGAAATTTTAATTACTTTGAACAGAGTTAGACAATATGTCTAACACCAAGAAGATTTTTTTGTTAAGCATAACTTATAAAGCATTACGATAAATATTTCGATTTAAAATAGTAATGGAAAACAGTAATTAAAAATTTCCGTAACAAAGAAATCATCAGATGTCTACGAGTGATCTACATCTAAGAGCATTACTCCAGACCGAGGACGAGAGCACTACATGGCATAAATTCCAGACGTAATGGACGAGTCATCCAGGACTTCCGAGAGGACCCGGAGGAAGAGGAAAGGATCCAGGACTTCCGAGAGGACCCGGAGAACGAGGAAAGGATCCAGGACTTCATGACTATGCAGGATTCACAACATCAAGGACTCAGGACCAGGAGAGGGTATTCTGAGGAACCGCTACAATTAAGGTGAAAGAAAGCCATGTATTCCTCATAACAAAAGACTTAATCAAAGATTGATAAACATTGTCAAAAGAAAGACAATAATTTCAAAAAAAGTGTAATTTATAACTTATAAATATAAATGTCTTGTATAAAAATTTATAGCATAATTTTTTAATTAATGATTTATTGAAAACATTTTAATTTAAATTGTAGAGTAATTATGAAAGCATAATTTTTGAATTGATAAGTTATTGAAAATATTTTAATGTACATTTGAAAGAGTCAATTAGATTTGTTCAAAGAACGAACAAATAGTTAACTTAGTTAAATATTTTTATATTGAAAGCACACATTCAGACTGAGTAATCCAGACAGTATAACATAATGAAGAAATGTTTTTAAATTAAAATTATTAATATTATATCTATGATATAAGCTTATGTTGGTGATGAGATTACAGCAAACAAAGAAACTTTGAAACCATGTATAATGAATATCGTATGACGAAGTAATCATTATTTGTATATTATTATTTCTTGATATGTTTGTTTAAATTAATAAATGGGAACATTTTGAATTTCCTAAAAAGGCTACCCTTATTATAATTACACCTGAACCCCTAATTACACGTACACGTTGTTAGAAATGTTATTTACCGTTGTATAATTTTGTCGCTCATAAGCGTGCCCCCGACACACTTACATTTTATAACGTTGTATCGTTGTAATATATAGTCTATTCAATCACTTTCTGCTACAGTTCGTTTCTTGACATAGGCCTATATAAAGTATTTAAAAATTTATATTTACATTACCTCAAGAAGTTATTACATCAAAATAACATCTTGAGGTAATATAAATATAAATGTTTTAATACTATATATATATATATATATATATATATATATATATATGTATATAAACTCTGTCAAACGTTTGTAACTCACCTGGACTCCGCAGGGTAACAACACCTTCAATTTGTCCCTCCTGAAAAAACAGAGACACACAACGTTACATATCTGTGAAGATTTTTATCAGCATTCATACATAAACACATTAGTGATGCAGAGCAAGTCTATCGGGGGTGGTACGAAGAGTGCGGACAGTGGTACAGTGAACCTGAGAAGGGACGACCGTGAAGTCACAAACATTTGACAATTCGAAGAGTGCGAACACCACAAAACTTGCACGTTTTATTGCCGTAGTACAAAAACAAGTTAATCGTTATATATATATATATATATATATATATATAAGATTTAAAACGTTTTACCTGTCTCTTCACAATCTAAATTACATAAAATACCTCTACTTACACACAAGACCAAATTCAGTACACATAATTTTATAAGACGAAATAACCATTAGACACAACAGGGAGGGAAAAATATGAACATTTCACCGAGTTATAAAGTGTTTAGTAGGCCTTCTGTAATTATTTTGTAAACAGTGACTTAGCAGGATTGTGTCTATAAGAAGCGTGTGGGTATCTGTTGGGGCTTTGTAAAAGTAATATGTTTCCACTAAATTTTCACACGAAGACGTCATTGTGGAGAAGAGTACAGAAACTTGGTCTCACCTGCGACTACCGAGAAACACAAGAAATTAAATGACACATAATGATGTGCGCAGCCGTCGCCTTTCTTAAGCCAGAACGTGTAGAAGATAGATTTGTCGAGATTCATTCTCAAGCTTTGGATAAAAAAACTCTGGTTTTTTATTACTTTGTTGATCAGTGCCTAGAAAATGAAGAAATCTCTCCCACTGTACCACTGAGTTGTAAAAGATGACATGGAACAGCCAACGCTGTTGAAGGATGGCATCATAAAATCAACAGCATTCCTCTGAATCCGAAGCCCAAGGAGAAAGCCGTCATACGATGTTTTAAAAAAGAAGTGGACGTCAGCAACATTATGCTGAGGCACCAGGTCTATGTTGAATTTATGTTAGCCTATGTGTGCGTTTATATATAGGCCTATATATATATATATATATAAAATTAAAATTTTAAAAGATTAAAAGTATTAAAAAAAACAATAAATACGTAAATGTAACAAAAAAAAAGAAGACACCCAAAGACGATCTTAAACAAGCAAAAATGATTGTCATTCTTACTGTCATTTTGCCAGTCAAAAGCCTGGAAAAGTGTGATGGGAATCAGTTTACAAAAACATAAAGGTGCGTCAATAAAACGTAGTGATATTGTCTAAACGAAAAATATTCAGTGTCTTTACTCGATCCCCCCCCAGCCATAGGTGATGTCCACACTCTTCGCATGTCAAGTGTTTGTGAAATCGCAGTCAGATATCAAACTGCACCATGTCCGCACATTCCTGTTGTCCGCACTCTTCGTATATCCCTATCGGGAACTCCCTGTAAATGTCATACCAAAAGCATATTATCACAACAATTCACGTACAGGCATTTATAAACTCTTCTGTAAGTTGGGTAGTTAACGTGAGGATGAAACTGTGTGCGATATACAAATTACAAATTCATTCGTATCAGATTTACAGTTTCATTTAATTGTTTTCAGTTCTTATATAAGTTTATTCCTATTTAATATTTAATTCAATTTTTGTAAATAGTTTACTTATTAACAGTAAGCATTTTTGCGACTAAAAAAGGAAAATGCTTCTGAATTTTGCTTGTAAATTTAAGTCGCCGGATAAAGTTGCCCAATGATGCTAGCCAAAACAGTGTAACGCGTAAGTGAGTCAATGAGTCGCGTAGTGCCAGCAGTGCGTCTAAAACAACAAACTTCACCTCATCTTCTTTTCGTCCCCATGAGGTAAGTGAATAAATGATATTTCCTTAGGATAACATAAGTGTCACGTAATCGTCTTTCATCACAAAGCAGCAGCAATATACTACACAGATGGACTCTGCTGGGATAGCCGACATACTTGTAGAACGTTCCGTATTACGTAACAATACTAAAATTTGTCGAAATAACAACAATCAGACTAAAAAGTCTTTCAAACAGACTTTTCAAACAGGTTTGAAAAAAGGTTTTCAAACAGTCTTTACTCTCACCCCCTTCCGATTCATCGAGACTGATAGATATTTACTTTTAAAAATCCTCGTCTTAAAAAAGAATTATATACATAAATTATTTAACACCTTAACAAAATAATTAGAAACATAAAAATAGAGAGTTTGTAACACTACAAAAACTCAAAAAATAAACTGCAGTCAAGAACAGTAAAGGAATTAAACAATAGACCGACAGCAGGCATAAGCACTCAGTTCTCATACTCGTTGTCATTCACTAAAAGAAAACGACGTACTGCATGCGGACTACCTGCTGCAAGCGAACGACTGAATTAACAACGAACTAGCTTTGTAAGTGGCTGGTAGGATCGTGGCTAACGCGAACTACTGTCCTGCGGCGAACGTCTATAGTCAGTAGTTCACTTGATGGACTATTCCCTTTTAGCTAGATCGTTCGCGAACGACCCACCACTACTACACAGATAGTTCAAAACCATCTTTGAACGTGTGCTCTTCGTCAAGAGTTTTTCTTGTTCGAACTGGTTTAATCTAGAGCAAATCTAAGTCTTGGGACTCTTTTCGAGTTTGTCGATTAGAACCGAGAGGGTGAACTACCAGTTATAAAATATTCAAGTGCTATTACGTGTTAGTGGAAGATTTTCCGCTTAGGGAGATTTATCTACCGTGATAAATCCTTACATCGCTTTTAAATAATATCAATCATTATCACCCGGAGTAACAATAATTAAATAATATCCAATTGCGAGCGAGTAAACAAACGATTCGGAAAGTGACAATTCGTGTGTAAAATCTGCATCAGTGTTATCAGCTGTTCGGCGAACCCCAGCGGAGAGAGAGAGAGAGAGAGAGAGAGAGAGTGAGAGAGTGAGAGAGAGGAGACCGGCGATCATTGCAGAGAAGAGCGTAATAGCGACGGAGCGAGTGACGTCACGCCGAGTGTAAAAAAATTCTACGTTTCAAGTAAAACCTACCAAACTGAACTATATAAACTCTTTGAAAACAAATAAAATACTATACATGACATATTGTTTAAATTAAGTATATCATATAAACAATTATTTACTTGTGTTATAAATAAATAATTTTTCTACACCTCCAACATAGACTTGTGCATAATTTAAACACACATAATTATCTTATGCGAAAATATATATTTGTATCGTTGCAATATATACATATATATATATATATACATTTAATATTTATAATTAAATTTACCTCAAGATGTTATTTTTTCCTTTTTTGGAACATGTTTCGGGTACTATCTTGTACCCGTCCTCAGCCTTCCGGTTTTTTTTGTTTTCTTATATATATATATAAAATGACAGAACTAACAAAACTATTTAAAAACACAAATATCAAAATAGCATAGAAAACTAATAAAAATAATTTACAAAAACTAAATAACCCACACAACAAAGATAATACAAAAACCAATGGTATATACAAAATTGAATGGCAAGATTGCAATATATATTACAGTTACGGATATACAGCAGGGAACAAATACGGAGTACGAGATAGTCGGCCGTTCCTGAGCTTCGTTTTGCTGATCGTGGCGGCTGGAAACGGACACCTACAGCAAGGCAGTTCGTGGAGGCGGTTGCTGGAACGTGGAACCAAGACGACGGATCGCTGGAGCCCGGATCGAGATCGTCGACCGGGAGGACAGTGAAGACAACAGAATAGGGAAGCCAAATTAAAATAAATTTGTTATCCAAGTATAAAGCTTTAAAGTGAAAAAGAAAGAACTTTTGAACGTATAAAAAATTATTTTATTTCATTGTGTAAAGTAAAAGAACATTTATTTTAAATATAATTTTGTTTAAAGGAGACTTTGAACAGTTAAAATTTACAGCACTATTTGAATAAAGAGAACATTTATTTAAAATATATTTTCAAAGAAGATTTTGAACTTCAATAAATCAATTTTGTTTAAAATAACGAAAGAACATTTTGATATAATTGTGTGTAAAAGAAAAGGACAATAAATGTATGTATTTTCACTAATTGAGCATTCTTTTCTCCAAGTCTGGCCTGGGCTATAACCTGTTTTCTATAGGGAACTAGATCTTCTGTTCCAAAAATTATCATTGTGGAGCCAATACTTGCAGGTACAGTAGGCGCTTTAAAACTACAGACTAAGACATTTTTAAGGGTCAGTTTTTCAGCTGGCCTCTTGTCCACTTCAAGGAACACTTTCTGCCTCCACACGTGCCACTTTTAGACGGAATATTTAATGGGAACACTACATCCGTAACTTATGAGTTCATTATGTAAGAAAAACACGGCAAAGTGAAAACCGATGTGTTGTAGTAGGCCTATATACGGATGTCAAGTATAAAACAATTTAGATTTCTGAAACAAAGACACACAAGAGTATAATAAGCGCAAACGTTCTGCGAAATGTGCATGTTAAAACTTAAGTACATTGAAAGTTGTTCAGGAAGAAGATTAACATTTTCAAAGGTAGTAGCCGCTTTTCTCTCACACGCCTTACCCATTAACGCGTCGTGTCCACTACAACTTCGCTCCGACTGCTTCGTGTCTGATATGGTACCCAGACACTTACCCGAATACGTTTTCCCAAATGGACATTTTGCCGAATGACGCGCTACCCGAAATCAGTTTGCCCGAATACCTTTTCTCGAATCCATTCACCCGAACGCCCTTTTCTCAGAATAAAAGTTCATTTGATTAATATAAACCTTTTATATGAACTTTTCATTTTGTTTATAAAAAAAAAATGTATATGTCTTGTAAATTACGGTTACCATGGTCACCCGGAATCAGGGACGGACTGACCAGATCGGCTGGTCGGCGGTCGTGGAGGGCCCCGGGCCACTAAAGGCTCAGGGGGACCCCGAGCCATGGAAATTTTATTAAATTACATTAAATAAATATCAATTTGTAGTGTGGGTCTCCTCAAACACAATTAAAATTGTATTTGCAACCTATATACACAAAGATATACCGGTGTATAAATTGTCTCCCAAAAGCGGGGGGGGGGCTACACAATTTAAATTACATTTAAATTGGTAATTTGTGTTGTTGTAATACTTTGTATCCATTTGTTTGCAAAACGTTTTCTCTAGCAAAATGAGTTTCAGAGATCAAAGAAACGTCAATTTCTGATCCCGTTAAAAAGCTTCTAACTCGCTAACATGCTGAAGTAACACATTGACATTCCAAACTGCAGTTCTAACAGATGAAGACAATTTATTTTTATTTCTTGGATTTCCTTGTCCATGACGTGTCCGTTACTTAACTAAGTATAATTATTTCACTACCGACTTGGAACACAAATTTTTTTATGGGTAAAACATAAAAGTTTTACCTGATAGCCTGAACCGGTTTTCGCTTATAAAAAGACTATAACTATAAATATAAAACCAGATAAATATAACTTTTTAAAAGCGAAAACCGGTTCAGGCTATAAGGTAAAACTTTTACGTTTTTACCAATAAAAAACTTTGTGTTCCGAGTCGGTAGTGAAATAAATATACTTATTTTTATTTGTTGGCAGCAGCCTCACTCATATTTTCTACCTTCTAATCCTATTTAGAATTTGTTTATTAATTTGTTCTTGCTTAGTAAGTCTTTCTAATATAGACCTCTCGCGACTGGCCTAACAACAACAATAATCTGAGGCCGGCGGACTAACACACTGAATACAGTATTTTATTTGTAAACGAATCCATTTCGTGTAAATCTTTGTCCTTATGTACTGATTATCGACCACTATTGAAGAGTTTTCAGTCTACTACTTTATATACATGTATGTACAATTTATCTTACTTAGACGGGTTAAGGGTGAGCCACTTTCTCTGATTGGACGAATTATATGACGGCAGGGAGATAAGTACTGAAAAGAAAAGAAAATAAATCCCCGGTGATCTTCAATAATAACAGTAGAGTTGCCATCGGTTCGGATTTTCACAGACGTTCCCTGTTTTCCGTGAGGGAGGTGAACGTTCGGGGGGGGGGGGATTCATATCCAATTACGAGATTCATCGGTAGTAACGCTGCCCCGGCTAGGCATCAATTGCACATTGTTTGTTAGTTTACAAGGCTTTTATCGTTTCTAAATTACAGTAGAGACAATTTCTTAGATTTCTAGTGTCCAAGTGCTTGTTTTTTGATGCATTAAAAAAATTGTATTACGATTCAGAAAAGACAATCTTCATTGGGAAGCTAAAGATTCAGAAAATCTTATTAAGTGAAGGCAAGCAAGAAATTCATCTACTCCCGCTACAAACAAAAGCAATTAGCCTAAGTATTAATTTTTCATTTATTTTTCCGCATCAATATTTATTTTTAATTACAACTGTTCCCCTATGATTAAAATACATTACGTTAAGAAAACTGTATCATTTTATAGTAAATGACAGTATTATATATTATATTTAGGCTTACATATTTTGTTATTATTGATAAACATTAAACGTCTTTTATAAATAATTTTTTCAATCCGAACGATCATTTCGAAAATCATTTTTATTGTTTTAAATAACTCAGTAATTTTGTTATGAATGACCGACTTCAGTTTTGTGGTTGAGCAGGGATCAGTAAAAATTAGAAGTTAATTCGTATTCAATTGCATAACTTCTAATGTATCAGCATTTAAGCGCGCGCATACATAATTAATTTCCAATTATAATTTCAATTGGACAGGTATAATTTCACTGAAAACCATTGGACAGGTAAAACACACACACTTGTAAGTATATGCATGTATGTAACGACATGGTCTTTGTTGCAGGTTGACCTGTTTAAAAACGACCAGCATAAAATCGTTTGGCTGGAACATAAATTCTCAATCTTGGAGGTCGGTTATACATATATATTAACACAGGTAAGCCAAACGTCAGTCTGCCCGTACTAACTCGATCGACTTCATATTTCCCTTAACAATATTCCGTACCCTGGGAGTGGATTTAAAGGACCTGATTGCAAAGCACAGCCTACAATAGAGGGTTTACCGGCATTTCTAATGTCGTTGCCTTTTCTCTCTTCTGTAGTTTCTTCTTCTTCTTACTCTTCATTATACTCTTCTCCACCCATCTTTTCACCCATATTTTTCTACTTTACTATAAGTTGTAGTAGTTGTTCGTAATAACTTCATTGACGTTTTCGTTTTAATTATTCCTTTCTTGTTTTCACTGTTTCACTCTGATTTTACTTATTCCTGCAGCTCAGACTTCGAGTTATTCCCCCAACAAGGAAAGAGTTCCCTACTCTATGCCCCTTCCACGTAGGGGACGCCTGGTACTTGTTCTCCTGTGTCGCGTACTTCTCATATTAACCTTTCCTTGTTCCCCTTACTCTTTTGACTTCTGAGACATGACCAAGCCTTCTCCATTTCCGTTTGTTTCAATCTGAATTTAGCTGACGGACATTGCAGAAAAAATATAAATAAAACGTTTCGGCCAACCAAACAATCGGTAGCTAATTATATACTAATACAAGTACAGAAATAATTAATACTCTATCAACCAGTGATAGAGAGTCAACAAAATAGCAATAACAAAACTTCACATAATATATAATCAAAAGATAAAGACATGCCAAATCAAAACTTACTATGAAAAAACCCACTCACAAAACACAAGCACGATTTGTTTTGGATTCAAGCAGATCTTCTGTTAATCCAAGCACAAAACACAATATTGAATTATATAATAATAAATTATTATTATTATTATTATTATTATTATTATTATTATTATAAATCAAATGAACTGTAAGTCTTTATTTTATGTATTGATTGTCTACATGTAAATTTTAATTTTAGTTAATTACTTTTCTTTTATTATCTATCTTTGGGCTTGGTTTTTCTTAATTTTTCGTTTGGCGCGTTTCTTGTTTACTGCCTCCATTCTTATCAATGTTCTCGTCCTCAGATATAAAGTAACGGCCACCTCGTGTATTTCCTTGTATTTAAGTTTTAACGTTTTAATAACTCTTTTCATGATATCTGTCAAATCGTGTTTGTGGATATGGTAGAAGCCGTCTTCCACTGTTACAACTGTTTGTAGCCATTCGCTTGTAAACCTCATGAGCTCTCCACGGGAAATTCTTGATATCCAACTTATTTTATTTTTCGGAAACTGACTTGCCGAACTCCAATATTTTTGATTACCAGCAATATCTGTCTTATTAATTCTACAAACTATACAACCGGCTAGCGTTTCCAAAAGTTCTCCTATTTCTTCTGTTCCTCTGGTTTCTATGTCTCCATTCCATCAAAATTAAGCTGGTTTACCTCTTTAACATCTTCAGCCTCTAAACTGTCATAAGTTAAAGAGTGTCCACTAAATGCTTTCTCTTCGTTGTTTAAATCTTATGGCGTCCCATTTTCATATATTATGCCAGCACTTAAGGTAACACTGTCATCCTTGCTGCAGTTTCCGGTCGGGATACGGAATTAATTATTCATATATCGGGTTCGCATATTGGAAAGTTCATGTTGTTTCGTTTCGTAAGCCTTTTATTACTGTCCGTTTCAGTGAACAGAATATAGATAGATAGCGCGTGGTGTGGAAATGCATTAATTTTAAGTCTGCTCTCTGGTTTCAAGTTCGTACTCTTCGTTTTAAAATCTCGTTCGTAATCCAGGCAATTGAACTGTACACAACATACTAACGCACTACAAGTGTACCCGGCTCTGCGGCACTTCTTACTTAAGTTATCGTCTTTAGCGAATCCACGACGCTTTGTTCCGACTGTGTTTTTACTGCCATCTACTAATTCGATGTACCGTAGTATTAGTAGATGAACGTTAGATTCTTAGTAGTATTAATTGTAAGTAGATTTGTTTAAGTATTCTAAACTAACTTCGTTTGCTCCATTTTCTATTGACAGAGAGGTCCCCTAAAAATCTACTACCGGATTCATCTGGCTTCTAAAGTTAACCGACCGTCGCCCGCTAAACGGACCGTCGTAATAACGGAACTCCCCGCCGCCGAGGAAGACGTAAGAAGCCAACAGGACGACAAGCAAAACGCCGATTCCGGCATAGTGGCGACACTGCATCAACCCATAAGAAGAGCGAGGTCGCAACGAAGAACGGAGTGCCAACTTCTGGAGACAGTAATAACATGTTACCGTCGGGGACGGGAGTTAACATTTGTCCACGGACAACAAAGCGGATGCAAGCGTCAGGCGACACCTCACACAACTACAAGTCGCCGTCCAAAAAGGTAAAACTCGTAGATTTTACCGAGCAAAAAGGACGAAAGAAAGGAGGTGGAGCAACGATGACCACCATACCCAAAGAGGTACCACTCCGCGGGCGTGTACGCAAGGGTACGACCACCGCACTCGATTTGACCAAGGATACAACCGGATCGTCCACAATAACCACAACCACGAGCCCGGCCATGTCGTCGCAGCCTTCCACAGTACCGGCACTTTCAAAGACTGTATCCTACCCCCGTATCCTGCCACCTCCGTCCATCCCTACCCACCCTCAATTGCCTGCCACTATCCAGACCCTGTCGCGTAATTCCCACCTTCCGCGACCGACTGTACGCATTCAACACAGCCCGCTCATCCCCATACCCCCGCCGTCGACCATCCCTAACTATCCAAGTCCATGCTCCCAAATCCCGGTACGATTGACTGGTCCCGCCTTTCCTGAACGGACCGTCCGCATCCACCAGGCCCCGCCCCACCCCATCCAGCCACCATCCATCATCCCCACCCCCCGCCGTCATCTCTCCCTAACCATCCAAGTCCACCCTTCCAAATCCAGGTACCGCCGGTCCACATTCAACAGCGGCTCCCCTCTTTCTACCCCCAGTTTCGGTGGGCTCGCCGCATCCAACAGCAACGGCGCGTTCTCACCCACGTTCAGCTGTACACAGCATCCAGCAGTTCTACAGGAACTCGTAACATCTACAACAACTGACAGCAGGACCAGGTGGCATCCAAGAAACCACATTACAAGAGGATAAGGATGAATTGTAGAATACTGTCCCCACTACCGGTAATAAATAGTATTAATAAAGTGTTAACCAATGGTGATTACACTGGTCAACAATGATTTTGTTAAATCCTCAATTTTTGCTAATCCTTATGTATTTTTGGGTGCTGATTTTGAATGTGTATTCAGAATTTCTCCATCAGCCTGTTTTTTTATACCTGCCATTTTTTTTCCGTAAGTACCATGCGTGAACTCCATACGCATCGAATTTTGTGAACTTAAAATAATATCAAATAAATAGCTTTTTTGGTTTATTTATGGTAGCAACTAAATTAATAAGTCAATTACAATTGTTTGGGTTAGTGAATAGTCATCATTATTGCTATGTACAGACTAATCAAAACAAACAAGAATGTATGATTCATCTCCGTGACAGGCAGTCTGAATTTAAACGTTTCTTCTCCAGTACGACGTCTAATGTGGATTCTTTACTGGAATCTTTGTGACATATGCACCATCCCGAAGAATGGCGTCTTATTTATAGACACTTCAAAGCTTAGTTTGAAAGCAGTCCTACTTCACACTGTAAATAAATACCCATTAATCCCTATAGCTTATGCTGCTCACAAGAACGATTCATACAAAAACATGAAACTTTTATTGAGCAGGATTCAGTATGAGAAATATTCGTAGTGTACTTGTGGACATTTGAAAGTGATAGCACTTTTGGTTGGATTGCAACTTGGGTACACAAAATTCTGTTACTTCTTGTGTGAATGGGACAGCAAAGATAGGAAGAATCGTAACATAAAAAAGCAGTGGCTAAAGAGAGAGGCACTGACTGTAGGAGAGAAGAATATTGTAAGTCAAGCATTAGTAAAACCTGGAAAAGTTTACCTTCCATCACTACAGATTAAGCTCGGTTTAATGAAAAATTTCGTTAAAGCAACTGATCGTAATGGTGCAGTATTTCAGTTTCTAAAAATAAAGTTACCTACTATAAGTGATGCTAAGTTTAAGGAAGTATATTTGTTGGACCACAATTAAGAAAACTAATGAATGATCTTGCATTTGAAGCAAGTTTGAATGACTTTGAGGTTGCTGCATGGAAATCATTTCAAAATGTGGTTAACAACTTTCTGGGAAACCATAAGGCGGATAACTACAGAGAACCAGTAACTGAAATTTTTCAAAACTACAGAGAACTTGAATAATATGTCACTCAAAATTTGTTTCTTACAATCGCATTTGGATTTTGCGCCGTGAGTGACGAAAATGGTGAACTCTTTCACTAGGAGATATCCACCATGGAAATACGCTGTCAGGGAAAACGGAACCCAAAAATGCTAGCTGACTACTGCTGGAAGCTAAAGAGGGATCTACCTATAGTAAGTTACAGCAGAATGTCCAAAAGAAATAGATTTTAGATAAGTACAAACTCCATCTAACATAGGCCTATTGTTATATTACTGTCACATAATTTTCTTTTTGCAAGAAAAAAAACTTAATTATTAAACAATTGTGCCCGATAGGAAAAAACTGTTAAAATATTTGAAATCAGTGCTGACAATTCTATAAGAATCAGTTATTCATTTTCATTTAACAAACAAAAAATTAAATTATTTAGACCAGTGTTATCTGTTTGTTGACATTACTGTGTATTAATGTAATTCGAAACTTATAGGCCTACACGTACAGACTGAATCTTTATATTGTTAGCTAATATACAAAGACTGAATGGGCCTAATTTTCTCATATGTTCTAGGGTAGAGAAATTTTAGATATTCATGCTACATAGGTTTTGTATTGTAGCGTTTCTTACATTATAAAGAAGGAATTATTATAATTTTGTGCTTATGTGATAAAAAACATCAAGTATATTGCAACTTACCGTCTGCGGCTTTTTGCAGAAAAATCCGCAGACGGTAAGTTGCAATATATTTGATTGAACAACACGTGGCTTGGTACTAAAAAATTTGGGATTTATTCCTTTTAAAGATAAAAAACATGTTAATAAAGCAATACAAATGTTGATATTACTGTGAATTAATGTAATTCGTAACTTATAGACCTACAGGTACAGACTGAATCTTTATTTTTTAGCTCTACAAAGACTGAATGGGCCTAATTTTCTCATATGTTCTACGGTAGAGAAATTTTAGATATTCAGTCTACATAGTTTTTGTATAGTAGACTTTTTTATACTTTTCACTTCTGTTAATATTATGTAGGCTATATTTTGTATTTTCTCTTGTCGTATTGTAGGCCTTTTTATATTATAAATAAGGAAATATTATCATTTTTGTGCTTATGTGATACAAAGACTGAATGGGCCTTAATTTTCTTATAGGTTCTAGGGTGGAGAAATTTTAGATTTTCACGCTACATAGTTTTTGTATTGTAGGCTTTTTTATATTATAAATAAGGAAATATTATCATTTTTGTGCTTATGTGATACAAAGACT
Organism: Magicicada septendecula; assembly: GCA_034769895.1. NCBI lineage: Eukaryota > Metazoa > Arthropoda > Insecta > Hemiptera > Cicadidae > Magicicada > Magicicada septendecula. The sequence continues at coordinate 331,879,083 of CM068376.1, forward strand.
GAATGGGCCTTAATTTTCTTATAGGTTCTAGGGTGGAGAAATTTTAGATTTTCACGCTACATAGTTTTTGTATTGTAGACTTTTTTATACTTTTGACTTCTGTTAATATTATGTATTTTCTCTTGTCGTATTGTAGGCTTTTTTACACATAAATAAAGAATTATTATAATTTGTTGTGCTTATGTGATTAAAAAAAACATGTTAATAAAGCAATATAAATGTTATGATCTATTTGTTGATATTATTCTGTATTAATATAATTCGAATCTTATAGGCCTACAGGTACAGATTGAATCTTTATTTTTCTTCCATGGGAACATGAAGACCTAATAGCCTAAGCGTACAATATAACTTGAATTATAAAACGGAAATAAAACGATCCCGTGGCAGTTCCACATCAATTGGACAAATTCCATACGATCTCCATGTAGACGATATTTGGAATTAAATGGAAGAGATATAAGTTATCTAAATCCCATTCAAAAACCATCAAATTACAGAAATCGTTAAATTTTAATAATTTTAAATATTGTTTTAAATGATACGTTTGAAAAATAAGATTCGTGGAGGTTTTGAACTGACAAGTGCTTGAGGGAAGTAAAACGTGCAAATATGAATCAAGTGCTAGATTAGAACTTTGTGTGTGTGCGCGCGCGTGCCCAGGTAGCACGTACCCTGACGGAGAATATACATAATAATTGTAGCTGAAACTCCTCACAAATATTCAAGCCTAGTTATTTTTCGACTTCTTAAAATCCAATCAGAAATACGTAAAGCTTCCACGCAAAATATTGCTCACTTCAATATCAGTTAATTGTTTTGCGTGTGTTAATTATCTATCTAGAGCCTTGTAAAACATAATATGACGAGAACGATCATAAGAAAGTAAGAATAACTATAATCAGAGTTGTTCTAATTTGTTTCTGCTGTTGTTACAGTTCTCTCAGTCACCGGTAGGTGGCAGATAGTGTACAGTTTTGCTAACTACAATAGACGGCTTAGCAAATTGTTCAACTCGGTACACACATTCAGCTTGTGCTGCCACCTAATGAGTATGCTATGCGCTCAGTAACTTAACGTAGAAGTACAGTATTTAAATTCTGACATGTAAAACAATAGTGGACTGCAGGCCCGGATTTAGGTGTCCTTCCCCCCCCCCAGGCACTATTGTTAGCGCCCCCCCCCCCAACAATTAACTTCTATATATTCAATTCTCCTTGACTGCTGAAAAAAACTTGCTGAAAATAGTCATTTCAACTACTGTATCTCTATTGCAAATATAGAGTGTCCACACCTGTATGTACGACCGTGCTCCGCTCCGACCACCGCTATTGATAGGTCCAGTGTTAATACCGTGTTATTAAATGATATAATTAAAGGTTTTTTCAAAACCATTTTCTTCAATTTGGCCATAATGCAAGTGCCCAATACAAATACTGTAATTAAAAAACCGAAAACATGAAATTTTAACAAATACTTTTTCACCTCGTGCCGCCCCCCTGAGCCTGCCGCCTCTAAGCACGTGCCTAGTGGGAAATCCGGGCCTGAGTGGACACACCTTCGCCCGCCCATTCTGTCAAGTGTACACAAATTATCTCTCTCCTTCCCAGATTTAAGAAAATACAATAAACAAGATATACTTTACCTTCGTCCCCTTCCCTCTCCATCCGTTTCCATACATGAAAAAACCCGTTCCGGATCGCTCTGTGGTCCAGACCCACAATAACAATAACACCATTCAACGCTCCAAACTCGTTCCTGTAACACCGGCAGTCATCGGGCACTGCGGCACGTCCAGCTTAGCTCCCCACGACTGGATCTGCATCTGGAACAACAGTGGAGTTGTTCATTAACCATTATGAAATGAAAAACGATCGATGCTTTATTGTGTTAGTATAGTAACGGATTACTACAGTATTTCAATTTTTCCGCCGTCGTGTACGCTGTAAACACCTGGAAATGCTTCTTATTTCAATGAAGATTAAATCTATCTCTCATATTTTTGTTCGTTCTTCCTGTTCTCGATTTTTATTTTTTCTGTATTCCATGAATCTGCTGATTCACTGTAAAGGAGTGTATATACGTAGGCTATATACTGCCAGCCATTATGCTACAAGTAACGCGTTTCCTATCTGGAAACTCGACGTCTTTGAAGGCGCTCATGGTGAGTATTAGTCTTATAAAGTTATGAGCTTACAATGCCTCATAAAACACGTATGCTAAACACGTTCTGAATGATGAACACCTTTTTAAAGGAACACAACTTCGAAGCCAACGCAATTGTGAAGTTATACCTAATGTAAAGAGTGGGTTTATTACTGAAAGTGGGGATTTTTCGGGGTCCCGTGTCTGGATTAGCATGCTAGGCTAGGCTCCAACCATAGGTGTTACTCTAGATACATACGCATTCCCATACCCTGAGTCGACATTGGGGCACAGAAAAACAACTTGATTTTATGGTGCACAAGGGAACCGAACTCGGTGAGGCTACTACTAGTCAAGTGGCTGTAGAGTGTCAAAGCCGTACTGCACAATTAGCTAGGTTCAATAGGTAGCCTACCTACACGAGATTGCTGTAAGAACGAATGGTTGTTGGAAGAACTCGTCGCAGAGATTGTCTAATCAGGTGGCGGTAGATATGGGCTTGAGACAGGAATTTAAACGGAAGACTATATAGATAACAATCTGACTAGTTCAAAATATTTGCACTACATATTGGGTTTGCAAGCAGAACTTGTAATTTCAACGAACAGAACTCTTTCACCACTTACCATTTATGAACGTTGCCGATTAGTGTTTAGATAAGCTAATTGTCGTAGCGTTAAGGAATTGTAGGTAGGGGTCGTTACCTGGTAGGGCATTCCAACACGCTTACGAAACTCGATTCAACTATTAATACGTTTCTACATAAGTTTCGTATGCTTTTACCTCTAAACACAGCCAGACAGGTCACAGGTACTGTTTTAAATCATAAATTTATTAAATAATTGTGTTTCAACCAGAAATTACGCAAATTATATTTCAGATCTGGTGATGAGCTGAGAGGAATTTTTTAAATATTAACGTGCAAGAGAAAACCACCGTAATTTCTATTTGTGTTCTTGGATTTCGTTGTCCATGACGTGTCCGTTACTTAACTAAATATCACTAAAATATTGACGACTCGGAACACTAAGTTTTTTATAAGTAAAAACGTAAAGTTTTACCTTACAGCCTTCTAAAGGTGAAAGCCGGTTTAGGCTGTAAGGTAAAACTTTACGTTTTTACTTATAAAAAACTTAGTGTTCCGAGTCGTCAATATTTTAGTTCTATTTGTGATTATAACCACTGACACAACTTCATTAGGCTTAATTAAAAAATGTTTTTTTATCGCCAATAATGAGGGATAAAAGAAATTCCTTACATTTTATCATTCACTAACTACAACGCAATGAGAACATGTATTTAAAACTATAATATAAAAAATATACTAACGTAATATATTTTATACAACGATATAGTAAACACTTTTTTATTTTCCATAGTTCGATATTTTGTTCACTTTCTGTTCTGCTTTTACTTCCATGTTCCATAAGGAAATGGAAATATGGTGATGGCGAAAAAAACCGTGTTGGAGATAAGGGCTGATTCTGATTGTACTACCCTCAAAACATGAAGAAAAAAGTAATTTTCCGAAAAGTGTCTATGTGTGTGTCTGTCTGTTTGTAGAATTTTTTCTATGGCGAACGATAACTCCCGCAAATTCAATCAGAATCAAATAATTGTTTCCATATATGCCTGAGTTGTAGAAGACTCAAGGTCTATTGATTTTGGTGAAGATCGGTTAAGAAGAAGGGGTAGTTTACCAACATTTTATGTTATAACAAGAGTAAAGTACTTAATTTTGATAAATAAAGTATTCTGAAAAGAATGTCATAATAATCCACTGTAGAAAGGTAGATGAAATATCTATAAATGAAAAGGGTAGTTGAAGGGGGAGGGAGTAATTTTCTATAAATAAAAATGATAATTGAAGGGGGAGGGGATAATTTGTTATATGTGTACTACGTTATTGCCAACAAAGGAGTAGTTTGTTGTTAAAATTCCTTCCTGGGCTGTTTTGGCCGTGGTCCAATGTTTTCTGCAAGACCAGATGTTTCGGCAGTACCATCGACTGCCATCATCAGTGAAAATCGAGTGCGCTAACTTGAGGTGGTGTACGTTAGTGACCACAGTACTGTGGTTAAGGCTGAAGAAAGAAGTAGTTTCTATGGAAATATTTCATTTCGAAAATGATTTTAAATATAAATTTTAGAACATGGCAGTCATGTAGGCCTATGGTTCTCCAAACAGAATCAAATAATATTTTGCATATTTGCCTGAGTTGTAGAGCACTGAAGGGCTATTGATTTTGGTCATTTTCGGTTAAGGAGGAGGGGTAGTTTACCTGCAACGTTTTACGTTTTAACAAGAGTAAAGTACTTAATTTTGATAAATAAAGTATTCTGAAAAGAAGGTCATAATAATCCACTGTAGAAAGGTAGATAAATATCTATAAATGGAAATGATAATTGCAGGGGGAGGGGTACTCTTTTTAATGTGTACTGCGTTATCGGCAACAAAGAAGTAATTTTTATTTAAATATAAATCTTAGAACATGTAGGCCTAAGTTACGTATGGTTCTCCATACCGATTTTTTTAGGAAACGGATAGCGTGATAGTTTCTGTAAAGTCTACATGTATGATTCAATCTTACATACTGAATTGTACTAATTCAATAACCAAGATTAATAATAATAATTCTTATAACCAAGATTATCGTTTCATAAAACATTCAGATAACTAAAGGAATCTGATTCTTAGGGCCTACTTATTGACACGTGACAAAAGTTTGATATGGGTTACAGTATAAAATAATTAGTTTAGTTACCGGTACAGCATCCGATTTGTAGTACAGAGTCAGCTTTATTGGTTTAATATTATAACTACGTAGTGCTGGTGAAATAGGGTTTTACGTAGAAGTTGAATTTATTAAATGGAATGCTATTTGCCGTAAAATAGAATTATTCCAGTACAGTTTGACAATACTAACAGACGGGTGTTAATGTAAACAGTTCAGTACAGACAAACCAAATTGTATTGTGTAACGCGTTACGCATCTACACTAAGGGGGAGGGGCGACAACAGCTCCACCGCCGACCAGCTGATTGTGTTGACATTAACCCTGACCTTACCTTCGTGGACGTGTGACGTCATTCTGTATGGTGTTTTACGTCACGTAGCTGAATTATTGACAACCAATGAGCGACATTGTTAGACTACATACACAATCTGATCGAGAGAAATTGAAATATTATAATATTAGACCTTATTTATGATATTTTACTATACAATTTACTATAGAGTTATACGATATCATAATAATAGTAGTAATAATAATAATCATCATCACCATCATCGGCTTTGACGTCGTCAGGGCCATAACAGGTCAGTTTGCAAAGTTTTCCGATGTCTCATGATTTTCATTTTCTGTACTTTGTCATTCATTCTTTTTCTCTTCAGCACTACAGCCCAACATGCGCCTTGGCTTCCAACACCAATCTTCTCGAAACTCTCCATTGCTATTACAGAGTAACCCCTCAAATCCATTCATTTGAGATCTTCTAGCACCATCATCCAACCATTTTATCATAGGTTGCCCCCCCCTTCTGCTGTTATAAACCATTTTATAGACCCCCACAGAATTTTCTTTGGCATACGCTGATTATCCATCCGCTCTAGGTGGCCTAACCGTTGTATTCGTTGAGCATTTATGGATCTTACAATGTCTTCGTAATTCAATAGCTCATCTGTCTCCTGGTTATATCTCATCCTCCATTCCTCATATTCTTTAACCGGGCCATAATCACGTCTTATTATCTTTCTTTCAAACCTTCTTAGTGGTTCTTGTTCAATTTTTAAAAGTCTCTATGTCTCGCCTCCATAAGCAACAACCGGTCTGGTAAGTGCCTTTTATATTTTTATTTGTCATTTTCTATATGCATAACTTAAAAGTTTCTTGCAGTAATTATAATTTAATTTCAGCGAAGGAAGTGAAACGACAAAAACGCAATACACAACTTGCCGAAGAAACTACAGTATATTGAATATATCATAATATCATTTTTATTTTTGTATTACAAGTAATGAGTTCGATTCTCTATAGTCTGCTGCTGGCATAATATGCCCTATTTCTCATTTGTATCCTGTCATGTATTGTTGTGTTTATGGATTCTTCATTATCTACCCTATTACCCAGGTCCCGTATTTGAACGTATTAACTGCATGAAATGAATTATCCTCTATGCATGCGTATGCTTAGAACACGTCCTGCACAAACATTTTAATCCGAAACATATCTGATTCTGGCTTAGTTTCACGTCCTGGTGAAGCAAACGTTTGGAACTCGATGTGTTTCTTTTATTTTGATTAAAATCAGTTTAAACAAATTTCGTAGTCACAAAAACACAATCCAATTTTTGCTTCTTTGGTCCCTTCCATATTATAGCTTACATATTAATTTTTATAAAAGCTGTATTTTTACAAGCTTAGTTTTCAGAGACAGGTTAGTGGCTGGCGGCTAAAATGACATTCACTATTCAACTTTAGTGGGGATTGGTGATGCATTCTTCGGCAACAGATCTTGAGATCAGGTTTCTATTCGCAAAAAAACCTATAAAATCAAGTTGAATTTTTCAGACTCGAGAATCCACAGAGTGTAGGTAATTAGTGTAATAGGTGACGTGATCGTAGTACTGGCCACACAGCTTCCTTTGTATGCCTAATAGTACAACCTGACAACTAACCCTACTTCTTTTGACCTAAAAAGTAACCACAAAGACTCTGGCAACACGAAAAGGAGTTTATAATTTAAATAATAGATTTAACCTAATAACTGGTTTGTAATAGACTCCACATCTCCCGATATAACCATCCCGACCTCCTTGAAGAATTCTATCTAACAGGGAACCAAAATGACTGTATTCTGATGTGAAGAGAGCGGATAGAACTGCTTGAACAGTTTGGTACGAAACTGCGACATATTTCAGGGGGTACGTCAATATACGATAGAAGAAAGGGCAATATAGGCCTACTACACATATATAAAACAAACAAGTAACATGAAGTCTACACATACACAGTTATAAAATGAATTATAAATTTTAGTCAAAATCAAACTCCTAGTTAAATTCTCATGCCGTTGTCTTCTTAACATTCTTCCTAAAGGCATCAATATTCTGACTGAAACAGTTCACAGTCACAAAGTTTGTTCGTCATTTTGATGGATCTCACCAATAGAGCCAACACATTCTGACGCAAGTATCTGAACAACACATGCCTTCTGTGTCTTACATACGGACCGACCTCCGAGACATCCATCTCAATAAGGCCGTGAATACTCTTATACAAAAATGACATATCTTGTATTGCTCTTCTATTTTTAAGGGCCATAATGCTCCATTGTTCACACTTGAAGAAAACCCTGATGAGTGCCACGATAGTGTAGATTCGACAAAACTCGTTTTTGGACCTTAATCTGCTGTTTGTTGTCGTCCCTTGCAAGTCCCCTAATCACGTAACAGTGATTCTTACAGGATGGTATTAGCAGACTAGGCATGACGATTCACCCACAGAAGCGGTCCTAACTTCCTCCTTGGTTTAGAAATTATTATATCTACACATCTCGTGAAAAGAGATTTGGTTTCAAAGTTTACACCCAAATCACATACCAAATTTAGACGGTGTACACTCCTACCAGCAATACGGTAGTTATATTTCGCTAACATTGTCTTCTGGGAAAAGATCATAATCACTGTCTTGTCCAGGCTCAGCGGCACGTAATTTGCAAGTGACCACTTGTAGATTTTTTTCAGCATAATTTTTAAGATAAAGTTCTTATAATTGTTCACCTTCCCACACATCTACAAATAATTAGCAAACACTAAGACCTTTGAATGAATGCCTTTACCAATATCAATAATAATAAGTTACAAGCTATATTGAAAAATGTGTAATATAATATATATGTTTATGATATTACGGTATTATGTTCAAACATATTATTATTAATGTACTATGTCATGATGCTAAATAAAAAGCCTGGCGTTAAAACACCAAGGGGCCGATGGACAAGCACAGGTTCCTTGCGAGATGCCTCCCTGGCTGCTTCACAAATCAAATTGCTGCTGGATTTTGCTAGTGGAAGCAAGAAGTGTGGCACCCGACTGATGTGAAGTTCTTTAGATCAATTCTGGAGGAGTTCGTTGAAGAATTCTACCATTCATCAAGGGGTGGGTAGTTCGTTTGTCGTTGAGCCCTTCCCCCCCTACTCGTCGACACTGCCAAAACCGGTGAGTAGGCCTATATCACTGCAGAACTGCAGTGTGACAAACTCTTCGATACTGTCAGTACCAAGCTAAGGGTAAATGTTTAGAGCCATTTTTACTGCAAGATAACAGGTAAGTGGTAATTATGTTTTTTTTTTCATAAATAACTTGTGTTGTCTTAGACTTGTAAGTATTTCCAGCTCTATAATTATCAGATCTTTTAGGTTTGTTATATCGTATATCGGGCTTAACTGTCGGTTTAGTAATGTCAGAAGTGTAACGTATTCTTGCTGAAGGCCTTACATCGTCCCACGGAACTGTTGCTGATTTATTTCGTCTCTTTCAAGAATATTATTTTGTTTGCCATTTTTTCTGCAAGGTTTGAAGTTTACTGTACTTGCAGAAATAAATTCTGATTGGGTGATTTAATGTATTTTATCGGTTATTTCTTTTTTCATATAAAACGTATACAGTTATATGTGGAAATTTTAAGTTCTAAAATATACATAAATTTGAAATGTTTGATAACAATTTAAAAAGAGTCTTCAATTGTTTTATAGTTTATGAAGAGTTCTTATAATTTCACTTTCGTGAATTTTCTGGGTTAAATTGGATCGGTCCGGACGATCTCGAGGTCCTGCTCCTGTTTTCATACCATCTGTTGTCCTCTTGAGTTGTAATGTCGATCTCAAGGTTTCCTGTCCGTCCAAGTCGCTCCTAATTCAGCCCTCGTTGACAGCAATCGCTCGTTGAAGATCTCGAACGCCGTGCCTGACTTCAGCCGCTCCCTCGACGATACGCATTGACTCCGAGAGACTCATTGTGTACACTGTTGCCCCGACGACGGAGAGCGGATTTGGTAGTTCGTTTGTCGTCGTGGGCACTGCCAAATGCGGTGGTGAGTAATCACTGCCGAACTGTATGCAGTGTAACAAGCTCTTCGATACTGGCAATTATACCAAGGCAAGGGTAAATTTGTTATCTTTACGGATTCACTGAGTTTTATAACTGCCTTGGACTGTAATTATGATCGGCTGTTGTAACAGATTCTGTATCATTATCTAATGACAACGTAGGCATAACGTTGCAACCTAGTCATTGTGTTGCTAGACATACTAGGTTCGTATGTTTCTTTTGTTTAGTGCCCGTGTAGTAAAGGTATTGAAGGTAATGTTAAAGCTGACTCTCCGGTAAAGACACACTGCAGACAACCCAGAAATCAAAGCGATTCCCATACGATCTGATATAGCTGCTACAACGGCCATTACTAGTCAGTGGAATACACGGCACAACAAACTTTCTGCCGTCCGTAAATGGCAAATGGCAGGTGATCGCGAACAAGTTTGCGTCACCAGACAGCGAATTGGGCACACGAACCTTACGTCTTCTTACCTCCTACTGGGACAAGAACGATTCCTATGCATTTGTGGTGGAACATTTAATGTGTAACATATAAATGAAGAGTCTAACGCTCTTGCCGAACTCAGACGGATATACGGACTAAAAGGTAACCTGAAAGAGTATCTTGGAAATGAACAGTTAACGATAGAAAGAACTATGTCTTTCTAAAAGCAGAACGTTTACTGTATATGCTGTGACAAGGTCGTTTTGCGTCTATGTGTGTAAAAAATTCCGTTTCCGTTTACAGTTTTTTTTTTCAAGTTTATATGTAGATGAAAAACAACTAAGGTCACAAAGCAGTTCTCCTGTTTGATGTCGCCTGGCTGCCATTCCCCAAACATCGTATGCTCCCTGAGCAGCAGAACACGCTCACTATTTTGAACGAAGTACATTTATCATTGGATAGAAAAATTACGAATGTCCATATTACCCTACTATTTTTTGTTTAGTAAAGTAACAATTATAGAGCAAGCATTCAGTAAACGCAAAGCATTCCAAACAATCGAATTTATGTTAAAATTCCCTTTAGTCTGACAGCCGGCTGGATTTTTACAAGCTTTACAAATTACTATGGCCCATTTTTGACGGCCCAAATTTTGACCCAAACTGTAGGGCCTATACAGTACAGTCTCGATAGTTCGAGATTCCGTATAGTTCTCTTGCCCTCCCTGTGTGACGTATAGTCCTCGCTCGTCGCTCATTTGAGCTCGTTTGTTCGTCGTCTATCGCCGCTTGGATGTCCATCTTGCTCTCGCATTTCCATCGTTTGTCTATTATCCGCTGTTCTTCGCGATCGTATATCTCGAGAAACTTGAGTCTGTTTAGGACGGTGACCGACTCGTTGCGGATTGGAAAAAAGAGCTTGTCCATCTCTCGCTTGTAGTAGGTCGTGTCCTCGATCTCGTAATTTCTGTTCTAATAATTCTGCCCCTCTCTCTACGTCGATATAGCGTTTGATTGTGAGTGACTGCGCTTGCTAAAGCGTTACCCATGTCGTTCAGGTCGTCATCGTCCTCCTTGTCTTCATACGATTCCGGCTCTTTTCTGCCGTCGAATTCGTCACATCGCGCGCTTCCGATTGACCACCGGCGTGTACCACGCGATGAAGTACGCAAAGCGAACGTCGCTCGAATCCTCTGGTCTCTCCTTGTATTTCCGTATCATTGATATAGTCCTAATGTTGAGTTTTCGTCCAAGTCCTCGTTGTCAGTTGTGGATCGCTTCTTCTTCGCCTTCTGTCGTCTTTGCGCCACACGGCAAAAATGTATTTCACGAGTCGACTGATGTAGCTCATCGGTTGTCGCCCCAGATACCACACGGACGCTTGTGACATTTCAACAAGGGCGTGAGTATCAAATTAAGTTTTTTATGAAGTTAACTTAATATTCTCGGTTTTCGCATCGTGTAGGTTTAGTACCTCTCTATGAAGAATACTAACTACCGGGTTATTCCTCTAGTATAGGCTGTAAATCCCATGTTGGTGTTCAGAATTGAGACGCTCCGAAGGTTGAATGTATATGTACAGATTTGAGTCATGTCTCATTTAAGACAACGGTCCGATGGCGCAGCGATGCTCTGATGATATTCAAGTATTTTGAGAAGCTGATCTTGATATCGCAGAGAAACTCGTCCATGCTTTCGTAATTCCGTTACTAGATTGTCTGTCTTAGCTTTATGGATCTGATCTTGAGTCTGCTTTAGCAACTGTCCTCTCTTGCCACCGTCAACAGAATTTTAGTCTCGGCCATCGGCCAGAATGAAATGTTGAAAGGTCACGCGCTACCGCCTCGCTTTGTGCATACGAACGTATGTCAGTGTAAAATATTCCTCAGGCTTTCACGGCCGGTGTCAGATGTATGGTCATGTTATCCGGGCTGTTTGGCCGTGGTCCATGGTTTATTACCAAACCAAACGTTTCGGCAGCTCCAATGGCTGCCATCGTCAGTGGAATAAGAATCCTGAACGTCGGGTTTTCACGTACAGGCCCACAGTACTGTGGTATAGGCTGAAGCTGTCCTGCCATGCTACCTGTACATATAAATTCAACAAAGTCCCACGTACAGGTAAAAATGACACCATCAGCCAATCACAATAAAGATGGTGTATGATTGGCTCGCACCACGCTATGCCATTAGAAACTCAACATTTGTTTTCGCGGAGTACTGTGGGGAAGGCTAATGATTTCCCGCGATGCCACCTGTGCTAATTGTTTGCTAATTTCAACCCTCGCACAGGTAAGAACTGCACCATCGGCCAATCAGAAACAAGAAGGTATGAGAGAGGCTCGCATCGCGCCATGCCAGAAAGTACTTAATGCAATGCTTTCGCCCCGCCGATTCATACTAGGAAGGCAGTACGCTTCTACTCAAGGACCTCCTCTCTTTGACCAGCTCTCTGGACGATCACGGAAGCGATTTCGCTGCTTTCAGCTGCTGCCCTGCTGTCATCGCTTTGAAGAGGACAGTCAAAGAACATCTGCTGCCCTGCTTGCTGGATTTCATCAGGCCTAAGAAGACAGAAGACAACTCAGCTGGCTGGTGAACTGAGTAGCCAGCACAAGAACAGCTGAGTTCGTCGGACCTTCTAACGGCCACCAGCCGAGCGACCCTTTTCAGGACCACCAACTTGCCGCTGAAGAGGAAGCATATAGCCTGCCAGAGCTATAAGTTGCGCAGCGCATCTTGCCCGCTGACGCTCAGGCTCTTAGATAGCGCTGCCTAGGACGATCCTTGCGAGCCCCCACCAGTGGTAAGCGAGCTTGGATATCGCCTAGATAAAGAGGCCAGTGGACACCTCTCTTAGTAAAGAGAGGTATCTAACGCAGCCGGTCATTAGCCCAGCTCGTAGACAGCCTGAGCGTTCCAGTTTCCCCGCTTGCGATCTGGCTCGGGCCGGACCCTAGGTCCCTGGTTACCGCCGGAGGCAGCCTGGCTGCCTCTGGTCGGCAATCCTCCCGTTCGTTGGCGAATATGCCCGGTCCGGGCGCGTCAACGAGCACGCAGTCGCTCGCCACTTCCATGCCCCACTCGAGCGACTCGCCGAGTTCTCCGCTTATGGATGCGGACCAAGTTGATCCCCGGACGGTTCCGCTGCCCGGTGACAAGACCGACGCTTTTGTGGCGGTTGGGCCACGGGGGCGCCCGGTTAAGAGACCGAGGCGGAACCGGTCCTCCTCTACCTCTTCCTCGGTGTCCGCCATGGAAGTAGTCTCCGCCGATGGCGAATCCGGCACGGGGCCGACTGTGTCCGGCGATGCCCAAGCACCGCCGCCCTCTGGTCGCATCCCGCCCGTTTTCGTTCACGGCGTGAACAACGTCACCGGTTTTTATCGGCGACTGATAGCGGCTCCCGGACTTTCCCCGGCCAACGTTGACTAATAGCTCCTTGGGGGCGACACTGTCAAGATCGTTGTCCGAGGTCTGGACGTTTACCGCAGCGTCATGGCGTTCGTTGAATCCGCCAACCTGCAATTCCACACCTTTTCCCCAAAACAGGTGAAGCCTCTGTCCTTTGTGCTCAGGAGCTTGGACGTGGACTCTCCTCTCGAGGAAATCCTCGGTGAGCTGCGCGAGCTGGGCTATCCGGTTCGCGCGGTGCATCGAGTATTTGCTCCAGCCGGACAAAGACGTCCAATTCCCCTGATCCGTATCATGGCGGAGAATAGCGAGGCAGGCGTAATCCTACTCTCTCTTACGCGGCTTTTTGGATTCCGCGTTAAGGAAGAAAGAAGCCGCGCTCCCGGGGCTCTGCCTCAGTGTTACAGGTGCCAACGCTTCGGGCACCACTCAGAAACTTGTTCCAACGCTCCGGCGTGCGTGAGGTGCTCTTTACCTCACGCCAGTAAACACTGCGATGCACCTGCTTTTAAAAGGTGCATCAACTGCTGCGGAAGTCACCCCGCCAACTACCGGGCATGTCCGGTGTTTCAGCGGGAGCTCGAGCGGCGAAAGCCGAAAGGGCGCCTGCCACCACCGAGGCATCCGGAAGCTGGTTCAAGACCTGCAACCGAGCAGCCAGGCCCTTCGCCTCCTGCTACGGCTACCAAGGCTTTCGCCGCAGTTGCAAATACGCAACGTACACGCAGCAAAGGCCTGAAGCAAACACCTGCAGTACAGGCAACTCCAACTCAGGCTCCTTCACAGGCCCGTGCCCAGCCTATGGCGAAAAAGCGCCGAAACCTCGCGGCATCTAAAAGTGAGACCACTCAGCCTATTGAAAACATCTCGGTTGTAGAGCCTGAGACAAGTCAACCGTCCCCAACAACGGAGAATCCAGACCCAGCTTTAGAAGCAGCATCGCCTGACCTCCCGCCCCCGCGGTTTCCTAATGCAGGCAAAAAGAAGCGGCATCGTAAGCCCCGTGGCGCTCGCTCCCGGGCTCCTGCCAACCCAGCCGCACAGTCCAGACAGCCGGCGCAACGCGTGAAGACCGACGTAATCGCATCTGTCCCTCTTCCTAGCACCTCCGCTAGAGGCGCCACTCCTGGCCCTAAGACACCCTTGGCTTCCACCAATCCACCGATTGCTAAGTCTCGGCGATCTTATGCGCAAACAGTCTCCGGGCACTCTGCCTCAAAAACCGAACCAGACGACTACCAGGCCGTCAAAGACTTCCTTGCGGAATTTGACCTCCGCAAAGTTGCCCAGACCTTCAGGTCCATTCGCTCACGCTTGGAGACTGCCGATATAACCGAGAGGTTCATGGTCTTAGTGGAAGCCACCACTTGTGTAGGACTTCTATGAGTCGGGTCCTCAAACGTGACCTCTCAATTCTTTCCTGGAACGCCAACGGGTTGGCTAATAAGATCCAGGAACTCCAAGAATTACTGGCCCGACTCAAACCCGATGTAGTGCTTCTCAATGAGACCCACTTGACCCCTGTGAATCGGTTACGACTGGCCAACTATGTGTGCTATCGAAACGACAGTCCGGGCACTGCTGGTAGCTGTATTGCCGTCGCGGTGAGGCTTAATCTCGAGCATCACCGAGTCGTCTTGCCTGCAATGACTCACCTCGAAGGCACCGCTGTGGAGATGTTAAACACTCTAGGCGGTGTACTGATGGTCGCGGCGTATAAACCGCCTCAAAAAGAGCTCCTTCACCCCGATCTAGCTGTCGCGTTCGATGCACACAGGAGGGTCATCATGGCCGGCGACATGAACTGTAAACATCGCGATTGGAACAGTCGCTTGACTGCCCCAAACGGGAAGCGTTTACGCAGGTTTGTTGATTCACGCAGGGTAACAGTGAGTGGGCCCGCCCAACCTACGTTGTACCCCTCTCAACTCCGCGCGGCTCCCGATTTCTTGGACATAGCGGTGATCCAAGGAATTGACTGCCCGTTCCATGTGTCCGCGCTAACGGAACTATCGTCCGATCATCTCCCCATTTTGTTACACGTCGCTACCCAGCACATCGTACGCAGAGATGTCAATAAGGTGGTAGAATGGGACCGCTATGGCCCGGCGTTAAGTCGCCGATTGCCAGAGGCGGGACCACTCGAAACCGTCCGCCAAGTCGACGAAGCAGTTGCCGCCTTTGACGAGGCTGTTGTATCTGCGATCGACGTGTCTCCCAGGATGAAGCCTGGCGTCACGCCCCACTGGCAGCGGATCCCAGAGGAGACGAGTGCTCTCGCATGCGAGAGAAATCGTTTCCGGAGACCCTGGCAGCGGACCCGTGATCCGGCCGACAAGGCAGCGTACATCCGGGCGACCGACATTTTACATCGTGAAATGCAGGCCTACCGGAGACGCTGTTGGGAACTCGCCGTGGCCCAAGCATAGGACGGATCGGACGAAAGTAGCCCTTACCGAATACCTTCGGCGTTGATAGGGAAGAGGCGCCGACCTCGCAACCCAGCCATTGCTGGACCCTTTGGTCAAATCCTGGCTCGCCCGGAGGCGAAGGCCGAGTACTTGGGCTCGTGTTTCGATCGACAGTTCGCTCCTAACCCGCCCATGGACTTGGACTTCGATAAAGAAGTCGAGAATGAAGTGGAAGACTTTCTGTCTCTTCCGATCACTGCGGAGCCCGAACCCATTACTATGGAAGAGGTCACAGATCGGCTCGTTGAACTCGCACCGAGAAAAGCTCCTGGCCCGGACGACGTCTCGAACGCCGCTCTAACTCGACTCCCGGAACAAGGAGTACTTTTCTTGGTTGCGCAGTTGAACGCGTGTCTAAGACTGGCCTATTTTCCCCAGAAATGGCGTAAGGCGACGGTCATAGTGATCCCGAAGCAGGGAAAGGATGCTTCCCGTCCCGACAACCTCCGGCCCATTAGTCTACTGTCAGCCACTTCAAAGGTCCTCGAAAGTCTTGTACAACGGAGAGTCCTAGACCATCTAAGAAACTTCGATGTACTGGTCCCCGAACAGTTCAGTTTCCGTGTGGGGCACTCCACCACTCATCACCTGATGAGACTGGTGGAATACATCACGGGCGACGGCTGTCGGAAAGAGTAGACTGTCGCCTGTTACCTAGATGTGGAGAAAGCTTTTGATAGTGTCTGGCACGACGTGCTCTTGTTCAAGCTCCGGGAATCCAGCTCCCAGATTGCTAGCTTCGCTTGATTGCCAGCTTTCTGACGGAGAGGACTTTCTGCGTGAGAATAGATGACCATGTCTCTTCCGAGAGACGTATTACAGCCGGTGTACCTTAAGGTAGCGTGCTAGGGCCTCTTCTGTTCTCCGTGTACGTCAACGACGCACCCAGAGAGCCTGGAGTCCAGATGGCCCTGTTTGCCTACGACACGGTGGTCTATATCGCCGATCAGAACGCTGACAGGGCTATCCCACGACTCCAGCGCGCACTCGATGCGTATTCGACTTGGACGGTAAGCTGGAAAGTTGCCGTCAACGAAACCAAGAACTCCGTGGTGCTATTTTCAAAGCGCCGGAAAGAACCACGAGGACGAATCAGACTCGGTAGAACGTACTAGCCCTGGTCGGTAGAGGTCAAATACCTCGGTGTCCACCTTGGTCGTCGGCTCACCTGGCGTGCCCACGCTGAGACGATGCGAAAGAGAGCGTCCGCTCGTCTCGCGCAACTGTTTCCGATACTTGTCAACAAGGCTATGACCCGCAAGCTGGGTAAGTTGATCGTCAACGCGTATCTGTTGCCGATCATTACCTACACCATTCCCGTCTGGGGTTACCTCGCAACCGTTCATAAAAGAAAGTTGCAAACCGTTCTCGATAGCGCCCTTCGGCTAGCGGCCAAAGCCCACTATCGGTTTTCTTCTCGACTCTTGAGAAGAGGACTCGGTGTCCGCTCCTCGGAAGACACCGCAAGACGACTTGCACGTAAATTTTACGTCCGAGCTGCGAGGACCCAGAAAAAACCTCTCATAGTTGGTCTTGGCAAGTACCGAATACGTCCAGGTGATTCTTGGAAACGCCCTCGACAAATAATGTACTAGTTGACCTAGTACGAGCATGTCGTTGTAACGGTCTTTAAATAATTAAATTATATTCCGTCTGGACAGGATCACTAGGCAGGAGCCCCTACCGGAGGCTCGCTACTAGGAAACCATTGGGTCGTCTCACGACACGCAACCCAACAGCTCTGGCAGTAGTAGTAGGACACCTTCAGCCTGTACCACAGTACTGTGGGCCTGTACGTGAACACCCGCAGTTCAGGATTTTTATTCCACTGATGATGGCAACCATTGGAGCTGCCGAAACGTTGGTTTTTGTAATAAACCATGGACCACAGCGAAACAGCCCGGATAACATGAACCATATATATGACACCGGCCGTGAAAGCCTGAGGAATATTTTACGACGCCTTTACGGGGAGGAAGTTTTAAAGAATATCAGACGTTTCGAGGGGCTGAGAAAAAAGAAGGTACACCTGCTCTATTCACTGGCTTTTCTGTCAAGATGCCGGGATACTGGTGTTATCCCCCGGTTTCTGAAATTGAAAAATAACATCTTTACACCGCAAGCCAGTCGCATTTATCGACGTGCAGAGCAGGCAATGTTACGCGAACGTATCCAACAGACCAGAAAAGATCTTGCCGACAATATGAAGTTGTTCCGCCTACACCTGGAATTAAGCACTGTGTTGTCACCTGGCCACTGGGATCTGGTGGATAGCCTAAGTTCCAGCGCTTTTGAGGCCGTTCGCGAGAGTGTTCGATCGCGCCATGAGAACAAGTGCTGGAGAGATAGCCCCGAGGAGAACAACCAGGGACATCAGCGAAACAGCTTAGAGACGGACAGGACAGTAGTGAACTTGACGGACCGCCAGCTTACCACCACCGAAACTGCTGTCCTGGCGAGGGGGGAGAAGCTTGCAGTGGCCCCTAAGAAGATTCCAGTGGAGGACATCATTGCCAACGTTGAAGCTGGAGTGCGGCAGCTGCCGCGTCAACAGGCAGATGAAGTTAGAATCGAAGCTTCGAGGATCCTGGCTAGAGCGAAACCGCCGCGATGCAACATACCAGTGGGTGAGCTGCGGGCACTAAGCACATTAAGGCGAGATGAATCTATCATCATATTACCGACGGATAAGGGGAGCGCTACGGTTGTACTGAACACCGATGACTACCAAAGGAAGATCGGAGAACTGCTGGACCCAGAAACCTACAAGAAACTGCGAAGAGATCCGACTGCAGTGGTTCTTAAAAGGACCGATTTTCTGGTTAAGCGGTCTTCCTTGGAGCCTGATGTGAAGGCAGCCGTCCGGTGTTCGGACGCCCTTCTACCTAGGTTTTATGGGCTCCCCAAAATCCACAAGCCGGACGTCCCGCTCAGACCGATCGTCAGCGCCATAGGGTCTCCAACCTACCATCTGGCTAAACACTTGACTGAGCTTCTCCGGCCATATATAGGTGGTACGGAGTCATATGTGAGGGATTCGACCCACTTTCTTGAAAAGCTCGGTGGGTTATCGTTGCGGCCTGGAGTCATAATGGTCAGCTTTGATGTGGTTTCGTTGTTCACCATGGTACCCGTGGATGATGTCCTTGGCCACTTAGCTAACCTTTTTCCGGCAGACATTACAGCGCTTTTCCGGCATGTTCTAAAAACTACCTATTTTCAGTACGGCGGCGAATTCTTTGAAATGATTGATGGTGTGGCCACGGGGAGTCCACTCAGTCCTGCGGTGGCGAACTTTTATATGGAAAGGTTCAAGCAGCGGGCAATTTCATCTTTTCCGTTGAAGCCGAGGTGCTGGTTCCCGTATGTTGATGACACCTTTGTTATCTGGAGCCATGGAGAGGAAGAACTCGGCAGGTTACTGGCACACCTCAATAGGTTCACCCACGGATACAGTTTACCGTTGAGAGGGAGACCGACAATCAGCTGGCTTTTCTGGACGTGTTGGTCCTTAGAAGGACCGATGGCAGCCTCGGACATAAAGTTTATAGAAAACCGACACACATTAACCGCTATCTCCACAAACAGTCAAACCACCATTCCAGCCAGAATAGGGCGGTGTTGAAGACCCTGGTGGACCGGGCTAGGAGGATATGAGAGCCCCGGTACCTCGATGAGGAACTGCGCCACCTCGAACTAGCGCTGCAGGCCAATGGATATTCCGTCGGGGAGGTGAGACGAGCGGTCCGGCCGAGAAGAACAGCCAGTCCGGAAGTGGATTCACGGGAGACTGTCGGATTCGCGGCGTTGCCCTACATCCATGGGGTGACGGACCGCATTGGTAGGCTGCTCAGTCGGCACGGTGTGAGGCCAATATTCAAGCCGACAAGGAAGATCCACCAGTTCTTGAGGCCGACGAAGGACGTCCGAGAACCGCTGTCATCGTGCGGTGTGTACGGAGTTCCCTGCTCGTGCGGCCAGGTGTACACTGGAACAACGAAGCGCAGCGTACGCACACGCGTGGGTGAACATAGCCGTTACTGTAGATTGGGACAGCCGGAGAAGTCTGCCGTAGCTGACCACGCGCTCGCCAATGCCGACCGTCAAATCCGCTTCGATGAAACGAAACTCTTGTCGGCGGTGAGTGATTACTTCCCTCGTCTTCATATGGAGTCCGTCTTGATTCACAAGCATGCTGCGATCGCTATGAATCAGCGGACTGCCAGAGCTGTTGGGTTGCGCGTCGTGAGACGACCCAATGGTTTCCTAGTAGCGAGCCTCCGGTAGGGGCTCCTGCCTAGTGATCCTGTCCAGACGGAATATTAATTAATTATTTAGTGGCCGCTACAACGGCATGCTCGTACTAGGTCGACTAGTACAGTATTTGCCGAGGCCGTTTCTACGAATCACCTGGACGTGTTCGGTACTTGCCAAGGCCAGCTATGAGAGGGTTTGTCTGGGACTTCGCAGCTCGGACGTAAAATTTACGTGCAAGTCGCCTTGCGGTGTCTGCCAAGGAGCGGGCACCGAGTCCTCTTCTCAATAGTCGAGAAGAAAACCGATAGGGGGCTACAATTTTAATTTTAGTTGTATGTATATAGTTTGTTATGCCCCACGTTCTTTGGGAGCCATATACAATATATTATGTTTTTATGCACGTCTCTAATTGCATAAATTAATTGAAATTATTAATTAAATAAATCTTGCTTGTTGCCCCAGCGTTGGGAAGCCATATACAATATGTAATAATGCCACGCGTTGGGCGTCATATACAACGTTACTGTTTTTATATGCAAACTTATTTGCATAAATTAATTGATTGATTTTAATTAGGTCGCAACCCCAAGTTTGGGTGGTCACATACGACTTTATATTTTCTGTGAATTTATAATTGTAAAGGTTAATTGTTCAAATAACTAAATTACCTTGATTACTATGATTGGCAATTCTTTATCAGTTTGAATAAATTGTTTATTTTTGATGCTAAATATATCTGCTCATAGGAACTTCATCATGTAAGGTATGATAATTAATTGTATTCCATTCTAAGGAGTTTACCATACCTGTAGGTTTTTACTACAGATCTTGTTTACTGCTGCAGGACAGGCATACCATATATGATGATACACTCTGATATCACTGAACTTTAATACGTCCCGCGTTCTGGAGCACCATATGTAAACAGGTGTTTTGGGTGAATAACAATTATGTGACTCAGACACTACTAACTTTTGTGAACAATACAAATTTATTATATATTTTCAATGTCATTTAAATTCTGAATAAAGTTAGCGTTTCTATACAACATATTAAATACACAATGCTGTTATATTATCTCTAACATCTATGAACATCTACAAATCAATAAAGGTTAATTAATGACTTTATAAATTTCAATATATCCTACTCTATGGATTCATATTTCTCAATTTGCGTTACTTAGAGCAATTAAATAAATGTATATTCAACTCAGTGGCGAGTTCTTTTTGAGTGGCAGGACAGTGGCATCCTAATCTAATGGTACATGAATAATAATAATTTACTTGGTGTTTGTATCCAATTTGCGGTGACTAACTGCGTACTTCCTCATTCTGCGACGAGGTCCAGGCTGAAGATAAGACGATTAATCTACTCCGCGTCATTGAATTGTGATACGCCAATTCAATTTCACTTGACACTCCGTCACGACACTATTTGTTCCACATTTTATTCGGATACTCGCATGAACGAAAATGACTAATAGGGGTCATTTGAATATCACTTCATTATCTAAAACACTTTCGCGTGCAGGTTCTCTGTCACTCTCGGTGTACGTGTGCAATAGTTTATGCCGCGTTCAACTAGAGCGATTGTACCATTTATAATGTATTCACTATGCAACTATAATTGGTTTTATTTGCATTTCAGTGAGTTAATTCATGGCACAATCTCACTATATTGTCCCATGTCACTTACGTCACGGTAATGTGATATACTGTCAATACTTTATCACACGCATTCGATTCATAAAACGGGATATTTATGATCACAAAGTCTGATCGTACTTAACTCGACATTGTCTTAGTATTTAGTCACGGGTTAGTTCTACAGTTTTACATAGTTTCTGACACACTCCCGAACGATCTATCTGCTTGTATCAATACACTTTACTACAGTCCATCTGAAAGACTCTGGCTGAAAATTGAATGACGAAAATTAGAATACGACCGAACTGAGACTGAACTCAAATTGACTGTTTGAAAATTGAAAATCGACTGAACTTAGATTTAAAATAGACTGAACTGAGATTTAAAATAGACTGTTTGAAAATTGAAAGTTGACTGATTCTCCTCCTCTGCGAACACCTAATTTTATTTCTTCAGTAACACGACTCCCTCCACGGATAGCATACCCTTACTACTATCACTGTCATGATTGGCTTCTCGCTTCCGATTCTGCGAAGACTCCTCCTAGATACTCTGGCTGGGGTCTCTAGTCTACTTCCCATTAGCTCTTCACCCTCGTCTCCATGTTGACGTCTTCTTAACACCCGCCTTGGCCGAATTCCTTGCTCCTGATAGGTCAGTCTAGACCCCTCTCTAAAAGTCTGGCTGTCCACACCATCTCCACGTATGACGACGGACCCAATTACACGGTTGTCTGTTATGCGATTGTCTTACGTTCCCTAGTGTCCTTTCCAAGCGATTTCCTTCCGCACATGTGTGTACCATAACCCGGGTGTGTCGAATCGCCGTATTGTCCTCGACTTCCCTTGTTACGTTCACACGCTGATGGTGGTCATCTTCTAGGAACTAACATCTGCCCTGCAGCCCTCTAAGATGCTCCGTATGTCGTGCCAGTAAGCAAGTTGCCCGCTGTGCGGCTATGCATGTTCTTTTGTTCTTAATTGCATCCGCTCTTAGACTGCTTTTGTGGAAAATGTTATGTCCATGCGCAGCCGCTAACTCACACGTGTATGTCGAAAATGTTGGCGTCCCCTTAGTACACGCTTTGTCGGTAATTGTGACGAAAAGACACAGTCTTTCGTTTCTTTGTTATTGTAGCCTTTTGCGCTTATGTCGTTCATCCACGTCCAACATCTGCTGTGTGCCGAGGCATTGTCTTTCTTAAGTCATTGTCTAACGGCGGCCGTTTGGCTATAACATGCATCACTCTTGACAGTTGACGCCCTCTACAGTGCCGTTTACTCAAAAAAAATTCTCTATTGTAATTGCTTCACAGGGCTTTGGCCGCTAGCCGAAGACCCCTATCGAGAACGCTTTGCCATTTTCTTTTATGAACGGTTGCGAGGTAACCCCAGACGGGAATGGTGTAGGTAATGATCGGCAACAGATACGCGTTGACGATCAACTTACCCAGCTTGCGAGTCAACAAGCCTTGTTGACAAGTATCGGAAACAGTTGCGCGAGACGAGCGGACGCTCTTGTTGCATTGTCTCAGCGTGGGGGCGCCAGGTGAGCCGACGACCAAGGTGGACACCGAGGTATTTAACCTCTCTCGACCAGGGCACATACGTTCTACCGAGTCTGATTCGTCCTCGTGGTTATTTCCGGCGCTTTCAAAATAGCACCACGGAGCTCTTGGTTTCGTTGACGGCAATTTTCCAGCTTTTCGTCCACGTCGTATACGCATCGAGTGCGCGCTGGAGTCGTGGGATAGCCCTGTCAGCGTTCCGATCGGCGGTATAGACCACCGTGTCGTCGGCAAACAGGGCCATCTGGACGCCAGGCTCTCTGGGTGCGTCGTTGACGTACACGGAGAACAGAAGGGGCCCTAGCACGCTACCTTGAGGCACCCCGGCTGTAACGCGTCTCTCGGAAGAGACACGGTCATCTATTCTCACGCACAAAGTCCTCTCCGTCAGAAAGCTAGCTATCAAGCGAAGGTAGCTATCTGGGAGCTGGATTTCCCGGAGCTTGAACAAGAGCCCGTCGTGCCAGACATTATCAAAGGCCTTCTCCTCATCTAGGAAACAGGCGACAGTCTGCTCTTTCCGACAGCCGTCGCCCGTGATGTATTCCACCAGTCTCATCAGGTGATGAGTGGTGGAATGCCCCACACGGAAACCGAACTCTTCGGGGACCAGTACATCGAAGTTTCGTAGATGGTCTTGGACTCTCCGTTGTACAAGACGTTTGAGGACCTTTGACGTGGCTGACAGTAGACTAAAAACGTTGCCGGGACGGGAAGCATCCTTTCCCTGCTTCGGGATCACTATGACCGTCGCCTTACGCCATTTCTGGGGAAAATAGGCCTTTCTTAAGCAGCGCAGCCAAGAAAAGTACTCCTTGCTCCGGGAGAAGAGTTAGAGCGACGTTCGAGACGTCGTCCGGGCCAGGAGCCTTTCTCGGTGCGAGTTCAACGAGCCGATCTGTGACCTCTTCCCTAGTAATGGGTTCGGGCTCCGCAGTGATCGGAAGAGATAGAAAGTCTTCCACTTCGTTCTCGACTTCTTCATCGAAGTCCCAGTCCATGGGTGGGTTAGGAGCGAACTGTCGCTCAAAACACGCGCCCAAGTACTCGGCCTTCGCCTCCGGGCGAGCCAGGATTTGACCGTAAGTTCCAGCAATGGCTGGGATACGAGGTCGACGCCTCTTCCCTACCAAAGCCGAAGGTATCCGGTAAGGGCTACTTTCATGCGATCCGTCCCCTGCTTGGGCCACGGCGAGTTTCCAATAGCGTCTCCGGTAGGCCTGCATTTCACGACGTAAAATGCTGGTCGCCCGGTTGCACGCTGCCTTGTCGGCCGGATCACGGGTCCGCTGCCAGCGTCTCCGGAGGCGATTTCTCTCGCAAGCGAGAGCACTCGTCTCCTCAATTGGCGTAAGTCTTTGCTTACAGGTTTAACACAACTAATTAGTTTATTATAATCCTGTTAAGACCTGGTTAATTGGAACAAACAATTCGTAGCTCATCACCCCATCGCGTCGTTCAAAACAGGTCACAGCTGGCTCACACACACAAACACACACATACTGTATCTTACGCGGCGGCAGGTGTACATTTTTTGACAGGTCAGATTTTGTCAATTCCTGCATTTTCTTGCACAAAACTGTCTAAAACTGTTCCTTATATTTGCTATGCTAATTACATATTAAACATTCCGCCCTGGGCAAATATGCAAATATATGTATTGTTGTTACAAACTACTACTTTGTTCCCGATAACGTAGTACACATATAAAAATTATCCCCTCCCCTTAAACTATAATTTTCATTTATAGAAAGTTACCCCCACCCCGTTCAACTAGCCTCTTCATTTATACATATTTTATCTACGTTTCTACAGTGTATTATTAAGATCTTCTTATCAGGATACTTTATTTATCAAAATTAAGTACTTTACTCTTGTTACAACAAAAAGTGTTTCAGGTAAACTACCCTTTCCCCGTAACCGATCTTCACCAAAATCAATAGGCTTTGAGTCTTCTACAACTCAGGCACATGTGTAAAAAATTATTTGATTCTGTTTGAATTTATAGCAGTCACCGTTCGTCATTACAACAGTTCTTCGTTCGTGCCTCTATCTACGTATTTGCATGAAAGCCAAGCGCGGCGAAATCAAACTCTCCGTGATCGCGTGTAGAAGAGGAAGGTGGTTCGGGTTTGGAGGATGTCTGAAACCGTTTGATTACGAGAGAAAATCGTGCGTGTGTACAACTGCGTGCGACAGCAACAGCAAAACTCAAATTCCGCAACGTGCTCATTCGGAAACTTTGCTCGCAGGATTGGAACGGATTTCGCTGCCGCCGATTACACATCTTTCTTGAACCATAAGCGAAGCGATCGGAAACGTAGCACGCAAATAAGAAATCGTTTTCAAAGAAAGCGACTTTCTCAAGTGTTCGGTCGCTACTTGCTCAGTTGATCGGTGCACTTAGACATTACCTCTTACTCCGTGATCAATGGCTAACATCTGAAAGTCTTCGTCCTCTTGAGGATCTTGTCTCTGAGCAAGCATTCGCTGTATCTCCATAGGCATGACATGAGCAGTAAGCGTACTCGGTTCCGACTCGCGGCGCCCGGCCGCTTCGTCTTTTTTACGTTGTCTATAGGTTCCCTTACGTTCAGCCGCGGATATTTCTGGCTGGTTCGATTCCTTTTGACTCATTCTTTGTTCTTGTTTGCGTTTGCGGTAGGCTTTCTTTATATTAAAATATAGAGACGTTTCTGAAATTTTCACAGCGTTCTCAATTATTTCACAACGTTTCACACACCCAGAATTTTATGACAAATATAATTACAGACATCGATAGATATTACGTGGATGAAACGAATGACACGTCGTAGTACTTGATATCACGTCGCGTAATATCACGTAGTAGGCCTATACCTATTCTACCGTCGAGAGCAAATTTCACCGCAAAATGACGGACGCGCGCCCAGCTGACTTAATTGAAAGCTATTTCGATAGACTTTTTTGACCTTTCCCTCTCCACCTCTGTGTTTTCTAGTTTTTATAGTTTGGAGATTACTGAAGAAAATTTTCATCGAGGTAGGCCTACTGGAACACAACAGTAGACGTATTCTACGTCAAAAAAATTAAAAATAATGATAAAGGCCTATAAAAATTACCTTAAAATAGAAAAATGGCCGGCAATTTCTGGACGTATAACAAAACGAATTAGAGGAAATCAATTGATTGCCGTGAAAATTTGCCGGTAAGTGGCGACCTGAAAATTTAGATTTCGAGTTAACAGATAAGACAACCTGGACAACCGAGAGTTTAATGAGAAGATTAATTAAAATTACTTATTAGAAAAAACAGACTGACGATTTTGGCAGAAATGTGTTTCAGCTAGCGTATATAACAATATTGTATAGGTTTTGTAATTTTCATTGATGATTTTACGTATTAATAATGATATAGGCTTATATAAGCACTAACGGTGTTAAAACAAAGACAAACTGTGTTTTGTATAAAGATTTGGTAAAAATCATTTACAAAAGGACATGTTACTCTTGTGTATATTATCATATAATGTTTTGTTAATAAAGACTTCGTTAAACAATTATTAAGGTCAATTTTTGCTGTTATAAAATTTTGTTGCCAATCTGATATCTACTTTGTTCTGCGCGAGGCTGTGTCCCCATTCTGCGACCAAGGTATGACCAGTAATTCTTGAGAAAGGTGAAGGGACAGAAATCGGTCAAGATTAAAAGGTTATGGTTACCAGATTCGCAAGACAAATTTATTACGCGATTACGTCAAGATGAAGGCTGATAGTAATAAACAACTGAATGAAAAAGGATTTTCATTACCATGTATTACTACCCATATACTATACGTCGAATGTCAATTTCAATAAAAGTGACATAAAATGGTAATATACCTCAAACGGGAAGTGTAGGAGAGGAAGGTTGTGAGTGGGGTGAGAAAGAGAGAGAGGTGATAGTGCTGTCCTGCTGCCTTACTCCCCTCAAATATTGTTTCTATTTGTTTCTCGCATAGTATGACCTCCGTGGGCCTCCTATTCTCGTATGGAAGTCCTGTCCGTTTCTATTGATAACCATTTGGTATTATAATTTGGCATACCACACCAACCAATTGTTTGTGATATGTATTTATGATCATACATGTCATATATAATCATGTTAGAAGTATGTAAGAAAATCTTTAAAGTCATAAATTCACCTATACATCCACAATCCTCTTATGCTCAGTTTTTGTTCTCCTTGCTCCTCTACCACAGTCTACCCATCATCTTCTACTTCCTTCCCCTGCTTCTCCTCCTTGTACTCAACAGATTACTTGCTTTCAGCTTTCTTTTCTTCCTCCACCTTCTACAATACCGTCTACGCATCGTCTTCTACTTGCTTCCCCTGCTCTTTCTTCTTCTACTCTGCAGCCTACTTGCCTTCAGCTTTCTCTCCTACTTCCTTCTGCTCCACCTACATCACAGTCTGCTAGTCCATAGCTTTCTCTTCTCCTTCTTCCTCCTTCTGCACCACAATCTATTCATCATCTTCTACTTCCTTTCCCTGCTCTTCCTTCTTCTACTCTGCAGCCTACTTGCCTTCAGCTTTCTCACCTACTTCCTACCCCTCCACCTACATCACAGAGTGCTAGTCCATAACTTTCTCATAAATAATTCTAACTTCTCTTCCTCTTCAGCCTACATGTTCTCAGCTTTTTCATATAATTCTTTCTTTTCCTACTGCTCAGTCAAATTGTCCTCACCCTTCTAGTACGTCTTCCTCCTCCTACTACACTCGACGTACTCGTCCTCGTTCTTCTCTTCTGCTTTCAGTGCCTGTTGTAATACTCAAGTACCCTGTTTTCACGAAAATTTCACAAAATGCTAACACACCTGAAACGAATTTTTTAACACTGGGGCCTTCCCGTGAATAGCTATTCCACAGCGACTTCGAAGAAGATTTGGTTACAAGTGGAATTTCAGGTCAGGAGCAAGTTATTAATTCGGTGACCGGAGAGAATAATAATAAGTTTCTACGAAAAAGGGAAAGTCTCCCCAGTTTAGGCAGGATAGCACGGCGTGTCAAACCGCTGACGTTCTCATGAGAGACATCCATAGCTTTAGTTAGCTTAGAGAACATATCAGCATAGATTTACTGATACGGTATGATCTAACGACAGAGATTACACACCACCCGGCGTGCCATTGTATATGTTTTAGGAATATTTTCTTGTAGATTCTCGTTTGCAAGTAGACTATTTTAAATGTATAGTTTTTACTTCCATGTTCCATAAGGAAATGGAAGTATGGTGATGGCGAAAAAAATCGTGTTCGAGATAAGGGGTGATTCTGATTGTACTGCCCTCAAAACATGAAGAAAAGTCATTTTATAAAAGTGTCTGTGTGTCTCTCTGTGTGTTTATGTGTACAATTTGTTCTATGGCAAACGATAACAGCCGCAAATTCAAACAGAATCAAATGATTTTTTTGCATATGTGCCTGAGTTGTAGAGGACTCAAGGTTTATTCATTTTTGTAACGGCCGGCTAAGGGGAAGGGGTAGTTTACCTGTAACGTTTTATGTTTTAACAAGAGTAAAGTACTTAATTTTGATAAATAAAGTATCCTGAAAAGAAGATCATAATAATCCACTGTAGAAACGTAGATGAAATATCTGTAAATAAAGAGGCTAGTTGAAGTGGGTGGGAGTAATTTTCTATAAATGAAAATTATAGTTGATGGGGGAGGGGATAATTTTTGTTTATATGTCATGTGTACTACTTTATCGGCAACAAAGAAGTAGTTTGTTGTTAAAATTCCTTCCCGGGCTGTTTAGCGTGGTCCAATGTTTTCTACAGAACCAGAAGTTTCGGCAGTGCTATCGACTGCCATCATCAACGAAAATCGAGTGCGCTAACGTGGGGTGGTACACGTTAGTGACCACAGTACTGTGGTTAAGGGTGAAGAAAGAAGTAGTTTCTATGGAAATATTTCATTTAGAAAATGATTTTGAAAATAAATCTTAGAACACGGAAGTCATGTATGGTTCTCCATAACGATATTTAACTTTCAGCACTTGCATGATTGCCTAATGATAGGCAGAGCTGATGTATAAGGTCGTTACCTCATTTATTTTCCAGGAATGCTAAATACAAATTAATAACGCCAATAACATGTCAGATATTACTTATTTTCGTTACGACGTTGTATAATTTGATTTCATGAAAATGATGTTCTTTAGACGAATACTCGAAGGGAGGAACGTAAGTAAAAATGCCGCTCCAGTCAAAGCATTGAGAGATACTCAGTAGGAACTCGACGATTGGTTAGTTTTCCCTTCCTCTATATACGTCCGCCATTAATATAAAAGACAGCTTCTATTTATCTTTCACGACAGTTCCTATATTGTATTTCTGTCTTAAACGTAACCATAGAAATGATATTTGAGTAATCGGAAGATAGGCCTACTTTCTGCTCACTAGAAGACTATAGTGTAAAAAAAACAACATATAAAGCGATAACGTTGTTACGACGGTGTAACTGATCGTCGTATGGTACAGTGGAAAACAAAATACAAGACAACAATTAAGTCACTAATCACCAGCTTTAATTATCACAATTCAACGGTTTGTAATTAACAAGACAGTCTCTTGCAACAAATCAATTAAAAATTGTTCACACGCAATAAAAATGTCCACTAAAACTGAACATCGCCGTGTGCTTGTATTTATACCCCGCCGAGATTCCAGAATATTCGGTAATAGGCGTCTACTAGAAAACACTACGCCTCAGCTCTACACTAGGACGCAATTGATTGCGGCCTTGACACAGTGGGCGGGGCTGGCGACGTCCAGAAATGTCTCGCGAGCGCATGTTGAAATAATCACGTACGCCACAACATTCAGCCGGATTCCTCTGGAACATTCGATAAACACGTAGATTCTTGTGGAATGTCGTAACAATATAATATACTATTCTAACATCATGTAGTATCATGATTTTAGTATTTCCGTACATGACACACACACACTAGGACGTCATACATAAAATAATGTTTTTATGTCTTAGAATAAAAATCCATTACGGTAACAATTACTGATCTATTTTTATGGCCAGATTTTATAACTACACTACATTTATGTTTTCAAATAACAGAGACATAAAATGGCTATATCGTACCACGATATGTGTGTCACATGCTATAAAAGTTTAATTTTTTTTTATAATGCGTTTCTGCAATTGCATGTAAATTGTAGGGTATAAAAAAATCAGTATAGCTTTAGTGTTGTATCATTGTAACACTCAGTAATGTGTAAAAAAGTAAGTCATCATACATTATACAGTAATAAAATTTATAATTCATTGTTCGGTTAATATCTCCTTTTTGAACATGTCAATTAAAAGATGATTGTGTATCATTAAAGCACAGAACTGAGAGAAAATTTAAATTTAAAAAAATCACGAAAAATAAAAACAAATAACTTTGTTAGTGTACCTGTATATATACTATACGTACTATACTAATGTATATACGTATTGTATACTTATCCTCCATAGTCTAGACATGCGCTAAAGAATATATTTTCGTAATGTAATATGATACCTTAAATCCATCCTAACCTACGGCTGAGAAACGTGTATCCTGAACTCCAAAGCAGCAAACACTCTCGATATCTTTGAAATAAAAATATTACGAAGAATCCTGGGACCAGTTAATGACGTACACGGCTGGAGAATAAGATATAACTTTGAATTGTATCAAATCTATAAAGAACCACCGCTAACACCATACATAAAACTACAGCGTCTAAGGTGGGCTGGTCATGGGGGAAGACAGAATACCACTGACACGTTAATAACCGCTCCTCTGGGTGGATTTCGTTTCGCTCACACTTCTAATGTTAGGGAGTTTTAATATTTATTAGCTTTTCTTGAGTAACAATCTTTTTCGAATTCACTTCTTTGTGAGTCGATAGAAACTGAAGTATCGTTTTCCAGTGTTCCACAACATAAAGTATGTTAACAAAAAGTACGTAAGTGTTTGACTACAGATGTTTTGTTTACGTCTTAATGTGATATTTGACTGCTTGTGCACTGTCCTGGACGAAACTCTCACTTCCCTTTGTAAGGTACCGTAACGAATTGTACTTTGTTCACTCGCAAATTGTAAATATAACAACGGGTTTTTTCACACCACCCCTCTAACAAAAACAAGGTTACGCGATTATCCACAACTCTTTCTATAATGACAAGGCTTTCACGTGGTGTACAGCTATTCCTCTCACCAAAAACACTGACTGAAAACTAAATTTCACTTAATTCATTAACTTTGTATGTGTGGTGGAAAATACTTTTAAACGATGTTAATCGCTAACAAAACAATGCCTAACGCAAATTTTTATAGTTGTCGAAAGTTTTGTAACTTTCTCTGTCGTTTCTGAAGCCTTCTTTTTCTATTATACATAAAGAAAATATTAAATTCATGGATTTCGTTGTCCATGACGTGTCCGTTAATTAACTAAATACAGTATAATTAAATCACTACCGACTCGGAACACAAAGTTTTTCGGTTTTTAAAAGCGAATACTGGTTCAGGCTATAAGGTAAAACTTTCACGTTTTTACCCATAAAAAACTTTGTGTTCCGAATCGGTAGTGATTTAATTATATTTAGAAAATATTAATTAATTAGCGCCTTACAAATTGTGTTTATTTAATAGTACAGCAATATGTGTACGTTGCTATACGCCTACTTTTTCTAATGTAGGCCTACAAATATTTCGTTCTTTCCTTCCCCGTCAGTCACTTGATATATTATACTTATTTTCTACACCACTTAATCAATAAATAAAAACACACCTCCAGTATAGGTAAAGTTCTTTTCTGATTATTAATTTCATGTTATTTTCATATAATGACATGAGTGATACTACTTCAAGTAACTGTTAACACATAAGTAATAATTACACCATAAGGAAAACACTAATAAAATTGCACAATAATTTGTAGTCACTCATTGAAAAATGGTCACTCCCTGTAATAGTAAATCGACGTAGTATATCGGGTAACATTTACTTCAAACGACTTCAATCCGCAGATGCACTGTTGCCATATACGGAATCTGGCAACAGTGTAGTCCGTTTAATGAATGCTGAAAATTGAATCTGGGACGTGCCTATAACCGCGTTAATTTTTTGACTATTGTAGGTCACGTTTATCATCTAATGGTCATGGAAGACCAGTAGTATCACACAATAGCCCCATGGAAATTCATAATGAGTCTCGAAACGATCGAAACATCTCGAAGTCTCGAATTTATTATAATATATTCTCAGCTGTAAGGCAATCACTGCAGGTAAAAGTG
Source organism: Magicicada septendecula (assembly GCA_034769895.1). Classification (NCBI taxonomy): domain Eukaryota; kingdom Metazoa; phylum Arthropoda; class Insecta; order Hemiptera; family Cicadidae; genus Magicicada; species Magicicada septendecula. The sequence continues at coordinate 331,911,435 of CM068376.1, forward strand.
AATTAAATTCATATAACCATAAAATCATTTTCTTTTTCTTATTTGAGGCCTCTAAAAGGTTCAGCCAAAATTTATACATTAACATGTGTACATGTAGGGCCTGTACTAATTTTATAACAAATTTGAAAATCGTTGATACGAAACTTTAAAACACGTGACTTTCAGAAAAAGCTGTCTGAGGTAAGTAAGAACGATAAAATTTATTACACGTAAGCTAAAATAATTACGGAAATTGAATTTATTTTTAATGTGTTTGTTGTGATTACTAGTAATTACACCACAATCTGCTTTTTTATGGGATCCAATAAATGTTATGTTAGATTTTTATTAGCAAATGATAAACACAATAAAAACTACATTTAATGTTTATTTTTCGTTGCTTTTAGCTAAAATCGGATAAGGAAAGAAGTCATTAAATTCGTGTCAGCAAATCTGTTGCTAAGCAAAATGTAATAATAAAAACCGTAAAATGGTTCATAAGTAGATTATATAAACGCCCATCTGATGCAATAAGCATCATTCACTGTGGAAACATTGACAGGTAAGGAGTAACATACACGTTTATAATATTTTCTTCGTTGCTGCACAATCTGTCCATTCAGCTGGACAGTAAGTACATCATACGTTACAGTAAACTGACATGTTTAAGTACTCTCCTTTTTATTGTATTCGCTATGAAATGAGACTCACTAACTTACAACACGTCTTGCTGTTAAATCAGAGAGTTTATCTTATCTTTTCAGAGGTGTTATTTCACCTTGCTTTTCCGATAGCTTGTCGACCACCTGGTTACTGTCGACCTGGAATGTTTACTGCAATTCGTTTAGGTACTACATTTGACTCTAGCACTTTTCATCACATTTTTTTTTAAGGTAGGTACAATAAGATCGCTTCGAATTGATGAACCAGAATTTTCACGTCTCACTCATAATGATTCTCAAGGCTTTGTACTGAAATTTTTGAAGACTGTCTATATTACTGTTGGTGGAGTCTGCCTGTTCATATGGGCATGGAAGTATACTCGTATTAACAGTTTGCTTTTTGTTGTTAGCTGTGACTTCTTACATATACTCGAGTACAGTTGTCTCGGTTTTACCACTTTATGCATCATCCTCCGGCCAAGATACTTACCTAGATATTTCTCGTACACTGCATCTTGTATTTGCTTTCAGTTTAACGGGGGCAGTTTACTCTTCCGGTAGTGACTGCCATGTGTACAGATTTTTCTTCATATATCTGCCATTATTTTAGCTTATATCTGCCAATTTTCAGTCGCGACTGCGTTTGGTGTTATATAATTTATTTCGACTTACTTAGGGTTTCACAGAGAAGACCCGAACCCCCTAATCGAGGACATGTTATATCCAAATAAAAGTATTAAAGTCAAATTACCTTCAGAATGCGTCTACGAAAGGAAATTAGTCAATAGGGAAACTCAAGAGACTACTATGCATAATATTCTAAGAGCTAACGATATTAATAACTTTGATGATTTTTTTACCAAGCAGGTTTTTAAATTTAGTACGTAGAGAAAATGTAAATAAGCCTAACGCTGTTTCTGGCAGATATCCATTAAAATGTGATCAGCTGACTCTAAAATTGAATAAACAGGATTCTTAAACTAAACTTATATGCCCAAATGCCTCAGATTTTAAAGAGCAAGAAAGTGTGTATAAACTTAGGAAAATACGAGGAATGTTGAATTTTTTATTTGATCACATTAGCTATACTTATATAAAGAAGAAATTAAATAATCCTCTAGGAATAAAACAATACGAAAAGTGTGTAATTTCTAGATATGAGAATCCATTTCTTGGAGAGATATTAAGGCAATTCATAGAAGAAGCTATGTTATAATATGTTTGAAGGATTGGGTGACAAAAGTTCCAAACCAAAAGTTCCAAGACGAAAGTTCCAATTTTTATTTTTCCAATTGCACAAAGTTCCATTAGTATAAAGTTTCAAAAGACAAAATTCCAAATAAATTTAAAAATGTAAATAATAGCCTATAGCTTTCAGGTAATCTATGATTTTTAATGAAGAAAGTTGTGTTAGTGATTACAATCCCAAGCAGAATTATCAATGTGCACACCACTATAACCACTATATAAAAATTATTCCGATTAGCGCTTTCAAGCTTCACAGCTCATCGTCAGATCGGAAATGAACAAACAGGTTATATACATGAATGATTTTGAAAAGCAATTAATAAGTTCCACTAAGTATAAAGACAATATAATTAGTAATTTGGGAAGGAAGCATAGAAGAAGTGCATGAGTTTATAAATGAGGTAAACAATAAGGGTACAAATTTACAATTTAAAGAAGAGATAGGAGGTAAGAAAATAAATTACTTAGATTTAAACATAGAAATTAAAGATAATGAGAAACTACAGTTTGGGATATTTAGGAAAGAATCGTATTCTGATATAATTATACCAAGAGAGTCTTACCACCCGTATAGATATAAAATGGCGGCAATCAATTCATTTTGTTATAGAGCTCAGAAGTGTTTAAAAAAGACCGAATCAAAAGATAGAGAGTTAAAAACGATAAAGGGAATTGTAAGGAATAATAACTATAACACCAACATAGTGGATAAAGTTATGAAAAGTATTAACATACAAAAAGCTAAAATAGAATCAGAACAAAAGAATTATGCAGGGTCATTGACATACATAGGTTCACATACTAGAAAAATTATAAAATTTTTAATAAATACGGAGTAGATATAGCTATTAATAAATGTGAAACGGTATTTGATAAGATAAGGAATAAAAATATAGAAAAAATCCCAGTATTACAGAAAAGCGGAATTTATAAATCAAAATGTAAAGACTGTAACAAAGTGTACCTAGGTGAGACAGGACGAAAATTCATATGCAGGTTGTCTGACCACAAACGTGGAGAAGGCAATAGAACAAAAATTCGTTATATGCAAGACATTTCATAGAAGACAACCATAAGTTTGTTAATCCTTTGGAAGACTACGAAATTGTAAAAGTAGTAAATAACACAGTTGAAAGGAAGCTTAGGGAGGAGTTAGAAATATTGAAAGAAAGAGAAAAAGGGTTAGACAATTTAATTAATACTACAATTAAATTTGATAATGAAGAAATATTTTATAACATAATTAAGAAGTAAATGATAGAGGACAGATAGATAAGGTTAAGAATTAAATTGCATAGGACTAATTGGATGTTTTTAAATTAAGGGCGTGTGACTGGCCCACAAGTGTGAATGAGAAAGACAGTTAGGTTTAAAAGGAATGTACACACACACACACACACACACACACACACACACACACACACACACACACACACACACACACACACACACACACACACACACACACACACACACTGAAACACAAGGAATTTTCTAGAAAAATATGTAACTGTCCAGATGGAGGTGACAGGGTTCAGAGGGTGGGGAAGGGACATTTGAATTATAGTTTGTTGTGTATAAGCATGGTGGGGTGGGGTGGGGGTGAAGGTTTTGTTTTCATGTCTGTTTGTTCATTTCCGATCTGACGATGAGCTGTGAAGCTTGAAAGCGCTAATCGGATTAATTTTTATATAGTGGTGTGCAACAGTGATAATTCTGCTTGTAATCTATGATTGTATCATTTTGAACGTATTCTTGATGTCGCTGAACAATGTTGAAAATTCTTTCTTCAAAATTTCGTCGACGAGCTGACGTTGGATTTTTTATTTTTTGTCCTAGATTGAGTTGTCTTATCATGCTTTCTGTGTCACCTTGTTCATATTGTAGCTCGTTCAGAAAATTATATAAGCTTGGATGGCACCGTCCCACCACTACCTGAAAGCTATTATGCCACCCTTCAGATGAATTATTGGTTCGTGCCATTCTTTGAAGAACAGCATCATATTGATTCCACAGTTCTGGGGCATAACGTACAGGAATCGCTCTCCTTCTACCTCTGGTTGGTCTACCACGTACATATGTCACTTCGAAATATTCGGCTACTGGAAGAAAACTCTCTGGAACCTCATCAATGAAAATATAGAAAGTTTCGCGATTTGGAGCATGCGTATGTGCAGTAGCTTCACCACCTTTACGAACAATAATTTCGTGTCCATTGCTCTCCGTTGAAACTCGAGCAGGGCACTCATTTTTCCTTCTACAACGTCAATAGACAGTTTCCTTATTCGATGAATGTTTGTAAAACAGGAAACCACAGAAATGTAAATAAACTGTCTTGCCCTTCTGAATGAGTTCGGCCATATCGGATCAAAATTCAATTTTTAATGAAGTTACGATAAATTTTGAAGCTCTAAATTTGTAGTTTAAGTAAGTTATGAAAAAGTTTATAATAACACTAACCTTCTGTTGCTCGAAAACAAAATAGTAATGAAAAACAATTATTTGAAATTGAAACTTAAACTTTTGGAACTTTTGTCTTGGCACTTTTGGATCGGAACTTATGTCCTATTTCCGTTTGAAGACTAGTCAATCTATATATTTACTTTTGAAGCTAACGGAACTACATTACTATGCAGATATCAGATACCTGTGGTGTTGAATTATTGTTTATAAAGAATGGGATGATTTTCATTTTATGTTAATAACAAATGTAGACAAATTAGTATGGTTCCAATTACGGAATCATAAAACAAAAAGTATCTTTACAGAAGATATTTATCTATTTTTATTAAATACCCATTAAAAATTTAAATACCCACCTAGAAATTTTGTAAAACTAATTTCTAAAACAATTTTCAGGAAAACCTACTCATAATTGAGTTCTAGAACTTCGTTTCTTGTGGCGTTAGTAAATTCGTCTTCAAGTATAGGATAAACGTCTTCTGAGAAAAAATTTGATATATAAGAATATTAAGCTAATCAAATTTATTTTTAATTTCCTTTATGAAATCGTTGCCTAATTTCTCATACCAAGAAATAAAATGCCAGTCGATTTTATCTTAGAAATCTTTGATTAAATATTTAATTAGGCCTAAAATTTGAAGACTAAATATGTCCATCTAATAGACTTTATCTTTAAGAATATTAAGCTAATAAAATTTATATTTAAATTCCTTTATGAAATCTTTGCCTAATTTCTCATACCAAGAAATAAAATGCCAGTCGATTTTATCTTTGAACCCTTTCATTAAAAATGTAGGCTAATTAGGCGTAAAACTTCAAGACTAAATATATCCATTTAATAGACTTTATTTTTCAAGGCTCTAATTAAAATCTTGATTTAAAGTCTGATAACTAGAAATAACAGCTCAGTCGCTTTCTCTGAGGATTCTCTGATGAAATCTTAACTTAAAATTCGAGAAGTGCAATGGCACTTGAATTTATCTGAGAAAAGTCTGACTTAGGGTAAGCCCAAGTCATTATTTATAAATAATGTAAATAAATATTTGTAAATAATATTTATATTTAAACAACATAAACATTATACTAAATTCGTGTATATTGAGGTACTGCAAAACACTGCAAAGGATTAAACACATTACACTTGTACAGGTCATTTTTGAGAATACATGAAGTAAGAGCTAAGGGACATAACATACACTATACGCTGCAAGAGTTATGTCAGTTCTTATGTAGTATTTACCTATTAGTAACTTTTATGTTAGGTGATATAGATTAGTAACAATATTATATAAGTAATATTATTGGATTTCTCATATAATGTGGTTTCTTTTCAGTTTCATTTGCACGGTGATACATACACCATGGGTCCTACGGCTTTCCGATTGTTGAAGGCCAGCATAATCTTGACTGCTTTAATGAATTTTTCATCTTTTGTTTCTGCATCAGGTACTTATTTATCATTCTGTCTAATTGAAATACTCCCGCTGTAATAATGTATAATACGTGTACACACACGCGCGCGCGCTATATCAATCTGAATACATATGGGCCTTACTCAATCTGTTAAGAACTGAGTCATGAAACCAACATTGCCGTTATATCTGATCTAGGACGTAAAATGTCTTTTCCTGAAAGTCGTAGTATTATATGACAGTAATGGTCACCCTAGTGTTCATAAAACACTGTTTACTCAATTAGTGTGAAAACTTGATTAACATGCCTTGAATAACATGTAACATTTGAATAAAAGATCAGTTGTTAACAAACAGAAATGCTTTTGTATTTTGTACCGATATTATATTACTGTTTCAAATATAGCACTGCCTTTTCTGACAAGTTTAAAATTTATACCCTTCCTAAGCCAGATTTCGCTCCTTGCGACCTTCTTCAGTTACAGTGCTAGAAGCAGCGCCGTTTTTTGAAACGGTTGTCAAATAAGGTTATTTGTTGAGTGTGTGTAATGTGTGATGTGTTCTAAGAGTATAGATGTTTTCCACTGTAGCATACGGTGATAAGTAGACCGTCGTAACAGTGGGCCAGAAGTGCGGCAGAACCATTAACAGTGGAAACAGTGGACACTTCTACAAGACTAGTGTAATTTGTAATTAATCATAAACAATGGATGCCAGTCAGATGATGGAAGATTTCCAAGCGCTTCTACTACAAACAGAAAAACGACAAGACGAAAAAGTGGAAGCGAGACAGAAAACCCTCCTGCTCGAAGCAGAGGAACGACGACGACAGGAGGCGGAAGAAGCAGAAGAACGACAGGATGAGAAAGTGGAAGAGAGACAGAAAACTCTACTCCCGGAAACAGAAGAAAGACAAAAAGCACTGTTACTCGAGTCGGAAGGACGACAGGCAGAATTACGTAAGCAGGAAGCAGATAAAACCGACGATCTTTTTGAATCTATCCAAAAACAGTTGGCAAGGTGGCTTGAACGTCTGCAAGAGTACAACTTCAAGTTTCAACATCGGCGGGGGCGCCTGCACGGTAATGCAGATGGCTTATCACGAAGACCGTGACCGGGAGACTGCCGACATTGCCACAGAAAGGAAGAACAAAACGCGAGCAACATGTTCAAGCCATCACTGTAGATTTCCTGGAAGACGGCTGGACGACACAAGATTGTCGACAAGAACAGGTGACTGATGAAGACATTGGGCCGATCTTGACTTCAAAAGAGGAAGGTCGCCGCCCGGATTGGCAAGATATCTGCTATAGTACGGAAGTGCTGAAGGGCTACTGGGCACAATGGGAATCCCTTACCTTACAGAACGGGTTGCTGAAAAGGGCTTGGGAAAGTGCAGATGGACGAGGCGTAGTCATGCAGTTGATAGTTCCCCGAAGTAAAGTGCAGTCTGTTTTGAAGGAGATGCATGATGGGACGTCTGGAGGCCATCTTGGCGTTAACAAAACCCTTGAAAAAATACGGAAGCGATTCTATTGGCTTCATATTCGCCACGAACTAGAGGAATGGGTTCGGATATGCGAAATATGTGCTGCAAACAAGAGCCCACAAACCAGAAGCAGGGAAAAAATGAGACATCATAACGTTGGACTCCCTTTCGGGGGAATTGCCATAGTTACTGGCGATGGAAATCGATACATTATGGTATAGGTGATTACTTTACTAAGTGGGTGGAAGCCTACGCAATTCCAAATCAGGAGGTTACCACTGTTGAAAAGGAGTTAGTTCACAACTTCTGTTGCCGTTATGGAGCCAATATGGAAATCCATACGAATCAAGGGAGAAATTTCGAATCAGGAGTTTTCAAAGAATTATGCCGTCTACTCGGAATTCGAAAGACTAGGACAACGCCTCTGCATCCTCAGTCGGACGGGATGGTTGAGAGATTCAATAGGACACTTGAGCAGCATCTTTCGAAGGTTGTTGACTGGGGCCAACTTAGCCTATACCACTACTCCTCATAGCGTGTAGGTAATCAGTACACGACACAACCGGCAAAATTGGTGTTTGGGCGGGAGATGCATCTTCCTGAGGATTTAATGTCGGATCACCTGAGACTCAGTTCCAAGAGCCACAGAACTATTCCTCGCAATTAGAAAACCAACTGCGTGAAATTAATCGCTTGATAAGAGGACAACTGAAGGTTCCCAGTGATAAAATGGAAACTCGGTATCACATTCGCAGCAATAGTGTGGGTTTCCTAGAAGAAGATCAGGTTTGGTTGTATAACCCAAAGCGCCGTCATGGTCACTCACCTAAATTGCAGTCTAACTTGGAAGGACCTTACACTTTGAAAAAAAGAATCAACAAATGTTGTCTATCGGATTCAACTGGAAGGACAGCGAAAGTTCAAGGTCGTCCACCTAGATCGCCTGGCTAAGTATTACTTCAGAGACGGGTTGCCAGTTCGGGACGAACAGACTTAAGGAGGGGACAGTACTACGTAATGCGGGAAAGGTTTTACACCATTACAAAACATTCTATGTGTTTCTCGGATGTTCCAGTGGAATCCGGCTGTAATGTTGTGCGCATACGTGATCTCAATTTGCGTTAGCGAGACTTTACTAGACGTCGCCGGCCGCACTGTGTCAATGCCCCAATCATTTACGTTCTAGTGTAGCGCTGATGCGTAGTATGGATGTTTCTGGAATTTCAGCCGGGTATAAATATAAGCAATCAGCGGGGCTTAGTTGTTATTGTCGGGCGATTTACCCAGTGCAGTTCGAAGTATTGTGGCGAAGTGTTGTGTTTTATAATTGTACGGGACAATTGTAATACAAATGTGTTTTATATTGGTTTTACATTTTTATTGCGTGTGAACAATTTTTATTTGATTTGTTGTAAGAGACTGTCTTGTAGATTACAAACTGTTTAATTCTGATAATTAAAGCTATGATTAGTGACTCAATTGGTGTCTTGCATTTTGTTTTCCACTGTACCATACGACGATAAGTAGACCATCGTCGTTACAATATTTCTTAAACAAAAAATCGTAACTTTGACGGCTGAGGTCAATTACGTTCATATGTCCTTCCGGACTATGGGACAGTGGTTCTCTAGCTAAAACAACAGACGTTTCGACTACTGCCGCTGTCTTCATCGTCAGTATTCATCTGGTCCATATCCTACTTCTCCTGAGACTGAGGATACGACACTCCAAATTCTTGCATTTATATTAACGTCTGTGCTACTAGGGCTGCTGTTTGATTAGCCAGGAGCTTGAGACCTTCCATGGCTAGTTTGTTTCTCTGTTGGAGTTCATGTTCTAACCAGCCTCTAATTTGAGTTATTTGTAGTGTTAGCTATCAAGCCTTATTCAGCTTCAAGCTCTCTTTATTCCTCTGGAAGTTTTACTATACTTGTATATTTTTTAGTACAGTATGTACAATATACTTGTTTGTTGTATGCCATTGACTTGTATGTTGTATTTATCATTAGACAGATGTCGCTATTAGACAGAGAATGCTCCGAAAGCTCTGGCTTCTACCACTCCCCCAATAGACATGGTCATTTGTGTTCAGGAATATGCGTTCTACCGTTGTGCTTCGTCGTGCCAAAGTATACGTGTCCATACGAATGCGAGAAGCCATAAGCCAGTAGATACCTCGCAACCTATGCTCACCTCAGACGGTGGTCTTCACCCCCATACCTCCATGGCAAATTCTCAAACCTGCTCTTAACTATCCTCACACGTATATTATCCTTCCCTCAAAGATTTTCGGTTCACATTGTCTTTATTAAAGTTATTCCCACTAGATGAATTATTGTTTCATAAAGTCTCATTTTGTATTCCTGGTCTACTCATTTCTTATCAGTTTTCTATAGCTGAATTAACCCATCCTTCCACCTGGTGTTCTATACTTCATTTCAAAGCCTTCCACATTTCGATTACTAACCCTTGAGCCAGCCTCTTTCTTGAGTTGTCCTTATGTACCAATCTATTCAAGCAAAGCACATTTACGTAAAGATGAAATCCTTAGTCTGCCTACAGATTAGTCCTTACAGATCCTTATTCTCCCTACATAATAAGCCTTAGTCATCATGGCTTATTGCTGGGGATTCAAGTTTCCATCTAATGAATTTGCTCATCCTACAAAGGATTAATTTTTATAAGTTAAGTGTTCGGGTTGTAATTGTGAAGCTAGAGATTCTGTTCAACAAATATTACAGGGCCAGATTTCCTGTAAGATCTTGAGATGAATTTTGATAACTCTACTAAAACGAAGCTTATCTGTAAACCACTATCTTTATGTGCTTTTGATTATGTTTAAATTTTATTCAATTTCTGAACTCTTTGGCAAGAAATCTGTATTGCTAATAATGTTTTAGGTCCTACGATTATGTATCTTGATGTTCTTTAATATGAGGATATTACTGAAAATGTATATTATATACAATTTTTAAACAATTTTTAGTAGCCTAAGACCAAGTTAACCCCAGTCTGAATGCAAAAATTGTCACTCGTCCATAGCACAATTATAATAACCTTTATAGTTTTTCAAAAGATAGACATAGATGAAATAGAAAAAAATATATTGAGTAATGTTACAAGTAAAGCTGTTCAGAAACACATAAAAGCTGTAGTTTACATCTAGGCTTTGTTTTAGTGGTGTCCTTAAAACGCATCTCCTAACTTAGTTAAATGTTTTGTCTATATGCCAAAGATATATAAGAGACAATTCAGGCAAACACCATGCAAACACCAGTCAAAAGTGCCAAAAGTGGCTTATGGTCAAAACGTTTGACCACGCCTGGGTTAGTGAAATTCTAGTCCACCAGATCAGCATCGCCAAAACCAAAGTCTCTGTAAGATAGAGTGATACATTATACGAATAAAGCCAAGGTCAACAGAGAGGTGTAGTGTTAGGCAAACAAGGAAATTACGATCATTACATGTCACGTGTAATGTGAAGCTTAACTAGTTTTTTGTAGTCATTATGTTTTTACGTTCACAATACTTTTATTCGTCTTAATTTTCACATTTTTCAAATTCATACACTATATGCTTTTATCATATATTGCAAGGCCTTTAAAATATATAAATTTTCTGTCAAATATTAAGTCCAACACATGGTTAACATTTGGCGCCAGGTTTGCAAAATGCAGCACAACTCATAACATATGTGTAATATCCATTAAATTAGATTTTAATAAAGACTACATTAATTTTTTTAATAACTACATGAACTGTGTAATATTTTTGTAATAAAAACACGTAACATTTTTTGTAGTAATGTTACTGAATAATTTGTGAAATATACAAGATTTGTTAAATTATTAATGTTCTAATTCATAGCCTCTTTTACATTATTTTATATAATGTTTAGATTATTTAACAAAAATGTATCATATCCACATTTATGTATAGTACACATTTTCTATTTATGTATCCTTAACATTAGATATTTTATGTAATGTGTTACGATTATTGTTAGCTTTAAATTATAAAAACACAGTTCTGGAATTTTATTAATTTGATAATTCTAGTGTTTGCATTTACTAAATTAAAGTTTAATTGAACTGAAAACTTACCTTTTCAGCAAAATTAATCTTCTCCCCAGATAAGCTCATATCACAAGAAATTTTATGTCTACTATTGTGGAACTCTCGTGTTTATTTCACCTGGCATGTTCCACTACAACCACACAGTCTTATAGTACTTGGTTTCTTCACCTATACATTTTGTCTGTAATAGGTCTATCACACACACACACACACACACACACACACACACACACACACACACACACACACACACACACACACACACACACACACACACACACACACACACACACACACACACACACACACACACACACACACACACACACACACACAATACAATTTAAGTTAACTCTTCAATTCCAGATATCAAATCCTGGCTACCACTAGCAATGTTTGCACTTCTCGAACTACATGACACAAGTCTTCATTATCAGTGGCTCAACATTGCCTGTAGGATGTCCCTTGCCCACATTCACATCTCAATATGTTCCAAATGTCTGCAGTGGTTTCTCCAGTTTTGTCCAGAGAATTATTAGTCCCTCCATCATGTTCGTTTTGAAAGTTTTGTTGTGTCTTACAAGGTGTCACTCCATGCTAATTCTATCAGGTTGATTTCACAGTGGTATGGAGGGAACCTTCATACAGAAAATCCTTATCTCTTCAACCAGTTCGTCAACGTATGTCACAGAATATTGCCTCTTTACATCTCCTACTGAGTTTAATAATTAAATCTTCAACCTGTAATCTGAAAAATATATTCCTTTTGCCTGAACCCATTCCTTAATTTTTTCTTTTCTCTGAAATGTTGTTGGTACTTCTTCCTTTTTCTTACAATGATCTAGGGTGTTGTCCATAACAATTACAGAATGTTTGAGCAGATACGATAACAATGCTCTGAACCACTGTTCACATTTTGGTCATTTCATTATGGTAATATGTGGAATATTACATTTTTTGTGAGGAAGAGAAGTTTTGTGTAAGGAAAAGGTTTTCTTCACCACGTACATTTAATCGAACAAATCTAGATACTATCAAATTCACTTTCTTCAGTCACACACACTGTACAGCCAGCCTTGAACGCATCTTGAGGTCTTCTAATAATGGTATCCCTCCATATGTTCATCTGAGAGATTCCAACATTTACTCAAAACTGATCAAGTTAAACTATGTTTCCTTTTCCCTTTTTAAAATTCTTTATTTTTCAAAGGTAGGAATGCCACCATGATGTAGGCCTAAAATAATTTCTCTCAATCAGCATACTTCTTCCTCTTTTCTCATAGCGGAAACCAATTTATTTTAATGGAGAATTTAGTTCAATTAAAGGTTGGTAAATCATGATCTTTGTTTACAACCTTTGTAACTGTATCTACATTTGGTAGCATATTGTCTGTAAATAAACCTCATTTTTCTTGTTATTGCACTTCTAACGAAGTAATTTCAACATGTATTTAAATAACACCTTGTCATCTTTTTTTTTTCAAGATATCATGTGTTCTTCTGAAGATTCTTTGTTCTTAATGTTGCTAATTTTGTGGCAGCGGCAACTTTTTTAATAACATTATTTTCTGATTTGTTAGGATGCAGAATCCAAAAATAATAGTAAGAGTTGAGTACAAATTATCTTTGAAAACGCCTAACACTCTTTTTACTTGAACTGCCATGAGTTTTCAACAGTCAAATTTAAACCAAGCTGGCACAACGACACGAGCACCCTTGGAGAGGAAAATTCACAACTGTCAGTTTAACGGCAATGTTATAAAGCAGGAAGTTTATTGTATTGACTATAAATTTACAGTAAAGTTATTCAGCGTCAATGAAATATTCTTAATACAGTCGTCCAATTTTCCATCTGATATCGAGCACATAAAATAGTTGGTTAAAACACATTAAGGTTATAGGAAATTGACAAAAGTCATATGTGGTGTGGTGTATGTACTATTGTGTAATGTTTTTTTTTTCATATGTGTAGATAAGAATCAGTATGTAGGATGCTTTAAAATGGGCGAAGTCGGTAAAATAATTATTTTTGAAGAAATGGGGCCTAAACAATGCCGCCAGCAATGTTATAAGGCTGGATACTACTACGCTGGGCTAAAGTCTAAGTGAGTAACATGTGACACCTGATATTACAGCTTACACAGAGAAAAGTAACCAATTGTCCATGATAATAACCTTATTAGTAAATAATAAAGTAGGGGAAGGGCGGGCATAACGGCCAGGCTAAAGTTTTCTGAAGTTTTTAACTGACTTTCAAGCGATACAGAAACTTCAAAATCAGAATATACACATCAACCATCCTAGTACATGTAAGAATTTTTTTGTTGTGGTTGGAAAAAGGGAAAGTACCTAAATAATCAATTTTCCAAAAAGTACCTAAGTGGCCATTATGCCCACAGGGGTAGGGCATAATGGCCACATAGCTGAAAAGTGGTAAAGAAATTGAGAAAACGGGTTTTAAATTAGAAAAAATTTATTTTAAGGAAATGTTTATTTATTTAAAGTAAAAAAATATAATTTTAAACATTTTGAATACAAAATATGTTTTTTTTTCAAGAATACCTATTATAAATTTTTTTTTTTTTTTTTTTTTTTTTAAGGAAAGTCATTTTTAGTGAGTTTAGCTACAAGTTTCGCATAAATACCCATTGTCCTCTTCCCCGACACCAGCACACAATTCATGGGCCCACAAACCACATCCTTGGCACTTGATCCAACGCTCATTGGAAGTTGAAGCTGAAAATTTTTCACAACAATTAAACATTCTGAATCGTAGTCATCATCGATGTCTTCAAACAGTTTTCTTTTACCAGTGTTGACCCGGGGTTTCTTAGCTTTTTCTTCGGATTTTTATTAATAGTCTTAGCATTCTTTTTTCTTCAGCTATTTTCCGTTTCATAGCTTTTTCTTTTGCTTCCTTAGCAGCTTTCTCGGCTAACAGATCATTTTTATAAGGACTTCCTGACAACAACGCTGCATAACCTTTCTTCCGCGCATTGCTTTTACGTTTTGCTTCAGGTACACGAGGCACAGGGTAAACATCCTCAGGGCGGATGTAAAATGATGACCCCGGTTGTGGATCATAAGTTTTATCTAGGACGGAGGTATTACTGCTCGACGATCCAGCTTGCAATGAAGGAGCGGCAGTTCTGTCGGTGGGTGGTGGCTCTATAGCATTTACTACTGATGCCATGGCAGCTGGTGGAAGTGGTATTTCCGTTACTTCTGCTGCAGCAAAGTCTTCTTCTGAGAAAATGTGTTCATTGAGTGGTTCAATGCCACATTTGCTAAATCCATTCACTGGATTGAGTGGAACAGCAGCCTTCATGTAGGCTTCCTCAAAGAGACGACTCACCTGAGATTGCGTCACTGTTCGCCCGGCGTTGTTCCTTAAAAACCGTTCGATTGCTTGAACGTAAAAAGTGTTCAGGGGTCCCATGAAAGAAACGTCCAAGGGCTGCAGTGAGGTGGTATGCACACCACAGCTGTATGATTAGCCCTGGCCAGCCTAATGATCTCAATGTTTTTAGTATGAGTGCTATGCCCATCTAATATCAACAATACTGGATCATCTTCTGTGGGTTTAGCATGCATTAGAAAATGGATAAACCATTGTACAAAAACCTCTGTCTGCATCCATCCAGTAGGGTGGCTAGTAATTGCAATCCCAGGAGGAGCTCCATCCGTCAATTCAGCCTTCATCCGAACCCGGGGAAAGATAATGAAATGAGGGATGTAGATGCCACCAGCTGACATACACATTACCAAAGAAGACAAAACCCCTCTTTCGGCTGAGGTGAGAGACCCAACCTGTCGTCTACCCCTTAAAGATAGAACTTTTGAGCTTTCAGACTGGACTGTAGTGAGCCCAGTCTCGTCAACATTGAAAATTCGATAGGCTGGGTAAAATTGTGTTTGGCGTTTCCGGAAACCAGCGATCCACCCTTTTCCAGCCATCCTGGTATCTTTATTAAAATTATGAGGAAGGTTGTTCTTCTCAGCAAGTTCAAATGCTGAACTTTGCAGATCCTTAATAGTCATACCGAAAAATCTCGTCTCCAACATTAGTAGATGGTTGTAGATTTCCTGTCCTTGTTCCCTAGTAAATACGGACTTAAAACCTCCAAATTCCTTTTTGTTGCCTGTAGCACGCATATTTTGGTTCAACACTCTCCTCTTCAAAGTATTCCTAGGAACATTATATGTGGTTGCAGCGGTTAAGAAAGCCATGCCGTCCTTCACTGCCTCTATTGCTTTTTGCATGTTACCTGAATCCCACGATTGCCTTTCTCCCTTGCGCTTGTAATTGTAAACCATCGCTCCTAAAACAAAACAAAATTAAAATATAGTTAAAACAATCATAACAAATTATGAAATTTAAAACTATTCTAATAGAATCAATTTTTTTACATTTAATACAATATTAGGTAACATGAAGTGCTACAAATAATCGTTTATCACACATAATTATATTTAAAACTTGTATTAATTATAATTATAATATAATTGTATTAAAAACAAAGAGAAATAGTGCAGACGGGCATAATGGCCACAGCGGCGGGCATATTAGCCACCTACTGGCCGTTGTGCCCGTCCGGACGCCATTAACAAAAGCTTGTTGTCAGACGTCAACAAACAGCGATGAACCATTTCTTAATATTGAATTTTATAGCCAAGTTACCACTCTTTTAAAACAACTATGTTTCAAAAACCTAGCTTGTTTTACTAAGTTTGTAATCATTACATGAAGTGAGGACTTACCTAAGATCAGAGGGTATGAAAAACACAAAAATTGCAATAACTTGTGATCACGCACTTCTTTCTTCGTCTAGAGACTCAACATAACTAAGGGGACTGTGAGGTAAAATTCACGCGTTTACCGCAGGATAGCAGCACTGTACAGCCTTACAAATCCGCCTGGCCGTTATGCCCGCCCTTCCCCTACATTAAATCTCTGGCTGAACATGTTTTAAATTCATAAGAAGTTAGAAACTCGCTTATAGTATAACAAAATTAATTTTATTAACAACCTCTACCAATTCTTGCAGCCAGTGAGAGCGCAGCATTGTTCCTAATGAGTAACATGAATAAATGAGTACAATAAAAGTTTCGTTGTGACACGTGTTTAGGGGTAGGTGATGGAAGAAGCAACCCAAACTGGTTGAGATTAGGCTTATCAAGTAAACTGTTTAGAATGTTTATGCTATTTCAACAGAGTGTGTGTGACGCAAACAATTTAAAAAAAAACACTGAAATTTTACTGAACACTGTAGATCTGATAATACTTTTATATTCCAAAAATATTAATTATTACACAAGTCTAAAACAATATTTTACAAAAGCATTACTTATTTAAAATTTTTATAATTAAGGATTTGTATTTTTATAGAATGCTACAAGTGTCTAAATTATTAAAAATATTACTATTAAACAGACCAAATAAAATGCACCTCATTTGTTATAAGAAATGATTCACTTTTAGATTTAGAACTGTTAACAGTGTGAGTTTCTGCTGTACCTGAAATTTTCCTGCTTCACATTTCTATCCACTTACTACATTCACACCCCACTTGTGTCACTTCCCAATAATTCATGTTCACATCAGAAACTTTTATTGTGTTCAGTTTTTTGTGTAACTCTTTCCAGTTGTCATCACAGGGTAATATAATTATGTTCCCTGTACATAATTAATTAATCCATTCATTAATTTTATGTGTCTGGCAGGTAAGTTATGCTATCTTTAACATTATTAATAATTATTTTCATTAAAATTAATAATATAATTAATAATATACTAAAAAAACTTGTTGCTGAAACATAAAATGAAACTTTTTAAACATTTTAGTGACAATTCATGTAACTTCACTCGTGAATTTTCATGTTTGTCTTTTGAAGAATAACAAACATGCATTAAGCATATTTCAATGTCTATTTTCCCCACCTTCCAATGAGGATGTCTAGTCATAGAACATAAAAAATGCTTGCCATTAACAAAAAAAAACATAGGTTACATCGATAGCAACATTTTTTTTGTTATAATATGTTTTGTGTTTTCAATTTAATTGACATAACATGTACAACTAATTTATAGAGTAAATTTTGTGTTACATTTAATATGTAAACTTTTTATTGTATAAAGTAAATATTATGGAATAAAGCTAAGTTATAACGATGTTATACAATTCTTGATTACAATGAAATACCTCTATCAGAGATATACATTACAAAAGGCATACACATACATAACAATAAGAAACCACCAAGTTGTAATAATGGACTACGTTGCAATCGTTGCAAGAAAACAGGCAAGGCAATGTGGTTGACTTGTGCTCTTTAAGCTAATAATGGAGGGAATAATGACAGCCCTGAAAGGGATTTATAGTATAAAACAGATAACACCAACTTCGTGTGCTACTCAGGTTTGTTTCTCATAGTTGGTGATAAGGAATATCTGCAGTAGTTTTAAACAGTGCATGTTAACAATATAATATGGTAAAATTTTCAACTGCAACTAAATATTATTATTACTAATGTTCCACTAAATGTTTTGAAAGCCTATGATCAATCCATTATTGGTAAGATAGTTGTAGACCACTTTTGAATTCAATTTTTTTCACGCAATAATTTCTGTCTTGAGGTTTCTAATTTGGTTTTCACTTTTGTCTGTTTTTTATACCCTTTAACACCTTTGTGTTTCCTTGTCAACTTCGTTATTGGAATCATTATGTATAATTTTTTTTCTACCTTTGAAGATAATCACATTTCAAATAATTTTGATTCCCATGCATGTCTTTGCATAATGAGAACCAAATGGATTACATGAAATTTTTATTGCTGCTCTTCAAAGGTAATGGATTCCTCAAAAAATTCAAGTGTACTTACAAAAACGCTTCTGAGAATTATTTAACACTTGTAATCAATGTCTCAGAAATCAACAGAAAAGTCTCTAGCTCATCTACGTTAACTTACCTGCAACAACAAAATCTGTGTCTTATTGTCATATAACTACCGGTAAACACAATCATGTTATATTTATCATCTACAAATGTAACTCAGAAATTGTTTCATAGTTCGAGGCTCAGAATCACGATGCCAAGCATTTCCAGTGCTTTCTGTTGCAACTTTTTCATATATAGAAAAACTGTCCCTTTCTTCTCAGTGTAGCATATCTGAGAATACGAATTTTTACTGTGACAGAGTAGGCTTTTGCAAACATTTATGAACTTTTTAAGTCTGCAATATATTGTTTGAAAAATGAGTGATATAGACTGCTTTAAAAATGTCTATGCTTTTTTTCAAACTCCAAGCTGCTAACCTGGTGTCAGCAGAAAGTCCATTAAACTCCTTTTGTTGTTCATTATTGATTATAAAGCTATATCAACAGATTTATAATTTAGTTTACAGCCATTCAGTGTTGGCACAAGCTGTAGTAGTTTTGTTACACATTTCCTCTGCTCAGCTAAACTAGAAAAATCATGTTCCACTGTCAGCTTCCAACATAACTTTACAAGTTATTAGTTAATCCCATATCATGTACAGTCATAATTAATGGACAAAATAGTAGTAGTAATTGATTAATAAAATTTTGTTAAATTTATTAAGCATAGAAGGAGGTAAATGAAACCATAGGTGTAGACATTATCATAAATAATAGAAATGAATTATAAATAGTAGTAGTAAGTGTAAGTTCTTGTAAGAAATTGTCATGTATATAAAAAGGGAAAATGTGTAGAATAAGATTGGATAGAGCGGTAAAACAGTAAGAGGGAGACAGGGGCGAGGCCAAAGGCGCCGACACACTGGCGACGGCCAAAATAAAAATACAATGTACATCCGCACCCTGCATGTCATAAACACATAAAATGCTTTGTATTTTCAAAACGGCAAAAAACGCACAAGTCCCGTTAAAAAGGAGAGGCAGTGACCTCCAAAAGACAATAGCCAACACCCCAATGTAAGGTGCGAATTGTAGAAAGTATCCTTTTTGTAACAAGTTAACTGCCACGCGGTGAAGAAATGCGCCAGCGGCCATCCACCCAATCGAAAAAAGCGTCAGTACAGCGCGCGGAGAAATAGCGCTGTATGACTGGTTACATTCAAATGTACCGGGCCAAAAATTCAAACTAGAACCAACGGAAATTGAGTCAACTACGACAGAAGAGAGGGTATCTACGAGAAACCTGTAAATAGAGAATAGTTGAAGAGAAAAGGAGTCTGGACTCGCAAGTTAAATTTTGTCATAGACAACGGAGAATCTATGTCGCTCCGCAGAATAACTTAATTATTAAATCAATTTAACTAGAACGGCAACATTAACGCCAAACGTGTAAATAGTGTATAGAGCGTTATAATGGAGTATAAGTAAAGAACTATATAAACTATCACGAAAGCCGTGTGAGTATCATTATATATCTGTGCGCGAGCTATATGCGAAGAAGTATTATTTATTTATGTGCGCGGAAGTAAGAGTCAAGGAGTATATATCTATATCTGTGCGCGACGCTAGTTAATAACCGCGAACGTGCGTGTACCAAAAGCAGAGCAAAGTGTCAATAAGTGCAGTGTATAGTGTGGACAAACCGATCATTCAGGAGGAATTCTACTAACAAGTAACAGTATATCATAACGACACAATTCATAAGTCAATTAATCTCAACATATAGTAGTTGAATGTCTACCAAACTCATACTCATCTCATTCTAAAAGACCCCACGTTTCGTTCAGATAATAAACAATGTATTTTATGTGATATGACATGACAGGAGGGATACCAAGTTAGACATCTAAATGTATAAAGTAGCAATTTAAGTTTGTAGAATGATAACGTAACGAAATTAAATAAGATATCGCTGAAGTACAAAATAGTCAAGAGAGTAAAGGTGTTGATGTTATGAAATGCAATAATTTAATCATACCGAATTATTGAGAAGTACAATAATACTTGGAATCGATTAAGTAAATTAATATCTTACAAATGTTAGTAAATGAAATAATTTAATAATGATGAAATATTATGACGTGTATTAAAATACGGAATCGATGAAAAATATTTATGTCTTATAATTAATGGTAATCTTGATAATCAGTGTATTGTGAAATTCAATTTACATGTCTGTAGAATAATTGATTCAATATATGAACATTATTAGCATCTGAACGATAGAGTCATTATTTAATGAACCCTGAGACACTCATCTTTGGCGCCCAACATTAATTACAAGCAGTAAGCATTGTATAATTTATATTTATCGCAAAAAGAAATAAATAGTGCCTTCAATTTTCTTTATAAGATGTTGTAGCAGATAAATTAGTTGAAAAAGCAAATAAAAACAAAGAACTTCGAAACATGTGCAGTTACTACATTTGGAAGTTTCTACAGCAACTAGATGTAATGAATGTGATAAATACTGTATAAATTGTGTAAGCAAATTTTCTCACTTATCCTTGCTTGTAAGCTGTTGTACTTGCAACTGTTATACATGCTGGTTTACTCAAATTGTCATAAGCTTGCCCTGTGCAGTTCAAAAAATTAACCCCTTTCTCACTTAGTGTAGCAATCAACTCATTAACAGGCTTTCTGCCTGAACCACCATAAACTCAAAAAGTCACACACTAAGTTCCTTATAACTTGCATACAGAATGTTAGAAGTGAATTGAGCTCTGTGTACCACATGTCATGTGGAGTCTACAACTATCAAAAAATAATACTTAGCTTCCTTAACTTCTTTGACAATCTTACCAAGAACTATATTCCCAGATATGTCTATTACATGTAATTGATGATAAATGTAAAACAGCATTGGTAATCAACACCACCACTTTCCTGTTGACAATACTAAAAAAATGGTCACATTTACTTATTTCTTCAAGTAAAATTAGGTAATTCCCATTATCTGAGCTACCAAATTTCTTCTGACATTCTCTTTGAGGTAATCCCCTTCCAGAGAGAAACCTGATGAGCGAAACAATATTCTTCAAAACCTTTTTATAACGGAAATATGAGCCCCCTCCCTCCACAATGAGTCTCCTACTGGCTATCCTGTCCGCCAATAGAGTAATATGGCACTATGAATGGCAATCAGAATAAGCTTATGACCCAATAAGAAAGAATAAAGTTGATAAATTAAAAACCCATAATGTTATCAGGATGCACGAATTATATTATCTGTAACAATAACTTTCTGGGATTGGAAGTGAAATCAATAATATATAAAATTACAGTTAGAACAATGATGGCATACAAATCAGAAGCAACACTTAGACACCAACAAGTTTAATAAACTTTCCATACACTTGACGTAGTCATAGTCCTAGTAAGTACTTCTGTAAAAACAAAATATGAATGTGCCTAAACACACACACACACACACACACACACACACACACACACACACACACACACACACACACACACACACACACACACACACATGGGTGCACATATGTGTATTGTTATGTTATTATATTACCCAATATTATACAAAAATGCAATATAAAACTGTATCATTTTTATAGTGGTGTTTGTGAATGTTATGAAGGGGAACCATTATCTGAAGACCGACTTCCACGAAATAAATGCAAAGAAGTATGCGACAATGGAAATGAGTGCGGTATATTCCACACAGGCCCCAAAAATGAAGGTAATGAAGTGACAAAATAATTGTTATACAGGGTGTCCCGGGAGGAGAGGGAAATAATTTGAGAAATAGTTCTATAGTGTAAAAGAAGAAAAAAAGTTCATATAAACATATGTCCGGAAACGCTTTGTAAGGGAGTTAACAACACGTTTTTTAGGTTAGAAGTACAATAACTTTGTTAAATGACTAATAAATGCATAAAAGTTTAAAACAAAACTTGTAAAGAATTTAATTCTGAGAAAAATGGTGTAAATAAAGTTAATAAAAATCAACAAAAAATTCCAATTGTTTCCAATTTTCCAAAATTTGTTTTTAGGCAAAGATTTTTCTGTTTTACGTCGGATATCATGAAACTTATGGGAGATACAATTCTGCGACCTGTTTTATTCGATTTTTCAGGTCAAAAACCATAAGAAACAACAGAATTCGCCCCTTCCCAGAATTTCAGAAAGTCTTCATTTACCCGGGGGAACCGAAACCCGGGCGAAAGTTTTCGCTAGCCGTAACTCGCTTACAAAGCGTTTCCGGACATATGTTTATATGAACTTTTTTCTTCTTTTACACTATAGAACCATTTCTCATATTATTTCCCTGTCCTCCCGGGACACTCTGTATATAACTCTACATTTTTCTACTCATAAATTATGTAGCGTATGTTTTCTTATCCTTTGGCTGAAAAATTTGTGTGAAGGTGTAAAAATTAATTTGTGAGTATCTCACTCTCAGTTACCACTGTGTCACTACAACATTTGTAATAAAAATTTCACTACTAGTTGTAAAGTTCACACCAATCTGATCTATTTTTAAAGTAAACACTATTGCAATTACAACACATTACAGTTCTTAATTACAAAACTCAGTAAACAGTACAAAAAATCGTTACTATTTTGCAAAAAAGATAAAATTAATAAAAGTAAGATATGACTTTAAAAAGGCAGGTGTGAAACTAAAAACTAAACAAGACTTTTACAAAACAAAAACTTTGTATATACATGTTTCAGGAAACCTATTAATCCCCATCCTCAAACTTCCTGATTTCATATTTTATGGAGTATTTTTGCTTTGTTTGATTGTTGTTATGGTTTCATGTTGGTTTTTGGTATTTTACATTGGTGTTATTGTGTGTGATTGTGGTGTATGTATTAGCTTTTTAAGTATTTTCGATGTCGAGTGCTTTGAAAGTTGTGTCATTTTTTGTACTGATTTGTATTTGTTCAGGTATTAGTTTGTTTTGTATATTTGAAAAACATGTTTGAATAGGTGTATCCAAGTTACCTATTGACAAAATATATATAATATGTACCGTATTTCTTTTATGTTGCGTTCGATCGAAACATATGTTTCGAAACGTGTAATTCAATTTAACGCAACACAAGGTCACACGTCGGAAGAAATACGGTAAATATTTTATATATATATATATATATATAATAACGTTAAGTATTTGTGAAGCCCCATGTTCTTGGTAGCCATTTATTTTATAATGTTAACGCCGTTTATTAGCAACATTACTTATGCTATAAAATTATGACAGATGTAATCGTAATAATAATAACACAACATGAAATTGTTTAGAACCATTTAAAAATTTATTAATTAAAAATTTTCAATTCTTTTGCGATTTAAACTATCATTATTATTCGCATGAGTGTAGCCGTAGTACACATCTTGTTACTAACATATAAGCAGTACCTCGTATTACACATAGAACATAATATACACACTTATATTACAATAAACATTTGTTATTATATTATAATATTCCTCTCGAGTTGCTCATTTCTTTGATAACTATTAGATTATCACATCTCTTTTTAATAATCTATTTTCTTTTTATTATTGCATATGCATTTCTTTTGTTTTGTTTTTTTAAATTTACTATTTACTTTCAGATTAATTCAAATATCATTGATTAAATTATTTACTCAAAATTATACTCTCATATGTTTAAACATTACTCTAAATTACTATACAAATAAACATTTACATTTTCAAAAATTATTAATTCCATTTTGCAATTATATTGTCTTTCTTTTTACATAGTTAATTGTCTTTGCTTGAGTCTTTTTGTTTTTACAAATACATGGTGTTGTTTCACCTTATTTGTAGCGGTAATACTCAGCGTATTCTCTTCGGTCCTAGGTCCTCGATCCTGGATGCTCCTCTGTAGTCGTGCAGTCCTCGAGTCCTTGATCCTCGTCCTTCAGATCCTCTCTATAGTCCGTTGCCTCGTTCCATACGCTGGACTCTATTCCATGCATTTGGCTGCTCCCTCATCTTCCGTCATAGCTTCTGGCTGCAGGTGCTCTCACGAAAGTGATGAGTAGTCGTGTAGAGCCTCCGGCTGCCACTGTGGTTGATAGAAAAAGAGTTGTTGTCGTTGGGCAGAGCCTCCGGCTGCCACGGTATTTGTACGAGAAAGAGAAATAAGTTAGTGTGTCTCGAGTATTTATACCCTAGGGCGCAAAAATCATGTTTCGACAATCCGCTGCAGGTATCAGTCTGTCGTTGGCGTCCCTTTCTAAACACGATTATTTTAACATTTATTTTTACATTAGACAAAATAGTACAGTACATTTTAACAACACAATATTTATTTACATTATGCCCATAATAATGAATAAACTCTTATTCAATTTATCCTTATGTGTGGTGGGCTGAACAAAATTATTCCCCTCCCATACATGTTGACTTGGTGTGTAGCTCCGCAGTATCTACTTTAATGCGTGTTCTCCTTTACCTGTCACAGTGACCTAGTTATTCATTCGTAGAACTTCCTTAAAGAACTGGCATGGTACTTGCCCAATTCTTTCTGTCTTGTGTCATCATATACTATGAAAGTTTGTTTGCCAATTTGTCTTAGCAAAGTGTGAGGACCATCATACAATCTGAAGAATTTTTAGCAGTATTGTCAATACGTTTTCCAACTGGATTTGTTTTTAATAATACTTTCTCTCCCACATTAAATTTTTGCAACCTGTGAGTTCTGTTGAATCGTTCTATTCTCTTATTACCTTTTTCCATTATTCTTCTTTTAGCACGTTCAATCTTAATACTTAAAGGTATCGGTAAGTTCTGACTAGCAGGTTTGTGAACATACCTCTTCCAAAATCTGTCGGGTTGACGATCTTGTTCAATCTCTGTCGGTGTGTAGCTCGTTGCTTCGCTATAATTATCATTAATGGCTTTCTCAAAGAACTGTAAATACTCTGCCCATTTATTGTGTTGGTTATGGCAGTAAATGCGTAGGTACTTACCCAATTCTTTATTCACTCTCTCGGCTAAATTTCCCTGTGGATGTCTGATGGATGTGAGTATGGGTTGGATTCCATTTTCTCTTAATATTCTATTCCATACTTCACTTTGAAATTGCACTCCTTGATCACTAAGAATCTTCTTCATCTTAACATGTATTAGAATATATTTTTGTAACAGAATTTTTAGGACAGCTTTCCTTGTGGGTCGCATAATAGGATACAGATGAACTGCCTTAGAAAACACGTCTATACGGATTAGTATGTGTTTAACCCCCCGACTTGATCATGATAATGGCCCTAAGAAGTCCACTGCAACTAACTCCCCTTTCGTCTCCTTCTGTATACTTTGCATTTCCACATATGTGTGAAGATTAGGTTGCTTAGCAGTCTGGTAATAGTAACATTTCTTCAATTCATTTTTGATTTTTCTAAACATGTTGTTGATCGTAAAATCTTCTCTAAGGGATAATTAACATTTTAATGCCAAGGCATGAGCTAAGGTCTCATGAGTTGGTGTTATCAGTTTAAATAACATCTCGTTCGTCAACACAACTTTCCAATCATGTCTCATTAATTTGAAAAGAATGTTGTTATGTAGCTTATATTTAGCTGGTAGGTGAGATTGACGTTTTAAATTTCGTAAGGTAATATCTTGAACCTGTTCTTCTGCTAGATTTTTAGTAGCATTCTTCTTACTTCATTCCTGGCTTCAAATCGTTTGGTAACAGACGGTACTTCGTTATCTTCCTTATTGTAGATCTCCTCACATTCTTCTGTAACATAACGACTTACAATATCTGCAACGCTATTATCTTTCCCTTTGCAGTACTTGATAGCGAATCAGTACTCACCAATGGCTAAAATCCATCTCAGTAAACGAGAGTTCGTTACTTTACATTTAAGTAGAAATGACAATGCTTGATGGTCAGTATGTATTTCAAAATGAGTACCATAAGTGTAATATCGAAATTGTTTAAGAGCGTAGACAATTGCAAGTATCTCCTTCTCTGATGTTGAGTAGTGCCGCTCTGCTCCTTTGAAAACTCTGCTCGCTTAGGCGATGACCCTTAGTTTTCCTTCGGAATCCTTCTGGTATATTACACTTCACACGGCGTAATCACTAGCATCAGAATAAATCACAAATTTTCTTTACGTTGAGGATGATGTAGAATGATGTTTCTACGAATAACGTCTTCACTTGGTCGAAGGCTTCTTGATGCTTCTTCTCCCATTTCCATTTTTGTTCATTCTTTGTCAACTCTAACAAAGGTTGATTCCTTTCGGCATATAATGGTGTAAACGTCCTGTAATATCCAGTTAAACCCAAAAATGCATGTAAACCTTTAAGATTCCTGGGTATAGGAAAATTGGTTATACTGGTTATCTTAGTAGGATCTGGTTGTATACCTGAGGATGAGATGATGTGTCCTAGGAATTGGATGGAAGTTTTTATGAATTCACATTTGTCTAGGTTTAGCGACATGTTTGCTTGCCTAAACTTATGGAATATTGTAAGTAGATTTTTTGACGTGTTCATTGAATGTCTTAGATATCACTAGAATATCATCTACGAAGATCATCATATAAGGTTCCACTTCTGGGCCTAATGTTCTTTCCAAACACTTCACAATAACTGCCAAACTCGTGCTTAATCCAAATGGTATTACCTAATGTTGGTAACACTTGTTCTTGTACAGGAATGCAGTAAATTTTCTATCCTCTTCTCGGATTGGAATCTGCCAAAAACTTGAACGTAGATCTAGTTTAGTCAAGTAGCGTTCTCCTTCACACTTTGTAAACTACTCGTCCGCATTAGGCGCACACTGTGCGCCGCACAGTCGAACTCTTTTATTATAATACTATTCAGCTCCCGCATGTGCAGGCATAGAAGAAAATCCCCGCTTTCCTTCTTTACTACTACAAGAGGATTTAAGAAGTTGCTGTTGGACCGTTCTATCACGTTATTATATAGCATGCGACGTATTTCCGTTTCTACTTCTTCCTCGTAGCGCATTGGAGTAGGGTATGTCCTCCTGACGAATTTGGTTGGGTCTGTTACAGTTAGGCCTATAGTATATTTGTAAACTGTTGTCTGCGTCGGTGTTTCATTGAATACACCTTCATATTCACTTATTAATTCTTGAAGCCGCTTTTCTTCCTGTTTAAAAATCTTGTCGGTTGTATGACTTGTACATCGAGTTGGTACATATTGAACCTTGGGTTTAGTTAAGACAATAGGTGTCTCACTTACCTTATACTGTCCCTCTTATTCATTCATACTTATGCTATGTTGAACACCCATCTAATTACATGTTATCTTATTATTAATGATATCAATCTTAGCATCTAGCACATTCAATAAATCAATTCCTATAATACCATCATATATCAACTTATTCATAATAATCATTGGACATTCTATTTCTAAATTTTCATGTGTCATTGTTACGAAGGCTTGTTTTTTAACTTTTCTCGCTTATTAGTAGCGGTTGTAATGTTCATATTATTCACAGGTAATATCGCTGTATTTTTAAAATAATTGTTATTTCGTTGCACCCAGGCAGCGTTTAAAACTGACAGTTGACTAGCTGCGTCCAACAACATTTTAATTTGACAATTGTTGATACGAACATTAACAGAAGGGCAATTTGTGTGTGTATGTTCCGCTTGGTTTACACCCTCGTCTGTACTAAGCAATTCGTCTCGTAAGTCGACAGGATATAAATTACTTATTGTGTAGCGCTGCATACGCTTCTGCAGTCATTGTTTAGAAGTCGATGGTGTACTTGCCGCTTCCGTTCTGCATTCTCTCTTTGAGCTATTGTTCATTTTTACCGCGTTAACTGCTCGCTCATAAGGTTTCGGAAATCTTTTCTTTGAATTTGGCCAGATGTAGCCTCCTTTCTCACCCCTACTCTCTCTCGCTCTCTCTCTCTCTCTCTCTCTCTCTCTCTCTCTCTCTGATCGCTGCTTCTCTCCTTCTCTACACGACCGCATTCCACGCGTTGAGTCATTGGCTTGTGCGCTATGTTCACAGCTGATCTATTTTGCGTGTGTTGCGTTGGTGGCTTATAATTATCACGGCTGTGATTATGGTTATAATTGTGATTACCGTGCGGTTGATAATTGTGTTGTGTATTCTCACTGCGAGTGATGTTCTCAGATTGTGTTAATAGTATTAAAAATTCCTCAATTGTTTTAATAGCTTGTGTGTAAGCAGCGAGTTGGATATTTTTCTGAAAATGGTAAGACAGTTTAGATATAAATTCATATTCTGAAAATTTAGGTTTAAGATGTTTTATTCTTTCAATTTGTGCTATTGTATACTGTTCAATACTCTGACGACCATGAATATTAAATTTACCATATTCTAGCTGATCACGTTCCTGACGTTGCGTATGGATATTCCAATACCTATTTTCAAATGAGTCATGGAATTGTTGATAATTTGTGACATTAACACATATTATAGTATACCACTGTGCTGGTGAATCTTTGAAATGTCGAGTAACAAATTTTATGTTTTCATTATCATCAATAGTACTCCCAATTTTGTCCATTTCTTTTTCACAATTGGTCAAAAATTCCATGCTGTTTTCCCATTTATTTCCTGCAAATGTTAGTTTAACTCTTTCTTCTACCGGTGCTGGATACATCGTCATCTGCGCTGGACGTCTACGTAGCTCATCTCGAAGTTGGTCCATTTCAATCTTCACCTCTTCCTTCATATTGGACATCTCTCCAGAATAATCTTTCATAGTCTTGGATGTTTCTTCTAGCTTATTCTCTATTACCATTGTACGTGTTTCTATCTCACTCGTTTTACTAGTGGTCGCTTGAAGCAGATCATGAACATCCTGTATTTTACTGTCCTGTTCATGCTTTATTGTATTTAGTTTCTCATTTACGCTTTCATTTATTTGTTTATGAATGTCTCTTAAATCTTTCTTCCATTCTACGCGTAACTCTTTATGCTTGTTCTCTAACCTAACAGATTGTTCATCCAGGGCTTGTTTCACTTTATTTTCTAGTGCATCTATGCACGTATTCGTGTCTATAATTTTATCTGCAACTGTGTCGTACTATCTATTATATATTGTTTTAACTCTTGTCTTAGTTGTACATTATCTTGTTTTAATTCACTTAGTTATCATTTAAATTTTCTGCAAGTTTTAAATTATCCTGTTTTAATTCTTGTTTTAATTTTTCTGTTTGTTTTATATTCTCTTGTTTCAATTCTTCTGTAATTTTTCTGTTTGTTTTATATTCTCTTGTTTTAATTCCTCTGCTTGTTTTATATTTCATTTGTCCATCATGGCTCGCATCATATTTTGAAGTGCCTCCAGACTTAAACTACCTGGTTCTGCCATGTTGAATTATTTTTATTTTTATTATGTTTTTAAAATAATTATTATTAGTGATCCCGGTTATACTATTCTTTATCTATTAGGTTTTTGTTTATTATTACTGTTATTATTATTAATGTTACTATTATGATTACACTTTTCATTTACAATAATTACCTGTTGAGCGCCGTTGTGCTATCAAACACACAACAATGAAATGACATTCAAATAATACTTAATATAATATTAGTTATTACATACAATATATTTTTTCATTTAACACACATTTCTAGAGCATACATTAAACTTTAAAATTTTTAAAATAGTTAAATGGTATGGTCGCGCACCACGTTCTTGGGCGACATTTCTTTTATAACGTTAAGTATTTGTGAAGCCCCATGTTCTTGGGAGCCATTTATTTTATAATGTTAACGCCGTTTATTAGCAACATTATTCGCTGAACTCTATTCCATGTATTTGGCTGCTCCCTCATCTTCCGTCATAGCCTCTGGCTGCAGGTGCTCTCACGAATGTGATGAGTAGTCGTGTAGAGCCTCCGGCTGTCGCTGTGGTTGATAGAAAAAGAGTTGTTGTCGTTGGGCAGAGCCTCCGGCTGCCACGGTAGTTGTACGAGAAAGAGAAATAAGTTAGTGTGTTTTGAGTATTTATACCCTAGGGCGCAAAAATCATGTTTCGACAATCCGCTGCAGGTATCAGTCTGTCGTTGGCGTCCCTTTCTAAACACGATTATTTTAACATTTATTTTTACATTAGACAAAATAGTACAGTACATTTTAACAACACAACATTTATTTACATTATGCCCATAATAATGAATAAACTCTTATTCAATTTATCCTTATGTGTGGTGGGCTGAACAAAATTATTCCCCTCCCATACATGTTGACTTGGTGTGTGGCTCCGCAGTATCTACTTTAATGCGTGTTCTCCTTTACCTGTCACAGTGACCTAGTTATTCATTCGTAGAACTTCTTTAAAGAACTGGCATGGTACTTGCCCAATTCTTTCTGTCTTGTGTCATCATATACTATGAAAGTTTGTTTGCCAATTTGTCTTAGCAAAGTGTGAGGACCATCATACAATCTGAAGAATTTTTAAGCAGTATTGTCAATATGTTTTCCAACTGGATTTGTTTTTAATAATACTTTCTCTCCCACATTAAATTTCTGCAACCTGTGAGTTCTGTTGAATCGTTCTATTCTCTTATTACCTTTTTCCATTATTCTTCTTTTAGCACGTTCAATCTTAATACTTAAAGGTATCGGTAAGTTCTTACTAGCAGGTTTGTGAACATACCTCTTCCAAAATCTGTCGGGTTGACGATCTTGTTCAATCTCTGTCGGTGTGTAGCTCGTTGCTTCGCTATAATTATCATTAATGGCTTTCTCAAAGAACTGTAAATACTCTGCCCATTTATTGTGTTGGTTATGGCAGTAAATGCGTAGGTACTTACCCAATTCTTTATTCACTCTCTCGGCTAAATTTCCCTGTGGATGTCTGATGGATGTGAGTATGGGTTGGATTCCATTTTCTCTTAATATTCTATTCCATACTTCACTTTGAAATTGCACTCCTTGATCACTAAGAATCCTCTTCATCTTAACATGTATTAGAATATATTTTTGTAACAGAATTTTTAGGACAGCTTTCCTTGTGGGTCGCATAATAGGATACAGATGAACTGCCTTAGAAAACACGTCTATACGGATTAGTATGTGTTTAACCCCCCGACTTGATCATGATAATGGCCCTAAGAAGTCCACTGCAACTAACTCCCCTTTCGTCTCCTTCTGTATACTTTGCATTTCCACATATGTGTGAAGATTAGGTTGCTTAGCAGTCTGGTAATAGTAACATTTCTTCAATTCATTTTTGATTTTTCTAAACATGTTGTTGATCGTAAAATCTTCTCTAAGGGATAATTAACATTTTAATGCCAAGGCATGAGCTAAGGTCTCATGAGTTGGTGTTATCAGTTTAAATAACATCTCGTTCGTCAACACAACTTTCCAATCATGTCTCATTAATTTGAAAAGAATGTTGTTATGTAGCTTATATTTAGCTGGTAGGTGAGATTGACGTTTTAAATTTCGTAAGGTAATGTCTTGATCCTGTTCTTCTGCTAGATGTTTAGTAGCATTCTTCTTACTTCATTCCTGGCTTCAAATCGTTTGGTAACAGACGGTACTTCGTTATCTTCCTTATTGTAGATCTCCTCACATTCTTCTGTAACATAACGTCTTACAATATCTGCAACGCTATTATCTTTCCCTTTGCAGTACTTGATAGCGAATCAGTACTCACCAATGGCTAAAATCCATCTCAGTAAACGAGAGTTCGTTACTTTACATTTAAGTAGAAATGACAATGCTTGATGGTCAGTATGTATTTCAAAATGAGTACCATAAGTGTAATATCGAAATTGTTTAAGAGCGTAGACAATTGCAAGTATCTCCTTCTCAGTATCAGTCTGTCGTTGGCGTCTGTTTTTGAACACGAT
This sequence comes from Magicicada septendecula, assembly GCA_034769895.1. Classification (NCBI taxonomy): domain Eukaryota; kingdom Metazoa; phylum Arthropoda; class Insecta; order Hemiptera; family Cicadidae; genus Magicicada; species Magicicada septendecula. The sequence goes on from CM068376.1 coordinate 331,943,525, forward strand.
TATTTTCACAATTATTTCGCTTGTCTTCGCAACATGCGAAGTCTTTTGTAAATCACCCGATATTCATCTTGTCGGTAATTTTTATCTGTTCACTGTGTATAAACCGTTTTTCCCTATCTTAATTAATATAAGTTTTATTTATATTTATTTTCACTATATTCGCACTTTTTATTATTTTCGCACTAATTTTTGTACACACATGCGTATTTATTTTATACACACTGTGACGTATTTGGTTGTGTGTTATTATGCACACACTCTTTACAATTTAAATAATTCATATAATTAATAGCGTTCATTTACGGGTGAAGCTTTACAGGAATCAACTAGTCTCACACACACACACACGTAAAATACATGTGTACACACAGTCACAGCTGCGAGGCGTGATTAACCTGTCCAAGCATGAAATTTGTTTGTTCCCTTTACAGTTCAGATTGAAAGCTGAATTATTATTACTAACAATATGAATTATTTATTTAAATATATTAATTATCTTAATTAATTTTGCAATGCACAGTACCCTATACATTTGTACTGTTGCATTAATATATTGTATATTTGTAAATTTTCGAATTTGTTCATTATGGTGCCTTTATTTGGTATGTGTTTTATTAGTGTCATGTTTGTTATGTCTGGAAATTCATGTCCTGTGTTTATTGCATGTGTGGCCAAATTAGATTTATATATTTCTGGTTTTTTATAGGAGTTTAGATGTTCAAAATAACATTTTTAGTTGTTTTTTATTTGTCCTATGTAACATATAATTGCAATCTTGGCATGCAACAAGAAACAACTAAAGAAACGTTATTTTGGACATCTAAACACCTACAAAAAACCCAGAAATATATAAATCTAATTTGGCCACATGTGCAATAAACACAGGACATGCATTCCCAGACATAACCAACATGACTCTAATAAAACACATACCAAACAAATGCACCATAATGATCATATGGAAAAATTTACAAATGTACAAACACAAAACACACTAATACCTGAACAAATACAAATTAATACAAAACATTACACAATTTTCAAAGCACTCAACATCGAAAATACTCAAAAAGATAATATATACACCACAATCACACACAATAACACCAGTATAAAATACCAAAAACCAACATGAAATGATAACAACAACCAAACAAAATACAAATACTCAAAAGATATAAAATCAGGAAGGCTGAGGATGGGAACAATAGGTTTCCCGAAACATCTACCAAATAAGAAAAAAACATCTTGAGGTAAAAAACTTAATAAATATTAAATAAATTATATATGCATCAAGAAATAGACTGTAGCAAAAAGTGTTTATATATATACAGTAGACTCTCGACTATCAGGATCGCGACTATCCGGCCTATTTTTGAACTTACGTGCCGTGTGAAAAACACAAGTTGCGACATGAAAAGCACGGATTTCCCCCCGCCCTGCTTCCTGCTCTTTGTTTCGTCATTTGTGTATCGGATGTCAACAAGTGCGGAATACGTTTACCACTGTTCCTGGTTATGTTCGTAAATTATTTTTTGGTGAGCTTCGTTGTGTTTTGTTTACTGAAGATTACAAAATGGGTGATAAACGAAAGAAGGTTGTAGTGACTGTGGAGGAGAAACTACGCGCTATAAAATGACTGGACTCTGGGGTAACAGCAAAAACTATTGCTTCGGAGTTAGGAGTTGGGAAAAGTATAGTTGGTGACTGGAAGAAAAATTGAGCAGAAATTGAAAGTGGTGTGCTGCCTAAGTTAGTAGAAGTGGAATGAAAGTAAGAAAAACCATGCTGAAAGGTAAGCATAAAGAAGCTGAGGAAGCTTTATTTGTGGCATGAACACATAAGAGGAAAAGGCATGATTTCCTTCAAACTAGACCTGTTACTGGGCCGATATTGCAAGAAAAATAATTGCAATTTAGGCAACAAATAGAAAGAGAAGATTCAGAATTTACTACCAGTGATGGATAATTAGATCGGTGGAAAAAACAATTCGATATTCGCCAGATAACCATAAGTTGGGAGGGTTTGTCTGCCGATAAAGAGGTTTACCTTTGTTCAAAGACTATCTTTTTAAGCTTATTGAAAAGAAGGGAATTTCTGGGGAGCAGTTGTACAACTGCGATGAGAGCAGTTGAAATTATAAGAAAAACGCTTGCATAAAAAAAAGAAGCCGCTCCACCAGGATACAAGAAAAGCAAGGAACGTGTCACCATTTTGGCTTGCAGTAATGCAACCGGCAACCACAAGCTTATGTTGACTTTAATAGCAAATTCAAAGAAACATAGAGCTTTTAAAAAACTGGAAAATCAGGAATCACTACCCCTATATTACACACATCAAAAGAAAGTGTGGATGAATTAAGAAATCTTTAAAACCTGGTTCAAAAATGAGTTTGTACCGACTGTAGAAAAACATTTGAAAGACAACAATTTGCCACTAATTCTTGACAACGGACCTTCGCATCCGGCCACTGACAAACTCACAGATGGAGACATCAAAGTTTTATTTTTACCAGCCAATGTGACGGCTGTTTGTCAGTCGATGAACCAGGGAGTCCTTGAAATGCTAAAGAAAAAGTATCGCCAGCGTCTTCTCATTTCATTTACAGTGTTACAGTGTAAGACATGTATGTATATCTGTGTGTGTGTGAGCGCCAGCACCGACCTGCATTGTACTGTGATAGGGTTGATGTCTTTCTGTACGTATGAATTGTTGGTTTGCATTATTAAATCAGGTATTGACATGATTAAAATAAGTAATAAATAAATATGTTTTGTAAATGTTACAAAATACATATTGCAATTCTAAAAACACCATTAGAATAAGTAAATTTAAACGTGTAGGATGATGCAAAATTATTGCAGAAAAGTGCAATAGTAAATACATTATGCAAATTAAAGTTATTTACCACACTTATCGGCTCGGGCTAGTCTATGTCGGTCAACTGAAGGGATGGCAACTAACTGACAAATCACTGTCACACATCTGTCACATCACAAAGAAGATAATCACCTATCATCTTTGCACTGGTTCACAATGTAGTTCAATGTAGGTGCTATTCTTTTCGGTTACTTTGTCAAGTTATAGTTTCTACATAATACATATAATATTTATAAATATCTAGTACTCTACGAAAATTTAAAAGTAAAAAAATGATTTTTTCCTAAATTGACAAAAAATTCATATCTGAAAATGGCACCTGGTGCGCACTGCACCTCTCCTATGTACGCCACTGACACATATACACTAACCATGACATTTTGATATCTGGCAGCTGGTATATCTGCTTGCCTCAAATTCAGTTATCCTGAAGACAATCCACGGCTGTGACTGATTAAGGGGATATGACACTAAAAGTGACCAAAATATTCAAAATTTTCAAATTAAAAATTTTTTTTAATCTATGGAATGTTAGGAAACAGGTAAATGTGATGAAACATGTTTCTGAAGGTAGTAAGTGTCATATTTTTATAGTTTTTTAGAACCGTATCAAAATACGAAATTGGCGGTTGACGAGTAATTGGTTCAATAATGTACTCAATATTAGTCTATATGTTACTAAACTCTGCTCTAAGTATGTTATTATATTGAACTACATGTGTGTGTGTGTGTGTGTGTGTGTGTGTGTGTGTGTGTGTTCATACTGATTACTGGCCACTAACCAAGTCATCAATGCAACTATAATCACCTGACATGAACAGCAAAATACAAAAACAGTCAGCTGATGTTTTCAGCAGTGTTGTCTGCTGCTTGTAAACAGTGAGTGAATATACCATTATTGTGTTTAAGTATTATATTAAGTGTTATAAGTATGGGTAGGCCATTCAAAAAAAGACAACTCATCAACAAAAGAATATAAGCAATATAAGTAAACTATATAAAAAGAAACAGTGAAGTGAGTTCCAACAAAAACACTGGGGAAGTGCAAAGTAAGTTTAGGTTACCACAACCTTCAATCAACCATTGCTGAACCATTTGCTGGACCTGAACCTAGCACTAGTTATAGTGATGAAAATAATAAAAAGCCAGAACATCTGATAGGGTTTGCTTTGTTAATAACTACAGTGATCAGGTGGAAATCAACAAGTCAGCAGCTGAATATCTGATAGTTGACAAGAGCCTACTTACTGGATTTATCAGTTCTGTAAGTGTTAGTGTTCAGTTCAGTGTAAGTGCTCTGAGTGTTTCAAGAAAACCTTGAAAGTTAGTGACAAATCTTTGAAAGGGTATGCATCCATTTTGGAAATAGATTGTTTGACATGTAAAACATCGGGACGGTCAGGGCTAGCTCAATATAACACGTCTCGACCGCCTTATGATGTCAATCATCGAATGGTGCAGGCCTTCTCATCAATGGGCAAGGGTTATAGAGGATTGGAAACTTTTAGTATGTACTTAAATATGAAACCAATTCAACTCAAAGCCTATAAATGGCACTTGAACAAAATGCATACTATTTACGTTGAATCCGTTAAGGACGCTGTAGAAAAAGCTCGATGTGAAATCTGTAAAGCATACTGTCAAGTTAAGAATAGGCCATTAGGCTATGAAGGCCCCTACAATATAAGTGTAAGGTATGATGGAAGTTGGCAAAAAGGGGATTCACTTCAAAAAATGGCGTTGGATGCTGTGTGTAAGTTATTGCCGGGCTTGTCATTAACAAGGTGTTATCTAAATACTGCAGGGTTTGTGAGAAAATAAAAATCAAACTAGGTAAAGACTCAATAGAATTTCAAAACTGGTTTGGAAATCGTAAAGATAAATACCAAAAAATTATGATGGGTCCTCTCCAAACACATAAAAGTGACATCCTAAACGAACAGACACAATTCAAATCACACGCATTATTCGAACATATCACATTCCACACGCACAACATTGATCTTTCAAAAGTCGATACCGTCGCCAAGAACAAGACGGACAGTGCTCCCAGCGGCAGTCTCTGAAGAAGCTTTTTAAAAGCGAAAACTGGTTCAGGCTCTAAGGTAAAACTTTTACGATTTTACCCATAAAAAACTTTGTGTTCCGAGTCGGTAGTGAATTAATTATATTTAGTTAAGTAACGGACACGGAATGGACAACAAAATCCAAAAATTACATTATTATAATTATGAACTGTAGTGTAATTTTTTAACTAGATATAAGTACAAAATAAACTAAGTCAGTGGTGATATACTTATATTTAGGTAATCAACGGACACATCATGGACAATAAAATCTAAGAATGTAATTTTTTGTTTACAAAATCTTACACAAGATAATAATGTGTTATATTGCAAGAATGCTGCATAGTGTGTCATATATCGTTATATACTTGAATTATATCATTGAATGTCATTGCATTGTTAAATGTTTACATTGAGTTTTTGCTCTTATTATTCCTTCATATTCTTGCTTCCATAATCCTACAAATCTATCAACCTTCATCCCAAACACTTTATTTCTTGGCACTGCTTTATTTTTCTTTACCTTGTTGTTGTCTGATACACATAACAAAGATTTACCTATATTTGTCCTTAATCCCACTACCTGCAATCTTCCATGAGTTTTTATGGCATGTAGTCATAATCTTAATAATCATTATCTGCTTGTCTGGAAACATGAAATATAAGATTGTAACAATTAGGCACATCAGCATAGTTGCCAATTCTCCTTTCAGAACCTATTCAAGACTCATTTCAAAGATAGTTGATAATGTCTTCTTTTTAATGTTCACTTAACTTGAAATGACTACATTATAATTCTAGTCTAATATATAATATTTGTAGTAATGTTAAATTACATTTTACAGAAGTGCAATATTTTAATTATCATGTAAAAAGCGATAAACATTCAGATGTTGAATACATTAGTCAAAATCTGTCCACTTACTACAGAATTAAAATTTTAAAAAAGACTGTACTTTTGTTTGTTGACAGTGGACAACTTTGATACTTCACTGGGACACATTGGCTGTTTCTCAGCGGAATCTATAAGACGTTTGATGTCTGCCTATGATACTGCAAAGATGACCATGACTCCGTACCTTTGTGTTTCCACTTGCCAAAGTAAAGGATACGCGTATGCAGGTGTTAAAGGCAGGTACGGTATAGTTCCATGACCAGGTGGACAAACATAATTATGGCTAGAATGTTTATATTATTATGTATATTAAGGCTGGAGTGATTTAAGGAGTGTAGAATCAAAATGACCAATTTTCATTTAGTATGATTATTTTGTAAAGGGCAATAAACCATAGCTTTATAAGAAAATGGTTGATAGAGCTTGAAAAATTTTCATGTTTTTGTTTCATAAAAGAGGAATGTGTGCAAAAAATTATAGTCTGTGTAGCTTTTCAGTAAACTAAAAGATTACAAATTAATTGATGCTTGTATTAACAAGAAAATAAAAGTAAAATTTTAACTTCAAACCAACAATGGAGTGTACTTGTTATTTTTCAGACTCTAGGGTTAACACTCGAAAACACAAATCGTTGCTTGTTCCAATCTAATAAAATTTATCTGACAAAGAGGGCACTGGATTTAATTTGAAATTATACAAGTAACTTAATTGTATAAAAATGTGGAGATGGATCATTTTGATCCTACACTCCTCATGATCTGTAATGTATTGTTATGGAAGAAAATCCAAAATCAGGGAAAAGGGATAGTAGCCTTAATCCAAATTGGACTTTATGATTTTTATAAATAAATTAGAGGCAGATTTAGATAAGAATATTGAACAGACAAATTCCTCGAGAAGTGACTGCACACAGTTCTCAAGCATAAGTAATTAGCACCCTGAACAAAGCTGGCTCAGGTGATCTCTTTTAGTTTCAATACTTTTTTGTTAAATGTTGTTTGTTACTTCACTGTCATGCACCATATTTTTTAAATTCTTTCTTGTGTTCAACACAAACATGAATTTTCCTTCTAAGAACCACACACAAATCATGTCACTCGATCAATGTGTAAAACATACTAAACAAGGGCAGAATGAAAAAAAAAAACAGAAACAGTAGTGGTAAACTTTCAGAGAGCAATGCTATGTATTATTAGATGGGGCTGCAAGTAAGTGAAATAATTTTTCAGGACTGCAATCAGAGTTTGCAGATGGCGGAGATGAACATACCTTTAAGGTGTGTACAGTACCTTTAAATTTTAATGTATCTTTAAGGCAAATTATACGACACAAAATAAGAAGTCCCCTTTCATTGAAAAATATTTATGAAGAAATAAAATTAATAGTTTCTACTCTTGCAATAGTTTTCTGAGTCACCTCCTGAAATCTAGCACCCTGATCATTTGAGAGTCTGCCCTCCCTCAACACAGGGCATGACTGCAAATAAAATAAAGAATCACATCTGTTAATGAATGATGGTTATAATCATAAATAATTGAGTATCACAAATGTAAGAAGAAGATTACATTTTCATTTAAATATAGTTCTCACATAATATTCCATGCTTTCCCATTTTCAAAAACCTTTCCTCCACAATGTCACAATGGATGTGAGTAACTTTCAGAAAATCAGTCTTTTCTCATGCATTGTAGTGTGCAGCCAACTTCTGATAAAATACAATGCATTCTTGAATGACATTTTCGAATATTTCAAAAATGAAATTAAGCTTGACCGAAAAAACATAATAGCTCTCTCCAGTGACGGCTCTAGCGTAGGCCACATGGGTGGGCCGAGGGTGGGCCAGGTTATAAAATGGGTGGGCCTAACCTTGAGTTCGCTGGTATAAATTTGGAGTTTAAAATAGTTTAATCAATGACAGAGGGCCAAATTTGGACTGTTATTCCGATTGAATTTATATGTTTGTGTTGTGTGAATGTAGTTACTGTATATATTTATGTATATGTGTATATTATTTGTACAAAATGACAATATGTGTATATTATTTGTACAAAATGACAATATCTTAACTGTAAATGTTTAAATCAGTGTTGACAATAAAGATGATAATTGATACGCCAAAACTGAATAGCTGAAATATTAAGCAAAATAAAATACTATGAATGCAAAATAGTAAACAGGCTTTTAGGCCTACTTACTTTTAGAACAGATTAACTCTTCAATTGTGACTAACCGCAAAATCATCAACGACTCTTTTCAAGTCAATGTTCTTGGTCAAAGTCCTTTCTATTGCAAGCACAGACAAATAGCTAAGACGTTCATCAGTCATTGAATTTCGTAAATAATTCTTAACACGTTGCATACACGAAAATGTTCTCTCACATGATGCAGAAGAAGCTTGAATAGTCACTGCTATTTGAGTCAATTTGTACAAGTCATTGAACGCTACTTTGTATTGCTCTAACAACTTGAGCAATGCAAGTAGATTCACAGTCTCTATCCGGTTTGTTGTTCATGCCTTAGGATGAGATTTTTTAATATTTTTATTTCTGCCTCCAACGAATCAGTTTTGCATGAACAATTTTGTGCCAACGGCATTAACATTTCTTTATTCAGGAACATTTTACTTTTGGGATTCAGACAAGTGATTCCTTTAATTATTGCAGAGTTTGAAATAAAACGTCTCTCAAGTTCGCAATCTATGATATGTAGAATTTCATCAAATACTAGAGACTTGAAATCAGTTGGGTGTACAGGTTTCAAGCTGTCTTTATTTGGCACATCACAAACATATTCCACAAGATATTTTGGTAACTTTCGAATTCTGCCAAGAGTAGAGGAATCTGTGGGAATATCAGCGCCTATTTTTGTTGCTACATCTACGCATTCTTTCCACACAGAAGTGAAACCTGTATGAGATTCACGCATTTGGTTGAAAAGAGTAGTTTCGACAAAATTGATCGCAGCAACAATATCACAATCTTTGCCCTGGAGGAAATTAGGCAGTGACTTGCATTCTTTCAACAAACGTGTGAACAGGCATAAATGAAAAATAAAAGAAAGTTCAACTTGGCACTGAATCCTGACGCTTCTGCAGCTCGTTCTGAATTTTCACTCTGGATATTTACTAGTGTTACAATAATACCTTCAATTGTCTTATTCACAGCCAAACATGTAGCGTACTGACAGGCCCATCGGTTGTCACTTAACTTTTTCAATTCCACTTTTCCTATCTTCATTTTCATTTGTGTATCTATAAACATTTGATGGACTGCCGACCCACTCATGAAAACATACAGTCCCTGCAGTGTCATAAAAAAATCTGTAGCTGACTTGATCCCTCTACATGTTGCCACTATAACGAGATTCAATTTATGGTTCATACAGTGTGTGTAGATGGCTTGTGGAAATTCCCTACTTAAAAGAGCTTGAACACCTACACAAGAGCCACTCATGACTGCAGCTCCATCATACGTTTGTGCAACACAGTAGTTTAAATCATCTCCACAGTTTGCTAGTTTTTGTTTAATACAAATTAATAAAAAAGAAGCATCCAATATTTTTGCAAGTTCCAAGCATAGAAATCTTTCATATACATTCCCATCTAAATAGTAACGAATCATTATTGATAATTGCTCAGTTTTTGAACAATCTTTTGACTCGTCAACCATTAGAGCAAAATACTGAGCTTTTTTTACTTCATCTGTTATATGTTCTAGCACAATATTGCTCATGGTGCTAAGAATTTCATTTTGAATACCATGATGAGTGTATTTTTCTCTTTTATATTCAAGCTTTTTTTTAGCAGTTGGAACTTTTTCCCCTATAAGTTCCTATAATTCTAAAAAATTTCCCTGGTTTTCACTCTGTTTCGATTCATCATGACCTCTTTGAGCTACTCCTTTTAGGGCTGTGAATCGAAGTACATCAGCAATTGTTTCAATGTATCCTCTATTTTCTTGAACTTCAAGTGCATACGTTTCATCTAGCAGAGCAGCAATTGATACTTACTCCCCAAACTTACTTTTTAAATTTTTGAAAGACTCCCGAGCAACTAAAGAATGTTTGTGGGATGAGCTGTTCTCATGCTGATTAAAACCGGAATTAGATTCTGTTGCTCTTTTCCAAATAGTGTAACCTTCATTTACAAAACTAAGCAATTCACTTTTTGTGCCTTGAGTTTTTAATGTTATTATGTGAAATTAATTAATTTGTGAATTAATTAATTAATCAATTTAATTAAGTATTGATTGGTGAATTATATCCTTCTCAAGCCCCGCGATTGGAGAGCCATTAATTTTACAGCGATAAAGGCAATCCTTCATCATTTACAATAGATGTGTATAATTACAATTTGTTTATTACTTTAATTATCTATGCCCCTCGTTAGTAGCGTCATTAATATACAGTGTTATTATGCTAAACACTATGTGATTTAATTAGTTATATCGCTTAGCAAATTGATTTACCAATTTGCATAATGAACAAGAGACTCTTAAGTAAAGTAATCATGTTCTTAAAACTTAACATGTAGGTTTTTGTAATAGGCCTAATGAACGCATTTGTTTATATGTACTTAAATGACTAATTTCTTTATTCATAACGTCAGTTTATATTCATACACATAACAAAATAATCAGCTGTACCTGTAAATACATCACATAACACATATATCTTAAAGAAACAAGTTCTAATTTATATGATGGGTGAAAAAAGACATACATACATAAATCTAGATATACAATAATTCAAATAATAATTACTTAATGCGTTCATTAATTCCAGATAGTTTCGCTTACTCGTTCATTATTTATAATTTTAACTTTATTCTTTATCAAATTTATATAAAACTCACAGGGTAGGGATTCTTTGAAAGAATCAGGACAGTAGTAGTTATTAAATTAATAGATTAATAAATTGTTACTTGGAATTTAGAATATCCGTTCATGGTCCAGCGGCGTTCGATCTCTTTGTTGTGGTGAAGGCTGAAGGACACATCTTGTTGAATGACGTTGAATGCACTATCACTTGTACACACCCACGAGAACTCGCGTCATTTATAGAGTAATGTAGATATGCTATTGCTTTCAGTGTCAGTTTGTGTAGATCATTCTAAAATGAGTGTTGTATGTTCATTTTCGCAAAGTTAATGTTGATGTTCGTTCGTCACTGAAATTCACTCGACTTTGTATTGATGTATATACGATTATATTACTTGGTTGTTTATTTCGTTCAAGTATTAAACGTTCTGCTACATTTAATGTAATTCAGTAACACTGGCTAACTGTACGTTTGTCTAATTTGTACAGTACACTAGTAATGTTTCGTGTATGTACCGAGATTGAATTGTTCACTCAGATTCTTAATAATGTTAATATTTACATAAGTTCGTTAAGCCGCACTTTGAATTTTACAGTTTGAAAATACTAAGTCCGAATATTATAACATGGCGTTTTCACTATGACTGATAACTTATACGAAACTGAGCACAGTAATACCGAGTCAAAATATATTTTCATAAAATCTAATAAGACTCTTAAACTGTTAAGATTGAGAGTAAGACTGACTCAGACTGAAACTAAGTTTGATACTAAGACCGATATTAAGAGCCCTCTCCGTGTTAGACAGTTAGTTTTATCAACTTGTCCCTACTCAAATTTTTTCTTGGGGCCTGTCCACGCCTTTTCTTACTTGTGATAGGTCAGCTCAATATTTTCTCAGAATATTTTGTCCCACTTCTCCAGGGATTTTGGTTTCTGTTCAACGATTCGCTTAGACTTTTGGTTACCATAGAAACTCTCCTCTCCACCGGTGTTCTTCGCAAGACTTTGTACTCTGATAGGTTGTCAGATATCCCCGGACTTTTCCGTTCGAACATTGACCTTTTTCGCAGAATTTCTGGCGATTATGCGCCTGTCGATCACTCTTTTGTGTGGGACATACGCAGTGTTGTCCTAACTTTTCCCATCTGTTTCTCTGGTCATCTTGAAGTATTGTTCCATCTTACACCCCTTTTTTGTAACTATTAATAACTTCTGACATACGTTGGCTGGTGAAGCCACCCCGACTTTCTAACCGTAAATTGTGTCTGTCACGTAAACGTTACCTCCAGCTGTGCAGCTGTACTCGAGTCTTTTCAACTATTTACTCCTTTCATTGTCTCTGTAAAGTGCAGCATGTCCAACTCCTGTGTAACATCCTATCCCTTTTTTGCAGTACCATCGTATTCTGACGTAACCCGAGCGGACGTTCGCCTTATTTCGCCGTACACGTGTGAGTGCCCTCGTCTGCTTTGTATCGTATGTTGTGGGGTAATAATTTTTAGCCAAGCTTCTCCTGTCATCTCGAATTTTCATATCTGTTGTTGAGTAGAACCTAACACCTTTCTATTGTCTGCTAGCGACGCCGGTTTGACATCTTCACATTAAGCCTTGTTTATTGCTTTGACTTGAAGTCGTTGACACAACTGCGTGTGAACAAAATCAGTCGAGAAGAAAATTTGAAATTTTTAAATTTTCGCTCGCTATAGCGTCCTCAATTTGGATTTGATGACGTGACCTCTGGGAGCCATAAAATCCAAATTCTGGGCCCTGTACGTCGCCACTCCATGTCCATCTTCATCCGGGAGGATTATAGTATGTTGACCTACTTTTCGTAATTTGTTTTACAATTGGTGTACCCCCTTTTTGTTTTAATTGCATTTATGAATTTATTGCTAACCATCTGGAATGGTTGAACGCATCTGGAATAATACATCAACGCATCTACGTATTAATTACATATAAGTGTCTTAAGTCTTATTATAAAACAAGTTATAAATTCAATGCATGGTTTTTACCCATTTAACTAAATGATTCATTTATCTTCTGAAATAATATCTATACAATATAATATTAAACAAATCAATATTAAACTCAATTGACTTAATGTAATGCCTAACGTATAGTAATAAAGAAAATCTTCTACAAAATGAATCTCATATAGTATAAGTAATCCTACTAATAATTTTTCGTAAAATTTATTTATAATTCGATTGTTAACTAACATATTTGTTACTTTACTTTATCTCATCTATACCCATATCGTTTCATCAACTATATACATATACATAATCTCTGAGTAGTGAGTATTCATTTCGTTCTAGCATCAATTCAGATCCCTATTCTATTCATTATACACATTCATCTTAACATGGCTTATTTGTAATATAATTATTAATTTTATATCACTTATTCACTTTTAAGTGTCCTTTTTGTTCACTTTGTCTTTGATAATTTATTGCTATTCATACAATCCAAGTTATTGTAACTAGAATGTTCTTTGCATTCGCTACGATACTTCATAAAGAATGTCAACTAAAGTATTCACTTGTACTTATCATCTAACATATCATCAGTGTTCTATGAACTACATAGGTTCTTAAGTTATAATTGACATTAGGTTACATGTTTTTATTGATTAAGCTAGCTTGAATGAGGTTCACGCGTCATCAGCCCTAACTTGAATGACTTGTCTCATACAGCTAACTCATGAAGGTATGCCCTTCGACTTTCTCCCTGGTGTATTAAATTCTATCCTTTGGTTAGTAATATTTCTTCATTTGTCTCACATTGAACGTCCCTCGGATCTTGCTTTCGTCCTCACAGTCGACGAGCTGGTAGGTAGCATCCCCAAGAATTCGATGTACCTTATAAGGCCCACAGTAAAGTTCGCAAAATTTGTCAATCCTTCTTTGGATCGCGTCTGACTGATAATAAGTTCTTATCAAAACCTTTTCACCAATCTTGAACTTAGTAATGGTTTTGGATTCATTACATAATTTAGCTTGCTTTTCTCTTTTCTCTTTCATTCTTAAAAATATCTGGTTGCGATCAGCTCCTCCAACTCCAACAATGTCTTTGTCTAGATATTTTTCCCATACTCTAGTTGGTTTTTTGCCGAGATGCGCCTCATAAGGTATTACCTCAATGGTCTCATGGTACGTCTCGTTAATGCAGCTTTCGATAATCGATACATAACGCGACCACTTAGTATGTTGGTCACATACGAAGATTCTGAATAAATTCCCGAGCTGTCTATTAATCCTTTCAGCCAGATTTGCACATGGGTTTCTAATTGCGGTGTATCTTGGTTGAATGTTTAGCTCATTCAAGCCGTTCACCCATTTCTTTGACGTGAATTGTGTCCAATTGTCAGTGAGAATTGCTTTGGGCGTCCCAAATTCTTCACAATAATGTCTCATTCTCCTTAGCGTGGTAGAGGTCGTTGCTCTCCTAAGTGTAAACAGTCGTACGTACTTCGTGAAATTGTCAACAATAACAAACAAATATCTTACCCCAGCGGACGATATGGGTAGCGGTCGAAAATAGTCCGCGCTGACTAAGTCTCCCCTTCCTAACGGAACAATGGCCTTCGTACCTCCAAATAAGACCTTGTTACCTGTGTCTTTACATTTTTGACACACGTCACACGCCCTTACATAATTCCTCACTTTTTTTAACACTCCGTCTATCGTAAAATGTTCTTGCAACATTTTCGTACATTTCTTCGATCCCAGGTGCCCATACATCCTGTGTATTTCGGCGATTATTTCTCCGGATACACTGTTTGGTATGTACAGCCTCCATTCCTTCTTACGTTGTCTATATAACTTTTCGTTAACATATCTATAAAACTTACCTACTTCCTTATCTAAACATCCTTCATTTATCTTATCTATAATAGTCTTAAGTTTAGTGTCTTCAAGTTGATATTTTCAAATATCCTTGATTATTTTGCTTTCATTTTTATTCATCTTAATTACCATGTGATTGATTAAATACTCGCACACATCATCGTTAATTTCCTCGAGCGTGGCGTCTCCTGGATTCCTGCTTAGAAGGTCGGCAATGATATTGTCTTTGCCTTTGCAATGGACTATGTCAAACTTGTATTCCTGAATGCTTAAAATCAAGCGTGTTATTCGCGGATTATTTAGATGGCATTTGTTCATAAAGGTCAATGCCTTATTATCCGCGATAGCGGTTAAAGGTTGCCCTAGTATGTATATGCGGAATTTTTCGAGACATCTTACAATACTTAGTAACTCTTTTTCAGTGGTGTAGTAATTTCTTTCTGCACCCTTGAATGTTTTGTTAGTAAATGCTATAAAGCCGATTTTACCTTCCTCGTCCAGCTGATATAACGGCCCGCCGTATGCGAAGTTGCTGGCGTCGCATTGCATGTAGTATCATTGGTTTATTCGAGGAAACTTCAAAATCACTGTCTCTATAAATAGTTCCTTCACTTGTTGGAAACATTTATTTAGTTCTGGTGTCCATGCGAATTTATGTCCCTTCTTCAACAATTCAAGTAATGGTCGGGTTGTTTCGGCATATTTGTCCGTAAAACGGTTATAAAAATTTGTTAGGCCCAAGAAACCTTTTAGTTGCTTTTGGTTTCGAGGTGTTGGAAACTTCATAATCGCATCAATCTTCTCATCCGTCGCCTGGATTCCTTGTGTAGTTAGACGGTATCCTAGGTATGCAATTTCTTGCCTAAAAACTGTGATTTATTTAAATTTATAGTTAAGTTTGCTTTTCTTAGGTTAGTTAATAATAATTCCAAATGTGACAAGTGTGTTTATAAACTTTCGGAATAGCATAAGCAGTCGTCTAGGTAAATGATGGTGTTTTTCTTAACTTCTTCCTCCAATACCATATCCAATCCCCTGGTTAGTGCAGCAGAACTGGTACTCAGCCCAAACGGCGTAACTGTGAAGCGATAGCATTTGCCTTCATACATAAATGCGGTGAAATCTCGGCATTCTGGCTTCAGTGGTACTTGCCAGAAACTACTTGTTAGATCGACGGTGGATAAGTATTTCATTTCACTACATCTAGCTAAAATATCGTTTATTGGAGAAACTCCCTCATAGTCCGGAATCGTCACGCTGTTCACTTTCCTCGCATCCAGACATAATCGGACCTTTCCATCTTTCTTTATAACTGTGACAAGCGGGTTGACGTAGGGGCTGTTGCATCGCTCGATGACCCCATACCGTAACATGCGACTTATCTCCTCATCCACCCTCCCTTTATACGCTAATGGGACTGGCCATCCTCTCTGGAAGTACGGTGTCCGGTCTGTTACTTGGAACTCGTGAGCGTATCCTTCGATTCTTCCGGGGCACTCCCTGAATAAACTTTTATTTCTTACAAGAATTTCCCTTAACATCATCAATATTCTTCCATCTCCGCAGTCAATGCTCTCCACCTTCTTGTCGATGTTTCGTATGATTTATTCATCTCCTTCTATGTCCATCGCCTCCATATGCATTATTGGCACTGTGCATGCTGCTTCGTCAGCCTTTCCTTTTAATTCGATGACTCTTTTTCCCATATCAATAAGACATCCAGCTTCCTGGAGAAAACTAATTCCTAAAATGCATGGTTTTATAAGGTCTGGTATAATGAGGAACACACACTCATTCTTAATCCCATCAATATCTATGTCACATAATATCTGTTTCCTTATTAATTTCGATTTATTGCCTACCGCGCTAATTATTAAAGTGTTGGTCATTGGTAAAATTTCATAAGGTGCTATGTTCTGCTTATTTTGATTGAACCATGATTCCGATAATCCATTAATTACGCTCCCGGTGTCAATTAATGCAGGCACCGTAATACCATTGTTGAATTTTATGATTACTTCTGGGCATTTTAATATTCGCTGAACAATCTCCTCGTCATCGTCGCATAATACGTCGTTTCTCAAATCAGGTAGTATTACATTAACGTTATTAGTTTGACAGGCATCCGAATTTTCGGCTATCTTCCTTACTGTAATAGTTGATTTTTTTATCTTCTTGTCGTGTCGTTTTCGGTTCATTGCCCGAAGTGGACGCGCCTTTATTAGTATACTCTATTGTGTTCAAGGGTCGCCTCTCCCCAGCGCGGTGTTGCTGTGTGTGTGCGGGTGTTTTGTCAACCCACGTTCGCTTCTGCAACCCAGTTGCTTTGTTTGTGAAACTTTCACTCTCCTTACTGGAATTTCTTCCTGCGTTCGTTGCTACGTAACTCTCCTCTCTGTTGTTTCGCGGGTGAATTTGTGTATATTCCACAATTAGGGATTCAAAATTTGGAATCGTTGTAATTCCCCTCGTGATAAAAGCGAGCTGGATTTCACTCCAAAATGACGCGCGATCTTCCTAATCAACTGGCGGTCCGTTAAAGTAGGCGTTAATTGTCTACTTTCCAATAATATCCGCTCTATATGTTGGATTGCACTGATTTGGCCACGCCAATCAAACTTCCCATACTCTAGATGATCCCGGATGCTATCTTGCCGTTCTTGTCCCCAGTATTTTTGTGAAAATGTTTCTTTAAATTTTTCAAAGTTGGATATTTGGCTTCGTATAACTCTCCACCAAATTCCGGCGTCCATCTCTAAGTGTCTACCTATCCACTTAATATTATCAGTGGGGTAGTATAGCTCCTGTACCTCTGACAGCTCCTTAAGGAATTCCATGGGGATTCTGTCGGTACCGTTGTATTTGAGGTCGTTGTGGTTAGGTCCATTAATTCTGTTCACCGTGCCACACTCACCCTCCATTAACTGTCTCTGTAGTCTCTCCTGGTTCTCCTTTACCTTCGTTAAATGACATCTCAATTCTTCTATCCGCGTAATCTTTTCTTTAGTGGTTTCGTCCAACTTGTGTTCCGTTGAACGCTGTCTCCCGTCGACTTCTTCCAATTTCTGCATCAAGTTGTTGTTCGTTTCACCTTGTTCTTGCTGCTTCTGCCATATGGTATCATGTATTTCGGCCTTTAACTCTTCATGTTTCTTATTAACGTCCTTGACGTGAGCGTAAATTTTATTGTGAATCTTTTTAACGGTTGTTTGGGTGCTCTTGGATTTGAAATTTTTAAATTTTCGCTCGCTATAAGTATGGGGACGAAAAAATCGACAGGCAAAACAAAATGCAGCATCATTTATAATACTGTATTCAAGCCATGGGTGGATTTTGTACCAACCTGGCTGGAAATTCCTTTTTCTATCTCCAAATTGGCGAAAAGGAAAATGTAATTTGTTTTGTTGGAAACAAAAAGGAAACAGTGGTTGTTTTGGTTCATCAGTAGGTTTCGTAGCTATATCACTAATTGAACCAGATGGATTAGTGCTGCTGGTGCTACTGCTAGGAATAGAAAATAAATCGGTACATTTATTTTCACCGAGTTCTTCTTCATTTTCTGACTGTTTTCCTTCTTTCCCTACTTACATATCATCATCATCAAACACAATTTTTTCAGGTTTAGTTTCGGGATCCTGAAAACTAACCTCAGCAGTTACAGGTGTAAACGTTGTAGGCGTTGTAATGTCCTCTTCATTTGGTTTAACAATTTTTTGTTGCAGAATGAAGAAGTCCGAAATGCTAGGAAGTTTTGCAATTTTTATTGTCACTTTTCCACATTCATTTTTAATAAGACGCACAATATTCTACACAAACGGTCAACCACGACACGAAACACAGATTACTGTCATGGGACCTTTTATTGTTTATATGCAAATTAACCTCAAACGTATTGAAACGTACATAACATAAACACCGAAAGAATGAATCGAACATGTGACAAACTGCTGTCCATATTTAAATAAAATAAAGTCGGCAGTTAAACACGTTAACTCTGCTTATGCAAACCACAAAACCACAGACACAAAAATAAAATCGTTGAATTAACGAAAACGAAAGTATGACAGCAGACCGAGAAACCAAGACTGATTTATTGTTTATATGCAAACTAACCTCAAACGTATTGAAACGTACATAACATAAAAACCGAAAGAATGAATCGAACATGAGACAAACTGCTGTCCATATTTAAATAAAATTGGCAGTTAAACACGTTAACTCTCCTTATGCAAACCACAGACACAAAAATAAAATCGTTGACTTAACGAAAACGAAAGTACGACCGCAGCCGAGAAACCAAGACTGACAGACCGACAGTTTGTGTACACTCTGATGGTTGTTTGTTTCATGTTTCCGTTCTAAAGAACTTTTAGTTTCGTTCTAAACACGTGGAAAACATATTTCTTGTTGAATTTTATAAATGATAGTTTGACTTTGGCCCCTGAAATTTCTCCGTCTTACCTGGGTGGGCCCGGGCCCACCCGTAGCGCCACCACTGGCTCTCTCTATAACTTAGTGAAAAATATTTTAAACCTTTTTTTAGGGGTGCTATATTCCTTAGTTCCCCTTCTTAGTAAATGCTCCAATATTCAAAGTAACAGTCACACTGTTCTTGAAGTAATTAAGTGAAGATCACTAATAAATGTAACTTAACATTGTGTCACTGGAAATATTGCACAGAACTTCTGCAATCACACTGTTCTACCTGACCCAGGAATAGTATAACATGTAGAGTTAAATATGTGTGAGGCAATTAAAGAAAATGGAATGCATGTTACTGACTAGCTGAAATGAAATTTTGTTAAATAAGTTTTAATGCGTGTGAAGAAAGCAATTAGTAAGGAAGCAAGATGGATCCATACAGGTACTTCATAAAGGACAATGATGGAAGGGGGCTTGGACAAATATAGGAAAAAATGTAATACATCTGTTATGTGATGTATTTAAATAGTGGACTGTATATACATAAAAAAAAAAACAAAAGAAAGAAACGGATTCAAATTTGTTTATTTTCTGATACCACTTCACATTGAAAATTAGCACACATACATCGACTCACTTGCAGTTCTATACACACTCTGACTCTGCCCTTTAAACCCTCATGAGAAAGCCAGTCACTCACCCCACTATTTGACCTCTCTCTCACTCTCACTCTCTCGCTTGCGCGATCTCTCTCTCTCTCTCTCTCAATCTCTCTCTCTCTCTCTCTCTCACACACACACACACACACACACAGAGGACCTAACATCCTTTTTCAGATTTTCATCTTTCAATAGAAATTACTTCTTTCCTTGAAACACAGTTTTGACTACTTTTGAATAGTCTTTTTGAATAACTCAAAATAAAATATAGGATATCAGGAAGGGTCATCTTTGCGGTTGTGCAGAAACTGAGAAGTTACAAACACTGTGAATGCACCATGTAAATGTTAGATAATTTAACAATTCTAACCTTGTATACATTGTCCCCAACACTATCAAGGCCAAAACAAAAACTCTGAAGTTTGCCAATTCAAATTTGTTAATGGTGGAGGCAAGACAGTAGAAAGTAATTATTGGATTATCAACAAATCCATGACAAATTTAGAATTACTAAAAGAAACTAAATTAACTAATGAATTTATAAAATGTTAACATGACATAGGTACTGTCTGAATGTACTATGGAGGTGCCACTAAAGGTGTGACAGAGGAATCAGGAGGTGTAAAAAAAAAGTTACCCTGTGAAAACAATATCATGATATTACCTCAATGCTGTCCATGTGGGAGACTTTTAAAAAGAAGGTAATACTAAGACCATAAGAAATGAAAGTCGGATACAAGAAATGGTTATGAGGTCTGCCAAAAACACACAGACATGAACACAGCTGTGTGTGCAAGTGTGTCTGTTACCAGGGGAATAAGATCAAGGTAAGCTGCCTTTGGGGAGAAAAAGTGTAAACTGCTCTTGAATCAAAAAGAAAAGAAACACTAACAAGTTTTGTTATCACTGTGTGTTACTTGCAATGATTTTTATATTAGAAACATGGACAATGGACATGGGCGTGACAAAAAAACTACATAGCTTGTACAGAAAAATGCAAAGGACAGACTCAGTAAAATGGTTATCAGGAAGCTAGAGCAGTGATATCATTAACAGAAAATAAAACTATTTTATGAAATAATGATATAATTTTAAGAAAATAAAACCATTATATTAGAACTTGTAGCTAGATGAAAAGTCAATATCTTAGAATATGTAGCTAGATAAAAAAATGTCATGTTGTCTTTAAATTTAGTGAGTTGGAAACCAAGAGGCAGGAAGAACCCTTTTTTATAATGCAGGGATGGAATAGTATAAAATGTGTAGTAAACTGAAGAAGACGTGAGTAGAAATACGAAATTAGTGAAGAGTAACTAGAGAGGCCTTTCCTCAGATGTGGGCAGACAAGTACTATTTATGGTGATTGTGATAACATACAAATGGAATACAATAATTATGATAATTGAATATATTATTCTAATTTTCCTACACAGCATCTTTGGCAGTTGTCCTTTGGATTGGCTCTAATGATGTATGGCTAACAATGTAGGCTGTATAACATGCTGTATACCTTGCAACTTTGACAACTTAATGACTTTGATGACAGTCATGTGTGATTTTTCCATATTATAATTTTCAACAAAGTGTGTCGTCAACTTTTTTCTTTTATTTCTCAATTAAATATGTGTCATTTATGTAAGACATTTAGAATCGCATTGTTCTAGCAGGGAGGTGTCCCAAGGCATATGACACTATATGCAGCAAAATCAATCATCATTTTGTTAATGACAAATTTACAGCAATTCAACCATAGTCAAGTTAACCAGATGTTACTGTTAAGTCAGAAGTTTTCGTGTGTTTTAGTCTTCTTTCCTGATTGGATTTTCGGAAAGGTCAAGTGGGATTATTTTGCAACTGGTACTAAAATGTTGTATTTCTTCTTTAACTGTTATTCAGATATATGTAGACCATTCTGTATGCAGAAATATTTCAATCATTCTATACAATTTTGTTAAATACATATAGCCTAACTGTGTTTTCAATATAACATAAACAACTTCAGACCACTAAATAATGTGTTCTTTGTTTCAATCAGAGACCAGTGCATGTGTGGCAACATTGAACCATACTTTTATGCACGAGTGTCTTCAGAGATGTGCAACCAACGCTGTGCTGGCGACATCACATTGTTATGTGGAGGTCATAATGAAATAACTGTTTACAATACTGGAGTTATAGGTATTTGTGTGTAATAGTATTTTGTATAGATTTCATTAAGAGAAGCAAATATCATTAATAGATAGATTTTTTCTATTACAATTAGTGTATCTAAAGAGGAAGTTTAGGTGTATGTTCTTTCTAGGGGGTACACATTACAAAAATTGTGTCACATTCATTAAAGAATGAAAATTATTTAAAAATTAAAAATTATGATGAAGGAAGTGTTTTGATATAATTTTTGGAATGAAATTCCCTATTTATTTTGAAAAAAAAACTTTCAACCACTTTCTTAGTTTTAATGCTAACAACATTTCTTTTCTGTGACTGTACGCAGAAAAAATGCACTAATATAAATTTCAAAACACCTCCACATCTGTAATGCATCATGCCAAACAGTGTTGGAAACTCAACCAATGCGCATAATGTTCACTGCTACCTCCAGTAAAATAATATTTAATTTTATTAACCTCTTATTAATCATTTTGTCAATGCTAATTCCATTTCCAACTACAAAGAGAATATAAATATGTACCCAGAGGCGGCTCTACCAGGTGGTGCAACGGGTGCACCACACCCGGGCGCTGGGTCCAGGGGGGCGCCAAAGCCTTAAGTAGGCAATGTACTCTAATTAATTTTGGCTAATTTTTTATAGGTACAACGTAACACAAATTCACTCTACTAATTGTTATTTGGCTGTAGGTTATTATAGCAGATCAGGCGTAACATTTTATTTCAAAATCAACCTTATCACAGCGATGTGCGATGCACGGGTATTACTTCTGATATGACGGTGTACATTACCTAAATGTTATTAGATGGTGACATTTACGTGCGTCGAAATGTAACATGAAGTCTAGGTATAGGAAAATTGAAAGCTAAAGACACATGCGTAGAAACCAGTTTCTTCATGAACGAGTCCACTTTGAAACTGTGAATGGCAGGAGAGTAACAGAGTATCAGTTGCTATGCAAGCGAAGATGTTGCCAACATGCGTGTCATGTGTTATGTACATTGTTACAATAATTACTGTGTTACGTACTACCTCCGTCTGGCTTTTGTAATTATTATTTCAGTTTATTATTAATTATGTTGTTGTCTTACAGTTCATTTTAATCGTTATTTAATTTTGTCGTTTAATTTCTATTGGTAGTTTAATTCCATAATTATGTATTTTCATAATTTGTGTTATGCAATAATGCGATTTATTGAAATGGGTATTGACTCCTCCTTCAAATTGACTAGCAAAGACAGGAAACCTCTGTCTTCTTCTATGAAAAGTTGGAAAAAGACAGGCACGTGCATCAAAATACACCAACTAAATCAAAATTAAGTTTTTTTAAAAACGAAACTATTCACGTTAGCTTCACCCATACTTGAACAAGTCTCGAGGTTTTTTATTAACGTCTTGCTTCTCTTTACAATAAAAATGAAAATGAGTATAAAACAAACAGTACAAAAATGATAGTAGAATATTCGTTATACGCAATTTAGTAGTTACCGATGCAGCCAAATGTTCACTAGAAATAACAAATTTCTTTTCTATTGTTCAAGAAATTTACGTGTTTTTTCGGCATCAACTTCGGCGTAAGTGTTGACAAAACACGTATGAGTGAGGTACCTATTTTAACTTTAAAACTATTGTCTACCACTAGATGGGAGAGCAGAGTCGAAGCATTAAAGGTACTTCGTTTCAATCTAGGAAAAATTTATGATGCTTTATATTTAATTTATTCTGATGACAAAAGAGATACTGACTCAAAAAACATAGCCAGTTTGTTAACATCAAATTTGAAGTTGTATAAATTAATTTGCTCTCTTGTTATTTGGTGCAATATATTGTCCAAAATTAATATTGTTAGGAAAGCTTTACAAAAATCTGACGTTATCTTCCAGAGGCAGTCAGAATAATATTTCAAGTAAAACACAATTTAATCAAAACTCATACTGAGTCCTCATTCAAGGAAATGATTAGTAACACAGAAACTGTTACCTAAGAAGTTGATGATGAAACTGAATTTCCCGTACCTACCCGTCCCATCCAAGAAAAAGATTTTTTAATTATGAGGCTGTGGATGAACCCATCACTTATTCAGAAAGCAATTTTAAAGTAAATTGCTACTATTATTTGCTAGACACTGCCATAACAAAATTAGACAAACGATTTATAATTTCAAATGTAAAAAATCTCTTCTTCCTTTTTGAAAAACATTAACAATTGGACAAATTTTAATTATGAGGAAAAAAGAACGTTCTGTTTAAATTGACAGCAGAAATTGAGTAATGCCCTAGAATCGTTCATTGATGAAGACGATTTATTCAATAAACTTGAACTTCTCCCAATGTTCATTGACAATTGCACAACCCCGTTAGATCTTTTGAAGTATTTGTTTTCAAACAGTTTAATTTCAGTATTTCTGAATTTGTCAACCATGCTAAGAATGTATATAACATTACCGGACATAGTGGCTCACAATGAAAGATCTTTTTTCAAATTAAAATTAATTAAACTTATCTCAGGTCAGCAATGTCTCAAAGCAGACTAACCAATTTATATGTAATTATTATTGAACACGAAACCAGTGAACATATTTGAAATCAGTGACATTGTTAGAGATTTTACAAATGCAAAGGCACAAAAAGTTAATTTTTTGTAACTGTGTGAGTTATTTTAGTTGTTTATCATAAACAAATATTACTTAATAATCCAATTATTTTTGTGTTACAAAATATATACTATATAAATGATGCAATAAACTGTTTATTAAAATAACATAAATAATTTGTGTTATTTAATAACAAAAGTTAGTTTCTATGTAATGCCAGAAATCCTCAATAACGTTTTACTCCCAGTTTCCCATCCACCACCAGTGGCGTGGCGACTTTGGCGGTGATAAATGGGAATAAACTGGTTCAGTATACTATTTTACCTACTAAACTGCTGTTCTGACGGTCTCAAGTTCAATTACCACAGACAGGTAATTATAAGGTCATATCTATGAGGTTGATGTGATGGGGGAAGGTGTTGGTGATTTTCAATTGTAGCAGTTGGGTGAGGGCAGGGGGGTATAGTGTCTCTCCTGTCTGAGACATTATAACAGAGGGAACCAGTTTAATTGGTTACTTTCAATCAAACCGGCTGCCGATGTTAGTACAATTACTTACCAACAAATCTGAAAATATGTAGAACAGGAATTAGGATTAGATTACGCAAATTTACTCACTCTCTGGTTATTTAGCAAAAACATCTCTTTATTATATTTCCTGAATAATAATTTAAATATTATTGTTATTTTGTTTTATTACGTTAAAAAAATAAATTACTCAAAAGTTCTGCATCGAATGCTCTTACGTCTTTTTAACATGTTACTCTGGTGAGCAAAATAAAAAATATCTATTTATTAACTACATTAAATACCTCGGATCCGGGTTTTAACTTAATAATGCTCTACAATAAGTCAACATTATGCAAGCTATTGGAATATTAGTTTGCTCAAATTTCGAATTACCCTTTACCTTTAACTATCATCAGATTACTATTTCATTAGTGTAATTACAGACACTACTATGTTAACATTTACATGATTAGAATAAGTCTTTGCAAAAATATACTGCTTTTGTTGCCATTGTTAAAAGTATAATGGTTTGGTTTCACCTTGATACAATGTGATCAGCGGCAGGTTCTCTTGTTGTTACTCTTCAGTTGCGTTTCCTAGAAGTTCTACGATGTCGTTCGGGTGTCTCCATTGATTTTGTAGATTCTTAGTTGCGATCATGACGAAAGGATGCTGTTACCTGAAGCTCGTGAGTTTGTCGTTGTTGCTTCACTCCTGATGTACGGTGTTCACTTTTTTTTACATTTTACATTTTGCTTTTAACTGCATTAATGTTACTCTATAATGTTAGGATAGAACATACTTTACAATTTAAACATTTCGTTTCCTTTTTTAAAGAGATGTGTCGGCTAAGTTAGTTACTTTTTGTTATTTCACTACATTTCAACTACATAACTCGTTTTACTTTCACCACATTTCAATTACTTGTGGAGTCTGTCACCACGAAAGATTACCTTCAGTTACATCGTTATTAATTTTTTATATTTACACTTTTTCTTCACGACACATGGTAAAGCTGTTACCTTGTCTCTGATTCTCGCTCGACTGGGGTTGGTTTTGCGGCGGTTAGTAGGGAGAGGGAGCTGTTCGCGCGGAGAGAGAAAAGTAGTTCCTACTTTATTATTATTATTATCATACTAATTAACTACTATTAATAATACTACATTTTCTGTATTGAGTCAGGTATTTCTTATTATTATTAGTACGTTTTTTATTTAATTAACATAATTATTAATTTTCGCTTCAATACAGAGTAATTTTCATGTCCGTACTAGATTTTTACAAGTTGATACTGGCATGTAAGTACACAGGGAAGGGTTAAATATTTTCTCGCATGTCATTTTAAATAAAAATTATTTGTGCTATTTAAATTCCTTTTAAATCGTCACAGGGGGCCACGACAGTCCTCGCACCTGGGTGCCATATAGGCTAGAGCCGCCCCTGTATGTATGTGTTTTTGTTTTGTGTTTCATGTGTTTTGAAATGAATTTCCCAATATTTTAACAACTGTAACTCAGCTTGCCATATTAAATTAAATAAACTTATCTCAGTAGTGTTTTTTAAACTGAATATTGTTTTTTACATATTCTGTAATGTTCTGTGGCTGGTTTCTGATTCTTCCAGTTCGACTGTGTAGCATGTGTTGATGATCTGAAGATGATTGACACAGTCCAGACTTGAAGCAGAATTTATACAGTCAAACAGACATTGTGAAAACTTTTTACATGCTGAAGTGATCAGGACACTACCCACCAGGACTATCCTTGAATCTGTGTAGTTTATAACTTTTCTAGAACACTTGTTTAATGCATTTCTATTCAACTTTACCAACACAGTGAATTATAGGACGCTTACTACTTTCACTGTTTAAATATTTTTTGTTTGGCATTGTATTACCTTTTACAATATATCTATGTGCACAGACATATGAAATTTTCTATTCTACATATTGTACTGTACTTGTCTTGTGGAGGACTGTTAAAGCCTGTGAACACACGTGCAATGAACTAATTGTACTAATCTTATATTCCAGGAACTGAAAATTTGGGTATTGATATAACACTGGCATTTGAGGGATGCTATTTGACTACAAGTACCACACTGAAGGAATACACGCACTACAATGATCTAGGACCAAAGCAATGTGTTAGGCATTGCACAGAGAACAACTTGTTATTCGCACACTTATATAATGGGTTGAAACACTTTTGTTATATATACTTTAAGTACTTGTGTGTATGTTGGAGTTTGTTTGTGTGCATGGTGTGTGAGTGGGGTGCACAGGAAGCTATTAAACATAATATCAGCAAAGGTGATCCATGTTACAGTTACTAGAATGTTGGGTAATAAGTCTGTAGAAACGTCATAGCGCATATCAGGTTTGAATCTTTTCTAAAATTTAGCAGGAGTTTGTTAGTTTCCTGTAAAAATCTATAAATGGTTTCTCCTTCCTCTAAGATGATACTCCCCTCAATTCAATCTTACGGTGAATTCAAAGGAATCTAGTATTAATATTAATTTGGTTTTTTGAGTTCAGGGTTACAACGAGGTAAAATTATATTGTCTTCTCTGCAACAGCAATTTACCAACTTTAGCAGATTAAAAAATTGGAAATGAACTGCCTCGCCTAAGAGTACAAATATGTTACTTACTTAACTTTGCACAAAGTGTACAAACATAATTGCAGAACTTGTTAATACACGTAGACTACAGTGCTGAAGACTTAAGCAACTGTAGAAGTAATCTAAAATGTGATAGGGCAACCCGATAAATCATAACTCAGTAACATATTTATGATTTCATACGTAAAAAGAGAATTTACTGTGAAACCAAAGTTACTTAGTTATGATACATCACTAACTTTTATTGAAAATTTTAATGTAAACAAATACTTTACAGCTAATTCTGGTCAACTTCTATTTAAAATAACCTTTTGTAATGTAGCCACTCGGTTATTCATAATAGTCTTTCTAAGCATGTTTGGTTATTTCAGCTTCAACATGTTATCCTCACACAACAATTCTCCTTCCAATGATGTATCATTACGGTTTGTTATAGTATTCTTTCTGGAAATATTCTCCATACTTTTGTTTTGCTGTGCTGCTATTTTAAGTTACTAGTTATACTCCTTTCAACAAGAGGAAGAGGGTCTTAACTTTCAAAAGTAAAAGTCTTTAGATTAGGAAAATATTTTATAAAGCATGCGTATGGGGTGTAACTAAACTATAGACTTATAAGACACGAAAACATGGAATCTGGTCACTGAGAAAGAGAGGAAGCTTAAGTCGTTTGAGGTTTGTCTTACAGGCACATGCTGAATATTAAATTTACCGATAAGGTTACAAATGAGGGAGTTCCTCGAAGGATGGGTGAGAAGGGGAAAGCCTGTGAAAATCCATGGTAAAGAGAAGAATGTAGCTTAAAGGGCATTTAATGAGACACGATAGACTCCTGAAAATAATAATAGATGAACTTGTGAATTGGAGAAAATCTACAAGACCACAACTACAAGATATGGAACAAATTATGAAAGATATGAGATTGCGAGAACTATGGAGAAGTGAAAAGGAATGTAACTACCCCAAAGGGTGGAGAACTCCAAAGAAGTGATTGGATAGATAATCAAAGAAGAAGTGAAGTTATACTCCCAAATCCTGACTTATGTCACTATATCTTATAAGTGTATTCTGATCTTGTAGGTTTAATGTGTGTGTGTGTGTGTGTGTGTGTGTGTGTGTGTGTGTGTGTGTGTGTGTGTGTGTGTGCATAATATCTCCGCCATGTTGCCTTATGCTACTTTCAGTTTTCGAACACTTGAAATCACCTTGCCTCTCCACTGACCACTTTGATACCATCCAAATCAGTCTAATCAATTTATTGAATGAGTGATGTGAATTCTCAGTTTTAGATCAACCATATTTACCTGTCTATAAGTCTGTCTAACTATCTGTTTGGGAATGTCTCACAATAACTTTCGAACTAATCAGCTGATTTTTTATAAAACTTGGAATGTATCTCCATCCTTTTAACATACAGAACGCTATTGTTTTCGAAACTGACCCCCCAAAAATATGGGTAGGAGTAAAAAATGTGATGGTGTCAACATTTTTTTAAAATCACAGAAGCACAAGTGGGATATCAAATTTAAAAGAATTTTATCTACAATCTGAATGATGTGTTCTGTTTTTGAAATTTCAAAATTTTGGGGCACCAGGCCCCAAAAAAGAGATTGGAAATTTTAGAAAATTTAGGGTGTGTCATACTGAAAGGAACTGTAACTCAAATCTGAATGTTCCTAAATTTTAGTGGTGACTGTGTGCTCTACAATGGCGTTACTACTAATTAAAAATAAGAGTAACTAGGATTTTTATAATTTTTTCCATAAGAGTTCTGTAGCCCAGGCAGGATACTAGTTTCATATTTTTATTTTGTCTGTATTCCTGTGTACCACCTCACATTTCACAATGGAAAGAAGATGACTTAAATCAATGAATTGTGTCAGTATATAAAATATTGTAACTAATAAAAATATAGTTTAAATTTATTAACATAGTCTGTGCCTCATGCTTTCAGTGCCTACTGCTACTGTAGCAATAACCAACCAAAAGCTGATGCGAGACTTCACTTAAGCCAATGTAGCACACCATGTGCTGGAGAATCACAGTATCAATGTGGCAGTTCAAAGACACATATGATCTACAGAACACCTGTCAGAGGTAGCCATTAGTTTACTTTTAGGCAACAGATTCTGTTGCTTAAAAAAATATTCTACTCTCAAGGTTAACTTCCAACTATGATATCATCAGAAAAATTTAATATTACTTGTCTTTTGAGATTTTATACAGTAATTCTAATATATAGACCCTTCTTCATCAACACTAATAACCTCACATTAAGAACAGAAAGTGGTTTTAATACAAGTCAACATAAACAAAATCGGTATGAGGATATTTAAGGTTGACTTACACTACAAACACTATTATCGAATAAATATACATAAGTGATTTTTTTAGTATTATGCAAATGACATAATAAATCATTTTTGTAAAATAACATTGTGGCAGTCATTCTCAGTTGTGTGTGTGTGTGTGAGAGAGAGAGAGAGAGAGAGAGAGAGAGAGAGAGAGAGAGAGAGAGAGAGAGAGAGAGAGAGAGAGAGAGAGAGAGAGAGAGAGAGAGAGAGAGACAGAGAGACAGAGAGAGAGAGACAGAGACAGAGACAGAGACAGAGACAGAGACAGAGAGAGAGAGTTGTTGACAGTTGACTTTCGATTCCAGCTCTACAGCCTGGACAATTTTAATTGGAATGTTACTGTGAAAACCTGTGTAAACATAATTATTAATTGGAAATTAATTCAAGATTTAATATAAGGTGATGATAAAAGTAATTGGCTTTAATGATATAATATATTAATCCACATTGGCCATTATGCATGATGATGG
Organism: Magicicada septendecula; assembly: GCA_034769895.1. Lineage (NCBI taxonomy): Eukaryota > Metazoa > Arthropoda > Insecta > Hemiptera > Cicadidae > Magicicada > Magicicada septendecula. The sequence continues at coordinate 331,973,833 of CM068376.1, forward strand.
TTGGTTGAATATTATACGTTGACCTATATATCTTATATAATGCATCATATGCAGTGGCGAAGCGTCAGGGGAGACAAGATAGACAGTGTCTCCATAAATAATTTATTCATAAAAAAATAATTTTTGGGTGCGTGTACTTATGTACGCGCGTTAGAAGTTATACTTCTTTTTGTATATAATATATAATATAATATATATAATATATATCTTGTTGTATAGTGTTTAAGTGGTTCAATAAATAAATAACAACGAATAAACAACGACCACAGTTATAATATATATGCATAAAATAAAATTAATTTGACTATTATACACTAAAAGATAAAAATTTAATTCAATTGAATTAATGTAAATTCAATACTATAATATTTTAGTAGAGAAAAATTAATTTGTTATCAAATATCTCAAAATACTTACGAATAGTGTATTACAGCAATGGATTTACTTTTCGATAGACTTCTGAATAATTAAGTGTGATCTATAATTTAAAATATAGAAATATTTATTAGATTATTGGATTAAAGCAAACATAATGATAGAATACTTATCAAAACTTTTATTCATTTAATATAAAAAAGACTTTTGAAATTAATACTTACGAAAAATAAATGATTAGTTGGTACTAGAAGAAACCTACGTTTTAACTAAAATTTCCGTAATTAGTGTACAAAAAACGGCTGTACTTTTGAACCTGAGACCATGCTGAATCATGATTCCCTATTACCATTCTCATCCAGAATAATTCTTATGCAGTTTCCATTATTTTGTAAGAAAGAAAGTTGATATGTTCAATGGCGATTTTCCTGTTCACCTTTTAAAAGCATACTTGTTATTCACTTTTCTTTCCTGTTCTGAATTTATTGGACCGAAATTATAACCTAGTTCCCATTTACAGAACATTATTACCTTACAAAGACGAATTTAAGTAAATCTAATTTATAACGAAAGAAGTACATTAAAATCCTCACTTCAACCTAATGCAATACAAACCAATGTGCACGTTTCTATCAATATGCAAATGATTAATTATTAGTAATTGGTTATTGTGGAATTTTATGTTGGTCTCAGTTAATGAAAAAAAAAATTGGAAGAACCACTTGAAACCGATATAAAATGACTAGCCAATATTGCATTAAAAGATGTCAAAGAGTGTATTTTGAATAAAACTGATTACAGTAAGGACCTTTGTTTATGAATAGAAACAAATAAAGACTCCATACTTACATTTTTTGCAGTCTCCAGATCGCTATTATGATTAACTTATGAATTTTTACCTTGTATAATCCACTAGGCGATCTCAGTTTTTTACATACAACATGTTTCAGGGACTAAATCCCCATCTTCAGGTACAGTAAAAAATTATTATTCCCCTAATACATAGGGGTCGTCGAAATGATTAAAATGTTTATACATAAAAACACACGCACAAAAATCACTGAATAAATTAACATATAACACAAACACGTGAACACGTTAAAAGCGACTCAGTGGACCGGTCGACCTCCGATCGTCAACTAGCCTGTGTTCGTGCTTCATTGCTTATCATCAACGCGGTATCATATAATTTATTGGATTTAAATGATAGCTGATCGTTGAGTAACTGCTCTTTATTTACTTTGGATGCCTTGTATATTTCAAACTCTTCTAAAGCATTCAGGAAATGACCTTTATTACATACATGTATCGGCTCCATGTTCTCTTTGAATCCGGTGTAATTATGGTTTTCGTTTAGGAGGTGGAGTGCGTAATTTGTTCAGGGGTATATAGAATCCAGTGTAGTGAGTGCGATAAGTTCTATATCGGACAAACGGGGAGGAAATTTATCGAGAGATTTAAAGAACACCTACCAAAAAAGAAACCCCAAATCACCTCATCAAATTACGCACTCCACCTCTTAAACGAAAACCATAATTACACCGGATTCAAAGAGAACATGGAGCCGATACATGTATGTAATAAAGGTCATTTCCTGAATGCTTTAGAAGAGTTTGAAATATACAAGGCATCCAAAGTAAATAAAGAGCAGTTATTCAACGATCAGCTATCATTTAAATCCAATAAATTATATGATACCGCGTTGATGATAAGCAATGAAGCACGAACACAGGCTAGTTGACGATCGGAGGTCGACCGGTGCACTGAGTCGCTTTTAACGTGTTCATGTGTTTGTGTTATATGTTAATTTATTCAGTGATTTTTGTGCGTGTGTTTTTATGTATAAACATTTTAATCATTTCGACGACCCCTATGTATTAGGAAAATAATAATTTTTTACTGTACCTGAAGATGGGGATTTAGTCCCTGAAACATGTTGTATGTAAATATCGGTATGGAGAACCATACATGACTTCCATGTTCTAAGATTTATATTTAAAAGCATATTCGAAATGAAATATTTCCATAGAAACTACTTCTTTCTATTGCTTCAACCTTAACCACAGTACTTTGATCACTAACGTATACCACCTCACTTTTCCCACTAGATTTTCACTGATGATGGAAGTCGATGGCACTGCCGAAACGTCTGGTTTTGCAGAAAACATTGGACTACGGCTAAACAGCCCGGGAAGGAATTTTAACAAAAACTACTTCTTTGTTGCCGATAACGTAGTACACATATAAAATTTTCGCCCTTCCCTCTTCAATTATAATTTTCATTAATTGAAAATTACCCCCACCCCGTTCAACTACTAGCCTCTTTATTTATAGATATTTCATCTCGTTTCTGCAGTGGATTATTATGAGCTTCTTATCAGGATACTTTGTTTATCAAAAATATGTATTTTACTCTTGTTAAAACATAAAACGTTGCAGGTAAAATACCCCTTTATCTTCACCGATCTTCACCAAAATCAACAGGCCTTCAGTCCTCTACAATTCAGGGATGCATGCAAAAAAATATTTGATTCTGTTTGAATGTGCGGCAGTTATCGTTCGTCATGTAAACATTTCTCTTGGTTCAACATAAAATGTTGACGGTAAACTACCCCTTTCCCTTAACCGATCTTCACCAAAATCAACAGTCCTTGAGCACTCTACAAATCAGGAAAGTGTGCAAAAAATTATTAGATTCTCTTTGAATTTTCGGCAGTTATCGTTCGTCATAAAAAAAAATTACCTTTTTTAAAACATAAAACGTTGCTGATAAACTACCTCTTTCCCATAACCGATCTTCAACAAACCTTGAGCTCTCTTTAGTTCAAAAAGGTATGCAAAAACGTAGTTGATTCTGTTTGAATTTACGGCAGTTATCGTACGTCATATAAAAAATTACCCTTGTTAAAAAATTAAATGTTGCAGGTAAACTACCCCTTTCCCTTAACCGACCTTCACCAACACCAATAGGTATTGAGAACTCTACAAAACAAGGCTGTATGCAAAACATCATTTGATTCTGTTTGAATTTGCGGCTATTATCGTTTGCCATAGAAAAAAATTACAATTGATAAAAAACCGTTGCAGGTAAACTACCCCTTTCCCTTAACCGATCTTCACCAAAAACAATAGTTCTTGAGTACTCTACAAATCAGGGCTGTATGCAAAACATTAGTTGATTCTGTTTGAATTTGCGGCTGTTATCGTTTGCCATAAAAAATACCCTTGTTAACACATAAAATGTTGCAGGTAAACTACCCCTTTCCCTTAACCGATCTTCACCAAAACCAATAGGTATTGAGAACTCTATAATTCAGGGCAGTGTGCAAAAGAATAGTTGATTCTGTTTGAATTTGAAGCTGTTATCGTTTGCCATAGGAAAAAAATTACACTTGTTTAAAAAAAAACCGTTGCCGGTAAACTACCCCTTTCCCTTAACCGATCTTCACCAAAACCAATAGGTATTGAGAACTCTACAAATCAGGACTACATGCAAAAAATTATTTGATTCTGTTTGAATTTGCGACTCTTATCGTTTGCCATAAAAAATACCCTTTTAAAACATAAAACGTTGCAGGTAAACTACCCCTTCCCCTTAACCGATCTTCACCTAAAACAATAGTCTTGAGTACTCTACAGATCAGGGCTGTATGCAAAACATTATTTGATTCTGTATGAATTTGCGGCTCTTATCGTTTGCCATAGAAAATACCCTTTTAAAACATAAAACGTAGCAGGTAAACTACCCCTTCCCCTTAACCGATCTTCACCTAAAACAATAGGTCTTGAGTACTCTACAGATCAGGGCTGTATGCAAAACATTATTTGATTCTGTATGAATTTGCGGCTCTTATCGTTTGCCATATAAAATACCCTTGTTAACCCCCCCTACCCCTTTCCCTTAACCGATCTTCACCAAAACCAATAGGTCTTGAGAACTCTACAATTTAGTGCTGCATGCAAAGGAGTAGTTGATTCTGTTTGAATTTGCGGCTGTTATCGTTTGCCATAGAAAACAATTACCTTTGATTAAAAAAAAAACGTTGCGGGTAAACTACCCCTTTCCCTAAACCGATCTTCACCAAAAACAACAGGTCTTGAGTACTCTACAAATCAGGGCTGTATGCAAAAAATGATTTGATTCAGTTTGAATTTGCGGCTGTTATCGTTTGCCATAGAAAAAAATCTATAGACAGACAGACAGACACACAGACACAGACACTTTTCGAAAAACGACTTTTTTTCATGTTTTGAATGTAGTACAATCAGAATCTGCAATAATCTCGAACACGATTTTTTTTTGCCATCACCATACTTCCTTTTCCTTAAGGAACATGGAAGTAAAAACTGAGATCGCCTAGTGGATTATACAAGGTAAAAATTCTTAAGTTACTCCATACTTAGTTTGTACCATTAAAATTCACAAACTGATAGATATTATTTCATAATGTCTATTGTTATTGAAAAGATTGAAATAACAAATGTATAAACAAAGTTTTGTATATTCTGAATGGAAGCATAAATTGATCATCGGAACGTGGAACGTACAGACCATGCTGCAACCAGGAAATATGAGGGAAGTTGCTGATGAAATGAACAGATTTCATTTGGATATTATTGCCTTACAAGAGATTAGATGGCAAGGACAAGGTGTAATCGAGAAAAGAGATTTCAAGTTCGTTTACAGTGGACCTACAGCAAGAACAGGTCAGTTTGGGACTGGGTTCATAATGAACAAGAAAATATCTGACAGGGTAATTGGAATTGAACCAATATCTGATAGAATATGCAAGCTAAGAATGAAAGGCCATTTCAGAAATATAACACTCATATCAGTACATGCACCAACTGAGGATAAATCAGATGAAGAAAAGGAGGAATTTTATGGAAAATTAACAAGAGTGTACGGAGCAGTCCCAAAATACGATTTAGTTATCATTCTGGGGGACTTTAATGCTAAGATTGGAAAAGAGAATTTTCTGAAGGGCGTTGCTGGGAAATTCTTCCTGCACAATGAATCCAGTGACAATGGAAGAATGCTGGCAGAGTTCGCTACAGCGTGCGGAATGATCATAAAAAGCACCAGTTTTGATCATAAAAGAATCCACTTAGGGACATGGATAGCCCCTGGGACTGATCTAATGAATCAAATTGATCATGTCCTTGTTAGCAAAAGACATGCAACCTCTGTAGTAGACACTAGAGCAATGAGAGGTCCAAACTGTGATTCTGATCACTATCTGGTGAGAGCAGTGGTCAGAGAAAAGCTAGCTATGATCCAAAGAGATAAAGGAGAGAAAAGAATGAAATGGGATGTCGATAAACTTAAAGATGGTCATTGTTGTGGTCAATACCAACTAATGATAGCTAACAAACTTGATGAGGAAATCAATAATATTGAAGAAAAGTGGACAAACATGAAAGAAGCTGTTATAGAGGCGGCTAGAGAGATAGTAGGTGTGAAAAGGAGAAAACAGTCCGAATGGTTTGATGACGAGTGCAGAGAAGCTATACAGAAAAAGAATGAATATAGAAGGAAAATGTTGGAGAGAAACACTAGACAGAAGAGTGACCGATATAGAGCTAGCAGACGCGAGGCAAACCATTTATGTAAGAAGAAAAAAAGAGAATACATGAAGGAGAAGGTGCGTAAAATAGAGGAATTATCAGAACAGAAGAAAACGGAAAACCTGTATAATGAGGTAAGAAGTATAAACAGAAGTTACCAACCAACGCTAAATATCTGCAAAGACAAAGATGGAAAACTAATAGCAGAAGACAGGCTGATCCTCAACAGATGGGCTGAATATTTTGAAGAAATATTAAATAAGCCTGACACAATGGAGACTGTAGAAGAGAATGTAAGAATAGGTCCAGAACCATATGTAGAAATTCCCTCAGTTGAGGAAGTGAGAAGAGCAATTAATCGACTAAAGAACGGGAAAGCGCCTGGCGAAGATCAGCTTAGCCCTGAACTGATCAAAAAAGGCAGTGGAGCACTAACTGCACAAATTCATGATATAGTATGTAGTGTATGGGAGGAAGAGACAATGCCAAATGACTGGAAGACTGGAGTAATATGCCCAGTTTTTAAAAAAAAGGAGATAAAAGTGTATGCAGTAATTACAGGGGCATAACACTGCTAAGCTGTGTCTATAAGATATTTTCCATGATTCTCCTTGATAGGCTAAATGTATATGCAGAGGAAATCCTAGGTGAACATCAAAGTGGATTTAGAGCCGACCGGAGCACAGTCGATCAAATTTTCGTCATGAGGCAGTCACTCGAAAGATGTTTCGAATATGGTATTGACCTCCATATACTGTTTATAGATTTCAGGCAAGCCTTCGATAGTGTAAATCGAAAAATGTTGCGTATAGCATTGGAAGAATTGGGAGTACCTTAAAAGATTGTGAGACTGGTACTGCTCAGTCTGAAAGATTTCAAAGGAAAAGTAGTTCTGGGAAGAAACAAAAGCCGAGATTTTACTGTTGGTACTGGAGTAAAGCAGGGTGATGCACTATCTGCAACCCTCTTCAACTTGGTACTACATTATGCTATAAACAAGATAGACTTCAGAGGACACATCTTCAAAAGGACGAGGCAACTAGGAGCATATGCGGATGACATTGTGCTGGTAGCCAGGAACAAAAATGTATTAAAAGATACCTTTATTGAAATGGAGAGGGAAGTAAGCAAAATTGGTTTGGAAGTCAATGAGGCTAAAACAAAATACATGAAAGTGTCTGCGAAGGAAAATAGAGAACTGCTAGACCTTCACACAGGCCATTACTGTTTCCAAGGAGTTACAGAATTTAAGTACCTAGGTGTTATTCTGAATAATGAAAACCGAGTGAGCAGCGAAATAGTAAATAGAATCATAACCGGCAATAGAGCCTACTATGCAAACCAATCATTACTGAAGTCAAAGCTTCTAACTCCAAGAACCAAACTGATGTTATATAAAACACTGATCAGACCTGTTGTTGCTTATGCATCCGAGACATGGACGCTCGTAAATAAGAATATAAGCGCTCTAAGAATTTTTTAAAGAAGAATATTGAGACAGATATTTGGACCGGTGAAGGAAGGGAATATGTATAGGATCCGAAATAACAGTGAAATAAATGAGTTGATTGGTGGACAAGACCTGGTGAGGCACATAAAATCAGCTAGAATTAGATGGCTGGGACACGTATCCCGTATGAATGTTACGAGGATGCCCAAAACTATATTAAGTGGAACGATATTGGGCAAAAGAAGAAGAGGCAGGCCTCGAAGAAGATGGCAGCAGGATGTGGAAGACGATCTGAGAAAGATGGGCATTAGGAACTGGAGACTGAGGGCAATGGACAGAGATGAGTGGAGACGGGTCGTAGCGGAAGCCAGGGCTCACCATGGGCTGTAGTGCTGGAGAGTAGTAGTAGTAGAATACAAAAATTAAATATTTGACATTTATAGCCTTTTACAAAGTGTATAGAAACTTGTTTTACGTGGTGTAATGATTTGTTTTATATAACGACTTCTCAGGTTTGAATAAAAATAGACACTCACGACCCAACAGTTCCATGATTATTTTCACATATCATAAAAAATAAACCTCAAATATTTTTAAACACTCATTAAAATTTTGTTACACAATTTTTGTCACCGAAAAATATTCACAGCACAATGTATATAAAGTTATTTAATTATGTATCCATTCACGATCAGCAGCAGCAGGTCCATCGGGGCCGCGACCGAAATGTTTTGTTTTTTTGGCCTCGGGCTCGTTGTACACGGCTAACTTCATCCTGTTAATCATCCTGTTTCCGTTGCATGGTGCGCGCGCATTTCGTTACATACTAAAATTTCACCCTCAACGCCCCTAAAGAAGTATAACTTCAATAATTAATTGTATTTATGAATTAAGTACTTCAATATAATTATTAAGCAGTTCAACGATGCAAAATATTATTAAAATTGATTAAACATAAAAAAAATCCTAACAAATTTCTCCTAGTATCAACATTAGAAATAAATACTTTGATATCTTTTTATTGTTGATATCATTCACACCATTTTATGGACATAGCATATGGCTACATGGTTGGGCTTTGTCTGGGTTATAGTTGACCTAAGATAACTCTTTTGTTTTCTAAGAGCACTGAAGTTTCTTTGTGGCTCAAGACTAGATGCTGGAGACACAAACGGCCGATAAACCAAAGTTTTCACATTTCTGAAAAGACCCCTGACCTCTTTACTCATTGAGATAAAGGCTACCCTGGCATTATGTAAACATCTCACCTTGAACCTCTGTAGAAAAGTTCTATTTATACTTTAAATGTTGATGCTTCAATTTCTGGATAAGGGGCCAATTCTTTAAATATTTTCTTCTTCAAAAGAATTTCTTCTAGCAAAACCTGTTTCTTCACACCAGGCTTACTGAGATTTCGATTTTGAAGCTCTGTTACAGTTGTGTCTATAATTTCGAAGTATGCTTATCTGTAGTATTCTACACATGGTTGACAATATACATGTAGGTTAGTTGTTCAACCAGTTCTTTTTGGTACTTATTTTTCTCTTGGATGTTTCAACTCTTCCAAACCAAGCTAAGAAATCCTATCATGACATTTTTTAAGTACGGTATAGGTGAAAACATTTTATTCATCCTCAGCAGATTCAACACATTAATGCTGTGTTCAACTAATTTATAGTCCTCGCACAGTTCTGTTCTTCCCCAGCAAGCACTTGTTTAAAATTTCTAGAAGTTCAATTACATCTTATCCCATCAAATCAAGATATGAGATACACTATATAGACCATTAGCTGCATCATATCCTTGTTCTGTTAGTTCAGTCAGTGTTTTAATTACCAATTCACAAAATTTACTTTATTTTTGGCTGCCGCCAAATTCATCTTGCAGGACACAGTGGTTTGATCTTATCGATGTTACCAATAGAACCCTCGACTACATTCTCATGGATGTTCATAAACACATATTTTGCTTTAGCTTTTGAAAACAAAATTCTTAATTTATGGGCCCATTACATATCATTTTATACTATTCTAGAAGATTCACAATGTCTGTTCATGACTAAATTACAGCAGTGAGCACCTCAGTGCACATATTCAGCCATAGGCTGCTTCTGGATTATGATGCTCTGTACACCTTTATTGATGCCACTCATATTCCCAGCTCAATCATAGGTCTGTCCACAAAGACTTCCCAATGGGAGTTGCAATGTGAGGAGTGCATCAAAAATGAGTGATGTTATGTCTGAATCACAAGTTATGCCAGTTTTATATAAACCCATGAAACTTTCTTGAGATTCCATGTTATCATCACACTAACGAATACAGATAGTCTATTGTTCATCTCTTGAAAAATCTAGTTCACCATCACAAATCACTGTACAAATTAAAGGATTTATTAGCTTGTTTTTAGTGATATTAGCAACTATATCATTTCCTTGGATATGGATGATTTCATTTTTTAGCACAAAGTGTGTATGTATAATTCTGTCTTCTTTGGAGTTACTGCCTAAGAGATACCTTGTCCTCACTACAAAGTTTAGCAATTCCATGTAATTTCCTTCAAAATGTGTACAACCTCTAATAGTTTGTCCCTGTCTAATGAAACATTTAAGAGTAGTAATAGTAATCATTAATGACTCTAAAGCTACCTTTTCCTCCTGAGCTTTAATTCTTGACAACTGCCATTCAACCGAGGTTTCTTGTTTTTGATATATTGTACTAAAGAAGGTGGACTACCATTTGTCTACAAGAAATGTTTTTCCGATGCTTAACCTGTGAGTTCTTACGTAATAAAAACGATAAACCCTAAATTTTTAATTCAAATTCATGTATTTTTTTATTTAACTCTCAATGTAAATTAATTGAAAAGATTTAAAAAATTAGAAAAGTTTGTTAAAAACGTCTTTAATTGATGATTAAAATACAGTTCATTAGACATTTCTAGCCCTGTATTTTATGTTTCCACGAGGTTATTAATTGGAATGTTTTTACTACAAACTCGGTCGCCGCGCGGCCGCTCCGCCAGTCACTTTCTTTCGTTAATCAGGGTAAAAACCTGGTCTTTTTTCTCGAATTTTTCATTTAATTGGCCCAAAAGGTTAGCGTAATACTCTCCATTTATCGTTTGATCCTTTTCAAGTCAATCTAGTAACAATATCCCCTTAGCATCCCAGAAAAATGGATCCACACACTTACCAGCTGATAAAATTGATTTTACCCTTTTTGGAGGCGGCGAATCACTATGCAACCATTGTTTCGACTGTTTTTTGTTTCTACAGTAAAGTACTCAAGTTTCATCAGTTGTTACAAATCTATAAATAAAATCTTTCGGATTTTTCTTAAAACAGTCCAAACATTCCTGAAAAGCTTGCATTCACATGTGTTTTTAGTCACTTGTCAACAAATGCGGCACCCATATTGCAGACAGCATTTTATACCTAATTCCTCAGTAAGAATGTGATGTACCCTTTCATTTGAGATGCCCACAAGCTTAACAATTTCAGACACTACAAAAGGTGATCTTCCAAAACAATATCGTGCACTTGTTTTGATTCCTGGTGTAGTGGCACTTTTCGGACGCCCAGTACGCAGGTCGTCTTCCAAACTTGCACAACCACGTTTAAATTCAGTCGCCCATTTTTTCACTGTAGTAAATGAAGTCCAGCATCACCAACACATTCTTCGTCTCATTAAAGATTTCTGTTGGCATTAAACCTTTCTTAACAATACGTTTGATGTACAGCTTTCTCCATTTTCAGCCTTGCTGTGAGATAACCTTATTTACACAGCTGTTTCTCAACAACAATGACTTGACTTGACTTGACGCTTCACAGAAGTTCGTGGGACAAACGTGGCGCCATGATGTGGTAAAAAACAGAAGCGCCACACATTCGTTTGTATGGTAGGCCGCGAACTTTTCAAATCGGCCTCGTAATTTTTCTCAGTGTCATAATGTCATCACCACACAAGTTTAAGTTCAAGCACTCACCATATTATGGCAACAGCTTTTCCCTCATCAAAATTCTGCCTCCAAGGTACCCAGGCAATAGTGAACACCATCAATGAGGTTTCAAAGCCCTGGGTCATTAGCCATACTTTATTCCTGATAACAAGACAGCATCCTGCCCAGATTAGTGCTGGGGTGTACTGGCATCACTTCGGTCGCCAACGATGCACACAAAAGGTTGCATGTAAGTCCCTATGTGTTGACATACCTGATGGAGACACATTGGCTACTCATCACCTGTACTACCATGATGCAATGGTGGAATTGGTAGGAATGACCACCGTCCACACCGGATTGTTCCACACAGACACGGCAGCGGTTGGACGGTCTTGCTCTTGCCTTTTAATCAGTCAGGAGCCTACTTGTCCGTCATCATTGATCAATTTTAAGTATCAAACGTAGTACCCAGCAGGAGCTGAAAAGTTTCATTAAATAACACAACATACCTCACAGTTGTCATAAGAGATAATAAAATCCTCTATGTTTGGCAGGTTACTATTAAAAAAAAAGGCTCCTAATTTTGGCGTGTGAAAGTGCAAAAGGATGGTGGTCACAACTGCATATGCATCATTTTGCTATTGGAAAATTTTTGTGTATACCAGCCAGCAGAGACCAATTATCGAATAGTCCCTGTAGATTCATGTCCGCATAAAAACTCCTTTTAATTTCATCCTTCTGTTTTTATCATTTTACGGGAAGCTGGCAATCCTTTTTGGTCCCTAGCTCCTCATAAATTTGCTTCCTTTTAATACACAGACACAGGTTTACGAGGCTCAATATCTGTAATCCTGATTTAATGATCAGCTAGCATATTGTTATGCAACGCAGCGGTGGCTCGTCAGGTTAGGCAAGGGAGGCTAAGCCTCCCCAGTAAAATTTAGAAAATTATTAAAGAATGAACAACTTGTAATAGGCTCTGATTTTTATTGTAACTGAACCTGTAATCACAATTTGGATTTTAAGTTATCTGATTACTTACAAAAAAACTATGTAAATACGCGTTATCGATAATAGTGCAGAATAGCAACAGACAGAAGCAAGGATCTGAGTAGCCGCTGTAGTACCCGTAACTATGCCCGGCAAATGGTGGGGATACGTTAGTGAATCTGGCACCACGCCGTGGAGGCAACGAGTGAACTAGCCTCTTGGCATGGTTTGTGTTAGTTTTACGCAATCTTTACGTTATCGTGTTCCTTGTGTGTGTGTGTGTGTATTATTATTATTTTTCTCTTTTTGCCATGTGTTTGTGATCTCTACTATGAGGATAAAGTGGATTTAGCGTAAATAAGTAAACGTGATATTGCAGTATTGAACACTACTGGAAAAACCATTTTCCCGGTTGAGTGATTTTGAGAGAAGTGAAATGCTGAAATGTTGTCAACGTACCCAAAAATGTTTATTTCTTAAAAGGCGCAAAAACCAATGTAGAACTTTCCAGTCGTCATTGTACGATCAACATAAACGGCTATGCGGTAATGGAGTAAAGTAGAAGTTATTCTGCTGCCCCGCTTACTGTAAAGCGTTATAGTAATAATAATAATAATAATATGATTATTACATAATATAATAATAATATTCCTGGACTGAAGATCGTCCATTGCTTTATTTTCGATTGAAAAAAGAACCCTCGGAAATTGAAAAGTCAACCAACATGCATGATGATGTTACCGACAATAATTCTGAGATAAGAAGGGCCGTTTGGTGTAGGCTTACAAGTAAATTCATCACAGCTTACAAAGTATATTTCTACTCGGAAGTTAACTTCTTTTTCTAGAACAAAAGGAAATTAATCTTCGGTTTATCTTGTTAAAGATACACGTATATTTCTAATAAGACATGTATAGCCTACTGTAAAAATCAGATAGCTCTACTATAATTAACAGTGAAATAACGAATGTCGGGGGGGGGGGGTTTGACTATGACTATAACTGAGTGTGGCTTAGGTGACTGTTCGTACTCTCCCCATCCTCAGGACTCACCGGCCGCCACTGACGCAACGGAACATTTTCGAACACTGGAGCGTGTTGTTCTACTCTTTTCTCAGCTATCCCGGCCGTAATGTTTGTGTGAGTACATATATTGCTGCTTTGTGATGAAAGACAATTACGTGACACTTATCATGCATCAACAATCGAGGCTATTCCAGACTGAAGCAGTCGGGCACTGTGTTGAAGGCCAGACAGTGACAATGTTGCTAGTGGATACGCGAGTGCCTGTTTTACACGCCAACGAAAGAGTGACAGATTATTCTGGCATCCCAGTGGATTATAAATATAAGCATCCAGCAACAGTCAGTTTAGTTTTACGGCAGGTAATTACTCAGTGTGTTCAAGTGGTTACTAGTGAAAAGTGATTATTGTGCAGGACTCTATTAGTTGACATTATTATTGTGTGTGGACAATTTTAACTGAATCATTGCATGAGTATAATCTTGTTGAATAACTTGTTGATTTCAAACTGTTAATTGAGATTGTCTACAACTGGTGATCAGTGACTTGATTGGTGTCTTTATTTTGTTGTCCACTGTACCATACCACAATCAGATTGGTGTCTTTATTTTGTTGTCCACTGTACCATAGTGAGACCGTCGTAACAATATTTTACTTTTTACAAACTTTTATTCACTGTATAAAATATGGATTTCAAAAAAATAAGAGTAAAACACGGGCCTGATAGTCATTCAGAACAAAGTGCTTTTAAATATTTACAACAATGTTTTAAAATTAAAAACAGTAAGATCCTTTACGATTCAAAATAATAGTCCTATTGGATTAAGCTGCTGGTACTTCTTCAGATAAAAGTGGTACTTTTGTTTATGCAAAAACCATTTACAAATGTGTATATCTGTACAAAAAGTTTTGTTGTAATGTTATAATATTAACACACCAGTGGTTGTCCTCGTGTAAGAAAATAAGAATTACTTTAACAACAAACATTCCGAGAATAAAAAATGTTGTCTGAACTAACAAACACTAAATGAATACTACATGAGAATAAATAAATAAATTATAAAGTTAAATTATCCAAAAGATGTTTGTCAGTCTCAGTGCAATAGGTTTCACTACACAGTTAAAAATACACCAGCCAACAACCACCTTGGTTTGCATATTTTTGCACTTGTGTTAACTGAATTATAAGGATGGCCTACAAAATGAATATACAAAAGTATTATATACGCATTACTATCACTGCATCAGGTATTACAATATCTGCTTTGTATAGTTGTAATATCTTGTGTTTCTTTCTGGTTGTTGTTATATTATATCCTACTAAAAACATGCCTACAGAACATGACCTAGGAATCGCCTACATGGGATGCTATGTGGATGTAATGTTTAGAAAATTAGGTGGGAAACAGTCGATAAGTCGTGATATGACTCCATCTACATGCATTGCTACATGTTCTCAATCAGGCTACGCTTTTGCTGGACTTCAGTTTAGGTAAGCTTTTATATTTGCTTTCATCTTGTTAGTTCTTGTAATATAAATTATTTAAACTTATGTAGAGTGATTCTGTACATAAGTAATTATAACATTTATTACCAAGCAAACTGAAACGATCTATATGAATTACATAATGGAATAGAAAACCCTCTTCCTTAGGTAAATAACTATATCCTGTGGAAGACAATCTGGTTACATACTATATACAATGATTTATACACTGATTACAGACTTATTTTAGGAAAACAAAATACAGAAAGTATGATAGGAATTACGATATCCATGTTAAGTTAAGTAAGTTCCAGATGATCTGTGGGAAAATCAACCGTAATTTTAGAAACAAGGTACAGTGAGATAGAAAATTAAAGTTCTACAAAGTAAAGCCAATCCATTTACTGTCCTATGGGTGTGAATTATGGACAACAACAAAGAAACAAGACAGTAAAATACAGTCCCTAGAAATGGCATTCTTAAGAGGAGTTAAAAAGTAAACTTGACCATGTAAAGAATGAGGCCATCAGAGAAGTGTTACAAGTTTTTAACTCGAATGAAAAATTAAAATATTTCAAACAACATTGGAAAGAACTATTAGAAATAATGTCAGATTCCTGACTGGCCAAACAAGTTTAGAAGTACAAACCTATAGGACACAGGTGTGTGGGTAGGCCCAGGAAGAGATGGCGGAACAAGCAGCACCTTGCCTATACCGTCTCGTGAAGATGATGAAAAATACATAAAACTGTATTATATAAGAAGGTAAAGATCTACTGGAAAACCGATCAGGTGAATCAACTGAAAACGTTTATTAAAATAATTATAAGTACAATACTACTGACTTGTACAATTTTTTATCGCCAAAAATATAAAATTTTTACCTTGTAGCTAAAATACCTTATAAAAAAATTTTATATTTTTACCAATAAAATCGTGTCGGAGTCAGCAGTATTGTACTTATATAATTAGTTAATCAGTGGACACGTCAAAAATCAATATCCAAGAATGACTAAAATAACTATATATTTCAGTATTTTACAATGTTTTACTTTTACTGTTCCATTTAAATTTCCATTTTCAGATAATTTTCTTAATTTATTTAAAGTTGTGGTGTTAAATTTAATGCTAGAATTTTGTACAAATGCTAGGTTTGTTTAGTTAAAGAGACAGACTATGTATATTGCAACAAAACAAAATGAATGCATAGACAAGTAATAGTAATAATAACATGCAACAGAGTCTATTATCTGGAGGTAAGACAATTTATTTAATTAATTAATTCTATTGCAATATATGCGGAAGTATGGAAGAGCCTTCAAAGTAAATATCTAGAAGTTAAGCTAGGTAGAGAATTGACTTGGAGAAGTCATCTGTTAAATTTTATAACAAAATTTACATCTGTACTTTGTTTTTTGTGTATTTAATTTTTTTTTTCTGTGATACATGCTCATTAAAACATTGTGGTCTTTGTGCTATGGAGTCGTGCATAGCAGATTAGATGGTAATGGTGGTCTGATTAAAATCTATTGAGACAACTCAAAAATTCTGTTTTATAAGTGACATTGGGAAAATTCAAGTGAAAGCATTTAGAATAGTAGTTTCTCAGTTTGAAAACATAAGCTTCAAAATCCTTATGCATGTACACATTTTCAAGACATTTTATATCAGAAGTGAAAACACTGGGGGCAGTAAGAATATTTATAGTAACAAAAGAATATGATTAGTAATGGTACATTTAAGAGTAATCATTTAAAATTATTTCGTTCAACGTATGATAACCTGTTTTATTTATAGTAGGAAAAATATTAAATTTGAGCAATATAGTAGCTTTTCAACTGGTATCTTCAACTACAAGTTTTTAAACTTTGATCTAAGAATAAACATATTTTAGGGTATTGTGACAATAGCCTAATAAGCTGAAACAGCTGTCAGAGTTAAATAAAAACTGTGAAACGTACCGAGTGTTTATATACTTTTAAAAACCTTTGTATTAATATGTATCACCAAGTGCCCAACGCGTCATCAATTAATATGTTTTAGAGCATTTGTCTGAACGATATTTTTAAGTTTTATAAAGCTCTTATAAAATTATTTGGCTATTTATTTTTTAGAAGTGTAAGATACATTTAATACAGAGACTGGCAACCTCACTAATTCAGATAAAATTACATGAATAGTTTGACTCTAGTCTAAGTGAGAACAAACTAATGAAATGGTAAAACTGAAAATAGATACTACATTAATTAAACATGATATTATCTGCTTCTAAACCAGAATAAACAAATTTCTAATTTCAACAAGAAGTATTACTATTTTTTAGTCTAGGTGTAAAACTAAATTTACTATAAAAAAGTGGTTACTCAAAAAGGTTTTTGCAAATAAATATATCAGGAAAACAAATATTGAAGGTAAGAAAGCAGATTTTCCAGGTTTTTCAGTATACATTCATTTAAGGTAAAATATTAAAAAAAAAAATACATGAAAAATTAAATTAACGCTTAAATAGATTCTCGAGTGAGTAGTATTATCATAACATGAATCATTTGCTTGCAGCTATCAGTGTTTCTGCGGTAATGAGAAACCATCGCCTGATGATAAGCGTCCAGAAGGAGAGTGCAGTACCCCTTGCGAAGGTGATCCACAACAAATCTGTGGTGGCACGTGGAGAAATTCAATCTATAAAACAAATCATAGAGGTGAATGGTTACTTTACATTGCGTATTTGTGTACTGATAAAACTTAGTCCTAAATCATTACATACTAACATTGTAAAAAACCACGTTAGATTCTTGATTTTTACTTTAATGGTGATGCTAAGTTTTATCACTATATTCTGTTTATTGGCTGTAGCACATTTTATATTCACAGCTTGACTGCGTTTCACTAGGTTGTGTTCGAATAATTTATCTGCTAACTTTTGACTGATTAAGGTTCTAGTAGATCCAGAATCGATTAATGCGATGGTGGAGGTAACACCTAGGTCAATTTGTATTAAGGGCAATAGACTTTTAGTCCAATCACATTTAGTTATCGCGTTACATCTTTCAATAAACTTTCTAACATAGGGATCTATTTCTCTAGTGTTTCTTTTCCTTCCTTTTTTTTTATATGGTCGTACATTTCTTTGGGTTTACCGGATCTTAAGTTGCTGCGGAAGACACAGGATTTCGGGTCTCCCTGCCTTACATGTTTTTTTGGATTAGTGTGTTTACGTTCGTATTGCTTGTTGTTACAGTTTCTACTTATGTGTCCATACTTACCGCTTATGTCCTTAAATTTTTAGTGACCGTCAATCAATGAATTTTTCTGGTGAAAAATTTGTGAGGATTGATCAAAAAGTAATAACACAAATTTCAAATGATTTGTGTTGACGTTTCGACAATATTTATAGTCATCATCAGGACAATTGTTGCTGAACTGTTACGATGCCAAGCACACAACTGTTGGCACAAATAATTTTAAATTTGTGTTATACTTTTTGACCTATCCTCACAAACCTTTCATTAGAAAATATGGTTTTCCTTATAAGATTTTTTTTGATATCATAATTTACATTATCTACATTGTTGAACTTGAAAGAAGATATAAAATCATTTGGTCTAATTAAAATTTATAGCTAATAGTACTTAATAAAATAAAACTATTGTTCTGTATTACAACATAATGACATTAAATTAACAAGAGGTCAAGTAATTTAAAATGCTCAGGAAAAGAGGGGAAGATACACATTTGAAAAAATTTATGGTAAATTGTAAAAAAACAATAGAGACAGCACAAGTTATCGCATGGAAAATTTAAAACACTAAAAACATATAATATAATGCTGAATATTAGGCCTAATTAGAATCTAAATGACAGGTTTTTCCGTAGCAGAAACATTATGAAGAGGGACATTTCAACAACTGAAACAATTAGCAGCCTCTTCCAGGCTGACTATAAACTAGTTCATATATAGGGGAAGTGTTTTTACCTCCTATGGTTTACAAAATACCATGGCTTTAGTGTAGAAATGGAATAATAAATTATATTAATTGTGATTTGGGTGAAGAAACAGTAGAAGATACAAACGTCATCCATAGCCTATACGAGTGGTACCCAACCGGTGGTACACTAGTGATACGCAGAGGGATCCAAGGTGGTATGCAACAAGAACTAGGTAGTAAAAAGTATTTACTTACAAAAATAAATAAATAAAAATTTATGTTCAAAACAACAATAAATCTTCATCGGACATGATTTAAAACCATTATCCTTATAAAAATACAACATAAACACTTTACAGTAATATTTCATTAGAATCTGACAGGATGTCTATTGAGCAGTGGCGTGTGGTCAAGGGAAGCAAGTGAAGCACTGGTTCAGTAGTGATTGGCAACAGACTATCTTCACTTATTTTAAGTAAATGTTATTACTTATTTGAGTATAAGTTTAAGTAACCAAAATAAAAATTCACTAGAATTCTCTAACTTGACTTAATACAATTTTTAAGTACACTGACTTCGCATACAGGGTAGGTAAAGCAGCTTCGTCTCAGCATGAGGTAGCCTGGTATAGAGAAATGCGCGCGCACGTAGAGCGAGATAGAAAACCACCACTGCAGTGGTCGCCAACTGATGGTCGAAAACTTCAGTTGGGTTGGACTGCATGATGTTGAGTTTGCTGGTATCGCTGTGCGTGTTACGTTTTATTTAGTACCACATTTAAATCATATCTGTTTTCCATTTTTAACATTTGAAGTTATAATTGTACCTTTTTAAATAGTGCGTCTTTAAATTTACATTGTATTTAAACAATACGCGTTATAGTTAATGATAACGATAACGATGAAGCTATAGTTATATATATTTTAGAATAGTTTCAGTGTTGGTTTAAATATTTTCTACACTGTTGGTTTGAATAATACAAGACCTTTTGCAAAACCTTTTTCTTGCTGGTCATTTAACGAAAACCCTGAAATACACTGAAATTATAAAAACTGATAGGCCGACCCAGTATCTTCCAAACTTAATCCCAGAATCTGGAAAGTTTACTATTTCCACACTTGTACATACAGCAAATTGGCCTAGTGAGTATGAGTAAGTATGACTGATTGGCTGCTAGTGCTGAACTAAATGCACTATTTTGATGGTATTGTTTGTTGTTTTGAAAGAACAGGAACACTAGCTGGGCCAAGACTGGATTCAGACCTTTAGGAAACCAGTTAAATCTATTGCTGGCCATGAAATTAGTATGGATCATCCTCGTTCATCATTTATACTTCTGTTACGGTCAGAGTAGAATAGAAACTGTGTTAGATGGCCAACTTAACACTGAGGTATCGGATCACAAGCACAAGCAATAGAGACATTCTTAGGAGACTAATTAGCGCTGTTTGTTTTCTAGATAAACAAGAATTAGCATTTCAGGGACACGACAAAATGGAAAAGTCACTTAAGCGAGGCAATTACTTGAACTTCAAAAGTACACAGGCGAATATAATACTCTTCTTGCAGAGCATATGAGAACATCTACTGTATTTAAAGGACTGTCTAATCGACTACAAAATGATCTCATTGAAGCAATTACCTTAGATCTTGTAGTGGCTGTAAAAAGTGAAACAAAAGTGGCACACTTTGTACCTGAAACCACATTAGTCAATGAAACCGCAGATGTTTCAAATAAAGCACACTCCTCAATAGTTTTGCATTATGCATATAATGGTGAAGTGAAAGAGGTTTTTTGGATTCACAGATGTGAGTTGTGATCGACATGCCCAGGCCATCGCAGAACTCATCCACCAATTCCTGACTGAATTTGAATGCAGTGAAAAACTAGTCGCTCCAACCTACGATGGCGCACCAACAATGGGAGGAAATTTTAATTGTAGTAGAGACCAAAATTAAAAGAACTAATCCGCAAGTTCTCTTTGTCCATTGCTATGTTCATGTTTTAAACCTTGTTATGTCTCAAAGTGTCAGGCATATACCCGAGTGCAAACATTTTTTTAGCATACCTAGTAGTATTGCAGCATTTTGTCGAGATCTCCGAAACGCACAAAATTTTTAGATGAGTTTGTGCAGTGACGACTTCCCTACGTGTGCCCATGGTGGAATTGTTCTTCTAGACTTGTAAATACCGTGCAGGCGACAGGGATGGAAGTCAGTTGTGTGAAGTATTCAGTGCTATGTTAGATCTCCTTGAAGGGATCGAGTCTGATATTATACCTCCCATTTGTGGATCAATTTGTCAGTGTTAGAGTACTTCAAGTTTTCTTCATTTCTTTCCATGAAATATTTTCATATGAAGAAGCGCTATATAGTCAAGCCAGTGACATTTTGTACTATGTAAAGAAAATTGCAGAAACTCAACAAAGTATAGCATCTCTCTGTTATGACTTTGAAGATGTTTTTCAGCAGACTCTGTCTGTAGTAGGGGAGCCATCAAAGAGAAGGAACATAAACTATGAGCATATTTATTGTGAAATCCTTGATAACATTGACAGTCACTTGTGTACACGGTTTCAAGATTATTTGAAACTCCAATTTTATAATTCTTTTCAAATGAAAAATATGGGCAGTGTAAGAACTATTTTCCTGAACGTCCTTTTCAAAGCCGTTTGGAAATATATGGCAATTTTTTTGACAGTTCGTTTAAAAACGAACGTATTGTGTTGTATAGTAGCGAAGAATTTGAAAGGAAAAGAATATCCGACCTTTTAAAGCTTTTAAACTCTAATACAATACTGAAAACTGGTTAAAATTTGTATATTTAATGAAAATTTTTCGCATACAGAAGAGTTATTAATATGCTTTAATAATGTATTAGTGTGCTCATTAATTATAGTATTTACATTTATAGACCTATCTGTTTAAAGGAAATCTCCACCTCAAGTTAGAGCTTCTATTGTGCCAGTGTTTTTTAAAGGATGTTTACTCAGTGTTAGTGATATCGAGCTGCGGGATACATGCGTTCTATGTATTTTTCGTTGAACAAAATATTTTATCATGCTATAAAACATTAAGATATTAGACTTGATAATAGATTTATACCTAAAATTAAATTATAATCATTTTTGCTATCGAATAACAATAAAACATACTAGTAGGTAAGCAACTACGTTAATTTTAATTATAAATTGGGCTTCCACCAAATATAATACTTGAAACTGAAGTACAATATCGGATATAATCCAGCTTCACCAAACTTTTTACCCACCGCATGCCACTGCTATTGAGTGTGATTTAAGGTTAAAAATAACATCAGTAGAACCTGACATTAACTCTCTGGTACGAAATAAGCAGCAACAAGTTTCACATTAATTATTTTTTTTAATATTTTGTTATTTTTTGATACTAACAAGAAAATCTGTAATGAAAGGAATCGACTGTCTTTTGAAAAACTTTATACTTTATTTTAGCATAGAACCAGAAGAAAATTAATTTTAAAAATCAGTGCCCGTTTGGTAAATTCTATGTATTAGATTTAAACAATTGTACATAACTAGGAATAATAAGATACACGATTCATGTTGTATCAAGGTTTTTATTGAGAAAAGCCCAATAACTTTTCTTTAAGCTCTGGTGGTACTCGAAATGAAAATGGAAGACCAAAGTGGTATGTGGGTCTGGAAAGGTTGCGGACCACTGGCCTATTCCACACTATCTACAGACAATAAAGAACAAGAACTACAGAGAATGCCTTTTCAGTGGTAGGCCTACATGGTTTTCAGGGAGATAGACAAACGTTTTCGCACGAATAGTAAATATTCTCGTCACTATATCATATCTTGTAATTGCTTTGTTAAACATGCAAAGCAAAATTGCCACCATGATTCGTTTTTAATTAAACAATATTTGTCAAAACCATATATTGTACTGAAACGCTGACAGTCCTCAAATATGTGCAGAGGAATATATACATTTTTTCTAATATTTTGGAAAATCGAATATTTTTATTGTACACTTCAACAATAAAAATTATTAATCAATTAATTGAAAATTGTATTATAGATTGACTTGTTAAAAAGTGACTTCTGTCAAGTAACATTACCGGTAACGTAGATATATTCTCACAAGTATCTTAATTTTTTGGTCTAATTCCTTACTTGAGGATGCCATTTTACTGGCAGTTCAATTAGTAATTTGGTTTTAAATTTCAAAATAATTATATATATTGTGTGCCCTATATTTCTAGCTCCAGGGATTGACACTCTCTTAAATTATTTTGGATGCTTTGAAGACAAAATCATCAGAAAGCTCAAAGGTTCCTTCCAATTCAAGAATACAATGACTCCAGCATTATGCGTCAAATGGTGTACACAAAAAAATTATCAGTACGCTGGTGTTCAAAATGGGTAAGATTTAACTTACTAGATAAACAAATTTATTTAATTGTGATATGTTGTACCTGTAGCAAAATGCTTCTGTACTATTATATGTATTAAATCCTATCGATGCATTTTTTGTTGAAGCATTTTTAGGTCACTACTGAATATTAAGCCTAAACGCTAATTTTAAATGGAACGAACCCACTGAACAATTTGAGCTCACCTATGATCTAAAACAGGCTAGCTCCCTTCTTCTTCAACCTGGCTCTAGAATATATATTAAAAAATGTTAGTGTACATCTCTCAAGAGACCTACAACGAGTCAGTGCAAATAGCAGTATACGTTGGTGATATATCCATAGATACAACATATAACATAAAAAACATATAGCTGTAGATAAGTTCATGGGTAATACATCGGATGAGCTACTTAAAGCAGGAGACAATGAGCTGCTTGATATGGTACATATGCTGATTGTAGATTTATGAAAAAAGGAGAAAATGCCAGAAGACTAGTAAAAATCAGTATTCTGCCTACTATACAAAAAGGGGGCATACTAGTATATTAGCATTACAGAAGCATATCCCTCCTCATCACTGCATGAAAGTATTCACTACCTTACTCCAAAGAAGATTTATGCCACTGGGAGAAACAATTATTGGTGTATACTAATGAGATTTTAGAATAGGAAGTTCAACAGCAGATCAATTATTCACAAGTAAATATGATATAATTTTAAAAGTAATATAATTTTAAAATTTTGTTTGCCTAGTAATAGCAATAATAATAATAATAATACTAACAACAACAAAATTAATGCTATAACCTTATTAGAAATTACAGTAATAGTTAATTTTGAACCTAATTATTGTATTTATTTTTCTATAAAAGTATATAATATTTGTAGTGTAATATTTTTCATTACTTACATGCTTCAAGGTTTACCTAGCTTAATGTTTTATTGCTTTACGATGTTATTGACTTTCCTTTATTTTCTACAAATATTAGATTTTTTAAAATTATTTTAATCTATTTGTGATACAATTATTAACAAAGTTATAAGTTCATCATTACATAATTAACAATAATTATAATTATTTTAGAATGATTAAAGTGTGACAGATTAGACCCCTACCACTTATCTAGATACGTGTATTAATTTTTAAATATTATTCATAATAAACTATACTGATCTTGTTAGAAACCTGATGATAGAAACTGAACAGTGCACGAACTCCTCGTTTCGAGGCAAACAAAATTTTCATTCAAATCGCACATGCACACAACAGTCTTGTGCAGTGTTTCATAGTGTGAACATTGGCTGCATCAAGACTGGCGAGAACAATGGAAGCATGTGTGTGACAGAGAGGGAGTGAGACATGTGGAAGTGAGACAATGAACTGTTATTGTATCGCCACTCCTCTCTTCCATCTAGATAACTTAGCTATACTTGTTGGTTGGGGTAATCCATGCATTGAGTTCACGAAAGACTGTTGAGCCTATAAAACTGCTACTACTAGACGGGCTGTGGTCCACAGTTGTTGACTCCATCGTCGGGCCCAAACGTTTGTCAACAACCACTGTGGACGACAGCCTGACGGCCCGGCTTATATTGATGCCAGCTATGAACTTCATATGCTGACCTTAATTCTTTCTGAGCTTATTAATTTTTGTGCATGATATTAAAAAGTTGATCTAATGACCAAAAATAGAATTTTAAAATCTTGTTTGCCTAGTAATAGGAACAACAACAGCAACAACAATAATAATAATAGTAAAAATTAATAGTATAACTGTATTAGAAATTACAGTAATAGTTAATTTTAAACCTAATTATTATATGTATTTTGCTATAAAAGTATGTAATATTTTTGGCTACTTACATACTTCATGGTTTACCTAGCTTAATGTTTTATTGCTTTATGATGTTATTGACTTTTCTTTATTTTCTACAATATATTAGATTTTTTAAAAATCTATTTTGATACAATAGGCCTCCACAATGTCATAACTAGGAACTTCTCATGGGGGGATGAGATTAGCTTGAAGGTTAGACCCTTACCACTTTACTCTGAACAAATGAAAAATTTAGGATTCTTCTAACAAAGCATTATTCTCATGTCCAAACATCCATAAACTGTTGAACCATTTTACTTAGTTACTTTTATAAATTACTTGGATTCTTGAAAACTTTCAGCATAGCCTAACAAAAATTAATTGTCAACCATTTGGAGACTCAAGTTACCTTTTTAATTATCAACAAGGATTAAATTTTTACTGTACCGATATTCTATTCACGAAATCGTAGCAAATATGTAGCATTACTGACCAAACATTATCCTCAGGAAATCTACATGGGGAAAGAAAACAAAACAACTCATTCAAGAATGGTTCACTTGAGTATGTTTGTTAGAAAATAAACCATTATATTTTTATTTAAGAACAAGATCAGTCTTTTGGTCTTCTAAGCAAAGACATCCAAAACCTCATCAGGTATAAGGTGCTTCTCCCTGCAGAAACAAAATTTTACATTCTCATCCAAAATATCCCATCACTTGCAATTGCCTTGAAAGTACAGATAAATCAGGCAAAATAGTGTAAGAATTTTAATGTACAAGACATTAAAAATTATGTGTTTCAGCATGTACTAAAATTTTTGTAAAACCCTCTTGAAATGACACGTTAATTAGGGGCTGATATAATAAAAAGCCACTTTTCCCAAATACCGTCAATAGAACTGAATTTTCACAAAAATTGTCAAGAAACCAGTTTCTTGTTGAGGCAGTTTATAAGGTTTGCTACTAATTACCTTTGATTGGGATACCAACTAACTAGATAGAAATATCTAACAACTGTGTTTTTGATTATATTTTTTTTAATGCATTTTTCTTAAATTTTAATATTTACCATGAAAGTAATTGTCCTACAGTAACAAATGCTGTAGCCTAAATAAAGAGGTCATCATATTTTATTTTGTCTCATAGAAATCATGTATGAATGAGTATTTTTGAATATATTTTGAGAGCCAATTTTTTCCCCTGTCGCACTTATTTAGGGATGTTGTCTAAAGAATTTTTTACACAACTTTCAGTTCATTGTAAAGTATATTATTTTAATTTATTCTAGCAGTAAATTTTTCTCAGTTGTCTAAACTGAAGTCAGGAAACTGATAATTAACCTGGTCTAAGATGGCGATTTAAACATTAGAGATATTAAACTAGGGAAGTCATGACATAGACAATCCTGAAAGGAGAAGTGAGTTGGGACCCAAAAGGTATACGTAGATTAATACACTCTGTCTTCGTCTTCTGGCACGTGTATAATTGCTTTTTTAAAATTGCAGATACGTACTTCATTTATTAAATTTTGAGTAAATGTCATTATCAAGAGAACATTTAACTTAATTTTATAAATTACAAATATTATAATTCCTTTTATTTCCACGGTTATTTATGAGCCTTATTTCAACACACCCAACTTAGAAATGCTTCTATGTTAATGATTACAGAATTTCACTGAAATTTTTAGTAGCTCTTGAGAAGGGTTGATCCCCCTGATTGCCCCCATAGTTGACCTACACAGTCATATAAAAGTTCATAGCATAATTAAAACATTCCAGTTTTTTAAATAATCTGAAGGTAAAACAATTGTTTTGGGTTTCATGAACAATATTTTTGTTTATAAATTATTAATAAACCCATCTTCTTATTTATTGTTTTATAAACCATTTTTTAATACTGTCTAGAATCTATACGACCTCAGTGCGTTGAAACAAACAAAAACCTGTGAAAATGGCTAGAAGACATGAGTTAACTAAGACTTTTTTAAACCAACAGATGAAGTGTTTCATGTCTGCATAAGGGAGCAGCACTTATAATGATTGACATTCAGGATTGATTAAGTCATTTTATCTTATTTAAAGGATAATTTTACTTTATGTAAAAGAAGTCAGTAAGAATTTAAATGTTATTTTTAGCACTGCTAATGTGAACTGTTGTATTAATAAAACTACTGGCTAACAATATTAATTTTATTTTAGAAATCAGTGTTTTTGTGGCAATGAGACGCCCCTGGACAAAGACAAAGCGCTAGATGAAGAATGTAAGAAGCCATGTGCTGGCAATTCAAAATACATATGTGGAGGATGGTTTAGAAATTCTATCTATGTTACTTAGGTTCCCCTAGTGCAAACAATCAAAGAATATTTGGGATGGAAAACAACGCTGTGTGTGATTAAAATATTCACTCAATTAATCTAAAACATTGTCAATAAATATATAGCCTATATATGTGCATGTATCTGTTATAATACTGACCTAACAGATAATAAATAATTCAGTGCATAGAACAGTGTACAAATCTTTTTTCTTTCTATTTACATTTTTATGGCAAACGTTTGTTCCTTCTTCATTCCTGCATCTCATGTTGGTTCCAGTATACCATTCTAAACCAAGAAGTTGTTTATCCATCTACCCTTTCCAGAAACTTGGTATACAATTGATACTAACAGTTGAAGACTATGAACAAGGAAGAACATGCATACTGAGCTGGGAGTGGTATACTGCAGCCTATAGACTACACTACTGCCCCCGAACCCCAGAAAAACAGGACAGGATGACGCTACTCTAGCTTGGAGCGAAACTTACAACTACCACGAAAGTATTCCCAACTCATGAACACTGGGGGACAGAACCCCACTCGGGCTGTTTACAATCTCTTGGTACCAAATTATGGGCATATCGTATGCGCACATGACCCTCGAAGTTGTGAATGGTTGCACATCCGAATTCGTGGATTTTTATATTGTGTTCATTACCGGTATAAATTTCTTGAAAAATTTCATTTCTTTATTTCTTTCATATTCATTAGTTGGAATTTTTAATGTAGGACATATTACGGAGTAAAATGTTGCCATTTTTGTTGAAGAGGTTCGTTCAGAAAATAAGGGATAGCTAGATCTGTTTGTGTGGTTTTCAATAAATATTATAATCAAGTTGTGCTTTACTGTTCATAATTGGTAAATATAAAACATGAAATGTTCTATTAATTTGTTCTTCCGTAATAAATTTCTTGTAATTATGTAAATTCTTGATTTCTCTAAAAATCTTATTAATTTTTAATCCCTTATTTTGTGAAATATAGATATAGCATTTATACATCTATAACACAGAATATTTGGTCACATAATTTTATAATATTTTTTTATTACGTAATTCTTGTGAAAAGAATCTAGAAATAATAGCAGATGTTAGTACAATTAGCGCTACTCCACCTATTTCTTAAGAAATATTATTATTATATTGAAAGTAATTTTGATGTAGTATAATTTTTAAAATGTTTGATCATTGTTTTATAAACAAGAGATTTTCAATTTTAAAAATGAAGAGGATGTAATACTATCAATGGCGGCTTGTGAGGCAACCTTAAGGGAGGCTCTCAAAAGTTATCAAATAACATATACTACAACTTACCCTATTACCGTTTTCATACTATCCAGTACTTAACTTGCAACATATAATTGAATAAGTATAAAATTAATAAAAAATGAAAATCATAAAATGTTGTTACTCACTTCATTTGAAGTCTGTCGCAGACTGTTCATCGTGAAATACAAACTGTAAACAAATAATACACAAACACATTCTTAAAATATTGTGCACTATATACGCCATAGGCGTAAATTGGGAGGGGAAAGGGGGCATTCGCCCCCCCCAATTTTCCGAGCATTATAAAATTTTGTTTCCAGTTGTTATAAATAAAAACTAACAATAGTCAAACAGGAGACAGTTTCTATGCTTGCGAGCACAGTAAGCACTATTTATCAACGTCTGTACTGTTATCAGACGGCTAGTTGCCATAAATTTAGTATTCTTATTTCTTTCAAAGAAACTTTTAAGGGGAATTTTTGACAGATTTGAATGATATACGTCAAAATAATATTTCTGTTCGAAAAAAAACAAACGTTAGGGACCTAATTAATTGGAATATAATGCGTGCCTTTTACACAAACAAAGACTTGTTTTGGAACACTGTAATGAAATAATAAGAGCAGCTGTACTTCTAAGAATTTGCTCTCTTTTCTTTCCTCTCAGAGAGGATGCGTTTACGAAAACTGAGTATAAGAATTGGAAGAACTGAAATTGTTTATGTTTACAGGCCTACTGTATGTTTGTTCTAGGTAAACTTAATTGGAAGTACAACTTATAAAGAAACGTTTGTTGATCATTAAAAAATGAAATTGTCCCTCGTTTACTAACTAAGAGTTATTAGTAAACTTTCTAATTTTGTATATAATATATTTTATTAATTTTATTATATAGATGGTGTCACTACACACTTGAATTTGTGAAGCTTTACCCTGCTCCCCCTAAAGTTAAGCCCCAAGTTACGCCCATGTTATACACACTATAAATTATAAGCAGAATTATCACTGTTGCACACCACTATATAAAAATTATTCCGATTAGAGCTTTCAAGCTTCACAGCTCATTTTCCGATCTGACGATGAGCTGTGAAGCTTGAAACCGCTAATCGGAATAATTTTTATATAGTGGTGTGCAACAGTGATAATTCTGCTTGTGATTTTAACCACTAACACAACTTTCTTCATTAAACTTCTATAAATTGTAAGAAAAAATTATCCATAAACTTACAGTTTGAAAGAAAAATCTAATCTTCATTTTTTGTCATAAATTAATTTTTCTATTACTAGTTCGTTATAGTCTAGTATCTCGCAAATCATTGACTGCGAAAACAATATAGCCAAAGCAGTTAATCTATCTTCACTCTTGGGGTTTCTTAAATATGATTTGATTAACTTCAAAGTTGAAAAACACCATTCAATGTCTGAAGTAGTCATAGGAATAGTTACAAGTACTTTTAATGCTTTTGTGATTTCTTTAAATGCACCGTCTAATCTTAAAGAAGTTACAGAATTTAATTCCTTAAAGCAGCCATCCACATTTTATGTTATTTCTGATCGCGAGTAACAAACTTCAAGCTCTGTCATAAAAGAATTTTTGTCAGTCATTGGAAATGCACTGGTTTATGTCACCCACCAGGATACCATTTTTCTTATGTTCATTGAGGCATTCTTGAAATACCTGTGCTCCACAAAGACAGTTTTTGAATGCAAAGCGTTCTTTTATTTTAAATACAATAGTATCACAAAATTCTTTTGCCGATAAACTTAAATTCTCATCATTCAGGCATCGGCTCTTCCTAGCTGTACGCCCTTCTGCTATTATCTTAATTTTTTCCTCTGCTATATCCAATGCAGAATGAAATATATTCTTGTTTTGATTATTGCTTTTTCAAAGTTGTCAATAGCCATTTGAATTCTGACTGGATTGGTTTGCACAACTTGTAACTGGTTAGATAATGTCTTATCTTGAGGCTATATTTTTTAATAGAATTTTAGCGAAAACAAGAACATGATATTTTCAAGCCGATTAATAAACCCAACAGCTAGTGTTAGTGATTCTGAATTGTATATTTTTGGAACACCTGACTGTATATTTTCACAACATTGAAGAACATCATCTTTATAATTGAGAACTGTTTGTATTGCCCTTAATTGAAAATTCCACCTAGTTTGTGAGGGTTGAGGTATCTTTTTAATGCATATATATTCTAAAGCCGCTCTCCTGTTTGGAGAATGGGAGGAATAGGCAGCAATCCTGTTTAAATTGGCAAAAAATTCTTACACTTGTTAAATTTGAAGCAGCTTCTTCAAGAAATGTATTTAATGTGGGCACAACGTTAAACATAATGAGCATTTCTATACTTTTCTTTGATTTTAACATTCACACCTCCCTCACATCCGTGCATAACAGCAGCTTAACAGAATTATTTCCTAAAATTTTATCAAGATGCTGCAAAGTACATTATGACCATCCATCTGCATCTTGTTTATCCGGATTTGAAAAGCCCCAAAATTGTTTGTGAATATGACTGTTTCATTCGTATTGAAAAACCAAGGCTCTCTGTGTATTCGCAGATATGTAAGTTGTATCACTTGCCATTGTAGCCTAAAATGAGGGTTCCTTAATCTCTTGTACAATATGTTCATGGCACACATGAAGCATGCATTGAAAAGGCCCATTTTGTACTATTTTAGAGGTCCCTTTACAAATATGGGCCTCTTTCATATGGCTATTAAAAGAAACATCAATTTTTCTTGTATAATTTACCAATTCTAAAAATATACCTAGAATTTTCCTTTTTGTTATGACCATGAATAGGAAGATTACAATTACCACAAAAGTCTAAAATGTCTAACACTATTGAAAGAATCTGTCGATTTTTCTCCACTCTTTCATAATGTCTGTAAACATTTTCTGCATACCTCACAAACCTCAAACTAAAAAAAATATTACTTTATTTCATTTTGTACACAAACCTCAAACTAAGAGAAATATTTGTTTTTCCTAGCATTTGAAAACTGATGAAATTGTTTTTATGTTCTGTAGATTTTTCATGCTTATTAATTTTCAGTTTAAGACACTTAAGATCACTTACACTACCTCTTGTCCAACTGTCATTGCCACAAACACACAAAACAAAATGAGAAGTTACTGTACTTTCTTCACACCCACATATCCACATTGTATTAAACACTTTCCTATCAAAACGGTGCGTACACTCTCCTTTGACTTTGCACTTTTTTGTACTTGATTTAAGTTCAAATCGGGCACTGGTCTTACATTGTTTCTTATATCAAGCTTTTCTTCTAATGATAAAGAAAAAAATAAGTTTTTTACTGTCAGAAATGTTTATTTTTAATCAAAACTCAATCAAAACCCAGTAGCGATACACTCAATACTAACACACTTCCAGCCTGTAGGGAGGAAAAAGATGCCAACTCTTCTTAGTCTCAGAGTTCCATGATCTTCTTAGTCTTCACTCTCCATGATCTTCCTCACAAAATTGCCAAAGAATTTCCTGCCTCCTCTTTTTCATTCGTACCTCTTGTTAAACATTATCGTCATCAATCCATTTCCTTTCATGAACTTTGAATAGTTATGTCTGTCTGGACAATCTACTACAATTCCCATTCTCATTTAGACCCTGAATACATTATAAAAATTAGAATGTACACAAAAGCATTACTGAGTCTGTTACCATAAGATAACGATATTTCCAACCATAACGATATTTATAACATAACTAAAATTCTAAAGTACTTTGATGTAATCGAGCAAAAGGAAGTCCAGCATTGCTGATGGTAAGAATGGGTGTTTTTTTTTATAATAACCATTTTTAGTTTCCAAGTTATTCGGAAAAATCTATTTTCGTGTCCACATATAATTGCCAACTTTATAAAAATAACAAATTTTAACTATCATCTTAAATAAATTATTCTAATTGTTTACAGGTTTTCTCTTGATTTTTATTATACTTTAGGATTCACGACAACATTTAGTTATGATTAATAAATTTGC
Source organism: Magicicada septendecula (assembly GCA_034769895.1). Classification (NCBI taxonomy): domain Eukaryota; kingdom Metazoa; phylum Arthropoda; class Insecta; order Hemiptera; family Cicadidae; genus Magicicada; species Magicicada septendecula. The sequence continues at coordinate 332,006,418 of CM068376.1, forward strand.
TGTGATTTCACTTTCTTTTTACAATAAATCATTACTTCTAATACTACCTTAGGCCTTTAAATAATTTTTATAAGTTCTTCTTGTTTTAAAACATCCATGACACTTTATTTCCAGTGATGGTTTCAGCATACAAGTACACAAAAATTATTGGAATGTAGGCATCATGTGAAACACATGTATTTGCTGGAGACATTTTAGGCTAACAGAAAATAAAACTGATATATAATAAGTTGTGCTGTTTATTGATATTGAGTGTCACTTTTTCCTTATTTTGTAGGCGCTAGGACTAAAAAAAAAATGTTAGGAGAATCGGAGCAAATAGGTGGTCTGATTGTTGCTAAATTCATGCTTGTTAGGAGGGGGGATATTGAGACTATTGCAGAATTATTGAGATACCTTGGCGAGATACCTAACCAAGTAGTTATTGGTCAATTCATGATTGTGGAGAGGGGAGGGAATTTTGTGTCTACTGTATGATTTATGCCAAATATAGTACATACCTAAGTATGTATCATAAATCAACCATTCCAATCATGGAGATGGTAATTCAATTTATTCTCGAATGAAAGCATCAATTTAAAGTTTTAATCGTACTTCAAGAGCTAGTTCAATCGTAATTAAATTAATTAGTACTCAATTACTAATTAAGTAATGGCATTTGGAAGCATAGAATACTTAAGTAGAAAGCGTCGATATAAGCGCTGTCATCATACCATGTAAGTGATATAGGGTTCAGAACAGTACAAAACAGGTGAACCATCTTGAAATAGCAAGTATGGTAGCAAGATATCACTGGTTATATAGACCAGCATCAACATCACTGCATTTAGCTAATAACCTGTCCAAAATATTGACCGACAGAAGAAAGTGAAGTCTGTAAACAGCAAGACTGTTTGTCATAATTCAGAGGTAAAGACCCATTAGTTTAATGGGTAAAAATTGCTGTTACAACAGTTCCAGTCATGTTGGATGTGGACTACACTGTCATTTGGTAGAAATATAAAAGTTACTTGCAAGACGGCACTAACATGTGATTTTCTCTTTAGTTAGTGTAGTTAATTCTTTTTGACCTTGTGTGTTCAATGTATCTTTGTTTGAAGAAACGTCCTGTCTGGTCTACGTAGAATTTGTTGCATCGTGCAACAAACTAAACTGCTCAAGATGCAACAAATTTAAAAAAGCAGGATACAGAATCACATACAAAACTACAAACAAAACAGAACACACACTATCAAAAAACACACAAAGAACAAAACAAATTTGATTTACATGGTGTTTACAAACTAAACTGCTCAGACTGTAACAAATTCTACATAGGCCAGACAGGACATTGCTTCGAACACACAAAGGCACTGCACTCCACCACCAAATCTACCTTTGCAAACCGCCACATTGAAGCAAACCACACATACACAAACAACAACACCAACATGGATATTCTACATGTACACACAAAAGGCCGAAAACTAGACACTCTTGAACAACTAGAAATACAAAAACACATAAAAACGACATCCTAAACGAACATACAAAATTCAAATCACATGTACTATTCGAACATATCACACAGCACATATGTAACATCGATCTTTCAAATGACAGTGCCGTCACCAAGAACAAGACGGACAGCACTCCTACTGGCAAAGCCTCTGACAAAGCTTAAAATAAGCGAAAACTGGTTCAGGCTACAAGGTAAACATTTTACATTTTTACCAACAGAAACTTTGTGTTCTGAGTCAGTAGTATTATACTTATAATTAGTTAATCAATGGACTTATTCAATATAATATATGAGATACAGTGAGAATACAGTAAGATGACCAACACCAACATTTTTTGAAATTCTCTGAACTTACAATTAAACTTTCATCTTTCTGCTATTATCATTACGGGAGCCACAGGTATTTCATTTTGCATTTCAGATTCCCACAGCTAAAAATTATAAAGTATGCTTAATAAAAGGGAAGTGAATATAGGAAAGAACCTCCTCTATGGAAAGGCTTAATAGTTCGGGCTACGAATTCACAATAATATGTAAAATTCACATTTGTGTAACATACGGTTTGACAAACTGTGTAACAAACTTTTGCAAAATTATCTTACCATTCATAAATTTTTTCATACTGTTGATTACAGTAGTAGCGGTTGTGTTCTTATATATATTTTTGAAGAAAACTAAGTCATAATGCATTAAAATTTGTTACCCAATAAGTATGAATATGTTTTCCTTATTAATAATTTGTCAAAACTCTGTAATGTATTTGCAATTGTTTTTAATTCTATTTCGGCTGATATAAAAATAATATGAACAGTCTGATATTGACTAAAAGGAACTGTTAATATAATCATATTTTGGAGTTTATATCTGAGAGTTATATAAAAATGAATTTTACGTTGATGTCCATAATCAATTGTTTTACATTTAATTATTTAATATTATCTTCCACGAATTCTTAACATTGTAAACATTACTTTCTCCAATCAAAAATTCTTTGGTCTGACTATTTAGTGATTCTGTACGTTACAATTTACACTCTATATTTCCCCTAGTTTTGTTTCTCCAAACAGGGCATCTTTACTGTTTTCAGTAATTGCCAGCAAATCTACTTTTCAATGTTTACAGTTTACATATGGTGAAGTAAAACTTAGAAATATTTTAAGTTTGAAAAACATGAAAAGTAGCAAGTAAAGGAAAGAAAATAAGGCACTAATAGCCAGAGTTTGGTAACGTTATTCAAAATTTTGTAATGTTGTAGAAACTATATGTTCACCAGCCAATCATAACGTGGAATAAAGTAAAAAAGCTTATTATATTTTCTATCTTTTAAAGACGGAAAAAACAAATATATTATATTCAAGCAAATAATATATTTTTTTTAACTGTTCTCCTGCAGCTGGGCAAATTATTGGAAAACATATTTAATTATTAATAGTGTAATACAAATTCTTAAGAGCATGCCAATGGTTGTCTGTATAAGATCAGATAAGTTCGTAGTTGTGCTGCTGTGAGTGGTGCATTTTTAATGGAAAACTGTTGATTCAGGTGTTATATTAACATGATTTAATGAAACTTGATATCGTTTAACATTCTATGGTTTTTATTATTTCATACTAAAATTTATAGAGTCATGTTACATATCATGAGACTATGGATGTGAAGGTAAAAAGACAATAAAACAGATAATTTCTACTTAATTGACAGTTTGTATTTTGTCACTTGCATTATTATCATATAAACATTAAATGATTATTAAACATGCTAATTTGTACTAGTGAGGCTTGAGGCTGAGCATACTGCCTGTAGAGATCTCTGAATTTCCTAATCTGAGACAAAACATTTACAGTTTATTTATAAAAAATTTTCAACTATTGATTACTTTTATATACTATGGATTAGTGTTTAAAATTAACATTTGTTAAGGGATTTTTCATTTTAAGGTGTGGACCATGAGTGATGTTGAGAAGAGTCATGCTTCTGACTGCAGCATGTGTACTTGAAGCCTGTGGCTCATGAAAATTATATCCACATTATAGCAGTGCTTTCCGATTATTGTTTACCGTACTGAATGCCACTTTTGTCACATGCCATTATGTTTCACAACTACAGTTTTGAAACTGCTCATTAAGAAAGAGCTCATTCTTTCAAAATCATAAAAACCTCTGGTAATAAAGTTTTTTTAATTCTGTGTATGCTACTTAAATAATGTGAATTAAAAACAAAGAAGGAATAAATACAATATTGAAGATCCCATACTTTATGGTAGTGATTTGTATGAGGTTTAACACAGTTTGTGAAGAAGTTACACAAACCCTATCAACTGAATTGAGATAGAAACATATTCCCTCTCGTAAAAGATTAAGAAGACAACAATCACTCTCGGACGCTTTCAAAAAAATTTTACTGCCTAGCGAACACAGAATTAAACTTCGATTTGCTACTCTTATCAACTCACTGTTGATTATCCAAATTTTCAAATTATGCAAGGACAGAATTTTATCAGTGACTGAGAAGCCGTAAGTTTGTTATTGGAGTAACAAAAAATTAAAGTACGAACCACAGACGGTATGACACTATAGACGATTGTCCTAGGGGAATCGCATAAACGTAAGAGTCAAGATTTCAATAATTATTTTCGGAAAGTAGAAACGACTTCTCTGTTATGACTTTGACATTACTGCTAAGTATATTAATGAATATTGTAATGTATTTCTGTATTCATATAACGAATTTATGTTGTGGAAATGTGTTTATATTTGTGTAATATATCCTCGTATTTGTAACGCCAAAACGTGAAAAAAAAATTTTTTTTGAAAGAAAGACAGGGACCATCTGGCAGCGTGTGAAATGACATTGACGGATGGGAGAAACAATAAAAGGATATAATACAATGGATGTAACAGCCTTCAACGTCGACGTAAAGATGTCTAAAAGTATCATAAATCTAAACAAAAGCAGATGGTCGGCAGAGAGAAAATTTACCAGGAAAGACTGCAGAGGCGTGTGAGCCAAGTTAACATGTCCAGCCAGAAGCGTGTTGAAATTAAGGGATTGTTCTGAAAGCAAGGCAAACAATCGCCAGAATGAAGTACAATGAGAATTTACTAAGAAAATATATGACGAAGGCTAACGCACTGGCTAGTAGTAAAATTAGGAATACAAAGAGAGCCACACGTGAGAAACTTACGTAACATGCGCATCTGGACGAAGTAAGAAACAAAGAGTACTCTTACTAAAAGGATAGAAAACGCCAGAGCGGGGCACTACCAGATATTCCAGGAAGAACTCAACGGGGAGGACTAAACTAATCGACAAACAGGTGCACGCCAATACACTTAAGTGGTGTCTTGCTGAGAGGCATGAAAAACGCCAGAAAGAATTATGACTATAACATGTTGAAAAGACTACAGCAGGGTGGAACTAATTAACAGATGCAGCTGCAAGCTGGACAGAAGGAAGGGTGTCACTGTCAAAAGGCGTAGAACAATACCAAAGAGATTTTTGATCGTGGGATCGGACATACTGAAGCAAATTGTAGCTGAACCCAGAGTAAGAAATTGGTGGGAACAAAAATCGCCTATCAGAAAACAGCTTGGAATATAGGCCGGTTTCCTGAAAGGAAGTTCTTGGAAAACCAGAACGTAAAACCAATGAACACGGAGCAGAGTAACTTGTGAGAGTAGTATAGAGAAGAACCAATGGAAACGAAGCAGGAGGAAGAAAAAGAACTTAAGTGGGGAAAATGTAAGAAAGTAGTGGGAAAAAGAAGAGTAGGTAATAAATACACAGAACGAAGGTGAGATCGAGGAGTCTTTGCTAAAATTTCGGAAGTCGATGACTAAAGTTTCGGAGAGTCGGTAGAGTCCGTTATCATGGTTACGGAGTAGTGACTTAAACACTTAGGAGTCTTTTTACAAATTTTCGAGAGAATAGGAGGTGGAGTTCGTAGCGTATTATTTTAAAAGAAACTTTGTTAATTTTACGAAAGTATAAAAGTTTGCGAGAGTCTAGAGTCGAATCGAGATGAAGTCTGACTTAAACTTCGTGGAGTCGAGATTAAGTGTTACGGAAATTCGATGTTAAAAATTCGGAGAGCTTTACTTAAAATCACGTAAGATTATCATGGATAACAATCTGTGAAGCGAGAACTGGAGTTTATTAGTTAATAACTCGTCAAAACAAAAGACCGTATCTTATCATGTATCACGAACGATATAGCTGTTGAAACGGAATGAGTCGTTACGAGATATCAGTGAACTTAACCGAAGGAAATAGTAACCAATAATTCCACTAAATTTAAAATTGGGAATTACCGGTTTTCAATAGAAAGAGTGAAATAATGAAAGTGTATATGTGCCAAATACTACAAGAAAGAGTCACATTGTTATGCACGCAAATGATTCTGTGTTCATCGCAGTCGACGGAACATCTACATCTCCATATGCTGATTTAAGGAACCAAAAAGGAGAGCACAGCATGACAACGCACCGTAGTTTGTGGATAACGTACCAAGAGTAAAGAATTTTAAGTATTAATTTTAGTTTACGAAATCACCTGCCTGTCACCCTAAAAGAATTCACGTAGAGAATTTTATAAGATAGGATGTCCTCATTCAAAACTTACGTATAAATTTTAAAGTCAAAGTGTTAGAATATAAAGAGAATTAAGTGCATTTCATATTTAAATGAGTCCATTAAAATTATATGTCGTAATGAAATAAGTAATTAAGTATAAGAATTAATTCATATTTTAATAACACCCAAAGAATATTGAGATATTAAGAGATACTGAGATATGAAGAGATATTTTAGTTTTTATAATTGTTTATTGATAGAAATCATGTACTAAAATAATTATTGATAATCATTTGTTACGCAGAAGAGAAATATGATACTAATGACAGTAATCGTTAAACGTAATAAATTTAATGGTAGACATATAAGCACGTCTTGTTTGTTTATTGAAGATAACCCCTATGAAATTGATCACTAGAAGTAGTTTTCAACACCTTCCGAGTAAATATTGAATACTAGAGTCTCATAACATTTTATTGCATAACTGCTAATATATAAATTATTACCAATAAAAACCCTGAGATCGTATGCAATTAAAATAAGAGTTACATTTGGCACCACAATTTGGGGCTATTAGCATAACATATTCTCAAGTCGTTTCAAAACTGTCCTTCACACCCTTTAAAATTTATATATCACCAATCACACCTGCGTCGAAATTAATATTTGGCTTTACAGTTACGGTAATAGTTACTGATTCATAGATATAGTTTTTGTCTACCCAGTGATAAATTTATAACACAAGTAGGCCTATATTTGAAAAATTGTCTGAGAACGTGAACGAAAGATTCTTAAGGAGACAACAACGCAGAATCAGTTGGAAACCGATGTTTTGTAAATAATGTCATGTAAACAAATTATTGTGAACGGTGATTTTGATATACTACAATCCAGGGATCTTTTTCGATATAACCCCGCATTCCTTAACTTCTGCAATTTGTTCATCTTTCACTGTACTATCTGTACTCTATACACTGTCTACAGTCGGAAGATTATTAATTATCCTAAGTAACTTACCTCCAAAACACAAAACGTCTGTTGATGATACACACGATAAAATTAGTTCAACATAATTGTAATATGTTGAACTTACAGTTAAATGTAATATAATTAATACACATTATTCAGTAAATTTTAAGGCGGCCAGTACATATGAATTCACAAAGGTATGAATCTAGTTGATTCCGGCTAGTTCCGCATTCACGCTTGTTGCGACTTTTAACGGCCGCCCATAAGAACTCGATCGTCTGCGTGTGTGCCCCGCTTACAGGATCAAGAAAATTCTGACTGTATTTGACTGTCGAATTGAGGAAATTAATTTCTGCCAAGTTTGGAATTTCATCGTACGCTCTCCATAAAGTAGAAATAATGGTTGCGCCAGGCCTTATAAAGGCTGTAATTATGTCAAGCAGGGTTTCAGCGGTTCTGTTTGGTACAGCATAAAGTAAACGTTCTTTACCTTCGCGGTAGATACCGCCAGACACCGAACATATAAGGCCGACGTCGAATGTAGAAGCACGACTCATCTACTTCAACAGTTTTCTCCGGCCTTCCCATTACTACGGGATTACGGAGCAGAGAGCTGGCTGGCATGTAACTTTTCCAGTCCGTAACAGACATATCGAACTCGTCGTCACAGAATCTGCTGGTTGTTGGCCTATACTCCTTTGGCAAGACGTAGATAAAGAATATAACAATATCAAATGGTAATTTCGATTTTTCTAACCAAGTACCTTTGCGCACTGAAATTTCTGTGTGACAGTCTTTTTTATTACAACGCCATCTGTAAGATTTTTTGGACACATAACGTCATTGGATGGCCGCGATTGCACTGCCTATCGCGATGCAGAAATCTGTTTATTGTGCAAAAATTCAACAGCACTGCCACCACCGAGTGTGCCAGTTGTTATATAGTCAGTTTCATGAAAGATGATCATTGATGAACATTTTGTGTGGTTATATCGAAAAAGACCCGTGAAATCAATTAATAAAATATTGTTATAAAATTTAATTTGCGAACTGGTGGATTAGCAGAACATACCCACTTAATTTTAACCTAAACACAAATAATGTTTTAGTAAACATAAATATAATGTTTTATTCTGTTATAATAGCAAACAATATTGTATTACATAAATAACAAATTAGAGATTGGTGTATAGTTGAATTGTTTTACGCGAAACAAGACAGTGCAGTGTGCCTCATTAACACTCAAGCCCTCTATATGGGCAATGCTTTTTCTAATCGTTTTGACAGGATACTGGTACCTCAGCACTTGAAAAATAAATGCTACATTCATTACGTTATTGCTGAGGAAGGAATGAAAATTTCTTTGGCAAGTAGTGGTCCGCCGACTGTCCATTGTCCAGGTATCAGTGTTGAAGTTCTGGTATCCTGATAGTCGAATGTGCGCGGTGGAGTGGAGTGCATGTGGCACTACATAATTCACTCCTTCGTAATGCGCAAAATTCTTAAACACTACGAACATTATGCCGAACACATTTTCTACCACTCTACTTATTCTGCATCATCGGCGACAATTGTTAATGAGTTTTCTGCTAGTTCTGGAAAAGTGAAATACGTCTCAATAGTCCATAATTGAGAATGCGTCTTGTCGTGCATTATGCAAGGTTGCGAGGGGAAGCCATCATTTACAAAAAAAAAGACACGGGATATGCCTTCCCGACAAACTACAATCTGGCAATTTGGCATATTTAATGTGAATTTATTTAATGCGAAGAAAAGACTGCTGTATGGAAAAATTAATAAGAATTTAAGAAAAAGGTTGGCCAAATGTTGTGCGGAGCACTGCTTTATATGGTGCAGAGACATGGACACTGAGGAAGGAGGATGAGAAAAGATTAGAAGCATTTGATATGTGGGTTTGGCGAGGAATGGAAAACGTGAGGTGGGTTGATAAAGTAAGGAATGTTGAAGTTTTAATAAGATTAGGGGTGAAGAGAGAAGAATCCTAAAGGTAATAGAAAATAGGAAAAGGAAATGGTTAGGTCATTGTTTAAGAAGAGACTGCTTGGTTATAATTGGCATCGAGGGTGTCATAGAAGGAGAAAAAAGAAGAGGGCGTAGAAGAACGAAGTTAATGGATAGCATTAAAGTGAGAGTGTTACGAAGAAACAAAAAGCCTGGCATGCGATAGGACAGCTTGGAGAGATTTTACTATTTGAAGACTGCCCTAGGGTAGAAAACCAAATAATAAAAATTTGAATTTTTCCAACATCTCTTTCAGGGGTGAGCAAATACATCTTCATCTGATAAAAGTCCTTGACATACGTTGTGTAAAGCATGTAAAGCAACAATTGTCGCCAGCAACTGATAACAGGACTATGCTAGAAAAAATTCCTTGTAATTAAATAGTCACGCGACTGATAGGCGCTTGTAACATGAAGTGTTTACCATCCATGCTTCCAACACAATGGGGGGAGTTATTGAACTGGCCTACACGACGCAACAACTCGTTTGTAGACGGAATCTGAAAAGAATAAACCGTAACAAAAGTTTATTTTTCTTTTATGAATAATTTGTATATTTTTACGCGCGTGTGTGTGTGTCTGTGTGCGTGCGATGCGCGCGCGCCGCGCTTGTGTTTTTGGTTTTATTAAAAAACATTTACTTTTTATGTTTACTTCAGGGAAACTAAACTGTTGACGCTTCAGATCAACCAAACGAGGAAGGAAACGCAACTGACCAACAATGTAACCCCACCAAGTCACCCCTCCAAAAGTATCGTATATATCACAACCGTACCGTAAATACAGTACAAACCAATGGCAGAAGAAGAACTCCGTTATGAAAAGACGTTTTACGATTGTAACAGTTAAGGAGGAATTTGACGTGTTTGGAGAACGTGTTACCTCTGTAGACTAGCATCTGCAGGTGATTTTGTAAGTGGCGAGTTAATCATAAGCAAGATATTGCCGACTACAACAATTTAAATGCTGATACATCGTCCAAAATAGCGAAGACAAGCATGTGTTCACTAATCTATAGGCCTAATAAAATATTAATTGATGACTCGTTGGGCACTTGGTGAAACATATTAATACAAAGGTTTTTAAAAATATATATACCTTTTATATAAGCTAAAAGAAAGGTCAAAGGCTTATTTGACAATGGCTTAAGAAGTCGAAACAGCTGTCAGAGTTAATTAAAATCTGTGAAACGTACCCAGTGTTTATATATTTTTAGAAACCTTTGTACTAATAAAATATGTGTATTTACTCAGTTATTAATTGTCAATATTTATTTTATTACAATTGCTTCTATTTAATTACTAACTGTTCAGTAAAGTTTTGTACACAAAATATGCAATACTTACTTTTTTTGTAATCCTTCAGTAGGGCTACATCAATAAAGCTTCTCACACTTCTGGTATAAACAATGATATTGTCGACTTCGATATTTTGAACAAATAACTAAGACTTGTATAAGAATTACTACTTGATAAAAATCTTAAAGTTACAACGAGTTTTTCTCTTACCGGAATAGCATCTCTGAATCTAGTGTCCTGAAAAATAACTTCAGAATTTAAATTTAAATGAAACACATACATTGACATTACGTATAACGTTTACATTTACTGAAGTAAACAATATTAAATTAATTATTTTAGAAACAACAGCTACATTTCCTTTATTGGCTTCTAATTAGGATAGCTATTAGGTAATAAGAATATTAAAATATAAATTGTTTTGCTTGTTAATGGGGAAACCGGCGGCCGCTGTTGTGCAGGGTTCCGGGCTTCTGCCGCAGGGACCGAAATACTCTGCTACCGGCAATCAACTGGGTAATCAATTAGACAAATCTAATTGAGCCGATGCCGTGTCCAAGATTCACCTGGCACAGTGGGTTGAGACCGAGGGCGCTTGTGAGTTTGTGACCCTGAAAGCCGGCTCAGCGGCGGGAGAACTTTCTGGGAAGTGTTCGTATGGTGTCGTTAGGGAACGACTGGAAAGGATTCTCTAATGATCTGCTTTGAAGTTAAATAGTGGGCTTTACATGCCGAGCGCAGTCCTCGGTTCATAAGACACTGAAGCCTACGCTTATGGTTTTTATCCAAGTAGCCCCATAAAGGGATAGCGTAACTAACCGTCGGCGCCACATAAGTAGTGTCGATAAGGTTGTCTAGGCGGCGGGTCATAGACTTGCAGGAAAGTACGGGTCGGAGATGATATGTGGGCTACTAGTCCGGGGGTGTGTCCGCCAGGTGACACGATGATCCAAGTGAAGCGTAAGATACTTGACACAGGGAGACCAGGGCAGGGGAGGTTAATACAGTAGTTACTGTAGCTTACTAACTACCGTGTAGACGATATTGTGTATTGCTTCAGCTTGTTTAAGTCTGGTAATTAATCCGTTTCGACTTGGAACATATCGGCTCCTTGAGAGACTTTGTAGGATGAATAGCCTATACTACGTCAGCACAACATAGGTTACTGACTCCCGAGATCGTTAAAAAGGTTACCGACTCCCGATTTAGATAAAGAAATAACCTCTTTCCATAGAAATGCATATCGAATTCAAGCAGATTTGAGTATCTCGCATATCCCGGATGTCGAGTCAACCGGAATTAGCAGGCGCTCCCTTGTATTTGCAGAATGGCGAAACGAATTTTAGGCTGCCTGTTGATGGGGAAAAAAGCATTTAGAAAGTAACAACAGGAATCATTCAACAGAAAAATGCTACTTTTTCTGTGACGTCAGCACTGATGTGTGAAAATTTAACAATATTGCAACAAAACACTAGCTGATGCGGCGTGCGTTTTTCAGCTAGAAGCAGGTAGTGCATGTAATTGGCGCGGCACGTCGTAAATTATGGAATTACGACGGGAAACGTTACTTTGAACTTACCCACAACACAGGAGGGAGAGAGAAATATTCCATTATTGTTTTCGAATCTTGAGCAGTGGCGTTGTTGCTAGCTAACTAGAGGATGTAGGCCTACTCTTATGGAATAGGTGAAAGAAGACGGAAGTCTACATGACAAAGAAGTCGTGTAATATAGAATATAATTTTATTTTTAATTTAGCAAACTCGTTGTATAAATATTAGGAAAATAATGTTGCAAACATCAACTTAAATCGCCTTGGTTGCTCTAAAACTATGTTCGTTACATTGTATGTACGGGCTAATGTACTATGATCAAAACATATAGAGAAAAATTGTGTTTTGCAATAGCAGCGTTCACACAATAAACAGACGTAACATAGTGAAAGCACAAGAAAAACTGCCTGAGATTATAAATCATTATTGTTACCGTTATATTCAGGCTACGGGTTTATACAAGAACAACAGTCGAAGGAATTTGAAGGGACATTACAAGGTGGGCACGAGGCCGCATTTTATCTAATTAATATGTTACCTTACTTTAGAAACATACACGTTCAATACATTACGCGTTACGGAACGATCGTTCCATCTTCACCCATTGGCTATATATGCCCCATACGAAGTTGTCAAATATTAAAAAATTTAACATTTAATTTAAAGTAAAACACTTATCAACAATAAAGAAACTGATTCACGGTGTATAAAAGAGTACTTGAACCGTGTACACGTATGGGATTTGGCAGCTAAATACTTGTTTTTTCTTATTCGCTTAATTGCTGTTGAATTATATTTACTAATAAACTTTGACAGAAATAACACGTTGCACATCACTATACAGAAATTATTGCGATTAGCGCTTTCAAGCTGCACAATGATATTTCCGATCTGATGATGAGCTGCTTGAAAGCGCTAATGAAAACGCTAATAGGAATAATTTTTCTGTAGTGGTGTACAACATTCTTATTTCTGTTTGTTATTATAACCACTAACACAACTTTATTAATTAAATAATAAACGTGCAGTTTATGCTAATACGCGTAAAAATTCACCTTTGAGATTACAGTATGTAAAACAAAAACGGGACAGACATATGATAAAGTTAATCAAACACTGTTTTTGAAAACTAAAATATGTTAACGGCCATGAGGTAGTAGCCTCAGATTGAATTTTAATAGAGGCTGAATCATATAATGTCTCAAATCCGTTACAGAAGAACTGTTTTCAATAAAGAAATAAAAATCACATCCCACTAAACCACGTAACGTAAATGAGAACCGCAGAAAAATACCATCGTTCGTTTGTAGCAAAGTACAGAATGCTCCAGAAACTTGCGTGCCATACTTCGCTTCCTAGTAAGATAAATCAAGTCGTGAACTTTTGTAAATCCTTTTTAAACTAATTTTTTGCTTAAAAATTCTCGTAAGTTCTCATGCGGTTTTAAAATTGCACCAAAAACGTAAAAATGCAACGGTTTCGGTTCCAGACGCCGTGATAATTGATAGGCTGCAAAACTGTGCAATATTCTAAATAAAAAATAACCGTTCTAACATTATGAACTTATTATTTGCCCATGCATGATTTACCTATTTAATGTTATTATTTCAAAACATGTTCTGAGAATTAATTTACTCCTTAAACTCCCCTCCTTCTATGGCACTACAGCCCTTATTGCCTCCTTCAATCCCCCACCCCATTATCTTCTGTCGGTAGCCATCCTCATCCAGGAACGCACTTTCAGTATTTCTTTCGCATCCTCATCCAGCGCGTCCTCCCATCTTCTCCTCGGTCTTCCCACTGGTCTTTTTCCGTGGATTCTGGTATTCAATAGTTTTCGTGGTATTCTGCCTTCCCCCATCCTGACTACATGACCAGCCCTCTTTATTCTAAGATTAGACGCTGTAGTTTTATGTATTGTGTTAGCGGTGGTTCTTTATACATTTGATAAAATTCAAAGTTATATCTTATTCTCCAGCCGTGTACGTCATTAACTGGTCCCAGGATTCTTCGTAATATTTGTCTTTTAAAGATATCGAGAGTGTTTGCTTTTACTCCTTAAACTAAGCTGACCAAATTCTCTAAGCTAAAATTCGGACATTTTAAGGGACCAGCATTTTTCTCCAGTCCTCCGCATTCCCCCATAGCTGTATAGGCAGAATACTTCCGCTAAAATTAAGCTAGAAACGTTCTTGTAAATTGAGCTGGGTTCACATGATCGGACAGTTTTGAGTCCGGAGGGCAGACGTTTGGGCTTGTTTGTTTATTACTATTGCTACCGCATTTATGCGGTACATTATACATAAAATTAATGTTGAAAACATTGATACGGAAACCTTCTTCATGGAAACAAAAACGAAACGGCCATGACTGTGTGATGTTCATAGGAACAGAAAAGGACCGATTGGAAGACTTGTGTCAGTACCTTACATTGTAATAAATTAACTTTTAAATTAGCAAATTGTAGTTATTAATTTATCAATCAGTATAATATGTCAAAAGTTATTTAAACATTTTGAAGATGTTTACAATGCATCCGATAATATTTGAAATAATTTTGCTTTTGTATTGTTATAAAAAATGATTTATAGTAAACATTTGAAAAGTCAGAAAGATTGAAAGAATCGTCTCTGAACTGACAAAGCTGAATAAAACAGTAAATTCATTTTAATTACTGACCTTTACTCCTTTTGCTCTGCGTAATGTAGGTAAATAAATTTAATAAATGTCGATAAAAAGCTATGTGTATTAGGTTTCACAAAGACAGAGCCTTCATTAAAGACGAATGTAGCCTACATACAAAGCTTTGACGACGACGAAAACATAAGGTTTAAAAATGTGTCGTGATACCACCTGAATGATGAAATGTATATCGTACAGCTAAAACGTTTAGCAGTCACTCTTAGGCAAAAAAGAGAAAAAAGGGGCTTAAGGGGAAAAGAGGGTTTAGGGTTTAGAAAAAGGGGGCAGTTGGAGCTTTTTTTAGGCCTAAATATAACAATACTCTGTTTGGAAATATTTCATTCAATCCTGTCAAACATCCGTTTACAAATTTCTTTGAAATAAATATAAATTTATCCAAACAACTTTTGCTATAAACTAAATGCAAAGTGCTAAATGATGACAGATAGTCCATATTGTACTAGCAAGCGTGGAAACTCTCTCCCCTTTCACTGTCTCCTACTTATTATTTATACTAGAAATAGAATTTTATGAAACTTCAAGTTATGTGTGAACGTGTTGTTACCCCTCTTTCCTTTTATGTCTTTTTATATGTATAAAACAAACTTCTTTTTATTTAATTTTTTTGTTTTGAAAGAGAAGCCACAAGTTATTTAGAACTAGGCCGGAGCCTAGAGAAGCTAAAATTGTACTGGGTCCAGTATGACGGGACTTGCAATGAAACTCGGCTGTAATATAACAATAACAGTGTTTATTGTATCCCCATAATTCGTTACATTCAAATGAAAATTATCACATAAGGTTGTCCTCTAATACAAGGAGTAACACACAAAATACATAATGAATCCATAAACCCCCATATTCTTAATAGTGTCCAAGACAGGTTCTGTACATCAACAATGAGTATATATATGTATATGTATATCGAATAACAGTCCGTAAATATATGATTCTCCCCCTTTTTGTGACTAGCTTAACATAGACAGAAACATAACAACACGTACAGAAACATAAAGGCACATATACTCACAATTATACACAAATATTCTAAACACGAATGCCCCTGGAATACACCTGCTTTGCAGGCAGTGTTACTACCATGCCCTAAAACCAGCAGTCATAAATGTTCGCCCATCAGTCACCGTCATTCATCAATTTCTATTAATCTAAATAAATGCGAAAACCCCAGAAAGGATGATAATCACTCATAACCCATAAGAGAGACCGGACCACCCATATGTATAGATATCCACTGATAATTGCCCCATCATGAGCATATGAAATCTTTAAGTTTCTTCAACAGCATAAAAATAAAAATAAAAAACTCCATCACCTGATTTTAAGCAATTGTTATGCGGTTCTAAAATGTTAATTTGTTTTACAAATTCAGAAGGATTCAATTAATCAGTATATACTTTACAAGTAGAAAAATTAATCAGTAGATGCTTTACAAGTTAAAAAAAATTAATCAGTATATATTTTACAAGTAGAAAAAATTAATCAGTAGATGCTTTGCAAGAAAAAAATTAATCAGTATAGACCTTTGTAAGGTACAAAATTAATTAGTATATGCCCAGAAAAAATGTGCAAATTCTTTTCTATTAAAACCCGACTGGCTATATATATATATATATATATATATATATATATAAAATGAATTTACAATAAGGACGGTTGTGCCCTAGCAGCTGTGGGAGCGCGCCAGCTTGCGCTTAACCTTATGTGACAGGAATCAAACCTGCCTCAGACTGCAAGAACATGTGCCTGGCAAAACTATGTCCCCTTTTATTCCCCCGAAAACAGCCAAAAAAAAGGAAACGATAAAAAACTCCCCAGCCCTTAAATGTTAAACCCAAAGTGAATTTAATATCAACTCCATTCTGTTCCAGCCGGAACAGAATTCCTAACCTGTCATATAAATTTTGTAGTGAGTAAGGTGATGACTATAGGCAATTTTCAGTGAAAATGTTTAAATGTACAAAATATCTCTAGCACGCTCCCCCAGTGCAGCACACAATTACAAGCATTGTACTTAGTGTTATGAAATTAAGTTATTAAAGTGTTCCTTGAAATTAACACAATGTTCAGAATGACACCTCTATAGCAGACTGTCTGGCCACGTGGGCACATGGTTTCAAAAGATTTTTACGGTAAATCAGGAGCACTGCAGGCCCGGCCCCAAAAGGAAAATAATAGATTGCATATTACCTTAATTGTGCTGAATAAGAGTTACATCTTGAGCCAGTCACCCGACTCCTTCTCCGAACAGGTTCGTTTCTAATGGTTCATGGCTGATGAGGATGGTGTTCAATCAGCAAGGCCACATCTCCGGCTTAATCGAGAACCCTGTTAATTCATAAAAATTAGAAAAGAGGTTCACAAAAAATGTACACCCAAGTTCAGGTAATTAACCTCAGAACGGGCCTTCAACCAACTCAAGATAAATGCACCAAGTTTCGGTTATAATTCTTTGCAAATTGCTTAAAGAGTAAAAAAGATCTGCCATGGACTGAATAGTTCAAAAATAAAAAGATTTTATTAAAAGACGTAGAGTAAAGTCATTAGCGCGAGCTCGTAACATGCTCCGACAGAATGCCACAGGTTAGATTACCACGTGGTGACATCATTATTGCAATTTGCCAAAAACTGATTAACTTCAAGGCACTCACAGTATTAAGAATGTTTCAATATTAATAATGTTTCCTCTAAGGATGTTCTCACAAGTAATTTTTTACTGCAAAGTTAATTAAAGAGAGCACACCGACAATCTGATGCATGTATGAGCATAATTCCATTACATAACTACGCACTAACTTTAGCTTCGAATTTATATAACATTCCATACATTTACCATGACAATGACAATCACAGTGACTCTTACAATATTATAATAATAATAAAAGGAACATGGGCTATATACTGAACATTGAGTTTTTTTTTTTTTTTAATATAGAAACTGTCGGATCGCACCCACATGCATACGTCTTTTTCATACGGTTGCATACATTTTGTTATTAATTATTTATTTAACTTTAATTATTTTTAACACATACAATAATACAATCTCTTACCGGGAGTCTCGTAAATTTCAGCCTGCCATAAGAGTGGAAGAAAACTGCGTAGTAAGACCTGCCGGATTAGGTAGTCGTTGTTTCTTGCTGGCCGGGCGATAACTGAATTCAGCTGTTACAGTTCAACCAAGCCAAACCTCCCTACGAGGTGCGCGCGCCGCTGCAACGGTTTCGTCCAACGGTCGGTTCAACCGACCCTTGCTCTCGCGTTATTTTACCATTAAATTCTCTACTTTCGAGGGCCGGTATTATACCGGCACAGTGTGTCATCTTGCACCGCCATTTATGCCTACGATACGTAGCCTACATTATTATAAATAAACTTTGTCTACATTCACAAATAGTACTAATTAATTAATCAATCGTCATAAGGTACTACAAGTTATTTAAATACAGTAGAGCATCGATTATCCGAACATCCATTAACCGGACGTTCTATTATCGAACTCAATAAAAAGTACAATTATGTACTCTACTGTACTGTACAGTAATTCATTGGACACGTGTAGGCGTATTGATATTTACTGAACATAAAAATTGTATAGCATAAATTATTAAGTACTGTACAATAAGAAATAAACGCTGTAGCTATACAGCTAACGATCGATAATCAAAAATCGATAAACGCACTTATATCAACAAACTTCAATAAACACATTTACAATTGATAAACAAACTGTCAACGGAAATCTCTGTCACTGAATGTCTGAGTCACCGATGACAGCATTCGACATCAACTACCCACATCGGCTCTTGTTCAGTTTGCAAGCGTTAGTAAGCTGAGTTAGTGCATTCGTTCGTTGCTGTTCTTTTTACTTTAACTGCTTTACGATGTCTGCAAAAACGAAGAGAGCAGCGCTGTCAATAAACGACAAACCTAAAATCATTGATCGTCTGAAGAAAATAGAAACAGCTAGCGCATTGGCTTTCGTGGGGTATCGCCTTGAAGCAGACAGAGATAATGTAAATCCATGTTCCATAGTGTAAATTCTTCAAAAAACTGTAAATTCATGATACTGTATGTTTTGTTTTTTAATTTTTAATTTATTTTATAGTGCAGTGTTTGTCATTAAATTCTAATTTTGTTTAAATTAACTTTGGTTTTCATTAATTAAACTCAGTTTTAATTCAATGATTTTTAGCCTTAGTAATACATTACAGTACAGTATACAGGCTGCTGTAATTATATAACAGTATGTTAGAAACGATATTGTAAAAAAAAACATTTGTTTTTGTAAAGAAAAATAATGTTTTCAATTTACAATATATTATCCGAAATATCGATTATCGGAACGGGCCTTCGTCCCGAGAGGGTCGGATAATCGATGCTCTACTGTATTTTGGAAATGTTAACAATTCATCTATTAATTTCCAAAATTATTCTGCTTTTGAATTTCAATACAAAAATTAGTGATAAGACCCGCGTAAAGAGTAAATAAGGTAGATAAAACGTCTCTGAATTGATAAATCATTACTGAAAAAATTAAATTAACTAGATCTACTTTTTATGTTTAATGTAATATAATTATTAAAATGTCAACAAAGCCAACAAAATCATGTCGTGTCCGCGCGATTCCGTGCAACTCGCCGAGAATAACATTCTAATGAGCATAAAATTATGTCCTTATTTGTATATACATTATCATTTGTTTCACAGTCGGCGCCAGCCAGCCAGCTGTTTTAAGAAAATAATTATTTATTGCTTTTGGAATGAATCCCAATCAGGGCCGCGATCGAACTCGCGGATTATTTTTCATTGTGACATTCCTCGTTAATTGAACGTGCAGTCGCGTTAACACATTTCGCCTTTCACATCAAAAACACCAAACACGTACACCAATAATGGTGCTCAATCACTGTCACATTAATATGCTGTCGCAATCGAGTCACTGATTACCGAGAAGTCCCATTTAGTCGTTACCGTTTTGTTCATTCGGTTCCCGCTTTACCAATCACGGAATACACTGGATCGGGGCTTCCGGAATTTTTATTTGAGGGTGTCACGTAAAAAGCGTATTTATAAAGCGTAGACTATTGCATATTCTATGAAAACATTGGTCAGCGTCTGATAAATTGTAAAGTTGTGTAAATAACTGTGGCTTAATATCACACTGCCGCGAAGAGAATTCTCACACCGGAGGAAACTTACACACGTTCTGCGCATGTATCTTTTGTTCCGTAAGCAAAAATGTTCAGTGCATTATCCGTGAGGAATGAAAAATGTTTTTCAAGTTTTTTATACTTCTTTCTTTAGGAGAAACAAGCTCGCTTCACATTATTTCGGTAAAGCAAAATTAGCATTCGTAAGCGTAGATTCTTATTACGGTATCGCACACAACGTAGCGTGAGCTAATGTTTACAGGTTGGGTAGTAGTTTGCTGACGTCACATAAGTTTTAGCCTTTTACTGTGAGAACTCGCTTCCCGACAGGACAGTTAACCAGTAATATACCGTTTGTCTACCATTCAACACGTCCTGCGGTCGCTTCCCGGGCAGTAGCACCATAAAGTCAAGATGTTGTATGTAGTCCCCCAGCTCGACTCGGACATTAGAAACGAGTCTTAGCTTAATAATAGGAAACTGTGGCTTAATGGTGGTCATATAACCTTCCTTGCGAAGCTAGTAACATGTCCTACGGTCTAAGAGAAGTCTCTCGTCATTATATGAACAGCTGTTTCATTATACGAACAGCTGATATTTTAAGTGACGAGGCCATTTTAAACGTTGGTTTCCCAAAATAGTTTTTATATAAATGAAACAATTATGCCAGTTTTCAGGTGCACGTCTTAAAACTTTTCAAATACCTTAATGGCGGAAAACGTTCTAGCATCTCCTCTTAACTTTTCCATTATCTCGGATATATTTTTGTATTGGGGGGGGGGGTGATCTTAGTTAGTGTGTCCCTGTGGGTACGACCATCGCGTTTATCGGTCTCTGTGCTTTAGTAATACAAAGTCCAATAGGTTCTTCAAGTCAGACTGTGGTCTTTGTTGTTGTCTATAGGTACTACTTTCTTAAATTTTTATTTTATAATCAGTCATTACATGCAGTTAAGCACAGCCTGGTAATTCAAACCTACCGAGTGATAAGTTCATCGAACTTACGAATAGACACTATAAAGTAATTAAAAATCTTTTGTCATCTTCTTTCATTTCACTAAGCAGAATGTAGACTCGTACTTAGTACACAGCTGATTGAATGGACCCAGTCATGGCCGCCTCTAGTATAAGGCCGGAATATTAAACGTGGCAACACTGGAACAAGCTGATATTTAAGGCCAACTAGACGATCTCTTAATTTATGTATTTTAATAATCAAATCACGGTATTTTTAACAGCAGTTTTATAATTCTTTTTTTTTGCAAATTAAAAGTTTATTATGAAAAATATTGTTAAATTATTTAAGAAATATAATAATTAACTCATTCATATGATACGAATTCAATAATTCGAACAAAACTAATTCATTAGGCCTAACACTAATTCACGAATTTCTTCAACTTAAACGTAGCCCATTGTACTAAGTGCGCACAGACCTATAATTTAGATTTAGCTATAAATAGACCTGCTCGTGATTTTAGTAATGCTATGAAATTACATCAAAATATAACATGTTCACTTTAGCTATTTTATTACACTATGCTTATAGGCCTCAGACGCAACGTTGCCATGTTTAATATTCCGTCCTTCTACTACAGCTGGCCATGACTCGTACTACGCCTAGCTCTATCTTCCGTTTAATATACTTAGTGACTAAATACGAGTACATAACACATTCGGCGTGATCCCCAATAACTTCGAAAATATTAAACCAGCGAAAAAAAAATTGTCCACGCGGAATCGCCGCAGATTCCGCTCTGCGCTCGGTGAACCGAGCATAAGTGTGCCGCTCAGTCGTGCCCCTATAATTAAATAGCCATAGCGAATTTCGCTTGTTTCGTCATGCGCTATACTTAGTTGCCGCGAAGTAGGCCTCCTCCGTGATATTTTACATTTATCGTTTGTCTTTCATACCCTTTGGCGTTTGTTTTGTCTGTGTTTGCTGTCGTAAATGTCCGTATTTGAATACCGTACGCGAAGGCAGGAATTTATATACATAATTTATTATATTGTATTTTGCCCTACTCTGTCTACGACAGTCTCGTCTTTGTCATAATCTCAGCCTTAGTCCAGTTTATATTAAGCTTCTGACTTGCGTGTCCGGTTTGCAAAGCTTTTCCTGCAATACTACTTTGTTATGAAAGTTACGTCTACAGAATATCTTAGATTATTCAACTTTTATTCCTCGGTTTTAGCAGAAACAAATTGTCTGCGCCTAAAAGTAAATGACGATAAGACAAAATATATGATTGTATCGGGATCACAAGCTCGAAGGAGTAGATACGACCAATACATCAGCTGTGGAGACTACAGATTTGAGATAATGAAAGCATATAGGCCTACTTATACATGGGTTCTCTTGTGACCGATGGAGGAGGAAATCCAAAGAAGATTTATTCTTATTAAGATGGGTTACTTCAGTTTTCAAATGAAATCTGAGTCCAAATTGCTGTCAAAGACAACAAAGAACAACACACTGGTTGTCGCAGTGCTATTGTACGCATCGGAGACGTCGGTTCTGAGCAGAAGTACTGAGAATGTTCTGGGAAAATTGATAGGAAAGTACTGAGACGAATATATTGGCTATCGACGGAGGGAGGTATTTGATGAAAAAGAATTAATGAAGAGTTATATAACATGATACACGATACGACCATAATCAAAAAGGTAAAGATAGGGCGATTCATGTTGTCAGGATGAACCCCGAGGACCATGTAAATCGTTTCTTCCTATATGACTCAGACGTCAAAAGTAAAGTGGGAAGACCAAAGATGAGGTGGCGATATGGAGTGCAGCAGGATGCAGAAAGGGCAGGAATTCGCAATTGGAGGACGGTTGCATCGGACAGAGACCGTTGGCGTGGTCTCCTTTAGCAACCGTCCAGGGTTGTGGCGCCCTTGACTATGATGATGATTCCTCGGTTTTGCTAATCTAGGTTTTAAAAACGTTTTCTAATATATAATTAAACGTTTAGGTAATATCATTTTCCCGTTGGGAACTCGACCGTCGGGATTTGTCTGTCTGTTTATCTACCTCATTGGTCACATAAAAGATGTCTCAAAATAACTTTCTTGAAAGTTAGCATGGGTGTCAGTAATTTTACCCCATACACCCATACTGTTTTTCAGGTTAATCCACAGCCACTACAAATAGAGGGACGAGAGGAAAACATATGAGGAGGCCAAGTTTTAGGAAGTCGCAAAAACACATGAAGGATGTCAAATTAAAGTGAATTTTAACCAAAATGTGAATATAGAGGTCCCTTTTTGAAAATTACAATATTATGGGATACCAGGCTCCAAACGTGGAACAAAGAATTGTCAATGGATAGCCTATGTGGGTCAGTTTTGGAAATATCAACATTTCGGGACACCAGGGCTTAAAAACAGATTCAATAAAATTCATTTAAAATATAACTTATCTGATCCGTCAGCGATCTTGTAGTTTAATATTCCACTACACGTTTCGGGAATTAAATTCCCATCATCAGGTAAAACTTCTTCTTCCTAATATATAGGAGTCGTCGGTGAAATTATTAAAAACACATACACACATGAATGAATAAAACAAACACAACTGTTAAAAATGACATAATTAAAACACCGTACACACACAGCTAACGAAGATAGTGCGCACTGCCTGACAGTCACATATCATCTGGGCTGATTGCAAAGTTTACCGTTTATCTTTAATACGGTATCATACAACGTGTACGATCTAAATGAAAGCTGGTCGTTGAGCAAACTTTCTTTATGTATTTTGGATGCTTTATAAATTTCGAATTCTTCCAACCCATCCATAAAACGACCTTTTTTAGTGACATGCATGGGTACCATATTCTCCGCAAACCCAGTGTAGTTGTGATTTTAATTAATTAAATGTAATGCAAATTTAGACTTGGCTGATGTAATGTCCTTTATTGGTAAATGTTCTTTATATCTGTCAATTAAACTCCTCCCCGTTTGGCCGACGTAAAACTTGTCACAATCATCACATTGCAATTTATATATGCCTGAGCAATTTTCTGTTACTTTAGGAGAACTTAACCTGAATATACTTTTTATTAAATTATTGACAGTTCTGAATGAAACATTGATATTTAATTTCTTGAACTCGTTTTTTATTACATTAGGGAGCACATTATGATGAATCTTAAAAACAGGTTCAAAAGTAACATACTCTATACCGGGTAACAGACTAAAAGTAATTATAGCCCTGATTGGAATCTAACCTTTATTTTGAAATTTAGGGGAACCGCGTGTCAAAATAAAAACAAAATATTTTTGAAATATCGATGTAAAAATCTACCAGTACCATCAAATTATGAGGATTCAAAACGAACTCAGTATCTTTAACAATTTGACAAAATTGATATCCGTCAACAAGTATTTCAAAAATCATATCAAATTAATTTGTTTTTATCTGATAATAAATGCATTCCGTTCAAAACAGTGAGCGAGTTCTGTAGCTCAGGGAGCTTATTAGTGTAGCTTAAAACGTTTTGTACAGAGCGTTTGAAACGATTTCCTTTCCAAACATGAATAGCCGGTAGACATCCCATCTTTTTTGCTTTCTCTGAGAAATAGCTGCTGTCGATCATATTATACTGAGGGGCGATTAACTGGGAAGCAAAGTAGGGGGTAAAGTTACCCCATAATCTTGGAAAAGATTTTTGCACAATTCCGTTGATGGAAAATTATAAGTATACTATTATTTTGACTAGCAAAATTAGATTTACCTCTAAAATATTTTAAAACGCCACTAATATACTCAATAAAATTGTCAAGGAGAAAATCTGATGTATTTGGAAAGAAGAAATTAAGGAAACAATTTTCTTCTGCCTAGCGGCGATAGAGCCAGACCTTATAACTTGGGAGGCATCTTGGGAGATGGGAGCGACAATATTAATTAAACGCAAAAAAGTAAAGTGGGGAATAACCGCACCGCTTTAGACGGGAATAACTGTAATAATTAAATACGAAACTGTAATTTGCCACTCTTCTTCTAGGTTAGCAGCCCATAGGCTGGTTGGCAGCAGCTCGCCATTCTTCACGCTTCTCTGCTTTCCTTTTCAACTCACAATACGATGTGGAGTTCATATCGACCATAAGCCTTTTTATGTAGTCTAAACGGGGTCGTCCTCTGTGATTCTTCTCTTCAATCGTTCATTCTATTATTCTCTTAACCAACCCATTGTGTCGTAGTATATGCCCTAAAAAATTAGCTCTTCTGCCTTTTAAATTTCGTAAAAAGCTCTTCTCCTCCTGAGCTCTTCTAAAGACTTCCCCATTCGTTATCAACTCCCTCCAGCTTATCTTGAATATTCTTCTGTAGCACCAGGTCTCAAATGCTTGGAGTCTTTTCTTATTACTTTCTCCATTTGTCAATTTGCCACTATACATAATAAAAAAACAGGACACGCATGACATACTTTAAAACATGACATATAATCACTTATGTAAGGGGGCTGACCCCCCCCCACCCTCCAGACAAGTTCTAGAACATCTACTGATCCCGAAATTTGTACCACAGGCGGTGTTGGCGACGCCAACCAAATACCGCTCTGGATCCGACCCTGTGTACTTGGTACTTGATCTGACCCAATCTTGCATTCCTGTTGGACAGTAAATTTGTGTCTTTTCAATGAAGAGTAGTACAGTACCGTGGCTTAGGATAGAACAAATTTGTTCTCTAAAATGTCTGATTCCATCGAGCGACACTAACTTGAAAAGGAAAAATTAAATTGAAAGAATGTTATACTTTCCAACTGTTCTATTTGCATTAACATCCAAGTGCAATATGGAACTCTATGTCCAAATATTAAACTACTCGATCAGTCTGTCCGGTATAAAGAATGTGTGCCGGTCAATTGTTACAGATACCTTCAACAGCGGGAGGGAAGATAGAAAAATGAGAGTGACTAAAAAAAAACAGTTTATTCTTGTTCCCGGTAATCTTGTCTCGTTGTTTCCATTTTAATTACTTCTAGCTCATTATTAGATGGCGTGCCGTTGGCGGAGGAATAACAGAAAAGATCCTTACATTTGAGTTACAATGACTAGTAGTGCTACAAAAGGGTAGCAATCTTTGCGTCTGCTGAATCCACAATCCACTTATTGGGTGTGCTGCGTGATCAGATCGAGAAACTGTGGTCTATTCAGTGACTTCCTAGCGTAAATACGGTGTAAGCGTAGGCTGATGATCCCATTTGACCTGGAGTCGCCAGTACCTTACAGGCTCAAAGTTGTTACATGTACAGTATGCTGTTACCTGGACGACTATCTCAAATATGTTTATAGCAAGAGAGCAGATTCGACTAATCTAGTCTGGTTTTGAACAAATGAGACGTGGACTAGAGCGATCCACTAAAGACAGAATGTTATTTTCGAAACGTTCTCAGTGTTCGTAACAAAATACTGTAACTATAAATACTTAACCTTTTGTATATTCACAATAAATACCTAAAAGTACTTATAGTTTATGCCTTAGTTTATAATGCATTTCTAACGTTATTGTCTCGATAGTGTTGTTCTCTAACTCAATATAAACACAACTAGGCCCGCAAAACCTTGGAATGCAGGAGGCCTAAGGTGCCGATAATCATGGCGGAGCAAACTTTACATAAAAAATTGATAAGATTTAATCGGTAACCAAATATTTCCGAAACATTCATTAACAAAAATTGTTAAAACCTCTGACACCTCTTCTTAATATTAAGAATGCATCTTTTATCATTGATTGCTGATACAGTACAAGAGTAAAAAAAGCGAGTAAGTGAGTTTATTTATTCGGTATGCACGTTTCGTTGAGGTAGCGAGGTAATGAAAAATAAATGTTTGAAAATCAAGACTGGGAAATTTTTCTGGGATTTCTACATGCGAGAAATGCAACTTCACATGACATGGTAACGTTGTTGTAGATTAGGTTATTTGCAGAAATTAAGACTTAGAATTAACAAAAGTGCCGAAGCCAGGCATATGGTGGAACTGCTGTCATGAGTGAGACTTAAGTAGGGGCGCAGGAAAGAGAGAGGTGCGTAGTGAAATTGAAGAACTCTTCTTGGTTTCGCAGTCGGATGAGACAGTGGGCGAGGTAGGGAAATACATTGCGCTTATGGGTTATACGTTAGCTACTATTATCTCGACCGATAAAAATTAAGTACTAGATTAAAATTAAGTCTGCAAAATGTACAAAGTACGCGTAGTAACAGTATTTTAGTTTTTCGTATTACGGTATATTTTAAATAAATTTAGCCCAAAAACTGAGCCGGTAAATACAAAAACCGTAATAAAACCAGTGTCCCGCAGAAACATATGACTACTTACTAATCCAGTGTTCATCATCCTCGGCACTGAAACGCACTTGTGACACTTTCAGACAGCAAGAAAATTCAAGAATATTGTATAACGACAGTGAATGGACCCGCCCAGCGTAGTCCGCGCTGCGCTCTTTGGGAAAACACTTTCAACTAATTTTCTAGTTTGGTGTGGATAGCGTGTCACACTGGGCGTTTTACGTTCTACGCGACGGAAAAAACCTGCTCCTAAGAAAACGCTGTCTTGCCCGCATTAGCAGTTGTCCTCAGCACAGAAATGCCAATTTCGTAGAGGGGAGGGCTGCTACCTGAAGTGAAAGTTGCCTCAGTAAAAGGGATGACATCTCTTTCTTTCCACAATTTCTAATATCATTGTGAATAACTACCACCGTTACACTGGCAGAAGTTCACCGGGAGTTTACAGTGCATTCATCACTTACGTTCCGTACATCAGGCAATTAACTTTAGTGCGAAAAGCTGTATCAGATTTGGTTCAGTTTTCTGTGAATATTCTTAATATTTAGTACAGTTTTGCGTAATATTAGGGGCCGGTTCGTAAGCTGCGGTTTTCTTATTTATACAGACATGTAAATCGCCGAAACAAACAAGGGGAAGCCTTGTTTAAAAGGCTAAGAAAAGTACCGTTATATAGTTGGTAGGGTTAACAAAGAAAACGTAACCTCGTGGCGATGTGTGAACTATAAGAAAAAGAAATGTAAAGAACGACAACAGGAATAACACTATTTTTAGTGATGTGTAGTGTCGAAGTTCAGAAGAACTTATTTAACGTAAAGGACAGAGCAAGAGAACAAAAACATTCCAATATCATCTGTTTATAAAGAAGAAGTAGGGCGTTATTTCACCACGGCTATGAACTAGTGACAGAAATGCCTTCTCAATTAGTTTATAAAATTACTTTACACCGAATAAAAACTTACGACTTATGTAAAAACATTAAACTAAAATGAAAATTTTAATTAAGAAAGTTGTGTTAGTGGTTATAATCACAAATAGAATTAACACCGTTGCACACCAGTATAGAAAAATTATTCCGATTAGCGCTTTCAAGCTTCACAGCTCATCATCAGATCGGATATTTTTTTCTGATCTGACGATGACCTGTGAAGCTTGAAAGCGATAATCGGAATAATTTTTCTATACTGGTGTGCAACGGTGTTGATTCTGTTGAAAATAAAAAAAATTAATAAAATAATTAAATTTAAAAAATAATTTCAAAACAAATGAGAAATCGTGTAGAAATGATGAAAAAAATTGAACATCATTAAAAAAGTTGAACATTATGAAAATAAAAAGATATTTAAAAATAAAGAGAATAAATAACAAATAAATTTAAAAAACACATAGGCCTACATGTGGAGTATGATAATGAGATCACCTTCCTGAGGTGTAGTCTGGAAACTGCATTGCCGGCTAAGAATCTCTTTAGCCGGCCTAGACGTCAACTACCTCCATCATCTGCCCACGACCTACACCCGTCTACTTCTCTTCGGAGATCTGAATGCCCACCACCAGCATCTTGGAGACCGTTATAACACCGCCCGAGGTACGCGAGTGCTTTGGTCTCAGGCACCATCGTACCCCGTTTACCCGCCAGCCGGTAACTCCGGCCCAACAACCCACCTGTCCAGATAAGCTGATTACCTCAGCTGACATCTCCCGTAAAATAAGCGGGATCTCCCAAGGCCCGGATGTTGGCTCTGACCACATACCTATTCTTCTAGTAATCTCCTACGGCCACGTAAAATACCCCACCCTTGATCCCCGCACAACGGCCGTAACAGACTTTAACGCTGCCGACTGGCCTCTTTTGTCACAAGCTTCAGCTTCTCTTATATCCCCTTTTCCAGCCCCACACACCACCCCCGCACAAACCGACGACTACAATGACTTCCTAACTACATCGATTAAGACGGCGATGGCACAGGCCATACCTACAAAACAGATCAGATATTCCCAGCGCAGGCTCCCTCCCCCTGTCCTTGCACTGATACGCCGTAAACTCTGGATCCGACGCCTCTTAAACAGAGATCGGCGGAACGAGCATCTCTGCTCGGAGTATAGAAGACTCTCAAATGCTGTCAAGCTCGCCATTAAAGACTTTCGATCTTCCCGCATTGAGAGCCTATGTACTTCAGTACAGGATTCCTTTCTCTCCGACACACCTCGATTCTGGAAGCAAGTCAAACGACTCCACAACCTGCCCAAAGCCGATACCCCTCTCCTGTCTGACGACCGCCTTCTTGTCAGCGATGAGGAGAAGGCGGCTGCCTTTCGGGACTCTCTCCAGTCCATCCATAGCCACCCCGTCAGCCCCGACTTTGACGCCATCGCCGAACACTCGATAGACACTTTCTTGACTAACCACGCTGACCTCTTCACCCTTTACGACGTCCTGAACGCAGACCATGACCATCCGCTGGAGCGGCCTATCGACATCAAAGACAGACTCAATAAATGTAGAAATACTGCCCCCGGACCCGACGGAATACCAAACCGCATTTTAAAAGCGCTCCCTGACACTGCCATCGAAGCCCTAACGCATCTCTATACTGCGAGTCTCCTCCTCGGCTACGTCCCGCGGGCCTGGAAGCACGCCCATGTCCTCATGTTCCCCAAACCTCTCAAAAACGCCAGCCTCCCGTCGAACTATCGCCCGATTTCTCTTGCCCCTGCAATCTCCAGGCTTTTCGAGAAAATCCTCGTCGCCAGGATACATCCCCATCTGCAAACTCATAGCGTCCTCCCCAGTACCCAGGGCGGATTCCGCCCTGGCTACAACATATATGACCAATTTGTTCGGGTTATCAGCGCCATCCAGGACAACTCGGCCCGCAAACGCCCGACCATCTTAGCCCTATTCGACATCCGCAAAGCCTTCGACTCTGTCTGGCACAACGTCCAGAGTGAGATCCTCGGATATCACTTTCCCCCAACCATCATCAAATGGCTCTCCCAGTTCCTGGATGGACGCACTGCACAATTCCGAGTCCGCCAGCATCTCTCGGCACCCTTCCACCTCAATGCCGGTGTCCCCCAAGGCTCCGCCATTAGCCCGTTACTATATATCACATTTACTAAAGACACCCCTCCCCCCCGAAAACTCTACCCTACCCATCAGCAGGCCTAGCCCAGTACGCAGACGATACTGCCTACTGGGTTTCAGCAGGCGCACACTGGCAAGTCACCACAAAATTACAACAAATCCTCGAGCCTTTCTTCGCCTACTGTAACACTTGGCGAATCAATGTAAACGCGGACAAAACCCAACTCTGTGTTTTCAACTCCACCGGACGCAACATGACTCATTTCTATAATACACCAGTCCGCGTAGGCCCATCATCAGTACGCCCGAAGCGTGATTGCCAGTATCTGGGGGTCACGCTTGACTCCAAACTTACCTGGCGACCACATACCAAAAGAACAACGACCATCGCCCGTACCCGCCTCCGTTCTCTTAGAACCCTCAGCCGACTT
The DNA here is from genome assembly GCA_034769895.1 of Magicicada septendecula. Classification (NCBI taxonomy): domain Eukaryota; kingdom Metazoa; phylum Arthropoda; class Insecta; order Hemiptera; family Cicadidae; genus Magicicada; species Magicicada septendecula. The sequence goes on from CM068376.1 coordinate 332,036,992, forward strand.
AACCACTGCTCCAGCGACTTACTAGGCTGCATCTACACTACCTGCATTCGTCCAATCATCACGTATGCCCACCCAATTCTCCTGACCGCCTCCCCTGCCTACCTAGATCTCCACCGAGTCACAGAACGACGAGCCCTAAGACTCATATACCGCCGACCACGCCTCACGAAGACCTCCAACGCAGCCCTGTATGCGCTAAACACCCGCTTCCCTGACCTGGACTCCTTCCTCGTTAAGCTAAACTGGAAATATTCCCGCACAGCCTCCCGCCCCACTTCCATACAATAAATAGTCCCCTCTATTAACAGAAATACCAGCAACACAAGCAGACGTTCCTACTTAATAAATCGCCTCCTTACAATAGCCAATGGCCCTCCCCCTCGCCTCCCCCACCGCCGGCGTCAAAGACACAGACACACTTAAACAATGCATACCAATCCCCCGCCCATGACTCATTTCTCCCCAGCGGTAGCGACTAGGCACACTCATGCAGCCTAAATACTCAACACTCTGCTAAACTCCCCCCACACTCTAAAACTCTAAGCCCTAACTTCGCTTCACCACATGAAAACACACACTCTAGTTCCTCATACTTACGTCCCCGCTTGTAATCCTCAAATCTGTTCCTGCCGCCTCCCTTGACGGCACCCTGTCGCCACCTAACACCTTTGGCGACCTGCGTCACACGTCCCTGTCTTGCCCCCCCCCCCAAAAAGATCATCGAAGAAGAAATAAACAAAACAAAACAAAATGAATGTATAAAGATGCCACCAAACAACTATAATGGCCACATCCATCTACCTCTCCCGCTCGCATATGGCTACCCACTACACTCGCACACAATATAACTCACAAGCAATACTCTCCCAACTTCGTGCCTCCATCTTCTCAACGGCCCGGTCAGCTGGCGTACGTCTCCCCTAAAATTACATACCCACACAGCTGAAGGGAGCTAGTCTCCAAAACAGCCCGAGTCCGACCATATCGATCGGGCTCAAAAAAACGAAAAAAAAAAATAAATAAAAAATATCGATGATAGTTTTAATCATTATTTTATCCTACATATTCATAATGCACCTTTAATCCACTCCATCAAGTTTCGGAAATATTGCTTAAAATTTAAGATAAATTAAGTAGGGGGGAAGAACAACAACTTGTTTTCACTACTTATAGTATTCTAGTACTTCCGGGCAAGTGATAATAATTTCGCCGTGCGGGCAAATGCTAGTAAACGCCCCCAGATTTATTGGTTATAGATCATTATTACTAAATAAGTACTAGTGTACTTGCAAACATTAGCGTAGGGTTCACTACAGATGGTAGTGTACCCTATAATGAAACCGATTATTATGCATGTAATAAGATTTTTCGCTTATTTTTGGCATGACTTTATCGCAGCTAGACCTTGTAATGGTTGGAATTTCTTTTTTGTAGTCCGTTACGTGGAGGTTTGAGAAATACTTGAGTTAGAACGTTGTTTTCGACTAATGTTTACTTCGCGGGGTGGCAGATGGAGAACCTATGTCCTACTGACCTTGAGGAATAAATTAAAACAACACATGATCTGTGTTTTGTTTTGTCGTGTCTGTAATGTTTTAAGTTTCGTAGTCTTGATTCCCACGATCCAAATAATGACGTCATGTTAGCGACACCTGCGCACTCCAGTGCTTGTTGTAATTCATTCACAGCTCCTTTTTGTTTAGTATCCAAGTAGTTTAAGGCAGGCTGTTAAGTTAGCCATTCAGTACAAGGGAAGATAATGTGGCCAGGACATAAGTGTTACATATCCTAGGTGCTCATACCGCAGGCAGATAAATGTTGTTGCATCGTTTTATGTTTCATGAGCCTTGTTTCTCACAAATCAAATACGTAAGACCGTCAATACCAATAAATAGGCCTACCGATATTTCTTTTAAACGTGTAGTATCGGGTATCCTGTGGAAGCCTGCATAACAATATCTAGTATCGTCTGCTAGTAGAAGTAGAGTTATACCCATTGTGTCAATATGTTTCAGAATTCCCGAACAATTCAACCAGTCATTTAAATGCTACTGTACGGAGTTAATGTGCAGTACGATACATCGGCAAGATACACTGTTGATTCTGAACTGATAAAATGAAACATTTTGTTTTGTTCTACATTTAAACACAAAGTCGGTGACCTTGTTTGAAATTCGCAAGTGTAATCGTTTCCAGTAATGCTATTATTTTTTACATAATCACAAGTAAAAACAAAAAAAAATGTTTATTTTTATTTCTATTTTATTTTCCTTACATTTAATTAAGAGTTGTTCTTACAAAATACCTAAAAATCAAATATATTTTATAAAAACAGTTGAAGATTGTAAAAGGAAAATTAAAACTTGTAATTGAAAGCTGAAACAAAGTGGTAATGGAGATGAAAATATTTTGTTTTCAAAATTCTTTGAATTATTGTATAGGCCTACAGCTCTTACTAAATTCTAATATGGTATTAATTATTGTTTACTGATTTTAATTTAAAGTATAACGTAGTTTTCCAGTGAAAAAAAAGTAAAAATTTAAGCCTTCAGGTGACATATAACAGTCATTATGAATAATTACTTAGTGCCATATGAAGAAGGTGGAACTTGGGACGACCGGTGAAAGTGAGAAATTTTGGGGCGACCGTTGGCCTTGGGCTGGGGTGCACCACTGAAGCGGTTTTCGAAACTTTGTTATCGCTGACAGTAATATCCAGCAGTGAGGTAAAGGTAACATCACATATCTGTACTACCACTGTTATAATACACACATCAATATCAGTCGTGGGTTTCATGTAATAGATAACTTGACATAACTTGATAATAGATGTGGATAACTTGATAAGATGTAAATTATAACCAGAACACAAGGTCCCATTTATAAAATTGTGATAAAGTCAATTTGGACATAGGCTACGTATGGTATGAGGTGGGGGGAATGTGCAAATCCATCCAACATGGACATCCTACAGAGATTCCAGTTGGAAGTGTTTAGCGCATATGCCCGTCCACAAAGCCTAACCTAACCTAACCTAACCTTTCGTACAGGAAAAAATGTACGGACTCTCCTCAGTCTATAACAGAATGTTGCCTAAACATGACAACCAGCTGGTAAGTGAACTTGCTGCCACCCAGAAGACTGAACAACAAGTGGCCAGCAGATTTCAAATAAATAATTGAGAGCTACACTATTGAGCCGTAGCTCCTTCGTTCTTGTATCATTCATCCCATTTAATTATTCCTTTCTAATAATTAAATTGGTAGACCTAATTTTTAGTTCCTGGATTTGTTGTCCATGACGTGTCCGTTGTTATTAATTAACTAATGTATAACACCACCGACTCGGATCACAAATTATTTTTGATAAAAATCATAAATTTTTACCTGATGGCCTAAACCAGTGTTTGCTCCATCAGAGCGAAGCAAATTCTGACGAATCTCTAATTGAGTGAAAACTAGTTTATGCCATCAGGTAAAAATTTATATTTCTGTCAGTCCGAGTCGGTAGTGTTATATATTAGTTAATTAATTTTTAGTGTTAAAAAAAAATCTTTTGCATAGGTGTTACTGACATAATTTACAAGTTATCCTTATATATTCGTTGACGTTCACAATAATTAACATGATATCGCATGGGGTTATGATCTCTATCCTGCGTAAGACTCTAGTATAAGACGGTTGATATAATATGTTTCATTCAGGTGTCTGTCATAGTACGTACGAACGTTCAATCTGTTTTACAGATTTATTCCATGAGTATAATAACGGGTTTGTGAGATTTGACAGTTTTGACTACGGACGAACTTTTCTTAAGCTCTCTAGTGTATACTAACTTGCCTACTACCAGAACAATTGTTTACTTTCTTTAATAATAATAATATACAAAATAGGCCTAATAGCAAACAGTAGAATACACTATGACCAACCTTGAAAACAAAAACTGTGGGAAACTGTGACATGACAATACCACAGTAATTAATGCTAATTAACGAATAAATTATTTGCCAAAATTCCTTAGTTCACAGCACGTGCTTGAGTAATTCCTTTGTCAAAGGTCATTATGTATAATGTTTGGAGGAAACGCCACAAAGGATTACACACACACACACACACACACACACACACACACACACACACACACACACACACACACACACACACACACACACACACACACACACACACACACACACACACAGAAATAGGAAAACCAATTTTTTACGCGTTTAGGAAGTCGTGGACTGTAACCCCTCTTTCCTTTTTATGCTGTATATAAAATGAATTTATAATAAGGACTGTTGTGTCCTAGCAAATGTGGGAGCGCGTCAGCTTGTGCTTAACCTTATGTGACAGGAATCAAACCTGCCTTAAACTGTATGAACATGTGCCTGGCAAAAACTATGTCCCCTTTTATTCCCCCGAAAACCGCCAAAAAGAAAACGAAAACTCCCCAGCCCCTTATGTGTTAAACCCAAAAATGAAATTAAAATAGCAACCCCATTCTGAACCAGCCGGAACAGAATCCGTAACATGTGATATAAATTTTGTAGTAATCATGGTGATGACTATTGGCAATATGTGAAAATGTTTAAGTGTAAAAAAAATTTCTAGCACGCTCCCCCAGTGCAGCACACAATTACAAACATTGTACTTAGTGTTATGAAGTCAAGTTATTAAAGTGTTCATTAACATTAACACATAATGTTCAGAATGAATGTTCAGCTGACACACCCTATAGCAGACTGTCTGGCCACGTGGGCACATGGTTTCAAAAAGATTTAACGGTGAATCAGGAGCACGGCAGGCCCGGCCACAAAAATAATAAAAGAGTTCATATCACCTTAATTATGCTGAGCAAGCGTTACATCTTGACTTAGTCACCCGACTCCTTCTCCGAACAGGTGCGTTTCTGATGGTTCATGGCTGATGAAGATGAAGTTCAATCAGCAAGGCCAGCATCTCTGGCTTTGAGCGAGAACCCTGGTAATTCATAAAAATTATAAATGCTGTTCATAAAAAATGTACACCCGAGTTCCCAGGTAAATAACCCCAGAACGGGCTTTCAACCAACTCAAGATAAATGCACCAAGTTTCGGTAATAAATTCTTTGCAAACTGCTTAAAGAGTAATAAAGTCCACCATGGGATGATTAATTCAAAAATAAAAAGATTTTATTAAAAGGCGTAGAGTAAAGTCATTGTCACGAGCTCTTAACACGCTCCGACAGAATGCCACAGGTTAGACTGCCACGTGGCAGCGTCATTATTGCAATTTGCCAAAAAAAATGATTAACTTCAAGGCACTCACAGTGTTAATAATGTTTCAATATTAATAATGTTTCCTCTAAGGGTGTTCTCACAAGTTATTTTTACTGCAAATTTAATTAAAGGGAATCACACGAGCAATTTGGTGCATGTATGTGCACAATGCAATTCCATAACTACGCACTCCTTTAGCTTAGAATTTATACAGCATTCTATAAATTTACAATGACAATGACAATTACAGTGACTCTTACAATATTATAATAATAATAAAAGGAACATGGGCTATATACTGAACATTAAGTAATCTTTTTAATATACAAACTGTCGGATCGCACCCCATGCATTCGTCTTTCTCATACGGCTGCATGCATTTCGTTAATTACATTTAATCGCTTATATTATTTCTGATACACACAATAAGAGCTATGATCCTTACCGGGAAGTCTCGTAATTTTAGCCAGCCATCAGAGTGGAAGAAAACTCCGTAGTAATATCTGCTCGGATCAGGTAGTCGGTGCTTTCTTGCTTGCCGGGCGATGACTGGTATAAACGACCACAATCTAACAGAGCCACAGCTCCCTACGAGGTGCGCGCGCAGCTTTAACGGAGCCGGACAAGGGTCGCTTCCACTGACATTTGCGTTCGCGTTACTTTACAATTAAATTCTCTAAAACTTTCGACAGCCGGATTTACACCGGCACAGGACTACCAATCTTGATTTATCGACTCCATCACCGTACTTCCATCGAGGCGGAACGGGAAACGACTATGATTTACCACAGTACCCCTACGTATTGGAAGAGCTTACTTATGATAATTCCATTCTGGTGTGGTACAGGCGCTGTAGCGATACAAAAACATACATGATAACACTTCCTTCTCGGCGTACCGCGAGAAATATTACGCCCGGTTATTCAAGGGGACCTAGGAAAACTCAGATGGACAAGAAATTTTGTGTACAAAAATAACGGATGTCATAGTTAATTTCGTCCTATATAAATATACCTCGATATTTCTTATTCAGATTAATCATTTTGTTCTTTTAACTGTGTAAATCGAACAATTTCGTCAGCAAAAACGTCTTGTAAGCGAGGTCCTTCTCATCGGAGATTAGAATCCTCTGTCACTCAGAAAGGGCATCAAGGCGTGAGCGTTAGGCAATCGAGATACTTCCCTACGCTTTCAACACGTTTAATGCAGGAGTCCAATGTCCATAGATATGTTTTGAAAATCCGTCTGCATTGGGAATGTTTATCCGATTTTATCCGATACCTAGACGTGCGTCAACATATTCTTCAAATTGTTTCTATATTGTCCCAAATAATTTAAGCGTTAATTAGCCTTAATTGTTGTGGTTTTGTCATGTCACAGTGTGCCAAAATTTTTGTTTTCAAAATTATTCACAGTATACTGTACTGTTTTCGATTCAGTAGTATAATTGTATTATTAAAAAACTTAAACAATTCTTTAGGTTGGAGGCAAATTAGTAAAATCTAGAGACCTTAAGAAGAGGTCGTCCTAAACTGACAAATCTTACAACCCTTTATAATCCTCCCGGAAAGTAAACTACAAAACGGATAGAACGTTCGTACAATTTCGTTCAACTGATATTTAACTTCGATAAAATTTTGTTACGTGTGATGAGTATTAAATTGTATGATGACCCGCTGGGCCCAAACAGACGTAACATAACAATATTTCGACACCAATAACTGTAATGTTACATTGTATGCAACAAATAAGGCATAATAGAAAATGATTAATACCAAACTTTAGTGAGCAGAATCAGCATTGCTTTATTTTAGTAGGACAAAGATTTGCCTCTTTATGTGTAAACAAATTAATCCACCCAGCGGACTAAAATTAATGTCATCAATCAGTGTCAGTTTACAACGGTACTATACATACATAATAGCTTTAATAGCTTTACATACATACAGTTGAATAGGTATTACATACATACTACCATGAAATCATTAATTATAACAAAGTTTTTTTTTGTGTCACATAAACAAATAAACTTGGTTCATATTCTTTTCTGTCTGAAGTGTTACAAACTTGGAGTTCCAGATGTGCTTCAATTAATAATTACAGTAGATCATCGATTATCCGAACCTCTCGGGACGAGGGTCCGTTCGGATAATCGATATTTCCGATAATAGATCGTAAATTGAAAACATTATTTCTCTTTACAAAAACAAAGGTTTTTATTACAAAATCATTTCCAACATACTGTTATATAATTACAGCAACCTGTATACTGTACTGTAATGTAGGCTTATTACTAAGGCTAAAAATCTTTGAATTAAAACTGAGTGCAATTAATGAAAACCAAAAGTTAATTTAAACAAAATTAGAGTTAATGACAAACAATGTACTATAAAATTAATTAAAAATTACAAAAACAAAACACAACATACAGTACCATGAATTTACACTTTTTTGAAGAATTGTTCTATCACTGTCTGCTTCAAATCGATACCATGTTTTCTCGCTGCTATCTCGTCTTCTGTTTCGGTCAACTTTAGAACAGTCTCAAGTGCATCAAAAGCTTTTGCTGCCGTCTTCGGTGGTTTTATATTAGTAGCATTCTCGCCGTTTTCATATGAATCTGTTTTGTTTTCATTACGTTCATTTAATGATTCAACTATCTCTTCATCGGTTAATAACTGAAGACCGGGATCGGCTTCATCTTTAGCCAATCGTTAACTTCTTATTTGTTACAGTATCTAAACTGAGGAATATTCTGTAGCATTCGATGTACAATTTCAATATGTGTGCCTTGATGTTTAGTATCAGATTTATGTTCCTTATTTAACGTTTGATTTAGAAGTTTTCCCCAAGCTCGTTTTAGAGTTTCAGTTTTTACGCTATCCCAGGCATCTGCAATCATATATGCACTTTCCTTTAAGTGAAATTCTTTTATTAACTGTTTGGATCCCTCTTCATTTTCACTAAGCACTAATAGGTACAGGAGAAAAGATTAGCGGAGAAAAGACTTCCGTTGACACAGTTTGTTTATCGACTGTAAATGTGTTTATCGAAGTTTGTTGATGTAAGTGTGTTTATCGATTGTAAGGCTGTATAGCTACAGCGTTTATTTATTACTGTACAGTACTGTAATAATTTATACTATATAATTTTTTATGTTCAATAAATATCCAATACTCCTACACGTGCCCAATACATTACTGCACAGTACAGTACATGATTGCACTTTTTATTGAGTTCGGATAATAGATCGTTCGGTTAATGGACGTTCGGATAATCGATGCTCTACTGTAATCAGTTTACTTGAAAGAACAAAAAGGGGCGTATCCTCTGGAAGCATGACGTCGTGCGGAGGCCTGTCGTAGACACGTATCCCTCACGAAGTGTCAGCTTTCGTCTACAAGTATGAGCAGGTTACATTAGCGAACGATAGCTTTCTGAAGAAAATCAAAAACTGCCGGTACTCTTCGACCAAGCCGATGCTTGGTATGTCAAGTTCCCAGCACAAACGGCAGATTTGAAGAAAATTGGGTTCCTGAGTCTGCTCACCCAATTGCGAGGTTGGACCCCAGTAGTTGACTGAGCAAAAGGTCGACCGGCTGAGTACTGAATTAGTTTCGTAAAGGAAAGGTGGGCGCGTGACGTCGAACAACAGAACAACAACAAAAACAAACCTCGGAAGATACACTACCAACCCGATACGATCGTCACGGAGACAACATTGTTTGGCTTAATAATAACAACGACATACGCGGTCGGGATGCCGAATAACTGCAAGACAGTACTCGTTATAGCCCACACACCTGCCAAGACGTTCGACTATAGGGAATACCCACGCATCACTATAATTAATTGTAGCCCGCTCGTCTGAAGACATAGACAGTTTGTCAGTTGTCGAAACGTTGCGGCTTAAAAAAAAATATTAACAATGACGAGAGTCCGTAAGAATATACAGTAGAGTCTCAATAGTTCGAAGTAATTGGGATCAAACCAACCTCGAACTACCGAAAACTCGAACTACGAAAAATGCCGGTATTATCTGGCGTTAGCGGATCTGCCGCTGCGCTGTGCCGCTAAGCCACCACTGAGTTAGTCCTAATGTACTTTGCTTTCTACTGTGGAGCGTCTGTGCGTGATAATGTCAAGTGTAAGCTGGAAATTTATCTAAAAGAAATGTATAAAAACTCTGTAAACTGGTGTGCTGTGTATGTTTTTTTTACTAATTTGCGCGGGCTTTTGAGAACATTCGCGTGCGAAAGGAAAAGGCAAAATCGACGACGAATCGTCGTCCGTATCATTAGGTTATATTCATGAGGATTAAATAAAAATTCAAAAGTTTTTCGTTAACACTCACAAGTCCATTTATTAAATGCACACACTAAAATTTAAAATGACATACAGTAATATTAAAAATTGTACTGTATGTATATTTGAAAACAAAATACTTTGCCTAAAAATTACTTTTTAAAAAATTAATGAAGAATTTTTTGTTTTTAAGTTGATAATCTTTTTGTGGTAATAATATCCCGCCATTTTCGGCGTAGCCTACATATTATTTTCCTAGCGGAGTAGGCCTACCTCGAACTATACGGAATCTCGAACTATCGAACCTCGAACTATTGAGACTCTACTTCAATTAACAGTAATTTTGTGCGGCAGCTGATGTGGAATGGAACGTGAGCGTAGCGTCTGTGATCCCAGTAGTCGCGAACAAATTTGCATCACCAGACTGTGAAATGTGACTGTAACCTGACGTCTAGTATGGCAAGAACTACCCGTATGTACTTGTAGCAGAGCGCTTACAGTGAAACATAGGAATAACTGAAGGCTAGTGCTCTTGCTGAACTGAGACAAAGACACAGAGTAAAAGGTAACCCCGAAAGAAGACCTAGCAAACGAACACTTCGCGAGAGACAGAGATTGTCCTTCCTCAAAATCAGCAAGACTTTTACATCGGCTCTGAAAAGATTGTTCTGCGACTACGTTTATACGAATGTCCACTTTCGTGGCGTAACTAGAATGTAAGTGAGAACCGAGCATATAGTCCAGCTAGACTCGTTGGGCCAAGACCTCAAAATATTAAAAAAAGAACAGTAACTTTACGCCATCGAATTTCAGTTTTAAGAATCCTATATACTTCTACTGAATAATATTAAGTTAATTATGTAAGCATATACTTCAGTAAACCTCGTAGTTTGTAGGGAATAAAATTTGAAAAGTAGTCCTATAAGAAAGATACTGCTTTTAGAAGATCGTCTAAGCTGAACAACGGGGTTGTGTGTTTAACACGTTTAACACGTCGTATACTTAGCCAACGAGCGGAACAGCGAACGAGCTTCGGGATCGGTGATCGCCAACGTAGCGTGCTGTAGTAAACGATGTTGGCTCCGATTTTCACGCTAATTTGTGTGTGTTCGGCGCTACCGTCCATAATCGCACGGAAATCGGCCACGTAACTAAAGTGTTTACTACGACACATTGTTACAGGCGTTTTCCCTCCCTTACTGCAACTTTACTTGTTAATGGAGGTGTTGATTTAAGGTAACGGATTTCTGTAGGCCTAACTAACGTGAGATGAATAGAGTATGATAAAGGAAAGAAACAAAGTTAGTGAACAGAGGAATACTACGAGGGATAAACATGGAAAAGGAGGGGGGGAGAGAGAGAGAGAGAGAGAGAGAGAGAGAGAGAGAGAGAGAGACAGAGAGAGAGAGAGACAGAGACAGAGAGACAGAGAAAGTGAGAGAGGGGGGCACACAGACAGACAGATATTTAGAGAAAGAGGGGGGAATGAAGAACAGAACTAAATAAAGAAAGAAACGTACATGGAAGACACTAAAGGGAAAGAAAAACGTGATAGAGTTAACGTAAGATACAGATATTGACTTTCGAAACAGAAATATTAAAACTATACTGAGATGTACAGACTTTGGCATATATGAGAAATAGAATATTAAAAGAACAGAGACAGAGACAGACAGACAGACGGACAGAGAGACGGAAGTTAGAGGGGACGTACACATGACTGTTTTCAGTTGTCAGTAGGTAGGCCTACTACTTAAAGCAGTATTTAAAAGTAAAAATGTCATTAACAAAAAAATACTAATTGTGGATTATAAAACGTAGCTTCGTGTAGGTGGAAACTACTGGCAGTATCTGTCATAAGAAACCTTGTATTTACTGAAACAAATAGTAGTATATGGAGATATTTTGCAGTGGCGGCTGGTGGTTGAAAAATTTGGGGGTTGCAGTTGGGTTGGATGGAATAAAATTGTTTTATTCTCTGAATAGAAAATGTCAAAATCTCCTCCCCTCCAAACAATACACAAGGAAAGCAAAAACTGCAATTTTAGCGTCACACCCACGTAACCACGAGTATTTATTGTATGAATCTTTTTTAAATTTACGATTAAATATTCTGTTACCTGATTTTACACTTTGATTAAAATTTGAAAGGTCTGGTGTAGGCCTACCTACTCTCTTAATTTTTTCCTAAATAGTACCTAAACTGAATGCCGTTTTCGTTAACTTATTCGACAGAATTCAGTGCACCCTTCTAGTTAAATAGGCATATAATAAATATCTTACACTATGACACCTTAATGCTTTATGTACTATTATTTACATTTGACGATGAATTGGATCGACACCAGGGCCGGTTTTAGAACCTCTGAGGCCCCTGGCGGATTCGAAAATGAGGCCCCCCCACACACACACACATATATATATATATATTTTTCATTCAGTGATACATAAACATATATAAATTATATCTGCATTACTACCAATAAATAAGGGACTGTAATAATCATCAAAACATCACAAATACAAAAGTCTTTGAATAATTACTTTATTAACATCAGTTTGAAACCCACAAAATAAAAAAGAGCTAAATTTCATTTTACCTTTTTTGTACAAATTATTGAAGTGGTTTTAGTACTGTAGGTCTTTAAAACTAGGTTACTTACTACTAGGTTGGTTACTTTATTAACATAAGTAAAAAACAAATATGTTACATAGTACATTCTATAAAGAAATATAATTATGTTAGAGTTTGCTTCAGTACTCTGAACAAGTCATTAACACAATTAACGCAAATTTGGACAGTGGCTGAATAAAATATATATCAATAAAATCAAACACTTTTAAAACGCCTTCCTTCTACATTTCTTTGCAGCGAAATCATCAATTACGTCATGAAAGTTTAGCTTACGCAAAATGTCATTTTCTATACTTAGGATGCTTAAAGAGTTTAATCGCTCTTGTTTAAGACTACTTCTATGAAAACTTTTCACAATTTTTAGTTTAGAAAATGTTCTTTCTCCAGATGCGTTAGACACCATCATGCACAAAAATATTCTTAAGCAAATTTCGACATTTGGGAAAGCAGTTAAAAGTCCATTTTCTTGCAAGTGTTTGTACGTGATCTTCAGGTTAAGTCTATTTGACGAAGAATGAGATCCAGTGCCATGAACTTCATCTTGGACCTTCTCTCTTCCTTCATGATCCTCTTGCTCAAATATTCCACCTGTGATGTCGTCATCGTCTTTTTCACCATCGCTGTCATCTTCGGTTATCTTCAGAAAAAGCTTGTCCAAATCTACGTCCTCTTTTAAAAAACTTTGAAGATGAAGGCACTCTTCGAGCAATTCATTTCCACAAACGTCATCTTTGTATCTTTCCGAAAAAGCGTTGCAAGAAACTTTTATGTCACTTTCATTTAGAACGACCAAATCTTCTAAAAATCCAAATCTCTTAGCTACTTCTCATATTTTGAAGCTCTTTCTTTTAGATTAGTAATTAATGTGTCTATAATAGGTAGAAAAGATTCCATTTTAAGTTTATCTTTCCCTGTAAGGACAGTTTCTGGTGTTTGGATTTTATCAAAATAGGTAATCCTTGAACTACGTTTGGTAGTGCGCGTTTTCTCAGACTCTTTGTAAGTAGATCCAAAAAGTACTTCAGCTTTTGTGACGTATCTTTCGAAACTGTCCCTTTTCTTGGAAATGTAATCTGTAAGGGAATTCAATACCGTCACTGACGTCGAAAGGGTCAATGTTGTCTTCTGCAATACCTCGTTTACATTATTTATGCGACTTAAAATTTCGTTCCACATATGGATGAGAAATATTGTCTCAAATCTCTCCATAGATTTTCTAAAACCAGAAGCTTGTACTTTCGCATCAGCTGCTTGTTCCCTGTCATCAATTATTGTTTCTAAAGCAGATTTTATTTCGATGTAGTTTTCTTTCAGTGCAGCCACTGCATCTGCACGAGCCGACCACCTGGTTCTTGATAGCGCCTTGACAACTTTCTTTTTTCCTTTCAGAGAAGCCAATAGCACTCTCCATCTGGAAGTGGACGAGGATAAAAAACGTACAATGATTGTACGAAGTGAAAGAACTTAGCGGCCTCTGAGTTGCACTCAGCCACAAAAACTCCAACCAAGTTTAACGAGTGGCTCGAGCAAGGGATAAATTCTGCTAATTTGTTTAATTCTTTAACTTTTGCCTGGAGGCCATTGTAACGTCCACTCATGTTAGTCGCATTATCGTAAGACTGGCCCCGGCAGTCAGAGATTGGGATGTTATGTTTATTTAATAAGCCAATTACTTCATTGAATAGGTTCTCTGCTGTGTGTCCACATATTGGAATAAATTTTAAAAATCTTTCTGTAGGCTCTCCAGACTTAACATATCGAATGATAAAAGTTAGTTGATCAATGTGTGCAACATCTGGAGTTGAATCTACTGATATTGAATAGTATCTAGACGCCTTTACCTCCTCCACAATCTCTTCAAACACTCGCCTTCCCATAATATCAATAAATTCATCGCAGGTATCTGGTGATAAGTAAGACGTTTTGCCACTGCCACTGCCACCATACTTTCTTATATGTTCCTTCAAAATCGGGTCATACTCACTTAATAATTCAAGCAGACCTAAATAGTTTCCATGGTTTGCACATCCAAACTTCTCATTGTCACCCCTCAAAGGAAGTCCTCGTTCAGTAAGGAACTTTACTACCGAAACAATTCTAGTCAAAACCTGACGCCAATAAGCTCTTTCCTTATTCATTTGGACTTGAAGTTCACAGTCTATTCTTCCAGCCGCAGAGGAAAACTTGAGAAATGCCAAAAGATATGTACGATGTTCTTTACTATTTTCGTGGAATCGAATGCTTTGAACAGCATGCTTCCAATCATTAAAACCGTCTGAGCAGAAAGGACTCGAGGACATAAAACCCGAACCGAAGAGTGTGCATACGAAACAATAAACCCTACCGGTTGATGGAGAATACAACAACCAGTCTCGTTTGACTCCATCACCGTTTGTAAGGTCTTTAAAAAAAAATGTTGACTTGCATTTCCGCGATTCAGTTATTTGTTGTCCTTTTTGTAAAGACTCGTACACTCTAACAGACTGACTGAATACACTATTTAAGTTTTGGCACCACGAAGGACCTTTTCGTATAAAATGTTCTTGAAGCTGGGTTTTTGTAATTTTGCTCGAGTCCCACAATGCGACATCTGAGCTGGGAAGCTCGTCAACCTCAGGTTGTTCATCATTATCATTTTGTGAAAACTCTACTTGAACACCCTGTGAAATTAGTGATTCCAATTCCAAATTACAAGCTGACTGCCCACCTTGCTCATGCAAAACTGAAGAAGATGTAAAATCCTCATCAAATTCCTCGCTCTGTATTATATTAGGGTCATTAGGGATCACTTTCGTAGTAGATGGTTCATAAAAAAATACGGTTGAGTCTGTCAATGCACGGTCAGTTTCATCAGCAAACTGAAAGTCGTCCAATGTTTCAAAATGCGGTACTGGACGACACAAACTATTGGAAGAGTCCACGCCAGATGCATGTGGCAGTAATGAGGAGTCTGAACCTTCAATAGCCTCCTCGTGATTATCTGGATATGGATGAGGTTGAAGTTGAATAGATGAAGATGAACTAGTAGGCCTACCACCTTCGGAAATACGAGATTGGCTCGGAGTGGCACGGAAAAAAGACGATATTTTAGGTATTTGATCAATCAGAAGTTTATCTTTTTTCTTTTTTTGCCGCTTTTGAGCACCGCTTTGGAAACTACGCTTCATTTTTATTGTAAGGTCCTCCTTTTTCGAAATCAAATTTGGTTTAAAACGGCCTAGAACAAACAAACAAACAAAATTAGACCCAAGTATGCCTAATAAGTTTTAAATTGCACAATGAATATTCATCAGTTCAGGTTCAGCACGATCACATCGATAGCACAGTATATGTAAATGGATCTTTTCAATAGGCCCCACGGCACACAATACACGCAATATTTCTTGCTTATTACATGAAGCGTTGCTTTGGAGGTTTGAATTAAGGTTGTAAGTTTAAGTTTAAAATATGGCTATGTGAACCGCACATGTGAAAGCACTCTCAGTCTCTCCAATCCGGATCCGACCTTATCACCAAAACACAAAACATGAATATAACGCAAGAAGCAACAGCGAAAAACCTTGCATACAATAAAATGGCACACACAGACAGTAATATAACAGCGGGGCGGGCTAGAATAGAACTAGGACAGTGGACAGCAGACAGCACACAGTCCTACCAACACCGGCCAAAATCTTGTTCTCCCAGCTGCACGCCTGCGCATAGAGTATCCTGCCGACAGCAACTGTCATGTACACTACCAAAATTTCTCTATTATGGCGCTACTAAAACTTGATAATTGGTAATAATTTGCTGAAATTGATTATTATTTATTATTATTATTTTTTTATTATTTGAAATCCCATTTTACTTTCAAATCCTACATAGCTTATTTAATTTTATACAATAAAAAAAACCCTCCTCGCGAGGCCCCCCCTGGCGCGAGGCCCCCGGCCGTCGCCGGGTCCACCATTAGGTAAAACCGGCCCTGATCGACACTAACAACGAACTTACAAATTCCAACCTGGCGCACCATGTTTTTTTCACCAACAAACAGACTGGTGGCGCCATGAGGTACAAGCGGTGTTTGCAGTCCCTAATCACACCAAGCGAGCCTATACCACTCGTATAGGAACAACCCAGTCTAGCCAACCAGAGCACTACTCCATTGTATTTCACCATATACAAAGCGCGTCACATTTGGTGCGTACACCGCGGCAAGAGCGTGTACGGTTTTTAGTATTCCTCTGCGCTTGTCAATCGGCAAACGATTAATTACGATGATTTAGCTTCAAAACAGTATTATTAGTTATTGTTTTATTCATAATTCTATAATTTAAAATACAATTCGGGAATTATTGGTGGTTGTACAACCGTGCAACCTAAGCACGGGCCGCCACTGTTATTTTGTAATGGACGATAAACGTGAGAGTTCACTGAGTAAATTTCCCTTGTTAAAATACAGAGTGCAGAAGGCGTGGTCTGGGGAGGACTGCAGTTGCTAAGCAACAGCGCCGAGATCCCCTGTAACACGAACCCTCGTTGAGACCGCGTCGCTTCCAATATACGCACCCTGTTACACTCGTCCCTATTTATCCCACCCCGCCCGCGGACATCTTTCTTCCAGAGATCCACATTATCTTAAGCCCCTCCCTTGTGGTCTCTTCCTCTGCGCAAGGAACATTGCCTGAGGTTTCTTAACAAACAGCGCACTGCGGCTGTCGAAAAACATATCAAAGAATTTATACCCTAAGCTTTGATTCGAAGGAAGGATGTAAGTAGTAAGACGCGAGTGGCGGTTTAGAAAAATAGTCTGCAGACCTGTCTTAATTTACGGGATCGAGGCTGGCTACTATCGAAACGTAAAATAAATTACTGGCGATGGACATAGCCAGTAGAATAGGCTTAAGAATTTCTGCAGAAAAATCCAAATTTCTCACAAGCATTAAAAACGCGCCAAAATTCCTGGTAACAAATATTGGTCGAATAGAGAGGGTTCGAAAATTTAAGTATCTAGGAGAGATAATTCAAGAGAATGGCTTGGAAAAATCTGCTATAGAAGAAAGGATTCATAAGATGGAAAGGGCATATGGTATAACTAAAGATATTTACAATAAAAAGTGCATATCTAAAAACGGGAAAATATGGCATTACAGTACAGTAGTGAAGCCAGAATGCCTATATGCAAGTGAATGTCTAGCATTGAATTATAATTTAGACAAACTAGAAATATTAGGCCCACGAAAAACTTCAGAAGGTTGGAAATTAAGAAGTAATGATGAAATATATCAAAGTAATCAAATATGTAACAGAAACAATGAGAAAAAGAAGACTATTACTTTTTGGACATTTATATAGAATGGACGATGATAGGTTGACAAAGCAAATCTTCAAATATCTGTGGGGGAAGAAGTCAACATCAAGTTAGATTAAAGAAGCCCAAAAGGATTTTAAAAAAATTATATACACGCAGAAGAAGCACTTGAAAGAGAAGTTTTTCGGGCAAAAGTGTTAAAAATGGAAGGAGTCCAGGGTAGGAGAGAGAGAAACGTAGGTACAAAGTGGACTGAAAACAGGAAGAAGAGACACAGTGAAAAGATGAAAGAATATTGGAGAAAAAGAAAAGAACAAAGAGTAAAGAATTGAAATTGGCATGTGAACGAATCTCTTCAAAGAGAAATGCTATAGCATTGTTCACCAGTTCCACATTCAGTGCAGTATCTGCAGCCGCACTAGGGTTCTTTTTAACCAACTTGCCTTCGATGTAGAGGAAACTTTCTGACGGCAGTGTAAAGACGTCCTGTTGTTGTATTGGCACACGTATTTCATCATTGTTTCCATATCTTGTTGTTGCGTACGGTGCGTGTGAGTGAAATGAAAAGTGTGTGATACTGTCTTCAAAGAACGGTTGCTGCTCCACTGATAATATTCCACTCGCCATGTTACTTGTTTACAACAACAAAACCCAGCGAAACGGCGGTTAACTGATGTTAATCGTTTCAGTTTCGAACGAGTACTGATGCGTTTCCTAACTGATCTTTCTTCTTCTTCTTTTTTTATTACTGACTACTGTGGTAGCAGCGGTGGCGAAGAAACAAAGTACAAACCCATGTCTATAGTCGTTTTAGATGTAAACGCACAGTGATGACTTCTCCGCGAAAATCTATTACGTCACCGTCCTGATCGTGTAAAGATAATGTTATGTTGTCCAAACGACTCACATTCACAGGTAGGTATATGACGTTTGTAGGCGATTCAATTATTTTGAATCCTGGTTCGACTGACGGATAGAACGAGTGCAGTGTGTGCTCGGTTTTACCGTTCTTGTATGATCCTTGCGCTATATTACACCTTATCAGTATACTGTTCACTTTTATAATGTTAACTGTGGCGTCAGACGTGTGAGTTTTATTCGCTTCAAGCAGACGCTTTCCCTTGAAACCCAACATATCACCGATACCGTACACTGTTTGTTGAAAGTCAATATCCAGTGCACAAGTCAGCTCACATTTCAGTGTATTGTTGTTAGGACGTAGACTAATCTTTGAGTCTCCTAACTGCTTTTTGAGGAAGGCTTCTATGTCACCGATTTCATAAGCACCTGTAGGTAAAGTTATCAAGTCCCACGTTGTTCCGTCTCGTAGTACTGGAAACACGTTGTTTTTTCCTTCAATCACGTTCGGTATACTGTTGTATGTAGTAAAGTCCAATAGACCTACATACCATTCGCCGTTTGTTAGTTCGAGAGGCGGGAAAAAGTCACATACAAGAGCAGCAGCATTCGTACCTGTTAAGGTGACCGACAGCGAAGACATCTTGTCGCTTACTGATCACTCGCGCGTTAAGAAGTCCAAACATAAATGCCCGCAGATGACTGTGTGTGGTGGCTGTTCACGTTCGTAATTGTAGTAAATGTCAGTGTCGGTTCCAAAATACTGTGTCAGCTCAAGAGGTGGCTGCATATTACCATACGCATCATAGTAGTAAACTTGTTTGTTTCGCTTCTTGTAGCAAACCCAGTGCGTACCAGGTCCTTCTGCACTGTCTAGATTAACAACTGCACTCTCATTCTTCCATGGTCGTGTGTGTGGTAAAGTGTTACGCATAAAAACTCCTCTGAAATAAGGTATTTTCAAAAGTTTTGCGTACACATACAAATCACTGTCAGACAATGCACGCACTGGTATGCAAATTAGTTTTTTTGTCTGTAAGGACGTAGGTATAGACCTGACGCTATTTTTTTATTGTTACGTTTATGTCTTGGGACTGTTTTGCGTTTGCAGGTCGTTTTGCGTTTGTTCACGGATTGACGTTTAATTCCTGAACCCTTCTTCTTCTTGTTTTTTCTGCAACCACTACGCGAGCTCCCTCCACCCACTGCCGATTTCGCCTTCATCGCTGCCGCTACGGCCGCCGCGTACGCTCTTTCGCTGATGCCTGAATTCAAAGCTTTCACTCGATCCCACGCCTTGCCGGCTAGCACACGATCCGCTACGCGTCTTCGTTCGTTGTCCTTGTACTTAGCGTAAGCGATATCGTGTTCGCGACAGGCTTCGTCCAACTCGTTGATTCCGCGCTCGCCACGCGCCAATCTCTCTTTGAGTTTTGTTCCAGGTCCACAGAATCGGTAGCCCGGTAGGTGTAATTCTACTGGTAATGCGTCCACCGCTCGATTAATCAAAGTAGGTACTGACGAAACGATAGCGGGCACAGTGTTTTTAAGTATTTTTCCAATTACACCACGCCCCATTCTTCTTTTCTTACGAAGTACGTGCATTCTTGTAAACAGATCTCCAATCCTTGATTTCCGTTTCTGTATCGAGAACGTCTATTAAACGCCCCACCTCTTCAATATATTCAGACAGGACTGAACGCTGTGTCGTGCTGTCTTGATATTTATAGACAAACTTTATTAGATTGATTATATGAGCGTGAAATACCTGAGTGACCTTGTACAATTCGGTCTTTATATGTAATTTTAATTCGTGCATTTGTCGTACAGTGACTGCGTCTTTGTCATTGACACCGTTCGCTATATTCGTAATTTTTCTTCCGGCAGCGTAGAAAGTATCGTTTTGCAAACTGATTGTGTGTGCATGTAAAAATTCCAAATTCACTGCGTCTTTGAAGTCAACAGGCGCTTGCACACGCGTTAGTCGACAGTCATTAACGATTACGTTACCTGCACGATCTTTTTTCAAACTCTTCTCGTCTACGTATCGTTTTGTGGCTGCATCTCTTGATTTAAGCGGATCGTTTAGCCTTATTATTCGATGATCTTTTGCGTCTACGGTAGCGTTGTCGTCGTTCTTGTACTGTAAGCATGTGTCCTTTACGTACTGTAAAGAAACAACATCGTGCAACTCTTCAGGATCACCCAAGTTGCATATCTTTTTGTTTTTCACATCAAAGTGACCGTCGTTAGTCACTCCTAAACCGATATCCTCACGCAGACTTCGATGAGTTTCTTTTCGCACTCTTACAGCGCTGTCGTGTCTACCGAACTTGTCTACACTCATATTTATGAAGAAGAACTGATGGTTATAGAACGGTGCGTCTGCTTTTATATGATAATGCCGGTTTCACGTAATTCTTCCAATATCGAAACGATTTCATTCCTATGACCAGTATGGCCGCTATTTTGAGACGCCATTAACAGTCTCAATCTATTAACCAACTCGTTAGGATCATCCCAATGCACGTAATCGATTGCAGTGTTCGGTTTCATCTCCATATAGCCACTCCCTGTACGTTTTCGTGCAAACAATTTAGATATTACTAGTCGGTACTTGACGCCACTGTTACTGTTTATTCGCGTATTGTGTTTATATTTTTGTTTGTGTCCGTTGGTTGCTAGTAGTATAGACTTATATTTCCTCATATCATCCTTGTTGTATTTTTTCGGTAGTTTCATAAACAAAAGTTCATACAGACCAGGTGTACCCTCGTAAATTTTTCCTTTGACATGAAAGTTGTCGTTATCATCGATTTTTACATTTGAATCACCTATCATAAATTTACCACCTTCGTATCGAACACCATACATGCGATCTATAATCCGTTTACAGTCCGCCGATTCACACAAACGCATATATTTGTTTGCTAATGAATCCTCGCTGAAATGTGAAGCGTTAGGGTTCCAGGCGTCCTCTTCACCGAAATGAGAAGCGTTATGACTCTGCATACCACTTTCGTTTTCTGTTATTACGTGTTGTGTAGGCTCTTCTTGTTTTATCTGCTCCTCCTCCTCCTCCTCCTCCTCCTCCTCCTCCTCCATCATGTCACCACTTAACTTTCGTGAAATAGCTTCTAACGGTTCCAGAATCGGTCTGTAATTTTTTCTAAACGCCTCGTCGCTTTCTCTGATACCGTGTTGTAATGCATGATATTTTTTCCTTATGTTGTCGCTTATCGTGTCTATATCATACGCGAGTCGTTCCTCCTTATTCATTGCCATCGTGTGTTAGCAAGAGGACTGATTACATTACTACAGTGCAACCACTTTTATACTTCGTCGGAAACAATTATGAATCGATCAAAGCCGATTCTATATCTACCTTCATTTATTGACGAGTCTTTGTCTATGACTAGAAATCCATAACGATCCTTCCACGCTTCCATGCAGTCGTCTTTGAAAGCATCATATTTCATATCTATGTTAACGTGATCATTGTATGCATGTCGTAAATTTAGATCGTCTTGTTTGAACAATATCAACAAGTTAGCGTTGTCACGTACCAATTGTTTCGGTATCTGGCTATATGTCTGGCATAGATAGAATGTGTCCACACCGCTATGTCTCCCCATAGCAAAATACTTTCGAATATTGTTTTGTCTTTCACACGATACGTCATCGAATACGATAACAGAGTCGAGACCAGTGATTTCACTCGGTAGCGGGACTTCTTCGTTCTCGCTGTATGCATGATAACCTAAACCTTAATCAGCGAGTGATTTCATCACTGTTTCTAGCATTCTGTATTTTGGTTGAAATAATGATTTTGAAAACACGTATACGTTGCGGAAACGTAGTCCGTTGGCATCAAACAGTAGGTTGAATAGCACATTTGATTTCCCACAGGAACTTGGGCCTGTAACGATACAGCGAATACTGTTCGGTAATAGCGGGCCATGTTTACGCTTAGCACTACCTTCGTCACCAGCCAAAAAGTCCATATCCTTTATTGGTAATTTGTTTGCTTGCTGTACAATCTTCATCTTTGTGAATACCGAAAGCATACTGTTTTCATCACGTGCTGTCACCTTTTTTTATATTAGATCTTTCTTATGTATCCACGCATCGTGTTTACCATCGAAACCGAGCCAACGAACACGCACTCTGTCACCTTTGCGTTGTAACACCTTTTCCACTAGGTATACGTCGCCGACTTTGGACTTACTAATCTCGTGCTCGTAAAAACCACCTTTCAACACTTTGTTTAGATGATCTTTTAGCAGATAAGTGACGGGGATAGTAGTGGATTGTACTTTATCCACAGTGAATATTTCGTTAGTCCAATTCGGCGTATAACCTTTGGCGAACGTCATTTTGTGCTTACTTATACGAACACGGTCACCGACTTTAAATTTGGGTGGTTTCGTTGGACTGATTTTAGGCGCTGTGTTCTTCCTTATTCGTTCCAACACTATATGTTCGTTGGCGTCATTCACTTCACTCGGTTTCATACCAATGGTTCTGTGTGTTGTATTGTTGTACGATTTCAGTAATGTAGGTAGTAGATCCAACCAGCGGTAGTGTCCTTGTTCACTGAAAGCTCGATACATGTGTGTCTTCAGTGTGCGATTAAAACGTTCCACTATGGAAGCTTTTTTCTCACTGTAGGTTGAGTAATGTTTCACATTATACTTTTTTAGCAGCGCTTGTACTGTGCTGTTGTAATACTCCTTCCCGTTGTCTGTCTGTAAATATTTCATTCGATTAGCAGTTAGTATAGGCTCTAGTGCATGCTTTACTTCTTTTCCTGTCTTTGTTTTCAATGGTACAGCGTACGCGTACTTGCTAAACGCATTGATCACTGTCATCATGTACTTGTACCCTTTGTTCACTCGAGCGTATGGTATCATCTCCACAAGATTCGCCTGGTACAAGTCGTGTAGACCCTTCAATTCAACCGCGCGCCTAACGAAATTCCTTCTCGCTGCTCTGTGTAGCTCTAGAGCTATAGTCTTGCGTGCGTTGTTCATGGTTTAAGATACACTAACATAATACCAGCGTTATAACAGTTTCTTTGTTTTTCAGTATTCATTCACACATCTGAATATCATCATGGCTGACCTTCAACAGAATCCAGAACAACATCAGCAGGAACAGGGACATCCTCAACAAGGTAAAAATTTTTTAAAATACCAATTGTCTCTCTCTATAATTATGTAGCAAACCAAATTTGTTTGATATGAATTAACTCTGTCTAACCTGTACAAGATAGTCTCTTGACGTTGTTTAGAAATTGATATGACGGAGAAAATTTTTTATGTTCTGACATAGGTTTGTCACCTTCTCCCCAATGTATTGTGTCTTGACATCGTTTAGAAATTGACATGACGGAGAAAATTTTTCATGTTCCACCATAGGTATGTCACCTTCTCTCCAATGAACTAATTCAATTCCGCAACAAAAGCATTTAACTCTATCGTCTATGAATGACATACTATGTCCACAAACATCATAATTTAGCGGATAGTAGTAAAACCCAGCAAACGCTAACTCGTCGGGACTGACAAACGTCACTTCCCAATACTTGAACGATTTTCTTCTTTCACTTTCAATGCTAAAATCATGAGTAGCTGCCATCTTCACAGTTTACAATAAACTAACGTATTACTAACGTGTACTATCTATTTATTTACCACAAACATGAATGTGTGTTATTCATCATTCCTATTAGCTAATACATGTGTTTCTATTGTTTCAGATATGACACGATTTTATATTGTGCGAAACAGTAGTATTAGAGGATGTCTTACAACTTTTAATTACCTGCCTGTGTACACAGAAGAAGAAGATCAAGATATAGTACCGATAATGACCGAGGTGCGACCTTTATTGTGCAAGGATATTCTGGCAGAACAAGCACGTTTACGCAGTATCAAATGGCAACAATGGTCATGATACACTTGCATACGGTCATTATCGGATACGACAACGCATCAACATGGAGAACGACGACACCTCCCCACCTACTAAAAAAATTCGTCTCCATGTATAGTAACCCCCCTCAACACTTGTTTCTTTCGTCAGTTGATGTCTCTCAGTGCTTCAGTCCAGACGTCTGTAAACGTAAGTTCACATATTAATATCGCAACGATATTTGTATGTTTAAACATAATATATATATAGAGTTTGTAATGTGCGTGGTTTCTTTGTCTTACAGTATTATGGATAACACTGCAGTTATAATTGACTTCCAGTGCTTTTTCGATGACAACGGAAAATATATTGTGAAGGAACTGTCAATCATGGACGTTCTGAGATTTGCTGGTAGACATTGGATTTTGACACCGCCTGCTACATCCGTTACGAATCCCAAATACGTTAGGACAAACCACTGGTTAACAACAAATTATCATAGACTTAGATGGAGTGAAGGAGAGACACCATACGACAATCTTGTTTCATTGTTAACATCACATACACGTATATATAATGCGACAACACAAATTACTAAACTATTGGCGCATAGGATATGATAGTATGTGTATTTCAAATTACAAGTCTATATTGGAGGGTTTAAGATTATTTATTGTACAAACACAAGTTATAGTTTATATGGTATATTTGAAATGTACAGAATTTAATGTATGATATAGAGTCTCTCTTTTAAAATGTTAAATAATGTTCATACGCAAGACGTGATACGTTACATAAGAAGACTCCCACGATGATGTTGTTGAAGAGAAGGGCCGGTCTTTGCGGTATAGATGGATCGTCAGGTGTGGCTTACAAATGACAGACGTTTCACAAGAAACGTATACAGCTGGGCTGGCGTCCTGTAACAGCTTGGCTGATGTCCTGTAACAGCTGGGCTGATGTCCTGTAACAGCTGGGCTGATGTCCTGTAACAGCTGGGCTGATGTCCTGTAACAGCTGGGCTGATGTCCTGCAACAGCTGGGCTGATGTCCTGTAACAGCTGGGCTGATGTCCTGCAATTCCCACGATGAATCCGACACTTCGCACACACAACGGTACTACGGATTTTAACACTCGCAAAACTTATATAGAGTTTAAGACCAAGTAATATCTCAGGTGACAGTGAGTTAATCTAATAACGGTATATTGAGCTTATACCTCTCCGGCTTCTTCAAGTGTTCTCGCGAATAACAAGGTCTACCGCGATCAGCAGACCACCCTATGAGGAAATCTTGCACTAGCACGGAAACGTCTTGATGGCACTATTGCGTAACAATTAATGATACTGTCACTGCGGAAAATCTCGCACAGTGGTACAGTTACACTCACTTCTTACACACGTAATACTACAATATTAATATCGTGTGTAAAGATATAAAATCAATGGTTATGCGTCACACGCGTTACTATCCCCGAAAAGTCTTAACAGATCCTTGCAAGCGGTAGAATCTTGTACAAGGAATTGTATGTACCGTTCGTGGTATCAGCAGTGAAGAACTGCTTGTAATTTTTCGCACAATGCGTTAAAACACTGGTGTGTGCAAATGTACCACACACACAGTTCTGAGTCTTCCCGTTTCACTAGCGACGAATAGTTTTTACAACACCTTGCAAGCGGTAGAATTCTTGTACAAGGAGTGCACGACCCGTTCGCGGTAGATGGCGTAGAAGAACTGCCTGTGTAACGACAGGCATAAGAAAATTTCCAACCACCAGTCAGCATTCTATTGGTGGATGGAAGTCACATGGTTAGTAAGGTGACCATGCACTTTTCATGCATTAGAGTGCATTTACCTTGTAACAGCATGCATAGCGGTAATCAGACTACACGTATCTCATGCATGCTGCCTACATATTAATAATATACATGAACGTAAACAATAGTCCGACAGGTATAGGGATTGTAGCGATACACACGTCTAAGTTCAGTTAATGGCCACACAACGATAATACTTCACGCGCCACCCGGGAAACGTTTACCACTCGCGCACGCGCGCACATTTCCACTAACACAGTACATGGATCACCATAAATAATAATGCACAGTCTTCTTTAAACTAAACCCTTAACCTTACTAAATACAATTGATAACAACCAAACTTAACCATCTACCAATATAATATGAATGTCCATTGTCTGTGTAATATATGACTTGCCCCGCCTATCATGATCCTGTGATTCGTTGCAGGATTAACTCCCTCCCGCATAAAAAAAAAATTTTTTTTTTTTTAGTTAACCAACAAAAAAATAAAATTTTTTTTTTTTTTTATATACCTAAAACAACTTCCTAATCCAGAAATAATAATAATACCCTCGAACTAAAATCAAATAACATCCTCAATTAATACTAACAATTCCAACTGTCACTTTGACAGAAGCATCAAATCAAAAGACACGTGGTAACCTTCAAACCAAAACAAACACACATGTTCTTGACACACAGATAACGAAATCTTATGCAGGATCATAGCGTACACAGACAACATTCCTTATCTAAACTAGATTATTGTTCACTCTCAGAGTCATCTTACATACAACATTTAAACCTGAACTTGACATATTTAACATCACTACACATTCTTACCCCTATATCCTGACATTAATTTCTGAGTTTACGGATCCTTTGTATAATACTTCCTCAATGAGGACGCATGGAATTTACCAATCGCACGGTTGGTATTTGGGTTGGTTAAGATAAAGGTATTTTTCCCAACTTGCTCCGACAGGGTATACGGACCATTATACAGCCTAAAAAACTTCGCGGCTGTGTTGTCCTCCCTTCTTCCAACATTTAATGCTCGTAAAAGCACACTCTCTCCAGTCTTGAACTTGACTAGTTTATGTTCCGCATTAAATTTCTCCGTGCGCTCCTCGGCGCACTTTTTAATGCGTCTTCTAGCCTCGATTTTCTTTATCTCAACTGGTATAGGCATATTATGTGTCGCTATCCTTTCAATGTGTTTACCCCAGACCCGGCCTGGCATTTCTCCGGTTTGGAGTTCATTCGGAGTATACCCAGTAGTAGAATTATAATTTCCATTTATGGCATACTCAAAAAATTCTAGGAATTCCGGCCACTTACTCTGGTTAGTATTACAGTACGTACGGAACAACCGTCCCAACTCCTTGTTGACCCGCTCGGCCAAGTTACCTTGCGGTCTCCGGATCGCTGTCAAGACCGTCTGGACCCCGTGTTTCTCAAGCTCGGAGTGCCACTTGGTGTTCGTAAATTGCTTACCTTGATCTGAGAGTATCTTCCTTACGGGACCATTTTTCGGCATGTATTTATTTAGCATAATGTTTATGACAGCCGACGTAGTAGGTCTACCAATAGCATATAGGCTAACATGTTTGGTAAAGGCATCCGTAACAACCACCAGGTTCTTCATTCCACGTGCCGCCCGAGGAAGTGGACCCAAAAAATCAATGCATACAAGGTCATTTTTATTACGGACGACAATGTTACCCATTTCAACCTGTGTATGTTGGTTCGGATATTTCGCTGTTTGGCAGATGTGGCATGAGCGGAGTATGGCCTTTATTTTCCTGGTCATATTTAGCCACACAAAATCCTCCCGCATTGCCAGGTAACATTTATAAGGCCCCGCATGAGCCAGACTCTCATGACACATCCAGGTGAGGTCTTCCACCATGGCGTCCGGTACCATAATCTTCCATCCGCCATTGATAATTTTATACACTACGTCTTTATATATTCTGTACTTAGGGTTTTCTTGTATCCGGATAGCGTCATATATCTGCTTCAACTTTGTGTCACGCTGCTGTTCCATACCAATATTTCTTAGCTTATTTTTGAGACTGTCTTCTAATTTATATTTGACAGCTAGAATTTGAACCTCCTGGTTATTAGACGCATGACGTTCTTCCACCATTGGAGGGTATCGGCTTAACGTGTCAGCTGCTTGGTTCTCGCTTGCCTTACAGTACTTAATGGTAAAGTCGTACTCTTGGATGGCCATGATCCAACGGGATATGCGAGCGTTCGCTAACTTGCAGCGCAACATGAACGATAAGGCCTGGTTGTCCGAAAGGATTTCGAAGTGTTGTCCAACCAGGTAATAACGAAATTTACTAATGCAGTACACAATAGCCAATATTTCTTTCTCCGATGTGAAATAGTTACGTTCGGCCCCTTTTAGTGACCTACTACTGTGCGCAATTATTTTGTTTTCGCCCTTCTCATTCCGTTGGTAGAGTACCCCCCCAATGGCATAATCAGAAGCATCGCAATTCAGGACATATGTGCCCCTTTTCTCAGGATGGAACACGTGCAGGTTTCTACTATACAAATTTTTAGTCGCGTCGAAAGCATGCTGATGACGCTCTTCCCATCTCCATTTATTACTCTTACGAAGTAGTTCTAACAACGGCTCAATTGTCCCAGAATATTCTGGAGTAAAACGTCTGAAGTAACCAGTCAATCCGAGGAACGCTCTGATATCCCTGGGTTTTGTGGGTTTCGGGAACTCCATGATCGCATGTATTTTTTCCGGGTCCGTTGTTATACCTTCCGCTGAGATAATATGACCCAAAAATTTAATTTGCGATTTCCCGAACTCACACTTTTCAAGATTGAGAGTCAGGTTAGCGGCTTGCAATTTCTGAAATACAATCTTGAGATGTTCAAGATGTTCTTCAAATGATTTGGATATGACCAAAATATCATCAACAAATATGCTGACGAAGTCCTCCACCTCGGGTCCCAGAGCTAACTCCAAACATCTGACCATGGCCGCTAAACTGGTAACCAAACCAAATGGAACTACTTTAAACTGATAGCATTTATTTCGATATAGAAATGCTGTGTATCTTCTCGACTCCTTGGCAAGGGGAATCTGCCAGAATCCACTTTTGAGATCAAGGCGAGACATGTATTTAACCCCTTGACACTTTATGAATAAGTTCTCCGCATTCGGAGCACAGTCGTAGCATTTTTTTGTAATAGAATTTAGATTTCTCATGTCGAGACATAATCGAATGTCGTTATTTTTCTTTTTAACAACAACCATAGGATTTAAAAAATTGCTATCAGTTCGTTCAATCACACCATTCTGAAGCATACTCTTAACTTCGGCATCAACCTGTTGTTGATAGTGAAGGGGGATGGGGTACGTCTTCCGTACAAATTTATTTTCATCCGTGACCTGAATACTGTGTTCATAAACATTCGTGACGGTAGGATTTTTGGAAAACACAGATTCAAATTTATCAACCATACTTTGCAGCTTATCTTGCTCATTGCTCGTTATCTGCCTGCTATGAGTCCGCAGATTATGTGTTATCTTATCGGCAAGTTGAACCGCTGGGCGAGTTATAGTAATAGGTTCACAATCAGACTCCGTCTTACCCCTCCTGCGTCCTAACCTGATATTGTGTTTATTATTATGTACTGTAAATTTCAGTATTTTATTTGGAAAATCCATGGTCGCGTGCAGTTTATTTAATGTGTCCACTCCCAAAATAACATTATACACGAGTTTCTTGACCATAAGCACAGTGACCTCTATTTCCATTCCCTGAATGGATACTGTTATCATAGCTTGACGGTCAACCCTCTGAGATTCACCTGTCGCTGATTTTATGATTTTGTGGGCTGCTGGCAGAATCGGGATTTTTTTAAAATGTTTCCTGTGCCTCTCTAGGAATCGCTCATCCATTAACGAAATTTCTGCGCCGCTGTCAAATAAAACTTCGCCGACACATCCGTTAATTTTCGCGTTGACAATGAGGTCAGTGTCATTTTCAACGCTAATACCTTTCTCATTTTCCTTACTATGGTTATTGCAAATTAAACTATCTCTAATTACGGCAGGATATAGGCCGGACACTACAAAGTTTTTCTTATAATTAACATCTTTCACATTTGATTTATTGAACTGCTTTTTATATTTATAACGGGCTTTTAAGACTTCATTCATCCCATTATGTTTACACCATTTCCGATTGGTAATTCTATTAGGTATTTTATATCGTTTTGGTGACTGTGTGTGCTTGGTTTGAGTTTGATACTGAAAATTTTTATTCTCCCGTCCATAAAATTTTTGCTGTGAGCTGACGTCATTTAAAGTCTTATATACATACTGGGTACAGTTTAGAGGTGACGAGGTACTTTGCAATCGTGACACTTGCTGTTGTAGTTTTTGAATCCGCAGGTCACGTTCGGCCATTAATTCATTTATCGTAGATATGTGTTGCACTACTTGCTCTGCCGTACCAGAGAGTTTCGCTTCATATTCACTAAGTCGTGACTTATTGACTTCCAAATTTGCCTCTATATTGGCCTTCATAGTTTCCACGGTCTCGCTAATATGCTTTTCTGCCGCTTCTACCATTTGTTTGCTTTGTTCGGATTGCTCCTGTATGGCCACGTATGATTTCTCGTTTTCCTCATGGAGTGATTTGTTTTGTTTCCCGGCTTCTGCTGAAAGCTTCTGTATATTCACTTCCATCTTTTCTTCCATAGTTTTCATATTAGCTAATATGGCCGCTAAAGCACTCTCTATCCCTTTTGACTCCGCCATAATGATTAAAATTTAATTTAAAATTTAGTAAATTTAAATTTATTGATTTATACGCAAAGCAAGTTATTATTATCACAACAAGATTAAAACATATGGTAACCAGTTTATATGCACGCAGAAAAAGCAGTTCAAAATATCAACATGTAAATACCTTATCTAACATACAACAACTAATAATCTACCTCCAATATACTGATAAAATCTGTTCATATATGATATACAAGAGAATATGCAAACTTGAAAAATTATATCCTCAGCTTTTCACATGAACAATACACATACAATTATTACGTTAATTATATTTATACGTCGGATTTTTCCAACAAATTTTATATTCATAGACAAATATATAATAGCGTAAATTTACCGCTATTTTACGAGCCCTACGTTGCTAAGCGCCAAAATATCTCTATGCGACAACACAAATTACTAAACTATTGGCGCATAGGATATGATAGTATGTGTATTTCAAATTACAAGTCTATATTGGAGGGTTTAAGATTATTTATTGTACAAACACAAGTTATAGTTTATATGGTATATTTGAAATGTACAGAATGTAATGTATGATATAGAGTCTCTCTTTTAAAATGTTAAATAATGTTCATACGCAAGACGTGATACGTTACATAAGAAGACTCCCACGATGATGTTGTTGAAGAGAAGGGCCGGTCTTTGCGGTATAGATGGATCGTCAGGTGTGGCTTACAAATGACAGACGTTTCACAAGAAACGTATACAGCTGGGCTGGCGTCCTGTAACAGCTTGGCTGATGTCCTGTAACAGCTGGGCTGATGTCCTGTAACAGCTGGGCTGATGTCCTGTAACAGCTGGGCTGATGTCCTGTAACAGCTGGGCTGATGTCCTGTAACAGCTGGGCTGATGTCCTGCAACAGCTGGGCTGATGTCCTGTAACAGCTGGGCTGATGTCCTGCAATTCCCACGATGAATCCGACACTTCGCACACACAACGGTACTACGGATTTTAACACTCGCAAAACTTATATAGAGTTTAAGACCAAGTAATATCTCAGGTGACAGTGAGTTAATCTAATAACGGTATATTGAGCTTATACCTCTCCGGCTTCTTCAAGTGTTCTCGCGAATAACAAGGTCTACCGCGATCAGCAGACCACCCTATGAGGAAATCTTGCACTAGCACGGAAACGTCTTGATGGCACTATTGCGTAACAATTAATGATACTGTCACTGCGGAAAATCTCGCACAGTGGTACAGTTACACTCACTTCTTACACACGTAATACTACAATATTAATATCGTGTGTAAAGATATAAAATCAATGGTTATGCGTCACACGCGTTACTATCCCCGAAAAGTCTTAACAGATCCTTGCAAGCGGTAGAATCTTGTACAAGGAATTGTATGTACCGTTCGTGGTATCAGCAGTGAAGAACTGCTTGTAATTTTTCGCACAATGCGTTAAAACACTGGTGTGTGCAAATGTACCACACACACAGTTCTGAGTCTTCCCGTTTCACTAGCGACGAATAGTTTTTACAACACCTTGCAAGCGGTAGAATTCTTGTACAAGGAGTGCACGACCCGTTCGCGGTAGATGGCGTAGAAGAACTGCCTGTGTAACGACAGGCATAAGAAAATTTCCAACCACCAGTCAGCATTCTATTGGTGGATGGAAGTCACATGGTTAGTAAGGTGACCATGCACTTTTCATGCATTAGAGTGCATTTACCTTGTAACAGCATGCATAGCGGTAATCAGACTACACGTATCTCATGCATGCTGCTTACATATTAATAATATACATGAACGTAAACAATAGTCCGACAGGTATAGGGATTGTAGCGATACACACGTCTAAGTTCAGTTAATGGCCACACAACGATAATACTTCACGCGCCACCCGGGAAACGTTTACCACTCGCGCACGCGCGCACATTTCCACTAACACAGTACATGGATCACCATAAATAATAATGCACAGTCTTCTTTAAACTAAACCCTTAACCTTACTAAATACAATTGATAACAACCAAACTTAACCATCTACCAATATAATATGAATGTCCATTGTCTGTGTAATATATGACTTGCCCCGCCTATCATGATCCTGTGATTCGTTGCAATAAATATGTGTTTGTGAAGGGTTTTGAGAAAAAACGTTTTTTGCAATCAAAGGTAATACACAATAATATCATCAATCTCGATGACTTTGGTTGTCCTAAAAACATACCGTATATAATTCATGGAACAGAATGTCTTAGACATTTCAATTCTTCTGACCGTTGTGCCAACTATAAGGTGCATGCTATTCGGGAATGGATGATTCATGATTTTTGCTTTAAACAAACATTTTTAATGTAACAAATTTAGAAAGTAGGTCACAGCGAATGATGACATTTATATCTCTCTCTCTCATTCTATTGTGGACATGTACATACATGCATAGCTGTAAGCAGTGACTATTTTCTTATGAAAATGGACTTTCCTAATGACATTGTTATATTTTTGGTGTCTCTAATTTCGTCTGTGGGACATGTTCATACATGCAAATGAAAGTGGGACACCGACGTTACCACCACCACCACTATCACATTGTACTGTCCTTTTGTGACGAATATTCTTTCATTGTTTGGTTCTCTCTGGTTTGATACAGACGTGTTCACTAGTGTCTTCTAATAATGTCGTTTCTTGTAAAGTTTAATGCTGTAAGTGCTATCGAGTACAAACGATGTTCAGAATTGATAGTGAATAAAAAATATCCCATCATGGTCTTAACAAATGTGGACACGAAGTATGGGAACTCTGTGCTTGCTACGTTGGAGGATGGCGACCGTCACTATCGTGTCTATCTTCCCAAGAGGTATGCAGGTGTCTTCACGAATGAGGAGCTCAGACATATCAAACCTAAAGAACTACATTTAGTGTATCGAGGGACGAGGAATCAAATAACACAAGTATAGATTGAGTCCTAACGTCGTAAGTAGCAATTGTGTTAACAAACAATTTATTGATGTGTGTGTGTGTGTGTGTGTGTGTGTGTGTGTGTGTGTGTGTGTGTGTGTGTGTGTGTGTAGTTTCAACTCACTGTACTTAACACTTTAATAATTGAATTTGTATGTACATGATAAATGTATCATTGATTCTATTTAGTTTCGTTGAATAATAGTTGGTTCGATTAGAAATTATTTGAAAGTACATTACCTTTATGCGATAAATGTATCATTGATTCTAAGTAGTATTTACAAATTTCCAGTGAATAATATTTGGTTTGGTTTGATTAGAAATTATTTGAAAGTACATTAACTTATGAAAAATGACATATACTTGAAAAAGTTTACTTACTTAACGCATTTGATTCTTTCCACTAACTGTGTGTGTGCATGTGATAATTGAATATTATCGTATCAGTGATTCTAATATCGACTGTATTGTTATGTTACAGATAAACTTCCTTGTGAACTGTATCTACAGCCGTGAAATTATTATTTTAAAATCTTACAATGTCAAAAAATTATTATTAATATTTATTTTATATAACAATGTTTGTTTGTGATATATGTATATTTAATCAATGTAAAAAAATGTATTTTGAATAATTGTATTATAACGGTTTGTAAACTATATTTTAAGTTTGTGTACAGTGCTGTAAATATATATTTAATCATTTAAAACAATATTATTATTAATATTTTATATATAACAATGTTTGTGATATATATATATTTAATCAATAATTGTATTATAGCGGTTTGTAAACTATATATTTTATGTTTGTGTACAGTGTTGTAAATATATATATTTAATTATTTAAAACAAATTATGGTTTATTTTAATTTATTTCGTTATAAACCTTCGAATATGCATCCAATTATTTGTATAGTAATCAGAAATGTGTGAGAGAGACATTTTAATAATTTGCAGGTTGTATCTTACAATTACGAAAATTATTATACAATGTGTGTGTACACAAAACTTTTGAAAATACCTTATTTCAAGGAGATTTTTTTATGCGTAACACTTTACCACACACACACAGACTTGGCAGTATATTAATTTCTAAATCATAGTAATCAGAAATGTGTGTGAGAGAGACATTTTAATAATTTGTAGGTTGTATCTTACAATCATGAAAATTATTATTTACACTGATAATTGTTTTATTAAAATCTTACAATGACGAAATATTATTATTTCATTGTTTACGATATATATTTAATGCAAAAAATGAATTTTTAAAATTACAATCGTCTGTATTTAAGTTCGTGTACACACATACAAATCGTTTGAATAAGGGAAATCTTCGAATATGCATCCAATTATTTGTATAGTAATCAGAAATGTGTGAGAGAGACATTTTAATAATTTGCAGGTTGTATCTTACAATTACGAAAATTATTATACAATGTGTGTGTACACAAAACTTTTGAAAATACCTTATTTCAAGGAGATTTTTTTATGCGTAACACTTTACCACACACACACACACACACACACACACACACACACACACACACACACACAGACTTGGCAGTATATTAATTTCTAAATCGTAGTCAATGACTGTCATGTGTCAAAAAAGGACGCCACGAGATAGGTGATAAATATATATTTCCTGGTGATTACATTTTAGTATCGCTAATTACAATAATCCATAAGTAGCACGACGCTTATGTAAAACTGATGACAACTGTGTCTAGAGACAAAGAGAGAGGAGGGGAGAGAGAGTTGATATCGAAGTCGTCGTCAACAGTTTACTATAATATAGTTTGAATTTCCCACCGAAGAAAAATGTTGGCAGATCTGTTCTATACACACACACACACAATAATGCAGGATTGGTAACCCTGATCATATATTTTAATATACACTATAATACACACACATATCAAGTTTGAACCCATACATAGGTTGGTAAACCTGATCATATAGATTTAATATACATTATAACACACAACAAATTTGAACTCATGCAAGGTTGGTAACCCTGATCATATATTTAATATATACACTATAATTCATCAAGTCGGAACCCCCCACCATAGGTTGGTAAACCTGATCATATAGATTTAATATACATTATAACAAATTTGAACTCATGCAAGGTTGGTACTCCCCGATCATATATTTAATATATACACTATAATGATAGAAAGTGAAAGTGATCTAAGCTCGCGAAAGGCGGCATATAAAAAAATAAAAAATTATATTCGCGGATGCTGTGGTCCAGATACGCGAAAAAGTCGCGGATCTTGACACAGATCAGCGAAAAAGTCGCGGATGCTGTGGTCCAGTAGAAAGTGAAAGTGATCTAGGCTCGCGAAAGGCGGCATATAAAAAATTATATTCGCGGAAATTAGAAAGTGAAAGTGATTTAGGCTCGCGAAAGGCTGCATATAAAAAATTATTTTCGCGAAAATTCGCGGATACTGCGGGTCCAGGGTGGTGGGGAGAGCGTGGGAAAAAATCTTGGACCGCGGGAACGGCGGCATCTCTTTGATCTTGTTTTTTATGTTTTTTAAGAAAGGCGGCATTCCTTTGTGCGTTAGAACTGTCATTTTCCCCCTACTCATGTGGTCCTTAGATGGCCATACAAAAAAAAATTACAGGTGATATAGATGAAGTTTCAAAGACGTCAGCGGTGCATTTGATTAGACGAAACGGAATTGGAAATAAGACAGAAGAAGAGATGCTGAAGTCGTGTCGATAATTACTTTAGGGCCGCCACCAGAGCACAGCTCTACGGTCATTTCTTTTATCATAAGGTATCACGTTACGTGAGCGTTAATTTCAGGTCGGCCACCAGAGAACAAGGTTTGGTGATTAGACAATGAACGTAATTAAAACAATAATCTTTTTGATTTTTTTTTGTAAAAATTTCAAGCAGGCTACTGAACTTATCACATTTACTTTTCAACCTAATAATAATAAAAATAATGGCTTCCATGTGTACCACCGAAGCAGCTTAGGAGTCAGGCAGGGTAGGCTGCCATATGCGAGCCGTA
Organism: Magicicada septendecula; assembly: GCA_034769895.1. Classification (NCBI taxonomy): domain Eukaryota; kingdom Metazoa; phylum Arthropoda; class Insecta; order Hemiptera; family Cicadidae; genus Magicicada; species Magicicada septendecula. The sequence goes on from CM068376.1 coordinate 332,073,847, forward strand.
CGGCATAGAAGGAAGGCAGTGTGGCCAGCACTACGCTTCAGCCGCCCATTATTATCCCCAGGATGTTATCCCAGGTACTCATTTTCAACACGCTGAGTCAACCTGGGGGCTGAAAAACGCACCTTGGTTTTATGGTGCGGGCCCGGGAATCGAACCCGGGACCTCTAGATTAATACCCAGGTGCCATAACCAATGGTCTCCTGAGCCGCCCTTTTTAACTTAATATTACTTAAATTATATTGTTACGTTGAAAAAAACATTATTTGTCACATAGCCTAATGTTTGTATATGTACGTATACGGAAAATAATACGTCGTGTGATATAATCGCATTTATGGTCATTGTAAATCTCGATTTCTTATAATAAAATATATATAAACACTACTATACCCTCGTCTCATTTAATTATCCGTTAACTCTTATTTGAATGTTAATTCCTTACAGCAAAACCTTTCTTACTCCAAATACATATGAGCAATGTTTTACAAGTTGAATCCGTTCACTCGCCACTCGACACTGAACTTCTCACTTCAGGGAAGTGCATTTTTAAACAACCAAATGTCGGCTATTTTTCAACAAAGGAAATAAGACTGAATGGATTTCTCTCTATCCATTCCTTGCATTTCTTTTATTTTTGCCTGCTGTTTTAATTTTTAAATTATTTAATAGGTCCCTTTAGGTACGGTATGTAGTAATATTATATTATCTAATAGGTCCCTTTAGGTACGGTATGTAGTAATATTATATTATATAATAGGTCCCTTTACGTACGGTATGTTGTAATATTATATTATCTAATAGGTCCCTTTAGGTACGGTACGTAGTAATATTATATTATCTAATAGGTCCCTTTAAGTACGGTATGTTGTAATATTATGTTATCTAATAGGTCCCTTTAGGTACGGTATGTAGTAATATTATATTATCTAATAGGTCCCTTTACGTACGGTAAGTAGTAATATTATATTATCTAATAGGTCCCTTTAGGTACGGTATGTAGTAATATTATATTATCTAATATCTAATAGGTCCCTTTAGGTACGGTATGTAGTAATATTATATTATCTAATAGGTCCCTTTAGGTACGGTATGTAGAAATATTATATTATCTAATAGGTCCCTTTACGTACGGTATGTAGTAATATTATATAATCTAATAGGTCCCTTTACGTACGGTATGTAGTAATATTATATTATCTAATAGGTCCCTTTACGTACGGTATGTAGTAATATTATATTATCTAATAGGTCCCTTTAGGTACGGTACGTAGTAATATTATATTACCTAATAGGTCCCTTTACGTACGGTATGTAGTAATATTATATTATCTAATAGGTCCCTTTACGTACGGTATGTAGTAATATTATATTATCTAATAGGTCCCTTTAGGTACGGTATGTAGTAATATTATATTATCTAATATCTAATAGGTCCCTTTAGGTACGGTATGTAGTAATATTATATTTATTTGCACCTATACTGTGACTGCTGTTTTATACAACGATCAGTGAAGCCTGTATTTGATTTATTTTTGAAAGTCGCTTTCGTATGTTCGGAAATGCGATATTTTTAAAATTGTATCTGAACTAATGGCCTATGATCAACACATGCAAAAATACAGGTATTATAAAATAACGGTCGGTGTGACATTTTCGGCCAATAATTAATACAAATTTGTACAAACACGCACGCAATCCCCCCCACACACACACATTTGTACAAACACGCACGCAACCCCCCACACACACACACATTTGTACAAACACGCACGCAACCCCCCCACACACACAAATTTTACGGTATAGTCCTGATGGGAGCGTGAGTTCATTGGACGTAGAGTAAGAAACTATGGGCTATTGAATATGCTATTTTGTAGATGCATCGCAATTGTAACGGTTTACACACACCAACACCTTAGGGTAAAGAAGGAAATAAGTGATTGTGTGCGCGCGCGTGCGCATATCATGTTACAACATTCAAAAATAAATGCTGGTCACATTTCACTGAAGCCTGGCAACCGCTGCATATTATTTGACATTATGAATGGTTTCTGATAATAGACTAAATAATAGAGTAACAATAATCGTCTTTTCACAACCGTGAAATCGGGGAATGAAATTAATTGGTTACGGCGACTTGGGATTAATTGACTGTGCCCGGCGATTGGCCACGCTTACGCGGTTCGCAATAAAACGTTCCTTGACTCAGACAATGAATATAAACTTGGACAATTTTATAGCATCGTTTGTGCAACAATAGTATGATTTATACGCGCTTTCTCTAACAACGTAAATATATAAGGTAGAGTTTCTCGTCTTACAATGAGTACGGCGAATTATTAGCAGCAGAGGGCAGTGTTCAGAGCATGCTTGCAACGCAAGTAGTGCTTGCCCAAAGAAATTCAGACAAAAGTAGATAAATGATTACACCACCAACGTTATTGTTGTCATCAAAAACTGTTTCACATACCTTTTAAGCACTCGTCCTTTGAAAATCGACGGTGCATTGTCACCTATCTTCCAGTAAAAATGATATTGATGACTTCATTTGATCCGTCATTAATATCACTTCCGCTTCCAGTTCCGTGCGCTGTTTAACAACTGACTGACCGCTCCGCCCCCAAGGCAATCACTTAAAAAACGTGCATAGGTGCACTAACTATGCTATGAATTGGCCATAATTTCGTAAATCTTAGCATTTATTTAGGATTTCATAACTACGCTTTCATTGTGTAGCCTTTTTTCTTACATTATAGTATTGTCAACTAGGGAGTGCGGCTGGGCACACACTTGTAATGGTGTGTAGAATTTATATATATATATATATATATATATATATATATATATATATATATATTAAACATTTTACGATAAAATGTCAAATAAAATAAATCAAAGTTTGATCAACTGAAGTCCACTAGGTGACTAATGGGGGAGAATCCGGCCGGTCCTAATCCCCTGCGCTTGTGTGTGTGCGGGCTGCGTGTTTGTGAGTGAGCCTGACCCTCGCCCAGCCGCACTCCCTATTTGATAATAGTACAGGCTACAGTTAGAAATACTCAACTTATAACAATGTAATATACGAGTACAATGGTTTGCTGGTACCTACGTAGAATGCTAAACAGCACAGTACCTGGCTCTCAGAGAGCAAAAAGGAAAAACTTTTTAGTAGTGGTTTTAAGCCGCTAGGAGCGCTGACAGTATCCTGGCACGGTGAAAATGCGGTACAGGTGCTTATAGTGTGCTTAAAATCAACGCTTGCCCTACCCATCGGGTCAGGAATCGCCACTGATTATCAGTGCCTGCAACACAGCACCTGCAAGACCTAAAGACACAAATTTGCCACATGAATTGCTAAAAATGAACGACGGAAGTGAATTTCTTCTGGCTTACGATCTTCTGTGCCGCAGGGAAGGATCTTGAAATTTTCTAGCAGCAAAAGAATTGTTACATTCAATGAGAATAAAATATTATTTATGGATGGAATATTGAAAGCAGCAGCAAACAACACGGCCAATTGTATACATAATGGTATATTATGTTTGATAATTCAAAAAACGAACGATATACCTGTGGTCCCTACTTCTCCCGGATAACGAAAGAAGAGACTTATAGTAGCCTACGTCTTTCAAAGTTATTACGCATAAGAATCCTGAAAATTTGTAGCGGATTTTGAAGCTACTGGCATTTAGGCCTGAAGTCTTCGTGAGAACAGTTATTATTTCTTTTCGTACCTCTACGTGCTTACTCTGTAAATTTCTCTTCCTTTCAACGTTTCATCCACTGCTCAACGTATATGTTGAACAGTATTAGTGATAAGCCAGGATTCCTTCTAATCTGCAAGCGTGGGCCAGTTAGCGGTCGGCAAGCAAATTAGCGGTAGGCCTACATTACTTTTTTCGGGTTGAGGGTACTAGAAGTCGCCGCATACCTGCACTGGTTGTAAAAAAAGGAAAAGGTTATTTTTGTGATACTGTTCAGTGACATGTCTATTATTATATAGGCTTGTAGTTTCTCCAAGAGGTATAAACGTATGTGGCTACCTCCAGTGGCTTGAGAGACATTTTCATACAGAGAATGCTCACGGCCGTTAATGATAAGCGAAAAATTTTGATAATTATTTCAACAATTGCTTCACTTGCTAAAAGCGGACAGTGAGGCCTTGTGGGTTTTTTACATCTATTTATTATCTATCTATGTAGTAAATCTATTTTAACCAATTTTTGTTTAATTTTATTTATTTTTTAGATATTCTAATTTACTTCTAGTTTATCTAAATTTATTAACTACAAATTACTGTATATTCAATTGCAACATTGCTGGTTCAAGTAACGAATAGTCACTAAAAAATCATTAAACAATTCTTCTTCAGAAAAAAAAACGTATTTCTCCAAATACATTCAATTAAGTACGCCTGAAATGTACTAACAGACATTCTGCCGACTCTTCTCCGCATATCAAGCTTAATTTTGGACCAGTGGCTGTGGATCCCTTGGGTGTGAACAGCAAAATTGCAAGGATGTACAAAATTAAGCGAATTGTTCAAAGACAAATGTGTATACCCATATTGTTCTAGCGAGTTGGAGCCGCGTCCCATATCTGTAACTATAGTCGCTTCTGGTTCTAAATTATCTAAAATTACAGAATTTGGTGCGTTTTCATTGCGTTTATCCACCACCTTTAGCAAGCATTTCTTTGTTCTCCTACAAATTTCCTGAAATACCCACCTGGGCCGCCAATTTTTTAGCTGTTCTCCACCAGCCAGGCAATAAGAATCTCCCTGAACTCGTTTTTCAATTTTCGCAAATGTTTCTTGCTTATGTCGATCTCTCTTGAAATGATTGAAATTGGATGTAGCCTAGACAAATAATCAATGAATGTACGATAAATGTCTCTTAAACCGCTAGAAGTAGTCACATACATTTATAACACTTGGAAAACCAAGCAAAACCTATAACAATAGACATGTCAGTGAACAGTATCACAAAATAACCTTTTCCTGGTTTTACAACCGGTGCAGTTATGCGGTACCCTCAACCTCTTTTTCTTAACTAAGGCTCTATATAAAATACATGTCTATCGGCCTTCGATAAAAAAAACGAATGTTTGACCAAGTGATAACGACAAAACGTTTCTCAATCCAGAAACTCAGAGGAATATGATCTCTTCAAAATCTACCGCATTTTTCATAAATAATACAAAATAAATTTTATTTCGTATTATAAAAAATATATTTTGTAATACAAAATATAATTTATTTTGTTTTTAAAAGTATTTACTTCTTATGGCTTAGTAGACGAGTCGGTGTTTCGCTTGATTACTAACCACGGATCCCGGGTCGATTCCTGGGCGCATCTTAATCCAAGGTCGACTCAGCTTATGAAAACGAGTAGTTCAGGGAATGATAGGCGACCGAAGGTTAGTACTGACCACAGTGGTGACCGGGTTTCCTTGTATACCGTACTGGTCATGTAGTCAGCGTCTCCAAAGTCATTTCTGGCGAATAGCAGCTAAATATTTCTTGACGGAGCGAAAATCTTAAGCAAACGAAGACGGGCTTTCATGAAAAATGTAACTGCTTTTATGCCTGAAAGGATCAAAGCGAACTGAAGGTTTCCACTTTTAATGAAAATAATGATGTTTACAACGTGACAAGTGCGTGCCTATCCATTGTTGTTCCACGAAATGTAAAGTGTGTAAACCAAACCAGATGATGCGGCCGGTACCAAGCAGGTAGTTGACATTAACGCACTGCATATTATTAGGCCTATATGTTATTGTGTTATTATGACAGAAATATTCCGGTATTTTCGAGTGTAGGAAAACTTCTCTGACTACTCACAAACCACACACATGCGTTATGTAGTGTATAAGATTCAAGACACGCGCACGCGCGCGCGCACACACGGGGAGGATTTACCATTTTGCCGCCTGTAGGCAGTATAAATTTTCCACCCTTCTACAAATCTCTCTTCGGGGGGGGGGGGTGCATTTACGGGTTTCATTCGATCCTTCATATTTTCAGTTACTCTAAAATTTGTTCTTTATATATTTCCTTCCCTATTTTTCTTAATACATTTCTATAGAACAATTTACGTAACTTACTAGGAATAGTACAATAAGACATTAAATTACTATAGCAATGTTTAACTGACATTTTAACTGAAGTCTGAATCAACGAACTAAAGAATAATAACTGAAGGAAAATATAAATATTTAATAAGTAAACGAACACAAGAGGGGGGGCGGTGGGGTTAATAAAAAGTGATCAGACGACTCGCACTTTACGCAGAAGGCCTACACTCCACGCCAAAAATTTACGCGGTACCGGCCAGAGTTGGGTAGGAAATTATGCTACGCTTACAGACTATGACTTTTATTGTTATGAAATTATGGATCTTTTATGACAGTCACTCACGTCAAATTACAGAGTAGTTAAAGGATGTTCGAAATTTGAATGTAAACGAAGCAATAGTTGAATAATTAATTAATACAATGGAAGTATCACATAGAAAAAAAAGTACCTAAGTATGTTCTTTTTACTAAACAGGATAAATTTTTAAAAGTTTCTTATCATATTGGGACTAAATGGAGCGGTATTTGAAACATCTCTTAGGTATAAAACCAACATAACGGCCGTTAAATTTCACCTTTCCAAAATTTGCCCTCAAATTTTGCCGTTCGTAGGCAATTGCCTACTTTGCCTATGCATAAATCCGCCACTGCGCACATATACAGATGTTTCTTGTTTTCTATATGAAAACATGAAATCTTGAAACGAAACGACTGATCGGCTCCAGTCGTATAATAGGCTACAATATTAAAATAAAAACTATAATACACGTACATTTGCCGTGTAATGTGCGTGCACCTGTGCACTGTAGGATATGTATACGAAAAGTCAAATTCTGTGTTGTAGCACTCGTTTTCTTCTACAGCGTTGTTAGTTGTAGTAAAAAATTTACAAGCTTTTCTTACAGAGTATGAAGTAAGTTGGACGTAGGATACAATATTGAAGAATCTATGACCCAGAGGTGCAGTTCCGCGGGGGCTGTTGGCCGTTACCTTCTCATTTTTCTGGGGGATGCGACAGTTTACTAGCTAACTGTCATGTCCCTGGAGTCTTCCGTGATTCACTAGGGACAGGAATCCCAAGGTATTCGTGAATGATCCGGTTAGAGATAAAATACCTAGCGACCACCAGTGGACCAAGGACTTTTGACTGGAATCTTTATAGAATGCTTATGTTGGACGATTGTATACGTCCGCAGAGTAACATGGCACTTGTCCAATTAGAATTTAATATTAATTTGTAAATTAAAACCTTATTTGCCAGTGATCTAGATCTACTGAGAAGCCAAAAGCCAAGAGAATTCCTTGAAATTGAGGTCTAGTTGCATTCTTTTAATTTATTGTTGTATTAGAGTGTTAGTGGTCTCAAATATTTCTGTAGTAATTTTGTACAAACCACTATGCTCTCTTTGGTATTGACGAGCGCTTTCGGCAGTCAAGCCATCTTCAGGTCAGTTACCAACTGCCGAAAGCGCTCGTCAATACCAAAGACAACATAGTGGTTTGTACAAAATTACTATAGAAATGTATTCTTTTAATTTAAACTTGGAATACCCAAGCCAATCAGGTCTATTTATTGGTTATTATCCGTAACACCAGTGGTTGATTTCTAAAATTATAGGTGCCGGAACGCGTAAAAAAGTGAACGATAGTAGTAAGGATAAAGATTAGCGCTGGTGTTTGATTTTGACAAATGTTTATTTTTGTAGTGGGGCTGATGAGGGGGGAACAATTTAAAAAGTAGTAGTAAATTTTTGTAATAATTAGGTTTTTTATCATATATTTTTTCGGTAATTTATTTTTGGATCCAAGAGGTTCCGGAACGCCGTTATGGCGCGTTTCCCCTGAAATCAAGCCCCGCGTAACACTATTACATACTACACCCGGTTGTCGTTATTAATATGGCGAATGATTCAGCCGTGCATACACGCTTATCGGAGTATTTATTTTAATTTGTTCTCCTCGAATAGGTTTGACCGCCGTTGCATTGCACTGCATTGTGTGTGCGCCCGTGGCTTGTCTCCAAACCGCCGCCGTCGTTTAATAATTACTTTTCCCGTGTTTATATAACAAAAGTTAAGAAAACTCACAAATACCAAACGTTTACTCATATATAGGCCAACTTGCATACATAAGCACAAATAAGCACACATGTACACAAAAGTGTGTGAATAAGTAACCAGACTCTTACACAATGCACGTATGTCTGTGCCTAACCAGTGGTTGTGAATCACAAAACAAAAAGTAAATAGGCTACGTCGTTCAATTTATGTTTAAATAATTCATTTTATGACGAGACATTGTAATAGCGTTTAACAATTATGGAAGGTTAGAGCAGTAGTAAAGGTACCTACATTAAATAAAAGTGATCCAAAGCGGAAAATGAAGGTTGAAGCTTTTTTATTAACAAAATAGTTTTTCACCAAACGATGTGAGATGATCTTTATATTATTTTGATTAAAGAGTATTAGTACAACTGAGATAACTCACGTACGTACGTACGTACGTACGTAGTGAGTATAACTGGGTATTAGTTATATAACTGAGATAATGATTTATTACAAAATTTATAATTGCATTAATTAATTATAGGCCTATTAATAATTTATTATATTATAATAACGTAATACCCCCAGTGTATAAAAAAACACTTCTTCTATATTGCTACTAACAGAATTACTTATAAACACACACGCGCGCGCGCGCGCGTATGTGGTGTGTGTAAATAATATTTGTTTTCTTTATACAAAATTTTTTTTACATTTGTCGAGAGTATTATAACTGTCATCCTTAGAATACATTATATTATATTGTAAATTATGTACAAAGAAATTCTTGTATAAATATGACAAGTATTATTTCATAATTTGTGATTTATGGTCTCCAAGTCGCGTTATTGAAATAAAACTTATAGTTTTACCTTATTTCCTTTCCATCTTGCGACTTCGTTATATGTCATACACGACATGTTTCGGGAAACATGTTCCCATCTTCAGGTTTAAAAACTTTTAGTTCTCACATGAAGAACTTGTCAACGTAAATAAAAACTTTTACTAACATCATTAAAAACACACTACATTAATAACGTACCGCGCGAAGAATCAGTGCGCACTGTTCGGGTTCAAAATCGCAACTGTTGATTTCTTATTTGTCTATAATCTGATAAACATGTTGTAACGCAGTATCGTACAAGCTGTTCGAGTTAAACGACAATTGATCGTTGAGCACTAGGTTTTTTCGTGTTCTCGATGCTTTGTAGATTTCGAATTCTTCTAAAGCGCTCATAATTCGCCCTTTGTTGCAAATATGTAACGGTTTCAAATTTTTGGCGCAACTAGTGTATCCGTGGTTATTATTAATCAAATGTAACGCGAAGTTGGAGGTAGTATATTTAATGCTGCCCTTCGGTATGTGTTCACTAAATCTATCTTTAAATTTTCTCCCTGTCTGGCCAATGTAAAACATGTCACAATCATCGCACACAATTTTATACACACCCGAGTTATTTTCAAGTTCTGAATGTTTATTATGTCTGAAGAAATTCCGCAAGTTATTCGTGGTTTTAAAAAATACATTAATGTTTAGTTTTTTAAATACGTTTTTTATAATGTGTGGAAGAAGATTAGTATATTCAGTCGCGATGAAAGCGTTCTCTGTATTATTAGATTTAATCACTTTATTTGCTTTGGATTTGTGTTTACGAATTAGTTTCTCTATAATTGTGTCATTATATCCATTCCTTATGGCAATGAATTTTACAGTGTTTATCTCTTCCTTCAGGTCTTCTTGGCTTAGTGGGAATGACAATAATCTCTGTACGAAAGCATTGAAGGAAGCCAATTTTTGTGTGTATGGGTGATATGAATCTGCATGAATAACTATGTCCGTAGTTGTGGGTTTTCTGTATATCCCAAATTTAAAAGAATCGGTGCATTTCTTGACGCATACGTCCATAAAATTTAAGCTATTATATGTCTCTGTTTCCATAGTAAATTTAATGTTACCGTTTATGTTGTTCATGTGTTTGAGCATTATATCGATTTGTCTATTTGTGCCGTTGAATATTATAAAGGTGTCATCAACGTATCGGGTGTATGAAATGATAAGTTCGTGCAATTTGTTATGAGCAGACAAAAGATATTTATTTTCGTAATAATTGAGGTATATTTCTGCCAATAGACCACTGAGCGGGGAACCCATCGCTAATCCATCTTTCTGCTCGAAAAACTTGTTATCAAAAGTAAAATAATTTTGTTGTAATATGACTCGTAACAATGACAATAGTTCTTGAATTTGCTACTGGCTTAAAACTGCGGCATTAATCAAGTTGGTTTGAAGTATGTTTATAGTCTCATTTACCGGTATGTTACTGTATAAATTGGTAATGTCAAACGAGACTAGTTTATAGTTCGGGTCAAAATTGACGTTCCTTATGTTGTTTATAAATTCCAGGCTATTCTTTACGCTATGAACGTTAGTTAGTTTGATACTATTTTTTAAAATGAGTTGTAGTTTTTTAGCTACTATATAACTAGGCGCAGATGTGTAATTAACTAAGAGCCGTATGGGCATGTGTTCTTTGTGTATTTTGGGCAAGCCAGTGAATATGGGGGCCCGCGGTTTCATCTGTTTAATCTGGCGTCTAGTGTCTTTGTCAAACAACGTTGTGCATTAATTAATAACGGAGTTTAATCGTTTTGTGTATTTTGTAGTGGGGTCGTTCTTCAGGCGTTCAATGTTGTTGCAGGAAATGAACTCGTAACCCTTTTTTATGTAATCTGAATTATACATGATAACAAATGTATTGCCTTTATCGGCTTTTGTTATTACTGCTTCATGTAATTCGAGTTTTTGTTTGATACTTTTTGCTGTGTTAAATTCCTCTTTGTATTTTGAAGGCATTTTATCGCTGTTGCTGATTTTTAGTATCGCGTTAGTTTGTTGTTGATTATAGATCATGCCTCCTGTTGTGTTCCTTGAATTTCAATGTATTTTAGAGCAGCTTCGGCGTTAGTTACTTCTCGTACTAAATTATTTTTATTAAATTTGGGTAGGTTATAATTTAATCCTTTTGATAACAACTTTATCTCATCTTCGCTGAATGTCATTTTAGTGTGGTTGTCTACTCGTTTGTGGAAAACATGTTTACATTTGATGTCCCTATGTGTATGTTGTTCGCGTTGTAATTTAGTGAATTTCTTATTGTGCGTGGCTATGATGACTTTTGTTGTGTTTGTTATCTGTGTATTTACGGTTCCGATAACGTTGTTGATAATAGCCGGGTGCAATGTATTTAAAACTTCTAAATGCGCTCGATATACCGTACGATTTAAACTTATTTTCTTTATATAAAGCTGTTTAAGTTCTTCTTTTAACCAAAATTCCTGAGACATAAGTTTTGTCTTAATTGCAATTATGGATTTGTTGTTGATCTTAACTTGGGCGAATTTTGGTGTGATGTTATGTAGCATGCATTTTTAAATGAATTTGATATTGAGGTTAGCATCTTCAATTTAGCGTTTTTATATTTATAGACCAGACGTGCTTGATTAGATTCAAGATTCATAATTTGTGATTTATGGTCTCCAAGTCGCGTTATTGAGAGTTTTTTAGTGTTTAATGTAGTGTGTTTTTAATGATGTTAGTAAAAGTTTTTATTTACGTTGACAAGTTCTTCATGTGAGAACGAAATTTTTTAAACCTGAAGATGGGAACATGTTTCCCGAACATGTCGTGTATGACATATAACGAAGTCGCAAGATGGAAAGGAAATAAGGTAAAACTATAAGTTTTATTTCAAGTATTATTTATTTTAAGACCTGTAAAAGACATAACTTATATATATATATATATATATATATATATATATATAGGCCTATATATATATATAAATTAGAAGTAAATGAAGTTTTTTAAAAACAATAGGCTAATGTTTCAGTTAAATTATATTAGGTACTATGTAATACTGCATTTCGACTGTTTTAAAAGTATTGTCGTCTTCAGATATCTTAAATGTTGAAATACACTATTATTTAAATACAAAAATATCCTTGTTTATAAAAAAGTTGATTTACTACTCAATAATGAAGATAACACAAGAATAAAGTGAGCAGTTCATGTGCATTTTACCCCCCCCCGCGCGGGCGCACACACACACACACACACAACACTGCGTTCTTTTTCTAGGGTAGTAGGCTAGTCCGCGCGTTAATTGTTCGTCGGCTTTGCAAACGGTTGCACTTATACGCAATATGTTAGTGCTTTAGCAGTGGTTACGAATCAAAAAACAAAACTTAAATACTTCATTACATTTAGTTTTAAATAATTCAATCAGAAGGAGTGTGTAGGTTGAAGCGCCTCCCCCCCCCCCAAAAAAAAAAGATGTGTTGTTGGTGACATGAACTCAAACGGATTATGAACGCTATAGGGCTAGAATTTTATTCACGAAGTCCGTTGTGTAAATCGCTACACAATCAGCATAAACTGCTTACACATCAGGTCCTTGTTTATTCCGATAAACAAAGTATACTTCATCAAACTATAAGTTATAGCCTAATACATAATTCACTTAACGATCCATTATTCAATAAGAATCGTTAAATTAAAGTCTACTTGTCAGTGACAAGTGAAACAATTCGTATGTGGAAACTTAATAAGACATTTTGTGAAACACGAATAAAATATAAATAGGATTCAACTGTAATTTTTACATAGGCCTATGAGTTGGTAACTGTTGGAATTATTCACCGTATTTATAACATTCGCATACTGTCAGTTTCCAATACGCTCCGTTAACCCACCGCTTAAAGAGTTAAAACAAAAAATATGAATTTATTTGGTTTCGACAAAAACACAATAGGCATTTTCTGTAAACTACGCAGAATGAGTCAAGAAGGCAGACTTGGATCACTTATTTTTCCGCAAGATTTTCTTTCAGAAGATTTACCGTACTCTGAATCGCTCAATAGGCAAAAAATCGACTAATCAGGCCTATTCTTCTCGCCAAGGGGCAAGAGCTGCAAAAATGTAATGTAAACTGTTCAAGTGCTAAAAGAGATCTATATAAGCTATAAATGTTTCATCATCCCCCCCTCTCTCTCTCTCACACACACACACACACACACACACAACTCGAAGACTTTTAATCCGTACTTGTTTCTACAGAATTTTTTTAACGCCTTCTCCATATCTCTTCCGTTTACTGTGGATCGTTAATAGGTTTGCAAGTTGTATCTAAGCATATACCTACACTGTGTAAAAAATTTAAACAGTCTTTTGATGCAACTGCATCAATCATATTAAAGCGCTTTAACTTTAACGGGCGTAACTTATGTATAATGACAGCATCGATGTGTAGGCTTACTATATGGATCGCGTGCTGCATTCACTGAATTCGGTCCGACCGCTGCACCAATGGGGGCAAGAATACTGCGTATGCTACACACTGTACCTGTACAAAGTCTTGACTTTTCTGCTTTGTTATACCTGTTGTTGCTGTAACGGAGCATATTTTGCGTTAAATGGTATAGCTATGTCATTTTTTAACATTAATTAATCACTCCAAAGTAGGAGGTTTTTAATAATTTCTTTTCCAAAATAAACACATTTGTTTCACTGTAAGATTTCAGTGTTCTAACACATTATTTCAGTTTATCGCTAAGTTCTGTTGCGCTCATAAATACTTATTTATGAACATTTAATGCTGAAGCCAGACGATTAAAGATTAAAAGTAAGGGAAACAAAGAATAAAAGACGTGAGCCGTAAACTTTAAAATGTTTATTGCGTAAAAGAAGCTGGCGTATACGCTCGCCATGATCGTTAAAGTGTTCAACAAGCAATGCTAATTTATATTAATATTTTTTATTTTATTTTATTAGCTACATATTAATTGTATAAGAATTGTTTACATAAACATTACTAAATAATACAAATTTATTTAACTTTTGGCGGACACCAAGCTCAGAGAAGTGAGCTGCAGTGGTTCTTTCCTTAGTAATATCATAGCACAAGATTTTATAAAATAATGTCCCTATTAATTTGATAAGTTTCACTTCATGGCTGTCTTCAGAAAAATCATTTTTTTAAATATATTTTCTTAACACTGTGCCGGCAAAGTTTTTGCAAGCTGATATAATCATTTTTTTGGTATAAGTTTACTGTCAGATATACTCAATAAATTAAACATAAATTTTACAATCTTTAAAACGTCTGATGACGCTCTAATTAATTTTCCGCTTGACACAAAGTCAGTAAAATGAGTGTAAACGCTAAAGTTATTGTCGTCTGTTATCAGTAAATGAATACATTCTTCACACCTTAAAGTAGAAATAAGTTTTGTTTACAATAAAGCCGCACAGATAAGCTAATACAGATGTTATCCTTATAATATGACTTAACGTCTTTAATTATATTCATAATTTCCTTAAAATTTTATATTTCTTCAATATCCGTTTCACTTAACTCTTTTTCTACTTCTGAAAAACTCATTATTGACGTTTGGTTAATGAAATCAACATCTAAACAATTACTTTTGTTAGATACCTGGACACTGTTCCTGAACTTACGTTTTCTCAAGGCCCACTGAAACTGTTTAACATATAGGATTGTTATTATGTCCTCCACTGGATCCAATATAAGAAAACAAGAGTTCCAAGCGGTCTTGAGAAAACTTGTAAGTCAAAATATATTTATACTGTAACTCATCCAATAAAACTGCTTTAAATATTTTATAGAATAAATGTTTGTGATAAACCCAAGCGCAAAGGTTTAATATCGGAATGCCATCAATATATAAGTTATTTAAATACTTTAGGCATTTTTCTAACATTTTTGTGTCACGGTCCTCATTAATTTTTTTAATGGGCCTTTTAGAGTTTTTTCCATAAGGATCCCTACTATTGAAGCATTTAATATTCTTATAAGCTCAATGGTTGGTTGGGCTCCAATAAATTCTACATGATTTGTATTCATTAAAAAGTCTGTTCCATCTGCTACCCCTGAGTTTATTAGTTAAAATATACGACAACTGTAAAAACAAATTGTTATAATAATAAAAACTTCATAAGCACAAATTTTCAGTAGAACTGTCCCAAATGTAATAATTGTAAGGTGTCAAAGCAAGTGCATTACTGACTAAATGACTTGTTTAGTAGACGTGTTAACTTAGCGCCAAACGCTTTATTCCCTCCTGGGGGGGGGGGGGAGCTGTACGTGCTTCGGAACGTTTTCTGCCGTTCACTTTGCCTGTCAGCACGCGATCCATATAGTATACATCGATGGATGACAGTCAACTTCGTAACAAACGGGGATCATCCTTGTTTACAACGAAGTCAGAAAAAAAAACCTTCAACCTATCGGAGGACTGGTCGTGGTGTCGCTTATGTGAAGTAAAGCACGTGAATTTACTTGTTTAGTGAAGGACTACTTTACAAGAGAGAAGGGCAACAATGGACCACTTCTACCTCCAACAACAGTTAGTTGAGCGGACATCTGTGGCATTAAAAATGTGCAAAAACTCAGTTACAAAAATCTACAGCTAGGAAAAGAACAAAATTGCTGAGGGAGGATGTTTAAAATCACAAACATAGAACAAAAAAAAAAATTGAAAAATACGTAACAAATCTTGACACGTTTTAGACTGAGGCAATTCGTCGGCATGTTTGTGATCATTTCCGCCGGAAAGAACACCCAACTCTGTGAAATCTTCTGGTCCCGTTGAAAATGCTGATTTATTACGTGGCAGTTTGTTATCGCTTCTTGTGATTTTGAAAGGGTAAACTTTCCTCTGTAATAACACTGACATGTGACAATAAAATATGTAATAATTGGCAATAGACTACATATTGGTCAGGATAGCCAAAATTTGCTGCAAGTCAAGTAGGTAACCGACAAAACGCTTTGCTTTATGGACTACTTCTATTTTGTCGAGGCATGAGAGAAGCTGCTGAAAGCTTTGTACCCCCCCATACATGTAGGCCTACCACAACAATGTTCCAAACGATAACAACTGGTATTAAAAGCCAGTCATCTGAAGTACAGTAAAATATAAAAGAGGACTAGTTGGAAGGTATGGACAAATAGGGGGTTATAGAAACCTGACGGGGTCATCTACTCAGACTGCCTGCTTTTAGTCGAAAATGATCGCATTTATGAGCTTAAAAGGGTCGCTTAATGTTCCAAAATACAATGACTGTAGATATAACAGGCAAAATTTAGGATGGCCACGTGAAATTGTTTGAGGTACATTTTAAAATAAAATGAGCGTACTCGGATTGAAGAGTAACGATTCTGTTACGTTTGTCCTAATGAAATAAGACTAATGTCTATAAGTACTTACCATATATTTGTCTTAAGCGCTTCCGTAGAATCTATTTCTAGCCGCTTAAGATAGTACGGAAAGATACTGATTATTTTTGGGTTTCACCGACACTCAACGAATCTTACTTAGTCGCCCGCGATTGTATTTCCGTCTACCGAATGCACTTTCATTAACTTCGACAGTTTGCCCTACACCCCCAACTTTACAAGAATTTTCAGTCAGCCACACAACAAGAATTTCTCCGAAAGAATGTATTAATTTTCTTTCCGTTGGTTGTGACAAACCAGTCTCTCTTACAATGACAGAAAAATGATACTTCAAAATCCATGTAATTAAAACGGACAACAAGGTGACGGGAAGAACGCGTGCAGTTCAAAGATAATACTCTCCCGTACATGTTTTTTCACTCGACAGCTTCTTGCCTCACATCTGTAAATCAGGTTTCCATTTTGTCCGTAATTAATATGCATGTTTCCTCCACACTTTACACACTTCGTTGACTTTTTTCATAACCTTTCAGTCTTCAGCACAGTTTGTTAGGCCTCACTTGAGTACATAATTTTTCATTGAATCTATAACATACTGTTGAAAACCATGTCGCTGTTCAGCTTACAGCTAAAAATATTATGTAACAGAACGCAATGTAGTTTTAATGCTCAACGCTTCAAGAAAACACGATGTTGATAGAACGCTGTACACCGTCTAAATGAAATGGCCTTTAAGAAACTAGACGGGACCGCGTTGGTTGCGGGTTCCCTAAATATTTATGAATAGACGACTTACTTAGGTGCAATGAAAATAAACAATAGGCGACCCTTTCGAAGGTTGTTAACGTAGTAGACAGGTAGTCTGCTACGATGGCCCCGTCAGGTTTCCAAAACCCCAAATAGGCTTATGAATTAACTTGTTTAGAGAAGCTGCCGATTGAGTGAAGTGGGCGGTTATGATCTCCGATGCCCGTAAATTAGGCGTAAAGAAGAAAAATTTGATTGTTAATTAGTACTGCTGAGACGAGTGGATGCGTTAATGAATAAAGCATTATG
This sequence comes from Magicicada septendecula, assembly GCA_034769895.1. Classification (NCBI taxonomy): domain Eukaryota; kingdom Metazoa; phylum Arthropoda; class Insecta; order Hemiptera; family Cicadidae; genus Magicicada; species Magicicada septendecula. Next base: position 332,091,281 of record CM068376.1, read on the forward strand.
CCTTTCAAAGAATTTTTACTTAGTCGTTTATTTTGAATTTAATTTTAAGCATAACACGTGCGCGCGCTATAATTAAAAAATGAATAATTAATTAGGTTAAAAATTAAAATAATTCCAAGTACTCCTTTGCCCAAACTTAGAAGTACAAAGACACATTAAAAACCAATATGCTACGATATCTAACAAACATCAAATCGCGTTTTTGAATTAGAAGAAAGTTGATAATGTATATTTGAATTTGGAGGGCAATATTTGTGGCAGTTAGGGTGAATCGTAAATGCGCTGACATATCCATAGGCTCTGAGCGACGTTAGCAACTGGTATTAAAAGCGAAGACGTTAACATCAAGTAATACCTGGTAACTCCTACGTATCTGTAAAAACTTGAAACCGGTAGAAACTAATACGTTCTTCACGATTTTGTCAAAGACAGTTGAGTCCTTACTTAACACAAACAAAATCTAAACTAAAACAAGTGTGTATCCAGTTTTCAATGTATCGATTGCTTAATTTTTGTTTCACCCTTTATGACTTTTATGTTTACGACTTTTATGATGATAGGCCTACAGAGTTTCGTTGGCGAGATTTACTCACGAATAATAAAACAACTTGTGATCTGACTTTCGCATTAAAAGTAAAGCGTTACTGATAACATTAATTTCCCCATTTAAAAAATAAATTCTTCTTATTTAAAAATTTCATTAAATTTCATTAAAATTTCACTCATGTTTGTAGCATATATTTACACTAAAGATAGTAGAACGTGGACATCACATGGACTTTACGTATTTCTGCAACAGAAGTATTTGAAAACGTATATGGAATACATTAAATTGTGTCATTTGTGTCACCAAATACCCACCCATCCATTTTTTAGTCCTACGGCTCACCACGAAAAGGTCAGACAGATGATACACTCATTGGTCAGATGGTTGGAACCTTGGAACTACCCGGAATAGTAGCGTGCTCAAAGCGACCGAGTTCTGTACGCCAACTGTGGAGCCCTTACACACGAAGCAGACGACTGCGGCAGACGTCTGCTAGGGACTGAAATCCCATTGATGTAATGCATAGCTTTTCACACGAGCGTGCGAGTGAGCCACGAGAGGCAGACGTCTGCCGGTTCGTTCTCTCCCCGACAGTTGAAATCAACTCGTCGGGCAGGTCGGTTGCTAGTTAGCAAGTGCAAATCTTTAGAACCATTTCACACGAGCAGACGTCTGCCTCTTCCGAATGGAAAAAGTCATTAATACTTTCGATGTCGAATTATTGAAGAAATTCGCAATCTTCCAGCTATATGGGTTTGTTCTTCAGAAGACAATAGTAATAAAATAAGAAAACAACAGTCCTGGAACGAAATATTTTTAATTGCCTATGAAGATTACGAAGAAATGTCAAGAAAAAACAAAATTGCATTAGATAAGTAAATAGTCACTGCAGTTTTATTGTACTTAAAAATTTTACTATTAAAAATACAAATTGAATAAAAAACAATGTGTATTGTAAATTTGAAGTGTATACATTTTTTAATGTAACCGCTAACTTTTGCAACTGTTGCAACGGAATTCCTCATGTTGGTGTTCTCTTTTTGAATGTTATTCTCCAACAAACTATGCAATTCATCGGAAGAAGAAATCGACATACGAAAATAATTAAAAAATTTTTCATTGTCATTTGTCAGTTCGTGATACAACAGTGCAAAACTACTAGTGGTGAGTCTGTCTGCCGTTTGTTAGGGTTCAATCAACATTTTCCTGTTCCTTCTTTTTCTATTTTCAATTAGTGCTAGAGCCAATATTCCAACTACTTCTTCCTGTTCATTCATAATTTTAAAATACTGTATAAAAAAGCAATTTAAAAAAATATGCTGAATTATAGTGTTTACTCTCACTGACTAAATTGAGGATGGACCGTTTGGTGCGATGCACACAGGCACAGTGTGCCGAGAGCAAGCTCGCTTGAGCCTACTACGGCAGACGTCTGCCGCAGACTGGTTTACCGTGTGAAAGAACCCTAAGACCAGCTTATCCACGCATTATTAGACGCGTTAATACCTGGCCGCACGTTTGTCTATCTACTGTTCGCCAACTGTCTAACCAAAACTACTGGTCCTATGAAATTTGGTATAACCCGTTGTTTAAGATACTATGAGAGCATTGAATACACGTTAAGGCATGATTACAGACTTACTTTTAGGAACAGCATTCAAGTGGAAAGAGAATAGATACAATTTTTCCTTCGGTTGTTCAATCGAATCTAAACATTGGTTTGAATATTGTTAATGGATAGGTTCCAACTTGCTTTAACACCGAATCCAGACTTGAGATTGACTGTAACTCTATCTATTTACGTATCGTTACCATTATATATTTTATGTGATGTGCTACACAAATTACTGTATTTGCCTATCATTAAAACATAACATAGCCAACCATTATTAAAAAAGCCTAGTTCTGGCTCTTATTAATTCTACGATTTTAGTGTTTGTGTTTACTAAACTAAAAATAGTAATTATCTGATATCTTACCTTTTCAGCAAAATTAATCTTCTCTCGAGATAAAACATTCTGAGCTGGTATCACAAGAAATACTGCTATTGTGTTTACACCTGGTATGTTTCACTATCGCCGCAGTGTTAAAGCACTTGATAACTATGCACATTGGCTGTAGTGGGTCTACAACACACACGCGCCCGCGCATACACACATTTCAGTTTTCTGTCGGTTCAGGTTTATCGGAATTACCACGGCATCTTAAAGCTTGATTGTTTTTCTGTAGAAGGAAGAGCGACAAATTTTGATGCATTCACAAACGTCTTTAGTCTAATAATATCATTTTCTGATTTGTCAAGATACAATCTCCACTCCTAATTGATTTTTCACTTGAATTACCGGGTCAGCTTCCAATCAAAAAAAAATTCACAGAATAAATTAAAATATATTATAGACTAATATTTACACGAAAAGGGAAAATAATTTACACTAATAGTTTTAACTGTAAAAATAAAACCAATCTAGCGCGCACAAACAATATGTATTGAAATAGAACACGTCCACCCTTGTAGAAGAAAATTTCACAACTGCCAGTTTAATGGCAACGTCACAAACAAGCGTCTAGTGCAAGACAGCTGGGCACGAAGGGGACCGGTTCGAACAATGAGTGGAGGTGGAGGCGTAGTTGACAAACCCTGTCAGACTGGTGTGAGTGAAACTCTTCCGGGTAGGCGCGCGTTTGCGATTTTCAGTCGCGCGATTATTCAGTTCCGAGACCTAGGCCCACACTTGCGATTTTTGTCGCACGACAGATTAATCTCAAAAATGGAACACTTAGTTTTAAATGCCAGTGCACTCACGTGCGACTGAGAAATCGCAACGATTAAAAAATAGCAACATGTTCTATTTTGTCAGCGACGCGATTGTCTCTGGCTCCAATGAATCACACAGACATGAGACCTGCACCCACTTGCGATTCTGTAGCCACGATTGCTTGGCTGTTAGTCCTGAGAGGAATGTATTGCTGAGTAGACTAGCACCATGTCTGGCACCGAATCTGATGATACTGTAAATTGTGTACTAGACCCAGAGCTAATTATCATTGAAGTTGAAAAACGACCAGCTCTGTTCGATAAGCGGTTAAAAGAATACAGCGACCGTTTCTAGGTTTTAAAAGACCGTGGAGGAGAAAGAAAAATTAGCCTTCAAAGTCGGAGAAGGCGAGTCTTTAAGAACATTCAGTTCCTGGCAATGTAGATTAAGAGGTTGAAGCATTTGTAGATAAAGTACAGTTCACTTTTTTTTAACAGCTATAATGCTTAAGAGCAAAGGAATTTCTTTCCTAACTTCCATTGTTAACCAATAAGTGGAGTGGAAAAATCTAAAATGCTGCCCAGAAACATAAAGTAGCTGTACTAAAATAATGTACAAAATAGAACAGGAAGATTTGTATAAAGCAAAGTTATGTATTATATGTTATCACAAACGATTAAACAAGTATATGGTTGACCCTATACGTAGGCCTATTTCTGTAGACGTAGAAGCTTTTGCCCAGTTATGATATGTAATTCACAGATTTCTGCTGATGATAGAAAAGTGAAGGAAAGTGGTGATAAAACAACAGACTATGTGACTAAGTTCTCAGTTAGTTATGTCTGGAGTTTATAGTTTCTCTATAGAAAACGGGACAATTATAAAATTGTAGGCAACAATGGCAACAAATATCATTGCTTGAACAAATGTTTAATCCATGCTTTAATAGACCGGGCGAAGCGAGTTCTCAGTTTTGACTCGACCGTGTCTTTCTGTCTATCTGTTTGGGGTATGGCTCGCGATAAGTTTTGACTTCATCAAGCAATTTTACTAAAACTTGGCACGCGTATCCATACTTTTACCATATTGTTTTTGAGATTGATCCTGGTAAAACTAGAGTGGCAGGAGGCGAAAATTTGAAGAGTGTTACATTGTGAAAATATCGCAAAGGCCCATACGGTCTATCAAAGTAAAGAGAATTTCAAGCAAAACCTAAAAATTTAGTGTTTTGTTTGAAAATTACAAAATCTTTGGAAGTCAGAGCCCTAAAGTAGATAGAAATTTGATGAAATCTTAAAATACATGTCACGTTTTAAAATTAAAGACAACTTTATCTAACATCTGAATGTAGTGTTAATAGTGTTCTAGTTTGGAAATTTCAATTTCATGTTAAAAAAGATCAAAAATTTGAAAACAATTATGAAAACCCAGCAGGATGTCAGACTAAATAGAATCGTAATTCAAATCCGATCGCTTTGAATGTTTAGTGTTTGCTCTATGGTTTTAGTGTTAGTTTTTATAGTAGGGCCTACTAAAGAAATAGTGGAGAAATGGAGTTTTTGTAATTTTTCATGTAATTAAAAATTAACATCGAAATGTATGTAATAATAGATGCATTTCGTTTACAATATGAGCTCAGGGAGCATAAAATTAAATTTTTGTTATGCGTGGAAAATTATATATTTATAGCTTTGAATAGGCAGTAGATTCATTGCTGCCAAATCTCATGCCAGCAAGCGTATGCTTGACATTTTAAGATCTGCAAGTTGCTGGTTTGAAGATGATATACCTACCTGTTTTAGCTGAGTGAACGTGATCAACAGAACATTCACGAATGTCTTATGAGATTAACGTTGTTTCTACGACGTCCATTCTATACTGACAAATAATGACAAAACATTATGGTAAAATTGACATTTATTTATCGCAAGTGAGCGAACTTCAATATTTTTTCGCAACCACGATTTTTGTTGTCGTTGCGACAGATAATCGCAAGTGTGCGCCTACGATCTCATAGTTTAAGTAGGTCTACGTACACGCACATGCCATTAAAAAATCGCAACTACTCAAAAAACGCAACTGACCCTGTTTTTTCAGCGACGCGATGGTCGCAAAACAAGAATGGATCACACGGGCAGGCAAGAACCTACGCGCACTTACGTTCAGCCGCAGTGTGAGCAAGGGTCATTAAGTAATTAAATTAAAACGTCTTATTTTTTCTACTACTATGTTAAACTTAGTAGAGGGAAAATGGGGGTTCTAACGCACAAAGGATGCCGCCGTTCCCACGGTCCAAGATTTTTTCCCACGCTCTCCCCACCACCGCTGGACCACAGCATCCCAAAGGACCGCGAATTTCCGCGAATATAATTTTTTATATGCCGCCTTTCGCGAGCCTAGATCACTTTCACTTTCTACTGGACCACAGCATCCGCGACTTTTTCGCGTATCTGGACCACAGCATCCGCGTTATTTTTTATATGCCGCCTTTCGCGAGCCTAGATCACTTTCACTTTCTATCAGCTGGACCCGCAGCATCCCAAAGGTGGTGGGTGGGTGGGGGGTTCCGACTTGATGCATTATAGTGTATATATTAAATATATGATCAGGGTTACCAACCTTGCATGAGTTCAAATTTGTTGTGTGTTATAATGTACATTAAATCTATATGATCAGGTTTACCAACCTATGTATGGGTTCAAACTTGATATGTGTGTGTATTATAGTGTATATTAAAATATATGATCAGGGTTACCAATCCTGCATTATTGTGTGTATAGAACAGATCTGCCAACATTTTTCTTCGGTGGGAAATTCAAACTATATTATAGTGTATAGTAAATTGTTGACGACTTCGATATCAACTCTCTCTCCCCTCCTCTCTCTTTGTCTCTAGACACAGTTGTCGATCACGATATAAACTCTCTCTTTACGTCATCAGTTTTACATAAGCGTCGTGCTACTTATGGATTATTGTAAGTAGCGATACTAAAATGTAATCACCAGGAAATATATATTTATCACCTACCTCGTTGCGTCCTACTTCTAATTTTTTTTTGACACATGACAGTCATTGACCACGATTTAGAAATTAATATACTGCCAAGTCTGTGTGTGTGGTAAAGTGTTACGCATAAAAAAAAAAATCTCCTTGAAATAAGGTATTTTCAAAAGTTTTGTGTACACACACACACATTGTGTATGTCTCTCTCTCGCTGCAAACGTTGACAAGAATTCCCTTATTCAAAGCGATTTGTATGTGTACACGAACTTAAATATAGTTTACAGACGATTGTAATTTTAAAAATTCATTTTTGCATTAAATATATATATATCGTAAACAATGAAATAATAATATTTCGTCATTATAAGATTTTAATAAAACAATTATCAGTTTAAATAATAATTTTCGTGATTGTAAGATACAACCTGCAAATTATTAAAATGTCTCTCTCTCTCTCTCACACATTTCTGATTACTATAGAAATAATTGCATGCATATTCGGAGGTTTATAACGAAATAAATTAAAATAAACCATAATTTGTTTTAAATAATTAAATATATATTTACAACACTGTACACAAACTTAAAATATAGTTTACAAACCGCTATAATACAATTATTCAAAAAATACATTTTACATTGATTAAATATATATATATCACAAACAAACATTCTTATATATAAAATATTAATAATAATATTGTTTTAAATGATTAAATATATATTTACAGCACTGTACACAAACTTAAAATATAGTTTACAAACCGTTATAATACAATTATTCAAAAAATACATTTTATACAATTATTCAAAAATACATTTTACATTGATTAAATATATATATATCACAAACAAACATTGTTATATAAAATAAATACAATATTAATAATAATTTTTGACATTGTAAGATTTTTAAATAATAATTTCACGGCTGTAGATACAGTTCACAAGGAAGTTTATCTGTAACATAACAATACAGTCGATATTAGAATCACTGATATGATAATATTCAATTATCACATGCACACGCACAGTTAGTGGAAAGAATCAAATGTGTTAAGTAAGTAAACTTTTTCAAGTATATGTCATTTTTCATAAGTTAATGTACTTTCAAATAATTTCTAATCAATGTAAATACTGCTTAGAATCAATGATACATTTATCGCATAAGTTAATGTACTTTCAAATAATTTCTAATCGAACCAACTATTATTCAACGAAACTTGTAGAATCAATGATACATTTATCATGTACATACAAATTCAATTATTAAAGTGTTAAGTACAGTGAGTTGAAACTACACACACACACACACACACACACACACACACACACACACACACACACATCAATAAATTGTTTGTTAACACGATTGCTACTTACGACGTTAGGACTCAATCTCTACTTGTGTTGTTTGATTTCTCGTCCCTCGATACACTAAATGTAGTTCTTTAGGTTTGATATGTCTGAGCTCCTCATTCGTGAAGACACCTGCATACCTCTTGGGAAGATAGACACGATACTGGCGGTCGCCATCCTCCAACGTAGCAAGCACAGAGTTCCCATATTTTGTGTCCACATTTGTTAAGACCATGATGGGATATTTTTTATTCACTGTCAATTCTGAACATCGTTTGTACTCGATAGCACTTACAGCATTAAACTTTACAAGAAACGACATTATTAGAAGAGAGAGAGAAAGACACTAGTGAACACGTCTGTATCAAGCGAGAGAGAACCAAACAATGACAGAATATTCGACACAAAAGGACAGTACAATGTGATAGTGGTGGTGGTGGTAACGTCGGTGTCCCACTTTCATTTGCATGTATGAACATGTCCCACAGACGAAATTAGAGACACCAAAAATATAACAATGTCATTAGGAAAGTCCATTTTCATAAGGAAATAGTCACCGCTTACAGCTATGCATGTATGTACATGTCCACAGCAGAATGAGAGAGAGATATAAATGTCATCATTCGCTGTGACCTACTTTCTAAATTTGTTACATTAAAAATGTTTGTTTAAAGCAAAAATCATGAATCATCCATTCCCGAATAGCATGCACCTTATAGTTGGCACATCGGTCAGAAGAATTGAAATGTCTAAGACATTCTGTTCTATGAAATAGATACGGTATGTTTTTAGGACAACCAAAGTCATCGAGATTGATGATATTATTGTGTATTATCTTTGATTGCAAAAAACGTTTTTTCTCAAAACCCTTCACAAACACATATTTATATATACGTGTATGTGATGTTAACAATGAAACAAGATTGTCGTACGGTGTCTCTCCTTCGCTCCATCTAAGTCTATGATAATTTGACGTTAACCAGTGGTTTGTCCTAACGTATTTTGGATTCGTAACGGATGTAGCAGGCGGTGTCAAAATCCAATGTCTACCAGCAAATCTCAGAACGTCCATGATTGACAGTTCCTTCACAATATATTCTCCGTTGTCGTCGAAAAAGCACTGGAAGTCAATTATAACCGCAGTGTTATCCATAATACTGTAAGACAAAGAAACCACACACACATTACAAACTCTATATATATATATATATTATGTTTAAACACACAAATATCGTTGCGATATTAATATGTGAACTTACGTTTACAGACGTCTGGACTGAAGCACCGAGAGACGTCAACTGACGAAAGAAACAAGTGTTGAGGGGGGTTACTATACATGAAGACAAATTTTTTTAGCAGGTGGGGAGGTGTCGTCGTCGTTCTCCATGTTGATTCGGTGTATTCGATAATGACCGTATGCAAGCGTATCTTGACCATTGTCTAGTATATAGCGCTTATCATCATACGGTGACAACGCTTGCTTATTTACACGCATCGTGTACAGCGTATGATGATCGCTACGTAAACAAAGCGCACTGGTAGAAAACTGACAATGATCAGTGAGACACTTGCGATACATATCGTGTCGTAGACTCCTCTTAATCGCAACTCGAGGCACATCTTTACATACACGTTTTTGACACTCTTTGGTAGGATCTTCGTGGGCCACAAGGAACGAATAACATTTCGCACGGAGACCCACGAATTCTCTAATAGGACAACCACACGTTTCATCCTTGAACAGTCCGACAACCTTTTTGTTCTTAAGGCTATAACAAGGATGAGACGTAGGGTAATCCGATGTGTCAAAAACGTGTAGGTCCTTCTTCATGTCTGCATACAAGTCTGATGTTTGAATACTATACATCAGACTGTCTGTATCTGTCATTAACAATTTAACGTTGCGACCGTACTTGGCGACAGCATAACGATAATGAAAGTCGTATATTATCGTTTTGCTAACGTCAAGCACCGTGAAGCCGACATACACGGGCCGGGAAAGAACAATGGATTTTTTACGGAGTGAGAGCCCCACCAGATCGTTCGTATAACGAATCATACGTTTTAGCCTAGGTGTGGAAACTAGTTTTTGAAGCCGTCGTTCATCCGAGACTAGTTCAAAGTCTATATGTTTCCGTACGTTCTCCAGCGACTTACCGTATACGGCGTTGTTCATCAGTTTGAAAAGGTCTTTTTCAAAGCTGTTGACGGCTGTTTGCCTCTTGCGGGTGTTGAAATCGATAAACGGTTTCAACCAAGCGCTTTGCTTAAAACACAACACCCTATGAGTCGCTTTCAGCTCTAAGCCAAGACTTAAATACAATTTCAAATTTCGATAAAGGAGAACGTAATTTTGTTTGTCCTCCAAAGTTGTTAACAACTTCTCTACGGATGACCCTGATTCGTTATACGATGATCTGTATATACTCTCGTGTAAACGTTTGGAAAAGCGAGAAAGGATATCGGGTGTTACGCGCTGGCGCACAGGTGCAAGCGGGTAGTCGGAATGCAGGTCGTGTAAGGAATTAGGATAGTGTAGATCGACTTCGAGGATGTACCCGATGTCGGAATCATCACTCACATTACGTACGTCCAAGGACTCGATTTCGTTACGATCGAGCCATCGGAAGTCTGCGTAAGGGAGTGGTTGCGACATGGCTGCACCGTATAAATTGTTACAGTCCGTATACAGAATGAAGGAGGTCGGTTTCGATACATCGTACTGATCTGAAATCAAAGGGTTGTTAGCGACTGCATGACGGTTGGATATCATCGCGCAGCCTCCGCGTACCCCAGACTCGACGAACAGATGTTGATTTATCTCTATCAACAGCTCTAATTCGACCCCTGTCATTTTTAGCATCGCGTTCCAAGCGAGTCCGGGAAGCGAGTAAAAATGACACGGGTCCAAGCAGTAATCGCGTAAGGCCATGTCTCGGAAACTTTCAAAGACATCGGCCAGCAGCATTACGTCTGTCAACAAATACAAATCGTGGTAATCTCCAAACGTAAGCAGATTGAATGCACTCCACACGTTTTGTGCGTGCTCGTAATCTGCGTCCGAAATAGACGATTCCAACAACCAGTTATCAAAGTGTTCACGAGCGGGTAGACTTGTTTCGTTGAACCGATCAATGCTGTCAACGTACTCGTAAGGGTATACCCCCTTGCGTACTAGCAGATTGGTCTGTTCGTCGAAACCCCGTCTAAGCATTTCCTCTCTGAGCAAAGGAAATTGGCTCCCGGACGTGGACAGATTGGTAACGAGTGTGTCCAGAGAGCGATTAAGAAATTGAAAGGAGTCTACGAAACGCAAGGGACCCAGGGAGAACGACACGTAACGCTCACTGGATGTTGCAATGCAGGATACGTGTTGGTCCTTATATTTTCCTAAACCCTGCATTAAATGGTGGCAGTCGTAGCCACGAAGGTTGTGAAAGAAGACGGGGATATGACGAGGCATCTTGTAGCTTAGATTACAGCTATTGTGGGCTGCTCCCAAGAATTTCCCCGTAAGATGACAATGTTTGCGTACCTTGTCATCGTCTGTCAAAGGGCGCTCACACAAATGACAAACGGTGGCGTTAGTGAATGCAACATTGTCATCATCGGACATAATTATTTGTACGTTATGTCGTACTACCTTCATCATATCCTCGGCGTCTTTCATCAACCACGAGAAGAAAGTGTCTACGACGTTTTCACCCCGATAAACTTTAGCCTCTCTCCAGAGTCTGTGTGTATGATCGACGATAGCATAGGAGAATCCTGACGGAATATGCATCGCTTCGTATGATGTGGACGATACAGGAGGAGAAGTTATTTTCTGACGGGCACCGTTGCTATCAACTGAGTAGGATTCACCTAACTCGTGCACTGTCGTCGGGACGTTGTTACCAGGTGAACACGATTGAAGCGGAGTGATGAGGGACTCGAAGTCGGCGTAGACGGTAAAGGGTACTTTAAGACAGTGCGCGTAATTTTTAAATGACATAAACTTCTCCTCCTCTGTGGGCATTTTGGTTTTCTGTTCACCATAAGGTGTACAGTAGGGGAGATGATCGGACAGACCATGTTCTGTGGTGAAACGATGCAGGCAGTAATCACAGTAAAATGATTTTTCTTTGTGTTTTGTAAGGGATGATAACAATCTACTCATGTTACTGATAAGACAGTAATGTTTTCGGCTATTTGTATCGGACAGAAGTAAAAGATTAACATGATGTAATCTGTCCTTATTGGGGGTAATTCTTAACGGATAAACCTCATTTTTTAATTCGTTTCTGATATTGTCGTCTATATCATAGCCGAAAACGTTTATAGAAATGTTGGGATTCTGTGTTTCAAATTTAGAAAGTGAGTTTATAGAAACAGGGTACTCGATACCGGACATATTTATTGTGTTTTTGAATAAGAGGTATTTTGAAACACGTTCTTTATCTCTTACTTGAGAGTGTATGTGAGCTAGTATGGACCATAGAAAACACATTTCATCTTGGGAGTTCTTGATGTTGACTACTGCCCTGGTGACTGCAAGTTTTCGCGGGGTAGGAAGGTAGGAGGACGCTGCTAGAGGCCGGTACCGTCCAACAACCAGTTCCAGCTTCAGTACAGCATCCACCGACCATCCGCTCCCGTCACGGGGAAAATTGGATATGCTATTCATGATTTTATCGTAGGATTCATCGAGTAGACAGTTCAACTCGTCGTTGTCGTCCGTGAGCAACGTACGACAACGTCCGTGGAAGACGGCGTCTTTGGTTACCTCTTTTTCTTCGCCGCTGTCACCATCTAACACAGTTTTAGTGAAACGTATCCTGCACGCAATATGCCATTTGATACTGCGTAAACGTGCTTGTTCTGCCAGAATATCCTTGCACAATAAAGGTCGCACCTCAGTCATTATCGGTAATATATCTTGATCTCCTGTGTCCGTGTACACGGGCAGGTAATTAAATGTTGTGAGGGATCCTCTAATACTAGTGTTTCGCACGATATAAAATCGTGTCATAACTGAAACAATAGAAACACATGTATTAGCTAATAGGAATGATGAATAACACACACACACATTCATGTTTGTGGTAAATAAATAGATAGTACACGTTAGTAATACGTTAGTTTATTGCAAACTGTGAAGATGGCAGCTACTCCTGATTTTAGCATTGAAAGTGAAAGAAGAAAATCGTTCAAGTATTGGGAAGTGACGTTTGTCAGCCCCGATGAGTTAGCGTTTGCTGGGTTTTACTACTATCCGCTAAATTATGATGTTTGTGGACATAGTATGTCATTCATAGACGATAGAGTTAAATGCTTTTGTTGCGGAATTGAATTAGTTCATTGGAGAGAAGGTGACATACCTATGGTGGAACATGAAAAATTTTCTCCGTCATGTCAATTTCTAAACGATGTCAAGAGACAATACATTGGGGAGAAGGTAACAAACCTGTCAGAACATAAAAAATTTTCTTCGCCATATCAATTTCTAAACAACGTCAAGAGACTATCTTATACATGTTAGACAGAGTTGAATCATATGTTAATTCATATCAAACAAATTTGGTTTGCTACATAATTATAGAGAGAGAGAGACAATTGGTATTTAAAAAATTTTTACCTTGTTGAGGATGTTCATGTTCCTGCTGATGTTGTTGTTGTTCTGGATTCTGTTGAAGGTCGGACATGATGATGATATTCAGACGAGAGAGTGAATACTGAAAAACAAAGAAACTCTTATAGATATATATAGTATTTTTAACGCTGGTATTATGTTAGTGTATCTTAAACCATGAACAACGCACGCAAGACTATAGCTCTAGAGCTACACAGAGCAGCGAGAAGGAATTTCGTTAGGCGCGCGGTTGAATTGAAGGGTCTACACGACTTGTACCAGGCGGATCTTGTGGAGATGATACCATACGCTCGAGTGAACAAAGGGTACAAGTACATGATGACAGTGATCAATGCGTTTAGCAAGTACGCGTACGCTGTACCATTGAAAACAAAGACAGGAAAAGAAGTAAAGCATGCACTAGAGCCTATACTAACTGCTAATCGAATGAAATATTTACAGACAGACAACGGGAAGGAGTATTACAACAGCACAGTACAAGCGTTGCTAAAAAAGTATAATGTGAAACATTACTCAACCTATAGTGAGAAAAAAGCTTCCATAGTGGAACGTTTTAATCGCACACTGAAGACACACATGTATCGAGCTTTCAGCGAACAAGGACACTACCGCTGGTTGGATCTACTACCTACATTACTGAAATCGTACAACAATACAACACACAGAACCATTGGTATGAAACCTAGTGAAGTGAATGACGCCAACGGACATATAGTGTTGGAACGAATAAGGAAGAACACAGCGCCTAAAATCAGTCCAACGAAACCACCCAAATTTAAAGTCGGTGACCGTGTTCGTATAAGTAAGCACAAAATGACGTTCGCCAAAGGTTATACGCCAAATTGGACTAACGAAATATTCACTGTGGATAAAGTACAATCCACAACTATCCCCGTCACTTATCTGCTAAAAGATCATCTAAACAAAGTGTTGAAAGGTGGTTTTTACGAGCACGAGATTAGTAAGTCCGAAGTCGGCGACGTATACCTAGTGGAAAAGGTGTTACAACGCAAAGGTGACAGAGTGCGTGTTCGTTGGCTCGGTTTCGATGGTAAACACGATGCATGGATACATAAGAAAGATCTAATATAAAAAAAGGTGACAGCACGTGCTGAAAACAGTATGCTTTCGGTATTCACAAAGATGAAGATTGTACAGCAAGCAAACAAATTACCAATAAAGGATATGGACTTTTTGGCTGGTGACGAAGGTAGTGCTAAGCGTAAACATGGCCCGTTATTACCGAACAGTATTCGCTGTATCGTTACAGGCCCAAGTTCCTGTGGGAAATCAAATGTGCTATTCAACCTACTGTTTGATGCCAACGGACTACGTTTCCGCAACGTATACGTGTTTTCAAAATCATTATTTCAACCAAAATACAGAATGCTAGAAACAGTGGTGAAATCACTCGCTGATGAAGGTTTAGGTTATCATGCATACAGCGAGAACGAAGAAGTCCCGCTACCGAGTGAAATCACTGGTCTCGACTCTGTTATCGTATTCGATGACGTATCGTGTGAAAGACAAAACAATATTCGAAAGTATTTTGCTATGGGGAGACATAGCGGTGTGGACACATTCTATCTATGCCAGACATATAGCCAGATACCAAAACAATTGGTACGTGACAACGCTAACTTGTTGATATTGTTCAAACAAGACGATCTAAATTTATGACATGCATACAATGATCACGTTAACATAGATATGAAATATGATGTTTTCAAAGACGTTTGCACGGAAGCGTGGAAGGATCGTTATGGATTTCTAGTCATAGACAAAGACTCGCCAATAAATGAAGGTAGATATAGAATCGGCTTTGATCGATTCATAATTGTTTCCGACGAAGTATAAAAGTGGTTGCACTGTAGTAATGTAATCAGTCCTCTTGCTAACACACGATGGCAATGAATAAGGAGGAACGACTCGCGTATGATATAGACACGATAAGCGGCAACATAAGGAAAAAATATCATGCATTACAACACGGTATCAGAGATGGTGACGAGAAGTTTAGAAAAAATTACCGACCGATTCTGGAACCGTTAGAAGCTATTTCACGAAAGTTAAGTGGTGATATGATGGAGGAGGAGGAGAAGCAGCAGATAAAACAAGAAGAGCCTACACAACACGTAATAACAGAAAACGAAAGTGGTATGCAAAGTCATAACGCTTCTCATTTCAGTGAAGAGGACGCCTGGAACCCTAACGCTTCACATTTCAGCGACGATTCATTAGCAAACAAATATATGCGTTTGTGTGAATCGGCGGACTGTAAACGGATTATATATCGCATGTATGGTGTTCGATACGAAGGTGGTAAATTTATGATAGGTGATTCAAATGTAAAAATCGATGATAACGGCAACTTTAATGTCAAAGGAAAAATTTACGAGGGTACACCTGGTCTGTATGAACTTTTGTTTATGAAACTACCGAAAAAATACAATAAGGACGATATGAGGAAATATAAGTCCATACTACTAGCAACCAACGGACACAAACAAAAATATAAACACAATACGCGAATAAACAGTAACAGTGGCGTCAAGTACCGACTAGTAATATCTAAATTGTTTGCACGAAAACGTACAGGGAGTGGCTATATGGAGATGAAACCGAACACTGCAATCGATTACGTGCATTGGGATGATCCTAACGAGTTGGTTAATAGATTGAGACTGTTAATGGCGTCTCAAAATAGCGGCCATACTGGTCATAGGAATGAAATCGTTTCGATATTGGAAGAATTACGTGAAACCGGCATTATCATATAAAAGCAGACGCACCGTTCTATAACCATCAGTTCTTCTTCATAAATATGAGTGTAGACAAGTTCGGTAGACACGACAGCGCTGTAAGAGTGCGAAAAGAAACTCATCGAAGTCTGCGTGAGGATATCGGTTTAGGAGTGACTAACGACGGTCACTTTGATGTGAAAAACAAAAAGATATGCAACTTGGGTGATCCTGAAGAGTTGCACGATGTTGTTTCTTTACAGTACGTAAAGGACACATGCTTACAGTACAAGAACGACGACAACGCTACCGTAGACGCAAAAGATCATCGAATAATAAGGCTAAACGATCCGCTTAAATCAAGAGATGCAGCCACAAAACGATACGTAGACGAGAAGAGTTTGAAAAAAGATCGTGCAGGTAACGTAATCGTTAATGACTGTCGACTAACGCGTGTGCAAGCACCTGTTGACTTCAAAGACGCAGTGAATTTGGAATTTTTACACGCACACACAATCAGTTTGCAAAACGATACTTTCTACGCTGCCGGAAGAAAAATTACGAATATAGCGAACGGTGTCAATGGCAAAGACGCAGTCACTGTACGACAAATGCACGAATTAAAATTACATATAAAGACCGAATTGTACAAGGTCACTCAGGTATTTCACGCACATATAATCAATCTAATAAAGTTTGTCTATAAATATCAAGACAGCGCGACACAGCGTTCAGTCCTGTCTGAATATATTGAAGAGGTGGGGCGTTTAATAGACGTCCTCGATACGAAAACGGAAATCAAGGATTGGAGATCTGTTTACAAGAATGCACGTGCTTCGTAAGAAAAGAATGGGGCGTGGTGTAATTGGAAAAATACTTAAAAACACTGTGCCCGCTATCGTTTCGTCAATACCTACTTTGATTAATCGAGCGGTGGACGCATTACCAGTATAATTACACCTACCCGGCTACCGATTCTGTGGACCTGGAACAAAACTCAAAGAGAGATTGGCACGTGGCGAGCGCGGAATGAACGAGTTGGACGAAGCCTGTCGCGAACACGATATCGCCTACGCAAGGTACAAAGACAACAGTCGAAGACGTATAGCTGATCGCGTTCTTGCCGACAAAGCGTGGGAACGAGTGAAAGATTGGAATTCCGGTGTTAGTGAAAGAGCGTATGCTGCTGCTGTAGCCGCCGCAATGAAAGTGAAATCGGCAGTGGGTGGAGGGAGCTCGCGTAGTGGTTGCAGAAAAAAGAAGAAGGGTTCAGGAATTAAACGTCAATCCGCGAACAAACGCAAAACAACCCGCAAACGCAAAACAGTCCTAAGGCATAAACGTAACAATAAAAAAATAGCGTCAGGTCTATACCTACGACCTTACAGACAAAAAAACTAATTTGCATACCAGTGCGTGCATTGTCTGACAGTGATTTGTATGTGTACGCAAAACTTTTGAAAATACCTTATTTCAGAGGAGTTTTTATGCGTAACACTTTACCACACACACGACCATGGAAGAATGAGAGTGCAGTTGTTAATCTGGATAGTGCAGAAGGACCTGGTACGCACTGGGTTTGCTACAAGAAGCGAAACAAACAAGTTTACTACTATGATGCGTATGGTAATATGCAGACACCTCTTGAGCTGACACAGTATTTTGGAACCGACACTGACATTTACTACAATTACGAGCGTGAACAGCCACCACACACAGTCATCTGTGGGCATTTATGTTTGGACTTCTTAACGCGTGAGTGATCAGTAAGCGACAAGATGTCTTCGCTGTCGGTCACCTTAACAGGTACGAATGCTGCTGCTCTTGTATGTGACTTTTTCCCACCTCTCGAACTAACAAACGGCGAATGGTATGTAGGTCTATTGGACTTTACTACATACAACAGTATACCGAACGTGATTGAGGGAAAAAACAATGTGTTTCCAGTACTACGGGACGGAACAACGTGGGACTTGATAACGTTACCTACAGGTGCTTATGAAATCGGTGACATAGAAGCCTTCCTCAAAAAGCAGTTAGGAGACTCAAAGATTAGTCTACGTCCTAACAACAATACACTGAAATGTGAACTGACTTGTGCATTGGATATTCACTTTCAACAAACAGTGTACGGTATCGGTGATATGTTGGGTTTCAAGGGAAAGCGTCTGCTTGAAGCGAATAAAACTCACACGTCTGACGCCACAGTTAACATTATAAAAGTGAACAGTATACTGATAAGGTGTAATATAGCGCAAGGATCATACAAGAACGGTAAAACCGAGCACACACTGCACTCGTTCTATCCGTCAGTCGAACCAGGATTCAAAATAATTGAATCGCCTACAAACGTCATATACCTACCTGTGAATGTGAGTCGTTTGGACAACATAACATTATCTTTACACGATCAGGACGGTGACGTAATAGATTTTCGCGGAGAAGTCATCACTGTGCGTTTACATCTAAAACGACTATAGACATGGGCTTGTACTTTGTTTCTTCGCCACCGCTGCTACCACAGTAGTCAGTAATAAAAAAAGAAGAAGAAGAAAGATCAGTTAGGAAACGCATCAGTACTCGTTCGAAACTGAAACGATTAACATCAGTTAACCGTCGTTTCCTGATTTCACTGGGTTTTGTTGTTGTAAACAAGTAACATGGCGAGTGGAATATTATCAGTGGAGCAGCAACCGTTCTTTGAAGACAGTATCACACACTTTTCATTTCACTCACACGCACCGTACGCAACAACAAGATATGGAAACAATGATGAAATACGTGTGCCAATACAACAACAGGACGTCTTTACACTGCCGTCAGAAAGTTTCCTCTACATCGAAGGCAAGTTGGTTAAAACCCCTAGTGTGGCTGCAGATACTGCACTGAATGTGGAACTGGTGAACAATGCTATAGCATTTCTCTTTGAAGAGATTCGTTACGAGTTGGCCGGAGTGGTAGTGGACCATACCAGAAACGTCGGTGTTACGTCAACTATTAAAACTTTTCTATCACTCAACAACAACACACGTAACGCAATGGAAAACGCAGGTTGGGTGGCGCCGACCACGAACATATTAAAAGTGAATGATGACGGCGAATTCAACTTTTGTATACCACTGAAAATGCTAATGGGATTCGCAGAAGACTATACACGCATCGTGCTGAACGTGAAACAAGAACTTATACTCCTACGCACATCTATCGACATAAACGCTATGGTTTTAGTAAGCGGACAAACGACTGCTAATTGTGTTCTTGAACTAGATAAAGTTTACTGGAAAATGCCTTATGTACATGTAGCTAATGCGTACAGATTACCACTGTTACGACTCATAGAGAAAGACCACCCGATAACTATGCCTTTTAGGACCTGGGAGTTGCACGAGTATCCTGCCTTACCACATACTAAAAGGCAGAATTGGATTGTCAAGACCTCGAGTCAGCTAGAAAAACCACGCTTTGTTGTGTTAGCGTTTCAGCCAGCAAGAAAAAATGTACTGACAGCACGCGCCGATGAATTCGATCACTGTAACGTGATCAATGCGAGACTGTTTCTAAACGACAAGTATTATCCTTACGATAATTTAAACTTGGATATTGGGAAAGACCGTTTTGCATTACTGTACAATATGTACGCCAGTTTTCAAAGTTCGTATTACCACCGTTTAGACGGCAGCCCAGTACTGACACCGGAATTATTCAAATCAAAAGCCCCGCTGTTTGTATTCGATTGTAGCAGACAAGACGATGCACTTTAGTCTTCAGCAGTTGATGTACGTTTAGAATTTGAATCGTCAATGAATTTTCCTACACAGACGACAGCCTACTGTATGATACTACATGATTCGCTTGTAGAATATACGCCATTGTCCAACACAGTACATAGACGTGTTTAAGTCTTATTTTATACATATCTTGTAAATACTAGTTTTAAATATATTTTCATATTTGTAACATTATAATATTGGAGCTGTATGCGTATGTATTTTTAATTGTAAAACTAGTTTAGATATATTTTAATACTTGTAACAATATAATCTTGGAACTGTGTATGTTTTTTTTTTTAAATTGTAAATACTAGTTTAGATATATTTTCATACTTGTAACAATATAATCTTGGAGCTGTGTATGTATTTTTAATTGTAAAACTGTTTAATATATTCTTGGAGCTGTGTGTATGTATTTTAATAAATGTATATATTACACACACTTTATTATTATTATTTGTATAACCCACTCCATAATGTATACTTACTTACTTGCAACAAACTAGCGAGCGTTGTCCACACACACGAATCCTTAAATGACGGACGTTGTATGCACGCTTAAAATTCAGCTATACCTAAAATATATCTTCAATTAGAAGTGAGGCATAATAATTTGATCATACACATACGCGCGCGCGCACACACACACACACACACACACACACACACACACACACACACACATGTATTAAATTCAATAAATAATAATGCGCTTGATAATGTTTTAATGCAAATAATTTTAGGAAAGTCTACATTCCGCTTTCATAAGGAAATAGTCACTGCTTACAGCTATGTATGTATGTCCACAACAGAATTAGAGAGATATAAATGTCATCATACGCTGGGACCTACTTTCTAAATTTGTTACATTAAAAATGTTTGTTTAAAGCAATTTTTCAGAAAAATTGTAACAGACATAATAATTTGATCATACACACACACACATACACACACACACACACATATATTAAATTCAATAAATAATGCGCTTGATAATGTTTTAATGCAAATAATTTTTACGTTTAAATAAAATCTGCACATACATTAAAATTAAATAAAATCTGTACACTTACCAAAACTAGTATGTGTGTTGTCTACACACCCTTAATGATGAAAGTTGTGTGTATACTGAAGACGCACAAACAGTCTTTCAACTATTAAAAAAGATGCAGAGATAGATTTCACGATGTATCAGCACACACAAGCAGTCAAATGAGAAATTTTCGCTAATTTTCTGTGCGTATATATATTGTACACTGGTAGTGGGAGAAAGCTTGCATGTCCGTTTTTAGAGTAAATACTTTCTAATCCATAATTAATCCTAATTACTGTCAACGCTGCTAATGACTGACAGGTGTCAATTAGAAAGTAGAACGTCCGATTTAGACAACGTATACAAGGTTAATGACCTCTGGTTTAAGTTATCGAATAATAATAACTATATCTAATTCAGTATCGTTGTGTGTGCATAGACTTGTTTCGTTGAACCGATCAATGCTGTCAACGTACTCGTAAGGGTACACCCCTTGCGTACAAGCAGATTGGTCTGTTCGTCAAAACCCCGTATTTAATTATTTAAAACAAATTATGGTTTATTTTAATTTATTTCGTTATAAACCTCCGAATATGCATGCAATTATTTGTATAGTAATCAGAAATGTGTGAGAGAGACATTTTAATAATTTGTAGGTTGTATCTTACAATCATGAAAATTATTATTTAAACTGATAATTGTTTTATTAAAATCTTACAATGACGAAATATTATTATTTCATTGTTTACGATATATATATTTAATGCAAAAATGAATTTTTAAAATTACAATCGTCTGTAAACTATATTTAAGTTCGTGTACACATACAAATCGCTTTGAATAAGGGAATTCTTGTCAACGTTTGCAGCGAGAGAGAGACATACACAATGTGTGTATGTGTACACAAAACTTTTGAAAATACCTTATTTCAAGGAGATTTTTTTTTATGCGGAACACTTTACCACACACACAGTCTTGGCAGTATATTAATTTCTAAATCGTGGTCAATGACTGTCATGTGTCAAAAAAAAAATTAGAAGTAGGACGCAACGAGGTAGGTGATAAATATATATTTCCTGGTGATTACATTTTAGTATCGCTACTTACAATAATCCATAAGTAGCACGACGCTTATGTAAAACTGATGACATAAAGAGAGAGTTTATATCGTGATCGACAACTGTGTCTAGAGACAAAGAGAGAGGAGGGGAGAGAGAGTTGATATCGAAGTCGTCAACAATTTACTATACACTATAATATAGTTTGAATTTCCCACCGAAGATAAATGTTGGCAGATCTGTTCTATACACACAATAATGCAGGATTGGTAACCCTGATCATATATTTTAATATACACTATAATACACACACATATCAAGTTTGAACCCATACATAGGTTGGTAAACCTGATCATATAGATTTAATATACATTATAACACACAACAAATTTGAACTCATGCAAGGTTGGTAACCCTGATCATATATTTAATATATACACTATAATGCATCAAGTCGGAACCCCCCACCCACCCACCACCTTTGGGATGCTGCGGGTCCAGCTGATAGAAAGTGAAAGTGATCTAGGCTCGCGAAAGGCGGCATATAAAAAAATAACGCGGATGCTGTGGTCCAGATACGCGAAAAAGTCGCGGATCTTGACACAGATCAGCGAAAAAGTCGCGGATGCTGTGGTCCAGTAGAAAGTGAAAGTGATCTAGGCTCGCGAAAGGCGGCATATAAAAAATTATATTCGCGGAAATTCGCGGTCCTTTGGGATGCTGTGGTCCAGCGGTGGTGGGGAGAGCGTGGGAAAAAATCTTGGACCGTGGGAACGGCGGCATCCTTTGTGCGTTAGAACCCCCATTTTCCCTCTACTAAACTTGAATATCCTATTGATGATTCAATATCAAACGCGGTATAAATACAGGAAAATTGAACTATGAAGTGGAAAAACGACCGGCACCATGAGAAAAAATTAAAAGTAAGCTATACAGTGATCGTAACTGTAAATAAAAACAATGGGGGTGACACTTGTGGAGGTATTGTAATCGATTGGACTGATTTATCAAAAAAACAGAAACACATTAAAGGAATATGTACGTTTTTTACTTTTGATTTCTATTAATTACTTTACCGTTTATCAGTTGTGCCTAAAATTCCACGTCATTATATTTCGACATATTCTGGTATTAATATGACAGTCTGCTCCCGGTCGTCCTTCATACTAATGAACACTTAATGTGAACTTAAAATTACCTAGGTCCGCCTATTTAGGACTTTTCACCGTACATTACTTTTCAAGGAAACCTATGAATGTCTGTTAGTTAGTTATAATGAAAGGAGTGCATGTTGTGGTGTGAGGGTTTCTGTATTTTAAAAACTATTGCAGTATTTCAACAAATGAATTATTAATGAAGTAACGAGTTACAAAGGATTTTACATTAAACTTTCCTAAATATTAATAATGTTCGTAATATTACTAGATGTTCTTATTTTCAAATGTTATTACAGGATTTACAAAAATTCTTAATAGGGAAGGTAAATTTTAAACCTACATTTGATAATGTAGACAGTCAACAGTTATGGAATAGTATGGGTAGAAGAGGATATCCACAGCATTTAATAAATTCAGTTAAGATCCTTTATGAAAGTAAGTACATCTGTATTCCTGGATCTGAATGGTAGGCTCTCAGATGACATTCCAATAAATAAGGGAGTTAGGGATGGATGCTGTGTTTCCCCAACCTTGTTTAATCTAATATATTAATGTATATTATACATTGATGACATGTTGAGAGCATGGAAATCCAGAGTGACTTCGGGAATACAGCTTAACAAATCAATTTGTTTGGGTTCCCTGCTATATGCGGATGACTTACAAAGAGCTGTGTTTCAATTACAAGAAGTGACTCACTGACAATTTCACTAAGAAAGACCAAAACAATGGCTTTTAAAGCTAAATATCCAGTGAGGACTAAGATAGTTAGGCTATAAACAACAGCACTTTAGAACAAGTGAGCCGTTTAAAATATCTCGGTTGTGCAGTAAATTATGAATCTGAATATGATATAAGAGAGAAGGTAAATAAATTTAGGAATATTTGTGGTACGATTCATAGAAACGTTAGAAATAAAACAAGACACAACACAAGGATTAAATTTTATAAGACATTGCATATTTAAAAATATGTTGCATATCTTAAACAATTGTTGATTTATGCAAGTGGGGCGTGGGTAAGCGGAAAAGAGGAAAGCGGCAAGATTCAGAGTGCTGAAATCCAGTTTCTTCGAAATACATTAAATTATACATTGCAAGATAGAATAAGGAATGAAGATATCAGAGCAGAACTCGAAGTAAACGACATAAATGAAGTTATTTCAATTTACAGAAGACAATGGTGGGATCATATGCAAAGGATGACAGAGGATCGATTGCCGAAAGCAGCACTAAACTATATAGCCATTGGTAGAAGGGACGTGGGTCGTCCGAGGACGTGATGGGTACGGATCAGGTTTATATAACCTAATCCTTGAAGAGGAGAATAAGAAGTATATATAAATTTATGTTTTCGTGTGTTTGTATTGTCCGCGAACCTCCAAACCACCTATTGACTATATCTGGGAGATAACTGTAACGTTTTACATATAAATCTTATGTATTTTTAAATATTAACGTATTGTATTGCCACGGAAGTGAACCTCCAACAATCTAAAGAATAATTTCTTACGTTAAGCCCAGAACGTTTGGCTCGTGTTCAGGCTGAATGAATGCTTTGCAGAGGACGCTGGTACGATTCTTCCTCAAACTGTATGCCATCTTTTTTTTTATCTCAAAATTCTGTAGAGCACAACATGATTCCATTATAATTTCTATAAATTCAACATACAGTTCTTGGAGCGATGGAAACTGTAGTCAGCGTCCATTATGCCTAAAACAATAATCGAATGGAAATACTTATAATTATATTGAAAATTTTTGTAGTATTAGTGTCGAAGGCCGCTTAACAAAGTATAGGTCTACAAAATATTGCAGCCTATTTTCCAGAATTATTCTAGCCAAAACACCACGTGGATACAAAGGCTACAACTACCTAAATTTAACCTCAGTTGTCAAGTTCCCAACGCTAGTGGTGGGTCGTTGCCGAACGAAGAGAACTACTCCGTCTAGTGAACTACTGACTACAGTCGTTCTTGCCGCAGGAAGAACTGAGTGCTTCTCCTTGCTGTCGGCTGTTGTTTGATTCGATTACTGTTTTGACTGCAGTTTTTTTATTGTATCGCCCATCTAAGGATCACATCCCAATTTCAATTCTTTACTCTTTGTTCTTTTCTATTCCTCCAATATTCTTTCATCTTTTCACTGTGTCTCTTCTTTCTGTCTTCAGTCCACTTTGAACCTACGTTTTTCTCTCTCCTACCCTGGACTCCTTCCATTTTTAA
Organism: Magicicada septendecula; assembly: GCA_034769895.1. NCBI lineage: Eukaryota > Metazoa > Arthropoda > Insecta > Hemiptera > Cicadidae > Magicicada > Magicicada septendecula. The sequence continues at coordinate 332,116,562 of CM068376.1, forward strand.
CACTTTTGCCCGATAAACGTCTCTTTCAATTGCTTCTTCTATGTGAATATTATTTTTTTCTAAATCCTTTTGGACTTCTTTAATCCAACTTGATGTTGACTTCTTCCCCCACAGATATTTGAAGATTTGCTTTGTCAACCTATTGTCGTCCATTCTATATAAATGTCCAAAAAATAATAATCTTCTTTTTCTCATTATTTCTGTTATATTTTCTATACTTTGACGTATTTCATCATTACTTCTTAATTTCCAACCTTCTGAAGTTTTTCGTGGGCCAAATATTTTCCTAATAATTCGTCTTTCCAATATTTCTAGTTTGTCTAAATTATAATTCAGTGCTAGACATTGACTTGCATATAGGCATTCTGGCTTCACTAATGTACTGTAATGCCTTATTTTCGCATTTTTAGATATGCACTTTTTATTGTAAATATCTTTAGTTATACCATATGCCCTTTCCATCTTATGTATTCTTTCTTCTATAGCAGATTTTTATAAGCCATTCTCTCGAATTATTTCTCCTAGATATTTAAACTGCAGTTTCTCCTAAATAAACTGAAGTTTATTTTTGGAGTTTTTTATAGTATTACAAACTACATGTTTTAATGTTGTAAATATTTTGTTATACTATTAAATAATTAATTTATACATATAATTCTTTCTTAGGACAAGGACTTGTAAACGTAAACGTCTATCAGCCCCGATGAATCGGTAGGGCGTGAGAGAATAGATGGTTTGAAAAAGTTTGTTACTCTCATTTGCGTTATTTCGACAAAGTTTGGCATACATATGATAGAAATAAAATGTCAGAGAATATCGTATGCCAAGATTGGAGGACGTTGTTTAAAAGTTATTAGGCCTTAATAATTGAAAAGAACACATTACTTTTGTTATTTCAGATGTGTCTTATTTATTACGACTCTTAAATGAGAGACGGGTTTCGCGAGTCTGGCCGAAGGCGACGTGAATAAAATTATTTTCATATTTTTTTGTATTTAAATAATATTTTATTGCGTGTGTTTTATTGAAACGCGCCAAAGAATGGTATTGGTTATCTTTTAGCTAATCTTCATGCACTTTGATGTTATCCCACGTGAATGATAGGCTGGTCATCCCTGGCCAGACATAACCTAAGATAAACAAAAACAGGAAGATGCCAGTTTTTGTTCTTTTAATAACTACAAAAATTTTTGATAAAGAGGGGTCCGACAGACTGAACTAGTGACCTAGCTCGTTGTGCTTGTTTGATGATATGAACGACCTAGCTACGATAAGTTCGTTTCGATGAACTACTTTGACAAGCAATGAAGGAATTACCCCTCCACCAACCCCACTCATAGCTTGAAACCGGGTCCCCTTCGCGCGCAGTTGTCTTGCACTTTTTTATAGACGCTTGTATGTCAGAAAGAAGGGCAATTTACAGTTTGCTTGATGGATATTGCCCCATTCAGAGAAGCCTTTGTTTGACGACGACTGCTTACAAAAAGGAGGCGTCTTGACTGAGGTAATTGGCTTTCTGTTATGTTGTTTTGTTGTTGTTGTTTTAAAGCACACGCATATGACAAAGTACTTGTGTTTCACTTCTGGAAAATAAATTGTAACTGTACAATTAAACCTATATCACTATACATCACAATGATTATAAGATGTTGGTGTTGACACATGATACAAAATTCTAACTGCGTTTAAATAAAAATAATCAAATAAAGTTATTCAAAGAAACACTGATTACGCAAATAATTATTATAACGTACACGTTGTGAAATAATATGTAGCCTAACTATCACTTAAATGAACTTTTTTATTAAAATGTAATCTAACAGATCTATGACGATTTCATTCATTTTGGTGATGGACCCGTGAGAGGTTGATGTTTCCTCTCTGTACACAATTAGTAGGCTATGCAATATTCTTATTTAACAATCAGTCCTGCACTGATAGTCCCCGTACAGATGGAGAAGATTTCGTTTCTTTAAAATAATGACCTCTTTTTAGATCACAAGTAAGTTACTAGATTCACAGCCATTGTCAAATCACAAGACAACATTGAGTATAACAAACTATAAAAGAATGTAAATATGTTATACAGTGTACAGCTCAGCTTTAAAAGTTTTGATAACGTAACAAAAACGGTTAGTAAATGACTAGTCTGTCTCTGACTACACTCAGGCAGCGTGGTAGATGTCAGTGACCGAATCACTGATATCTAAATTTGCTCAAGTTCAAAAAATATCATTTATTCATATGTAAGTGCACGCGGTGCGCCTCCGAGGTAGGCCTCCTCGTGCTCAATGCAAACAGAGTTTGTTTTTACTTGTTTATTTGTCTCAAAATTATCTTCTTACATTCTGTATCGCGTTCTTTTTATTCAAACAAGAAGCAACAGCGTGGGGGGGAATCAGGGATCAAGCCTCTCCCTCTCAGAGCTATAAAATTTCAGTGAAATTCCATAATCACTTAACATAGGCCAAGTCCATTAGCGTGTAAAATAACGCTTATAAATAAGTGTGTACCACACGACTCCGTTAACTCAGAATTCGGAGAAGGGAAGCGTAGGAGCACTGGCACTGCCAGTTGCGCGGGGGTTCAGTACGTTCCCCTATTCAGCTTGACGTTTGTACAAACTCATATGCGACTAGAAAATTTACTCGTCCAAAAATTAAAGTTAGAGCATTATAATACTTAAACTGAACGCGTGTGGTGTCAAAATTGTTATTCTACACCGTTTCAAAAATTATTAAATTACTTTGACCATAAACATAAACAATATGAGCAATAAACTCCACAATTTCAATTAGGTAGTCTATTGATCTGTAAAACGTAACTAGTCGTGTCTCCTTTGTTGATCAACATAAATCGATTATTGTTACTTCGGTTTGGAGTTTAATATGTCAATAAGGCTATTCAAAGTTTACTCTTCATACATGTATAAAGTTATGTTAAATTTTGCTCGTGATTTTCGAATTACAACATTAAACGTCAGCTGGTAGAGAATGGTTTTGCTATTACAAATTAATATATAGTAGTTCTATAAACGAGTGAAATTATGAGGAATAAGTGAATTTAATTTCTATTCAATTAGCAAGTTTGTAACGTGATATTGTGTATATCACGTTATAAAAGAGACTTGGGAAAGGTCATAATAATTGTTGACTGATCAAAGTTAAAGCTATTGTCAAAAAAAAACTAACTAAGTTAAATTTATAGTTAATAGTTACAAAAACTAACTTATAGTTAGAGGGTTTTTTAACTAACTGAGTTAAAATAAAATTAACTGATTAAAAGTTCAAACATTTTCGGTTTGCTTTTTTTTTTTTTATTGAGTAAAGTACTTTGATTTTTGAAATAATTAAAATCGGATTAAAATATGTAATTAATGAGTATATAGACAACTTTAATTATTCTTTACAGTTATCATTGTATTATTCAGTTTAGTATTTAATCTACAAATAAGTGTTCGATAGTCGGAAATAGTGAATTACCTATTACCTATTTACCTAGTAAATAATCGTACAGGAAGAATCCTGAATATCTCTTTTGTCCTGAGGAAAATGGTAGCACACTCCTCCCTCCTGCCGGATGCAGCACTTAGTTACGAAAAAGGAGGAGGGTTCTGATTTTTCCAAAAGTATATATAGGCCTATATAATGCTAAATTATGGTGTGCGTGGTAACGTGTTAATTCCGCAGTTCTTTTATCTGCGTTATTCTAATATTAAGGCCTACTGTATCCATTTAAATTACAGTTTAAATTTTATTAGTTTGTTGTACAATGTTTACAATTTATTTTCATTAATGAGAGATTTTTTTACTGCAAATTTCTGGATGAAAACTAAGTTTGCCAGTTTCCCTACGTCATCAGATATTTTTTAAGTTTTAGACATTAATTGATTACCTCCTCATAAGACGTTTACTCTTCTTTTCTTCAACGTTGAGAGGTCAACTACGGGACAAGTGTATAACCGTAGCACTCTACATCTTTTCAGTGGGTGGTGAAATATTTGGATGCGGTTTCGAAATGAAACTATTTATTCTTCGATTCCAACCTTTGGAGACGTTGGTGCCAAGTAACGTTAGGGAAGGCTGGTTCTTTGCCCAGGTGAAAAATTGCCTTTTTTTCGTCTGCGACTCAACTTTTTGCAGTCTAAAAAAAAGACATCCTCTAGCGATTTTTGGAAAGCATCGTGCGTATAAAATATTGTTCGCTATAGTAAGCGTTTTGCATTGTGCAACGTGGCAGGGTAATTAAGCATTTCGCGGAATATTTCAAGCTTCAGCAACATCCTGTCGCTAATGTGTTCTGTTGGCATTATCTCTGCTACTACTATGCATTGCGTCATTACCATATCACGATATGTGTTTTCAACCAAGTAGAAAGGTGACTAAACAAGAAATAATTCGAATGACGAACTTTGTATCTAAAGATGTGGAAAACAAGAATTCAAAAAAAAATTTGTTGTTACGAGCGTCATCAAAACTGAACACATTCCAACACTGATATCTCTTAGTAACGTCGACGGTCATTTTTTACATCGTATGTAGGCTACTGTAAGATCGGAAATCAGTGTAAACAGATGATTTGATTAAGTCGAAACATATATGCATGGCCATACGTTTATTGTTTCCTTTTCTTCTCAACTGCACGTTTATAGTTCCACCGTTAAACTCTTTACTTCTTTATATTTTTCCTTTCTTGGTGTTTTTCACGGGCTTGCAGGGAACGTAGTGAAAATAGTTTCTTTGAAATTCATAACCACATGCGTCTACTATGCTGTTTGTTGAATGCTAACTAACATTCCTTAATAGTTATAATATTCCAATTTCGTAACTATAAGTTTATTAATGGGTAGGCCTAAAGGTGATACGTGTGGGGCCCCAAAGTGTTCCTTGCGCGAACAATAGGCCTGCAATAAACATGACCCTTGGGAACAATTTTACAGCCTCTTCTCATACACGCTCTTTTACCGTTTACACATGCACACAATTACGTATATACATCTGTCTCTCTCTCTCTCTCTGTAATTACCCACTACTTCTCTCATGTCTACCCTCAAGCTACCCTCCCACCAACACCATGTAATATACATGTAAAGAAAAACATTTATTTCACTTGTGGTCCATTTGCTTGTTTGCTGGTTTGCGATACACTTTCGACGTTTTGTACTAAATGTTTGCTCTGTTACATTCACTCATAATTTAGGATGGAATTCTTAGATAGTTTGTTACTAGAAGGGCTACAGTCAAGACGACCCCGTTTTGAGAAAAACAAAAGAAACTGTTTCTACCCCATCCAAACATCAATTAAAATAAATAAAAATTACCGGAAGCTAGTACTTACATTGCTTTATTTTTCTATTGTGTTTAAATTTTTGTGTGACTTTTAATTATTTTTAAAAAAATTTTTAAAAGTGCTTGACTTTGGCCCTATTAGCATGGAATAGGATTTTCAATAAAACATGGTTTTTTATATCATACATTTGGAATAGTTTATTGGATATAATGAAAGTTATGTCCCTGTACATAGTTATTAGAAGAAAAGTAAGTACATTTAAGTGTTATTAAGTGATTAAAACGAAAATTAGTCATCATCTTCAGCATTGTCCTCAGTAGTTGGCCAGTCCAAAATCTGGTTGAAAAACTCCGAATGTTCATGAGGAATATATGGCAATAGCTTCCTGATATCGTTTAGCTTACCAAGTTTTATTGGGACCTTTTCCAAAGGGTAAGCAACCTTATCTGGAAGCATGATTGCTTGAGTTCCTGGTGTTTTGAGGCAAAAAGTATGGGAAACTAATGAATCAATAAAGTTTCTACCCACAATCCGAGAGGGAAACCTGGAATCATAGCTGAAATATATTAATGAGCTAATCGTGAAACACACTTTCTGATTTAATGGAACATTCCTGGTTTTACTCTCCTCAGATATACACTTTCTTTTATAGAACTTAGGCCACCAATTTTTGAACTCAAGTATTTCTTCAGATTGTACTTCTTTAACCATAAACTTTTGGGATTTACTTGATTGTATTATAAGGTTCGTCAATTCGTGAATGCTATAAATCCTATCATGTTTTTTTAACTCTTTTTTGATAATGCCAAAATCCCTGTCGCAGGGGAGGAATGAATGACCCCTGATTGGGAAAAACTGTTCATTTTTTTCAAATCGCTTACTGTCTGTTAACGCTAAAAATAAGCTTGATAAAGAATGGTTTTTATTTTGCACCCCACAGTTATCTGAATACACATGTAGCTCTGTGTACTGTGGGGGGACAGTCTTCAAGAAGTCATAAACTAATGATCAAACCTCATTTGGCCCTTTCTTAGCAGTACCTTCGTGATAGATATAAATCACAGCTTGGCTTCTTTTTACATCATGTATGCAAAACACACTGGTTGACAGTTGACGGAGATAGAAGGTCTCCTGCACTGGTACCTGAGACAGTTGGACGTTTTGCATAAAATCAAAGCAAATTGGAAGAACATGGGTCTCACCTTTGTTTTTAACCTCATTTTTGAGACGATTATAAAACTTTGAGGCTTTTCTCTTATGAACGACTAATTCTGCAGCTGCAGCCCTTTTGGCAGCTTCATTCAGATGAGGACTTTTTAGTTTTATTTTCAACTCTTCACAGGTACAGCAGCAGTCACTCTGTGGTCTTCCGAAATTTAAGTTAAAGTTTTCATCAAAAAAAGTTGCAAAATGCGATTCACTCACTTTATTATATCGGTGTTTTTCATTAAAAAGAGTAAACAATAATTTTTTGTTCAACCTTGCATCTAAATATTTGTAAGTCTTAGATGCATATCAGGTTTCTTTTTGAGGAAAGTGTTCGATGTGATCGCGCAAAAGCTGCTTAATATCTGCAGAATGAGCCTTTTTCACATGTTTTCCTCGTAGGTCAACAGGGCTTTTACCTAAGATTTTGAGGGCTCTTATTCTTTTAACTCTTTTCAGTGAGATAGAGTGAAGAGATAGAAATGCTTTCTGACATACTCAACTCTTTTCGATCCTACAGCTGATCAAGACAGTGAAGACAACAGACTGGGTAGTGTAGCCAACAGCACACGCTAAAAGGACCTCAGTCACTGACTGAGGCCCTTCTAGCACATGTTGACATTTTCATCAGCCATTTTCTATACCAAAAATGCATGTCACTGAGGCCCATTTAGCACAGAATGATGAAGATATCCTCAAAGATGGGATTTTCATGAATAACTCAATTTACCATTTTTTGTGACTGAGGCCCTTTTAGCATGTGCCGATTCAATTAATATCTGACAGGGGAATTAGTTCGTCATGTGGATGCACACAAAGAATTCAGTCTAACGGTACGAGCTACACTTCGTATACTGTGTAGGCCAACAGAAAAATATTCTTGCTGCTTTCCTTTATTCATGTGTTAGATGTTGTGTGTTTGTGCGTGTGTGGACCTCGCACCTTAGTTTGTAACGGCTCAGTACTAGAACTGTTTCTTACAACAATGACTGTGGGCAGATGTGCCAGATATAGAGGCGGTTGTAAAATACCCGTCTTGGGTTTATTTTATTGCACCCTAATAAGGGCCCCACACGTGTCACTTTTAGCCGTTAAAATATTCCAATTTCGTAACTATAAATTTATTAATAGTTAAAATTTAATTACTAGCGGTGTAATCTCACGTTTCATAATTTATTGCTGTTGCAGAAAACATAGTGTTCCCGGAGATATTCTGACGAATTTTGTCGCCGAGACAGCCACATGGTACAAGACATGGACAGTGGAGTATCTAACTAGAATTTGGTCTTGGGGTGGGGGGTACATATCAAGGTACAAAAGACATATCAACGTTACAATCTTTAAAGTGGCTGAAATCAGTCCCATTAAAGTCAACGGTAATAACACAGTGAAAATACGAGGTATTGAAACATTGTTTACAAGATACTGACTGAATTGATTTATCCTATAAACTGTTGTCATATTTCAAACATATACGCTAATGCTATGAAATAAACCTGTTTGTATGTTCAAAAAAGAATGACTACTATATTAGCGTAAACAGCTCAAAAACAACAAAACAACCTAAAAATTAAGAGATTAAGAAAATTTGCCCATTTTTTCGGCCCTCTGGGGGAGGTCCGGTTCCGTTCGCCCCCCCCCCCTGTAAATACCCACCTGCAAGTGGAAAACGAAAAGAAACCCAAACGAATCCCTCTAGTATGTAGATTTGATTTGTCAAGCAATGCCATCCACTCGGCTGTAAACGACGCAATCAACAATTGACTGAATCTTCCAATGTAGCATTGAACGCTCATTTAGTATGCTGCGGCACATCAGTACTTGGTATGTAATGTGCCGGACAAGAGGCTCAGCGCCCGTCGGACCTGAAATCGTTGACATTATGACGAACGAATTTGTACAACAAATGAGACGTCCCAGTGCCTCTTCAAATACTGATTTCTCTAAAGCAGTTTCCCCGAAGTTCTATTACAAACGACCAATTATTACTTTATGTAGTCTACTATTGTGTTATTATTCATTCAATGAAAATTATAATTAACTTAACTTTACATTTGTTCTGTTATCGTGGATTTCCTTCCCCCATACTACTGTTCAAGTGCACACCTTACACCCCTTGTTCTTTGCCTAATGTTACATTCCCCCACCATTCTCTGAAGCAAGTTGGTAAACCTGTACATCGCAATAAATGGCCAACTACAGTAAACTCACGATTATCCGCGGAATTGGGTGTCGCGCCACCGCGGATAATCCACAATGCACACAAAAATGAGCAGAAAGTAATGAAAATTGTTAATTAACCTTAGCTGTTTATTTAAAGTAAAGCAATAAAGGTAAGACGTTTATCAACGTGTCTCACGAAAACGCGTATTAAGTGGGATATTACCAAGTAGCAATATATTCATACTGAAACTGTGTCTAACCATTGTTATTCGAATGTTTCTCACATTGCCGGTTACAGTGGCAACAGATGAACGTTCGTTTCCTAAACTAAAAATTATAAAAAACTATTTACGGTCTTCCATGAGTCAAGAAACATTATCAGCCCTAGCTACTCTATCAGTAGAACATGAGATGTATGAGGCAATCAATTTGAGCAACCTTACTAAAGATTTTCTGAAACCAATGCGCGAAAAGTACTTTTTTAATACACTATAGTGTTATAAAATCACTGAAAAGGCGACTGCGCAAATAAACTATTATATTTTCGAAAATGTGTTCAACACTTCTACGAGCACATCTCCCACTCAGCCTATATCATGTGTTTTTGTGTTAGCCTAACTCAGATAAATAACTTTTTGAAAAATAATTTGTTATTTTATTATTTTACTATTTATGTCTGTATTAATTTTTAATTAAAATAGTATTAAATAGTGTGGCAAAATAGGGATATGAAAAGTATACTCAGGAGGGTGGCAAAGGTAAAAAACTGCACACGGGCGGCAAGCAACCTAGCGGCGGCCCTGGTGGGGAGAGCGAGTTGAAGCGCCACCCCACCGATACGATCTTCGCCGGGAATTAGAGATGGGCCGATATACCTATAACAGGTATTTTGGAACGATAATTTTTGTGGAACGGATATAACAGTGACTGGAAAGTTGAAATACCTGTTCCGATTCAACGATAACTGAAAAGTCGAAATAACTTACTCGTTCCGATTACTCGCGGCCTCACGGTTCCGAGTCGCGGCAACCCCCTACGCAACTAATGAACAAACGAGTACTACGAGTACACGAGAATAAAGTCAGTTTTTGGTGCTGAATACTTCATTCTGCGCGTGTGCCGATTGCCATACAAGTACGAAACGAAGCAAAACAGCGAAGTTCAGAATATTTCTATGCCAAAGAGACGAAGCAGTTTTTAATAAATGAAAAAAATTCAGACTGATCTTACATTTATTCTCGTGTGTTATGCAGATAAAGAATACAGATTATAATAACATATTATATATTATACTAGTCACCTACTTTGTAAATTTTGAAAAAGCGAACTATATTGTGTTATAACCTACAGAGTGGCTGATAGTTGATAGGCCATAGGCCTATAGTACTTTTTGTTAACGTGATTTTGGAGATGATTGTAACTTCACTGCACATCTCACGTAAATGATGAGATTGTTGTAACTCTTGTGGCTTACTGTTATGTTTCTATTATATGTTTCTGATGTTTTTTGACATTATTTTTTGTGCTGTTACGTGCACTCTAAATTGCATTGCCTGAGTTTCGCAGCTGATTTGTCTAACCAAAATGGAATCAATAATTTAATATTAAACCTAAGTCAGTTTGTTTACTCCTAGTGAAATCTTAAATTAGTATTCCCAAAGGGAGATAGACCTATAAATTCCCTTGTTTCTTGTTTTATTTTAAACAGTAACAGCTTAATAAAGTCACAGTGTAAAGTAACACTGTTAATACTTTTATTTCAATTTATTTCTTATAACAAATAAAATTATGTAATACAGGTATATGTATAATAAGTACATACTGACAGGTATTCGTACGTGTTATTTTTTTGGAACTGTTTCGTTCGTACCTATTATTTTCAAATACCAGTTTAGCACACCACTATCGGGAATCCGCTTAGGGCACGGTCGACTAACGACCGATATAGGAAAGCAATATGCTGCGGTAGGAAAAAACTTTGCTGGTGGTGAAGAAGGGCGAGTACACGGCGCCGTGTGGACGGCGCTCTCCCACCGTCATTCTCAGCCCAGCACGCGCGCCTGTTATGCCAACTTATGAAATTATTATCGCAAGTAGGCCTATGTCGGATATGCTTAATTACAGATATTGTCTCCGGCAACAGATGTTGGCATTAATGGAGATGATGCCCCCCACTATCACCTGTTGCCCAGCCTTCCAGTGACGTCAACGGAAAAACTAAGTAAGCTACTGTAGATTCCTGACGTATCTTTCAATTACTCGTCCATTTGCATCCTAGGTCGCGATCGGGCAGTTGTTCGGTTAGTATGTGCGGTAGTATTCGAATTATATGGAAGCGTTCGTTTTAGAAGTGTTCTAATACTGGCCAGCTTTCTGGGTGTATGCAACCGTGTTGTAGCGAAATTAACCGCATCAGGGCAGTGCGAAACTCTTGAAATTCGTAATTGATTACAATATTTAAAACGGACGCGACTGTTGGGCGAAAAGTTCAGTGCGGCGAAGGTGATCCGTAATTTCATAGATTACTTTCATCAGTGCGTGGTGATATAGGACAAGATTTGTTTTTTTAATATTTTGTGCGTGCTATAGCGGAATTAACTCGTACGTTAACGCGAGACGCTTACAGTTCGGGATTATATAAATATTTTAACCAACGCCAAAGCAAACATGGCGCCCGTTTGAAGGAGGAAAGGAAACCACTTCGACCTGGGGTAAGTCACTGACAATATTATTATTTTATAAGCAGATAACTCGTATTTTAATCAACTCAACATTTGTTCGGCTTGACAATAATTGTTATTACGTAATTGATGAGCTACATAAGTCACATTTCCGGTTTCGTTGTATTTTTTAGCAATTTTTTCATCAGAAATCTTTTATATCGCGTTCTTGTATTCCAAACAAATTCCAGAAATATTTTTGCGATAGAATTAAGGATAATTTGATCTTTCTTAACTTTTCTGGTATTGAGGTGAAGTTTTTTCCTATTCTTCTATGTTAGATAAACACGGGAAAAATATTTTAAAACGGCGCTCGAACCTATTTACGGAGAAAAAAAAATAAAACAAGTAGCCCTATAACCACGCATGCTAAGCCGAATGAGGGAGCGCCATTTTAACTGTGTACTTAGTGGGATCACCACAGTTGGGCGACGGCGCTAGTGCACAGCGAATGACGTCATTTGCGGTATTGTCTATTACCGCAGTCCGTCTATAATGTAGGCACCAAAGTATACGCGTTTATCTACAATTATGAAATACACGCTTATGCATACATTTCCGTGTTTAAATAACATAGAAGAATAAAAAAAAATTCACATCAGAAAAGTTGAGAAAGTTCACAATTACCGTAACATACGTCACTTATTTCATTTCTTCTCTCCTATCTTCTCTGTCACCCCACCGCCCCTCAAACAAGTGCGCTGAGAGTGAGAGTGTGAGAGAGAGGGGTTAGAAGAGAAAAGATAAAAAAAGATGTATGTACTCACACACTATAAAGCGCGCGCGCGTGTGTGTAACTACGTAATTTGTTTTAATTTGTTCTCTCCTATCCCTCCTCACGCACCAGCACAAGCGCATATGTGTTAAAGAGAGGAGGTAGTAGGAGAGAAGAGATTAAAACTAATTATGTATATTTTAATTTGTTTTAATCTCTACTCTCCCCACTCTCATTCTCTTTCACACATACGCGCTTGTGTCTGTGTAACTACGTAATTTGTTTTCTTCTGTTCTCACCTATCCCCTCTCTCAGTGGTTCACAAAGTGGGATCCGCGGACCCCTGGGAGTCCCCAATCTTTCAAGGGTCCGACGACACTTTTAAGAAAAAATAAAATATTCCGTTATTTTATCCGATTTTGTTATTCTTTTAAGGATACTTTATTTATCAAAATTAAGTACTTTACTCTTGTTAAAACGTAAAACGTTGCAGGTAAACTACCCCTCCCTCTAACCTATCTTCACCAAAATCAATAGTCCTTGAGTCCTCTACAACTTGGGCATAGTCTATATGCAAAACATTATTTGATTCTGTTTAAATTGCGGCAGTTATCGTTCGCCATATAGAAAATTCCACACACACACACACACACACACTTTTCAGAATAGGACTTTTCTTCATGTTTTGAGGGTAGTACAGTCAGAATCAGGCCTTATCTCGAACACGATTTTATTCGCCATCACCATACTTCGATTTCCTTATGGAACATGGAAGTAAAAAGGTGTTTGGGAATTGCTTGTTGCTGGGAACTTGGGACGGGGACTTCTAATAGCTTTAGGCCTATAGCATCGAAGTACGGGTAGGCCTATGTGAAGAACCAACCTTCTTTCCTTACTTTTTTTTCTTCTTTTGGTTGGTGGGCTCCATACAGACATACACATTCTATCTAAAATTCTTCAGTTTTGTTTTTAATATGTTTAAACCTTTCATTCAACACTATTTTCAACAGTTAGAATTTTTTTACTTTTAAGAACATTTTTGTAATTGATATAGGCTGTCATCGGCTATTATATTTCTAAAAAAAAACTGATGTTATAACGTTACTGCTCTCTATTAATAATGTAAATCATTTTGAATTTACGAAACTTTCCTTTGCTTGTATAGAAATGTATAGAAGGCATTTCTTACTATGTATAGAAAGAGTACGAACAATAGATTTCTCGTTCGTTCTGTTTGAACGTACAACAATGAAATTGAACGTTCTTTTTGAATATATATGAATCAGACGTTTTATTGAATCATATTCTCAGGTGCAAGCGACAATTCGTGAGATAGCTGATACAACAATAAATTTCTCATTTTATTTGATCATATTTTTCGTAGCCTACGTACGTTTTGTTAAATACAAGAATTCGATAAACCAGGCTACACCACAATGAAAAAATGTGTTGTAGTTTTTGTTTATACACCTAAAACTGAGAATATAAAATTTTCTTTTTATTTGTAATGAGTACTGAATTTTAATGATGAGTCATTTCCTGTTATTAAAATTGGATCTTTTAAAGCTAAACGCAGTGCACTTTTTTTATAAGCCACGTGATACTATTAAGAATACGGCAAAGCTAAATTACGAAAACTTCTTCGGTACCACTGATATGTTGAACAAAGCTCGGGGCGGCTAAAAACTAAAAACAATAACATCTTTAAAAGCGAGAGGTTTAAAGAGGCAGAAGAAGAGGGAAATAATAATAAGAAAAATTAAAAGGGTGAATTCGCAATGTCAGAAGGTAGTAATGAATACCAGTCACTAGAATAGAGTACATCGCTGGACGTGGTACTACTGGATACATCTGAAGATACCAATAGATGAAATAGGTAGACAAAGAAAGGGAGAAAAGGAGATAATACATTCCATTAGGACCAACGCATTCTAAAGATGCGTTAAATGTATTCTTAGTGTGAGGAATTAACTTAAGCTATGGGTTGAATATTGGAGGAGTCTACCTTCTTTACTATGACGGCACACAATGACGCCAAAGGAAACTTGAGAGAAGATACAGAAGAAGGTTCTGTGACTGTAAGGGTGAGTGTGAGGGTGTGTGTGTGTGTGTGTGTGTGTGTGTGTGTGTGTGTGTGTGTGTGAGAGGGTTTGTGTGTGTGCGTGTCTGGGTAATGTGAAGTCTCGCCAGGAAGTATATAAAAGGACACAATCACCAGAAAACCTTAGATTCATCTAACTGCTGGACAATGACGCGAAAGTTCGAAAAAAGCTTCGAGTGTCCCAAAGTGTTCAGTGCTAGTAACTGTCAAAAGTTTAAAGCTGTAGTATAAACTGTACTGTAGAATAAAAAGTGTCGTAAATGTAAGTTTGAGTAGTTTTGGTTAGATCAAAACTGCTTATTGCTAACATAGTGATCGTATATCTTCTACTGTTTATTGCTTGTCAAATTCCTTTATTTTATAAAAGTGATTGCCCTAGCCGGAATTAAGTGATTTCTACATCTTTTTAATATGCGTTTTAAATACAATTTACTATACAGTTTAAAAGTGTTTTCTGCGTGTCTGTAGTGTTTCATATTTGTATAATATAAAAATGTTTAACGTTACGTACTTCTATACTTTTTTATATACTTGTTCGTGCCATTAAAAGTTTTGTGGATTATTTTTATTTGACCTATCGGGCTGGTAAGCTCGAGAAATCGATTTTATTTACTACATAAATAATTGTGCCAATATTGAAAAAATTCTCGCAATCGAGTTATTCGTAAGAGTTAATTTTTCGACACATTTTTGGCCGTTAAATTTGTTTTCGAATTCTATGGAACTATACACTTAAGCTTGGACTTTTGTAGTTCATGTCTGCTAGTTCCTCAACGTAAATGAAATTTTGCTAAACTCACTATAATTTTTTTTTTAAAGCATTACACTTCACCTGTTGTTATCATCCCAGTTACTCACAATCGATGTGGAGGTTGAATTAAAGTAACCATGACTTTATAACACTGGTTGAGAATCGAAACAGAGACACTTATATTTTTAAGAAGACACAGTACCAACTGATCCATGGTAATATACGTACACTAATATTCACTAAAAAATGTAGTTCACTTTACGATTTTGGACAGTTCCCTTGTCTTGTTACCTTAAGAAAAAAATGTTATATATAAATTGTTATACATGACTTCCATATTCTAAGATTTATATTTAAAATCATTGACAAGTTTGACAAATTGAAATGAAATACCTATTTCCATAGAAACTATTTCTTTGTTGCCGATAACGTAGTACACATATAAAAAATTAGATTGTGTACACATATTTTAATTAATAACTTATAACACAAAAATAGTTTTTAAATTGAAAACAGCATTCAGTCTTTAAAATATTGTATTTTATTAGACTAAAACAGATTATTCTGTAGAAATTAATCTGTTGGTTATTTGTGTAAAACGGATCCTACGCAAATTCGTTATTTTCCACAAAACAATCGTAATAATACCTCATTTTTGTACCACTGAAGTATTTTAGAAATTACTACAAACGCCCATTATTATCTCGGATGTAATCCCAGGTACTCATGTCCACAGGCAGAGTCGACGTGGGGCTGAATGTACCTTGAGTTTAGGGGGGCCCGTGTACTCTCCCACAAACTGAGAGAAAAGTTTCAAAAGTGGGGGTTCAAGAGATGTAAAATCCTCAGGCAAGTAACAGTTTTTCTCAGAAACGGTTCAGAATCATTGACGTTTTTTCTATTTTATTTTTAATCGTTTCACATTAAAACGTACAATAAAATGTGAATAAAATAATCCTGTGAAGTACTTTACTCTGCTCAATAATGTACTTGGTAGCCTACACGGTTGTGCTACGGGTTTAAAATGTAATATATATTCAAATCTAAGCGAATGCAATTCACTATCCAATGAGTTATTTACGTTTATTGGGATGGCATAATAATGGGATTTGTTCATCACTCTTAAATTTTGTGTTGTGTACTGTTCTCTTGTTTCCTCATCAAAATTACTGTGATAATATGTATCATCATATGTATTGTGATAATATAGTATCCCCGTATGAAAAATTTTCATATTCCTGGGATAAACTGGAAAAATCCATCTGTAATGTCGTCCGTTAGCCAGCCATTGACGGAGCCTATACATTGTCTCTTTAAAGCGTCAATGTCAGTTGCAGATAAAGTTGGCTTGAGAGATAGCAAGTCATGTTTGTGAATGTTAATAGCTCCACCTACCTGACAATATACTACACCACGATTTAAAATAAATTTCCGTATTTCTTGTTCCATATCTTTAATTGATGTAATTTCTGCCGTACACTTAAATTTATTTACCTGTAATTCCTGTAATGATAATAGATACTTCAATGATGACCAGTGTTGTTCTTCAACATCTATGATTTCACACCTGTCTTGTATTATTTCAGATTCCTTATTTATAACTGGCAAAGTTTGAACACAGTCTTCTAGTTCTATAAACACTGGCTTATGGCCTGAGAAATAACTCTCATACTCCTACTTCTTGGCATCTGTACATATTATGTCAATTTGAGTGTTCATGTCTGTCATGTATATTTAATTTTTCAGTGCAGTTTTCAGATGCATACGTTCAATTTTATCTTTGAAATTTGCTGAATCTTCCATATTGGGTAAGTTAATTTTGAAGTCTCCCATTAAAATTTTTGTGTAGTTTACAGTTAACTTAGCAATCATTCCATCTACAACGTCAAAAAATGTACTAATGCTCGCACCCTGTGATTTGTATCCCGTTATTAAGTAAATATTTTTCAGTTGAACAGCGATCATTTCAAAGTGTCCGTTGTACCTACCGTCAACAGTTCTCTTCTTTTCGTTTAAAATGTTTGTCTCCAATAATTTAAAATCATTTTTTTTTTTTTTGCTAGACACATGAGAGCTCTCTGTTCTGTTGTTGGATTTTCATTTTATGAGTACTTAATCTGATAAGTCACAATCAGTTCTGAGCCCTTCATTCTAGTTCTGAAAGAATTAAGACATGTGCCCTTGAGTACCAGTCGTCTGTCTCGATATCTTCAAGATATAATGTCAAAGATCTCACATTATGGTAAATAATGACTGTTCCAACTGTGTTCTTCAGATCGTTATAGCAAAGAGTTGCAACATTTTCTTTTCTTAGTCTGTATTTCTTGACAGTCACTTACACTTCCACTATGGAAATACTTAATGTTCATTTCTCCTAAGTTATATAAATTTTTCAAAATAGTTACTCTGTTAATAGCGATATACAACAGTTGTCTTGTTGCTTTCTTTATCCTTCGGAAATCTAAACAAACTGTTTAGTAAGTTTGTCCCTAACTCTTATGTATTGTAAGGACTTCTGGCAATACAGGAAATTGGAAATTGTTTCCTCATTATTTGATGGCAACAATTTTTTCGCATTGTTATAATCGCTGTACTCTTTGCGATTGGTATTAGTTCCTCATTTATTCCACTTGCAGCCGCATAGTCTTTAAACTTCAGTCTCGCTTTTAGGCCTACATTTCTTCCCTCTGGAAACTCCAAACATATCAAAATAATATTCTCTTCTCCGACTGTCAAGTATTGTAAAATTCCACACGCGCCGTTCACCAGTCCATCTCCAATATCCACATTAAATGTGATCATGTACTTGATAGCCTACCTACCTTAAAAGTAATTTCATTCGATAAGCCCTGCATTTCTGTCAACTTTTTATTCCTAATTGATTTTAACAAACTATCTTTTATCTGTAAAGCTATGTCTCCTAAAACTGTATCTTGCACGATGGAAATAAAAAGTTTCTCTTTAGATTTTCTAATTTTCTTTGTTATATTTCTCTACCATTTCATTGTCGGGATACAGTCTTATCGCATTTTCAGGAACTTCTTCGTGTCTAACTATTCTCGTCTTCAATAAATTAAAGTCTTCTTCGTTCATGACATTTGCAGCTATGTTATTTAGTGCTACTAAATAATTCTGTGTCCCTTTTCTATCTCATAATTGCATTTAATTCATAAAATGCAAACTCTGCCCAAAGTGGATTTCTATCATTAAAAATGCTCAATTCATTTACCTTCGGTGCTTTCCAATGGGAGAATGACAGGTGATAACTGATGTAAATCACCTTCAATAAGAAGGGAAACATCGCCAAAGTCTCATTTTTCCTAATAATTCGACATAAACGAGTATCAATTCTTGAAAGTGTTCGTGATCCCACCATAGAACCCTCATCAATAATCAATAACTTTAAGTCTATCAGATTTACTCTAAGTGTACTTGCTATGTCGGAACTTAATTCAGGCATGAGGCCACTAAACTGTATTACTGGCAAACTAAATGGTGAATGAATGGTTACGCCTTTGATGAGAAAAGCTGCTTTACCTGTTGGAGCAGTTAGAAGAACTTTAGTTGAATTTGTTTTTACACCTTTTCATTCATCAAAATATTTAGTAATTAATTGGTATAGCACGTTAATAACCATGTTTTTACCAACACCAGCAGCTCCAGAGAGAAACGGTCTTACAGGTTTTCAGTTTTCACTGTTCATATTTTTAAAAACATGCATTACAATTTCTTTCTGACCTCTATTGAGTCTTCTCAAATTGAAAAACAAATTTTTTATTTTTTCCTCTGGAAGGAACAATAATTTTAAATTTACCATTCTCACTACTATTTCCTATTTTGCTCCCATCTTAGACTTCAACATTTATTTTAAATTCCTTTGGAAGCTTATTAGCTAACAAGTTTTTATATCTCTGTCTTCCTGTTTAAGTCGATGGTTATGTGCTATTTCAAGTACAAGCTTCATTTCATCTTCATTATTCATATTATATTTCCCTCTCAGCTTTAATTGATAATGTATATCTTTTGTTCATATACACATTTACTATCAATATTTTCAACTTCCTCCTTCTCATTTCTCCATGGTAAAAAGAGGAGTACTTGCTCTCGATAAAAATTGTATTCGTCTTGACCTAGCTTGTATCTTCTGTAACGCAGAATATTTGTCTTGTCATAGTTTATGCATTTTTCCGATTCAAAGTCCTCATCTTTATTTTTTCTTTTTTTGTACGTCTATTTGATTTATATTCTATTGCAAGGCAAATATTCTCTAAATTATTACACCTATTCGCATATCTTGAGAATATGTTTGATAAAGCTATGTCGATTGATTCCGGATCCATATTTTGTAACTGTTATTTCGATTTTAACATGTTTAGCCTTTTTTCACTCGGGCTAGTGTTAAGAAATATACAGGCTCGACTACTTTTTGAAAGAGGTAATTCCAAAACATGATAAGCAGCTTCATGAGCACACGTTACGTTGCTATTTAGAAACACATATGCAACTTTACTTAACCTTTCTCTTGTATTCATTTTTCATTTTTCACATCAGAAGCTAGCGAAAATTGTTTTAAAGAAACAATTTATAGCACATCACATATTTAAAGAAAACAGCGAAAAAATTGTTGAATTGTGACAATTAATAGCTACCGACAATGAATTCCTCTCCAAAAAAAATTGTATCCCTATCAATTCCATATTTAACTGCGTTAATTTAAGTATCTTCAGACATTTCAATTGCAAAAGAATATTGTCAAATGACACATTTGACAATCTTTATCAACATTATCTTTCATAGAAAAACTATACATAAGCTTATTTACCTTTACAGAAATTCTTCAACCTGCTTTGTCTTTTCTTCTTGTATCGGCTTTAAAATCACAGTTTTCGGCATCACAGGTAAAGGATATCCAAAGCTACATACTTTCAAATTTTTCTTTCCCTTATAGCAAGTATCCATATGTTTGTGACGTTGTAAACTCATGAGTGGGTTGTTTTCATCATATTGCAAGTAATATATTTGTTGTCTCTGTTATATTTTGGCGCATCCTTACACCAATGCAAAATGTGTTCATGTGGAGATCCCCTCTGCTGGAATTCCACACATTGATAAGAATCAGTTACCCAATTTTCTTCGAAAGGTCCAGACTGAGATTTGAGCAGAGTCATTAGTTTTGCGACCTTGTTGTTAAAATAGCGAGCGTAGGTCACAGGATCTTTTCTAATTAATGATGTCTTTTCATAGTCACTTAAATTTAAAATGACATAAAGTAACATAGCCACCTTGTTAAAATTTGATACGTTTTTTCCTGTCGATAACTTTAATAATATTTTCAATAGCTCAGGCCAGCTATGTTCAGCTGCTGACACTGTAATAAAAATTGTTGGTTTTCCTAATTACCTAATCATTGCCAGGAGCTGTTTCTTCTTTCCCAGTAAGCTGGGGAGGAGCGTATTTCAGACAAAACCTTGTAGCATTCGTCACTCTTCATTGCTTCGTTGATGAATTTACCATCTAAAACATCCTTGACTTTGTTGTTAACGTCTTTTTTTTAATTTTCTTTGGCACATGTTTATGTTTGATGAACAACTTCTCTCCATTTTACATTTAGCCATAAATAACAATCGTTCTGGCACACAACTACGTCTATCCACTCGTCTCGCCTCGGACTTAGCTCTTTCTGAATAGCTTAATTTCGGATGAGTTCTAATCGTTTGCCCAACAAAAACTGATGGAAAGCAGAGCTCATCTAAATCAGGATATTTATGCCAAGGAATGGGATGTATTCCTTGTCCTGGAGGCTATAATCTTAGTACAGCTCTCTTCTCCAACTCGTTTTTTATTTCTGTCAACAATTAAAACCTGCTCATTCTCATTGTCATACTCATCTGAATCGTACTGAAAATTAATTTCTCTATCTTTGTTATTTTCTGCTAGTTCATATTCTTCCTAATGATTATTTTTATTAATGAAATCATCCTCTTATTCAAAATCACCTTCATACCTTGACAAATATTCTTCAAAAATTTGTACTCTATGTTTTTCATAAATCGGTGTCTTTATTAAATATTTGAGAGCTTCACATACGACTGCTGGTCTTATTCTCTCAAACATGTAATCAGTCTTATGGGGAATAAGCCGTTTTAATTTTACTTGTATTGTTGCCATCTTGTTAAACTTGTTGCCACTTAGGTTAAAACTTGAAGCATCTCATCAAGCTCAATCGTTATATTAATAACGCTTCCTTTCATTTCCAGTTGAGGGTTTAAAGCAAATATCTACAGAGGTCTTATTTGCATAAAATTGCCACCATACATTCTTCTAAGCTGCTCAGACATTTTTGCACTCAGGAACCTACGGGAAATTTCTTTCCCCAAGACATAGCAATTTTAGGTATTTCATCTTTTATTAATTTGTTGTAACAGGTTTTACATACTGAAACTTCAGGTTCTACGTTCAAAATGTTTCTCAGAAGCAGTTCAGAATTATTGACATTTTCTTCTATTTTATTTTTAGTTTTTTCCACATCACAACGTACAATAAAATGTGAAAAAATGAATCCTTCACAACAACAACAAACATGAGTCGGTCCATCCTTAATGGCATTCAGATACTGTATTTATGTAATTGACTGCTGACTATTACATGTATGTAGTTGCTTCATATAATTACCTCTATACCTGTAAATATCATTCTGTCTTTTGGTTTTCTTGTTAACCTTATCAGAAACCGCTTCTCTTTCCCTAAAATCATAAGTTTCTCTCAACTTTCTCATTCTTTTTGTATTGAGCTCTTTTTCTTTTGAAGCATAATCAAGGTTGATTCTAACGCTCTCCCTTTCTCTTTTTCTTTCGTTTTCATAACACCCTTCATCTAGTTTAACTTCTTTCTTTCCTGCCTTTCTCGTTCCTTTTCTTTTTTCATAATACTCTTCATCTAGTCTAACCTCTTTCATTCTCTCTCTTTCTCTTTTTCTTTCTTTGTTATGATTTATAACAACTTGTCTAAGCTCTTTTGTACGGCTTTTTTTTATTTTCCTTTTCTTTTGTAGCGTACTCTTCCTTTTTCTATTTCCTCTCATGTTTTCCCTATTTTTACTTGCTCATCTTCTCTAAAAGAAGGACCTAATCTTTTTATTTTTATATGTTTAATTTTCTGCTCTCTTATTCTGTTTATAGTTGAACGGAAATGTATAATCACATTTTTACTTAGCCTATTCACTTCTTTTCGATTCGCCTATTTTTGACTTTTCTATCTTTATCATCTGTTTGATAATTTCGACGTTGCACAGTCCGTATTTTTTTTATTAGAATCTTTAGACTGTCGCTTGGAACTAGGCATTGTAAAAAGCTAACTATTCAAATTCTTTGAATAATTTGCACAACCTCTTTATTTTCTACAAAAATACAATTAGGGCCTATAAAAAACAAATTATTATTGACAATAATTAATCTACTAATTATGCTTTACCTGCTTAATAATTTCAGCCATGACTACATTTAAGAGTATGGGACTTAGGGAATTCCCCTTGCCTGATCCCTTTTGTTACAGGTACATTATCTGATAATTCGTCCTTGGCTTTTACTCTCATTGAAGTGTTCGCGTGGATCTATTTTAGTAGCTTTATGATGTCCTCAATTACTGACCTTAATTATAATTTAAAATTTATCTGACATGGAATTCAAATCGATATGGGCTTGTACGCGTATATATAGCAGGTACTCGTTAAGGGAACTATGTCAGCAAATTAATAAAAAGCATTCTAGAATAAAAGTCGCAATGTTTAATAACCCTTTATATAAAACGTTTGATAATTGAAAGTCTATTATTTGTGTGGTTAAATAGTAATGTGCCCACATCATACTCCATACGTGCTGGGTTCTGATCCTGCAATATGATACTTTATACTTTTTTTGTAAACCAAACAATTATTATAGGCCCTATACACACATATATATTTACATTTTTTGAGTAGTAGTTTCATTATATGTAATTGCTAAGGTATCTCATCCTTCAAAATAAAATACTTTATTTGACATCAGAAAGGTAATTTTCAAAAAGTTTTTGCTAATGTGGCACACACTTTTCAGAATAGGACTTTTCTTCATGTTTTGAGGGTAGTACAGTCAGAATCAGGCCTTATCTCGAACACGATTTTATTCGCCATCACCATACTTCGATTTCCTTATGGAACATGGAAGTAAAAAGGTGTTTGGGAATTGCTTGTTGCTGGGAACTTGGGACGGGGACTTCTAATAGCTTTAGGCCTATAGCATCGAAGTACGGGTAGGCCTATGTGAAGAACCAACCTTCTTTCCTTACTTTTTTTTCTTCTTTTGGTTGGTGGGCTCCATACAGACATACACATTCTATCTAAAATTCTTCAGTTTTGTTTTTAATATGTTTAAACCTTTCATTCAACACTATTTTCAACAGTTAGAATTTTTTTACTTTTAAGAACATTTTTGTAATTGATATAGGCTGTCATCGGCTATTATATTTCTAAAAAAAAACTGATGTTATAACGTTACTGCTCTCTATTAATAATGTAAATTATTTTGCATTTACGAAACTTTCCTTTGCTTGTATAGAAATGTATAGAAGGCATTTCTTATTATGTATAGAAAGAGTACGAACAATAGATTTCTCGTTCGTTCTGTTTGAACGTACAACAATGAAATTGAACGTTCTTTTTGAATATATATGAATCAGACGTTTTATTGAATCATATTCTCAGGTGCAAGCGACAATTCGTGAGATAGCTGATACAACAATAAATTTCTCATTTTATTTGATCATATTTTTCGTAGCCTACGTACGTTTTGTTAAATACAAGAATTCGATAAACCAGGCTACACCACAATGAAAAAATGTGTTGTAGTTTTTGTTTATACACCTAAAACTGAGAATATAAAATTTTCTTTTTATTTGTAATGAGTACTGAATTTTAATGATGAGTCATTTCCTGTTATTAAAATTGGATCTTTTAAAGCTAAACGCAGTGCACTTTTTTTATAAGCCACGTGATACTATTAAGAATACGGCAAAGCTAAATTACGAAAACTTCTTCGGTACCACTGATATGTTGAACAAAGCTCGGGGCGGCTAAAAACTAAAAACAATAACATCTTTAAAAGCGAGAGGTTTAAAGAGGCAGAAGAAGAGGGAAATAATAAT
Source organism: Magicicada septendecula (assembly GCA_034769895.1). NCBI lineage: Eukaryota > Metazoa > Arthropoda > Insecta > Hemiptera > Cicadidae > Magicicada > Magicicada septendecula. The sequence goes on from CM068376.1 coordinate 332,140,684, forward strand.
AAGAAAAATTAAAAGGGTGAATTCGCAATGTCAGAAGGTAGTAATGAATACCAGTCACTAGAATAGAGTACATCGCTGGACGTGGTACTACTGGATACATCTGAAGATACCAATAGATGAAATAGGTAGACAAAGAAAGGGAGAAAAGGAGATAATACATTCCATTAGGACCAACGCATTCTAAAGATGCGTTAAATGTATTCTTAGTGTGAGGAATTAACTTAAGCTATGGGTTGAATATTGGAGGAGTCTACCTTCTTTACTATGACGGCACACAATGACGCCAAAGGAAACTTGAGAGAAGATACAGAAGAAGGTTCTGTGACTGTAAGGGTGAGTGTGAGTGTGTGTGTGTGTGTGTGTGTGTGTGTGTGTGTGTGTGTGTGAGAGAGAGGGTTTGTGTGTGTGCGTGTCTGGGTAATGTGAAGTCTCGCCAGGAAGTATATAAAAGGACACAATCACCAGAAAACCTTAGATTCATCTAACTGCTGGACAATGACGCGAAAGTTCGAAAAAAGCTTCGAGTGTCCCAAAGTGTTCAGTGCTAGTAACTGTCAGAAGTTTAAAGCTGTAGTATAAACTGTACTGTAGAATAAAAAGTGTCGTAAATGTAAGTTTGAGTAGTTTTGGTTAGATCAAAACTGCTTATTGCTAACATAGTGATCGTATATCTTCTACTGTTTATTGCTTGTCAAATTCCTTTATTTTATAAAAGTGATTGCCCTAGCCGGAATTAAGTGATTTCTACATCTTTTTAATATGCGTTTTAAATACAATTTACTATACAGTTTAAAAGTGTTTTCTGCGTGTCTGTAGTGTTTCATATTTGTATAATATAAAAATGTTTAACGTTACGTACTTCTATACTTTTTTATATACTTGTTCGTGCCATTAAAAGTTTTGTGGATTATTTTTATTTGACCTATCGGGCTGGTAAGCTCGAGAAATCGATTTTATTTACTACATAAATAATTGTGCCAATATTGAAAAAATTCTCGCAATCGAGTTATTCGTAAGAGTTAATTTTTCGACACATTTTTGGCCGTTAAATTTGTTTTCGAATTCTATGGAACTATACACTTAAGCTTGGACTTTTGTAGTTCATGTCTGCTAGTTCCTCAACGTAAATGAAATTTTGCTAAACTCACTATAATTTTTTTTTTAAAGCATTACACTTCACCTGTTGTTATCATCCCAGTTACTCACAATCGATGTGGAGGTTGAATTAAAGTAACCATGACTTTATAACACTGGTTGAGAATCGAAACAGAGACACTTATATTTTTAAGAAGACACAGTACCAACTGATCCATGGTAATATACGTACACTAATATTCACTAAAAAATGTAGTTCACTTTACGATTTTGGACAGTTCCCTTGTCTTGTTACCTTAAGAAAAAAATGTTATATATAAATTGTTATACATGACTTCCATATTCTAAGATTTATATTTAAAATCATTGACAAGTTTGACAAATTGAAATGAAATACCTATTTCCATAGAAACTATTTCTTTGTTGCCGATAACGTAGTACACATATAAAAAATTAGATTGTGTACACATATTTTAATTAATAACTTATAACATAAAAATAGTTTTTAAATTGAAAACAGCATTCAGTCTTTAAAATATTGTATTTTATTAGACTAAAACAGATTATTCTGTAGAAATTAATCTGTTGGTTATTTGTGTAAAACGGATCCTACGCAAATTCGTTATTTTCCACAAAACAATCGTAATAATACCTCATTTTTGTACCACTGAAGTATTTTAGAAATTACTACAAACGCCCATTATTATCTCGGATGTAATCCCAGGTACTCATGTCCACAGGCAGAGTCGACGTGGGGCTGAATGTACCTTGAGTTTAGGGGGGCCCGTGTACTCTCCCACAAACTGAGAGAAAAGTTTCAAAAGTGGGGGTTCAAGAGATGTAAAATCCTCAGGCAAGTAACAGTTTTTCTCAGAAACGGTTCAGAATCATTGACGTTTTTTCTATTTTATTTTTAATCGTTTCACATTAAAACGTACAATAAAATGTGAATAAAATAATCCTGTGAAGTACTTTACTCTGCTCAATAATGTACTTGGTAGCCTACACGGTTGTGCTACGGGTTTAAAATGTAATATATATTCAAATCTAAGCGAATGCAATTCACTATCCAATGAGTTATTTACGTTTATTGGGATGGCATAATAATGGGATTTGTTCATCACTCTTAAATTTTGTGTTGTGTACTGTTCTCTTGTTTCCTCATCAAAATTACTGTGATAATATGTATCATCATATGTATTGTGATAATATAGTATCCCCGTATGAAAAATTTTCATATTCCTGGGATAAACTGGAAAAATCCATCTGTAATGTCGTCCGTTAGCCAGCCATTGACGGAGCCTATACATTGTCTCTTTAAAGCGTCAATGTCAGTTGCAGATAAAGTTGGCTTGAGAGATAGCAAGTCATGTTTGTGAATGTTAATAGCTCCACCTACCTGACAATATACTACACCACGATTTAAAATAAATTTCCGTATTTCTTGTTCCATATCTTTAATTGATGTAATTTCTGCCGTACACTTAAATTTATTTACCTGTAATTCCTGTAATGATAATAGATACTTCAATGATGACCAGTGTTGTTCTTCAACATCTATGATTTCACACCTGTCTTGTATTATTTCAGATTCCTTATTTATAACTGGCAAAGTTTGAACACAGTCTTCTAGTTCTATAAACACTGGCTTATGGCCTGAGAAATAACTCTCATACTCCTACTTCTTGGCATCTGTACATATTATGTCAATTTGAGTGTTCATGTCTGTCATGTATATTTAATTTTTCAGTGCAGTTTTCAGATGCATACGTTCAATTTTATCTTTGAAATTTGCTGAATCTTCCATATTGGGTAAGTTAATTTTGAAGTCTCCCATTAAAATTTTTGTGTAGTTTACAGTTAACTTAGCAATCATTCCATCTACAACGTCAAAAAATGTACTAATGCTCGCACCCTGTGATTTGTATCCCGTTATTAAGTAAATATTTTTCAGTTGAACAGCGATCATTTCAAAGTGTCCGTTGTACCTACCGTCAACAGTTCTCTTCTTTTCGTTTAAAATGTTTGTCTCCAATAATTTAAAATCATTTTTTTTTTTTTTGCTAGACACATGAGAGCTCTCTGTTCTGTTGTTGGATTTTCATTTTATGAGTACTTAATCTGATAAGTCACAATCAGTTCTGAGCCCTTCATTCTAGTTCTGAAAGAATTAAGACATGTGCCCTTGAGTACCAGTCGTCTGTCTCGATATCTTCAAGATATAATGTCAAAGATCTCACATTATGGTAAATAATGACTGTTCCAACTGTGTTCTTCAGATCGTTATAGCAAAGAGTTGCAACATTTTCTTTTCTTAGTCTGTATTTCTTGACAGTCACTTACACTTCCACTATGGAAATACTTAATGTTCATTTCTCCTAAGTTATATAAATTTTTCAAAATAGTTACTCTGTTAATAGCGATATACAACAGTTGTCTTGTTGCTTTCTTTATCCTTCGGAAATCTAAACAAACTGTTTAGTAAGTTTGTCCCTAACTCTTATGTATTGTAAGGACTTCTGGCAATACAGGAAATTGGAAATTGTTTCCTCATTATTTGATGGCAACAATTTTTTCGCATTGTTATAATCGCTGTACTCTTTGCGATTGGTATTAGTTCCTCATTTATTCCACTTGCAGCCGCATAGTCTTTAAACTTCAGTCTCGCTTTTAGGCCTACATTTCTTCCCTCTGGAAACTCCAAACATATCAAAATAATATTCTCTTCTCCGACTGTCAAGTATTGTAAAATTCCACACGCGCCGTTCACCAGTCCATCTCCAATATCCACATTAAATGTGATCATGTACTTGATAGCCTACCTACCTTAAAAGTAATTTCATTCGATAAGCCCTGCATTTCTGTCAACTTTTTATTCCTAATTGATTTTAACAAACTATCTTTTATCTGTAAAGCTATGTCTCCTAAAACTGTATCTTGCGCGATGGAAATAAAAAGTTTCTCTTTAGATTTTCTAATTTTCTTTGTTATATTTCTCTACCATTTCATTGTCGGGATACAGTCTTATCGCATTTTCAGGAACTTCTTCGTGTCTAACTATTCTCGTCTTCAATAAATTAAAGTCTTCTTCGTTCATGACATTTGCAGCTATGTTATTTAGTGCTACTAAATAATTCTGTGTCCCTTTTCTATCTCATAATTGCATTTAATTCATAAAATGCAAACTCTGCCCAAAGTGGATTTCTATCATTAAAAATGCTCAATTCATTTACCTTCGGTGCTTTCCAATGGGAGAATGACAGGTGATAACTGATGTAAATCACCTTCAATAAGAAGGGAAACATCGCCAAAGTCTCATTTTTCCTAATAATTCGACATAAACGAGTATCAATTCTTGAAAGTGTTCGTGATCCCACCATAGAACCCTCATCAATAATCAATAACTTTAAGTCTATCAGATTTACTCTAAGTGTACTTGCTATGTCGGAACTTAATTCAGGCATGAGGCCACTAAACTGTATTACTGGCAAACTAAATGGTGAATGAATGGTTACGCCTTTGATGAGAAAAGCTGCTTTACCTGTTGGAGCAGTTAGAAGAACTTTAGTTGAATTTGTTTTTACACCTTTTCATTCATCAAAATATTTAGTAATTAATTGGTATAGCACGTTAATAACCATGTTTTTACCAACACCAGCAGCTCCAGAGAGAAACGGTCTTACAGGTTTTCAGTTTTCACTGTTCATATTTTTAAAAACATGCATTACAATTTCTTTCTGACCTCTATTGAGTCTTCTCAAATTGAAAAACAAATTTTTTATTTTTTCCTCTGGAAGGAACAATAATTTTAAATTTACCATTCTCACTACTATTTCCTATTTTGCTCCCATCTTAGACTTCAACATTTATTTTAAATTCCTTTGGAAGCTTATTAGCTAACAAGTTTTTATATCTCTGTCTTCCTGTTTAAGTCGATGGTTATGTGCTATTTCAAGTACAAGCTTCATTTCATCTTCATTATTCATATTATATTTCCCTCTCAGCTTTAATTGATAATGTATATCTTTTGTTCATATACACATTTACTATCAATATTTTCAACTTCCTCCTTCTCATTTCTCCATGGTAAAAAGAGGAGTACTTGCTCTCGATAAAAATTGTATTCGTCTTGACCTAGCTTGTATCTTCTGTAACGCAGAATATTTGTCTTGTCATAGTTTATGCATTTTTCCGATTCAAAGTCCTCATCTTTATTTTTTCTTTTTTTGTACGTCTATTTGATTTATATTCTATTGCAAGGCAAATATTCTCTAAATTATTACACCTATTCGCATATCTTGAGAATATGTTTGATAAAGCTATGTCGATTGATTCCGGATCCATATTTTGTAACTGTTATTTCGATTTTAACATGTTTAGCCTTTTTTCACTCGGGCTAGTGTTAAGAAATATACAGGCTCGACTACTTTTTGAAAGAGGTAATTCCAAAACATGATAAGCAGCTTCATGAGCACACGTTACGTTGCTATTTAGAAACACATATGCAACTTTACTTAACCTTTCTCTTGTATTCATTTTTCATTTTTCACATCAGAAGCTAGCGAAAATTGTTTTAAAGAAACAATTTATAGCACATCACATATTTAAAGAAAACAGCGAAAAAATTGTTGAATTGTGACAATTAATAGCTACCGACAATGAATTCCTCTCCAAAAAAAATTGTATCCCTATCAATTCCATATTTAACTGCGTTAATTTAAGTATCTTCAGACATTTCAATTGCAAAAGAATATTGTCAAATGACACATTTGACAATCTTTATCAACATTATCTTTCATAGAAAAACTATACATAAGCTTATTTACCTTTACAGAAATTCTTCAACCTGCTTTGTCTTTTCTTCTTGTATCGGCTTTAAAATCACAGTTTTCGGCATCACAGGTAAAGGATATCCAAAGCTACATACTTTCAAATTTTTCTTTCCCTTATAGCAAGTATCCATATGTTTGTGACGTTGTAAACTCATGAGTGGGTTGTTTTCATCATATTGCAAGTAATATATTTGTTGTCTCTGTTATATTTTGGCGCATCCTTACACCAATGCAAAATGTGTTCATGTGGAGATCCCCTCTGCTGGAATTCCACACATTGATAAGAATCAGTTACCCAATTTTCTTCGAAAGGTCCAGACTGAGATTTGAGCAGAGTCATTAGTTTTGCGACCTTGTTGTTAAAATAGCGAGCGTAGGTCACAGGATCTTTTCTAATTAATGATGTCTTTTCATAGTCACTTAAATTTAAAATGACATAAAGTAACATAGCCACCTTGTTAAAATTTGATACGTTTTTTCCTGTCGATAACTTTAATAATATTTTCAATAGCTCAGGCCAGCTATGTTCAGCTGCTGACACTGTAATAAAAATTGTTGGTTTTCCTAATTACCTAATCATTGCCAGGAGCTGTTTCTTCTTTCCCAGTAAGCTGGGGAGGAGCGTATTTCAGACAAAACCTTGTAGCATTCGTCACTCTTCATTGCTTCGTTGATGAATTTACCATCTAAAACATCCTTGACTTTGTTGTTAACGTCTTTTTTTTAATTTTCTTTGGCACATGTTTATGTTTGATGAACAACTTCTCTCCATTTTACATTTAGCCATAAATAACAATCGTTCTGGCACACAACTACGTCTATCCACTCGTCTCGCCTCGGACTTAGCTCTTTCTGAATAGCTTAATTTCGGATGAGTTCTAATCGTTTGCCCAACAAAAACTGATGGAAAGCAGAGCTCATCTAAATCAGGATATTTATGCCAAGGAATGGGATGTATTCCTTGTCCTGGAGGCTATAATCTTAGTACAGCTCTCTTCTCCAACTCGTTTTTTATTTCTGTCAACAATTAAAACCTGCTCATTCTCATTGTCATACTCATCTGAATCGTACTGAAAATTAATTTCTCTATCTTTGTTATTTTCTGCTAGTTCATATTCTTCCTAATGATTATTTTTATTAATGAAATCATCCTCTTATTCAAAATCACCTTCATACCTTGACAAATATTCTTCAAAAATTTGTACTCTATGTTTTTCATAAATCGGTGTCTTTATTAAATATTTGAGAGCTTCACATACGACTGCTGGTCTTATTCTCTCAAACATGTAATCAGTCTTATGGGGAATAAGCCGTTTTAATTTTACTTGTATTGTTGCCATCTTGTTAAACTTGTTGCCACTTAGGTTAAAACTTGAAGCATCTCATCAAGCTCAATCGTTATATTAATAACGCTTCCTTTCATTTCCAGTTGAGGGTTTAAAGCAAATATCTACAGAGGTCTTATTTGCATAAAATTGCCACCATACATTCTTCTAAGCTGCTCAGACATTTTTGCACTCAGGAACCTACGGGAAATTTCTTTCCCCAAGACATAGCAATTTTAGGTATTTCATCTTTTATTAATTTGTTGTAACAGGTTTTACATACTGAAACTTCAGGTTCTACGTTCAAAATGTTTCTCAGAAGCAGTTCAGAATTATTGACATTTTCTTCTATTTTATTTTTAGTTTTTTCCACATCACAACGTACAATAAAATGTGAAAAAATGAATCCTTCACAACAACAACAAACATGAGTCGGTCCATCCTTAATGGCATTCAGATACTGTATTTATGTAATTGACTGCTGACTATTACATGTATGTAGTTGCTTCATATAATTACCTCTATACCTGTAAATATCATTCTGTCTTTTGGTTTTCTTGTTAACCTTATCAGAAACCGCTTCTCTTTCCCTAAAATCATAAGTTTCTCTCAACTTTCTCATTCTTTTTGTATTGAGCTCTTTTTCTTTTGAAGCATAATCAAGGTTGATTCTAACGCTCTCCCTTTCTCTTTTTCTTTCGTTTTCATAACACCCTTCATCTAGTTTAACTTCTTTCTTTCCTGCCTTTCTCGTTCCTTTTCTTTTTTCATAATACTCTTCATCTAGTCTAACCTCTTTCATTCTCTCTCTTTCTCTTTTTCTTTCTTTGTTATGATTTATAACAACTTGTCTAAGCTCTTTTGTACGGCTTTTTTTTATTTTCCTTTTCTTTTGTAGCGTACTCTTCCTTTTTCTATTTCCTCTCATGTTTTCCCTATTTTTACTTGCTCATCTTCTCTAAAAGAAGGACCTAATCTTTTTATTTTTATATGTTTAATTTTCTGCTCTCTTATTCTGTTTATAGTTGAACGGAAATGTATAATCACATTTTTACTTAGCCTATTCACTTCTTTTCGATTCGCCTATTTTTGACTTTTCTATCTTTATCATCTGTTTGATAATTTCGACGTTGCACAGTCCGTATTTTTTTTATTAGAATCTTTAGACTGTCGCTTGGAACTAGGCATTGTAAAAAGCTAACTATTCAAATTCTTTGAATAATTTGCACAACCTCTTTATTTTCTACAAAAATACAATTAGGGCCTATAAAAAACAAATTATTATTGACAATAATTAATCTACTAATTATGCTTTACCTGCTTAATAATTTCAGCCATGACTACATTTAAGAGTATGGGACTTAGGGAATTCCCCTTGCCTGATCCCTTTTGTTACAGGTACATTATCTGATAATTCGTCCTTGGCTTTTACTCTCATTGAAGTGTTCGCGTGGATCTATTATAGTAGCTTTATGATGTCCTTAATTACTGACCTTAATTATAATTTAAAATTTATCTGACATGGAATTCAAATCGATATGGGCTTGTACGCGTATATATAGCAGGTACTCGTTAAGGGAACTATGTCAGCAAATTAATAAAAAGCATTCTATAATAAAAGTCGCAATGTTTAATAACCCTTTATATAAAACGTTTGATAATTGAAAGTCTATTATTTGTGTGGTTAAATAGTAATGTGCCCACATCATACTCCATACGTGCTGGGTTCTGATCCTGCAATATGATACTTTATACTTTTTTTGTAAACCAAACAATTATTATAGGCCCTATACACACATATATATTTACATTTTTTGAGTAGTAGTTTCATTATATGTAATTGCTAAGGTATCTCATCCTTCAAAATAAAATACTTTATTTGACATCAGAAAGGTAATTTTCAAAAAGTTACCCCCTACCCCTTCAACTACCCTTCTCATTTACAGATATTTTTCTCATTTTCACAGTGGATTATTATGACTTTATTTTTAGGGCACTTTATTTATCAAAATTAAGTTCTTTACTCTTCATTAAACGTAAAATGTTGCAAGCAAAATAACCAATCCCCATCAACTGATTCATTCAGTTTTTGATATTAACACTTTTTTTAGTAATAGTTTCATTATACGTAATTGCTAAGGCATGCTATTCTTCGAAATGAAAGACTTTACGTGACATCGAAAAACCAATTTTTAGAAAAATCACCCCTCCCGCTAAAAATACACGGCCGATTTTCAAAAACTTTTACAATGAAAAAGTGGATTGATATAATTCTATTTTCAGGCTACCTAATTTATCAAAATTAAGTAGGCTACTTTTTTCTTGTTAAAACACAAAACAACCCTACTTTTATATTCATACTTTATTGAGTAATAAGTTCATTATATGTAACTCCGGACACATTCCGCGGGTGTCTTTATAAGTGTTGTGTGTGCACGTCATTTAAACTGTACTTCGTATTGTCTTATTTCTTAATGTTCTGACGAACTGCATGGCGTGATAGGGCGTATAGGCTTACTTCGAAATGCGATGTAATTTACACACAGAACGGATAAACTGGTAAATGTAAATTATATTTTGTTCATAGGCATGACTCTGATAACGATTAGCATGAATCTAAAAGAACATAAAAAATCAGTGTGAATTGCTTAATATGTAAATTGTCTAATTTGGTTATTTTACCTGCTTAATTACGGGCTTAAAATAAGGATTTCAAAAACAATGATCTGTTTTATAACATAAGATGCTTTATACTATGAGTAAACTCTAAGTATGCAAATATCGAAACCTAATCGGTGTCTCAAAACTACAAATTTTTTCCAAATATCATCTCTAATTCTCCCCATCAACAAACAAATGGCATCACTCCAAACGCAGATATCTAATACGTACTGTCGGAGTAGGTATTATTGAATAGGAGTAAAACAAGATAGCTTGGGTGATAGTTCCTGTCTATTGTTAGTGAATGGCTGACGATCGTAATACGTTACGTTATACTAATTGTTAGTTTTGTATCAGATTAATTTATCATTTCTTTTTCATTCTTACCATGCATTTTAATAGATATACTCAAGAAATCTATTGATCTATCCAGGGGTTGATTTCAGAGAGATCGCGCCGGAACGACGTTCCGGATCCTCTCGGATCCAAAAATAAATTCTCGAAAAAAATATATGAAAAAATCCTAATTATTACAAAAATTTACTACTAATTTTTAAATTGTTCCCCTTATCAACCCCACTACAAAACTAAACATTTGTCAAAATCAAACACCCCCACTAATCTTTATTTTAACTACTGTCGTTCAAAAAATGTCTTACTAACCTATGGAGAAAATGAAACAAAAAACTTGCTTCAAAATTAAAATTACATGAAAGGCAACTGATTGGGAGCTTCCGAGAATTTTTCCATTTTTCATTCCATTTGCATTCCAGAATTTTTTCCGGATAGTCTTTCTACCTTGAAATATACTATCGACTCAATAGGAATATCTTTCAGTGAATGTGAGAGGGCTGATTTCTGGCCATCATACAGCATTGGACACGAAGAATAAGAAGGTCAAGTAACAATCAATATGACAAACAAATGATGAAACTATGGAAACGTTTTTAAAATATCCGAACCATCGAAACCATCAATTATAGTTTGATTGAGGTTCCGGGATGACGCCATCATAAGTGCCATGTTTTTAATTGTTTCATGCGGCTAACCTGATGAAGAAGCTCTTTAGAAATATCAGTAAACTTTATTACCTTTTTAGATACAAGTTTATACGTATGTTACATATTTCATAAGGCTTTAAAAATGTAGACATCCTTTGTAATAACCTGATGTAAACTTATACGCTAATATAAAATATAAGTATATTTGTGTCTGTAGCCTACAACTTTTGAATTGATGCATTCCGGCACGTATAATTTTAGAAATCAACCGCTGGATCTATCTACCTACTGGTTTAACTCACCAGACTTTAAGATATTTGGTTATGAAGTACTCGTATCATTCATTCATTCACAAAATCCACACCACATTTAATTACATCTATGCGTACCTCGGAATAATGGAGACTTAAAAAAATCCTGCACTGTCTAATTACTCACTGACTTCTGGTACTTTAGTGAAAGAAAAAATGTTAAACAAACACATTAGTAACCAGTAATTACAGCATAACAATGCAAACACAAACAACATAAAACATAAGTTTACAAATAATCTGCCATGGGTCCACCGCTCAATCGTAAATTGTTTTAAAATTGGCGATTCTTTCGATCTAACTGCGATGTTTTTAAAATCAAGTTAAATGGAATATTTTTACACATTTCTTTTATTTAAACTACACTAAATTAACAATTAATTACTTAATGAAACCAAAGCTCATGTTAATTCTTTACGTTACACATCTTAATAACTAAAATGTAAGTGCTATTGTATCGTTTAATAGTCTTAATTGATTATTTTATTTTTTTATGCAATTATGTCTAGCGAAACCCTCGTACCCTTGTTTTTAAGAGGGGAAATCCATTATGAGATCCAGCCATTATTTAAGAGGGGACACCAGTGCACCCGTGTACACTGGGCGTGTGGGACTCTCGCCCACTAAAACCCCTCTTCTTCACCACGCATGGGCCGTGGAACCATTTGAATTCCCATCTTCATGACCATACCGTCTGTTTCATCGATACTAGTTGCCTGGTAACAAAATTATTTTATTTTTAACAATTACTATTGCTTAAAATTTTAAATGCATTTTAATTGAATTTCGTCAAACTCATTAAATCAATACCAAATGTGAATAAATACCCCTCCCCCTTAACAGATCTTCACCAAAATCAATAGGCTTTGTGTTCTCTTCAACTCGGGCACATACGCAAAAAAAAAACTATTTGATTCTGTTCGAATTTGCGGCAGTTATCGTTCACCATAGAAAAATTCTACACACAGAAACACAGATATGCATACAGACACTTTTCGGAAAATGACTTTTTATCATGCTTCGAGGGTAGTACAATCAGAATCAGTCCTTATCTCGAACACGATTTTGTTCCCGATCACCATACTTCCATTTCCTTACGGAGTATGGAAGTAAAAAATTACACCCTCCCCCTTCAACTATCATTTTCATTTATATAAAATTACCCCGTCCCCCTTCAACTACCTTTTTCATTTATAGATATTTCATTTTCCTTTCTACAGTGGATTATTTTGACCTTCTTTTCAGGATACTTTATTTATCAAAATTAGGTACTTTACTCTTCTTAAAACGTAAAACGTTCCTCGTAAACTACCCTTCCCTCTTAACCTATCTTCACCAAACTCAATAGACCTTGAGTGTTCTACAACTTGGGTACATATACAAAAAATTATTTGATTCTGTTTGAATTTGGAGCAGTTATCTTTCGCCATAGAAAAAATTCTACACTCAGACACTTTTCAGAAAATGACTTTTCTTCATTGATTGAGGGTAGTACAATCAGAACCAGCCCTTATCTCGAACACGATTTTTTTCGCCATCGCCATACTTCCATTTCTTTATGGAACACGGTAGTAAAACAATAAAATGTGTATTACTAATTCCTTAATTTATAGTCACCTACTATAAGCCTACATAAAAAAGTGCTACTTCTATGAGAATGGAATTTTTGCATTTTATTTAATTAGATACTTTCTCTCTGTCTGGTGAATTAACTTTCTATTAATATATATTGTAACTTAATGATAAATTATTCTCTCTAATATAATCATGATTCTATGTTATAAAGCTGTACACAACAATCCTATCATGGGCGGCATGATGTTGGGTGGAGAACGGTAAGCAAAGTTGGAGATACGGATTTTTACGTACGTAGTTAATGATTTTTATCAGCCTTGGAACTTTCAAGGTAAACCGCAATAGAATACAATCGACAGCTGTTGATATGAGAATGATATTACTATTCATTCATTCCGATTCTCTCGGAGTAGATCTGTTCGCCAAATTATTTTTTAACTCGTAGAGTAGTCGATTCAAACTACACGTATGCTGTAGATTTTCGACAATCGTGCGGACCGCCCGTGAAAAACTCCGGATCGAAAATTATTACTTAATTCTTAGTAATAGGTTGAACAAGGAAACTTTCTCCTTGGCTAGTTAATGATTAATAACTAATAGCATGTATAATTGTGCATCTAAGTACAAACATGCAGGCCTACATAAGAGCGTTCCAACGTTTTAATATTGTGTAATAATATTGTAATACGATAATGATATATGTAATACGACTTTTCTTTATTCTGACGTAACTTGACACTTGACACGGTAAGTTGAAAATATAAATAATCTCTTCTTCTAGGTTAGCAGCCCATAGGCTGGTTGGTAGCAGCTCGCCATTCTTCATGTTTCTCTGCTTTTCTTTTCAACTCACAATATGATGTGCAGTTCATATCGACCATAAGCTGTTTCATGTAGTCTAAACGGGGTCGACCTCTGTGATTCTTCACTTCAATTGTTCCTCCTATTATTCTCTTAACCAACCCATTGTGTCGTAGTATATCCGCTATAAACTTAGCTCTTCTGCCTTTTAAATTTCGCAGAAAGCTCTTCTCCTCCTGAGCTCTTCTAAAGACTTCATATAAATAATATAAATTGCAAATTGTTGAATAATATTATGTCGCTTTTCGCCAATCAGGAGACCACTCTGTTCGGTTCCGTGGAGAAACACTGTGTCAGCGTTAAGAAGAGTCTTTGAGCTAGGGGTGCAAACGCGGAGGAATGCAGTCCCTTCTACTAAGTTGAGAACAACGCCGAAGAAAATTTAGTTAAAAAAATTTAGTTCAGAATAATGTGTTTACTTATTTAATGTTTTGCATTAGTGAAGTGGTGCTGTGTTATTCACGTGCGAGATCCGTAACAGAAAACTGAATATAGCACTGCGTGCGGAAGTAGACCGGCATTGATCGCGTTACTTTACGGTGACCGCTTCATAGCTGCGTGAAAAATGAGGGTAGTGGGGAGACTAAGTGTGCTCAAGTGTAACACAACGTTTTACTGTTGCTACAGCCGGCTTCATGGGTGCCCTTAGCTATTTAATTATTACAACTCGGGTTTTAAGCATTGTGGACATTTCCGGTTTTCATTCAACTAACTACTATTTGTACTATTTACTCAGTATTACTCGAAATTGTATCAAATATGTATTTGTAATACCAGAACAATGTTATTTGTTACATAACGTAAATAATAAATAATTACCAATATTATCCGCTTTTCAGTTTTGAATTGTTTTATTTTATATTCAATTTTGTTGCCCTTATCTCTTGACCTTCATTTAATACACTTCTATCATTTCAAAAGTTCTTCCATTTAAACTCTAAGTTTATAATAACTATTTTTATACATGATTAACTACCTTGAAAGTTTACACTAGAGTTAAAAAGTTGATGAAGTTTTCGAAGCGTAGGATTTTTTTTTAATGTATTGAAAATAATAATTAAATGAAATACAGGCCTATACGGTAAATGTTCCACGGTAAATGTTTTTGAAAACGCATCAACACTTACGTACTCAGTGAGATGTGGCGTTGCACTGACAAAAATTAGGGTTCTGCGCATATCACTTTCACCAAGGTTGCCGGCCACCATAAAGTACACAAGTAGTACGGAGTTCGTGACACTCGGTAATTTCTCAGCGGAAAATTAACCTGAAGAATGGTAATTAAAACGAATGTAGTAGAATTATAGTTGGAATATGTGAAATCATCGGTGAAATTATCGCTTCTCGTTGTATTTCGTAGCAAAGTCGAATATAACAACTGCCCTAAGGAAGGAAGAAAGTTTGTACGGTCAGACTAGGAATACAACGTAACAATGAAGTTACTGGAGACTCCAGACAAATTACTGGAGTTCCACTAGTGATGACGTTTAGTTGTAAGTAACTGATTATGGCTCCCTGAAAACTTGAAGTCCTTGCATGTTATTCGGGTGCTCAAAATAAAATTAAACAGTATCCAAAATATCAGGATCTGTAAGTGGGAGCATTCGTGAAGTAATATGTGGATATGCGAGCTATTTGGGCATTTGTGAACAGAAAATTTACTCAAATTGATATGCCCAGTTTTGTTAGTTTTATTTTGTTAGTTTTAATGAATGAATGAAATTAGAATGAAAGAACATGCGAAAGGGGAAGGTGATAGGACTACAAATTCATTCTATACAAGACATTTTATGGAAACAGGACATACATTTATAAATCCTAGGGAAAATGTTGAAATACTAAAAATAGAAAATAACGTAAAAAACCAAATTTATTAGAAGAGTTAGAAATATTAAAAGTAAAAATAAAAATAAAAATACACTAATGAATATAAAGATAGAGTTTAATAATGAAGATGCGTTTTAAAAATAAAAAAAGGTCGTTTAAGACCTGAAGATGGTGGAGACACCGAAAGGCCTCATCAAGAACGAAGTATTTAGCAGTGTGGCAATAAGTAGTGACAAAGTTGGTGTCTAAATTGATAATATAAATTAAAAGATAGAAGTTAAGTTAGAAGGTTTAATTAAAACACTGGTGAAGTGATCGCGTGTTTTAGGTGCCTCGTAATGAAGATTACACGTGGAGATTTTTTAAAGAAATATTATTCGTCGAGATAGACGTGATGGGAAAGAAAACTCTATAATGAAATCGCAACGACAGAGAAGATAGAGCAGACTACTTGAACATTAGGGCTGAGGGGTGAAACTCGGGAAGAATTCAACCTTTCTTTACTAAGTGGTCGACGATATAAAAGGATATTTTTAAACAATTTTTTTAGAAAATATAAAATTTAATTAAACGTAGAAAGCAGTACATCACTGGAACATATTGTTTTTTTATTTAATTACAATTCCAAAATGTGTTCGTGACTGGAGAAAGGTGTGCAAGGAAACATCGGGATTACATCCGGCATGGATCAAAGAGCTAGACAATGCAGAAAAGTAGCAAAGATTAAAGGAAGAAATAAACTTCTGCAGAGTGTCGAGTGGAAAACATTAAATCGGTCAACTGTTGTGTAGTGCACAAGAAAAGTGTAACTGATACATATGTTGAAAGAACCTGAGGACTTTGAATGCTTTGTTAGAAAACACATTAAATCAGGTTTAATATGTACAGTATTTTCTACAAAGCCATGCACAATTTATATACCTTTTCCTATTATGAACAGTAGAAGGTCACTGAACTATGTTGAAAAGGACAGATCATTGTTACATCGGATAAATCGTTTTATCCGATATTTTAAAACAGACGCGTATGAATTACCAGGACCACAAGCATTACCTGCTAAACGATTATCTACTGTATACAGATTTGTTTTTAATTACTATTTACTGTAATTTTTAAATTGGTTTATACAAATATATCTGTATCGTTCTCATGTGGGTACTGTATATTTTTTTTTAATATAATACTTTGACGGTTGTTATTTGCAGATATTCACGCGCGCGTGCGCCAGCACAAAATAAACGTGAAATTTTAGAACGAATAGTACTAGCGAATAACTGAAATGATTTAGAAAAGTAATTTTAAGTAAAACATACTGTTGCATACATTACTGGACTTGATGAGAAGTACTATTGAATAACACAGGCCTAATAACGAATGATTCTAATTATGCCTAATTATGTACGTACTGTTTTCTATTTTCCCCGCGTTTTTGAATCCACCTAATTGAAACAATTTCAAAAATCCCATGTACATAAGGTAAACCCACCGGCCAGTAAACAGCCATTTAATATTTTTGCATTTGTCTCTAACCGACAGGTGTTCGTCGTTTGATGGTGATACGAAGATATCGGTATGGAGAACCATACATGACTTCCATGTTCCAAGATATATATTTAAAATAATTTTCGAAATTAAATATTTCCATAGAGACGACTTCTTTCTTCAGCTTTAACCACAGTACTGGTGTGGTCATTAACGAATACCACCTCACGTTAGCGCACTCGAATTTCTCACTGGTGATGGCAGTCGATGTCACTGCCGAAACGTCTGGTTTTGCATAAAACGTTGGACTACGGACAAACAACCCGGGAAGGAATTTTCACAACAAACTACTTCTTTATGGCCGATAACATAGTACACATTTAAAAAAATTATCCAGTCCCCCTTCAACTATTATTTTCATTTATAGAAAATTACCCCCTCCCCTTCAACTACCCTTTCCATTTATAGATATTTCATCTACCTTTACACAGTGGATTATTATGACTTCCTTTTCAGGATATTTTATTTATTAATATTAAGTACTTTACTCTTGTTAAAACATAAAACGTTGCAGGTAAACTACCCCTTCCCCTTAACCGATCTTCACCAAAATCAACAGGCCAATACAATTCATCGATGTATGCAAAACATTATTTGAGTATATTTGAATTCACGGCAGTTATCGTTCGTCATAGGAAAGATTACTCTTGTTAGAACATAAAACGTTGCTGGTAAACTACCCTTTCCCCTTAACCGATCTTCACCAAAAGCAATAGCCATTGAGTCCTCTACAATTCACGGATGTATGTACAAAAGTATTTTATTCTGTTTCAATTTACGGCAGTTATCGTTCGCCATGGAAAAAATTCTACACACACACACACACACACACACACACACACACACACACACACACACACACACACACACACATTTCGGAAAATGACTTTTCTTCATGTTTTGAGGGTAGTACGTACAATCAGAATCAGCCTTTATCTCGAACAAGATTTTTTTCGCCATCACCATACTTCCATTTCCTTATGGAACATGGAAGAAAAAAGAATAAGAATACATAATTATAGATGACAAAACTTATAACTTATGGCAAAATAAAGGAATGTGAAACTGTGTCGTGTCGAGTGTCGAGTAACGCGAGTTGCAGGCGATCACCAACACGGCGCACTGTACTGGATGACTCGTGCTCTCCGTCCTGCGTTAGTCTTTCAAAATGGCTGAGCATACGTGCGCGCGTGCGTGTGTTGTCGTTAGTATACTGCAAAAAACGACTGCCAAAAAAATATTTTGTGGAAAACCGTTTTTCAACATGCCCTGTGATATGAAAAATCAGGTGTTTTATATTTCTTCAGATTCATGAATGTATGTTTTCATTAGATTACGTACACTTCTTATATTTTGTAAGACAGGCCCTGCTTCTTCCTTAAGTTATAAGTAACCCCATCAAACTCAGCCGTCTTTCCTCAATGTAATTAAGGGTTGGCAGTATCATTAATTCCCATATCAATATTTCTCATTCTGTACTTCTTTGCGACTTCCAAGTATATTCTTATGTACTTCATTTTTACAATGTAAATTCTATTTTTCTGTATCTTGATTAGTACCGAATTTCACAGCCAAACGGCAAAATGAGTCCACATATTATAGTCTTAAATATCTTCATGTTCGTTTATTTTTCAGATTTCCCTTCTACCTAGAAAATTATTATTCATTACATAATACCTTTTTTACTATTTTTCTGGTTCTATCTATCATTTCTGGTTCTTTCATTGTGGTCCTCACTCATTTATTGGAATTTCTACGTATTGGAACACTCCCCCTGGTTCGAACACAGGACACTCATTGTCCATTTTTATATCTCCTCTTGTGGTGCTAATTCATCAATTTTGTTTACTCATATTAATTTTGGTACCTTTCTCTTCTATTACCCAGTTCCATACATTAAACTTCCCCCGCAATTGTTGTTTGCATCCAGCTATCATCACTGCATATGCATCAGCATATTCAAAGTATCATGAAGATCATGAATAATGACATGCTCAGGCCTCCACATTGCCTTGGGTTTTCCTTAGTTATAAATATCTCTGATTCTTTACTGTTACTTATTCTACAGTAAATACTGTACTTATAAATTGTCTGAGATATTCGATCAATTTCGCCTTACATTTATTTACTTTAAAATGTTTTGTAATGTTTCTTTTGACATCCCATAAAAAACATCCTCTAGATCTATAAGCGCAAGGTATATTTCCTTTTGTTCTGTAGCGCTTTCTGTCATCTATTTCATTGTGAGTACGTGATCATGCATACGTTTTCCATCCTAAACGCTCTCTGTTCCTCCTACCGTGCGTTTCCTATCATTGCCCTAATTATTTTGTCTGTGTAATCCCCTCAGACAGCTTCATAACAGTACATAATGCCTCTATTCCTTATAGTATATAGCCTGTGTATATCTCTATAGGAATATTTCGTAGCATTATTTCTCTATAGTTACTAAATTCTCCCGTCGCCCTTCTAAAAAATTTATAATATGAGTGAGTGTTGGGGCACGTTCCTTTGGGGCACGTTCCTCTAACCGTATTCATATTTCTTCAATACCATCTCGGCTTCTTTCCACTCTCTTATGTTTAATCAGTTCCATCGTTATATTATCACATGGTGCTTTCCAATGTTTTAATTTACTTATTTTATTTCCCGTAACTCTTATTTCCATAGCTATTTCTCCCTCAGTATAGAAAAATTGAAAGTTAAAGCTATATGCTCAGAAACCAGTTTATTCAAACACGAGCAGACTTTGAAATTGTGAATGGCAGGAGAGTAACGGTGAATGCAAGTAAAGGTGTTGCCAATGTGTGTGTCATGTTTTAGTTACTGGTACACTGTGTTACGTGCTATCTCAGACTTGTTTTTGTTATTATTATCCCAATTTGTTATTAATTATATCGTTGTTTTACAGTTATTCATTTTAATCGTTACTTAAATTTTTTAGTTTAATGTCAACTGGTAATTTAATCCTATAATTACGTATTCTCATAATTATTTATCACCCAATGACTCGATTTATTAAAATGGATAATTCTCCTTCAAGCTCGGCTAGCAAAGACAGGAAAGTTGTTCAGAGTCAAGCACGGGAAATATTGTTTAATATTTTAAAGTTCTTGAGACACGAAGCGGCGGAAGGAATAAAAATACCAATTCAAAAGTGTTTTCTAACGAGTTACTGCGGCGACTCGAATGCCAACTCGCACTTTATCGCGTATCGCAAAGAAGGAGTAAAAATTAGAAGGAGAACAATTTCAGAGCCCAAAAAAGACCAAACCGCAGGTTAGTCAAAAGACAACTTTGACATCCATTTTA
The DNA here is from genome assembly GCA_034769895.1 of Magicicada septendecula. Taxonomy (NCBI): domain Eukaryota; kingdom Metazoa; phylum Arthropoda; class Insecta; order Hemiptera; family Cicadidae; genus Magicicada; species Magicicada septendecula. Next base: position 332,161,026 of record CM068376.1, read on the forward strand.
ATCGTCGGACAGTTTCATATCACACAAGAGACATCCGCGTTTGAGCATTGTTCAAATTATGAAGACTATATGAGTACTGTTTATAAGTAGACTATTGAAATACAAAATATAGTAAAAGTATTGAACATCACTTGTTATAAGTTTAACTTTTCGCTTTATTTAAAATAAAAGAAGTTTGTTCTGCTAACTGGTAAAACATAAACTATCTCATCTGTCATTCCTCTGTTATTTTTTACCGGTTTTAACACACGTGGGGTTAAACGATGTTCTTACAACATATTATTTTCCTAAAATACTGTACTAAAATAACTGATTTTTCCTTCTTCTTGAAGCAGATTTTTGTTGTCTATGATTAAAATATTTTCACAAGTAAGTTATGAAGAAGTCGTCCAAGGAGCGGAAGTGCACAGGTCGCAAATTCTATTGCGATTAGAGCTGGTGGGATGGCTGTATTTTTTTACGTCTCGACAGAATATTACTGGATCAAACAAACGGAGCTGTTATACAAAACTTACACACGCACACACATACACACACGCGCGCGAGAGAAAGAGGGAGAGGGAGAGAGAGAGAGCGACAGAGAGAAGAGAGCGACAGAGAGGAGAGAGAGACATCCATGGTGACACAGTTTACCCATTTTAACAATATGCTAGTTTTGTTTACTATTAGAAATACTTTGGCTGCACTGACCCTGATAACAATTCTCTTCTCACATGTCAGAGCGACTCCCTCCACATTTCCAATCTCCTCTGAGCGTAAGCCTTTCACGCATTTCCTTACTTTTAACGCTTTAATTTTTCTATACTTTCTTTACTCATTTCTTCTGGTTATTTTCTCTCTTCTACCTTCTCGCCGTCCACCTAGTAGTCCCTGAAAGTTTTTCTCCTCTGATCATTATCTCTTTATTCTCACATAATTTATATTTTTTTGTAGCTTTAATCTTTGGTTTTTTAATGAGATTACTTTACGGGATCTTAACATTCCTTATTGATTTCAAAATCTTATAAAATAGCTTCTGGTTTACTCCACTATCCTTTTCGATTCTTATCCAGATTCTTTCCATTTGTCTTCCTTTGCTTCTGTTACAGCGTCTTTATTATTTTCCTTTCCGTTTGTGTATATCATAGTTAGCTGTCGTCCTATTGATCAAATACTTCTTCCATGTAATTTTCCTTGGTATATGTATTTCTGACTTCCCTGACCTTCTCTTCTATTTCCGCTTGCAACAGGAAGGGTTCCTCTTGATCACACCTGTTGACTTCTTTTTCAGTCCATGCCACTTGCTTGATCGAATGGTTGGGGAACCCTGTCAGTTTAGCCATGCAAAGCTTTATCCTGTCTTGGCCAACGCTCAGGACATTTTCTCTTAAGTCCACAACGAATCCGTAGGCATTCATGATGTCCGTGCCAAGAATCACTTCATCGACAATGTCTGCAACGAGCGTTTGGTGGCTAAACTCGAGAAGACCCAGGCGTACACGTACTTCTACCTTTACTAACACTTTTACGGGGCTTCCAGTCACAGTCTGTATTGCACAAGAGCTAATTTGAGGCTGGCAGTTGCTGACTAAGTCAAGGCGCATAATGGACACTGCAACGCCCGTGTCAACTGCAAATGATGCAGGTTTGTCTTTAAGTAATCCTTTGATTCAGGTTACCCTTGGTTTTATGAAGCGTGGACACTGTGTGCAATTCCGTATCTTTACATCTCCAATTGGTGCGTTCACGATCTTCACTCCGATTTTTCGTCTGCCAACAATCTGCTTGCCACTTTTCCACAATTTTATATCACCATATTTTGTCCTCATTGTGCAGTTTGAATCTGTGTACTCTATTTTTTCGAAAGATATTTGTTTTGAGTAAATATGTGAAAAATTCCTGCAGAAATTATGTTTTTATATTATTAATAAAATATTTCTACAAGAATGCGTAAAGTAACTAGTGAAGATGTTTTTGCTGCCTCTAACGTCTGAACGTTTCATGCATTTAATCTTTGTATGAGAGCTGTTCACACTGAGAGTTAATTTCCAATACAATTTCCTAAGTTCCTACAACCAGAGACTGGTCACTGCAGTTAGCGGATCCCCATGTCTTGCCATTAATGGGTGTTTTCCCACTTTGTGTTAAATCAATTGGTTGACACGTATTATTGTCTGGAAGAAGTCTGCAAGACCGTGGGAGGAAATCGATCTTTATTTGTGCGTCTCAAATTGTTTTTTTTTTCTCAGGTATAACGAAATATTCCACAGTATGTAACTCTACCATACTTAATTATTTATTCATGTCTGTTGCTATACGTCGTTGTTAACATAATCTTTAATATATTCAAATCCAAATGTGCAACGAGCGAAGCTTAAACATCAAATTCCTACACGATTCAAACTCTTGTAAACATCTAATTCGTTAGTTAACCCCTTATGTCCAGCTGTTGAAACGTAAACCTTCGCTTAGTATAAGGTCAAATGAGAGTTACGCATTAACGACAGGACGTTGCTTCCAACGTCGAGAGAATGATATTGACTAAATCAGAGAAAGCTTCCAGCTTGCTACGTAGAAGGTATCTAAAATTTCTCAAAACATATATGCTATCATACATTATAATTATTCGACGTCTGTACTTTATTACAGTATAATATTTTTATATTATGACTATACTACTACTCTGTAGAGGTTATAAATTGTCTGCTTACTATTTCCAATCTACTATTTACAAGCAGATTATGATCATAGCTTTTTTTCACGTTATTCTACAGGCCGTGGTATTTAGAGGAACCTAATGTCTTATAATCAATGCGTGCCTTCCCTGTATGCGTTGGTCAAGTGGAGGTCACCTATTAATGACAGGAAGAAAGTTGCATCTTCGAGCGGAAGCCATTCACCAAATCAGTGAGAATTTCCAACTTACTGCGTAGCAGGTATCCTGAATATCCCAAACCATATATGCAATCATACGTTAGAATTATCCGATCTGTGTAAGATTTAAAAGTATGATATCGTAATATAATGCTTATAGGCCTACTTATATTACCACTTTGTAGAGGTAGTAAATTATCTGGTTACAAGGTCCGATGATCCCATAGACAAGAAAAGATGATGGTTTTTCTTCTCCTTCTTCTACTCGTCACTGCAGTTAGAGGAACCGTATGTCTTGCCGTTATGCGTGATTTCCCACTTCGCGTTAGTCAAGTGGAACACACAAATTAAAGTCGTGAAGAAAGATGTATCTTCGACCGGAAGTCGTTCGCTTATCAGTGGGACTTTCTAGCATAAACCGTAGCAGGTATCTTGAATGTCCCAAAAAAATATAAATTCTATCATATATTATAATTATTCGTTCTATGTAGGTTATTACAAGTATAATATTTTAATATAATGAATAAACTACTACTGTGTAGAGGTAATGGATTGTCTCGCTACTCTTTTGAATGTTTCAATAAGCACGGAATGATCATCGTTTTTCTTGACGTTGTTCACCTGGTCAGCGTAGTCAACGGAACCTTATGTCTTGCCATTAATGCGTGATTTCTCACTTCGTGTTAGTCAAGTGTATCTCACGTATTAATGGCGAAAGACATTGGACAAGTCAGAGAGACTTTCCAGCTTAGACTTTAGCAGGTATCTTGAATTTCTCAAACCATACACGCAATCACACATTCGAATTATTCGAACTCAGTATGTTATTACAGTATACAATTTTAATATACTACTATGGTGTAGAGGGTATATAATGCTTGGTTAGTATTTCCAATGTTCCTATAAGCAGAGAATGATCATCGTTTTTCTTCACGCTGTTGAGCTGGTCACCGTAGTCAGCGGAACCTTATGTCTTGCCGGTATTGCGTGCCTACTCACTTTGTATTAGTCAAGTAAGTAGGACCCATTACTAGCAGGAAGAAGGTTGCATCGTCGAGCAGAAGCTATTCGAAATAATTATTTAAATAAAATTTTTTTTTAAAAACCACGTTTTTAAAACGGACTAAAAAGTATAAAATATTTTCTCCTAGATCCATACAGATTTATAACCCTATACAGATTCATAATCCCATACAGATTGTCCTAAAAATTTGTGATAGTGAATTTTAATAGATATGAAAATAATTGTAAAATTCAAAACAAAAAACGTGGGGCGCATGCAATAGATAACTGATGCATGAATAATGAATAGTCACCAACAATTTCATTGCACTGCAGAAGATATGAACTGTTGTGTGAGTTTTCTCAAACAATCCTTACTATTATCTAATTGATGCATGAATAGTCACCAACAATTTCATTGCACTGCAGAAGATATGAACTGTTGTGTGAGTTTTCTCAAACAATCCTTACAATCCTTTCCTGGATAGGGTTATAAATCTGTATGGATCTAGAAGAAATTATTTTATACTTTTTAGTCCGTTTTAAAAACGTGGTTTTTAAAAAAATGTTTTTTATTTAAATAATTATTTTCTGCTTTTTAGTCTTGTGTGATAATTTTTGAAATAGAAAATTGTTATATCTATCTACCAATAATATATTAATCTGTTTAATTGTTATTTTCCTGAAAATTAAAATAAAGTAGCAAGCAAAATTAATTTTATAAGATTTTTATTTATTTCAATATTACAACAAATTAACAGATCTTTCTTAGTTACCAATTTTAAATATATGAATCACCTATTGTGCAGGAGGTCTTAGTTGTCGCATCCTTTACATCTCTTTTATTGCATCTTCATTGCACGGTGTCTTGCCAGTGAGTTTTGAGCAATCGAGCTCCTCTATTCTTAATCCATCCAATGATCTGACACGACTCAATGCGACATATGCCTGTCCAAATAGTGCAAATAGTGCAGATTCAAGGTATACAACAGCACGGTCCACTGTACATCCTTGCATTTTATGGACTGTACAGGCCCAGCACAGTATTAGTGGGAGCTGTGTTCGCTCGATTGTTCCATAGTTTCGGAGTGCCGGAAACTGTATTGATGTCGGTTTAATCAAATGAATTCCATCTCTCCCAAAGTCGATACGAACAGATGGGATGTCGGTATCGTACATCTGATCACGACGGAATAAAGGCCAAACAATTTCAGTGATAGTGCCCATTGTACCATTCACAAGTCCTTGCTCTATGTTAATATTAGAACGAAGCATCACTCTCGCTCCGTTTAAAATTTCCAGCTCCTTTTGTAATCCACCAGTCTTGTTGATATCGCCTGACACAATGTTGTCCATGTTTACATTTTCGTTATTTCTTGTCGCATCCACTAGCACATCCTGAGCCCGAATTCTGAAAATTCGCACTCCTTGGGCTCTGTATTGTTCAATGACGGCTGTGTTGGATATATGCACGACTAGATAAGTGACTAGTGCACGAGTTGGATATATGCGAATTGCTTTATCCAAATCAAAATCGCCAGATGCCTCTGTCAACATTTTTGACATCAATAGAGCAAAATGTGGGGCCTTCAACTCACCGACGCGAAGAGCATTTAAAAGATCGGCAAATGTGTTGTCACCTTGTTGTCGCATGTTCTCCGTCAACTCCACAAGGCTGAAGAGTCTCCACAAATGAGTTGCCGGAATAAATCTTGCAGGCTGGTGGAATACCTGTGCTCCTCGGATAGGTGGCAACTGAAACAAATCTCCAAAAACCATAATGTTGATGCCACCGAATGGTTCATTTTCCTTCTTTTTCAGTTGTCGCAATCTAGAATCGATCATGCACAACATTTCGTATGGAACCATGGAAATTCCATCGATAAACAGGAATTCGATGTCCTTCCACTGATTTCGCAAGACCTTCAAATAGTTACCAGTGAGTGGTGCCAAATTTCCTACCATTTTTCCGTCTTTCTCAACTGGTAATTTAAATAATGTGTGCAGCGTTGTTCCACCAACAAGTCGTGCCGCTACACCGGTCAAAGCGCCAACTTTAACTGCTTTCTTACCATAGCATCGATTGATCTGTTCTATTAGTGCATTGAATGTGAATGTTTTGCCAACTCCAGCACCTCCGGTGACAAACATTCTGATCCGATTCGGATTTCCATTCATTTGGTCCTGGATACTGCGAGTAATGGTGCTGAATAATTCACGCTGTCGTAAATTCATTGCAGCACACACATTCTGAAACTGCTCATTTGTCATCGACTGTTCAGTAACTTCATCTTCAAGTTCTGCCTCAACAATGTCTTCTGGATATTCAAGAAGATTGAAAGCATGTGCCTGATTGAATGCAGTTTCAAGTTGTCTGTCTCTTGCACGATGTATTTCAAGATATGCATTTGTTTGTCTCAATTTTTCTTCTCGAGCAAGAAAAGCTTCGCGTGCATTGTTATGTTCATCAATTAATTCATCCTCCGAGTAAAATGGTACATATTGTACGAGCAGGCTATAGAAATAATTGTCCGGATCCGTCTGCATTTGAAAGCGTACAACAGCTGGAATATTTCTAATTACCATTTTATTTTTCTTTTATAAAATTGCTAAACTGCTATAATTGTTATTATTTAGACAAAGCTTTTCGTCATCACTGATATCTTCAGGTCTTAAACAACGCATCTTCGTTGTTTAAGACCTGAAGATGTCAGTGATGACGAAAAGCTTTGTCTAAATACAAACAATTACAGCAGTTTAGCAATTTTATAAAAGAAAAGTAAGGATGGCTGCTAATTTAAACAATACGAAGAATAAAACATACCATGTTATTGTTGTTTGCCATCTTAATGAGTCTTCGTCTTGTTGGTTGCTCTTCCTCTTCTGCATCAATGCTTTCTTCACTCTATGCTGCTTTCTTTGCATAAAACGGCTCAAATTTCATCGCAAATTCAAGTACATATTTGGAAAATCATACCCTTGCTCTTGTTGTCTCGGACGATTTGCATATCGCTCAAATATGTTTGAGCAAAGTCCAACTGCTTGATTATCCTGAAATTTTAACACTTGATATCGTTGATCTGACTTTCTGGTATTCAAGAACACACACTTTCTTGAAGTTGAACGAAGCTGCAGATGGCAGAGTCGATAAACACATTCTGATGCGGAAACTTGTCGCTCTTTCAAAATCCGCATGCGTGATCCGAAGATCTTTCTTGCGATGTTAGTTTCATCGCGACGAATTTGACGAATGGCTTGAGCTATACCTTCGTTTACATCTGGTGGTTCCGTCTTTGAAATGTACTTGGCGATGTAGTGGGCAATAGATTCATTGGAGCCGCATGGTTTATGTCCATATTGGCATTCCAGATCTGGAGAATTTGCTGATTATAATTATTGACCCATATTTCATCAGCCGTTCGTTTTAAAGTACAGAATCGTTCTCCATTTCTAATGAACTCGTTTGAACTCGGCGGTGCAATACGAGTTTGTCGACATGGCTTGCGTGGAAAAGCAAATCGGCATGTCTCACAGTTGTTTTTGTGACATGTATGAGTATGGCGATGAATTTGGTTGCGTTTGACGAGTGCTCTTAAATCTGGACCTTCTTCTTCGCTTGGCAGGCGGCATGAGATCACTTGGTCAATGTACGCAAGACCTTCTGGAGTTTCAAAAGATGGAACGTTTTCAACCCATACTACAAGGTGTGCATGTGGACTTCCACGGTTCTGAAACTCAATTCGTGTCCAGAAATCGATGACTTTTCCACCAAGAAGATTTTTATTTCGTTTGATCTCTTTCATAAATGCGTCGACACGGCGGGAAAAATGTCGGCTCAATACAACAGGATACGATTCAATCAAACGCTGCACTTCATCAAAATTTAATTGGCTAGGATCTTTATCGGGTCTGCCATCTGCAATCAATAAAGCTTTGCGCATGTCAAGCCAATTCAAATCATTACAGCTCAAAGTAATAAACCAAGTTGGAGGACCAAGACAACGAATAAAAGCAATCAATTCGTTGTGAGCTGTTCGCCAATATGATGCCGATCCTCTGAGATTCTTTAAATGTAAATGAAGGTCCTCGACAACACCTTCTTGTCCTCGTATAGCTCTGCCACATGCATTGATCGTCGACTGCACTCGTAGATATTCAAACATCGAGAGTGCATAAAACAAATAGTCTGTTCTTTGAAAACGAGTATCCAAGCCTAGAATTCGCTGCTGAAAATAATCCAATGGCGTAATTTTTACCGGGCGCTTTTCGTTCAAGCCATTTTTACCATATGGAAAGAGATAGAACCATGAAAATTCCTCTGCTTTCAACTCTTGATTCACATTCACAATATTGTCCTTAGTTTTGCGAACAATTTCGTTGACGTTTCTACTTTCCTCAAATTCATCATTCATCTGGCTGCTCGTGATCAATTGGTGCCATTACAGATATTTGCACAGGAACGAATTGCGATGCATTTACTGCCTCTTGTTCTGGTTCATTTTCGGTAGGAAATTCTTCGTCTACCTGTATCGATGTATGTGCCTCTAAATCTTGCTGCATTGGTACATTTCCTTCTCTGACGATAACATTTATGGCATTAATTGAAAATTGTGTACCGGCATTGGAATGCACAGTTCGGCGGATAATACGAATGAATTCGTGAGTAGTATCGCATTCGATGACACAGGCTTTTCCATTTTGTGCTCCGCCTTTTCCCTTTGGTCCGCATGAATGAGAATCGGTGAAACAAAACTTGTTATCATAATACAAGAGACCATATGCACTACCAGAAACAACCAAAATTCCAACATTATCGTCGGCGAACAATAAATTTATCGAAGCACAAAGATTTAGGAAGCTAATTCCCTCGTTTTCCCTGTCGCATAAACTGCCATTGAAGGCACGATTTAAATCATCATATTCAATAGTAAATGCATTGTCAAACATCAGGATGTCGTGTCTTATAACATCAAGATTTCTAATCTCCAAATAGCCGCGATCATCAATTGGAAAGGCACCTTGTTGATTTCTAGTTTCCGAATCAATCCATTCGTAAAATCTATCGCCTTCAATCATGTTTCGATTTAAAACATTTATATTCCATTGACTTGGTGGTAGAATGGCAGCACGAATTAAATTTGCCATGACCATTGCGAAACATTGGTGCCCAGCATGTCCGGAATGAAAGATTTCTTCGTTATTTTGATTCCATGAAGCACGTACGATTCGCGATAAATCATTAATTCGCATGTAGGCACTGCAATTTGGAGCATCAGTAGCTTGGTCAATAGGTTCGTTTGGTCGTTGTCGCTGAACTGGAATAACGCGGATGACATCCTGCGTATTTAACCGCGCAGATCGATTTACTTTTACATCCTTGTAGAGTGGGTTATTTATAATAAGCCAATCAAGTGCCTTGTAGACACGATCCGGTGAAATGTTATAATCTTTGGACACATTCAAGTTCTCCAGAGTTTCAACAACTACAACAATTCCTACATCTGTGCTCGATCGAGGAAGCATTTCAGGCAGCTTTTCGCTGACTTCAAAAATATAAAGAGCAAATAATGTTGCATGTCCTTTGAAACCGTATTGACCACATCTGCCTGGAAATTTGATCACTTTGACATACGGAATGATGCGCTGAAGCAAATGTCGTTCTGGTTCAGTTAGTGCTGCAATTTCACTGGGAATATCACCCGGAAACAAGTTATTCCAATACGCCTTGGATGGAGCATGGTTCTTTGAGCTCTTCAAGTGCGTATTGCATCGATGGCAAACAAACAAATTATTTTTAGCGGCAAGTTCCGGTGGCAAGTATGGCTTTGGTGAAATCAAACGATATTTCACTACCTGATTAGGGTAGCATTTTTTCTGACAGATATCACAGCATTTGTCGGAAAAAGTGTTTATGGTTGAGTGAAAATCTGCCTCATGAGCTACCCGTTGAGCATAGGCCTCACGTTGACGTCGTAGTCTTGCTTCAAGTTCCTGACTTGTCTCTCTAGCTCTTAATTCAGAATGGCTCAATCGATCTGTTTTCAGTCGAGAGATATGTTCATCGGTTGTTTTATTTGCTCTTGCTTGAGCATGCCGTTGCGTGTCATTAGCAAGTCGAGAGGAACGTGCCTCCACCGCTTGATCGATCTCGCTTGAACCATTCGTTTCTTGGCATTTTCGCGTTCGATATTGCGCTGCTTTTAGGGAACGTCTTCAGCTCGTTTACGCCGTTTGGCTAATCTTGCAGACTTATCTACTTCCGATTCCTGTTGAAGCTTCTCTTGTCGTTTTCGCTTTACCTTCTCTATGCGTCGCTTGCGTTGGGTGGCTACCGTGCCCATCGTAAAAATTATCACTATTGTTCACTTTTTAACTCGCTTTTTCTCTCTCATTTACAAACTTAATTCTTCAATCTGAAACCTGTTGCAAACATTTATTATTTATTATTACTCTCTAGTATTTTATTTATTATTTATTATTACTCTCTACACATAATATATATATATATACTATATGTTATTGGGTTATTGGAACCCAATATATACATATATATAACACAATAACCCAATAACTTAAATGTATACAAATATATATATATATATATTTATATGTATATTTATACGTATATACGTATGTATACATATATATATGTATATATATATGTGTATGTATTTATACATATACGTATGTATATTGCAACAGATCAAACTTTGTTATTCTAATAAGGGTATTGTGAGTGTGTAAAAATCGATACAAGTCTATTATGGAGGAGATGAAAAATTATTTATTATATACAAATATTGTTTATAAAGATGTATAATGTATTTTAAATTGTCATGCATTGATAGTATATTAAATTGTTTGTATTGTTCGATTAATATAAATCGATTTTACTTGTTTGCTGCAACGTCCTCCTCTCGTCTCGTCGGTCCCGTCTCGTCGTCCTCTTCTACAGCTTCACTCCTTCCTGGTGGCCTCTTCGTCCTGGCGTCCTCTTCGTCTCGTCGTCCTCTTCTACAGCTTCACTCTTTCCTGGTGTCCTCTTCGTCTCGTCGTTAACTTGTACAGCAAGCGGCTCCAGCGGCGATATTTCACAGAGTCTCGTAGTTATGTTTGACTGCTTCCACGATATCTTGTAGTGTCTTTAAGTTCCCTAAGCGGATATCTTAACTTACACGAAACAGCACTGTAATATATTTTAAATTTTATCTAATTATTTACCCTCTCGGTTCTTATCGCAAAACTTCGTTAAGAATTTCAAGGTTTATAGTTTATTTAATATAAGATATTTCTACGTTTATAAGAGAACAACTCTCTTCACCGGGCACAACTTCCCCTAGCAACGTCGACAGACAGACTGTGTCCATCCTAGCTCTGCAACGTATGAATCTCACTGAATTTGGTGTAATTTGATAGGCCAAGCCCAAGTCACATGATTGATGGAACGACCAGATACACAAATTTCATGAAAAACTTTGTATAATTTTGCATAGTCCTGCATGGAAATTATCTACAATTTTTATTACCCTATCATTGATAAGAGTTACACTTGAGTTTTGCTTTACTTAAAAAACCATATTTCTAAAGTAGTTACAAACCTCAGAGTATACACAAATCGAAGCTATTTACTTAAATAATTCCTTGTCAAATTTTCATGTAAATCGGTTAACTACCACTGCCGCTATAGCGATCGCAGATTATCACACCGGCACACGCGCACCAATTCATACAAAAATACATGACAATATAGTACATCTTTTTCTGAATAGTTTGGTGTAACCTACATGCTTATCAATTTTTAAATACAAAACTTATGACTAAAAGACAAAATATTACACAAAACAAATTTAAACAAAGAAATGCTCGTCATTCATGTACTCTGATATAAACAGCATATCTTATCATCCTGTGTTCTGTTGCAATATGTATATGTATATGTGTATGTATATTTATATTTATATGTATATGTTTGTATTTGTATATTTGTGTATTTGTATATTTTATATATTTGTAAAATTTCACGCCAATCTTGAGCGCCACCCCCATTCCGTTCACACCACCCACACTACTTCATACACCCACATATAAATGTATATCATATATACCACGACTAATGAACTTGTGTTGAAATTTAAAATTCAAATTTTCCGCCAATCTTGAGCGCCACCCCCTTCCGCCCACACCATACACAAACATATATATATATATATATATCACGACTAATGAAGTTGAGTTGAAATTCAAAATTCAAATTTCCCGCCAATTTTGTGTGCAACCCCCCTCCACCTACTACGCCCACTCCACCCACACCCTATATTATTGCATATTATTGCTTTGGCATCCAGTCCTGAGCTATGTTTAAAGTTTCAAGTCTCTAGCTCATCAGGAAGTTACTTTAAAAGCGATTGCAAAATTTGTACCGAACAGACAGACAAGTAAGCGAGTTATTAAAAACGTGGTAAAATGGATAAGAATTTCCAACTTGCACCGTAACAGGTATCTTGGAATATATCAAAACATATATGCTATTATAAATTATAATTATTCTTTCTTTGTAACTTATTATATTAATAAATAAATTTTAACATTATGTATATTGGAATTGATATTTTTACTATTATATCTCAATTGTTGTATTATAATTAAACGATTACTGTATATATGTTATAATATCTCTAGTTAGTATTTCCAATGTTCCTATAAGCAGAGAATGATCATCGTTTTCTTCATGTTATTTTAATGTTCAGCGTAGTCAACGGAACCTTACGTCTTGCCATTAATGCGTGATTTCTCACTTCGTGTTAGTCAAGTGTATCTCACGTATTAATGGCGATAGACATTGACCAAGTCAAGAGAGACTCTCCAGCTTAGACTGTACCAGGTATCTTGAATTTCTTAAACCACACACTCTATCACACATTCGAAGTTGGTAAGATATTACAGTATAAAATTTTAATATAATGATTATACTAGGTGTAGAGGCTATATAACGCTTGGATAGTATTTTCAATGTTCCAATAAGCAGAGAATGATCTTCGTTTTTCTTCATGTTGTTCAGCTGGTCACAGTAGTCAGCGGAACATTATGTCTTGCCATTAATGCTTACCTCCCCACTTTGTGATAGTCAAGTGGATGGTACGTATTAATGACTGCAACAAGGTTCCATCGTCAAGATAAGGAAATTGGATAGCTATCTTGTACTTCCTAAAACACATATGCTGTTAAATATTAGAATTACCTTGGTTTCCTTCTTTGCAACTTCTTTGTGTTCTCAATATACACTACGCGTTTCGGGACTTAAAGTCCCACCTTCAGGTGGATAAACTTTTCACTCATGTAGAGCACGTCACTAGATAAAAAATATATAAAGGTCACGCACATCTCGCTACTCAGTCGATTTCCCCACTCGCGTTATCTAACGATGCGCATCGCTACCGACCCCGCGAGCGACTGACAAATCTATTCGGCCTGTACCTATTTGTCGTGCTGTTTCAGCATGCGTATAGCAGTATCATACATTTCGTTTGATTTGAACGACAGTTTCTCGTTCAGAAGCTGATCATTGTGTTTTGTAGAGGCTCTGTAAATTTCAAACTCCTCCAGTGCGTCCATGAGTTTACCCTTTTTGCAGAAATGCAGTGGTTTGAAATTATTTCTAAAACTGGAATAGGTATGGTTGTGATCGATGATATGCATGGCAATGTTTGATTTGACGTTCCTGATGTTGCCCCTAGGCAGGTGCTCTTTATATGTATCTAAACATTTTCTGCCTGTTTGTCCAATGTAAAAACTATTACATACTTCACATTCTATTTTATACACCCCTGAACAGCTTTCTACTGGTTTATTGGATTTTGGCCTTAAAGTTTTTAAAATGCTATTATTCGTCTTGAAAGATACTGTATAGTCATACTTTCTAAAAACATTAAAAATAGTATTGGGTAAAAGATTCGTATATTCAATTGCTATGTGTTTCTGAACCCTATTGTGTGTTTCATTGTTATTTCTATGCAGGTTCTTTTTTTGCTTTTTTACTAACCTATCCACAATTACGCTGTTATAACCGTTGGCCATCGCTATGTACTTTATAGTACTAAGTTCTTCACGGTAGTCCTCCGGCTACAATGAATTTTCAATAGCCTGTTGACGAAGGAGTTAAAAGACTCCATTTTCTGAGCGAATGGATGAAATGAGGACGCATGGATAGTAATGTCCGTAGTGGTCGGCTTTCTGTAGATTTTAAATTTAAGGTGGTTATTTATGTTTTTTATCATCAGGTCAAGAAAATTTATGCTATGTTCGTTCTCCAACTCGAATAAAAGTATCTCCAACTCGTTCTCCAACTTTATACAAAAGTATAAAGGTCAAATTGATAAAAGCTAATCTCGACATTAAGTTTAATAAGAAATGTTTATTCAAGAACATAACTCCCAACTATGTTAAATTTAACATTAAGAACACGTCTTCGTCAGCGGCTACTGCCCAAAAGTAGCCCAGAGAGTGTGGGTAAAGGAAGAAATTAAACGGCTTTATTCCAAAAAGAACAAATTAAACAACGATCTATATCACACACACTTGGAGGTTCTTAACGGTTTTCACCCAGTTGTAATTAAAGGTATTTTGACATGCGTCGAGACACAAATACGTAACATCATAAGAAAAATCGTGAACACACATAAAATGAAGTTTGTAAACCTGGAAAGAAAACAACTCCAAACTACCCATATTTACAGTAAACACAAATTTTATGCACATGTAGTCAACTATAGCAGCATAAGTTTTACAAAAACGGAAGAAGAATTACTGTGTAAAGGCCTACATCATAACCTGCCTAGATTTTCTAAACACAATATAATTCGCGAGATAACTAACGCTGAAGCGGCTATAAAGACATTAAGTGAACAAGTTAAACAGAACGAGGCTCGTGTCCTCATTAATAATAAATTGAACCGTGTATTAAAAAATGAGTGCAGGCAGCCATCGGTTGATAAATATCGTAATGATATGAAAACTATACACAACATTAAACGTAATCTTGTAGATAACAATGCCGTAATAACAAAAGCCGATAAAGGCAGTACAGTTGTAATTCTAGATCAACTAGATCAACATGAATACAAAGCGAAAGTTTACGAATTTATCAAGGATAATAATATACGCACATCAAAGAAGGACCCCACCGCAGACTATATTAAAGAGATAAACCACAGTATAAATAAATGTACGAATCTGTTTGATATACGTACCATGCGTCAACTCAAACAAATACATACTCGCGCTCCTGCGCTTAATGGTCTGCCAAAGATACATAAGGGGAATATGCCCATACGACCCATAGTTAATTTTACCACAGCACTCGGATATAAAGCGGCTAAAAAACTTCTACAGGTTTTCAAAAATAATATAAAAATAAACAATAACCACAGTATCAGGAATAATATTGAATTTGTGAATCGTGTAAAATCATTAAAATGTTGCCACAGTATAAACTGATGTCCTTTGATATTGAGAACCTTTACACCAATGTTCCAGTTACCCAAACCATCAATATTGTACAGGAAAATCTGGAGAGTTCAGGCAGCTTGAATCAACAAGTAGTACACTAACGTATCATTCTATTAAGAGTAATACTAAGCCAGAACTATTTTACGTTTGATAATAGGTTTTTTGCCCAGGATGATGGACTTGCAATGGGTTCGCCACTTAGTGATTTTTTGGCTGACCTCTATCTTAACCACTTTGAAAATGAATACGTATTGTCTCATAAGAATAGGTTTTATAAAAAGATCATTTCATACACGCGGTATGTAGATGATTCATTTCTTGTATTTGATGGCACATGTAGGCAGGCAGAAATTTTGAATAAATATATAAATACAGTAGTATACATCCAAACATAATGTTTACACTCGGGTTGGAGAACGAACATAGCTTAAATTTTCTTGACCTGATGATAAAAAACATAAATAACCACCTTAAATTTAAAATCTACAGAAAGCCGACCACTACGGACATTACTATCCATGCGTCCTCATTTCATCCATTCGCTCAGAAAATGGCGTCTTTTAACTCCTTCGTCAACAGGCTATTGAAAATTCATTGTAGCCGGAGGACTACCGTGAAGAACTTAGTACTATAAAGTACATAGCGATGGCCAACGGTTATAACAGCGTAATTGTGGATAGGTTAGTAAAAAAGCAAAAAAAGAACCTGCATAGAAATAACAATGAAACACACAATAGGGTTCAGAAATACATAGCAACTGAATATACGAATCTTTTACCCAATACTATTTTTAATGTTTTTAGAAAGTATGACTATACAGTATCTTTCAAGACGAATAACAGCATTTTAAAAACTTTAAGGCCAAAATCCAATAAACCAGTAGAAAGCTGTTCAGGGGTGTATAAAATAGAATGTGAAGTATGTAATAGTTTTTACATTGGACAAACAGGCAGAAAATGTTTAGATACATATAAAGAGCACCTGCCTAGGGGCAACATCAGGAACGTCAAATCAAACATTGCCATGCATATCATCGATCACAACCATACCTATTCCTGTTTTAGAAATAATTTCAAGCCACTGCATTTCTGCAAAAAGGGTAAACTCATGGACACACTGGAGGAGTTTGAAATTTACAGAGCCTCTACAACACACAATGATCAGCTTCTGAACGAGAAACTGTCGTTCAAATCAAACGAACTGTATGATACTGCTATACTCATGCTGAAACAGCACGACAAATAGGTACAGGCCGAATAGATTTGTCAGTCGCTCGCGGGGTCGGTAGCGATGCGCATCATGAGATAACGCGAGTGGGGAAATCGACTGAGTAGCGAGATGTGCGTGACCTTTATATATTTTTTATCTAGTGACGTGTTCTACATGAGTGAAAAGTTTAGCCACCTGATGATGGGACTTTAAGTCCCGAAACGCGTAGTGTATATTGAGAACACAAAGAAGTTGCAAAGAAGGAAACCAAGGTAATTCTAATATTTAATTATATAGGCAACTTTGAGACCACAACAATTATGTACATATGCTATCACACATTAGAATAATTCGATCTCTGTAAGTTACTAAAGTATAATATTTTAATATTATGATTATACTACTACTCTGTAGAGGTTATGAATTGTCAGGTTACTGGATTCGATGATCCTATAAACAGAGCATGATGATCGCTTTAATTCTCGTTCTTCTGGTCACCGTAATTAGGGGTAACTTATGTCTCTGCCATTAAAGAGTGACCCCCCCCCCCACTTTGTGTTAGTCTCATTTGATTAACAATTGCTTATCAATAATTATTTTAATACATGATTTCTATCAATAAAAAAAAACAATTATAAAAGAAACTAAAATATTTCTTCACACCTCAGTATTCCCTTTTATCTCAATATTCCTTTTTGAGTATTATTAAAACATGATTACTTCTTACAACTAATTATTCATTTCATTATGACGTATAAATTTAAATGGATTCATTTCTATATGAAATGTCTTTAATTCTGTTTATTCTAACACTGTGATTTTAACATTTATAAGCAAGTAAGTTTTGAATGAGTACATCCTATCTTATAAAATTCTCTACGTGAATTCTTTTAGAGTGACAGACAGGTAATTTAGTAAATAAAATTAGTACATAAAATTTTACTCTTGGTACGTATCCATAAACTACGGCGCGTTGTCATTATGGGCTCTCCCTCTCGGTTACTTAAATCAGCGTATGGAGATGTAGACGCTCCTCCAATTGCGTTGAATACCGTCTCATTGCGTGCATAACAAATGTGACTCCTTCATGAAGTAATTGACACATATACACTTTCACTACTATAACCGGTAATTACCAGTTTTAGATTTAGTGGAATTATTGGTTACTATTTACTACTCTAGTTCTCACTTCACAGGTTGTTCTTCATGATAACCTTACGTGATTTTAAGTAAAACTATCCGAACTTTTAACATCGAATTTCCGTAAATTTAGCTCGACTCCACGAAGTTTAAGTTAGACTTCTTCTTGATTCGACTCTAGACTCTAAAATTTGTAAAAGAATCCTAAGTGTACCACCCTCGCCGTTTAGAGCTAGAATTAGCAGTTTAGAGCTAGAGCTGTAATTCACTAGTACTAAACTCTTAACTCTGCTTGATGGCGACTCTTAAAATTATCTCAGGGTATCCAAGAAATGATTAGTAACACACTTAACTTGAATGACTGCTAATTTTAATGAACATTTTCATTAACATATTACAAGTTGCATACAATCTTAATGATTAACAAATATTGAAATTATACTCCTCATCAATTATCATTGAAAGTAGGTTCATACACCAATTGAATTGCCAATAGTAATAGAGTTACAAAAGATTACATGAATTAATATGAGTTTAATGTTCAATTTGGTTTACTTGTTGGTTGAATTCCTTTTGTTGGTGAATCCTTCCCTCGGAGTCTGCGATCTTGGAGATTGCGTTGTCGGCGATTCGGATGATCCTGTTGTTGACACTCGATGACACTAACACTTGATTACTTCGGTTTCACTTTAATTACCACTGTTCACACCTACTCACTGATTCAGCATGTAACTAGTGTAGGCCTATACTACTATTTAATTTTGATTCCTTAGTAACTATGTTATTAAGCTGAGTGCTCGCAATATCAGTAATTCATCCCGAATACACTCCCACGTTCCGTAATTTCCGAATGTACGTGATAGATTATCGATACTATGAAGTTCGGTAATTATCACCAAGTTATATTATGTTTATTCTAACAATTACTTTGATCTGGTATACTTCGTTCACAGTAATACCGGGTTTAATATTATTAAACGCACGACACGAATACTGTACTTATTAATTATCGCAAGTTTTAGTTATAAATTCTTAATACGTGGTGACGAGTTTGAATAGTTGTAATACTCTCCGTCGACTTTAGTTATGAAATCGTAATGCGCGATAACGAGTCTGATAGTTATAGTGTTCGCCGTAGACTGCTGACAATTTTCCCAACTACGTTTTTTATACTCCCGCAAACGTTACCCATACTCAATAATTACAAATCGCTTTCCCATTGGTTTCAAGTACCGCGATATTTGATTTCCTCCAACCCAACTAGCTAAATTCACCCGCTTAAAAGTGACGCTTTCTCCCAATCGTCAAAAAACAGCGTGTAGCAAACTTATACCGCGAAAGTGAAACGACCCTACATCGAGTTCTTTCTCTCTACCCTCTCTTTCTAAATTCTAACGGTACAGTATTGTCTGAGCACTCAATTTTCCCTCGATTTCACTTAACTTTATGGCTTTTTTTAACACAATACATTTTATGATTTTATACCCTGTACGTGACTTGCTGTATAGCTCTCGCACCGCCAGACAGGCGCCTCGCCAAGGGTGTGTGCTTTGAAAAACACCGCTAGGCAGGTTTCTAATCGTACATCAACTCACATTACTTGCATTTCTTATCCTAATAAACATTTAATAATCATGATTCTATATAAAACCAGCGTAAAATTGGGTAGCATTCAATTTTTACGTTATAAGTGTTTTAATCACTACTCCGAATCATTATAACGGACTCTACCGACGTAACTTTAGTCATCGACTTCCGAAATTTTAGCAAAGACTCCCGATCTCACCCTCGTTCTGTGTACTTATTACCTACTCTACTTTTTCCCACTACTTTCTTACTTTTTCCCCACTTAAGTCCTTTTTCGTACTCCAGCTTCGTTTCCATTGGTTCTTCTCTATATTTCTTGAGAAAGTCCCTCCTTGTACTCCCACAAGTTACTCTGCTCCGTGTTCATTGGTTTTGCGTGTTGGATTTCCTTGAACTTCCCTTCAGGAAACCCGCCTATACTCCAACCTGCTTTCTGATAGGCGATTTCTGTTCCCACCAATTTCTTGCTCTGGGTTCAGCTACCTCTTGCTACAGTATGTTCTCTCCCACGATCATAAATCGATTCGGGTATTGTTCTATGCCTTTTGACAGTGACATCCTTCTTTCTGTCCAGCTTGCAGCTGCATCTGTTAATTAGTTCCACCCCTGCTGTAGTCTTTTCAATATGTTATGGTCATAATTCTTTTTGGCGTTTTTCATGTCTCTTAGCAAGACACCCTTTGTTTCTTACTTCGTCCAGAAGCGCATGTTACGTAAGTCTTCCCACGTGTGACACTCTTTGTATTGCTAATTGCACCACTCTCCAGGATGTCTCTCAGTGACATACAGTTGTTCCGTTGATTTAGTACGTTAGCCTTTGTTGTACAATTTTCTGAGTAAATTCTCATTGTGCTTCGTTCTGGCGTTCTAGCGGTGTGCTTCGTTACATTTTGTCCCCAATTTGGGTTGCGTTGTGATGAATTTCATGAATCCAATGGATCCCAAATTTACGCTCTATGAATGTATTTCTATATTGACATTCGATATTAAATGTCCTACGAACCTAGTGTAGTAAGTGACGTCTGCTTTTTGTGACCTTATTAATGGTGAATATCATTTTTGAGGATTCCTACACCGTAACATATTTTTTTTGCTTTCATATTTACAATGAATCGATGTGTTTGGTTACATTTATATATTATTATAATTTTACAATAACTTTCATTCATAATATCTTAAGTCTACTTTTAATTATGTCTTTACGTGATTTTATTCCTACAATTTGTTGTCCTTATTTTCACATGATACACAGATATATACACAGAGAATAATTAAACATTACATTCAATAATAATAATTATTATTATAATCGTATTAATATTAGTAGTCCTGAAAATTAGATTATCCATTCATATGTACACACTTAGTATATTATGTCAGATACTACCTAACAATTTAGTATTAGATTGACACAAACATATTATATTTTTGAACAGATAGCTATTTAAGAATATTAAGGAAATACTAATTAAACAACATTTTCTACCTGTTTATGAACATACAATTTAATGCTTACATCTTAATAATATGTATTTACTTCATTCATTTATACACTCTTCAAATTTAAGATTGCTACTAATGTTCTTTTCTCTTTTGTTTGTCAGTTTATGTGTTAACTCTTAACAAACACTTCATTAAAACCTTAAACTAAATATTTTGTGAGAATATAAATTTAATGTTTCATACTAGTAAACTTCATAAATGTTATACCACAAACAAAATTTTGGACATTTTAATATAATCTATACATTTACCTTAACAAATAACTGCCAACTGTTTGACTAAAATTTGTTAACAGGATTTTACTACAAAATTTACAAATTTTATTATATAACATTTCATTACTAAGACAATTGTTACCTCAAACTTCAATTTAACATCATATAGTTGTTATCTTTATCATAATACATGACACATACTTTAGTGTGCTAGAAAACTTTACTAATCTTTATTTCAGTGTTGTAAATTTTACATTTAATTTTATACAATTCAATTACCATTTACAAGTTATCTTAGGCGTCAACTAAGTTTTCTGAATGATATTTCTTTAGTTGTCTTATATTGAAAACCCCACGTATCACAGCGCTATTTATGCCGTCTTGTAGTTGATACGTGGCGCTTCTAACTTTTCGCGTTATAACATATGGGCCTTCATACAACGCGCAAAATTTTGCAATTATATTTTGTGTGGCGTCAGAGAGTATATGTGCCCGTATCGGAACCTTGTCTCCTACTTCAAATTCAGTAATTTTGTTCAATTTATTTATTCGAGCTGCTTCTCTCTCTCCCTTCTCCTTTATCCGTAACTGTAGTTTGCTTAGATCTACCCTGTCGGTATTTATCACTATGGGGTCAATGTATCTCTCCCAATCTCTAGTTGGTTTTGTACTAAATTGTGTTTCATGTGGCGTTATCTTGATGGTATCTTGATATGTTTCATTTAAATATGCTTTTATGATTTTGATATACGTGGCCCATTTAGTGTGCCTTTCTCTCACAAATATCCTGAATAAGTTTCCTAATTGTCGGTTCCAGCGTTCGGCTACGTTGGTACAGGGATTTCTTATAGCAGTGTATTTAGGTTTTATATTTAATTGTCCCACACCTTGCGTCCATTTGCGCGATGTAAACTGTGTACCGTTATCTGTCAAAATACTATTCCCGTGGGTCGTTATGTATTGTTGTAGTCGTTTGAGCGTCACATTTGTAGTAGCTCTTCGCAGTGTATATAATTCTACGTATTTAGTAAAATTATCGACAACAACTAATACACATTTCACTCCACCACTGGATACAGGTAGTGGTCCATAATAGTCCATGCTAATTAATTCCCCTTTGCGTGATGGCAGTATCGGTCGTGTTTCTCCGGTGATAATTCGATTCCCGCTATCCTTGGACCTTTGACAAAGATCACAGCATTTTATGACTTGGCTAATAGTTCTGCACATGGTGTCCATAGTGAAGTGTTCCCTTATCAGCTGTTGTGTCCTTTTCGTCTCTGGGTGTCCGTACATCTGATGAATTTCTTGGATCAATTCAACTCTAAATTCTTTTGGAATATATAGTTTCCACTGGTTTTTCCAACTGCGATATAATTTATTATTCATTAATTTAAAATAGTGACTCATTTGGTCCTCATTTCCCTCCTTAATCTTGATTATAATTTGTTTTATCTTATCGTTTGCGAGTTGCATTTGATTTATATTTCGTAATTTAGCGGCAGTGTTCTTATTCATTTTTATTTCAATTGCATGTATATAATATTCATATTTATCTTCGGCTAGTATATTCCTGTTGTTATCTTCCGGGTATGGGCTCAGTATATCTGCAACTGTTTTCCTTTCCCTTGAAATGTAGAATTTCGAAGTTGTATTCCTGGATGCTGAGTATCCACCTAGTAATCCGGGTATTGTTTAAATGACACTTTTGAATAAAGGTTAACGCTTTATTATCTGTTATTGTTGTTAGTAGTTGGCCTAGTATGTATATTCTAAATTTCTTCAGGCATTGTACTATAGTGAGTAATTCCCTTTCTGTTGTGAAGTAATTTTTTTCGGCATTTTAAAATGTTCTACTGGTGTATGCAATGATGGCAATCTCTCCAGCCTCGTCAATTTGATATAACTGTCCACCATATGCGTAATTACTCGCATCGCACTGTAGGTAGAACCGTTTTCCTTGTATAGGAAACTTGAGCATTACTGTATCTATGAATAACTTCTTCACTCGCTGGAATTGTTCTTCCATGGCTGAATCCCATTGGAATTTATTTTCCTTTTGTAACAGTTTTAATAATGGTTGTGTATACTCTGCATATTTGCTGGTGAATTTGTTGTGAAAGTTAGTAAGCCCCAAGAAACCTTTTAATTGCTTGCGGTTTCTTGGTGCAGGAAAATTCAGGAAAGCAGCTACGTTATCCGGTGTTGCTTTAATCCCACTTGTGGTCAAACAATAGCCAAGATACTGAATTTATTTGCGGAAAAATTGTGATTTCTGTAAATTAATAGTCATATTGGCATTTCTTAAGTTTCTAATAACCTTTTTAAATGTATTACGTGTGCCTGTTCATTCTGCGAAAAACATAGAATATCATCTACATAAATGATAGTGTTTTTCTTGACTTCATCCGTAAGTACGTGATCAAGTCCACGAGCTAAGCTCGCGAGACTGATACTTAGTCCGAATGGTGTAACTTTAAAACGGTAACATCGTCCTTCATATAAAAAACGCGTGTAATCACGACAATTTTCATTTAGTAGCACCTGCCAAAAGCTATTGGTTAGGTCTATAGTGGACATAACTTTTATATTACTACATCTTGCTAGTATTTCGTTTATCGGCGGCGGTCCTTCATAATCTGCGATAGTTATACTATTCACCTTTCAGGCGTCCAGACACAATCGCACCTTCCCGTCCCTTTTTATTACAGTCACCAGAGGTTGAATGTAGGGGCTTTGGGCTTTCTCAATTATCCCATACTCCAGCATTCGCTTAATCTCAGTCTTTACGGCATCTTGATACTTAATAGGAACAGGCCTGTACTTGTGCAGGTAAGGCGTGTTATCAGTCACCTTGAAGTAATGTTTGTATCCCGTTATGAGGCCTGGTCGATCTTCAAATACTTCTTTGTTTTCATATAAAAGTTGTTCTAATTGGCTTCTTCTTGTTAGGTCCACCCCTTCAATTTCGTCGAGTTTCTTATATATTTTCGCCTCTATGTTACTTACGTCTTCCTTTATCACCATAAGAGGTATTTCACAA
This sequence comes from Magicicada septendecula, assembly GCA_034769895.1. NCBI lineage: Eukaryota > Metazoa > Arthropoda > Insecta > Hemiptera > Cicadidae > Magicicada > Magicicada septendecula. The sequence continues at coordinate 332,185,083 of CM068376.1, forward strand.
GAACCTTCGTCCTCAATTGTTCCCAATATATTTTGTACTCGTATCTTCTTTTCTGGTATATTAATTGTGCTTTTTGTTTGCTGAAGAAAATTCATACCCAGTATGCATTCTCTCACCAGCCCTGGTATAATTAAGAAGACACAGTCAAAACTTACACTATTATTAATATAAATTTCGCAAAATATTTGTTTCCTAATATGTTTGGATTTATTCCCTATAGCGCTAACTATAGTGGTGTTGCTAACGCTTAGGATTTCATGATTCCCAAGCTTCTTTTGATTGTTATTATACCAATTCTCGGACAGTGCATTTATTGTGCTTCCGGTATCAATTAAGGCGTTTACACGTATGTTGTTGATTTTAATTGATAACTCTGGGCTTTTAAGATTCTTTAATTCAATGCTTTGTTTACTCTCTTCCATTGACTCATTTTTTATATTTGGGAAAAGTGTTTCTATGTATTCATCGGGTTTTGAAAATTCGTTGTTCGGTTTATAAACCGAGTTCTTTACCCTTGCTGTTAACAGTCACTTTTTCTCTTGTTTTGTGTAAATGGGTCAGACGCTTCCCTTACTACCGAACGCGTGACTTTCGATTTCTAAAGAATTTATAACTGGTTTCTCACTTTCTATTTTCGGTCGGGGTGAGAATTTCTGCTCCCACTCTTGCTTTGGTTCATCGACCCCCTGGTGTTTCTGGAAACCCCTGTGTTCATCGTGTCGTCTTACTTGCCTTTCATTTGCTTTCATATATTCATTATTATTTCTCGTATTTATACTCATGTATTCTCGCAGTAGCGCTTCAAAACAGTTAATTGTTGTTACTCCTCTGGTTACGACCGCTATTTGTATTTCTCTGCTATAATGGCGAGCTAATTTAGTTATCATGTGCCGATCTGAAAGGATTGATATAAATTGTCTGCATTTTAGCACACACCGTTCCATATATTGGATCATGTTGAGCGGCCCGTTTTGATTGAATCGCCCGTACTCCAGTTGATCGCGGATCCGGTCTTGATGAGTAGAGCTCCAATATTTTTCCATAAATATCTCCTCAAATTCCTTGAACGTATTTATTTGTCCTCTTACTATTCGCCACCAGATAGCCGCTTCCCCTGTTAGATGTCGGTCTATCCATCTAGTGTTGTCTTCGCGATAGTAAGTTTCTTGGATTTCTTTCAGCTCCTTCAGGAATTCCATAGAAAAGTTATCCTCTCCGTCGTTGTATCTTTATTAATGTTTGTTCCATTCATAGCGACGGCTGGTCTTGGTTCTATCTCTTCCAACCTCCGCTGAACTCTCTGCTGATCCTCCCGCATATTTGTGAGGTTGTTCGCCATCTCATCCAGTCTCCTACCCTTCTCTACAGAGACACTATTCAATGTTTCTTCTGTACTATGATGAGCTTCATTTATGCTCCTTACCTGTTGTACAACCCCTTCTAATTGTTGTTTATTTTGGTTTTGGGTATTAATAATTGCGTCCACCCATTCTCTACGGTCCTTTTCTCGTATTTCTTTACTCTCCTTGGCCTGCTTCCTTAGGCCTATATCTTTACTTATTTCTTTAATACCGTTCTCATTCTTCTTTTGTACTTCTTCCAGCTCTTCTTCCCACTTTTCCGTTTGTTTTTGTAGATCTGCATTTACTTGGTGGATCTGACTCTGTATGTTCTCTTTAATTATTTCTATTTTGTCATCTAAGCTTTTTGTGATTCTTTCTTCGGTCCTCCTGTGCATTTCTGCATTATGTTTTCTCATTTCTTCACCGTGTTGTTTTATTAATTCTATCAACATATTGAGGTGAATCTCACGCGGTTACGATTCCGGTCCCCACGCCCTTTTATGGCTATTTCTCGCGCTGCTGGTTGCATTTTCTTCACTTTCACTTGTATTAATTTCAGATGCTTCAACCCCCAATTGATTATTAATATCGAACTCTTGGCTCTCCGAATTTGCCTCATTTGTTGCCATTTTTGCCCGCCTTCGCGTTATCATTCAGGCACTTAGCGACTTATTACTATATTATCTTATTCTACTTAAGTCTAAACAAATTAATGATCACCCTGTCTGTCCTCTGCCTTAACCTAATGACACTAAATATTATTTTTCCTATTAAGCCGTGCGTTGCGGCGCCAAATACTACGTTAATTTTTACGTTTACTTGATATTTTGTTTGACGTAGTGTGCGTCAAATACAATGCTAATTTGAATTGTTAACGTCTACGATCTCAGGGTTTTTATTTGTAATAATTTATCCACTAGCAGTTATGTAATCACAGGTTATAATACTCTATTATTTAATATTTACTTGGAAGGTGTTGAAAGCTAATTCTAATGATTAATTTAATAGGGTTATCTTCAATAAACATATAAGACGTGTTTGTCTGTATACCACTACATTTATTATGTTAACAATTATTGTCATTGGTATCATATTTCTAATTTGATTAACAATTGCTTATCAATAATTATTTTAATACATGATTTCTATCAATAAAAAAAAATTATAAAAGAAACTAAAATATTTCTTCACACCTCAGTATTCCCTTTTATCTCAATATTCCTTTTTGATTATTATTAAAACATGAATTACTTCTTACAACTAATTACTCATTTCATTATGACGTATAAATTTAAATGGATTCATTTAAATATGAAATGTATTTAATTCTCTTTATTCGAACACTGTGATTTTAACATTTATAAGTAAGATTTGAATGAGTACATCCTATCTTATAAAATTCTCTACGTGAATTCTTTTAGAGTGACAGACAGGTAATTTAGTAAATAAAATTAATACATAAAATTTTACTCTTGGTACGTATCCATAAACTACGGCGCGTTGTCATTATGGGCTCTCCCTCTCGGTTACTTAAATCAGCGTATGGAGATGTAGACGCTCCTCCAATTGCGTTGAACACCGTCTCATTGCGTGCATAACAAATGTGATTCCTTCATGAAGTAATTGACACATATACACTTTCACTATTCACTCCTTCTATTGATAACCGGTAATTACCAGTTTTAGATTTAGTGAAATTATTGGTTACTATTTACTACTCTAGTTCTCACTTCACAGGTTGTTCTTCATGATAACCTTACGTGATTTTAAGTAAAACTATCCGAACTTTTAACATCGAATTTCCGTAAATTTAGCTCGACTCCACGAAGTTTAAGTTAGACTTCTTCTCGATTCGACTCCAGACTCTAAAATTTGTAAAAGACTCCTAAGTGTTTTAGTCACTACTCCGAATCATTATAACGGACTCTACCTACTCTCCGTAACTTTAGTCAGCGACTTCCGAAATTTTAGGAGACTCCCGATCTCACCCTCGTGCTGTGTATTTATTACTTACTCTACGTTTTCCCACTACTTTCTTACTTTTTCCCCATTTAAGTCCTTTTTCGTACTCCAGCTTCGTTTCCATTGGTTAGCATTTGTCGTACAATTTTCTTAGTAAATTCTCATTGTGCTTCGTTCTGGCGATTGTTTGCCTTACTTTTAGAACAATTCCTTACATTCGACATGCTTCTGGATGCATATGTTAACTTGGTCCACACGCCTCTGTAGTCTTTCCGTGTAAATTTTCTCTCTGCCGAACATCTGCTTTTGTTTAGATTTATGATGCTTTTAGCCATCTGTACTTCGACGTTGAAGGAAGTACATCTATTGTATTTACCTTCTTTTATTGTTTCACCCATTCGTCAATGTGAATTCACACGCTGCCAGGTGGTCCCTATATTTCTTTCAAAAAAACAATTATTTTTCTACGTTTTGGCGTTACACTGTATATGTTAAAAATTGCTTGTTTACTGTTTCCAATGTTCCCACAAGCAAAGAATGATATTCGTTTTGCTTCACCTTGTTGTACTGGTCACCGTATTTAGCGGGACCTTGTGTCTTGCCGGTAATGCGTGAATACCCACTTTGTGTTAGTCAAGTAAGTAGGACCCATTACTAGCAGGAAGAAGGTTGAATCGTCGAGCAGAGCTATTCGCCAAATCGATGAGAATTTCCAGCTTGCACTTTAACAGGTATCTTCAATATCCCAAAACATATATGCTATCATAAATTAAAATTTTTATTTCTCTGTAACTTATTATATTAATACATTTATTTTATCATTATGAATATTGGAATGGATATTTTTACTATTATATCCCAGTTTGTTGTATTATATTTAAACGATTACTGCATAGTTGTTATAATATCTCAGGTTAGTATTTCCAATGTTCCTATAAGTAAAGAATGATCATCGTTTTACCTCACGTTATTGTACTGGGCAGCGTAGTCAACGGGACCTTATGTCTTGCCGGTAATGCGTTCCTACCCACTTTGTGTTAGTCAAGTATGTAGAACACATTACCAGCAGGAAGAAGGTTGCATCGTCTAGCAGAAGCTTTTCGCCAAATCGATGAGATTTGCGGGCTTGACCCGTAAAAGGAATCTTGAATATCCCAAAACATATATGCTATCATAAATTATAATTTGTCTTTCTCTGTATATTATTATATTAATACCATTAATTTTAAGATATTGTATATAGGAATTGATATTTTTACTTTATATCCCATTTTTGTGTATTATAATTGTATTATAATTAAACGATTACTGTATAGATGTTATAATATCTCAGGTTAGTATTTCCAATATTCCTATAAGCAGAGAATGATCATTGTTTCCTTCACGTTATTTTACTGGTCACCGTAGTTAGCGGACCCTCATGTCTTGCTGGTAATGCGTTCCTACCCACTTTGTGTTAGTCAAGTGTGTAGAACACATTACCAGCAGGAAGAAGGTTGCATCGTCTAGCAGAAGCTTTTCGCCAAATCGATGAGATTTGCGGGCTTGACCCGTAAAAGGAATCTTGAATATCCCAAAACATATATGCTATCATAAATTATAATTTGTCTTTCTCAGTATATTATTATATTAATACCATTAATTTTAACATATTGTATATAGGAATTGATATTTTTACTTTATATCCCATTTTTGTGTATTATAATTGTATTATAATTAAACGATTACTGTATAGATGTTATAATATCTCAGGTTAGTATTTCCAATATTCCTATAAGCAGAGAATGATCATTGTTTCCTTCACGTTATTTTACTGGTCACCGTAGTTAGCGGACCCTCATGTCTTGCTGGTAATGCGTTCCTACCCACTTTGTGTTAGTCAAGTAGTTAGGACACATTACCAGCAGGAAGAAGGTTGCATCGTCTAGCAGAAGCTATTCTCCAAAACGATGAGATTTTCGGGCTTGCACCGTAAAAGGTATCTTGAATATCCCAAAATATTTATGCTATCGTATATTATAATTATTCTTTCTCTGTAACTTATTATATTAATACCATTAATTTTAACATTATGTATATTGGAATTGATATTTCTACTAATATATCTGTTTTATTTATTACAATTAAACGATAACTGTATAGATGTTATAAAATCTCTGTTTAGTATTTCTAATGTTTCTATAAGCAGAGAATGATAATCGTTCTTGTTGTCGTTGTTCAGCTGGTCGCATAGTCAGCAGAAACTTAAGTCTTGCCATTAATGCGTACCTCCCCTCTTTGTTATACTCAAGTGTGATGTACGTATTAATGACGGGAACAAGGTGGCATCGTCAAGCTGAAGATATGGGCTAACTCAGTGAGACTTTCCAGCTTGCACTGGAGGAGGTATCTTGGATTTTCTAAAACATATATGCTATCACACATTGGAATAAGTCGACCTCTGTAAGTTATTAAAGTATAATATTTTAATATTATGATTATACTACTACTTTGTAGAGGTTATGAACCTGACAGGTTACTAGTCGAGCAGAAACCATTCGCCAAATCGATGAGAATTTCCAGCTCGCACTGTAACAGGTATCTTCAATATCCCAAAATATACATGCTATCATAAATAATAATTTTTCTTTCTCTGTAATTTATTATATTCATAAATTTATTTTAATCATTATGAATATTGGAATGGATATTTTTACTATTATATCCCAGTTTGTTGTATTATACTTAAACGATAACTGTATAGATGTTATAATATCTCTGGTTAGTATTTCCAATGTTCCTATAAGCAAAGAATGGTCATCTTTTTACCTCACGTTATTCTAGCAGAAGCTTTTCGCCAAATCGATGAGATTTTCGAGCTTGACGCGTAAAAGGTATCTTGAATATCCCAAAACATATATGCTATTATAAAAATAATTTTTCTTTCTGTGTATATTATTATATTAATACCATTAATTTTAACATAATGTATATTCGAATAGATATTTTTATTTTATATCGAATTTGTTTGTATAATATTTGTATTATAATTAAACGATTACTGTATAGATGTTATAATATATCTGGTTAGTATTTCCAATATTCCCATAAGCAGAGAATGATCATCGTTTTCTTCAAGTTATTGTACTGGTCACCGTAGTTAGCGGGCCCTTATATCTTGCTGGTAATGCGTTCCTACCCACTTTGTGTTAGTCAAGTAGGTTAGACACATTACTGGCAGGAAGAAGGTTGCATCGTCTAGCAGAATCTACTCACCAAAACGATGAGATTTTCGGGCTTGCACCGTAAAAGGTATGTTGAATATCACAAAACATATATGCTATCATAAATTATAATTTTTCTTTCTCTGTAAACTATTATCTTGAAACCATCCATTTTAATATTATGTATATTGGAATTGATATTTTTACTATATACATCAGTTTTTGTATTACGATTACTGTATAGATTTTATAAAATATCTGGTTCCTAGCCTTCCAAGCCAAAGTTAGCATTTCCAGCATACACCGTAGCAGGTATGTCGAATATCCCCAAAACATATATGATAAAATAAATTATAATTATTTCTTCTGTGTAAGTTATTACATGATAATATTTTAGTATAATGATATTATTAATACCGTGTAGATGTTATATATTTTGTCTAGCTACTATTTCCGATGTTTCAATTAGCAGAGAATGATCATCGTGTTTGTTCACGTTGTTCAGCTGGTCACCGTAGTCAGCGGTACCTTCTGTCTTGCCATTAATGCTTACCTCCCCACTTTGTTATAGTCAAGTGTGATGTGCGTCTTAGTGACTGGAACAAGGTTGCATCGTCAAGACAGCTACAATCGGTAACTCAGTGAGACTTTCCGGCTTGCACTGGAGCTGGTATCTTGTACTTCCAAAAACACATATGCTATCACACATTAGAATAATTTGTTCTCTGTAAGTTATTGAAGTATAATATTTTTATATTATACTACTACTTTTATACTACTAATTTGTAGAAGTTATGAATTGTCAGATTACTAGTTTCGATGATCCTATTATCTGAGCATGATGATCGCTTTATGTTGCAGAGAATGGGAATTTCCAGCTTCCACCCTAACAAGTATGTTGAATATCCAAAAACGTATATGCTATCATCATTTTTAAATATTCTTTCTCTGTAACAAATATTATTACAATTAATTTTAACAATATTTATATTCGATTTGTTATATTTGCTATTATATCTCAGTTTTTTTATTATAATTATACGATTACTGTATAGATGTCATACAATCTCTGGTCAGTATTTCTAATGTTCCTACAAGCGGTGATTGATCATCGTTTTCTTCACGTTGTTGTACTGGTCACCGTAGTTAGCGGGACCTTATGTCTTGCCATAAAAGACTGACTTCCACACTATGTTTTAGTCAACTAGGATTCACCGATTACTAGCAGGAAGAAGGTTGCATCGTCGAGCAGAAACTATTCGCATAATCTATGAGAATTTCCAGCGTGCACCGTAATAGGTATGTTGAATATCCGCAAAACATATATACTATCATACATTATAATTATTCCTTCTGTGTATGTTATAACAGAATAATATTTTAGTATAATTATAATACTAATACCGTAGATGTTATGTTTTGTCACGCTACTATTTCAGATGTTTCAATAAGCACAGAATGATCATCGTTTTTGTTCACGTTGTTCAGCTCGTACCGTAGTCTGCGGAACCTTATGTCTTGCCATTAATGCGTACCTCCCCACTTTGTTATAGTCAAGTGTGATGTACGTATTAGTGACTGGAAGAAGGTTGCTTCGTCGAGATAAGGACATTGGGTAACTCAGTGAGGCTTTCCGGCTTGCACTGGAGGTGGTATCTTGGATTTTCTAATATATATATGCTATCACACAATAGAATAAGTCAATCTGTGTATATTATTAAAGTTTAATATTTTTATTATACCACTAGTTTGTAGAGGTTATATATTGTCAAGTTACTAGATCCGATAATCCTATAAACAGAGAATGATGATCGATTTTATTCTCGTTGTTTACTGGTCACCGTAATTATGGGTAGATTATGACTTACCATTAAAGAGTGACTTCCCACTTTGTGTTAGTCAAATTGGATTCACTAATTAATGTCGTGACGAAGGTTGCATGGTCGAGTGGAAGCCATTCGACAAATCAAAGATTTCCAGGATACTCATTAGTCTAGAGACTTTCCAACATCAGGAATCGTGAAAGTCCAGAAAAATATATGCTCTCTTACATTATAATTACGCTTTCTCTGTAACATATTACTTCAATTCTATAAGTTTTGCCATTGTGTTATTATGGTAGTTATGATTATGGATATATATTTATCTAATATGTTTGTGTTATAATTATACATTTACTATAGTCTATAAATGTTAAAAATTGTCTGATCACTTTTTCCAATGTTCCCACAAGCAGAGAATGATATTCGTTTTACTTCATTTTGTTGTACTGGTCACAGTATTCAGCGGGACCTTATGTCTTGCCGGTAATGCGTGCTACTCACTTTGTGTTAGTCAAGTAAGTGGGACCCATTACTAGCATGAAGAAGGTTGCATCGATGAGCAGAATCTATTCGCCAAATCTATGAGAATTTCCAACTTGCACCGTAATAAGTATGTTGAATATTTCCAAACATATATACTATCATACATTATAATTATTCCTTCTGTGTAAGTTATTACAGTATAATATTTTTAGTATAATGATAATACTAATACCGTGTAGATTTTATGTATTGTCTGGCTACTATTTCCGATGTTTCAATAAGCAGAGAATGATCAACCTTATGTCTTGCCATTAATGCGTGATTTCTCACTTCGTGTTAGTCAAGTGTATCTCACGTATTAATGGCGAAAGACATTGGACAAGTCAGAGAGACTTTCCAGCTTAGACTGTAGCAGGTATCTTGAATTTCTCAAACCATATATGCTATCACACATTCAAATTATTCGAACCCACTATGTTATTACAGTAAAAAATTTTTAAATAATGATAATACTAATACCGTGTAGAGGTAATATATTGTCTCGCTACTATTTCCGATGTTCCAATAAGCAGAGAATGATCATCGTTTTTATTCACGTTGTTCAGTTGTTCACCGTAGTCAGCGGAACCTGAGGAACCTGATGTCTTCACATTAATGGGTACCTCCCCACTTTGTGATAGTCAAGTGTGATGTACGTATTAATGACTGGAACAAGCTTGCATCGTCCAGCGAAAGACATTAGCTAACTCAGTGAGACTTTCCAGCTTGCACTGGAGCTGGTAGTTTAGATTTCCTAAGACACATATCCTATCACACATTAGAATAAGTCAATATCTGTAAGTTATTAAAGTATATTATTTTATTATCATGATTATGCTACTATCATAGTAGAGATTATGTATTGTCAGGTTACTAGATTCGATGATCACTTTAATTCTCGTTATTATACTGGACACCGAATTTAGGGGTACCTTATGTCTTGCCATTAAAGATTGACTTCCCCACTATGTGTTAGTCAAAGGAACTCACAAATTAATGTCGTGACAAAAGTTGCATCGTCGAGCGGAAGCCATTCGACAAATCAAAGAGACATTCCAGCATACTCCGTAGTAGGAATAGTGAATGTCCTGAAAAATATATATTTTATTACATCATAATTATTCGTTTTCTGTAACTTATTATATCAATTATAAGTTTTGCCGTTGTATATATTATTACAGATATGTCTTTGTATAAATTTAATATTTTTGTCTTATAATTACACATTTACTACAGTCTATAGATTGTAAAAATTGCTTGCTTACTGTTACCGATGTTCATACAAGCAAAGAATCATTTTCGTTTTACTTCAACTTGTTGTACTGGTCACAGTAGTTAGCGGGTCCTAAAGTCTTGCCGGTAAAGCGTGCTACTCACTTTGTGTTAGTCAAGTAAATAGGACACATTACTAGGAGGAAGAAGGTTGCATCGTATAGCAGAATCTATTCGCCAAAACGATGAGAATTTTGGGCCTTCACCGTAAAAGGTATGTTGAATATCACAAAACATATATGCTATCATAAATTATAATTTTCCTTTCTTTGAAAATTATTATCTTGAAACAATCCATTTTAACATTATGTATATTGGGATTGACATTTTTACTGTATACAACAGTTTTTGTATTATAGTTAAACGATTACTGTATAGATTTTATAAAATATCTGGTTAGTATTTCCAAAGTTCCTAGCCTTCCTAGCCAAGTATTGCCTTTCCAGCATACACCGTAGCAGTGAAACCCCCCTTTTATTTTTCTAAGTTTTGTAATTTTTTTTTTTTTTTAATTTTATTTAATTTTATTTTTATTAAGTTTTTTTTTTTTTTGTAAAAGGGGAGAGACATCATATTTAGAACTAGGTAAAAAAAAACCTAGAGGAAGCAAAAGTGTGCAAGGCCCAAATACAATTACAGACATGTCCCCCCAGGTGAATGACAGGACTTGCAAATGAAAAATTCTTTTAACCAACAAGCGTGTGCTTTATTCAACCTGCATGATTTTACATACATGACAAGTTCGTGATTGTGTGAGCACACCATTAAAGGCAGAATTATATATATATATATATGTATATATATGTATATCCATTAATTCGTAATGTCACAAAGTAAGTGAGTTGATACTAAACTAATTGCAAAAATTTCTGCCTGATTATGTATGAGTCAAAGTTAGTAATAATCTCATTCATAAAGCAATACTAATCCATCAGTGTTGTATAATATCAAATAGGCTAGCCTGTTGTCTCAGTAAGCACATTTATGGTTATTCTCTTTTTTAAATCCGTTACATATTCCCCCCAAAAAATATATATATATAGTAAAATTACACACACAAACATATATACGACATGAATAACAAAACATCCCTCATTTCAACACTAACCTCCTCATAAACCCATTCCAACTACAGTAAATGAAGGAACCCTAATATGTATAGATAGATACAAATATAAATGACAACGTAAATGGAATATCTCAGCTCCTAAGCATAGATTTGCCAGCATATTCACAAGCATAGTTCACACCAGAGAATGTAAGTGACCGCCCCGAAACTCAACCAGCCAAACGACCCCTTACCTTAATCATTAAGCGTTAAGTATGGGTGTGAAAGAAAATCGTTTCTCATCTACAGCATCAGACAACCCCCGCTACGTTATTAAAACTCAGCCATGACCAGATGACATGATAGCACGAGATAATTAACTCCCTAATGGTCTTAATTAGATGAAAGTTAGATCTTACAGCAAACTGCGGATGTGTGTGTATGTGTGTAACCTCTTACACATTATACAGTTATAAGATACTTCATTAGGTGTACTGTGGTAATGTTCACACATGCAATACCATAATTGAACACGAGAGTTTGTGCTAGAGTATAATGTTCAGAACTTCACGAGTGAGCTTCTGGCGGCTTCTGTGCATTCACATGTTGTAGAGAGAGAGAAATAGATAATCAGAATTTTCCCACCTGGATTGTCCGGTGTACTTAGTTCGTATAGGCGCGGGTCAGTGATGTCACAGTCGTGTCACAAGTCCCTGGTGCAGCTTAGCGTTGGAAAAGTCCTCGACTGACGGCATTGTGGCTATAAGGTCGTCTCTGCCATTAGGGTGGACAGATGTTCGTCCACCCCTGACACCCATCTCGCCTTTGGTCGAGCACCTGGACATACAATAGGTTGTAGAGGGTGTCATAAAGAAAATCACGCCACTTAGGCCGTCCACATTAAATACCAACACTAACTTTAAGCAGCAACAGCGCACACACACATCGCCACTAATTCAGATTAAACAGTATTAAGCTCGTCTAGCAATTACTTTCTTAATGTTTCATTGAAATATTCAAATTGATTTGCTGTGTCTTTCGTAGTTATTAATTACATCAAAACAGCTGAGTGCAAGATACATTAGCATATTCCCTATTGAAATCAACTTGACCCACGACTCTCACATTCATAATTTAATTAAATTTAATTTAATTTGATTTTGTAATAGCATTAATGCCCAAACTAAAAACTGCTCTATACGCACACACACACACAAGCATAACTCATAATGAAAGCTGAAACACAAAATATATTTGGGGTTAGAATATTTTCAGAACCCTCAGACTTGCACGTACCTGGAACAACACTTTATCTAGCCTATCATAGTGATAGGTTCGGAAGTCCTGGATAGAAGTTTGCCGCCAGCCGAGACCAGATGAACAGGTTGGAGGATCAAGCAGAAATGAGGCCGATACAACGTTTCGGTCCAGCCAAGTAACCTCCGAATGCAGGAATGTACAGACACAGCTGGCTGGCAGCGCCAGCTGTATTGCGTAGCTGCACAACCGTTTGTGTGTATAACCGACCGGCAACAAACTATCGTAACAGTGTGGCAGTGCGTGACGTCAGCGGCGCTCGTTTTTAAAATACTAATAATACGTTGCCGAAGCCAGTTCGGCACACCCTCACCCCAAAAGGGCAACATGGTTGACCCAAAACAAACAAGTCCTCAAGCACGACGGCTGCGGGAAACCTGGAAAATCTCAGATTCTAAAACGCTCTTGGTGAGTTCAGTGACACAGGAAAACGAAAAGGCAGAAGGAAGAGGTGTGAGTTAGTGAGTGTGTGTCTGAAAGAGAAGATGTAAGTGTGAGTCCTGCATGCTCGCCGGGCCCTGGTCCGCATGCAGATATAAGAGACAGAAAAGAACAGGAGAAAGAGAAGAATCGCAGGATCCCGCTTTGAGTACTGACCACCAAGGCCTCCCAATTCCAATAACTGAGATCCAGGAACCCCAAATAGTCTTCCCCCCTTTTTTATGGGCCTAACTGTCATCCCTAACTCATGCCCTATGGCAAAACTTTAGCTTCGAAATATGAGTGGTTACTCTTTCAACATCCCCTCCGGGATCACCCAATTTCACTGTGACGGGCGACACAAACCGAAGAATGCGGTATGGTCCCGACCAACGATAACATAGTTTAGCGGCCCTCCTATTTATGGCTGAGCTGATCGGATGGCTCTGACAGTAGACCAAGTCGCCAATCTTAAATGGGTTCGGAATTCGCCCCTGATTGTAGCGACTACGGACGCGTTCGTGCGCACGAAGCAAATTCCTCCGGACCTCCCGCCATCTGTCCACAGTCGTGACCTCAGGATCGTTCGGCAGAAGATCATCAATGTGCCACAAATTGTCCAACGGCAAACTCGGCGAGAACCCAAACATGACTTCAAAGGGTACGGCCTTGTGACTCTCGTGTAGGGCCGTGTTAAATGCCAATTGCAACCACTTTAAATTTTGGTCCCAACAATCCTGTTGTTCAGCATGATAGGCGATAAGCGCTGAACGGAGATTCCGGTTAAATCTCTCCGCGTGGGACGGTTGAGGGTAGTACGGGGAAGTGGTCACATGTTTGATGCCGTTAGCGAAACACATTCACCGGAAATCTTTTGAAATGAACTGTGGTCCATTGTCAGAGACAATGGTGGACGGAAAACCGAAATGCTGAAAGACATGGGTCTGTAGCATAAGGATAGTTGAGCGAGTGTTTGCCTGTCGTAAGGGCAGTAGCCAGACAAACTTGGAAAAAGCATCCACGCAAACAAGTAGGTAAGCATTACCTGACTTGCTACGAGGGAAAGGTCCCACGTAGTCTATGAATAACTTCTCCATGGGTTTGCTCGCCACATCAGATGACAATAGACCCAATTTAGTGTTTTGAGCAGGCTTACTCAAGCCACAGAGATGACATGCTTTCACACGAGCCGCGATGTCCCTGTCCATGCCCTTCCAGATGAAATGCCTCCTAATACTGGAAATGGTCTTCGAAATTCCCTTATGGCCACCTATTGGGGAATCATGATAGTAGCTGAAGACCATTGGCACGAGCTTGCTAGGCAGCACAACCTTCGGGGCACGTCCTTTTCGTTCTCGGCAGCACAGGACGCCCTTGGACAGAAAATATGGTACCTGCACGTTACCCTCTTTTAGGTGTTGGATGATAGGACCCAACTCTTCATTATTTAACTGATGGGGTAACACATCAGTAAAAGCCAAAGGAAAATCCAGCAGAACGGAACAGGGTTGCTCAGAATTGGCCTCGCTGGGTTGGGAGAACATACGTGACAAGGCGTCTGCAACAACATTTTGTGTTCCCCTGATGTGTTGCACTTTGAATTTAAAGGATGAGATCTTGACCACCCAACGCCCTATTTTACCCAGCTGCCGGGGATGAGCGAGAAGCCAGGAGAGAGCCTGATTATCGGTCTCCAACAGGAACTCAGCGTGTTCCAAGAAACGCCTGAACTTATCTAGAGCGTACACAACAGCAAGACACTCTAGTTCATACACTGAAGACTTCCTCTCTTGTTGGGTCAAGGTCCGGGATATAAATGCCACCGGCTGCCTAGCACCATCCACTTCCTGGGACAGAACCGCCCCGAGCGCAACAGAACTCGCGTCCGTTTGCAAAATGAATTTTTTTGAAAAATCAGGCATCCTCAACACAGGGGGAGATACGATCGCCTCCTTGAGGGTATCAAAGGCCCGCTGTTGCCTCTCTCCCCATACAAATTTGGTACCCTTTTTCCTGAGTTCGTTTAAAGGTACAGCAATCTCCGCGGCATTAGGGATAAATCTACGGTAAAAATTGACCATGCCAACAAATCTGGCAACACCTTTCGCATCCCTAGGGGGAGGAAAATCCCGGATGCCTTGTGTCCTCTCCGGGTCGACCGTCACACCCCCATATGAGACGAGATGCCCTAAAAACGAAATACTCCTTTGTGCAAACTTTACCTTGTCTGGATTGATAGTGAGGCCAGCACTCCTCAATCGGCACATCACCTCTCTCAGGTGACCCAGATGCTCCTCGAACGTTTTACTGTAGACCAAGAGGTCATCAAGATAATTAAAGATGAATTTAAATTTTACGTCATGGAATACAGTGTCAAGTAGTCGCGTGAGGGTTTGAGCCCCCACTGCCAGACCCATGGGTACCCTAGTATATTGATAAAGATTCCATGGCACACAAAATGCCGTATAAGGGCGGCTTTCCTTAGACAGAGGAATCTGATGATAAGCGGCATTGAGGTCAAAGATGGTGAAGTACCTGGCCCCACTAAACCAATCGAACGCGGAATGTAAATCGGGAAGAGGAACTGAATCCACCTCAATATTAGCATTGAGTTTGCGATAGTCAATGACCATACGCTGTTTACCTCCAGGCTTGGGCACCAGAAATGCTGGACTTGCATAACTAGAGTTGGAAGGTTCAATGACCCCTTGTTTAAGCAACTCTTGAACCTTCTCTCTTAGGACATCCATCTTTGGAGGGGCGAATTTGTATGGGTGTGAGCGGACTACGGCGGAGTCCGTTAAACGGATCTTATATTCCAAAAGATGTGTGAGCCCCAGGTTGGGAGTTAATACAGTGGGGAACTGCTCACACAAATGATCTAAAGCATGCCTCTGGGACGGGGTGAGATGGTCTCTTTCTGAATCGGGACACACAACCTCTTGGACACCTCCCTTAGCTCCCTGGTACCCAAGGAAAGGAATGACAACCTCCCGATTGAATTTAAAATAACAGTGGTGCGCTTGAAGATCTAAAACGAGACCACTCTTGGAGATGAAATCGGCACCCACAATGCAGTCGACTCCCAGAGCCGGAGAAACCAAAAATCGCCACACCCATGAAAAACACTCGATTTTAATACTCAGGGAAACCACCCGGGAGATGGGCAGAATTTCCCGCTATGCAGTCCAGCATACCACGGAAGACCGATCCGACCCTAATAGTAAGCCCTGTTGTTCAAGGTCCTCACATACTCTAGATGAAATTATGGATCGGGCTGATCCAGAGTCAACCAAGGCTCTGAGCTGACCCTTTTTCAACTCGACCAACAGGAAGGGGCATACTGAACTGTAGTTGGGGACAGTTCGCAGGACCTTGGAGCCGGATGACCCGGGATTAGCTATCCGCCTGGGGTTAAGTGAAACCGGAAGAGAACGGCCTAACGGGGAAGACCACTCCCGACTTATCTTCCCCGAGAATTTACGTTTTTTGAAAGGTTACCTTTTCGGGAAGTCCCTTGACGCTGTCTTGCATCGTTACAATAGCGCGCGACGTGACCGGATCTATGACACCTAGAACAGAATAATTCTCGTACTTCACAGCTCTGAACCGGCGCAGGCCTAGGACCCCAAGACCCGGGCTGCCCGACTCGTCGCTCGAAATTAGGGCGTTCTGAACGCCTCCTAGCCTCGCGGGCTCTAATATCGTCATTACCCTGTATAGTGGTCGACTCGGCGCACAGCCGGTCTAAATCAATAAAACTTTGGGGACGGGCAGCGAATGTCAAACGTGACCGTTCCTCCGGCGTCACGCCCTGCAAAATAGTATGAATGACATCAGACTCTGACAACCCCAGCCTCAGGATCCGGGCCGCGTCTTTAACACTGGAAATGAAATGAGCAAGGGACTCTCCGCTTGCTTGAACTCTATAGAAATGTTTGTGTCGTAATCGGTCGTGTAACCTTCCCGGTACGAAAGCGTCCAGGACTTCCCGATGGAAATGGTCTATGCCACCACCATCCCTAAGGGTACTTGTCACGCGCTCAGCCATAGATCCCCGACAGTACGGGTAAATGAGCTCAAGCAAAGTCCGCTCCGACAGCCCAGGGAAATCGGCCAACTGAAAAAATACGCGCAAGAATCTCAAAAGCGCCTCAGGATCCAGACCATCGACAACTGGGAGACGCTGAATGACATCCGACAGTGGGTTAGGAAGCTTGTGATAGCCTGCGGTGGCCATATCGGAAAAAGCAGGAACATGCACAGGGGGTTCCACCCTGGCTGCCGTCTCAACAGAAGAAGAAGAACCGGAATTCGGATCTACGTGGCGACGCTGGCCGAGAGAAAACTCCCGCAATGCCATCGCCACTTGCTCCCTAAGAGTGACAACATTTTTCTCTAATTCCGAGGTGGTAGCCTGTGATTCAGCATTCTGTAAACGGCATAGAACGTGTTGTAAACGTTGGCGCACCCTCTGTCTAGCCGTAGAGGTGGGTGCCGCCGACTGCAGGCCTTCGGCCAAATCGAGCAGTTCTACAAATTTTTCCGAGCACAGCTCCACCTCGGCGGTGACATCCGTAAGTAATACTCTCCCACTCGGTGCCTCACCGGCGGCAAGAGCCTCACGGAGTTGCTTCCTTAATGAAACAACAGTCTCCTGCGGCTTCCGTCCCCGGAACCGGACCTCCCACTCGAGCTCATCTTTTACAAACAAATCCACATTTACCGAAATGGACATGACCGCGCAATCCACACACACACCACGTAAAAGCAAGAATTAAAGAGAACGACAGGAAGAACTTGATCATACAAGTGGCTCCAGAATGCTCTAGCGATACGACGAGATGGGTGTCATAAAAGCAGAGAAACAGCCATGCAAAATGCCCAGAAGAGAACACAACACAAAACAACCAAACTAGCTCACTAAATACAACACACAAAGTACACATAAAATTCGATATAATCGAAAATATAAACTATCACATCCATGCCCTTGGTCGGACCATAACCGCATTCAAAATACACGATACCGCGACGCAACGCCCTCAATAAACAATTACCATATAACTGGGATGCTACCAAACACGTTGTCTAATCCAAGAGACAAGTCATAATCTAACTCAACAAGTACCGACGGCCCTCATCATGTCCAGACTCCGTATGAGCTCCAGGGTATGTGCAAGTGCAACCAATCAGCACACATTCATTAAAAAAATTTAATCACATTCTTATAACCCCTTTTCAAAATTCATCTTACACTCAACATCACAAAATAATCACTTAAACACTAACACATATTAAATTATTTTAAACTTCATTAACCCCTTATTCATTTTATAAAATGTGCTCTTTTTCTGGTTGTTCATTCTGTTAATTTATTACACTACCATTAAGTTTTCTTACAACACTTGGATTCTAATCAAAAATAATTTGAAATAATTTGCAAGTCCTAACACCAGCTGACATGTCTGTAGCCACACTAAGTTTCATTTAAGAAAATAAATATAAGTCCCCAGATTCTAAAATTTCTCAAGTTCAACAGAGAAAAATAAGGCAGAAATAATACCTACTATCCACCCAGAATCATAACAACCACGCTCTGAACTACCATTTGGTACCCCCTTTTATTTTTCTAAGTTTTGTAATTTTTTTTTTTTTTAATTTTATTTAATTTTTTTTTTATTAAGTTTTTTTTTTTTTGTAAAAGGGGAGAGACATCATATTTAGAACTAGGTAAAAAAAAACCTAGAGGAAGCAAAAGTGTGCAAGGCCCAAATACAATTACAGACATGTCCCCCCAGGTGAATGACAGGACTTGCAAATGAAAAACTCTTTTAACCAACAAGCGTGTGCTTTATTCAACCTGCAAGATTTTACATACATGACAAGTTCGTGATTGTGTGAGCACACCATTAAAGGCAGAATTATATATATATATATATGTATATATATGTATATCCATTAATTCATAATGTCACAAAGTAAGTGAGTTGATACTAAACTAATTGCAAAAATTTCTGCCTGATTATGTATGAGTCAAAGTTAGTAATAATCTCATTCATAAAGCAATACTAATCCATCAGTGTTGTATAATATCAAATAGGCTAGCCTGTTGTCTCAGTAAGCACATTTATGGTTATTCTCTTTTTTAAATCCGTTACATATTCCCCCCCAAAAAAATATATATATAGTAAAATTACACACACAAACATATATACGACATGAATAACAAAACATCCCTCATTTCAACACTAACCTCCTCATAAACCCATTCCAACTACAGTAAATGAAGGAACCCTAATATGCATAGATAGATACAAATATAAATGACAACGTAAATGGAATATCTCAGCTCCTAAGCATAGATTTGCCAGCATATTCACAAGCATAGTTCACACCAGAGAATGTAAGTGACCGCCCCGAAACTCAACCAGCCAAACGACCCCTTACCTTAATCATTAAGCGTTAAGTATGGGTGTGAAAGAAAATCGTTTCTCATCTACAGCATCAGACAACCCCCGCTACGTTATTAAAACTCAGCCATGACCAGATGACATGATAGCACGAGATAATTAACTCCCTAATGGTCTTAATTAGATGAAAGTTAGATCTTACAGCAAACTGCGGATGTGTGTGTATGTGTGTAACCTCTTACACATTATACAGTTATAAGATACTTCATTAGGTGTACTGTGGTAATGTTCACACATGCAATACCATAATTGAACACGAGAGTTTGTGCTAGAGTATAATGTTCAGAACTTCACGAGTGAGCTTCTGGCGGCTTCTGTGCATTCACATGTTGTAGAGAGAGAGAAATAGATAATCAGAATTTTCCCACCTGGATTGTCCGGTGTACTTAGTTCGTATAGGCGCGGGTCAGTGATGTCACAGTCGTGTCACAAGTCCCTGGTGCAGCTTAGCGTTGGAAAAGTCCTCGACTGACGGCATTGTGGCTATAAGATCGTCTCTGCCATTAGGGTGGACAGATGTTCGTCCACCCCTGACACCCATCTCGCCCTTGGTTGAGCACCTGGACATACAATAGGTTGTAGAGGGTGTCATAAAGAAAATCACGCCACTTAGGCCGTCCACATTAAATACCAACACTAACTTTAAGCAGCAACAGCGCACACACACATCGCCACTAATTCAGATTAAACAGTATTAAGCTCGTCTAGCAATTACTTTCTTAATGTTTCATTGAAATATTCAAATTGATTTGCTGTGTCTTTCGTAGTTATTAATTACATCAAACAGCTGAGTGCAAGATACATTAGCATATTCCCTATTGAAATCAACTTGACCCACGACTCTCACATTCATAATTTAATTAAATTTAATTTAATTTGATTTTGTAATAGCATTAATGCCCAAACTAAAAACTGCTCTATACGCACACACACACACAAGCATAACTCATAATGAAAGCTGAAACACAAAATATATTTGGGGTTAGAATATTTTCAGAACCCTCAGACTTGCACGTACCTGGAACAACACTTTATCTAGCCTATCATAGTGATAGGTTCGGAAGTCCTGGATAGAAGTTTGCCGCCAGCCGAGACCAGATGAACAGGTTGGAGGATCAAGCAGAAATGAGGCCGATACAACGTTTCGGTCCAGCCAAGTAACCTCCGAATGCAGGAATGTACAGACACAGCTGGCTGGCAGCGCCAGCTGTATTGCGTAGCTGCACAACCGTTTGTGTGTATAACCGACCGGCAACAAACTATCGTAACAGTGTGGCAGTGCGTGACGTCAGCGGCGCTCGTTTTTAAAATACTAATAATACGTTGCCGAAGCCAGTTCGGCACAGCAGGTATGCTGAATATCTACAAAACATATATGATATCATTAATTATAATGATTTCTTCTGCGTAAGTTATTAAAGGATAATATTTTAGTATAATGATAATATTAATACCGTGTAGATGTTATAAATTCTGTCTGGCTACTATTTCCGATGTTTCAATAAGCAGAGAATGATCATCGTTTTTGTTCACATTGTCAGCTGGTCACCGTAGTCAGCGGAACCTTCTGTCTTGCCATTAATGCTTACCTCCCCACTTTGTTATAGTCAAGTGAGTGGTACGTATTAATGACTTGAACAAGGTTGCATCGTCAAGACAGCTACATTGGGTAATTCAGTGAGACTTTCCGGCTTGCACTGGAGCTGGTATCTTGTACTTCCTAAAACACATATGCTGTCACACATTAGAATAATTTGATCTCTGTATGTTATTGAAGTATAATATATTTATATTATACTACTACTTTTATACTACTAATTTGTAGAAGTTATAAATTATCAGGTTACTAGTTTCGATGATCCTATAATCTGAGCATGATGATCGCTTTATATTGCAGAGAATGGGAATTTCCAGCTTGCACCCTAACACGTACCTTGAATATCCCAAAACATTACAGAATAATCTTTTAGTATAATTATAATACTAATACCGTAGATGTTATATTTTGTCTCGCTACTATTTCCGATGTTTCAGTAAGCGCAGAATGATCATCGTTTTTGTTCACGTTGTTCAGCTAGTACCGTAGTCTGCGGAACCTTATGTCTTGCCATTAATGCGTACCTCCCCACTATGTTATAGTCAAGTGTGATGTACGTATTAATGACTGGAAGAAGGTTGCTTCGTCGAGAAAAGGACATCATGTAATTCAGTGAGGCTTTCCGGCTGGCACTGGAGGTGGTATCTTGGATTTTTTTAAACGTATATGCTATCACACATTAGAATAAGTCAATCTGTGTAAATTATTAAAGTTTAATATTTTTATTATACCATTAGTTTGTAGAGGTTATAAATTGTCATGTTACTAGATCCGATAATCCTATAAACAGAGAATGATGATCGATTTTATTCTCGTTGTTTACTGGTCACCGTAATTATGGGTAGATTATGAGTTGCCATTAAAGAGTGACTTCCCACTTTGTGTTAGTCAAATTGGAATCACGAATTAATGTCATGACGAACGTTGCATGGTCGAGTGGAAGCCATTCGTCAAATCAAAGGTTTCCAGGATACTCATTAGTCTTGAGACTTTCCAACATTCAGGAATCGAGAAAATCCAGAAAAATATACGCTCCCTTACATTATAATTACGCGATCTCTGCAACACTGGAGCTGGTATCTTGTACTTCCTAAAACACATATGCTATCACACATTAGAATAATTTGATATCTGTATGTTATTGAAGTATAATATATTTATATTATACTACTACTTTTATACTACTAATTTGTAAAAATTATGAATTATCAGGTTACTAGTTTCGAAAATCCTATAATCTGCGAATGATGATCGAGTTATATTCCAGAGAATGGGAATTTCCAGCTTGCACCCTAACACGTATCTCGAATATCCCAAAACATATAGGCTAGTATCTCTGGTTAGTATTTCCAATGGTCCTATAAGCAGGGAATGATAATCGTTATCTTCCCGTTATTGTAATGGTCAGCGTAGTTAGCGGGTCCTAAATTCTTGCCGGTAATGCGTGTTTTCCCACTTTGTTTTTGTCACGTAGGTAGGACCCATTACTAGCAGGAAGAAGATTGCATCGTCTAGCAGAATCTATTCGCCAAAACTATGAGAATTTTGGGCCTTACCGTAAAAGGTATGTTGAATATCACAAAACATATATGCTATCATAAATAATAATTTTTCTTTCTCTGTAAATTATTATCTTGAAACCATCCATTTTAACATTATGTATACTGGAATGGATATTTTTACTATATACATCAGTTTTCTGTATTATAATTAAACGATTACTGTATAGATGTTTTAATATTTCTGGTTAGTATTTCCTAAGTTCCTATAAGCGAAGAATGATAATCGTTTTACTTCACGTTCTTCTACTGGTCAGCGTAGTTAGCGGGTCCTAAAGTCTTGCCGGTAATGCGTGCTACTCACTTTGTGTTAGTCAAGTAAATAGGACACATTACTGGCAGGAAGAAGGTTGCATCGTCTAGCAGAATCTATTCGCCAAAACGATGAGAATTTTGGGCCTTCACCGTAAAAGGTATGTTGAATATCACAAAATATATATGCTATCATAAATTATAATTTTTCTTTCTTTGTAAAATATTATCTTGAAACCATCCATTTAACATTATGTATATTGGGATTGATATTTTTACTATATACATCAGCTTTTTGTATTATAGTTAAACGATTACTATATAGATTTTATAAAATATCTGGTTAGTATTTCCAAAGTTCCTAGCCTTCCTAGCCAAAGTTAGCCTTTCCAGCATACACCGTAGCAGGTATACTGAATATCACCAAAACATATATGATATCATTAATTATAATTGTTTCTTCTGTGTAAGTTATTACAGGATAATATTTTAGTATAATGATAATATTAATACCGTGTAGATGTTATAAATTTTGTCTGGCTACTATTTCCAATGTTTCAATAAGCAGAGAATGATCATCGTTTTTGTTCACATTCTTCAGCTGGTCTCCGTAGTCAGCTGAACCTTCTGTCTTGCCATTAATGCTTACCTACCTACTTTGTTATAGTCAAGTGAGTGGTACGTATTAATGACTTGAACAAGGTTGCATCGTCAAGGCAGCTACATTGGGTAACTCAGTGAGACTTTCCGGCTTGCACTGGAGCTGGTATCTTGTACTTCCAAAAACACATATGCTATCACACATTAGAAAAATTTGTTCTCTGTAAGTTATTGAAGTACAATATTTTTATATTATACTACTACTTTTATACTACTAATTTGTAGAAGTTATGAATTTTCAGGTTACTAGTTTCGATGATCCTATAAACTGAGCATCATGAACGCTTTATATTGCAGAGAATGGGAATTTCCATCTTGCACCCTAACACGTATCTTGAGTATCACAAAACATATATGCTATCATAATTTATAACTATTCTTTCTCTGTAACTAATATTATTACCATTATTTTTAACATTATGTATACTCGATTTGATATATTTGCTATTATATCTCAGTTTTTTTGTTATAATTAAACGAATACTGTACAGATGTCATACAATCTCTGGTTAGTATTTCTATTGTACCTACAAGCAGTGATTGATCATCGTTTTCTTCACGTTGTTGTATTGGTCACCGTAGTTAGCGGGACCTTATGTCTTGCCATAAAAGAATGACTTGACCACTTAGTTTTAGTCAACTAGGATTCACCCATTACTAGCAGGAAGAAGGTTGCATCGTCGAGCAGAAACTATTCGCCAAATCTATGAGAATTTCCAGCGTGCATCGTAAGAGTTATGTTGAATATCCCCAAAACCTATATACTATCATACATTATAATTATTCCTTCTGTGTATGTTATAACAGAATAATATTTTAGTATAATTATAATACTAATACTGTAGATGTTATATTTTGTATCGCTACTATTTCCGATGTTTCATTAAGCGCAGAATGATCATCGTTTTTGTTCAGGTTGTTCAGCTCGTACCATAGTCTGCGGAACCTTATGTCTTGCCATTAATGCGTACCTCCCCACTTTGTTATAGTCAAGTGTGATGTACGTATTAGTGACTGGACAAGGTTGCTTCGTTGAGATAAGGACATTGGGTAACTCAGTGAGGCTTCCCGGCTTGCACTGGAGGTGGTATCTTGGATTTCCTAAAACATATATGCTATCACACATTAGAATAAGTCAATCTGTGTAAATTATTAAAGTTTAATATTTTTATTATACCACTAATTTGTAGAGGTTATAAATTGTCAGGTTACTAGATCCGATAATCCTATAAACAGAGAATGATGATCGATTTTATTCTCGTTGTTTACTGGTCACCGTAATTATGGTTAGAGTATGAGTTGCCATTAAAGAGTGACTTCCCACTTTGTGTTAGTCAAATTGGACTCACGATTTTATGTCTTGACGAAGGTTGCATGGTCGAGTGGAAGCCATTCGACAAATCAAAGGTTTCCAGGATACTCATTAGTCTTGAGACTTTCCAACTTTAAGGAATCGTGAAAGTCCAGAAAAATATATGCTCTCTTACATTATAATTACGCGTTCTCTCTCACATATTATTTCAATCCTACAAGTTTTGCCACTGTGTTATTATTACAGTTATGATTATGGATATACATTTATTTAATATTTCTGTATTATAATTATACATTTAATATAGTCTATAAATTTTTAAAAAATGTCTGATCACTTTTTCCAATGTTCCCTCAAGCAGAGAATGATATTCGTTTTACTTCATTTTGTTGTACTGGTCACAGTATACAGCGGGACCTTATGTCTTGCTGGTAATGGGTACTACTCGCTTTGTATTATTCAAGTTGGTAGGACACATTACTAGCAGGAAGAAGGTTGCATCGTCTAGCAGATTCTAGTCGCCAAAACGATGAGAGTTTTGGGCCTTCACCGTAAAAGGTATGTTGAATATCACAAAACATATATGCTATCATATATATACTAATTTTTCTATCTCTGTAAATTATTATCTTGAAACCATCCATTTTAACATTATGTATACTGGAATTGATATTATTAATATATACCTCAATTGTTTGTATTATAATTAAACGACTACTTTATGGATGTTATAATATCTCTGGTTAGTATTTCCTAAGTCCCTATAAGCGAAGAATGATCATCGTTTTACTTCACGTTCTTGTACTGGTCAGCGTAGTTAGCGGGTCCTAAAGTCTTGCCGGTAATGCGTGCTACTCACTTTGTATTAGTCAATAAATAGGACACATTACTGGTAGGAAGAAGGTTGCATCGTCTAGCAGAATCTATTCGCCAAAACGATGAGAATTTTGGGCCTTCACCGTAAAAGGTATATTGAATATCACAAAACATATATGCTATCATAAATTATAATTTTTCTTTCTTTGTAAAATATTATCTTGAAACCGTCCATTTTGACATTATGTATATTGGGAATGATATTTTTACTATATACATCAGCTTTTTGTATTATAGTTAAACGATTACTGTATAGATTTTATAAAATATCTGGTTAGTATTTCCAAAATTCCTAGCCTTCCTAGCCAAAGTTAGCCTTTCCACCATACACCGTAGCATGTATGCTGAATATCCCCAAAACATACAGTATATGATATCATTAATTATAATTATTTCTTCTGTGTAAGGTATTACAGGCTAATATTTTAGTATAATGATAATATTAATACCGTGTAGATGTTATAAATTTTGTCTGGCTACTATTTCCGATGTTTCAATAAGCAGAGAATGATCATCGGTTTTGTTCACGTTGTTCAGCTCGTACCGTAGTCTGCGGAACCTTATGTCTTGCCAGTAATGCGTACCTCCCCACTTTGTTATAGTCAAGTGTGATGTACGTATTAGTGACTGGAACAAGGTTGCTTCGTCGAGACAAGGACATTGGGTAACTCAGTGAGGCTTTCCGGCTTGCACTGGAGGTGGTATCTTGGATTTTCTAATACATATATGCTATCACACATTAGAATAAGTCAACCTGTGTAAATTATTAAAATTTAATATTTTTTTATTTTTATTATACCACTAGTTTGTAGAGGTTATAAATTGTCAGGTTACTAGATCCGATAATCCTATAAACAGAGAATGATGATCGATTTTATTCTCGTTGTTTACTGGTCACCATAATTATGGGTAGATTATGACTTGCCATTAAAGAGTGACTTCCCACTTTGTGTTAGCATATTGGACTCACGAATTAATGTGTTGACGAAGGTTGCATTGTCGAGTGGAAGCCATTCGACAATTCAAAGTTTTCCAGGATACTCATTAGTCTTGTGACTTTCCAACATTCAGGAATCGTGAAAGTCCAGAAAAATATATGCTCTGTGACATTATAATTACGCGTTCTGTGTAACTTATTATTTCAATTCTATAAGTTTTGCCATTGTGTTATTATGACAGTAATGATTATGGATATATATTTATCTAATATTTTTGTATTATAATTATACATTTACTATAGTCCATAAATTTTTAAAAATTGTCTGATCACTTTTTCCAATGTTCCCACAAGCAGAGAATGATATTCGTTTTACTTCATTTTGTTGTACTGCTAACAGTATTCAACGGGACCTTATGTCTTGCCGGTAATGCGTGCTACTCGCTTTGTAGTAGTCAAGTTGGTAGGACCCATTACTAGCAGGAAGAAGGTTGAATCGTCGAGCAGAATCTATTCCCCAAATAGATGGGAATTTCCAGCTTGCACTGTAACAGGTAGCCTATCTTTAGTATCTCAAACCATATATGCTATCATAAATTATAATTTTTGTCTCTGTAAATTATTATACTAAAACCATTCTTTTAAACTGAATTTTAAAATGAAATTTAAACCATTTAATTTTCATGTAATTGAATTGATATTTTTACTATTATACCTCAATTGTTTGTATTATAATTAAACGACTACTGTATAGATGTTATAATACCTCTGGTTAGTATTTCAAATGGTCCTATAAGCAGGGAATGATAATCGTTTTCTTCCCGTTATTGTAATGGTCAGCGTAGTTAGCGGGTCCTAAAGTCTTCCCGGTAATGCGTGCTACTCACTTTGTATTAGTCAAGTAAATAGGACACATTACTGGTAGGAAGAAGGTTGCATCGTCTAGCAGAATCTATTCGCCAAAACGATGAGAATTTTGGGCCTTCACCGTAAAAGGTATATTGAATATCACAAAACATATATGCTATCATATATAATAATTTTTCTTTCTCTGAAAATTATTATCTTGAAACCATCCATTTTAACATTATGTATATTGGAATTGATATTTTTACTATATACATCAGTGTTTTGTATTATAATTAAACGATTACTATATAGATGTTATAATATCTCTGGTTAGTATGTCCAAAGTTCCTATAAGCGAAGAATGATCATCGTTTTACTTCACGTTCTTCTACTGGTCAGCGTAGTTAGCGGGTCCTAAAGTCTTGCCGGTAATGCGTGCTACTCACTTTGTGTTAGTCAAGTAAATAGGACACATTACTGGCAGGAAGAAGGTTGCATCGTCTAGCAGAATCTATTCGCCAAAACGATGAGAATTTTGGGCCTTCACCGTAAAAGGTATGTTGAATATCACAAAACATATATGCTATCATAAATTATAATTTTCCTTTCTTTGTAAAATATTATCTTGAAACCATCCATTTTAACATTACCTATATTGGGACTGATATTTTTACTATATACATCAGCTTTTTGTATTATAGTTAAACGATTACTATATAGGTTTTATAAAATATCTGGTTAGTATTTCCAAAGTTCCTAGCCTTCCTAGCTAAAGTTAGCCTTTCCACCATACACCGTAGCATGTATGCTGAATATCCCCAAAACATACAGTATATGATATCATTAATTATAATTATTTCTTCTGTGTAAGGTATTACAGGATAATATTTTATTATAATGATAATATTAATACCGTGTAGATGTTATAAATTTTGTCTGGCTACTATTTCCGATGTTTCAATATGCAGAGAATGATCATCGTTTTTGTTCACGTTGTTCACCTGGTAACCGTAGTCAGCGGAACCTTCTGTCTTGCCATTAATGCTTACCTACCCACTTTGTTATAGTCAAGTGAGTGGTACGTATTAATGACTTGAACAAGGTTGCATCGTCAAGACAGCTAAATTGGGTAACTCAGTGAGACTTTCCGGCTTGCACTGGAGCTGGTATCTTGTACTTCCTAAAACACATATGCTGTCACACATTAGAAAAATTTGATCTCTGTAAGTTATTGAAGTATAATATTTTTATATTATACTACTACTTTTATACAACTAATTTGTAGAAGTTATGAATTATCAGGTTACTAGTTTCGATGATCCTATAAACTGAGCATGATTATCGCTTTATATAGCAGAGAATGGGAATTTCCAGCTTGCACACTAAAACGTATCTTGAATATCCCAAAACATATATGCTATCATAATTTATAAATATTCTTTCTCTGTAACTAATATTATTACCATTATTTTTAACATTATGTATACTCGATTTGATACATATATTATCTCTGGTTAGTATTTCTATTGTTCCTACAAGCAGTGATTAATCATGGTTTTCTTCACGTTGTTGTACTGGTCACCGTAGTTAGCGGTACCTTATGTATGGCCATAAAAGACTGACTCCCCACAATGTTTTAGTCAACTAGGATTCACCTATTACTAGCAGGAAGAAGGTTGCATCGTCGAGCAGAAACTCTTCGCCAAATCTATGAGAATTTCCAGCGTGCACCGTAATAGGTATGTTGAATATCCCCAAAACATATATACTATCATACATTATAATTTTTCCTTCTTTGTATGTTAATACAGAATAAAATTTTAGTATAATTATAATACTAAAACCGTAGTTATTATATTTTGTATCGCTACTATTTCCGATGTTTCAATAAGCTCAGAATGATCAACGGTTTTGTTCACGTTGTTCAGCTCGTACCGTAATCTGCGGAACCTTATGTCTTGCCATTAATGCGTACCTCCCCACTTTGTTATAGTCAAGTGTGATGTACGTATTAGTGACTGGAAGAAGGTTGCTTCGTCGAGATAAGGACATTGGGTAACTCAGTGAGGCTTTCCGGTTTGCACTTTAGGTGGTATCTTAGATTTTCTAATACACGTATACTATCACACTTTAGAATAAGTCAATCTGTGTAAATTATTACAGTTTAATATTTTTATATTTTTATTATACCACTAGTTTCTAGAGGTTATAAATTGTCAGGTTACTAGATCCGATAATCCTATAAACAGAGAATGATGTTTGATTTTATTCTCGTTGTTTACTGGCCACCGTAATTATGGGTAGATTATGAGTTGCCATTAAAGAGTGACTTCTTACTTTGTGTTAGCCAAATTGGACTCACGAATTAATGTCGTGACGAAGGTTGCATGGTCGAGTGGAAGGCATTTGACAAATCAAAGGTTTCTAGGATACTAATTAGTCTTGAGACTTTCCTACATTCAGGAATCGAGAAAGTCCAGAAAAATATATGCTCTGTTACATTATAATTACGCGTTCTCTGTAACATATTATTACAATTCTATAAGTTTTGCCATTGTGTTATTATGACAGTTATGATTATGGATATATATTTATCTAATATTTTTGTATTATAATTATACATTTACTATAGTCTACAAATTTAAAAAAAATGTCTGATCACTTTTTCCAATGTTCCCACAAGCAGAGAATTATATTCGCTTTACTTCATTTTGTTGTACTGGTCACAGTATTCAGCGGGACCTTATGTCTTGCCGGTAATGCGTGCTACTCGCTTTGTATTAGTCAAGTTGGTAGGACACATTACTAGCAGGAAGAAGGTTGAATCGTCGAAAAGAACCTATTCGCCAAATCGATGAAAATTTCCAGCTTGCACTGTAAAAGGTAGCCTATCCTTAATATCTCAAAACATATATGCTATCATAAATTATAATTTTTGTCACTGTAAATTATTATACTACAATCATTCATTTAAACATTATGTAATTGAATTGACATTTTTACTATTATACCTCAATTGTTTGTTTTATAATTAAACGACTACTGTACGGATGTTATAATATCTCTGGTTAGTATTTCCAATGGTCCTATAAGCAGGGAATGATAATTGTTTTCTTCCCGTTATTGTAATGGTCAGCGTAGTAAGCCGGTCCTAAAGTCTTGCCGGTAATGCGTGTTTTCCCCACTTTGTTTTTGTCAAGTAGGTAGGACCCATTACTAGCAGGAAGAAGGTTGCATCGTCTAGCAGAATCTATTCGCCAAAACGATGAGAATTTGGTCCTTCACCGTAAAACGTATGTTGAATATAACAAAACATATATGCTAACATAAATTATAATTTTTCTTTCTCTGTAAATTATTATCTTGAAACCATCCATTTTAACATTATGTATATTGGAATAGATATTTTTACTATATACAACAGTTTTCTGTATTATAATTAAACGATTACTGTATAGATGTTTTAATAACTCTGGATAGTATTTTCAAAGTTCCTATAAACAAAGTATGATCATGGTTTTACTTCACGTTCTTGTTCTGGTCAGCGTAGTTAGTGGGTCCTACAGTCTTGCCGGTAATGCGTGACTCTCACTTGGTGTTAGTCAGATAGGTAGGAGCCATTACTAGCAGGAAGAAGGTTGCATCGTCTAGCAGAATCTATTCGCCAAAACGATGAGAATTTGGTCCTTCACCGTAAAAGGTATGTTGAATATAACTAAACATATATGCTATCATAAATTATAATTTTTCTTTCTCTGTAAATTATTATCTTGAAACATTATTATTTTAACATTATGTATATTGGAATAGATATTTTTACTATATACAACAGTTTTCTGTATTATAATTAAACGTTTAATGAAGAAATTTGTGTTAGTGGTTGAAATCACAATCAGAATGATCAACATTGCACACCACTATATAAAAATTATTCCGATTAGCGCTTTCAAGCTTCACAGCTCATCGTCAGATCAGGAATAGACATAAAATAAGTAATACCCAACCCTTCACCCCTCTCCACCACCCTGCTCACCAACAACAAACTAAAAATTAATGACCCTTCCCCACCCCCTAAACTCTGTCTCACCATCTGTACAGTTACATATTTTTCTAGTAAATTCCTTGTGTTTCAGTGTGTGTGTGTGTGTGTGTGTGCATCCTTTTAAACTACCCTCTTCCTCTCCACACACGTGGGTCAGTCACACACCCTTATTTTAAAACAACCAATTAGTACTATGAAATATAATTCTTAATAGAATTCTTAATTCTTATTTTCGTATGTAAATGTATATATAGAACAAAAGAATTATGCAGGGTCATTGACATACATAGGTTCACATACTAGAAAAATTATAAAATGTTTTAATAAATATGGAGTAGATATAGCTATTAAAAAATGTGAAACGGTATTTGATAAGATAAGGAATAAGAATATAGAAAAAATTCCAGTATTACAGAAAAGCGGAATTTATAAATTAAAATGTAAAGACTGCAACTAAGTGTACCTAGGGGAGACAGGACGAAAATTCGCATGCAGGTTGTCTGACCACAAACGTGGAGAAGGTAATAGAACAACCAATTCGTTATATGCAAGACATTTCATAGAAGACAACCACAAGTTTGTTAATCCTTTGGAAGAATACGAAATTGTAAAAGTAGTAAATAACACAGTTGAAAGGAAGCTTAGAGAGGAGTTAGAAATATTGAAAGAAAGAGAAAAAGGGTTAGACAATTTAATTAATATTAAAATTAAATTTGATAATGAAGAAATATTTTATAACATGATTAAGAAGTAAATGAGAGAGGGCAGATAGATAAGATTAAGAATTATATTTCATAGTACTAATTGGTTGTTTTAAAATAAGGGTGTGTGACTGACCCACGTGTGTGGAGAGGAAGAGGGTAGTTTAAAAGGATGCACACACACACACACACACACACACACACACACACACACACTGAAACACAAGGAAGTTACTAGAAAAATATGTAACTGTACAGATGGTGAGACAGAGTTTAGGGGGTGGGGAAGGGTCATTAATTTTTAGTTTGTTGTGGGTGAGCAGGGTGGGGAGAGGGGTGAAGGGTTGGGTATTACATATTTTATGTCTATTCCTGATCTGACGATGAGCTGTGAAGCTTGAAAGCGCAAATCGGAATAATTTTTATATAGTGGTGTGCAATATTGATCATTCTGATTATAATTAAACGATTACTGTATAGATGTTTTAATATCTCTGGATAGTATTTTCAAAGTTCCTATAAACAAAGTATGATCATGGTTTTACTTCACGTTCTTGTTCTGGTCAGCGTAGATAGCGGGTCCTAAAGTCTTGCCGGTAATGCGTGACTCTCACTTTGTGTTAGTCAGATAGGTAGGAGCCAATACTAGCAGGAAGAAGGTTGAATCGTCGAGCAGAAGCTATTCGCTAAATCGATGAGAATTTCCAGCTCGCACTGTAACAGGTATCTTCAATATCCCAAAACATGTATGCTATCATAAATTATAATTTATCGTTCTCTGTAACTTATTATATTAGTTAATTTGTTTTATCATTATGAATATTGGAATGGATTTTTTTACTATTATATCCCAGTTTGTTGTATTATATTTAAACGATTACTGCATAGTTGTTATAATATCTCAACTTAGTATTTCCAATGTTCCTATAAGCAAAGAAAGATCATAGATTTACGTCACGATATTGTAGTGGTCACCATAGTTAGCAGGTCCTTATGTCTTGCCGGTAATGCGTTCCTAACCACTTTGTGTTAGTCATGTAGATTGGACACATTACTAGCAGGAAGAAGGTTGAATCGTCTAGCAGAATCCATTCGCCGAAACGATGAGAATTTTGGGCCTTCACCGTTAAAGGTATGTTGAATATCACAAAACGTATATGCTATCATATATAATAATTTTTCTTTCTCTGAAAATTATTATCTTGAAACCATCCATTTTAACATTATGTATATTAGAATTGATATTTTTACTATATACATCAGTGTTTTGTATTATAATTAAACGATTACTATATAGATGTTATAATATCTCTGGTTAGTATTTCCTAAGTTCCTATAAGCGAAGAATGATCATCGTTTTACTTCACGTTCTTCTACTGGTCAGCGTAGTTAGCGGGTCCAAAAGTCTTGCCGGTAATGCGTGCTACTCACTTTGTGTTAGTCAAGTAAATAGGACACATTACTGGCAGGAAGAAGGTTGCATCGTCTAGCAGAATCTATTCGCCAAAACGATGAGAATTTTGGGCCTTCACCGTAAAAGGTATGTTGAATATCACAAAATATATATGCTATCATAAATTATAATTTTTCTTTCTTTGTAAAATATTATCTTGAAACCATCCATTTTAACATTACCTATATTGGGATTGATATTTTTACTATATACATCAGCTTTTTGTATTATAGTTAAACGATTACTATATAGGTTTTATAAAATATCTGGTTAGTATTTCCAAATTTCCTAGCCTTCCTAGCCAAAGTTAGCCTTTCCACCATACACCGTAGCATGTATGCTGAATATCCCCAAAACATACAGTATATGATATCATTAATTATAATTATTTCTTCTGTGTCAGTTATTACAGGATAATATTTTATTATAATGATAATATTAATACCGTGTAGATGTTATAAATTTTGTCTGGCTACTATTTCCGATGTTTCAATATGCAGAGAATGATCATCGTTTTTGTTCACGTTGTTCACCTGGTAACCGTAGTCAGCGGAACCTTCTGTCTTGCCATTAATGCTTACCTACCCACTTTGTTATAGTCAAGTGAGTGGTACGTATTAATGACTTGAACAAGGTTGCATCGTCAAGACAGCTAAATTGGGTAACTCAGTGAGACTTTCCGGCTTGCACTGGAGCTGGTATCTTGTACTTCCTAAAACACATATGCTGTCACACATTAGAAAAATTTGATCTCTGTAAGTTATTGAAGTATAATATTTTTATATTATACTACTACTTTTATACAACTAATTTGTAGAAGTTATGAATTGTCAAGTTACTAGTTTCGATGATCCTATAAACTGAGCATGATTATCGCTTTATATAGCAGAGAATGGGAATTTCCAGCTTGCACACAAAAACATATCTTGAATATCCCAAAACATATATGCTATCATAATTTATAAATATTCTTTCTCTGTAGCTAATATTATTACCATTATTTTTAACATTATTTATACTCGATTTGATACATATATTATCTCTGGTTAGTATTTCTATTGTTCCTACAAGCAGTGATTAATCATGGTTTTCTTCACGTTGTTGTACTGGTCACCGTAGTTAGCGGTACCTTATGTATGGCCATAAAAGACCGACTCCCCACAATGTTTTAGTCAACTAGGATTCACCGATTACTAGCAGGAAGAAGGTTGCATCGTCGAGCAGAAACTATTCGCCAAATCTATGAGAATTTCCAGCGTGCACCGTAATAGGCACGTTGAATATCTCCAAAATATATATACTAGCATACATTATAATTATTCCTTCTGTGCATGTTATTACAGAATAAAATTTTAATATAATTATAACACTAATACCGTAGATGTTATATTTTGTATCGCTACTATTTCGATGTTTCAATAAGCTCAGAATGATCAACGGTTTTGTTCACGTTGTTCAGCTCGTACCGTAATCTGCGGAACCTTATGTCTTGCCATTAATGCGTACCTCCCCACTTTGTTATAGTCAAGTGTGATGTACGTATTAGTGACTGGAAGAAGGTTGCTTCGTCGAGATAAGGACATTGGGTAACTCAGTGAAGCTTTCCGGTTTGCACTTTAGGTGGTATCTTAGATTTTCTAATACACATATACTATCACACATTAGAATAAGTCAATCTGTGTAAATTATTAAAGTTTAATATTTTTATTATACCACTAGTTTTTAGAGGTTATAAATTGTCAGGTTGCTAGATCCGATAATCCTATAAACAGAGAATGATGATTGATTTTATTCTCGTTGTTTACTGGCCACCGTAATTATGGGTAGATTATGAGTTGCCATTAAAGAGTGACTTCCACTTTGTGTTAGTCAAATTGGAATCACGAATTAATGTCGTGACGAAGGTTGCATGGTCGAGTGGAAGCCATTTGACAAATCAAAGGTTTCTAGGATACTCATTAGTCTTGAGACTTTCCAACATTCAGGAATCGAGAAAGTCCAGAAAAATATATGCTCTGTTACATTATAATTACGCGTTCTCTGTAACATATTATTACAATTCTATAAGTTTTGCCATTGTGTTATTATGACAGTTATGATTATGGATATATATTTATCTAATATTTTTGTATTATAATTATACATTTACTATAGTCTACAAATTTTTAAAAATTGTCTGATCACTTTTTCCAATGTTCCCACAAGCAGAGAATTATATTCGTTTTACTTCATTTTGTTGTACTGGTAACAGTATTCAGCGGGACCTTATGTCTTGCCGGTAATGCGTGCTACTTGCTTTGTATTAGTCAAGTTGGTAGGACACATTACTAGCAGGAAGAATGTTGAATCGTCGAAAAGAACCTATTCGCCAAATCGATGAAAATTTCCAGCTTGCACTGTAAAAGGTAGCCTATCCTTAATATCTCAAAACATATATGCTATCATAAATTATAATTTTTGTCACTGTAAATTATTATACTACAATCATTCATTTAAACATTATGTAATTGAATTGACATTTTTACTATAATACCTCAATTGTTTCTTTTATAATTAAACGACTACTGTATGGATGTTATAATATCTCTGGTTAGTATTTCCAATGGTCCTATAAGCAGGGAATGATAATCGTTTTCTTCCCGTTATTGTAATGGTCAGCGTAGTTAGCGGGTCCTAAAGTCTTGCCGGTAATGCGTGTTTTACCACTTTGTTTTTGTCAAGTAGGTAGGACCCATTACTAGCAGGAAGAAGGTTGCATCGTCTAGCAGAATCTATTCGCCAAAACGATGAGAATTTGGTCCTTCACCGTAAAAGGTATGTTGAATATAACTAAACATATATGCTATCATAAATTATAATTTTTCTTTCTCTGTAA
Organism: Magicicada septendecula; assembly: GCA_034769895.1. NCBI lineage: Eukaryota > Metazoa > Arthropoda > Insecta > Hemiptera > Cicadidae > Magicicada > Magicicada septendecula. The sequence continues at coordinate 332,221,579 of CM068376.1, forward strand.
ATTATTATCTTGAAACATTATTATTTTAACATTATGTATATTGGAATAGATATTTTTACTATATACAACAGTTTTCTGTATTATAATTAAACGTTTAATGAAGAAATTTGTGTTAGTGGTTGAAATCACAATCAGAATGATCAACATTGCACACCACTATATAAAAATTATTCCGATTAGCGCTTTCAAGCTTCACAGCTCATCGTCAGATCAGGAATAGACATAAAATAAGTAATACCCAACCCTTCACCCCTCTCCGCCACCCTGCTCACCAACAACAAACTAAAAATTAATGACCCTTCCCCACCCCCTAAACTCTGTCTCACCATCTGTACAGTTACATATTTTTCTAGTAAATTCCTTGTGTTTCAGTGTGTGTGTGTGTGTGTGTGTGTGTGTGTGTGCATCCTTTTAAACTACCCTCTTCCTCTCCACACACGTGGGTCAGTCACACACCCTTATTTTAAAACAACCAATTAGTACTATGAAATATAATTCTTAATCTTATCTATCTGACCTCTCTCATTTACTTCTTAATCATGTTATAAAATATTTCTTCATTATCAAATTTAATTTTAATATTAATTAAATTGTCTAACCCTTTTTCTCTTTTTTCAATATTTCTAACTCCTCTCTAAGCTTCCTTTCAACTGTGTTATTTACTACTTTTACAATTTCGTATGTAAATGTATATATAGAACAAAAGAATTATGCAGGGTCATTGACATACATAGGTTCACATACTAGAAAAATTATAAAATGTTTTAATAAATATGGAGTAGATATAGCTATTAAAAAATGTGAAACGGTATTTGATAAGATAAGGAATAAGAATATAGAAAAAATTCCAGTATTACAGAAAAGCGGAATTTATAAATTAAAATGTAAAGACTGCAACTAAGTGTACCTAGGGGAGACAGGACGAAAATTCGCATGCAGGTTGTCTGACCACAAACGTGGAGAAGGTAATAGAACAACCAATTCGTTATATGCAAGACATTTCATAGAAGACAACCACAAGTTTGTTAATCCTTTGGAAGAATACGAAATTGTAAAAGTAGTAAATAACACAGTTGAAAGGAAGCTTAGAGAGGAGTTAGAAATATTGAAAGAAAGAGAAAAAGGGTTAGACAATTTAATTAATATTAAAATTAAATTTGATAATGAAGAAATATTTTATAACATGATTAAGAAGTAAATGAGAGAGGGCAGATAGATAAGATTAAGAATTATATTTCATAGTACTAATTGGTTGTTTTAAAATAAGGGTGTGTGACTGACCCACGTGTGTGGAGAGGAAGAGGGTAGTTTAAAAGGATGCACACACACACACACACACACACACTGAAACACAAGGAAGTTACTAGAAAAATATGTAACTGTACAGATGGTGAGACAGAGTTTAGGGGGTGGGGAAGGGTCATTAATTTTTAGTTTGTTGTGGGTGAGCAGGGTGGGGAGAGGGGTGAAGGGTTGGGTATTACATATTTTATGTCTATTCCTGATCTGACGATGAGCTGTGAAGCTTGAAAGCGCTAATCGGAATAATTTTTATATAGTGGTGTGCAATATTGATCATTCTGATTATAATTAAACGATTACTGTATAGATGTTTTAATATCTCTGGATAGTATTTTCAAAGTTCCTATAAACAAAGTATGATCATGGTTTTACTTCACGTTCTTGTTCTGGTCAGCGTAGATAGCGGGTCCTAAAGTCTTGCCGGTAATGCGTGACTCTCACTTTGTGTTAGTCAGATAGGTAGGAGCCAATACTAGCAGGAAGAAGGTTGAATCGTCGAGCAGAAGCTATTCGCCAAATCGATGAGAATTTCCAGCTCGCACTGTAACAGGTATCTTCAATATCCCAAAACATGTATGCTATCATAAATTATAATTTATCGTTCTCTGTAACTTATTATATTAGTTAATTTGTTTTATCATTATGAATATTGGAATGGATTTTTTTACTATTATATCCCAGTTTGTTGTATTATATTTAAACGATTACTGCATAGTTGTTATAATATCTCAACTTAGTATTTCCAATGTTCCTATAAGCAAAGAAAGATCATAGATTTACGTCACGATATTGTAGTGGTCACCATAGTTAGCAGGTCCTTATGTCTTGCCGGTAATGCGTTCCTAACCACTTTGTGTTAGTCATGTAGGTTGGACACATTACTAGCAGGAAGAAGGTTGAATCGTCTAGCAGAATCCATTCGCCGAAACGATGAGAATTTTGGGCCTTCACCGTTAAAGGTATGTTGAATATCACAAAACGTATATGCTATCATATATAATAATTTTTCTTTCTCTGAAAATTATTATCTTGAAACCATCCATTTTAACATTATGTATATTAGAATTGATATTTTTACTATATACATCAGTGTTTTGTATTATAATTAAACGATTACTATATAGATGTTATAATATCTCTGGTTAGTATTTCCTAAGTTCCTATAAGCGAAGAATGATCATCGTTTTACTTCACGTTCTTCTACTGGTCAGCGTAGTTAGCGGGTCCAAAAGTCTTGCCGGTAATGCGTGCTACTCACTTTGTGTTAGTCAAGTAAATAGGACACATTACTGGCAGGAAGAAGGTTGCATCGTCTAGCAGAATCTATTCGCCAAAACGATGAGAATTATGGGCCTTCACCGTAAAAGGTATGTTGAATATCACAAAATATATATGCTATCATAAATTATAATTTTTCTTTCTTTGTAAAATATTATCTTGAAACCATCCATTTTAACATTACCTGTATTGGGATTGATATTTTTACTATATACATCAGCTTTTTGTATTATAGTTAAACGATTACTATATAGGTTTTATAAAATATCTGGTTAGTATTTCCAAAGTTCCTAGCCTTCCTAGCCAAAGTTAGCCTTTCCACCATACACCGTAGCATGTATGCTGAATATCCCCAAAACATACAGTATATGATATCATTAATTATAATTATTTCTTCTGTGTAAGTTATTACAGGATAATATTTTATTATAATGATAATATTAATACCGTGTAGATGTTATAAATTTTGTCTGGTTACTATTTCCGATGTTTCAATATGCAGAGGATGATCATCGTTTTTGTTCACGTTGTTCACCTGGTAACCGTAGTCAGCGGAACCTTCTGTCTTGCCATTAATGCTTACCTACCCACTTTGTTATAGTCAAGTGAGTGGTACGTATTAATGACTTGAACAAGGTTGCATCGTCAAGACAGCTAAATTGGGTAACTCAGTGAGACTTTCCGGCTTGCACTGGAGCTGGTATCTTGTACTTCCTAAAACACATATGCTGTCACACATTAGAAAAATTTGATCTCTGTAAGTTATTGAAGTATAATATTTTTATATTATACTACTACTTTTATACAACTAATTTGTAGAAGTTATGAATTGTCAAGTTACTAGTTTCGATGATCCTATAAACTGAGCATGATTATCGCTTTATATAGCAAAGAATGGGAATTTCCAGCTTGCACACTAAAACATATCTTGAATATCCCAAAACATATATGCTATCATAATTTATAAATATTCTTTCTCTGTAGCTAATATTATTACCATTATTTTTAACATTATTTATACTCGATTTGATACATATATTATCTCTGGTTAGTATTTCTATTGTTCCTACAAGCAGTGATTAATCATGGTTTTCTTCACGTTGTTGTACTGGTCACCGTAGTTAGCGGTACCTTATGTATGGCCATAAAAGACCGACTCCCCACAATGTTTTAGTCAACTAGGATTCACCGATTACTAGCAGGAAGAAGGTTGCATCGTCGAGCAGAAACTATTCGCCAAATCTATGAGAATTTCCAGCGTGCACCGTAATAGGCACGTTGAATATCTCCAAAATATATATACTAGCATACATTATAATTATTCCTTCTGTGCATGTTATTACAGAATAAAATTTTAATATAATTATAACACTAATACCGTAGATGTTATATTTTGTATCGCTACTATTTCGATGTTCCAATAAGCTCAGAATGATCAACGGTTTTGTTCACGTTGTTCAGCTCGTACCGTAATCTGCGGAACCTTATGTCTTGCCATTAATGCGTACCTCCCCACTTTGTTATAGTCAAGTGTGATGTACGTATTAGTGACTGGAAGAAGGTTGCTTCGTCGAGATAAGGACATTGGGTAACTCAGTGAAGCTTTCCGGTTTGCACTTTAGGTGGTATCTTAGATTTTCTAATACACATATACTATCACACATTAGAATAAGTCAATCTGTGTAAATTATTAAAGTTTAATATTTTTATTATACCACTAGTTTTTAGAGGTTATAAATTGTCAGGTTACTAGATCCGATACTCCTATAAACAGAAAATGATGATTGATTTTATTCTCGTTGTTTACTGGCCACCGTAATTATGGGTAGATTATGAGTTGCCATTAAAGAGTGACTTCCACTTTGTGTTAGTCAAATTGGAATCACGAATTAATGTCGTGACGAAGGTTGCATGGTCGAGTGGAAGCCATTTGACAAATCAAAGGTTTCTAGGATACTCATTAGTCTTGAGACTTTCCAACATTCAGGAATCGAGAAAGTCCAGAAAAATATATGCTCTGTTACATTATAATTACGCGTTCTCTGTAACATATTATTACAATTCTATAAGTTTTGCCATTGTGTTATTATGACAGTTATGATTATGGATATATATTTATCTAATATTTTTGTATTATAATTATACATTTACTATAGTCTACAAATTTTTAAAAATTGTCTGATCACTTTTTCCAATGTTCCCACAAGCAGAGAATTATATTCGTTTTACTTCATTTTGTTGTACTGGTAACAGTATTCAGCGGGACCTTATGTCTTGCCGGTAATGCGTGCTACTTGCTTTGTATTAGTCAAGTTGGTAGGACACATTACTAGCAGGAAGAAGGTTGAATCGTCGAAAAGAACCTATTCGCCAAATCGATGAAAATTTCCAGCTTGCACTGTAAAAGGTAGCCTATCCTTAATATCTCAAAACATATATGCTATCATAAATTATAATTTTTGTCACTGTAAATTATTATACTACAATCATTCATTTAAACATTATGTAATTGAATTGACATTTTTACTATAATACTTCAATTGTTTCTTTTATAATTAAACGACTACTGTATGGATGTTATAATATCTCTGGTTAGTATTTCCAATGGTCCTATAAGCAGGGAATGATAATCGTTTTCTTCCCGTTATTGTAATGGTCAGCGTAGTTAGCGGGTCCTAAAGTCTTGCCGGTAATGCGTGTTTTACCACTTTGTTTTTGTCAAGTAGGTAGGACCCATTACTAGCAGGAAGAAGGTTGCATCGTCTAGCAGAATCTATTCGCCAAAACGATGAGAATTTGGTCCTTCACCGTAAAAGGTATGTTGAATATAACTAAACATATATGCTATCATAAATTATAATTTTTCTTTCTCTGTAAATTATTATCTTGAAACATTATTATTTTAACATTATGTATATTGGAATAGATATTTTTACTATATACAACAGTTTTCTGTATTATAATGAAACGTTTAATGAAGAAATTTGTGTTAGTGGTTGAAATCACAATCAGAATGATCAACATTGCACACCACTATATAAAAATTATTCCGATTAGCGCTTTCAAGCTTCACAGCTCATCGTCAGATCAGGAATAGACATAAAATAAGTAATACCCAACCCTTCACCCCTCTCCACCACCCTGCTCACCAACAACAAACTAAAAATTAATGACCCTTCCCCACCCCCTAAACTCTGTCTCACCATCTGTACAGTTACATATTTTTCTAGTAAATTCCTTGTGTTTCAGTGTGTGTGTGTGTGTGTGTGTGTGTGTGTGTGCATCCTTTTAAACTACCCTCTTCCTCTCCACACACGTGGGTCAGTCACACACCCTTATTTTAAAACAACCAATTAGTACTATGAAATATAATTCTTAATCTTATCTATCTGACCTCTCTCATTTACTTCTTAATCATGTTATAAAATATTTCTTCATTATCAAATTTAATTTTAATATTAATTAAATTGTCTAACCCTTTTTCTCTTTTTTCAATATTTCTAACTCCTCTCTAAGTTTCCTTTCAACTGTGTTATTTACTACTTTTACAATTTCGTATGTAAATGTATATATAGAACAAAAGAATTATGCAGGGTCATTGACATACATAGGTTCACATACTAGAAAAATTATAAAATGTTTTAATAAATATGGAGTAGATATAGCTATTAAAAAATGTGAAACGGTATTTGATAAGATAAGGAATAAGAATATAGAAAAAATTCCAGTATTACAGAAAAGCGGAATTTATAAATTAAAATGTAAAGACTGCAACTAAGTGTACCTAGGGGAGACAGGACGAAAATTCGCATGCAGGTTGTCTGACCACAAACGTGGAGAAGGTAATAGAACAACCAATTCGTTATATGCAAGACATTTCATAGAAGACAACCACAAGTTTGTTAATCCTTTGGAAGAATACGAAATTGTAAAAGTAGTAAATAACACAGTTGAAAGGAAGCTTAGAGAGGAGTTAGAAATATTGAAAGAAAGAGAAAAAGGGTTAGACAATTTAATTAATATTAAAATTAAATTTGATAATGAAGAAATATTTTATAACATGATTAAGAAGTAAATGAGAGAGGGCAGATAGATAAGATTAAGAATTATATTTCATAGTACTAATTGGTTGTTTTAAAATAAGGGTGTGTGACTGACCCACGTGTGTGGAGAGGAAGAGGGTAGTTTAAAAGGATGCACACACACACACACACACACACACACACACACACACACACACACACACACACACACACACACACACACACACTGAAACACAAGGAAGTTACTAGAAAAATATGTAACTGTACAGATGGTGAGACAGAGTTTAGGGGGTTGGGAAGGGTCATTAATTTTTAGTTTGTTGTGGGTGAGCTGTTTGGTGGAGAGGGGTGAAGGGTTGGGTATTACATATTTTATGTCTATTCCTGATCTGACGATGAGCTGTGAAGCTTGAAAGCGCTAATCGGAATAATTTTTATATAGTGGTGTGCAATATTGATCATTCTGATTATAATTAAACGATTACTGTATAGATGTTTTAATATCTCTGGATAGTATTTTCAAAGTTCCTATAAACAAAGTATGATCATGGTTTTACTTCACGTTCTTGTTCTGGTCAGCGTAGATAGCGGGTCCTAAAGTCTTGCCGGTAATGCGTGACTCTCACTTTGTGTTAGTCAGATAGGTAGGAGCCAATACTAGCAGGAAGAAGGTTGAATCGTCGAGCAGAAGCTATTCGCCAAATCGATGAGAATTTCCAGCTCGCACTGTAACAGGTATCTTCAATATCCCAAAACATGTATGCTATCATAAATTATAATTTATCGTTCTCTGTAACTTATTATATTAGTTAATTTGTTTTATCATTATGAATATTGGAATGGATTTTTTTACTATTATATCCCAGTTTGTTGTATTATATTTAAACGATTACTGCATAGTTGTTATAATATCTCAACTTAGTATTTCCAATGTTCCTATAAGCAAAGAAAGATCATAGATTTACGTCACGATATTGTAGTGGTCACCATAGTTAGCAGGTCCTTATGTCTTGCCGGTAATGCGTTCCTAACCACTTTGTGTTAGTCATGTAGGTTGGACACATTACTAGCAGGAAGAAGGTTGAATCGTCTAGCAGAATCCATTCGCCGAAACGATGAGAATTTTGGGCCTTCACCGTTAAAGGTATGTTGAATATCACAAAACGTATATGCTATCATATATAATAATTTTTCTTTCTCTGAAAATTATTATCTTGAAACCATCCATTTTAACATTATGTATATTAGAATTGATATTTTTACTATATACAACAGTGTTTTGTATTATAATTAAACGATTACTATATAGATGTTATAATATCTCTGGTTAGTATTTCCTAAGTTCCTATAAGCGAAGAATGATCATCGTTTTACTTCACGTTCTTCTACTGGTCAGCGTAGTTAGCGGGTCCTAAAGTCTTGCCGGTAATGCGTGCTACTCACTTTGTGTTAGTCAAGTAAATAGGACACATTACTGGCAGGAAGAAGGTTGCATCGTCTAGCAGAATCTATTCGCCAAAACGATGAGAATTTTGGGCCTTCACCGTAAAAGGTATGTTGAATATCACAAAATATATATGCTATCATAAATTATAATTTTTCTTTCTTTGTAAAATATTATCTTGAAACCATCCATTTTAACATTACCTATATTGGGATTGATATTTTTACTATATACATCAGCTTTTTGTATTATAGTTAAACGATTACTATATAGGTTTTATAAAATATCTGGTTAGTATTTCCAAAGTTCCTAGCCTTCCTAGCCAAAGTTAGCCTTTCCACCATACACCGTAGCATGTATGCTGAATATCTCCAAAACATACAGTATATGATATCATTAATTAAAATTATTTCTTCTGTGTAAGGTATTACAGGATAATATTTTATTATAATGATAATATTAATACCGTGTAGATGTTATAAATTTTTTTCTGGCTACTATTTCCAATGTTTCAATATGCAGAGAATTATCATCGTTTTTGTTCACGTTGTTCAGCTGGTCACCGTAGTCAGCGGAACCTTCTGTCTTGCCATTAATGCTTACCTCCCCACTTTGTTATAGTCAAATGAGTGGTACGTATTAATGACTTGAACAAGGTTGCATCGTCAAGAGAGCTACATAAGGTAACTCAGTGAGACTTTCCGGCTTGCACTGGAGCTGGTATCTTGTACTTCCTAAAACACATATGCTATCACACATTAGAAAAATTTGATCTCTGTAAGTTATTGAAGTATAATATTTTTATATTATACTACTACTTTTATACAACTAATTTGTAGAAGTCATGAATTGTCAGGTTACTAGTTTCGATGATCCTATAAACTGAGCATGATTATCGCTTTATATAGCAGAGAATGGGAATTTCCAGCTTGCACACTAAAACGTATCTTGAATATCCCAAAACATATATGCTATCATAATTTATAAATATTCTTTCTCTGTAACTAATATTATTACCATTATTTTTAACATTATGTATACTCGTTTTGATATATATATATTATCTCTGGTTAGTATTTCTATGGTTCCTACAAGCAGTGATTGATCATGGTTTTCTTCACGTTGTTGTACTGGTCACCGTAGTTAGCGGGACCTTATGTATGGCCATAAAAGACTGACTCCCCACAATGTTTTAGTCAACTAGAATTCACCTATTACTAGCAGGAAGAAGGTTGCATCGTCGAGCAGAAACTCTTCGCCAAATCTATGAGAATTTCCAGCGTGCACCGTAATAGGTATGTTGAATATCCCCAAAACATATATACTATCATACATTATAATTTTTCCTTCTTTGTATGTTAATACAGAATAAAATTTTAGTATAATTATAATACTAAAACCGTAGTTATTATATTTTGTATCGCTACTATTTCCGATGTTTCAATAAGCGCAGGATGATCATCGTTTTTTTCACGTTGTTCAGCTCGTACCGTAATCTGCGGAACCTTATATCTTGCCATTAATGCGTACCTCCCCACTTTGTTATAGTCAAGTGTGATGTACGTAATAGTGACTGGAACAAGGTTGCTTCGTCGAGACAAGGACATTGGGTAACTCAGTGAGGCTTTCCGGCTTGCACTGGAGGTGGTATCTTGGATTTCCTAATACATATATGCTATCACACATTAGAATAAGTCAATCTGTGTAAATTATTAAAGTTTAATATTTTTTTTATTTTTATTATACCACTAGTTTGTAGAGGTTATAAATTGTCAGGTTACTAGATCCGATAATCCTATAAACAGAGAATGATGATTGATTTTATTCTCGTTGTTTACTGGTCACCATAATTATGGGTAGATTATGACTTGCCATTAAAGAGTGACTTCCCACTTTGTGTTAGCATATTGGACTCACGAATTAATGTGTTGACGAAGGTTGCATTGTCGAGTGGAAGCCATTCGACAATTCAAAGTTTTCCTCGATACTCATTAGTCTTGTGACTTTCCAACATTCAGGAGTCGTGAAAGTCCAGAAAAATATATGCTCTGTGACATTATAATTACGCGTTCTGTGTAACTTATTATTTCAATCCTATAAGTTTTGCCATTGTGTTATTATGACAGTAATGATTATGGATATATATTTATCTAATATTTTTGTATTATAATTATACATTTACTATAGTCCATAAATTTTTAAAAATTGTCTGATCACTTTTTCCAATGTTCCCACAAGCAGAGAATGATATTCGTTTTACTTCATTTTGTTGTACTGGTAACAGTATTCAACGGGACCTTATGTCTTGCCGGTAATGCGTGCTACTCGCTTTGTATTAGTCAAGTTGGTAGGACCCATTACTAGCAGGAAGAATGTTGAATCGTCGAGCAGAATCTATTCGCCAAATCGATGGGAATTTCTAGCTTGCACTGTAACAGATAACCTATCTTTAGTATCTCAAACCATATATGCTATCATAAATTATAATTTTTGTCTCTGTAAATTATTATACTAAAACCATTCATTTAAACTGAATTTTAAAATGAAATTTAAACCATTTCATTTTCATGTAATTGAATTGATATTTTTACTATTATACCTCAATTGTTTGTATTATAATTAAACGACTACTGTATAGATGTTATAATACCTCTGGTTAGTATTTCAAATGGTCCTATAAGCAGGGAATGATAATCGTTTTCTTCCCGTTATTTTAATGGTCAGCGTAGTTAGCGGGTCCTAAAGTCTTGCCGGTAATGCGTGTTTTCCCACTTTGTTTTAGTCAAGTAGGTAGGACCCATTACTAGCAGGAAGAAGGTTGCATCGTCTAGCAGAATCTATTCTCCAAAACGATGAGAATTTGGGCCTTCACCGTAAAAGGTATGTTGAATATCACAAAACATATATCCTATCATAAATTATAATTTTTCTTTCTCTGTAAATTATTATCTTGAAACCATCCATTTTAACATTATGTATATTGGAATGGATATTTTTACTATATACATCAGTTTTCTGTATTATAATTAAACGATTACTGTATAGATGTTTTAATATCTCTGGATAGTATTTTCAAAGTTCCTATAAACAAACAATGATCATGGTTTTACTTCATGTTCTTGTTCTGGTCAGCGTAATTAGCGGGTCCTAAAGTCTTGCCGGTAATGCGAGCTACTCACTTTGTGTTAGTCAGATAGGTAGGAGCCATTACTAGCAGGAAGAAGGTTGAATCGTCGAGCAGAAGCTATTCGCCATATCGATGAGAATTTCCAGCTCGCACTGTAACAGGTATCTTCAATATCCCAAAACATGTATGCTATCATAAATTATAATTTATCTTTCTTTTTAACTTATTATATTAATTAATTAATTTTATCATTATGAATATTGAAATGGATATTTTTACTATTATATCCCAGTTTGTTGTATTATATTTAAACGATTACTGCATAGTTGTTATAATATCTCAACTTAGTATTTCCAATGTTCCTATAAGCAAAGAATGATCATAGATTTACCTCACGATATTGTACTGGTCACCGTAGTTAGCGGGACCTTATGTCTTGCCGGTAATGCCTTCCTAACCACTTTGTGTTAGTCAAGTAGGTTGGACACATTACTAGCAGGATGAAGGTTGAATCGTCTAGCAGAAGCCGTTCGCCAAAACGATGAGAATTTTGGGCCTTCATCGTGAAAGGTATGTTGAATATCACAAAACATATATGCTATCATATATAATAATTTTTCTTTCTCTGAAAATGATTATCTTGAAACCATCCATTTTAACATTATGTATATTGGAATTGATATTTTTACTATATACATCAGTGTTTTGTATTATAATTAAACGATTACTATTTAGATGTTATAATATCTCTGGTTAGTATTTCCTAAGTTCCTATAAGCGAAGAATGATCATCGTTTTACTTCACGTTCTTCTACTGGTCAGCGTAGTTAGCGGGTCCTAAAGTCTTGCCGGTAATGCGTGCTACTCACTTTGTGTTAGTCAAGTAAATAGGACACATTACTGGCAGGAAGAAGGTTGCATCGTCTAGCAGAATCTATTCGCCAAAACGATGAGAATTTTGGGCCTTCACCGTAAAAGGTATGTTGAATATCACAAAACATATATGCTGTCATAAATTATAATTTTCCTTTCTCTGTAAATTATTATCTTGAAACCATCCATTTTAACATTATGTATATTGGGATTGATATTTTTCCTATATATATCAGTTTTTTGTATTATAGTGAAACGATTACTGTATAGATTTTATAAAATATCTGGTTAGTATTTCCAAAGTTCCTAGCCTTCCTAGCCAAAGTTAGCCTTTCCACCATACACCGTAGCAGGTGTGCTGAATATCCCCAAAACATATCTGATATCATAAATAAAATAATAATTATTTCTTCTGTGTAAGTTATTACAGGATAATATTTTAGTATAATGATAATATTAATATCGTGTAGATGTTATATATTTTGTCTGGCTACTATTTCCGATATTTCAATAAGCAGAGAATGATCATCGTTTTTGTTCACGTTGTTCAGCTGGTCACCGTAGTCAGCGGAAGCTTCTGTCTTGCCATTAATGCTTACCTCCCCACTTTGTTATGGTCAAGTGAGTGGTACGTATTATTGACTTGAACAAGGTTGCATCGTCAAGACAAGGACATTGGGTAACTCAGTGATACTTTCCGGCTTAAACTGGAGGTGGTATCTTGTACTTCCTAAAACACATATGCTATCACACATTAGAATAAATTGATCTCTGTAAGTTATTGAAGTATAATATTTTTATATTATACTACAACTTTTATACTACTAATTTTTAGAAGTTATGAGTTGTCAGGTTTCTAGTTTCGATGATCCTATAAACTGAGCATGATTATCGCTTTATATTGCAGAGAATGGGAATTTCCAGCTTGCATCCTAACACGTATCATGAATATCCAAAAACATATATGCTATCATAATTTATAAATATTCTTTTTCTGTAACTAATATTATTACCATTATTTTTAACATTATGTATATTCGATTTGATATAGTTGCTATTATATCTCAGTTTTTTATTATAATTAAACAATTACTGTATAGAGGTTATAAAATCTCAGGTTAGAATTTCCAAAGTTCCTATAAGCATAGAATGATAATCGTTTTCTTCACGTTGTTGTACTGGTCACCGTAGGTAGCGGGACCTTATACCTTGCTGGTAATGCGTGCCTACCCACTTTGTGTTAGTCAAGTAGGATTTACCCATTACCAGCAGGAAGAAGATTGCATCGTCGACCAGAAGCTATTCGACGAATCAGTGAGAATTTCCAGCTTGCGCCGTAATAGGTATGTTAAATATCGACAAAAAAAAGTAATATATAGTATATTATACTATCATACATTATAATTATTCTTTCTGTGTAAGTTACTACAGGATAATATTTTAGTATAATGATAATACTAATACCGTGTAGATGTTATATATTGTCTGGCTAGTATTTCCGATGTTTCAATATGCAGAGAATGATTATCGTTTTTGTTCACGTTGTTCAGCTGGTCACCGTAGTCTGCGGAACCTTATGTCTTGCCATTAATGCGTACCTCCCCACTTTGTTATAGTCAAGTGTGATGTACGTATTAATGACTGGAACAAGGTTGCATCGTCAAGATAAGGACATTGGGTAACTCAGTGAGACTTTCCGGCTTCGTGTTACTCAAGTACAATTCACTCATTACTAGCAGGAAGAAGGTTGCATTGTCGAGCAGAAACTGTTCGCCAACTTGATGAGAATTTCCAGATTGCACCCTAACACGTATCTTGAATATCCCAAAACATATATGCTATCATAGATTATAATTATTCATTCTCTGTAATTTATTATGTTAATAAATTTATTTTAACATTATGTAAATTTGAATTCACATTTTTAAAATTATATCTCAGTTTTTGTATTATAATTAAACGATGTTATAAAATCTCTGGTTAGTATTTCTAATGTTCCGATAAGCAGAGAATGATAATCATTTTTGTTCATGTTGTTCAGCTGGTCACCGTAGTCAGAGGAAACTTACGTCTTGCCATTAATGCGTACCTCCCCACTTTATTATATTCAAGTGTGATGTACGTATTAGTGACTGGAACAAGGTTGCTTCGTCAAGCTATAGACATTAGCTAACTTTGTGTTATCTTGGAAATCCTAAAACATATATGCTATCACATATTAGAATAAGCCGATCTCGGTAAGTTATTAAAGTTAATATTTTAATATTATGATAGTACTACAACTTTGTAGAGGTTATGTATTGTCAGGTTACTAGTTCCGATGATTCTATAGACATAGAATAATGATTGCTTTTATTCTCGTTGTTCTACTGGCCACCGTATTTAGGGGAAACTTATGTCTTGCCATTAAATAGTGACTTCCCACTTTGTTTTAGTCAAATGGAACTTACGAATTAATGTCGTGACGAAGGGTGCATCGTCGAACGGAAGCCTTTCGACTAATCAAAGAGATTAAATTATAATTACTTTTTCTCTGTAAATTGTTATATTATAACCATGCATGCTAACATTATGTATATTGGAATTGATATTTTTACTATTATATCTCAGTTTTTGTATTATAATTAAACGATTACTGTATAGATGTTACAAAACCTCTGGTTAGTATTTCCAAATGTTCCTATAAGAAGAGAATTATCATCGCTTTTCTTCAAGTTGTTCAGCTGGACACCGTATTCAGCGGAACCTTATGTCTTGCCATTAATGCGTACCTCCACACTTTGTGATAGTCAAGTGTGATGTACGTGTTAATGACTGGAACAAGGTTGCATCGTCAACCTACAGACATTGGCTACCTCAGTGAGACTTTCCAGCTTGCACTGGAGCTGGTATTTCGGATATATCCTCGACATATGCTATCACACATTAGAATAATTCGATCTCTGTAAGTTATTATAGTATAATATTTTATTATTATGATTATACTACTACATTGTAGAGGTTATGAATTGTCAGGTTACATGGATTATCCGATGATCCTCTAAACAGAGCATGATGATCGTTTTCCTATTCGTTGCTTTATTGGAAAAGAGACTTTCCAGCAGGAATCTTGTATGTACCGTAAAATATATGTTTTTTTACGTTATAATTATTCGTTCACTGTAACTTATTATATCATTTGTATAAGTTTTGCATGTTTGTATTATACATTTGTATAAGTTTTGCATTTGTATGTTTATATATATATATTATAACGATTCATATGTCGTCATATCTGAGCGTTATATGAAAGGGTCAGACGGTGCGCCGTAAGCAAGACAGAGAGCGTATTATAAGCAGCTATCTCACTCTAACCTCGTCACAGTGACGCACGCGGCCAGTTCAGAGATGAATTTTACTCAATTCATTTTTACAGTTCAACCTGCGATAACTTCAAAACCAATAAATATACAGCAATTCTGAAAACTGCATTGTGTTCAGAAATTAAAGCTCCATAGGTAGCCAAAATCTCAATTAATATAATTAACAATTACAGAAGATACACAGAAGAAGAACGCCAAGTGGAATACCGAGAGAATTAGGCTACGTACCGATTAGGTTTTTTCACACACACACAGATAAAGACCTAAGCAACAATATTCTGTGATCAGATCGTTGAAAACACGTTTGCAAATACCAGTAATCAAACGATTTGCAAACACAGGAAGTACGATTTTAGCTAGAAATTCTCAGCCGTTACGGACTTGTTAAGGGGTGTTTTTCGACGTGTTGAATACTGTTTCAACTGGCAGAATCCTGCATGATTTGGAACAGCCAATCACAAGGCTGTATTCTGAACTGACGCTCACTGAAAACCGTTGAAAGCTTTACTCTTCGTTCGGGGCTTCAATGCGTTGGACGTGTGTAAATTACATGCATAATTTCACAACATCGCAAAGTTTTATTTAAGCAGTTCGAGAAGTAGTCCGCAGTTGAAGAGGAACGAGTACAGTTCTACAATAACTCTCAGTGTATAACACCATATTAATTAATTAAAAATATTAATTAATTAATTAATAACCGCTTGTGAAGTGACCTGTGCAACAGAGAGCTACAGCAGCTGTAATTGCCTGATCATTGTTCTACAAGATTGGTCAACATCATTTCTACTGTGCAGCACCCACCATCGTAAAGGAGGACCTCAACGGATTCCGATCTTCGGTCGACGCATCAAACAGTAAGAAATCGATTCATTGATCAATGAAATAAATAATAAAAGCAATAAACAATTTTAAAGACACTAAGTAAATTCACAAGTAATTAATGAGTAAGATTAGTTCTAAGTTAGTATAGGAGTGTTGAATGGAAAGTGGAGTGTAGTATTGAACGTGCAAATTATTGCAGACCTGTTCTTTAGCACTGGTTTGGGAGATATAAATTTTCTCAATCAAACCAGATAAGAACAATAGGTCGTTTGGACGTTTTAATCTTCACTTTTCACGCACACTCATTAACTATAAGAGTTAGGGTAGCAATAAGTCCTAAACTTGGCAATTTTAAATAATTAACGAAATAATTAAACGTTGATTAAATAACCTTCAACAAAATCTTAAGTGTTATTTGTAACGATTCCCCTTGAATCCACATTCACTGAACGAATCCTGAGATTGTGTGTCTCTATGCTATGAGCTAAGCTGTATCCGTGTCATCTGTATCTGGGATTTGTTCTGGCGCCCAGGTAAAGTACAAGTCACGGGTGAGTAACGTTATTATCTATCATAAAATATATTATGTAAGAGTGTTAGGTAATAAAGGTAGCGTTATATATATATATATTTGTCGCCGCAACTAAGGGCAACCCCAGCCAAAGATACGTTATATATTTGTCGCTGCAACTAAGGGACTCCACAAACCAAATAAATTTAACATAAGCAAGGTGTACGTTATATATTTGGCGGCCAACTAAGGGCACGATTAAACTCCCAACTTTATATGTAGAAATAAGTTATATATAAATTTGATGCCGCAACTAATGGGCAGATTAAATTGACAAATTGTATACAGAAAGTTATATAAATTTGGTGGTGTTTTTACCCAAGTGACTAGTTTAAATTGTAAAATTAATTAATTAGAAACGAAGTGGAATTCTAGGTTACAAATAACAGTTGAAGGGTCAATATTAAAATCAAAATTAGTTAATTGTTACACATTAATTTGTTAATAATAAAAAATTAAAAATGGCTAAATCATCAGCAGTAGATATGGCAGCAATTGAACAAATGTTTAAGCAGTTGACCACTAAAATGGATGAAACAAATAGTAAAATTGAAAATACAAAGGGTCAATTGTCTAGTGAAATTGAAAAAAATAATAGTCAATTAAATAGTAAAATTGAAGACAATAATCAAAATTTAATAAAGGAATTAAATAGTAAAATAGAATCTACAAATAGTGAATTATCAAAGAAAATTGAAGGAAATAATAAAAGTTTAGAAGAAAGGAATCAAAAATTAACAAATGATGTTAATAATAAAATAGAGCAAACTAATAGTACTTATCTAGCGAAATGAAACAAATAAACGAAAATTTATCTAGCCAAATCGAACAAATTAGTAAAGAAGCTACATTTAAAATAGATGAAGAAATCGCAAATTTAGCTAGTAAAATTGAAAGTACTAATAGTAAAATAGAAGAAAGTAATATTAAGTTTGATAAACATACCGAAGAGGTTAATACTACGTTAGAGGAATTTATAAAACAAGTAAACACTAATTTTCGGCGTCAAGACGAAAAACTTAATAAATTTAGAAATGAATTTCATGAAAGGTTAGAACAAAAGGTAACCCTTATTAACCAACAATTCAGCGAGGTAACTGCTGAATTAAAAACACAAACACTTCTAAATAAAGAAGAAATCCAGAGTACTAGGGAAGAGTGTACCCAACTGGGTGAGAATATTAAAGAAGTTAAGAAACAGGTAGAGAGTAATGCTAACAGTGACGAAGTACATCAAAAGGTGGAACAGCAATTAAAGGTAATGCGGGAAGATCTAACTAAGGCAATGAAGTCACAGCAAACCAAAGTCGTGAGGTGTGGCGGCTATAAGGAAGAACCGGAAAACCTTGCATTTTCAGGTAACCCACATGAGAATCCTGTGGAATTCCTAAAGCTGTTTGAGACTTATGTATCTCGTGTAAACCCACTGATAGATGACGAGGACAAGAAGGACATGTTAGGCCGATTCCTCAAGAATTGGGCAGGTACGTGGTGGAAAGTCATCTCGGACAGAGTCCAAACCTACTCCGACTTCAGAGAAAAATTCCTTGCTCAGTACTGGAACATTCAAATCCAAAGAAGGGTACGCGATCATCTGGAATTTGGTAATTATCACCCGTCAATGAATATGACAACAACCAACTATGTGCTAAATGTTATGGCACAAGTAAAGCATTTAACGCCACCAATAGAAGAGAGAGTCCTAGTGTATAAGCTAGCGCGTCATTTCTCAGAACGCACTAGAGTAGCAACCACTACGAGAGGTGTGGATACTTTAGAAAAGTTTATAATGGTCGTAGATGAATGTCAAGATCTAGAGAGGGACCTGAAGCGTGTAAATACTCAGCAGAGTAACCACCCTAGAGACGATCATCGTGAACCAACGTACTACCCAACGATAAGAAGAGACAATGAACGCCCGAAGGAAAATAGGTTTACCCCATATCCGGGTAATAAACCCCAAAATCGGCAGGAATTGGAAGGGAAGAGTAGAAGTAGGAGTGTGGAAAACCGACCAAATAAAGGGTATAAGGTATGTAAAACAGCCATATCAACTACCGAGCCACAACCGTCTACTAGTAAAGCAAATACGGGAAACGGGAAGCCACTGCAGGTAGAAAAGAAGCAAAATTAAATCTACCAGTACCTGCAGTGAAACAATCCGTTTATACAGTAAAAAAGAAAGTAATGAATAATATAAATAAAGTGAATGATAGGGAGTTCTTATTAAAGGAAGAGCAAGAAGTGGGTAGGAACCATTATCCTGAATGTCCGGAAATAAATTGTGAAATCAGTAATCTACCAGTAAGAGCGTTGATAGACACCGGCAGTGAAGTAACCTGTGTCAGCTCAAAGTTTGTAGATAATTGTCAGTTGCAAAATTGTCCCAGACTACCCGTAAAAAATTGTAATGTACAGGGAGCCACTGGAACCAAAACGCAAAAGATAACTGAACAAATTTATTTACCTATCAATATAAATGGTACCCAAACCCAAATAGTAGCTCTAATAGTCCCTAAACTCGTTCATAACTGTATTATTGGGGTAGATACGTTACTTGAATGGAAGGCAAAAATCAATTTCAAAAGAAATACCATCTCAATGGAAATTGATACGAAGAAAATCAGTGTAAATATTAAAGAGTTTAAGCATTGGAAGTCTGTAAATGTCATAAAAAGGTACGGAGAGAAACCAGTAGTGGAAGTTAAGATTGACCAGCACTGTATTGAAGATACTCCAGAAATCAACATCGGGACGGAGTTGAACAATAAGCAACAAAATCAAATTCAGCAACTCGTCTATGAGTATAGGGATGTTTTCAGAACAGAGCCTGGAAGAGATACGTTTTATGAACATCAGTTGGCACTTACTGAAAACGCATCATTTGTGCAAAGGACTTATCCAATCCCTCTACATTATAGAGATGAAGTGGAAAAAGAGATCCAACAGATGTTAGCAAATGGAGTTATTGAGAGGGCAAGTAGTCCCTATATAAACCCTTTAGTAGTTGTCACCAAGCCAAACGGGAGTATCCGATTATGCCTTGATGCTAGGAAGTTAAATTCTTTATTAATACCTGATTACGAGTGCGCAAGGAGTGTGGAAGAATTGTTCCAAAAATGTAATGGGGTTAAGTACATGACCAAGCTGGACTTAACATCTGAATTTTGGCAAATTCCAATCCGCAAAGGTGATAGACAATATACGGCATTTTTGTATAAAAACAAGTGCTACCAATTTAAGTGGTACCTTTTGGCCTGAGCACCAGTTTAGCTGCAATAGTGAGGTGTTTAGACAGTGCCTTAGGTAACGAGGTAGAGAAGTATACATTAGTGTTCGTAGATGATATTCTATGTGTGTCACAAACCTTCGAGGAGCACTTACAACATCTGAGAAATAATTTTGAAAAGTTAAGATCAGCAAACATGACGCTGAATCTAAGGAAATCAGAGTTTGGTAAGGAGGAAATTAAGTTTCTTGGTCACCGAATCTCAGTGGAAGGAATAACCACGGACCTAGAGAAGGTAAAAGCTATACAAGAATTTCCAACTCCAAAGAACTGCAAGCAGCTAAAGTCATTTCTAGGTTTAGCTAACTACTATCAGAGGTTTACAAGTAAATACGCGGAAAGTACTGTTCCATTGTTGAAGTTGTTAAACAAAGGGATTAAATGGAGGTGGACAAGGGACCACGATGAAGCGCTACAACAAGTGAAAAGTATATTAGCGATAGTGCATAGCCTGTCAAAGTTTAGAAGTTATGTCCTGGGTGCTAAACTTACGATAATCACCGACAATAAGGCGTTACTATTTTTATTGAAGTGTAAATTGCTGGGTGCTCGTCTGACTCGCTGGATTTTGGCTATACAAGAGTACCAGTTTGAAATACAGTATTGTAAAGCGAAAGACAACTTGGTAGCAGATGTGCTTAGTAGAAATCCACCATCAGAAAACAACATGGATACAGATAACATTCAAAGTAGTATTTACGCGGTAAAGCATGTAGCAAAACCTGAAGTAGTTAGACGACTTAAGGAAATAGGGACCCATCAACAACAAGACCCTAGGATTAGTGTAGCTTGGAGTAGTACAATTACCAACACCAAACCAGGATTTTCAATATATGAAGGGAAACTATATAAGTTATGTTCACATAAGTGGAAATTATTATTACCAAGCTGTATGATAGATGAACTTATTTGGGAATGCCACTTGTCATTGGGCCACGCTGGATTTAAGAAATGCTATCGAGCATTAACAGAAAGCTTCATTGGAAAGGGGTTAGCAAAATGCATGAAAAGATTATTGTCTACTTGTAACCTGTGCCAGAAGTGTAAACAGCCAAACGTATCTACTAGGGTAGAGATGCAAACAATCCAAGCAAAGGAGAAAGGAGAGTTATTAGCTATAGATTATTATGGGCCTCTACCAAAAGCAAAAGGAGGAGTGAAGCACATTCTTGTAACAGTAGATTTCTTTTCTAAGTTTGTTAAACTATACCCAGTCCAAAGAGCCACGACAAAAGCAACCCTTAGAGCACTAACAAAGTTCTATATCCCACAGTATGGTAAACCTAAGAAAATATTGTCAGACCAAGGAAAACAGTTCACCCATAACCTATGGAGAGAAACCTTGGAGGAACTCAATATAAAAACCATTCTAACATCTATACGTCATCCTCAAGCGAATTTAGCTGAGCGTATAAATAGAAAATTAGGTAGATATTTCAGGATATTGTGCCATCAAAACCATTCTGCATGGGTAGATTGTTTGAATTTTATTTCTGAGTGTATTAATGGTACTTGTAATGAAACCACGGGGTACACACCTTCAGAATTATTTCTAAATAAGGAACCAGTACACGTATGGACCAAAACAATAAAAAGTCCACCCAACTACAACCTACCTATTCCATATGAGGTAAAAACCAGAATAGCAGGAGAAAGAATACAGAGAGAAGGCCAAAAGAGGACAGAACGATATAATCGCACTCACAAGTTGGTAAGGTTTGTGGAAGGAGAGGAAATGCTATTGAAAGCGAATCCTGTATCCTCTGCCATAGATAATACCACGGCCAAATTCTTCCCGTTATTCGTAGGACCTTATAGAATAGAAGAGCAAGTTGCAAGGTACACGTACATATTAAAAGATGTCGAAAGAAACAAAATAGTAGGAAAGTACCATGGGGTAATATAGAGGAAATATTAAGGATATATAATTTTAAGGAAATATAGAGGAAATATTGACCAATAAAGAAACAATAGTTTGAGCCAATAAGGTATGTGTATCAAGCGTGGTCAATCAAACAAAATTTTATAAATGTTTGAGTCAATGTCAATGTTAATAAAATTTATTTAAATAAATGGTAATATTGTTGTTTTAAATTATTGAAATTAATAGAGTCAAAATGGTGATTAAAATATAAATGATCATATAAATCTCCAATATGTGTATGCCATGTTAGGTTAAGTAACACACTGTAATGTTTAGTATAAGGTAGAAGTAAGTAAATTGTATTAGTGAAATTTGTGCGGAAAACCCCAAAAATGCGAAAGTTATATATGCAAAAGTTTAATAAGTGTAAAGCTATACATTAAAAAAAAAATTAATGTATTCTTAAATCATCAATTTTTTTATACCGTGGACGGGTATATATAACGATTCATATGTCGTCATATCTGAGCGTTATATGAAAGGGTCAGACGGTGCGCCGTAAGCAAGACAGAGAGCGTATTATAAGCAGCTATCTCACTCTAACCACGCCACAGTGACGCACGCGGCCAGTTCAGACATGAATTTTACTCAATTCATTTTTACAGTTCAACCTGCGATAACTTCAAAACCAATAAATATACAACAATTTTGAAAACTGCGTTGTGTTCAGAAATTAAAGCTCTATAAGTAGCCAAAATCCCAATTAATATAATTAACAATTACAGAAGATACACAGAAGAAGAACGCCAAGTGGAATACCGAGAGAATTAGGCTACGTACCGATTAGGTGTTTTCACACACACACACAGATAAAGACCTAAGCAACAATATTCTGTGATCAGATCGTTGAAAACACGTTTGCAAATACCAGTAATCAAACGATTTTAGCTAGAAATTCTCAGCCGTTACGGACTTGTTAAGGGGTGTTTTCGACGTGTTGAATACTGTTTCAACTGGCAGAATCCTGCATGATTTGGAACAGCCAATCACAAGGCTGTATTCTGAACTGACGCTCACTGAAAACCGTTGAAAGCTTTACTCTTCGTTCGGGGCTTCAATGCGTTGGACGTGTGTAAATCACATGCATAATTTCACAACATCGCAAAGTTTTATTTAAGCAGTTCGAGAAGTAGTCCGCAGTTGAAGAGGAACGAGTACAGTTCTACAATAACTCTCACTGTGTAACACCATATTAATTAATTAAAAATATTAATTAATTAATTAATAACCGCTTGTGAAGTGACCTGTGCAACAGAGAGCTACAGCAGCTGTAATTGCCTGATCATTGTTCTACAAGACTGGTCAACATCATTTCTACTGTGCAGCACCCACCATCGTAAAGGAGGACCTCAACGGATTCCGATCTTCGGTCGACGCATCAAACAGTAAGAAATCGATTCATTGATCAATGAAATAAATAATAAAAGCAATAAACAATTTTAAAGACACTAAGTAAATTCACAAGTAATTAATGAGTAAGATTAGTTCTAAGTTAGTATAGGAGTGTTGAATGGAAAGTGGAGTGTAGTATTGAACGTGCAAATTATTGCAGACCTGTTCTTTAGCACTGGTTTGGGAGATATAAATTTTCTCAATCAAACCAGATAAGAACAATAGGTCGTTTGGACGTTTTAATCTTCACTTTTCACGCACACTCATTAACTATAAGAGTTAGGGTAGCAATAAGTCCTAAACTTGGCAATTTTAAATAATTAACGAAATAATTAAACGTTGATTAAATAACCTTCAACAAAATCTTAAGTGTTATTTGTAACGATTCCCCTTGAATCCACATTCATTGAACGAATCCTGAGATTGTGTGTCTCTATGCTATGAGCTAAGCTGTATCCGTGTCATCTGTATCTGGGATTTGTTCTGGTGCCCAGGTAAAGTACAAGTCACGGGTGAGTAACGTTATTATCTATCATAAAATATATTATGTAAGAGTGTTAGGTGATAAAGGTAGCGTTATATATATTTGCCGCCGCAACTAAGGGCAACCCCCAGCCAAAGATACGTAATAATATATATAATATTTTTTTTGTATTATAATTATTCATTTTCTATAGTCTATAGATGTTAAAAATTGTCTGCTTACTTTTCCCAATTTTTTTTTTTATATTTTATTTATTTATAAGGTCGCTGCAACTGCAACGGTCATTACCGACCACAAAAATCAATTTGTATAGATTTTTGAACAGATGTATTAACATATAGTAAATATTTGTTTAAATACCAAATAGTGTAAACAAATGAGATAGATACAAATATTAACAAATAACAGTATTGGTTTAACTGATGCAAAATAAAATGAGAAATAGTAACCTACCACAACACAAACAATATAAATACACATCATGCACATAAATAAATATAACTAAACATACATATAATAAATATAACACTAAGTAACAAAATATAACAACTATATAACAATAAGTCCTAATAACTTATCAATCCATTAACTTAATTACACAATTTTTAATGTTCTTATAATTTTCTGAGTTCGTACCTATATTGCTGTTAACAACTGAATCTCCTTTAAGAGGAGAAGTATGTTGGCGGCTGCAGTCTTGTCATTTAAACTTTTTCGCACATCTGTAGGTATGTTAAATTTGCTTCGTAAATGTTGAAGAGCAGGGCACTCTGAAACGAGATGGAAAGCTAACAAAACCGTGCCACAGCGATTACATCTCGCAGGAGGCTCTCTTGTGAAAATGTAGGCCTACTTGTGAGTCAGTAGCGTGTGGCCGATGCGGAGTCTTGTTATGACCACTTGATTTCTCCTGGAGTCTGTAGCGAGTGCTGCTCGTAAATATTTTTCCTCACTCGGAATAGCTTGGCGGGTGACTTAAGCCATTCATCATTCCAGTGCTCCAGAAGTTTTAAATGCAGATATTTGTTAAGGTCATTTGTGGGATAGTTTGTGAGGATGATGTTGACTCGACGTAGCAGTTTTCGCAGCCCTATCAGCCATCTCGTTGCCCTTAATTCCGATGTGCGATGGTATCCAACTGAAAATAATTTCCTTACACTGTCTAGTTGAGATATCAAGGGTTATGTTACTTATGTCTTGAATAATGGGTTCTTTGCTGTCCTCCTGCTGCAGACTATCTAAAACACTTCGAGAATCTGAGAAGATAATATACTTGGAGCCCATGGAATCTTTTATTATTTTTAGTGCTGAACGAATTGCATATGCTTCGCAGAAAAAAAAACCGAGCAGACCCTCTCCAACCTGAATAAGTATTCATGTCCAGATAATATTACTGCACATCTATTGTTTTCGTCTGTGCGAGAACCATCCGTGAACACATGAGTGTACTCTGTGTATTTATCAAGTTTTTCATTGAACTTAGACAAGAAAATGTACAGAGTTCTAGTAGCATTTGGGGATTCTGAGATTATGTTATCAAATTTGAGAGGTTTACGACACCAAGGAGGCTCTGTTGGATGTTGCTGGGTGAAAACAGAAGGAAAATGAGTGTTTAATTTGCGTAGGTAGATATTAATACGTTCATAAAATGGTTTGGGTAGGGTTGGGCGCTTAGCAAATTTGTCGCTGTTCCTATTTGAGAACACATTAAGACATACAGGGTTATCAGGATTTGAAGCTGCTCTTGTGGCAAATGACAGACAAGAGTTTTATTCTTCTTATTCTAAGCGGATATTCATGAGACTCGGCTAGAATGCTGTTAATCGGGCTAGTTCTAAACACTCCTAGGGCCAGGCGTAGGACGGATGTATGTATAGTCTGCAGAGACTTCAAAATGGTTTGTTTAGCTGAGTCATGTATTATTGCTCCGTAATCCATTTTTACCTTATAAAAGCTTTGTAGGTGTTCATGATTACGTATTTGCTGGCACCCCAGTTGCATGATGCGACTGATTTAATAAGGTTCATTCTCCTTAAACATTCACCTTTTAATGTCCTTATGTGAGTACCCCATGTATGCCGCTGGTCGAACGTGAGACCTAATATTTTGATTGGATTTGATCGTCTAATTTCTTTGGTTCCAAGTGACAACTTTATATTTCTTGAATGTGATCTTCTGATGGGAGAAAAAATTATAGATTCAGATTTTTATACTGAAAATTTAAAACCCATGTTTTGCGCCCAGTTAGTTAATTTATTGAGTGTTTCCTGAATGCAGTCCGTAGTGGACTGGATGTTGATTCCTTTGCACAAAAGCGTTAAATCGTCGGCGAAAAGACATTTTTGGATGGGCTTTGATATTACAGAAGAAATTTCGTTAATAGCAATTAAAAAGAGAGTGGCACTAAGTGGAGAACCCTGTGGCACTCCGTTTGAGATTTTATATTTATCTGATAATATGCCATTCACTCTTACCCGGATGCATCTGTGCTCTAAGAAATTTATTACAAAGTTAAGTAAATATCCCGTAACTCCAACATTTTTCATAATATATACAATTCGGTCCTTCCATACCAGTTCATAAGCTTTTTACAAATCTAAACAGATGGCAACAAGATGTTCGTTATTTATAAAGGCCTCGGAGACATTTGCTTCAATATTTATTAAGTGATCTAAACTAGATCGAGCTTTTCGAAAACCGCTCTGATCCGCTGATAAGAACTTAATACTTTCCAATACCATTGTAATCTTCTGTTAATAATTTTTTCCATTAACTTACATAAAGTACAGGTAAGAGCAATTGGACGATAGTTTTCAGGTTTACGATGATCTTTATTTGGCTTAGGAAGTGGGATAACTATCGCTTCCCTCCATTTATCAGGGAATGTTCCGGAACACCATACAACATTGAACAAACGTATAAGGAAAGTTAGTGCTGCTTCAGGCAGATTTTTAAGAAAGTTGTTATGGATACCGTCTGGCCCTGGACTAGAATTTCTACATTTCGACAGAACATTTTTTAGTTCCTTTAGAGAAATAAGGTGATTAATTTTGAGATCCGTAACTGCGCTTGTTTTCGTGATTTTATTTATCGAAATGTTAGATGTTTGTTTGATTTCTTGAAAAACTGGGTCGTAGTTGGTGTCGCAAGAGTTTTTAATAAACTTTGCAGCTAATGTATTAGCAATGTCTTCCGGTTGTGAAATTACCCTCCCGTCTTCTGCAATTAGTACTTTAGTCCCGTTCGATACTGTTAGGCCTTTTAAATTCTTATGTTTCTTCCACACATCGGTGTGGTCGGTGTCTGATTAGTGATGGATGAAACATATGAAGTCCACGCCTCGCTCTTGCATTGTTTGAAGGTTCTACGAGCCATCGCTCTATATCGCTTGTATTTTATCTGGTTATCATAAGTTTGATGCCTTCTGTAAGTATTATAAGATTTACGCATTAAATGATGGACCACCTTACATTCTTCATTCCACCACGGAACTCGTGACTTTGTGCCCTTATTGGGGGTTTTTGGAATACTCTGATTAGCAGCAGTTTAGTAATTATCTCAACTTTGTTGTTAACTATTGAATTTTCTGGTTCGTGTGCACAAAGAGTTGGTATTTTTCCCAATTGGCTTTACTGAATTTCCATTTACGCAGGAGTATTAGGTTAGGGCCTCTGTGATGCATTTCCAAGAAAATTGGAAAGTGATCACTGCCATAGAGATCACAAGAGACTGTCCAGCTGAGTAGATGGGCTATGGAAGGGCTGCAAAGTGCGAGGTCAATCGAGCTAAATTTGTTGTATGACATATTTAAGTGAGTATAATGATTTTCGTTCAATATTACAAGGTTTGTGTTTTGTATTATTTTCTCGATGACCCTTCCGCGCTTATCTGTTTTGTAAGAACCCTAGATAAAACTATGACTATTAATATCCCCTACTATAAGAAAAGGTTTGGGTAGTTGATTTACAATACCCATTATGTCATTATCAGAGAAATTGTACCAGTTTGGTAAATAAACATTACAAATCGTCAACAAAACGATAGGGAGTAATACAGACACAGCTACCGCCTCAATATCAGTATTTATTGCGACGTTTGTTTTGCTGAGTTTGCTGCTAACATATATGGCGACTCCACCACTAGCGTGTTGAGAGTTGGTTCTGTTTTTGAAAGTAGCTGAGTAATTTTTTATTTTTGCATGGTAACTCTCTTTAAAATTGGTTTCCTGTAGGCAGATAACGTCAGGAGAAAATTTTTTGATAATCAGTTCCAAGTTTTCTTTTTGTGGATAGTAACCGTTAATATTCCATTGTAAGATAGGTAGTTTCATGAGATGTGGGAAGCAGTGTTGATTTTTTGTAGAATTGAAGTGGGGGGAGTAGTTTCATCACCACTTGAAAACGATGCGTCACTTTCAGATTCCTTATTGATGCCTATTGAAAGTTTGTTTATAATTCTCGTAAAATTGCTTTTGATTTTCCTTTCGGTAAGACGCTGGTAAGTGGCTTTGAGTAAGGAAATTAATGCTGGGATGTTATCAGTGAATTCAAGTGTTAATTCATGCAAGTCAGATTTTCCCTTAGCTCTTTCGAGAAATGTCTTGAGCTGATTATAGTTTAGAATATATGGATTATTTTCACTCGTAAGTAAGCTTTTTAGCGGTTGAAGCTGACTGTCTAGAGAATCAAGACTTGCACAATCAGAAGATGTTGGTACTATTTGTTTTTGTTTCTTGTTACGGGTTTTAGTTATTATGTTATTTTCTAGGCAACCTGGTGAATTTTGGGAGGGATTTTCTTCAGCACTTGATGTTGTTAATGAAAACGTACGTTTTGTTGTATTTCTAGGGAATTTCTCTTCGTGTTTAGTTTTCTTACTTGTTTCTAATGACGGGTTGACAGTTCCTACAGGATTTTTCAATCCGGGAAAACCTTGTTCCGGTATGGTATTGTAATTCGAAATGTTTTTATTAAGTATAGTATGCTGTTCCGCTTCTAATTCGTTTGTCTTGTGTACATTGTTGTCACAATTTTTTGCCAAATGTCCTAATTGCTTGCAGAGAAAACATGATATTATATCTGTTGAGGGGTAAATCCAGTAAATTGTTTCTTCATAATTAATTCTTATTGATGGAGGTACTTTAGAAACGTCTTCAGGGTGAATGTAAATTTGCCTTCGAAAGCTCATGACATGGGAGAAGCCCGGTTCAGAGACACCTGCTCTCAGAAATGAAGTTGCCGATCCCAACCATATATCATGTTTCTTAAGTTCGTCCTCGAGGACGTTGTGGGGAATAACAGGACACACATTTGATAAAATCAGTCTTTTGTATTTTGTTAGAACAGGCTTAATTGTAAGTATGTTGTTGCCTAACGATATAGATGTCTTTTGATCGGTTACTTTCTGAACTATTTCTTTGCTTGAAAGATATATACAGACTCTGTTCATTGAGATCTTGGAGGCAAATCTAATATGGGATGGGTCTATAATTTTTCCTAACGCTAATATGTAGTCGTTGATTGGTGTACCTTCGATTGACTCTAATACTATGGCTTGATCCTTGGTTGGGAAAACTTCTTTTTGTGTAACATTGGCATAACTACGTTTCTGTTGTTCAGTGGGCTGTGATTGATTACTCTGAATAGAATTAGGCATTGTCAACGTTGGAGACACGCGTGCGTGTACTCCACAAGACTCTACCAGTTGTATGCCCTTATAATGATGTTGCACACGTGGCTACTATCTACAGTGTACTCTGTTTATACTCACTTGGATAGTAATAAACGTTATCTCACAGCATAACAAAATTCACTTATAAACCGGTATACGCAACCACTCTCCGCGGCTGCTCGCCGTAAACTGTTTTCCAATGTTTCTACAAGCAAAGAATGATATTCCTTTTTCTTCACGTTGTTGTACTGGTCACCGTATTTAGCGGGACCTTATGTCTTGCCGGTAATGCGTGTCTTCCCACTTTGTGTTAGTCAAGTAGGTAGGACACATTACTAGCAGGAAGAAGGTTGCATCGTCGAGTAGAAGCTACCCGCCAAATCGATGAAAATTTCTAGCTTGCACCGTAACAGGTATCTTGAATATCCCAAAACATATATATCATAAATTATAATTATCCTCTCGCTGTATCTTATTATATTAATACAATTAATTTTAACATTATGTATATTGCAATTATATTTTTACTATTCTACCTCAGTTTTTTTTGTATTATAATTAAACGAATACTGTATAGATGTTTTATAATCTCTGGTTAGTATTTCCAATGTTCCTAAAAGCAGAGAATGATCATCGCTTTTCTTCAAGTTGTTATACTAGTCTTCGTAGTTAGAGGAACCCTATATTTGTGTGTTTTCAATTGTTTTTATTGTGTATAATGAAATATTCCACGTATTACTGTCTTGAAGAAGGTTGCTTCTTCGAGAGGAAGCCGTTCTCCAAATCAGTGAGACTTCCCAGCATACACCATAGCAGGTATCTTGAATATCCCGCATAATAAGTGGTATCTTACATTATAATTATTCGTTCTCAGTAACTTATTACATTAATTCCATAAGTTTTGCCATTGTGTATATAAAGAAAGATATGTTTATCTTTATATCTACATTTTTTATTATAATTGTACTATTTCTGTAGCCTATAGATGTTATAAATTGTCTGTTTACGATTTGCAATTTCCCATAAGCAGCGAATGATCATCTTTTTCTTCAGGTTGTTCTACTGGTCACCGTAGTCAACGGAACCTTATATCTTGGCATTAATGCGTATCTTCCCACTTTGTGTTAGTCAAGTGGAAGACACGAATTAGTGTCGTCACGAAGGTTGCATCTCGAGCGGAACCTGTTGGCCAAATCAGTGAGAGTTTCCAGCAGGTGTCTTGAATATCCCAAAACATATATGCTATCATAAATTGTACTTATTTGTTTTCTGTTACTTATTGTAGTAATTCGTGGTTTTCCACTTTGCGTTATTCAAGTGAGACTTGCATATTAATGACTATAAGATTGTTGGTACGTCTAGGGGAACACATTGGCCCAATCCTCTTTAATTTCCAGCTTTCATTGTTGCAGGTATATTGAATTTCCCGATTTGAATTATTCGATCACTGTAAATTATTTCAGTTTTTACGAAATCTTATACCGGTCTCAACTGTTTATACATTAAGTGTATGCGGCAGTGATACGTATGTCGTAACATATTTTAATGGAAGTTGATAACCAGAATTAAGTTGATCCTACAGTAGGGTCTACGTGCTTGCGTATAGACCCGTTCCTCCACATAGACAAGCCTACGCACGCGTATTATGTCGTATAAGCTTTATGTTAAGTAATGGAAAATGTTTCTAGTCTTCTCGTAGATGTCATGGTCAGTGTAGAAGGAATATAGATTCTTGATAGTACAACGGAAAGTTCATTGAAATGAGTTTTAAATTACTTACGTCAATCGATGACGTGCGGGGTCATATTCAAAGTAGGCCTAATAGTTCGTCTCAGTTTTCCAAATTTTTAGAAGTGCCTTTGCTTTGAACAATTAATTAAGCAAAGGAGGTCCGAAATTGTTGAGACAAATTGAAATAAAAGAATTGTGTGTGGTTTGTAAAGGCAGGCTACTCTTATGGTAAAGGTTTGGTCTGGAAACACAAGTATGGGTGCGAAATGTCTCCTCCCTGTATATATGTCATTACTACATAATTTAGACATTTGTTTTTAGATGTTCTCGCATCACAATATTAAGTTGTGCTGACTGTCCCCGCCAGTCATATGTGGTAATAATAACAATAATAGTAATAATAATAATAATAATTTCCCCCATTGAAATCCAACCGGACGCACCCTGTTGTATTTAGTCTGAGCCGCGGTACTTCAGGTCTCTCCGCGGCGGTCTGGTTATTTCTCCGGTACCCGTGGGAATTATATTCAAGGTTTACAAATTAATTCATCGGTTGAGGTATCTCTTAGAAGCCCTTGGCTAGAAAAAACCCCTCCTCGAAAGGTGAAGGACAAGGAGGCATTACTGCTTGGTAGATGCTGAAAACTTCCTGACATCGCTTGTTAATGTGGCGGCGGTGTCTAGGTAGCCTACCTATTTGTTAAAAGTAAGGACGGACGGTGTCTTCGTGAACATTAATCCCTTCCTGATGGGAAAGTCTGTCACCGGTTGCATTGGATCAGCCGTCCAGTATATCAGAAAAAGTCGCAGGTGGATTGCTCGTGGTGACTCTGACCGATCAACAGGCTTCAAAACGCTTCTAGCTGTAAAGGTGATGCTTGTCGGAGGCACGGTGCGATGGGATGGACAGCACCGTCATCAACGCTCCCATCTGCGTTCCACATTCCAACCTTCAACAGGACAACTCTGCAGGAAAAGATCAAAGCAGGTCTTCATAGGCTGAGTGTGAGAGCTTTCGTCTTCAGCCAATGTAGTGTTTCCAGTGCTTGCGTTCCGGTCACATTGCGTCAAGATGTGCTTGGGTAAAACATGTTTCTGTTTGAAGTCGGCTCACGGTGACAACCCCTGTGCTGAACCTACGAAATGTGTCAATTACGGTGGTCGTGGTCAGCATTCATCTAGATCCTGCAGTTGGCCCGTTTATAAGGAAGAGGTGCTGTTCAGGAAGTACGTACTCTGAAGAAAATTAGCTACTTCCATGCGAAGAAACTGGAATGTCCAGTCAACGACGACAAAATAAGTTACGAACATTCTTTAAAATCAACAGTATCACTTGCTCCTATTGTAAGAGAAATATTACCTGTAGTAACAGTTTTCTGAAGTTCAAAAAGACAGTGCGGCTGAGACAGACATACAGACGGTGCACAGGGATAGCCAAGACGGGTCTGATGGAAGATTCATACTTGCCTGGTACTCGTGGGACCAAAATGATAGTCTTGTAACGTAATTCTGGGGTTAGGGATCCCTTAAAAATACTAGCCTTGAAAAAACCTTTCTCGTATGGTGAAGTGAAAGGAGGCACTATACTACTGTAGATGCGAAGTTTTTGGCGCAGTCTTTGGGCTGCAGTGCTAAAGAATAAGAAGAAAGATTGTCTGTATCATGATTCTCTTGTTTTTTCCAACTATTTGGTTCCTTTCTCCACTGCATCTCTACCTATATTAATTACAGCTTCTTTAAAAGAGTTTATGGTTCTCCATAGAATGGCTACATCGTCAGAATAAGCC
The DNA here is from genome assembly GCA_034769895.1 of Magicicada septendecula. Classification (NCBI taxonomy): domain Eukaryota; kingdom Metazoa; phylum Arthropoda; class Insecta; order Hemiptera; family Cicadidae; genus Magicicada; species Magicicada septendecula. Next base: position 332,254,678 of record CM068376.1, read on the forward strand.
ACAATTTGTGTGGTGTTTATTCCTATATGTCCCCTAATTTCCATTTTGTTGACGACTGCTTCTGGAACTAACTCAAACAGTAAAGAGGACAGTGCATCTCCTTGTGTGGTAATGGGAAATGTGGATGTGAACTGACTACCAAGTCGTATCGTTGATCTGGAACCAGTCGCAGTCACTTCCACGATTTTTACCAGTTTCATTTGGATCTTCTTCTTCTGATAGTTCCTATCCGTTTCGTATGTTGGATATCATACAGACTATTTTAACTTTCTGTACTGCTGCACGGAATAAGTCAGTTGTATCCATGCCAAACCAGGTCCTTAAATTTCTCAGCCATGAGATTCTCAGTCGCCCAACTCCTCTCTTTTCAAGTACTTTCCCTGTAATATGGACTCTAATAAGTAAAATCTCTGTTCATTTCTCATGAGATGTCCCAGATATTGAAGCTTTCTTATCTTCACTGTGTTAATAACTTCCCTTTCTTCCTTCATCGTTCTAAGAACTTCAACATTAGTTACATGTCCTGTCCATGAAATGCTCAGTATTCTACGGTAAAGCCACATTTCGAAAGATTCTAATTTTTTAGTTGTGGCTTCAGTCAAAGTCCAAGATTCTACACCGTAGAAGAGGACCGAGAATACGTAGCAGCGTAAAAGTCTCATCTTTGTGTTTATTGTTAAATCATGCCTTTTGAATAAACTGTTCATTCTAGTGTACACTGCTCTTGTCTTGTCAATTCTACTCTTTATTTCTTGAGAGTGGTCCCGTTGTTCCCTGACTATAGTACCAAGATAATATAAATTTGCATACACGTTCAACTGGCCTTTGGTTTAAATTAAGGGTGCAGTTTGTGAACTTGTTCTTAGACACAATCATTAGCTTCATTTTATTAACATTGATGTCTAGACCATATCTACGGCTGCGTTCTGTCACTCTATTCATTAGTTGTTGCAGCCCCTCTAAGCTATCTGCGAATATGACGGTATCATCCGCATAGTGTATGTTATTTATTCTTTCACCGTTCAGAGAGATTTCCACATCACATTTATCTAAAACTTCTCTAAAAATACCTTCCGAGTAGATGTTGAATAAAAGCGGAGATAGTCTTACTCCACGCAGAATCTGTATCTGTGGATGAACTGGCAAGCGGTAGGTCACCTCATTGTCCTGGGGTTGAGAAATCGGCCCCGAAGGCGGATGAACTAGTTACTAGTCAACGACATTGGGACGTAGAAGACAAAGAGAAACCACTACATTAAAAATCGTTTAGATATCTCTAGTAGTATCATCATGGCTATGTTCATTGAGATACCAAGTGATAATAGATATGCGAACATCTTTCCTCTGTAAATACTGTCAAAGGGTCTTCTGAAGTTTGTGTATAGATTATAAACGTGTAGATGGAGAATACTATGTAATGCTAGGGCTGAATCGTTAAAGTGGGTAAAACCCATAATGGGCTGTAACGTCGCTAGAAGAAGAACTCCATACTTATAATAATACACTTGCTAGGTTTTTACTTACAAGATGTCACCCCCTATGATGTCTCGCGCTCCTCCGCACAATTACTCTCTCTCTCTCTCAGAGATAGTGAATATTTAAAAAAAAAAATACGAACACACCACTTACCCGTATTATGGGAATTAATATAGAGTAATACTTACGTGTACTTACGATGGAAATCATTATTATTATTATTATTATTATTATTATTATTACGAATAAAAACATAATTTACCGACACCACCATAAATACGATACAAAAATATGTGAATCCTTAGCTACAACAGAGAATCTATAGTTGAATTGAAAAAGCTAATTTACAATGTCAAGTCATACTTTTCTGAAAAATTATTTATGCATGTCGTTCAGTTTCCGAACTTCTGAAAGCGTATAACTATTTATTCAATTTAGTTCTTCACGGAGGTATACAGAAATCTTAATAATTTGTTAATACTGGCTTATGTTAATAATTGGTTAATGTAAATAATACTGAGGCCCGCCTTGAAGAGAAGTGTGTGCTCTCCTTGGCACTCCTTCACGCTGTCTACACCGACACAAGTATAGTGGTGCACACGGTGCACACAACAATATTCGTCAACCTGGTATCTTTAGTTGTAGTTGTCCTCTCTAAATAACATTTTTGGCCTTTCAGAGTAGAAAATGATTTCTTAATGTAGACGTAGAAACCGGAATAGTTGTGCAAATTTGAAGCAACTATCTACCTTATATATGGGAAAAAAGTTGAACTGCTTGTATCAACAGTCCGCGTCGGCCCATCAACAGTACGACCGGAGCGTGAATGCATCACGCTTGACCCCTAACCTCATATCAAAAGAACCACGACCCTTGCCCGTGCCCGTGCCCCACTCCGATCTCTCAGAATTCTAAGTAGACACAACTACTGGTCCAGCGAATTACTAAGCCGAATTTAGACCACTCGCATCAGTCCGATCATCACAACACAGGCCATTTGCTAACCGCTGAACCTGCCTTCCTAGATCCCCACCGACTCACAGAACGACGAGCTTTAAGACTCATCTACCGCAGACCACGCCGGACAAAAACCTCCAACATAGGTCTGTATGCGTTAAATACCCTATTCCCACACCTTTCTAACCAAACTCAACTGGAAATATTCCCGAACGGCCTCGAGACGCACTTCCCTGCAGTCAATAGTCCCATCCATAAACAGAACTACCCGCAACCTTCCTTCTTAATAAATCATCTCCTTTCAGTACTCGATGGTCATCCTCCAATACTTCCTCGCCGACTGCGTATGAGAAATAGACACAATTAGACGCTCTTAACTCTCTATCTATAATACTTTCACACCAATCCCCACGTCAGAGACACAGAACTCACTAGCAGCTTCATAAAACCAAAAATACTCTAATTTAAATTCTAAAATCTATCACCGATCGACCTTCTTGATCTCACAATAATGCAATTTCCTCTCACCCACTTCCCAACTCTTTAATGCACTATTATGTCCTCCCCCTACCTTAACGCCACCCTGTCGCCACCCTCCAGCTTTGGCGACCTGCGTTATTCGTCCCTGTCTTGGCCGTCCTACAAAAGAAAAATAAATAAATAAACACCTATGAATGGCGCCTCCACCTGCCTCTTCCTTATCACACCTGGCTACAACTACATAGTGCACACAATTACCCCAACATGCACTACACTTCCATCTACGTGCCTCCACCTTCTCAACGGCCGGTCTGCAATGGCGTACGACTCCCCACAATTCCCTTACCAACTAGCTGAAGGGGGCTTGCGCAAAAAAAAACTGCTTGTAATGAAAGCGTCTAACGTATTTTGTTGTCTCCAAATTGGCATTTTCTTATCACTTCTTTTACATCATATTCGTACGTTTACATTACTGTTACTATCACTACATATTGTTATTAAATTCTTTTATCCCTTCTATTAAGACAACATAACAAAAAATCTTTGCAGCCTTAAAAAACCGTGAAGTCGACTTTGTGTCACTCCGTGTTTGTTTGAAAACGTCCATATTGACAGATCAAGTCTTACGTTATTAGTTTATCCGGTATGACACATGTGCTTACAGCTTTTGGTTGGGGAAATAAATGAAGTAAAGAAAATGCTGCCCTACATTTAATTTTTCCTCACTTGATCAAGTACAACCTTCTGTTCTAAGCGTACACACCCAAACACAGAGTTCCGGATTATGATCCACTAGAGCAGGGGTCTCCAAACTTTATCACTTGAGGGCCGAATTGAAAAATCTTGGAAGTCAGGCGGGCAAACACACACATATATATAGTAAACTTATTTTTTTTTTTTAAGTTTACGAAATAATCAAGTCAATAAAATAGGCATTTAAATAAAAATTAGCAGGCTTTCCCAAAGAAAACAAATTCATTTATTCAAAATAATGTAAATACAAGTAAAGAAAAAAATCACATTCAAAGATATTTCTTACGTGTCATTTTTGGCTATCTTATGTACATATGGGAGTTGCTTCTGACATAAATGTCTGTCCATTTTGGGTCAAATTTTGAGCTACTATCACTAGAATGGATTTCAAGTGTTCGTCTGACAAGTTAGCCCTGTAGTTTGATTTTATACTTATTTCTTGTTTAGTTATTTAGTAAAATGTTATAATAATTGAAGCATTTTGACGATTTATTTAAAAGCTGCACGCAGCATCGGCCGGGTTGCCGCGGGCCGGACAATGACCCTTCGGGCCGTAGTTTGGAGACCCCTGCACTAGAGTATCAATAGGAATCCCTTACTATCAGCTACGGGCGGCCTTCTCATCCTAGGTAACACTATTTAATGGTGGTTGCAGAATCAAAGTGGGTCGCCCAAGTGGCGACTTCTTTGTGAGGTCTACAAAGACAGCTGTGACAGGAGTCTACGGCGTGACGAGTGTGAAAATTTTCGGTTGCCGATAGGCGAAGAGGGACCGGTTTCCGTCGCCGCAGAAACCTATACTGTAGACTTCAGAGGGAAAAGAAAGAATGTAGACTTCAGAGGGAAAAGAAAGAACGACCCACGACGAGAAAGCTGCATTATAAACAGGACCGCTTGCTGTAGACACGTTGAACAGTGGGTGGAGAAAGAGGAATTTTCTGTCCGTTTCCTGGGAAGCTGACACGATCTCCTGATTACCTAGGTTTAAAGATACAACGTAACGGGGAGACGTCCCCTCAGGTACTGTCAGATATCTCTCCTGCACGTACCTGGTTTAAGTTATGCTGTAATGTCGAAGGTACTATAATCGTTAAAGGAATGTAGCTTGGAAGTACACTGTCTTACACGGCGTATGTTTCCTTTAACGTGCAGTTCCTACTGTTGAGACAAACGTGAGGAAACAAACCTGTTCGGAAATGTTACTCTTATTTTGTATACTTCAATTATACACATTCCACAATTGAATATAATCTAATTACACGAATCTCCAATTATATGTAATCGGAAAAAGGCAGCGAGCCGTGCTAAGAAGATTTCGGAGATTATGTGCTAAACTACCGTTACATATTGTTTTAGTTTTTTTTAACTGGATAGAATTGATCAAGTGTGTAAATAAGTCGGCGGTTAGACGATTTCCTATAGAATTCAGGAAAGTGTTACTTGTTTCGTCTTTATTTATTGCAATCTGTAAAATAAAAAAAAACACTATAAGCAACAGATGTATAACATAAAAGTGTCTTGTGAAAGATATGTCCAGTGACACATTCGCCGTTTCAAGTAGCCTGTAGACAACTACCATGACTGTACATTTTAATATCCTATTGGATCCATTTGCACTGAAGTCTGTGCACTAACTTGCAACGAAACTTTCGGAAAATGTTCGCCGGAAGGCTAGCGGTACAAAGTATAAAAGTCGCTACACTTTTCTCCTCGAAAATTGTATTCACCCAATTATAGTAAGTGTCCTCTAATAGTAAGCACTTTCCCATCGCAACAACTCTCTGTCTGTCTGTCTGTCTGTCTGTCTGTCTCTCTCTCTCTCTCTCTCCGTCTCGGTCTCATTCATAAAACTCGAAAAGTAAAACCATTACCAGGTATCGCCGTTAAGCCATAGAAGTTCAACTTATATTAAATGTTTACGTAACTGTGATTATATGAGCTTATGATTATATTACGTATTCACAAATGAGCTTGAAAAATTAAAACGTTAATTAGAATATAGTTCTTTCAGTGTGGGTATTAAAAGAATGATTTAACGAACAAAAATTAAATTTCCTTCAAGTATAATAGAGGGTAAAAGTTGTTTTCAGTTGATTTACAGTTATTATTTCTGCGCATGAAATATGTAAAGCGGAATCTGTAGATGAACGTATTTCAGCGTTATGGTCATTCTGTCAAGCAGTAACCGAGATATTTCGACCAAACTGGAATACAATGTGTGCGTTATAAACAGAGGTGTGTTTGGTCTTAAGATCCACTCCCTGTAAACAGTAGCGTCTTTATCACAGTGGTTTGTTTGGTCTAAAGATCCACTCCCTGTAAACAGCAGCATCTTCATCAAAGAGGTTTGTTTGGTTTAAATATCCACTCCCTGTAAACAGCAGCGTCTTTATCACAGAGGTTTGTTTGGTCTAAGGATCCACTCCTTGTAAACAGCAGCGTCTTTATCACAGAGGTTTTTTTTGTCTAAAGATCCCTGTAAACAGCAGCGTATTTACCACCATCACAATGTCAACGGCTTATTATTTGCGATAATTGTCAGTTGCGGTGAGGGGACAAGTAGGCATCGATCCAAGTAGGTTGCGATACACTACATGCAATTTATTATAGTCAAAAATTCAGTGACGTTAACTAGGTATTGGCGCCTCGGGTTAGCGAATCGCCCCCTCCGTGATGCCTCACAATAATTAAAAGCGGATAGTTAAAAAAGAAAAATTAAAGGTTTATCCAGTAAACAACGTACTTAATAAATTGAAGAGCTTTGGGTAAAAACAAATCGCCTCACAAACCTTTTTTTAAAGTATGAGTATTTATTATGCCAACATAAAAACTTTCAATCTAAAAACTGTAACAAAATAGGGTATGAAAAATTTAGTCAAAGAAAAAATATTAAAATTAATAAAATAAGCCGTATACTTACCTCCCGTTCGTTAAGTTTTTCAAATTATAATGAATATTCTAGTAGACGTATTAGTCTTTTTAAAGACGATGTGTTTGTAGTTTCATCATAGCCAGAAAGGTGGCAGCTCCCTTGGCAACCTATCGCTTCGCTATTGGTTAAATTTACGATTTAATATAACTGTCGTTGTGTAATATTTAGCACAGTCATCTGTGGCCTTTAGAATTAGGACTACAACTGAAATTTTTAATTTTATATTTTAATTTAAAAAAAATACATTTTATTATTTAGGTGGCTTCTCTTATTACGTCTACACATTCTGTGTTTTAGGAGCTTCACTTTCCTCCCCTCCAAGTTACGTACCAAGTTACGCCATCCTTAAAAGTGTACAGGAAGGAACCATTCGCACTTTCGCCACTTCCGTCCACCATGATTTTCTTGGAGACGCCTGAATGTCCTGCTTTGACGGTCGACAACACTATTTCAGAAATAATGACCTGTGGGTCATTAATAACAAAAACAGGGCCAACTGTTATTACTGCTTGTGTGAATATTGTTTTATTATTCTGCACGTCACGAACGATGGAAAAATGATGACATGAGTAAGTGTAATTACTACATGTTCATGAACATAAGTTTGTTTCTCTTTCAAACAATAGAGACCGAACTAGCATTTACTGCACAAGATTGTTACAAAAATGATTGCGTGTTATCCGTGATTTTAAAATCCCTGAGAGTAAACTCCTCCTCTTCAAGACAATAATTAAATTGACAAGGACGTACGGGATTCAGTTATGGGAACAGCAAATAATTGTAACCTGCAGCGCTTCCAATGCTACTTACCTGTCGGCCACCAAGAGGCGTAGGCTGTCGACGCGTAAGCGCAGAACCGGACCCTTCGCTCCCTCACGGGGTCACCGTGGTTTGCGCGAAATTCTGCTATTCACCGGGGATTCCGTGTTCCTACCCTAGAGGCCTTCGTCTGGTCTTTGGCGACTAATTTGTTTGCCAAGGCCGACGAGTCCCCTTACCAGCATATCCGTATGGTGAACAGCAGGGACAATGCACCGCTCCCACGCCGCATCAGGCGGCCTCGGGCGCTGTTAGACGACCCCCCATAGTTCATCGCATGAACCCCTGAGCATCGTAACCACCAACCTTCTGATATCCATTCATCGCTCCTAAAGCTCCCTATACCTGCGGCTTGCCGACTCTGATGTCGATCAGTATGTGGCAACAGAATGTATTATTACATCGTCAGCACCAGCTTTGCCGACTCGGCAGGGCTGTGACTAGGGACACTGGTTCCCGCGAGGTTGTGCAACGCCTTCCTTGCGAGAGCTGACTGCCCTGGCGTAGCTCCCCTTCGTTTCGGCCGACGCCCTCTGGCGTTCGAGCTTCTTGTCCCCGCCAGCGCGTCTCTACGTTCCTGCGGGCGAAGCTCTAGGGGACCATGGTGACGCGCCTCGGCGTGACAACTGGCTGAAGCCAAGAAAGCCTTAGCTTCATGCTACTGCAATATTATGTACTCGTAAACACCTTGTGCTGAGCAAACGACCGTGCCGACCAGTTTGCTCCTGGCGTTCACCAGGCCTAGGCTTGGACAACGCACAGAAATCAGGGCGCAAGACCTTCTGTCTGTCTGTCTAATGCTACTTATGACAGTGGGCAACGGCCTGTGGTACGGGCCCAATCATGTCATGCAGACATGCTAACATATAAGAGAAATGGAATAACAGCGCAACGCAAAGAGGTGACTCGTATGACGCAAACTGCTCAGACGTGCTAACAGTGTTCTTTTTCTTCATCACCATAAGTTTTACTTGCCGCCAGTTAATGTATCTGTAACACATTTGAAATAAAATAAAACTAAAAAAATACCGTGACCTTGGATACCGTCCTCTTCATTATCCCGGATAACCGGCTGTTGACACAAACCATTAAATCAAAACCTGTCGCTCCTAACGCTACTACTGCAACAATTTTTTGTTTCTGTAACACGTCAGGAAATCAAAAAAAATTTCTACTTTCTTGGTCGTGCTTACAGCATATTTTTGTACTGTGTGATCATATTTACTGTATACTAGTCTCTCAGCCGTGTTTACTGCAACAGTCACAGCTGACCTCGATCGACCTTGCCGCTTTTCCAGCTCTTGACGTAATACATACCATTAATTAATAATAATAATTTATGTCTACGCTCTAAATAAAACACCACGGTATTTAAAAAAAAAACAAGCATTTGGTTATTCGTTTAATAATCAAAACTAATTAATACAAGAACAAAATTATTATGTGTAAAAATATAAAGCGTAAAGCGTAAAAAAATCCTTAAACAATAAACTTTAAGCATATAAACTGTAAACAATGAAAGCACCAAAAAAATGTAAACTTAAATAATAATATATGCTAATTTTATTACAGAGTAAGCCATTTCACATTATAATAATTCGTAATGTCTGATGAAAACACAGTGTATTCTCTATATAGTGAAAATTTTGCTGACTAAGGAGTTCGTAACAACAGAAAAAGTAGATTAAATACTCACAAAATAAAATGTTACACTTCTCTAAAACAGTTAAAAATGTTTACATATGAAACAGGAAAATGTAAAATAAAGTGCTCTTAAGTGTTGTTAAAAACTGTCTTGAAGGCTCCTTACTATATAGCTTAGTAGACAAATAAGCTACATTGTTAAATAAGGCAAATTTTCTTATCTGAATTTGTCTGTTTCATTTAGTTTATTTATATAACAGTTTTATTTACAATGTATATGGGGACTTATTCTTAGTTAATTTCCTTTTCTCATAAGTAGTAACACAGACAGAAAAAGTCTGCTACATTGAGTCTTCCTTGTAGGCCTAACGTAATTTTTGTGCAACGTAGCGATATCGGGACCCCATCATATCCGTTATAGAGAGAAGTTACTATAAGCCGCTGACATTTTTGACTAACATCTGTTTCGCTAGCTGCGGCCATGTTGTGTGATGTTATAAAATAGTGTTGTAATACAACAATACAATTACTTTTTATTATTAATTATGTTGTCATTTTGTAGACAATACAGACAAAGTACGTTATGTAATTTTGTAGTTAATTATACCTATTTTAGAGTTTATTTCAATTCTATAATCAGGTTTCCATAACTCTATTATATGTGTGTTAGTATGGGTTTGTGCGATATTTCTTGTTAAAATGGATCCTTCTAACATTCTGAACTAGCGAAAACTGGAAAAGTATCCGCAATCAATTACGGGAAATACGGGAAATAACTGTTAATATTTTACAAAAAGAAGATGTTGAGGGAAATAAAATTTCAATTACAAGTGACTCTGGCCGGTTACTGGGTTATCAACCTCCACTGTATTGGGTATAGCAAACGGGGAGGACATTTTAAGAGCCCAAAAGAACCAAATCCTTGGTTGGTCCATAACCAAGTTTCACACTACGTAAAAGATACATCAGACGCGAAGATCACTTTTTATACCCATAATTAAAGAAAAGACATACTTCAACGGTGAAATTAGTTCCCAGCTAATTCTTAAAAACATTTTTGAAGTAATCGCCATAATAACAAAATAATAAACTCAGCTGAATTAGAATTAAGCGTTTTATTTTTAACAGTACTGATAATGCCAGATTTTCGTAGGCCTACATTCTTCAGAATGTTTCTTCACAAAGATTAAGTAAATACATTTTTTTTAAATAATAAAAAAATAAAAAGGGTAGAATTGTGAAACTACAAGGCTATATAACTGTTTTACTTCAGTTGTCAATTATCAGCGATATCACTTTTTTAAATTGGTCTGAGTACTTTTACAGGGAAAAATGTAAATCTTGGTGTTTTTTCGACTTTAATTAAAGAAGTGTAATCAGATACAAAAAGACAAACCGTCTCACCTGATTGTTTCGCAAGTGGAACATGCCCTCACACGTCAAAATAAATTACTTAGTGTTGCGTTAGATCTGTGTGTTAAAAGTATGAGTTGAAGGTGTTAGAGAGTGGGGGGGGGATTCATATTGACACATTCTATAACCTTACAGTACGCGAGTCATGGTTACTGTCAGACGTCATACTCATAAGTTGTAGTGCTGGGAACAAAAACGCACAACTGAAGAAACAGTTTTCTGAAAAAAAACGAACGAATTGTTCTTTTCCGCGGAGACAAACTGTTCTCCGTTTTAAAAACGAACGTGACGTTGACAACAGTATTGACATCGCAACTGTTCTGGTACAGTTCTCTGTTCGGAATAAACCGTTCGTTTTCAGTGGAACTTTCGTTGAGCTGTTTGGCGTGAACTGTTTTTATTGAACTGTTTGGAGTAAACTGTTCGTTTTCACTGCAACGTTTGTTGAGCTTTTGCGAGGAAACTGTTCGTTTTCATTGCAACGTTTGTTGAAATGTTATGAATAAACTGTTCGTTTTTACTACAACGTTCGTTAACTTCCGTTCGATTATTGTACTGTCCTCGCTCTGTTTAGCGCAGATATATGCTATATTCAGTTTTATTTCAGTTACTATTTAAGATACTGGTAAATAAGAGAAATATTGACTTAGTACAATTGTTTAAGTTACATAACCATCCATTTAAGAAAAATACTAAGATGAACAGTTATTAAAATGCTCAAAATAAAACGTTTTAACAATATAATGGTAAAATCAGTAAATGTAAACAGTTCATTAATTCAACCTGTTTTTCCCAACTGTTTTTAAAAACAATTTTTTTTTTTTTAACGAACAGTTCGTTTTCGTTTTGCAAAAACAACAAAAATGCCCACCGCTAATAAGTTGGCTGCGCTGAAGCTGTTGACAGTTTATTTTGCACTTCTCAGAGCTGCTCTCCCATCGCCTGCGCGCGTAAATATTTTATTCCTTTAGTTGTACAATGTGGTGTGTGTGTGTGTAATGCCGAGGCGACGGTAACGTAAAGCGCTACTGATTCGTCTGATGAAAGTTAACGATTTGTTGTCAAACTTGTGGTGTGAAATAACAACATTGGATAGACCAAATATCATAGAAGTTAAAACAATAGTGATGCCCTAAGAACACTGTAAACACACACACACACAACTTTCATCAACTATGCAAATACTGTAGACTCGATACCGTTTGACCCCGATATTATCCGACATATATTCCTCGGCATAATTAACGGAAATTTGAATCAGCGTAAAAAACGGATGTTTGCTGTAATTTTCAATCCTAAGTGCCTAATCCTAAGATAACCAGACAGTAAAGACTTTTCCAAGCTACAATTTTGTACACTCCAAGTTTTATCAGTTTCCGTATTTTTTCATTATTTATGAAAATGATATTATCGTAGTTATATTAAAAAAATTTTAAGTTAAATAAACATTTAAACCTATCCTTTGAAGAAAAATGTCGTGTAGCGCTATGTGTAATCTTTACTACGAAATTATACACTATTTAGTAAACACGTGTTAAAAGATTTTCGCGCATACTCTGTTGTCAGTTTTTATTTAGTTTTCAACGTGATTACGTCAAATTCAAATGCTTAAGAAGTATGCAAACCCCATAAGATTAAATTTAAATAGTCCTATGCTAAGGAACGTTGTTCCTTACAGTTCGTTATAATTTCGGGAGTTACAGCCAACATCCGGCTCGACCGACTGCCAAATTATTTGCGAGTTAAAATCTGATTAGTTACTCATTAGAAGTATAAAAGTATAGCACGAGACGCGGTTCCACCTAATACGCTTTCATGGAAATAATGAACTGAATTTATTGGAACGAATGAGTTAATCAGAATACAGATAAACTTTGGTGCTAGGCTATAATTTTAATACTTTCAAAAGAAAATAATTTTGTAATTAAAATACTATAACGGCAATAAATTCACAATTTACAATTTTGTGTGTGTGTGTGTGTGTGCGCGCGCGCGCTTGTGTGAATAAACAAATTATCAGAATCTAGTCAGTGAAACATCATGATGAAACGTTTATAATCATAGGGCCTATCATATCATAAAACATTACCACAAAAAAATAAACATTTAAAAAATTAAACAATGTAAATACATAATTTGTTACCACTAATAAACAATGCTTAAACTATAAATATTATCATACACTTTTAATCACAATAAGCTTTTTAAACTATAATAAAAGATATATAATTAAAATACTAAACATTTAAAAAACTAAATTCTCTCCTTTCTGTTTCTTGAAATAAAAAAAAATCTTTTCCATTTAAATATGTATAATATTTCCCCAGGTTATTTCTTATTCGTTCATACTGTGATAAGTTTTTTCAACAATGCCTTTCGTACTCATCTGTGTATACGCTTATAGGATTGGTAGGTAAATATTAGAAACGTTATCGAAATTTTAAACAGTTTCCTATCGTCCGTATTTTGTATTCAGTGGCATAACTAGGAGTTGATTTGTGGGGGTGGGTGAGAGTCGTTTGAAGGTTGAACTCCCCATTCAGCACAGGACAAAAGGAAGGATTGTTCCCCTGAATCCCCGCCGTAGTTACGCCACTGCTTTGTACAACTAATTGAATGTTACATGTTTTTAATTCTATTTCATTTTATTATAACTATAATGGAGCAAATACAGTTGAACAGCCTAATCGATTCTTATGAAGTTATTTTTTGTTTTATTTCTATATAAAAAAAAGAGAAAATGTGATATAGGCTAACTTTTGAATCTATCAGGAACAAATCTTTCCATGAACATTTTATCAAATTCATTACATTTTTTTCTAGGTTTGGGATGACAAGCTCTTTTATATATTTGAAAGCTTCTTGGCGCTATATGAATGTCGATAACTTCGTTTATGAACTGTAGGAGTAAATACCAATTTAATTCTTTTAACACACGATCTGTTTTACGTTTCTTCATTGTTATGCGGTTTTCAACATTATATTCTTTACATTTTTCAACGAGTTGTTTGAAATTATAACAATATTACTTAATCTAGGTTTTAGAGGTGATCTCTTGGTTTTTTTTTTTTTTTTTTTTTTTTAATTTACGATAGTCACAGTTGATATTACACACAAAAATCAGTAAGAAATTAAAATCAGTAAGAAATTTAATTTTCGCCCTTCTTCGGGAGTCGAGCCTTTTTATTAGGACGGTTATGCTGTGGCGAAACCTGTCGTTTACGTTCAGTCACATCATTGAGGCCCATCTCTCTATCCGTACCGTGTAAAGTATTCACGGCAGCGTAACGGCCATCTTCATAAACGTCTCTTGAGCAGCACGGATCCCCGTCTACAAACCATGATGGGTTAATATTCAACGCAATACTAATGTTACCTTCATAACGAGTTCTTGCATTTCTTGAGTTGAAAGCGCACGCCTCCCCTTCTGTAACGCAAAATATACATCTTAGTAGTATGCTTTCATTACGAGAACGAAGGCTCAAACTCTCTTTTCAATTAATAATCATAATATTAATTAACAAATTTGTCAGATTGTATCAACTGTGTTGCAATGCGAGAACGAAAGTTTAATAAACTCTCATGCAATTAATATAGATAATAGATCTATTAATTAGCTAATTTAGTTGATCGCATCAATTGTTGTTTATGTAGTAGCATCAACTTTTGAAAAGTGATAATTAAACTACTTACATTGCTTACAAAGTATTGGGGAAAAATAAAATGTGCAACTTATTAATAGGCCTATATAAAATTTGAAAATTTCACTTAATATTTTAAGGGATAGTTTATAAGGATAGGTTATTTTCAATATAGATTACTCCTGTTGCAATGCAGAAAACACCAATGGAACTCAATAAACCAGATAATATTTATTCTTAACGGTCAAAAAATCTGTTGCTATTCGCGACCTTGACAACTATTTTCGCGCTACCGGAGCAAACAAAAGAGTTTTTGCACAAGCGTTTACTAAATCATGCTCCTGACTTTGCCTGTGAATTTATATAAATAATAAAACCTGGTTTATTGAATTAACAAATAATATAGTAATTCATGTTGTGTCAAATACGCCTCAAAATTTTGCATTTGCAGTACGTACAATCAGGTAACAGTGACTGTAAGCAAACAGGAGGCCTTTCTGCTGGACACAACACAATCTTACCACCATCTATTGAAATAAATGTGGATATTTAACATTAAAGAGTACATTGCATAGATGACTGTAGGCCTAATATAAACTTTCATTAAAGTGTTATGAGACGTATTAACATTTTTACTTCCATGTTCCTTAAGGAAATGGAAGTATAGTGATGGCGAAAAAAACGTGTTAGATACAAGGGCTGATTCTGATTGTGCCACCCTCAAAACATGAAGAAAAGTCATTTTCCGAAAAGTGTGCGTGTGTGTGCGCGCGCGCATAACTTTTTCTATGGCGAACGATAACTGCCGCAAATTCAAACAGAATCAAATAAGTTTTTGCATATATACCTGAATTGTAGAAGACTCAAGGTCTGTTGATTTTGGTGAAGATCGGTTAAGGGGAAGGGGTAGTTCACCTGCAACGTTTTACGTTTTAACAAGAGTAAAGTAAAGTAATTTTCATAAGTAAAGTATCCTGAAAAGAAGGTCATAATAATCGACTGTAGAAAGGTAGATGAAATATCTATAAATGAAAAGGGTAGTTGATGGGGAGGGGGTAATTTTCAATAAATGAAAATGATAGTTGAAGAGGGAGGGGATAATTTTTGTATAGCCTATGTGCAGTACTTTATCGACAGATGTAGTTTGTTGTTAGAATTCCTTCTCGGGCTGTTTGGCCGTGGTCCATTTTTTCTGCAAAACCAGACGTTTCGACAGTGCCATCGACTGCCATCATCAGTGCGCTAACGTGTGGTGGTATACGTTAGTGACCACAGTACTGTGGTTAAGGCTGAAGAAAGAAGTCGTTTCTATGGAAATATTTCATTTCGGAAATGATTTTATTAAATATAAATCTTAGAACTTGGAAGTCATCTATGATTCTCCATACGGATATTTTTACTACCATACGGATAATACGTAATTAACTGTAAGCCTGAGATCGGATGTTACCACACACTATATCATAGCATACGCGTCAGTTATACAGGGATGTACTGTAATAGACTGTACAGACAATGCAATAGGACTAAGTTATTTTTTTAATTGTCTTGGTACTTTGCAGCTGTAGATCTGGACACAACATTTAGCCGAGTGGACAGGAATTTAAGAAAATGTTTAAAAATTAGGCTGCTTTAAACATCTTCTGAAGACGCCACGAAGTTTCTACGAAACTAGAAGAATAACTATTAGAACAAGACCAAATGTTCTCACGTAGGCTTCCGCGGCCGGTGTCCATTATTTTTTTTAAATCTTCTTCCGGTATGGACCGCGTCAAAAATGTCTTCTATGACAACGTTTCACTCATATTACAACGAGTATCCTCAGGTCTAAGTGACCCTCTGCAATGAGTTTGGCTATGAGGTGAGCAGCTGAACCAATCGCACTGACTACTGGCCGTAGCGGAATGTCTGGTTTATGGACTTTTGGCAAGCCATAGAGTAATGGTTTTCTCGGACCCGAAACTAAAAGATTTTTCTTTTTGTCCTCCGGAATGCTGGTTGATGATATTATCAGATATGCAATCGTCGTCTTTATTCGTGCAGTTGGATTTCAAATGTTTCTGTAAGTGCCATCTTCTAGTAGACCAGCTATTTTATTTCTGTAATTTTTGTTTCTGTATTGTCCATGACAACTTATCCGCTGGAAGAACAATTAACTGCTCGTTTCTTCTGAGGTGTGACAATGCTAGTAGTTCCTGTTTTGTAACGTTCTGTCTCGGAAGTTTTGATTTCCTAATGATGTGCGATGTATCCTGTCTTATCACTTCGGCCGTCTCAGCGACGGATGGCTGCTTCTATTCCACTGATGGTATCTTCCGTTGGGATTCGGTTGGGAGCAACAGCAAAATCGAATCCTTTCTTTAAAACACTTATGGATTCCAAGTTCCGTAACTTGGAACACTCGTCGTCCAAGTTCTGGTTCGATATGTTGACGACTACAAACTTCTCCGTATGCATTTCCTTCTTTTCAAGTTTTGAGAAGAGTTTATTAAACTTGCATTTATGTCTAAGCGTGACTATATCCAGTACTCTTTCGGACTGCTCGTATGACCAGGACTCGGACAGGTCACTTAGACCTGAGTATACTCAGTGTAATATGAGTGAAACGTTGGCATACAAGACATTTTTGACGCGGTGCATACCGGAAGAAGATTTTAAAAACATAAAAGACCATAGGTGTCTAACGCGATAGACGTAAACCGAAGAGTACATCTAGTATCTCACTTCATAGTTGTAGTGATGGCATTTTGAGGAAGTTGAAGGATCGCATATACATTAGAAACGTGCCAGTAAGTGCTCTTTTGTTTATAGACGACCGATTCAGAATTCAAGATTAAATGGAAAGCGGTGGGTAGACATAGATAATCTGTAACAGCAGGAAATGGCGTCATCTAAGCGACCAAGGGCTTTGATTATCTGAGAAGCAAGATGAATGATGGTAGTAATATCATACAGGAGATTAGATACACTGTTCCGAATGACATCATTCGTAGTCACTATACGATTATACGTAATATAGACTTGTAGTGTTAGAGGTCAATGTGTAATACTGTCGCATGAACTTGCATATTATTGAATGCTTTTTTTCTAACAATGATTACGGCTAGACATAAACGATGAAAAGGAGAGGAAAATAAAATTGATTTTAAAATTATATAAAAAATAGGATTATGCAAATCGTATGGGAAATCTGATGCCAGCTAAAGGGAAAGAAGTAGAGTTTGCATTCCATTCTTATCAATTTAAAATAAAAATCAGGTCTTAGTAATATCGTTCGCTAGCAATTGCACACAAGGCAAAAGTATTAGCCCTTGCACGCAACTACTGTAATACTGCTGAAAACAGGTTTATTGACCTTTCACCCCACTTTATTTATTTTTAAATCTTATACAGTATTTAGAAAAATCACTCACTGCTGGCGCTTGTCTCCCATGACGCTGTACGCTCGTATTTCAAACACCAGCAGGATACATAAATAAAATTACATGGTCTGTCTGTACATTGACGCTCACACAAACACAGGCACGCGCGCGCGCTTTTATAAAACACAACGGATTGGATTCTGGGTACACTTTGAAAATTCAAGGTAAAATAATGATGAAATTCATTATCATAACTACTTTACGCAGGGTCTTCTTGGAATTTAACCAGGTTTTAGGCCGGGCGTTCTCTTTCAAAATTATTTTTCACCTCAATTTTTTAATCGTTTGGCCATTTCTACAAGACTCGTCACTTGTATTAAAATCGTTTTTTTATCTAAAAGTTTTATTATTTTTTTATTGTTAGTTTTTTATTTATTTTAATTTTTTTATTCTGTGTTTTTTACGAAGTTCGACCGTGTCCTGACAAAAAGAAATTCTTGGTATTTCGCATCATCTTTTAAAATTCTAATTAGGACATAAATATTAGTTTGTGATTTGTCTGGCGTAGCATAAACTATGCTGGGAGAGACAAGTGTCACCCCTTTTACTTACTCTGTGATAATATTTTGTAGTACATTTTTTGTTATTAAGTATTTTAAACGTAATCACCTCTGTAGTAAAGAAACAATGGAGCTGCATTTTATTGAACCCTGTCTGTCTTTTCTCATTGCTCCTTTCACTTGTTCATTATATTCCCGTCATTAATATCTTTAAAACGTTATTCCTGAATTCATTTTTCAGTTTTGTGAGCTTACTGATTGTAAGAAAACATAACAACATAGCACAGATTAATAGTATGTGACGATAAGCTAATCTAAGCGCAAAGGTAAGGTTACACAACCAAACTCATAAAATATTCAGGTATCATTGTTTTGAAACTATTTTATAAATATAATTTTCCCATTATATATTGTTTAAAAATCAGTTTTTTACTACTAGTGTTCCCGAGTTGAGTACTACAATTGCATTCATATTTTTATTCGCTTAATATTAAGTAAAACATTTTTTTTTTGTTTAGTGAAAAATATTGTTTTTGTCGCTTACAACTGCTGTAATCTGAGGTCTTCATTAATGAAAGTATTAGATATAGGCCAGTAGATATCTATGGAAACAACATAAGATTCAAAGTTAGAAATAAACTATTTGTTTTGTAGGCATTATGGTTGTAAATTTAATTAAATATAAACAATGCGGTAGTTCGAATTTTTACCGTTCGTTGTAAGATCGTATGTTTTACAACAGTTGTTTTACTTCGAAAATTTTACTTGGGTAATCGCAGTTTTCGTGATTACTCTGACACTGGGAAAAACGATCCAATATTGAAATTTATCTAACAATAAAAGTATTTCATTAGAAACACTGAGCGAGTTCTGCATCTCCGGGAGCTTACTAGTATTATTATATTTAATAATAATTCTATAGCTTACTGTAAATGTGATTACAACGAAATTGGTAAACGTAACTGACAGTGGTATTGTATACTTTAATGAGCTGGCAGTTAATAAAAATATAAACCATTATGTTGCAAAAATGCTGTACGTCACTTCTTTCTAAAATTTATTCAACTCAAAATCGTTACTCTATCGTCAGTTTTGTTCAGAAGTGAAGAGTACATTGTTTCTAACGACAGAGATCGAAAAAGTGCCAACGTTTTATTAGAAGACTCCGTAACGTGATTTACACAATGTACAGAACAGTAGGGCTATCACTGTCCACTGCTTCCAAGAGAGCAATAACACCTACAGATAGACATGTACACTAGTTTCATATACAAGATTTTCTATATACGTAACTCGAAGTTTCTTGCAGCAATTATATAATGTTGTGATGTTATTCAATTTGTTTCTTCTGCAAGTAGTGTAAATTTCGTATTTTCTTTTAAATAAATAAAGAAAATAAAAAATTTACACTACTTGCAGAAGAAACAAATTGAATAACATCACAACAATATACAAGATTATAATTCACATAATTTTCTGTAATGCTGAACGAGAGTTTGATGTGAAACTGCCGGAGGAGTTCAAAAATGTTGATAAGTATGATAGATAAGCAGGACACTCGAAAGCGTAAAATAAATATAAAACGCGAGGAAAGTTGAGGAAGCACTAAATATAATTGGGAGGGGGCAAATATTTAGTGAAGGAACGCTGGAAAGGCGATGGTAAGTGAAATGTGGGCCAGTCCTTTGACGGAGGAGATTGCGCAGACCAATACATTGTATGATTCTTGTTTTGTGTTCTATACTGAACCCAAAGTATACGTCTAAATAAGATTTATAATTCGTAGTTCTCAAGTCTAGAACTTACCTGTCTCAACGTTCATCTGCACTTGCGCATTAGCAGAAAGTCGCAATCTGGCCAAGGGTTCCAACAGAGCCTGCATGCTAAAGTCCTCCCTGACTAGGGACTCCGGAGTTAAGTCTCCAAAAATCTGTTCTATCACGGCAGATACATCTTCGGGCGGTAGCTCAAAACTTGCTGTCATTGTTTCTGTCAACACATATGTAAGACACAAATGTTTGTGCAAATCTAACTGAAGTAGGCTACGTCTTTATGTCTGCAGTTTTTGTATGTTACTCGTTGGGGAGGGGACTCTTTTACGGGGATCAAACCTCCCGGGTAGTAAACGTTTGTTCCAGTATCCAGGAAACGTATTACCGTGACGATGACTGAACCCGAGTTTTAAAACTTTTAAAGCATGAGTTTCTGTTCTGATGGTGAGGATGAGAAAAATAAAGAGTGGAAAGAAATAATTATGGCAAGAGGTTGTTTTTTAATCGAGACGCTAAATATATATAGGCCTATTCTGCGAAATCGCACAACTGTGTAACTACTTATTCGCCATACGGTATCACAACGCTAACACACAAAAAATAGCCTCGTGGACAGGCCCGTTCATACAGAACGCCTATGTTTATATCTTCGCCCGCCTATACCATTTAAAATCCGTTTCTCCAAGATTTTGACGATCTGCTCAAAGAATGACATTCAGCTGGATAAATCATGTCCGTAAAGTTTATATTTATTCCACTGTACATGTGGATTCCATGTGGAGATGCGTTTCCACATTTCTTATTTTTCGTGTTGATTTATCGACTTAATAGATAAATTAATAAACTAAAAAACAAATAGGGGATACCTGGTCCGGAGATTCCCGACCTCACCGATCGCTCACACAAATCTACACGAAAAATATATGGTCTGCTGGCAAAACCTCCTAGACATAAACACATCGGCAGGGTTTCTTCAAGTTCTTTACAATTTTTAAGTGGAAGGAGTAGACTTTTATGTTTCTAAACAAAAAATAAAACGAAACGCTGGTACATCTGGAAACTACTCGTAGTTGAAGCCTTGAAATCCAGAAAAATTGTGTGTGTGTGTGTGTGTTTAACAGAGAGATTTAATTTGTTTAATAGGCCTATTAGTACTGTTAATTCTAATAGAACTATAGGCCTATGCGTATTGTAATAGTTTCAATAACATTCTCACAATAAAAAATCATTTTCTAAAAATGTCAGGGTTTTGTCCCAGTTTGGTCAAACTTGTCGATCGCCGCTCTTTGTACAAAACTACGTATAGTCAGTAGACAAGA
Source organism: Magicicada septendecula (assembly GCA_034769895.1). Lineage (NCBI taxonomy): Eukaryota > Metazoa > Arthropoda > Insecta > Hemiptera > Cicadidae > Magicicada > Magicicada septendecula. Next base: position 332,275,806 of record CM068376.1, read on the forward strand.
GACTACAAAATTATTTTGTATTCAAGTAAGACAGGCATCTCATGGTTATAAGTAGCACAAATTATTCTATAAATCGTAACAACCTACGCCTAAACGTAATGCAATTCAATAGGTGTTTGGTCGGGTACCCGTTGCCTTTCCACCCGACGTTAAGAACACACCACATGAGTACAATTATTCTATAAATCGTAACAACCTACGCCTAAACGTAATGCAATTCAATAGGTGTTTAATCGGATACCCGTTGCCTTTCCACCCGACGTTTAGAACACACCACATTAGTACAATTATTCTATAAATCGTAACAACCTACGCCTAAACGTAATGCAATTCAATAGGTGTTTAGTCGGATACCCGCTGCCTTTCCACCCGACGTTAAGAACACACCACATTAGTACAATTATTCTATAAATCGTAACAACCTACGCCTAAACGTAATGCAATTCAATAGGTGTTTAGTCGGATACCCGCTGCCTTTCCACCCGACGTTAAGAACACACCACATTAGTACAATTATTCTATAAATCGTAACAACCTACGCCTAAACGTAATGCAATTCAATAGGTGTTTAGTCGGATACCCGTTGCCTTTCCACCAGACATTAAGAACACACCACATGAGTCCAATTATTCTATAAATCGTAACAACCTACGGCTAAGCGTAATGTAATTCAATAGGTGTTTAGTCGGGTACCCGTTGCCTTTCCAACCGGCGTTAAGAAAACACCACATGAGTCCAATTATTCTATAAATCGTAACAACCTACGCCTAAACGTAATGCAATTCAATAGGTGTTTAGTCGGATACCCGTTGCCTTTCCACCCGACGTTAAGAAAACACCACATTAGTACAATTGTTCTATAAATCGTAACAACTTACGCCTAAACGTAATGCAATTCAATAGGTGTTTAGCCGGGTACCCGTTGCCTTTCCACCAGACGTTAAGAACACACCACATGAGTACAATTATTCTATAAATCGTAACAACCTACGCCTAAACGTAATGCAATTCAATAGGTGTTTAGTCGGGTACCCGTTGCCTTTCCACCCGACCTTAATAAAACACCACATGAGTCCAATTATTCTATAAATCGTAACAACCTACGCCTAAGCGTAATGCAATTCAATAGGTGTTTAGTCGGGTACCCGTTGCCTTTCCACCCGACGTTAAGATCACATCACATGTAAATCATAACAACCTACGCCTAATCCAAATGCAATTCAATAGGTGTTTAGTCGGGTACCCGTTGCCTTTCCACTCGACGTTAAGAACACATCACATGATTACAATTATTCTATAAATCGTAACAACCTACACCTAAACGTAATGCAATTCAATAGGTGTTTAGTCGGATACCGGTTCCCTTTCCACCAGACGTTAAGAACACACCACATGAGTCCAATTATTCTATAAATCGTAACAACCTACGCCTAAACGTAATGCAATTCAATAGGTGTTTGGTCGGATACCCGTTGCCTTTCCACCCGACGTTAAGAACACACCACATTAGTACAATTATTCTATAAATCGTAACAACCTACGCCTAAACGTAATGCAATTCAATAGGTGTTTAGTCGGATACCCGTTGCCTTTCCACCAGACGTTAAGAACACTCCACATGAGTCCAATTATTCTATAAATCGTAACAACCTACGCCTAAGCGTAATGTAATTCAATAGGTGTTTAGTCGGGTACCCGTTGCCTTTCCAACCGACGTTAAGAAAACACCACATGAGTCCAATTATTCTATAAATCGTAACAACCTACGCCTAAACGTAATGCAATTCAATAGGTGTTTAGTCGGATAACCGTTGCCTTTCCACCCGACGTTAAGAAAACACCACATTAGTACAATTATTCTATAAATCGTAACAACCTACGCCTAAACGTAATGCAATTCAATAGGTTTTTAGCCGGGTACCCGTTGCCTTTCCACCAGACGTTAAGAACACACCACATGAGTACAATTATTCTATAAATCGTAACAACCTACGCCTAAACGTAATGCAATTCAATAGGTGTTTAGTCGGATACCCGTTGCCTTTCCACCCGACGTTAAGAAAACACCACATGAGTCCAATTATTCTATAAATCGTAACAGCCTACGCCTAAACGTAATGCAATTCAATAGGTGTTTAGTCGGGTACCCGTTGCCTTTCCACCCGACGTTAAGAAAACACCACATGAGTCCAATTACTCTATAAAACGTAACAACCTACGTCTAAACATAATGCAATTCAATAGGTGTTTAGTCGGGTACCCGTTGCCTTTCCACTCGACGTTAAGAACACATCACATGATTACAATTATTCTATAAATCGTAACAACCTACACCTAAACGTAATGCAATTCAATAGGTGTTTAGTCGGATACCCGTTCCCTTTCCACCAGACGTTAAGAACACACCACATGAGTCCAATTATTCTATAAATCGTAACAACCTACGCCTAAACGTAATGCAATTCAATAGGTGTTTGGTCGGATACCCGTTGCCTTTCCACCCGACGTTAAGAACACACCACATTAGTACAATTATTCTATAAATCGTAACAACCTACGCCTAAACGTAATGCAATTCAATAGGTGTTTAGTCGGATACCCATTGCCTTTCCACCAGACGTTAAGAACACACCACATGAGTACAATTATTCTATAAATCGTAACAACCTACGCCAAAGCGTAATGCAATTCAATAGGTGTTTAGTCGGGTACCCGTTGCCTTTCCAACCGACGTTAAGAAAACACCACATGAGTCCAATTATTCTATAAATCGTAACAACCTACGCCTAAACGTAATGCAATTCAATAGGTGTTTAGTCGGATACCCGTTGCCTTTCCACCCGACGTTAAGAAAACACCACATTATTACAATTATTCTATAAATCGTAACAACCTACGCCTAAGCGTAATGCAATTCAATAGGTGTTTAGTCGGGTACCCGTTGCCTTTCCAACCGACGTTAAGAAAACACCACATGAGTCCAATTATTCTATAAATCGTAACAACCTACGCCTAAACGTAATGCAATTCAATAGGTGTTTAGTCGGATACCCGTTGCCTTTCCACCCGACGTTAAGAAAACACCACATTATTACAATTATTCTATAAATCGTAACAACCTACGCCTAAACGTAATGCAATTCAATAGGTGTTTAGCCGGGTACCCGTTGCCTTTCCACCAGACGTTAAGAACACACCACATGAGTCCAATTATTCTATAAATCGTAACAACCTACGCCTAAACGTAATGCAATACAATAGGTGTTTAGTCGGGTACCCGTTGCCTTTCCACCAGACGTTAAGAACACACCACATGAGTACAATTATTCTATAAATCGTAACAACCTACGCCTAAACGTAATGCAATTCAATAGGTGTTTAGTCGGGTACCCGTTGCCTTTCCACCCGACGTTAAGAAAACACCACATGAGTCCAATTATTCTATAAATGGTAACAACCTACGCCTAAACGTAATGCAATTCAATAGGTGTTTAGTCGGGTACCCGTTGCCTTTCCACACGACGTTAAGAAAACACCACATGAGTCCAATTACTCTATAAAACGTAACAACCTACGTCTAAACATAATGCAATTCAATAGGTGTTTATTCGGATACCCGTTGCCTTCCCACCCGACGTTAAGATCACATCACATGTAAATCATAACAACCTACGCCTAAACCAAATGCAATTCAATAGGTGTTTAGTCGGGCACCCGTTGCCTTTCCACTCGACGTTAAGAACACATCACATGATTACAATTATTCTATAAATCGTAACAACCTACATCTAAACGTAATGCAATTCAATATGTGTTTAGTCGGATACCCGTTGCCTTTGCACCCGACGTTAAGAACACACCACATGAGTCCAATTATTCTATAAATCGTAACAACCTACGCCTAAACTTAAGGCAATTCAATAGGTGTTTAGTCGGATACCCGTTGCCTTTCCACCCGACGATAAGAACACACCACATGAGTACAATTATTCTATAAATCGTTACAACCTACGCCTAAACGTAATTAAATTCAATAGGTGTTTATTCGGATACCCGTTGCCTTTTCCACCCGACGTTTAGAACACACCACATGAGTCCAATTATTCTATAAACCGTAACAACCTACGGCTAAACGTAATGCAGTTCAATAGGTGTTTAGTCGGATACCCGTTGCCTTTCCACCCGACGTTAAGAACACACCAGATTAGTACAATTATTCTATAAATCGTAACAACCTACGCCTAAACGTAATGTAATTCAATAGGTGTCTAGTCGGGTACCCGTTGCCTTTCCACCCGACGTTAAGAACACACCACATGAGTACAATTATTCTATAAATCGTAACAACCTACGCCTAAACGTAATGCAATTCAATATGTGTTTAGTCGGGTACCCGTTGCCTTTCCACCCGACGTTAAGAAAACACCACATGAGTCCAATTATTCTATAAATCGTAACAACCTACGCCTAAACGTAATGCAATTCAATAGGTGTTTAGTCGGGTACCCGTTGCCTTTCCACCCGACGTTAAGAAAACACCACATGAGTCCAATTACTCTATAAAACGTAACAACCTACGTCTAAACATAATGCAATTCAATAGGTGTTTATTCGGATACCCTTTGCCTTCCCACCCGACGTTAAGATCACATCACATGTAAATCATAACAACCTACGCCTAAACCAAATGCAATTCAATAGGTGTTTAGTCGGGTACCCGTTGCCTTTCCACTCGACGTTAAGAACACATCACATGATTACAATTTTTCTATAAATCGTAACAACCTACACCTAAACGTAATGCAATTCAATATGTGTTTAGTCGGATACCCGTTGCCTTTCCACCCGACGTTAAGAACACACCACATGAGTCCAATTATTCTATAAATCGTAACAACCTACGCCTAAACTTAAGGCAATTCAATAGGTGTTTAGTCGGATACCCGTTGCCTTTCCAACCGACGTTAAGAACACACCACATGAGTACAATTATTCTATAAATCGTAACAACCTACGCCTAAACGTAATGCAATTCAATAGGTGTTTAGTCGGGTACCCGTTGCCTTTCCACCCGACTTTAAGGACACACCACATGAGTCCAATTATTCTATAAAACATAACAACCTACGCCTAAACATAATGCAATTCAATAGGTGTTTATTCGGATACCCGTTGCCTTCCCACCCGACGTTAAGAACACACCACATATAAATCATAACAACCTACGCCTGAACCAAATGCAATTCAATAGGTGTTTAGTCGGGTAACCGTTTCCTTTCCACTCGACGTTAAGAACACATCACATGAGTACAATTATTCTATAAATCGTAACAACCTACACCTAAACGTAACGCAATTCAATATGTGTTTAGTCGGATACCCGTTGCCTTTCCACCCGACGTTAAGAACACACCACATGAGTCCAATTATTCTATAAATCGTAACAACCTACGCATAAACGTAATGCAGTTCAATAGGTGTTTAGTCGGATACCCGTTGTCTTTCCACCCGACGTTAAGAACACACCACATGAGTCCAATTTATCGAATCTACAAAATTTTCATTATGGTTGACGGTCAAATAGCCAAATTTCGTCTCTCGTACTGGTCCTGGTAGGCTATCGTACTTTATAAAAAAAAACAGAAATACAGCTGTTCCAGGCCGATCATTAAGTGTGTGTGTGTGTGTGTGTGTGTGTGTGTGTGTGTGTGTGTGTTTGTGTTTGTGTGTGTGTGTGTGTGTGACGAGAAACACCAAAGCCACGCGTCAGCTTGTATGTTACGTTCGACAACACTGCAGTGTAGAATCATGCCACCGAACTGGAGATTTGTCAAAACAATTCTTTAAAAAAATCAGAAATAGCTATTCATGACGTCCATTGAATGTGATCGTATTTCGCTCATGATCACGTGTCATGACCACAAAACGTTTCGTGAAATACGAGCAAATTGTGGGGTTTAAGTAGGTAACATGACCTGTCGACACAGGTTAGCTGAGCTTGCGAAAAAAGTCTCGGCATTGAACGTGGAATCCTCTCGTCAGCACTAAATGACGTCGGCTGACAATAAATGATATGGACACGTAAGAGTATCACGAATTGTGTTGCCTATACATAGTAAGTGTGCGAGAGCTATCAATGCGCGAGTACACTTACATAGCAATACACAGTAAATTATTTTCGTAAGATGCACATTGACCGACGACCCACTTAGAAATAACACATCACTGTGAAGCGGAAACAGCTTTAGTTTAAGGGCACTCGTAAACGGCTATGCCTGCCATGTTAAATTCATCAACATTGAGACCCATTATCTCAGAACCTGTAAAAGATATACGTTTGAACTTTTAGGATGCTGGTAAGCACTTTATACACTACACATTCTACTACAATTATGAAGATACCTCAAGTTCCTGATTTTTTTTATGTTTTGCTTTGAAAATTTGCAAACAAAAAGCACACTTATAAATTTTTAGCATTTTTATTTTACAGTGAAACTGTATAGTTCTAGTAGTGTAGTTACATCTCCATTAACCCAATAGCACCCAAAAATTTAGCTTGCTAGTTTACTTCATTTCTGAAATAATGGGTCATTTATCTAAAAAAATAGATTTTCAGGAAAACGTATTTACAGTTTTTAAAACAAATTTTTATTGTTTTATCTTATTTAAAATAGTCCAGCTCCGTACTCGTTGTCTTTATTTATGTCCATTTGCTCCTCTAGTTTTCTCTTCACATTTCTAATTGACTGTCTAACCTTTTCCTGCAATTCATCTACTGTTGTGTTTGCCTTAAGGATTCCTTGCAAGTCAATTTTTTTCATTACCTTAACCATATCTGATCCTCGTTTAGTCCCTAATTTTTGTAAGACTTGGCACTTAATTATATTACCTTAATTGAAGGTCAACACAGTATCGTGTACACAGGAACCAAACCAAAGTATCCAGTCCAACAAATATATTTTTTGGCAAACTATTCCAAATCAAATGGTTCAGCGACTCTTTGCATTTTGTGTACTGCCATGTCCATGAAGACATTTTTTTAACAAATCAGGATGACTCAGATCAGCAAATATAGACTTTATGACAGACACTGGTAGAGACTACTTATTGAAATTCCTTTTCTGATGGTAAAAACTGTATATGTCTATGATTTGTTATAAGGGGGTTACAGATTTATAAAAAAAATTGTTACATTATCAGCACTTTTGAGAAAACGTTTCATACTATCTCAATTTTTCAGAAATCATTAAAAAATTATTATTAGCCGTATCCACATAAATTTTCTGTCACAATACTCAGAAAATGTTGAAGAATTCTTTAATACAAAAAACCAAAAATCGATATTTTTTTGTGGTCGATTTGTCGGTTTCGAGTGCCCTTAAGATAGCAGGGACGGTACTGGCCGGACTGGCAGAAAGGCCTAGGTGACAATAAAAAAAAAACCAATTGTTAACTTACGAAGCTATCGTAATAAAAATTTGATAAATGTTTGTTAAATATGGGTATACATTTGTTAAATGGAATCTACAAAGACACTGGATTGCAGATATCCATAATTAAAACCAAGGTGATGGTTTTTTGTGGAACTGATCCCGTACGGGCAAAATTTGTTATAGATGGTACTGTCCTGGAACAAGTTAGCAGTTTTGAATACCTGGGCTACAGTGTGTCTTATAATGCAAGCAACGACGTGGTGAACAAGTTGCATAAGTTCAACCTTATGTGCGGGACCATCAGGCAAACCCTTAAGTCATCAAGTAAAGGAACACGTCTAAAATTCTACAAGGTGATGGCTCTTCGCACACTTCTTTATGGGTCTGAGAATTGGACTTTAACGAAAGGCCAGGCCAGTCGCATCCAAGCGGCTGAAATGAGATTTCTTAGGCACGTGGCAGGGTATACTCTCCATGATTATAGAAGAAACACAGATATACGGCAGGAACTGAATATTATGAGTACACTCGACAGGATCACCCAGTATCGGCTGAATTGGTGGAAACATCTTCGCCGAATGGATGACTGCCGCATACCCAAACAACTATGGAACTATAAGCCGAGGGGACGGAGAGGTGTGGGACGTCCGAGGAAGCGCTGGAGTGACCAGCTGTAATATTTGCCTATTTGAGACCGGAACAAACCATTCTTGGTTTAAACCTTGAGGATGATGATGATGATCATCATCATAATAAAACCTGTCCGGAGTTGTGGCACATAGCTGTGGAGAACCGCTAGTAACTTCAGCTTACTCCCAGAGTACTGAAAACCGTCCATGTAGCCAATCGAGCAATCTACAGATGCCTTCATTTGTAAAATAAACGAAACGATACAGTCTTAATTACAGAGACAAGCTGGGAACACATCCCGACGTTCTCGCCGAGCAGTGGTATAGTGCGTATACTGAAACGTTAGTGACTTAGTGGAATACAGCAGTCAATTCCCGACTAGACAGACTATGCCGCAGTGACGGGGGGCCGCATGGAAAATTTTTTGGGGGAATTAAATTATTTAATCAGGAAATCGATTAGCCTTTTATATACCAAACATTGTATATTTGGAAATTATTAGTGATAACAACTAAGCTTAATTTTCGATTGTAGTGCATTTATTGTTCATAGCATAAAGTTACCATACATATGATTTGCAATAAAGTTTTAATTGCTCACATTCTTAAACAAGATCGATTTCGGTCATAGACCATCGTCAGGTCATATACAGTGCACTTGCGGTCACAATATCGTAAAACAGTCACTTTTACAAAAACGAATTAGTAGAATGATTACATTCTGAAACAAAATCAGTTCTCGAGAAACTTTGGACACCGGCATACGTATCACGTTCATTAATCAATGTCTACGAATTCGTTTTTGTAAATAGTGGCTGTTTACGATATTGTGACCGCAAGTGCACCGTATATTACCTGACGATGGTCTATGACCGAAATCGATCGTGTTTAAGAATGTCAGTAATTAAAACTTTATTGCAAATCATATGTATGGTACCTTTAGGCTACGAACAATAAATACACTACAACAGAAAACTGAGATTATAGGTACCATTAGTAAACAATAAGTATGTGTATATTATAAATACATCACATTATCATTAGCACCTAAGCTTGTAAAAATAAAAATAAATATTGTCTGAAAAAAGAAACTTTTAACGGAAGATATAATTTCAAGCATTTATTCAAACACTGAACTTGATCGGAATTTGGAACTCGATAATGTAATTCAAGATTTTGCTTCTTCAAAGTCATGTCGAGTTGACTAATAATCGTTCTTTAAGACTGGACAATAATAAGACATTTCAAACGAATTATCCGTTGACAATAAAGACTAATTTAGTAGAATATTATTAAAACTAAACTAAAAAAATGGACTAATGTTACTAAACTGTAGTTTAAAAATTTTTGCCTTTTGGTAAACTTTTTTTATATTATATAATTAAAACCTTTAAAATGGATTATTTCACCTTTCTAGATTGTAGACTTATATTTATCGATGAAATAATAAATGTTGGGCTACTAAAACAACGTCTGTTCTGTGTAATAAGGGTTAGGTTAGGTTAGGTTAGGTTAGGTTAGGTTAGCATTCTAAATAAACAGAAATAATTATTTTATTACTCACTTAAAATCTACCGTAATAATAAAGTGGTGTTTATGTCTAATTGAGGAAATACACATCTGCAAATTTGTGATAAATTTCTTACTACATTTAAACGATAAATACAATTTAGTGTTTAAGTCTAACTTTTGCTAAACTTGTGTTGCTACCATTAATACTCACTTACACTTCCATGAGCGCTTTCAAGCCTCTCGGCTCATCTTCAGATAGAAACAACCAAGATGAGCCGAGAGGCTTGAAAGCGCTCATGGAAGTATAAGTGAGTAATTTATTAGTGGTAGCAACACAAGTTTAGTAAAAAAATTTTACTAGTTAATCTGTTTTTTTTTTTAATTTTATTACGTATATTGTCCTCAATATAATAAAATAAAATAAAATAAAAGTTTTCTGATATAAAGTGCACTTTTGAATAAATCATTGTCAAATACTTTTTACTGAAATAAAAGTTGAAAACAAAGTCTCAAGGGAACGAGCGATACAAAACTGTTTATCTTGTATATACAATTTTCTTGTTTAAAAAGGGAGGTCTCCGGGAGTAAACTAAAAACATTTAATCACCAACCAAAAGAAGGCAAAGTGACGCAAGTGGAATAAGATTTCCACTCTGGCTCTGCAATCTACTAAACCTCTATTTAATTTACGACTTTGGGTGAAGTAACATTTAAAATTACTTATTTTTTGCGTACCGTATCACTTATTACATAATTACCTTATTATCCACTCTTGTGATACAAAGTTTCGTCAGTTAGACTATGACGCGTTTCGGGACTAAGTCCCATCCTCAGATAACACTTAATTAATACATTAAAAATCGCAACCCTGATACTGGTCAAGTCAATTAAATAAAATTGCAAATCACATGCGATTTGTAATTTTATTTATTTTATTTAATTGACTTGACCAGTATCAGGGTTGCTATTTTTAATGTATTAATTTATTAAATTAAGTGTTATCTGAGGATGGGACTTAGTCCCGAAACGCGTCATAACTGACGAAACTTTGTATCACAAGAGTGGATAATAAGGTAATTATATAATTACATTTAAAATGTTCAAGATCCGTAGGCTATATCTGAACCAAGACTTTTTTTCATAGAATTCATGTAATCATAAGCAATTTTAATTTCAAATAGACAAAGTTTCTTGATAATACTTTAAAATTATGTTTTAAATTAGAATGTTTCATTGGCTCAAAAAAAAAATTTACAATGTGTTATACTGCATTCAATTAATAATTGACACAAAGTTTGAAGAAAGAATTTTAATTACATTCACAGAGACCCATTCACATTCACAGCATTCCGAATTTTAATTACATAAAATAATGTTGTATGTATATTTTGTTTTCAGTGGTAATCTTTTTACCAAAGAAAACCTGTTTAGAAGAAAAACTAACAAGTTTCGAGTAAACAAAGCTTTCGTTATTTTCTAATTGGTTTAAAAAATTATATTTAATCTCTTACCGAACAAGGGTATAAACTCCGTGAAGTCTCTAAGTAACAGCCAACCACGAACTGAAAGCTCGTTGCACCCTGTTTCACAGCGAAGGGAGGAATTGATCACCAGCGAATGAAACTCAAGGCGCTCCCCACTCTATTGGGTCAAACAAATAACGTCATGCATCGCTGCCACCGTATGCTTATCACTTTCTTCATTCACTTCCCCTCTCTCTCCCACTCTCACACACTATCTCTCTCTTGATTTATTGAAATATCGAAGAGTTTCAGGTGTATTGTATGCGGTATTGTACGGGATATAGGCCTACCATATTATAAATTTATAACTTACCTTAGACCCTGAGGTCAGTGCGGACCCATATTGACGTGTGTTTTTAACAATTGAGTATTCGATTTTAACATTTGACGATCTCAACTGAGTGAAGTAATCTGATGATGGAACATATGTTCCGAAACGTGTAATTCTAAATATAAAACAAGGTCACACGACGGATGTAAGGTAATTTATTAATTTATAAATAACAAAGTGACTTGGATACCAATAATAATAGCCTATGTAGGGTCTATGTATACCATATTACTCTACGAGGAAACCTCTGTGTGAGTTGTCACCAACTGCAGGCGCACAACTTTTAAGTTAAAAAGTGATAAGTGTGGGGCCACAGAGAATTCCTCGGGTAGCAATCGGATGCTATAAACGTAAACCCAAGAAGGGTGTTTTACAACTATCTCCACACCTGACACATCTGCACCACTCTATTCACGGTTTGACAAGGCGCGCGCGGCGGTTAATGGGTGCTTTCCGAGGGTTTATACAAGGTGCGCGCGGCGGTCAGTTTTGGTCGCTCTAAGCTAGACGTGAAAGAAGAGAGGGCCGCTGATTTATAATTCGTTATATTGTTACTTTCGTGGGTGCATATAAACTAATAAAGCTGAAATTAGTATATGCGTTGTGGTTAAATTCAAGAATTAGCCATCTGTCCGTTGGAAGTGCTAATATGGAATTATTCGGAGTTATACGTTAAAACACACACTTTTAAAAATACCTTTAGTATATTGTTAGTTGAATCGTACAGTAGAAAACACTACAAAAATATGCAATATAAAACCTCACACAGTACAATACTTCTATTATCACTACAACACAAAACTTAAATACTAAAATAGGCCTACGCTATTGCAGAAAGTTTTACCCCTTATAATATAGCCTATATAGTTTCAAGTTGATATCGAGTTTCGGTCTAATAAAAAATGCAGGATTTATGCGACGTTTCAAGATTTATTTTATCTCATACTCATGCCTACAACATAAAATATAAAGTAATATAATTGTAATAAAAGTTAAGTATAATATATAGGCCTATGTTGTATGGTATTAACAGTGGAATTGTTTTGTATAGAATAACGCCACTATTAATACCATACAACATATATGTTATAATTAACTCTCATTACAATTATATTACGTTATAGTTTATGTTGTAGGCATGAATATGAGATAAAAAATCTCGAAACGTCGCATAAAAGCTGAATTTTTATTAGACCGAAACTCGAAATCAACTTGAAACCATAATTAACGCGGCCGATAAATAGGGGTCTAATACCTATTCTTATATGGGATATATGATGCTTTTTTACAAATTCTAACCGAGTGATTTTTTTTTCGTTTCTAACTCAGATTTAATGTTACTTAAAATTGTTGTCTCTTAAGAAACTTCGAATTTAATGTTTTTCTTATTGCCTTTGTGTTTATACTGACATACGTAGTAATTTTATGTATCTCAGTACTTCTAGAAAAGCAAAAACATTGGGATGTGGGGCACTGAACATGTTTACTAGCGTTGAATTAAAGGTTTATATTTTTTGGGGGACAGACATTGTTACTGTCAGTGACAAAGGGTAGTTTAGGTCTACACTGTAATCTCAAAAGTGAATGCTTATGTATATGTATTATTAATAGAAATTAAACGAATAAGACAAAAATATTTAGATACCAAAAGGCATTCGTTTATACTTGTTGAGAATATACTGGAAAACTCTACATTCATTCTTAAGTAAATGTACCTGTCATTGTAGAAGTGAAAGTTTGTATTGTGCGGTGAGGGGTCGAGCTGCCTGGACGGGGCCTCAACCCGCACACGTGCGCGTTTACTGTGAGAGTCTAGAAAAGTAATGTTCTCGAAGTTTTAAATAAAAGGAAAGATCTGGAAGCTGTTTTTTTTTTTTTTTTTTATATCAATAGATATGCCCTCGACAGGTACAGTTTCAGTTTTAAATGTGTTCTTGTAATGTGTATTTCGTGTGTCCGTTTTATGTATACTTGCTACTAAACTGTTCCTTCAATAAAGCGTGTGTTTGCTCCTGTACTTAAATTATTCATTATTTTTACCCATACCTCAACAGGTTATGGGCCCAGTGGCATTTTAAAATCGGAGTGCAGTGTGTAATTGGAGCGCAAGTATAAAATATTTGTGCAAAAATGGAACCGAATATAAAAATTGAAAAACTTTGAGACAAAGGTAATTGGCATCAATGGCGCTTCGTAGTACGCACATTGATGGAAGAGGATGATGATGTGCTGGATGTTTGCGAAGGAAGATTAGCCGAGCCAGCTGCAGGTGCAGAAGATCGTGACGCGTTGTTGGAAAAGTTCAAGAAGGCGGACAAAATTGCCAGAAAGTTAATTGTTACAACAGTGGAGAGAAAGCCTCTCGAACTTATAATGGGTTGTTCTACTGCCAAGGAGGTGTGGGACAAATTGAATACAGCATATGATCTAAAATCTGATGGAAATCTGTCGATGATTCAAAAACAATTTTTTGAGTGTAAGTGGACAGAGAGTGAAAGTGTTACGTATAATATTTCAAAAATAGAACAGTTGGCTAGAAAAATGAAAAATCTCGGGGGAAAATTTGAAAAGACTATGGTGATGACTCGTGTTTTAACATCTTTGCCATAAAAGTTTAATCATTTTCACAGTGCTTGGGATTCGGTATCTGACGATAAGAAGAATCTCGAAAATTTGACTGAGCGCTTGATGGCAGAAGAATTTAGATTTCAAGAGCAAAAGGAAATACACGAAGAGACGACAGCGTTGCTAGCTAATCTGAAAATCGGTCATAAGGAACAGAAGAATGACTCTTATAAATATGAGAAGAATGATTTGAAACAAGAGCAGTGTTATAATTGTGGAAGACAAGGTCATTTAAAAAGGGATTCCTTCAGGTGTTATACGTGCAAATGAAAAGGTCATAAAAGTAACAATTGCTTCATGAATAAGAATAATGGACAGCGAAGATGGTCGAATAATCAAGAAAGAAGTAACTCGTCTTCTGGACAGAAGAAATCAACATCGAGGATAGCACTAATAGGTGACAAAGGCAGCTGTGGCAATCGGGATGATCTCTGGATTGTGGATTCGGGTGCGACGGATCATATGTCGAAGCATCGAGAATGGTTTTCAACGTTCGAAGAATATACAACACCAGTCAGTGTAAGAATGGGCAACGGTGTGACAATGTCTGCATATGGTAAAGGTAATATTGACTTTGAAACTTATAAAAATAGTGAACGAATAGAAGGTACTATCTATAATGTATTATATGTTCCTGATTCAATGTATAATCTGTTTTCTGTTAAATATGCGGGTAAAAGGGGTATAGATTATGAAATAACACATAATGCTACGAGATGTACTTTAAAGCATGGTAATGAAATTCTTGTAACTGGTTCCGAATATGAGCCTGGTAGTTTGCTAAAATTAGACATTCAAACTTTAATTTCAAAAGAATGTAACGTGGTAGAACAAAAGAGTAGATCGAGCATTGCCAACGGTAATGTTTTACAATTATGGCACGAAAGACTTTGCCATCAAAATGTAAAACATGTGAAGAATTTTTTGAAAAATCTAAATATAAAATTTACGGATGAAAATTTCTTTTGTGAAGGTTGCGCTTATGGCAAAAATCATAGATTGCCTTTTCACAAAAAGATCGATCGTGCCACTAAAATTCGCGAAATAATTTATACTGACGTTTGTGGTCCTATGGAAGTAGAGTCTCTCGGTAGAAAGTTATATTTCGTTTCTTTTAAAGACGATTTTTCAAGTTATAGAGAAATTCATTTTATTCGAGAAAAATCTGAAGTAATAGAAAAACTAAAATCATTTTGTATCGGGGTTGAGAATCAATTTGCAACAAATATTAAAGAAATTCATTTTGATGGTGGTAAAGAATACGATAAAAAATTCAATTGCAGAGCGCGATAACCGAATCATTGTAGAGGCTGCTCGATCAATGTTATATTCAAATTCAAACTTACCTCTATTCTTATGGGCAGAAGCAATGAATACTGCTGTACATGTAATTAATAGAACAGGCCCAACAAAACAAAATAATAAAACTCCTTATGAGTTATGGAATATTTGGAACCATGTGTTATGTACATATATCAAAAGAAAAGCGTAAGAAACTTGATAAAAATCGATGAGAGGTTATCTGGTCGGATATCATGAGGATTGTAAAGGTTATCGTGTATATGTTCCGGAAGTGCGAGATGTCATTATAAGTAGAGATGTACTTTTTAAACCTGAAAGAGTATTAGCTGATTCAATTATTTTGAATTCTTTGAACAATAATAATAAAGAAACTGAAGAAAATGAAATTATAACTCCTAAAAATAATGAACTTTTACTTAAAAATGAATCAAATGAGTTTGAAGAAAGAGAACCTTTACAATCTTCAAATAGCGATAACAATCAAACTGGACGACAATTGCGCGATAGAACAAAATTAAAACCTACAGAATATTATGG
This sequence comes from Magicicada septendecula, assembly GCA_034769895.1. Taxonomy (NCBI): domain Eukaryota; kingdom Metazoa; phylum Arthropoda; class Insecta; order Hemiptera; family Cicadidae; genus Magicicada; species Magicicada septendecula. Next base: position 332,291,698 of record CM068376.1, read on the forward strand.
ATGTCCGATCACGTTTATTGCTGAAAAGTTACCATCTAATTATAACGAAGCAATTACAAGTAAAGAAAAAGATAGTTGGCAAGCTGCAATGCAGGACGAAATGAACTCTTTGTATGAAAATAAGACATGGGTATTAGTGGAAAAGCCAAAAGATAAAAAGGTGATTAACAATCGTTGGGTTTTTGTGAAGAAGCTCAATCCAGATGGTACAGAACGTTATAAAGCGCGGTTGGTTATTAAAGGTTATTCGCAACAGAAAGATATAGATTATAAAGAAACTTTTAGTCCGGTTGTTCGCTTTGATACAATAAGATTGATACTTAGTATTTCTGCTCGTGAAAATTAACATATCGGTAAATTTGATATAAAAACGGCTTTTTTATACGGTGACTTAAAGGAAGATACATATATATATATATATATATATATATATATATATATATATATATATATATGAAACAACCTGAAGGTTTTGATGATGGAAGCTCACGCGTATGTAAATTAATGAAAAGTTTATACGGCTTTAAACAAGCACCAAGATGCTGGACTGAGCACTTCACTAATTTTCTTGTAAATTTAGATTTTTGTCAAAGTACGGGTGACCCATGTTTATACATATATAACAAAAATAATAATAAGATCTTGTTAGCAATTTATGTTGATGATGGACTTATTGCAGCTTCAAATGAAAGTTTGATTGATAAATTGTTGAATGATTTGAGTAAAAAATTTAAAATTACTAGTACTAAAGAAGTTACTAATTATCTTGGAATGGAAATTTGTAGATTGAATGATGGGTCTGTTTTCATTTATCAAAGTACTTATATTAACAAAATCTTAGAAAAGTTTAATATGTCAGAAGCTAATATTGTATCCACGCCAATTGATTGCAATCATGATGAATATTTATCAAAAACTATTGTAAGTAATGTACCTTATCGTGAAGCTGTCGGCAATTTGATGTTTTTGCAAATTGTAAGTCGTCCGGACATACGTTTTGCTGTAAATGTTGTATCTAGAGTTTTAGACAAACCAAGTGTAGCTCATTTGTCAATTGTTAAACGAATTTTACGTTATCTAAAAGGTACGATTGATTTTGGATTACTATATTGTAAGGATGGCAACTTTAAAGCTTATAGTGATGCTGATTATGCTAGCGATACAGTTACACGTAAATCAACTTCTGGCGTAGCTTGTATGTATGCAAATGCTGCAATTATTTGGCGAAGTAAGAAGCAACAATCTGTATCATTATCAACAACCGAGTCAGAATTTGTAAGTGCAGCATTAGCAACAACTGAAATAATGTGGTTAAAGAAGTTATTTAATGAATGCGATTGTAAGACTGATAAATATGATTTATATATAGATAATATGAGTGCATTAAAACTTATAAGTAATCCTGAATTCCATCAAAGGACAAAACATATTGATGTGAAATATAATTATGTACGTGATTGTTTTCAAAATGGAAAATTGATGTACATTCTGTTAAAAGTGATAAACAAGTCGCTGATATACTTACGAAAGCTTTGTCAAAACCAAAATTTGTTTATTTAAGATCTAAACTTGGACTTAAGAGTAAAAATGAATTTTTTTTTAAATTAATGTGATTGTGAGAATGTAGAGTTTTAGGGAGGGTGTTGAGAATATACTGGAAAACTCTACATTCATTCTTAAGTAAATGTACCTGTCATTGTAGAAGTGAAAGTTTGTATTGTGTGGTGAGGGGTCGAGCTGCCTGGGCGGGGCCTCAACCCGCACACGTGCGCGTTTACTGTGAGAGTCTAGAAAAGTAATGTTCTCGAAGTTTTAAATAAAAGGAAAGATCTGGAAGCTGTTTTTCTATATAAATAGAGATGCCCTCGACAGGTACAGTTTCAGTTTTGAATGTGCTCTTGTAATGTGTCCGTTTTATGTATAGGCCTACTTGCTACTAAACTGTTCCTTCAATAAAGCGTGTGTTTGCTCCTGTACTTAAATTATTCATTATTTTTACCCATACCTCAACAATACTGTTTAAGTAGGGTGTACGTGAAACAGTTTCTGTTGTTCATGTAGGCTATGTCAGTTTAATTAATATTTTAATGTTTGACGGTCACGTATGAGGGGTATAGGCCTATAGGCGTGTGTCTGAAGATGAAACGATCGTTTTGAAACTCTTGATAAATACTAGAAGAAGTCACAAGACGGAACTGACTTAAGAGATTATATTAATTAAATAAAATGTTGCCTCGCGCGCTCCTTGTGTAGATCTTTTCGAGGTTGTAAAGTAACCCTTCAAAATCCCTTGACCGCCGCGCGCATCTTGTACTAACACTAAGATACAGTGCTAATACTGAGCCGTCACAAATTAATAGTTCGTAATTCACGCGCGCGCTTCAAACACAAACACAAAACTAGCAAAGAGTAAACGTAACAGTGCGTATATTGTTCTGTTGGTCTGCACAATGCATTTATACTACAGAAGAAACTGGCTAATTCGTCACGTTCGGGTGGGGGAGGAGCGGTGACGAATTGGGGGAACAGACGAATTACCGATTAACGAAAAATAGGCCTACGCGCGCTCGCGCTTAAAAATATGCGGTATGATTAATTACAGTACAATGCAGTATAAACAGTTTATACTTCGTAATTACATACGTATTAGGTATGTATTAAATACGTAATTACAAAGTTATGAAAAAAGTATACAGTACTAACGATTATGAATTGGAATTTGCGCGTTAAATGTGATGTTACGGTATCGTACTTTATTTCATTTCCATTATGGTAGCCGACTGTAAAATACTTGGGCATCCACTTGGACAAAAAACTGACTTTGCGCAACCACATTTGGATGAAGAGAAAACAACTGGACACCAAGTTTCGCAAGCATTATTGGCTCCTGGGCAGACAATCATTACTGTTAATGCGAAACAAGCTGTTGGTGTACAACACTGTCTCCAAGCCCGTATGGACATGCGGCTTACAGCTTTGGGGTACTGTATCTAAATCCAATATCGCCATAATGTAAGGGTTTCAGACCAAGGTGTTGCGGTGCCATAATCAACGCACCGTGGTTCATCAGCAACGAAGACATCTATAGAGACCTGGACCTGCCCTCAGTCAGTGAAACTATTGCGATGTTCAGCGAAAGATATGTGAAGCAGCTTGAATTGCACACGACGCTTTTAGCCATAACTCTATTAGATAACAGCCTACGGACAAGATGTCTAAAGTTAACATTTCCTCTGGACTTACCTAGACTCTAACACTATAAATATATTATACATAATCTGTTACTTTTAAATACTCATATAGAGAACTAGTCAATGGACTAGTCCTCTTCATGCCATATATTCTGTAAACAATTATGCTTATTGTTATGTATTAACAGATTGCATAAATAAACGTAACAAAAAATTCCATTATGGTTATGTATATATTGCACACATATACACACAGTTAACACACACAACTACATTTTTGTAAATAAAAACATATAATTGTAGGATTGGGGTACAGTTTTTCTAAAATAAATTTACTAAAAATTTATCTTCTAATAATAAGTGATTTCTAAAATATTATCTTCTATAAATAAGTGATTTCTAAAAAAATCATTTTCTAACATTATGTGATTTCTGAAACTATTTCTATGGATATGTTTTCGAATACGTTGTGAACTTTGCTTTATTAAACAAAAAAACAGTTCATTGCTTTCAAACGTAACCTTTAACGTCAACAAGGCTTTTGGAAAATAAATTATCAAGTAAAGTTTGTACGATGGTGGTTGAATTAGTAGCATCCCGAAAATCAAATTTTCTACACATTGATGGGTTCTTATACTATTACCGAAGAGAAAGTAAAGGACGGACTTATTGGAAATGTAAAAAGAGTTCCGAGTGTTCAGCTACAGCTATCACATCTAGAGCCATTCCTCCACGCTATCTTCCAGCATTATGGAGTCAGTACGATGCTGTGTTGCAACGTACGGCGAGAACGAATAATCTGTCTGAAGGGTGGCAAGTCATTGTGGGACGTAAACACCCAAGTCTGCATGCCTTTGTCAATTAAATTATAAAGGAGCAGGTAGATACAGAAAGCATGTTGCGACAATTGGAATTAGGACAGAGAGTGAAAAAAAGCACCGACCCGAAACATAAGCGTGCGGATGAACGTATCTATAATATAGTGAAAAATTATGAACAGTTTGTTTAAAACAACAATATACTTACGTATTTACGGAGCATAGGCCACAATGTAAATTACTTTCAATAATCAAACATTTTCTAAGACGTACTTTGCTTTTATGTACAAATTTTTAGGAATAAAAAGGTATTTGAAAAATAATTTTTAGATTTTAAAATTTATTAGAAAAATAATTTTTAGAAATTCGAAATTATTAGAAAAATTAATTTTATAAAAGCATCTTTAGTAGAAATCGCTTTTTTAGAAAAAAAGGATTAGAAAATATTTTTTAAAAAACTGACCCCCAACGAATTGTAGGCCTACATGAACGTTTCACATAACTACAGAATGTATTGTACTTAAAAATTACTCACGAAAATTACAATTAATTTAAGCTGAACTAATTTTTCCCTTACTTTTGCGACAACCAGATCACGCACTTGTTTCATAACAATCAGTTTAGAGAGATGTGGAAATTAAAAAATGTCGAAAAATCGTTGTTGAATCAGAATACTGGAAGTACTGTATTACCAGTTTTGTTAGTTTTAATAGCAGCCATCTTAACATCAAGTTTGTCACTACTTATTGTCACACTGCTAAATACTTCCTTCTTGACGAGGCCTTTCGGTGTCACCACCATCTTCAGGTCTTAAACGAATTTATACATATCTAGATCGTTTAAGACCTGAAGACGATGGAGACACCGAAAGTTCTCGTCAAGAACGAAGTATTTAGAAGTGTGGCAAATAGTAGTGACAAAGTTGGTGGGAATACTGTATCACTTCCGAGAAATGGAAACACAGCCTGCTGTCTCAAATCGAAAAATTTAAGTTCTTTCTTTCTAATAGATTAACTGTGGGCACGATTTATTTATATATATTCAAACTTGTACACTAAAAAAATTTCAACTCGTCCATAATCCACTCCTGTTTACCTCCTCTGAGTCTTAGCGGGCTCAATTTTCTGACGTGACGAATTATGAGTATGACGAATTATTCTGTATTTATGTTCTTAGTTCAATCCTGATGTAAGAAACAGGAATGGCACATCCGAAACGTTATATGCTGCTTGAATTGGAGGCGTGTCACACCTACAGAAGCAGTACGGACAACAATTATAACGAGTCAGTCTTAAAACGACGTGCCTCGATTTTTCAGCAATATCATTTACTACGTTTGTTCAAACTTGTGCTAATTTTGTTTTACTGTCTATAAAACTTTAGTTTGGACGCAACTTTCTTCAAAACGTATGTTTTGTAAGTTGAACCACGCAACAATATCAGCTTTCCTCCACGCACTACTTGGAATACGTTCACACAGAACGTATATGGGACGTTATCCATGTTGGTGATTGTTACCAGTATTTTTTGGTACGACGATCTGTGGGGCTGTGCGGGACGATGGGCATCCCCGCCGCCCGCTAGTATGCTGTGTTCCGAACTTCAAGTAGAGCTCCTGCCGCAGGGACGATAGATAGGCTGGATTAAGGGGTGGCCTGCTACCGTCCGTGGGTGGTCAATTAATTATCTAATTAATTGAGGGTGAGTACGTCGAGGCCGGGTCCAAGATTCTCCTGGCACAGATTGGTAGCTAATGAGGTGGTTGCCCTGGAAGCGGGCGGTGCGGCGATAGAATTTTCGGGACAGTGTCCGTATAGTGGCGTCCAAGGAACGGAAACGCAGGGCTTCATTAGATGTCAGATAGTGGGCTTTGCACGCCCAGCGCAATCCTCGGTCAAGGAGAGACTGAAGCTTTCGCTTGACCAAGTAGCCCCAAACGGGGATCGTGTAGGTAACCATCGGCAACACACAGGTGGAGACGATAAGCTTCCCTAGGCGGCGGGTCATAGAATTGCTGCATGGCAGAGGACGGAGTTTATATAGGCGATTGGCGCTCTTGCGGGCTACTTGTGCGGAGTGTGTCCGCCAGGTAAGACGACGGTCGAGGTGGACCCTGAGGTACTTGACCTCTCGAGACCAGGGCAACTGAGTGTCGCCTACGTATATTGTTTCGTAGGTAATAGTGCAACAATCTTTTCGCACCACTTTTGGAACACAGCGATTTAAAAAATTCATGGAGCCTGGCACGTCCCGTATAAAGTAGAATGGCGGTGATTATTAAATTCAGACAATAATTTTGTAGGGTTTGAATTTCAATAAAGAAAAAAGTTACAACTTAACGAAGTAGGCTAATCGCATTTCCCCAAAACAGTATTTTCCCGTTTTCTTTTCTTTCCTGGCGTAACGAGTTTTCCTGTGTTTTAAATATCACTTCTGTTGCTTTGAACGCCTACTGACAGAGTACACTGTCCTTCGCCCTCACAACTGAAAAGAAAGCTAGGCGCACACAATTTGCGTGACTAACGCGTTCTTTCAGTTCTCCTTTAATTCGTCCCCATCGTCATCTAAACAAAAATTAGTAATTTACGATATTATAAAATAGGTAAAAAGTGATACCTACGTGTGGGGCCAAAAACAATTTCTCGAGTGGGAAATTGAGGTGCAATAAAAAATAAACCCAAGAAGAGTATTTCACGACCTCCTCTATACCTAATACATCTCCCCAACAGTAAGAAACGGTTCTAGTATTGACTTGTTACAAACCGATAGTTCATAATTCACGCTCAATATGCACGCGTGCGGTTCGCACACAGACATTAACCTCCGTCACTCCCTAACTCGGCTGTTCATAATATTGACATTCTGCAGTGTCTGCAGAAATTTGAAACGCTGAATCAATGTGGTTGGTAAAATCTATTATTTCAGTGAATGAACATTACTTAGTGAAAAATAAAAGAATAATTAGTGTAGCGCACACCGTTAGAACAAACACTGTATTAAAACTACTTGAGACAAACAAGCAGAGCATCTTAAACTACCTAAGAATTCCATCCTAAATTATGAACGTATGTAACACAGAGATGTACGAAAACGTTGAGAGTGTATCGCAAACCAGCAAACAAGCAAATGGCCTATAACTGAAATAAATGTTTTCTTTAAATGTATATAAGGGTGTTGGTGGAGGGTTGTTGAGGGTAAACGTGAGAGAAGGAGTGAGTATACTACAGAGAGAGAGAGAGAGAGAGAGAGAGAGAGAGAGAGAGAGAGAGAGAGAGAGAGAGAGAGAGAGACAGAGAGAGAGACAGAGACAGAGACAGACAGACAGACAGACAGACAGACAGACAGAGTGAGCGTGAGGTGTATGTAAATAAGTTTGTGGATTTGTAAACGGCTAAAGAACGTGTGCGTGTACGTGGTTGGAACAATTACTAAATTCAGGCACACCGGCTCAGTATATAAAGAACTACCGGCTCAGTATATAAGGAACTACCGGCTCAGTATATAAGGAACTATATTTTTCGTTTCCAAAGTGACGAATGTGAGGCAATACTTGCAGGTTGGAGAAGAAGCTGTAAAACTGTTCCCAAACACTTCTCGAGGGTTTACTGCAGGCAAGTTGTGTTCACTCAAGGTACTGTTTTTGGCCCCACACGAATCACCTTTCGCAGTAAAATCTATGAAAGATCAACGTTCCGGCAGTCCGTTTCCAGGACACCGAGAGAAGCGTTTATAATTCTCTTGGACATTTCTTGGATTTCTTGGACGTTTTTTGATCCTACTTTAGTCCCGCATTGGATTGTGGTGATTTTCCCCGACGACTCTTTTCACGACGTTCTAATGTATCACGTCCTTAGGCTGCTGATAACACCAGAACATAGCCTATATGTCTGTGTACTATTATACCGCAATGATGTAGCCTATATTTTTACCTATACGAATAGTAGGCTATGTTTTCGAAAAATGTTATTGTTCCAAAAGGTGTCTACTAATTCAATAACGTCCTATACGAGGCGAATGACTGACTCAGCGATTATCAAAACCCCGTGTATCAACGGTCGCTCCTGCTCTACAGCTGATAAGCAGCATGTAAGCCAAAACTGATACGTGATACTCCGATTAGCGGCCGTAAAGATGATTCACGTAGGGTTCGCTATAAGCCTACATACGATGAAGACTGTTACGTCAGTGGCGAAAGAATAACAGTCAACAGATTCGCACACCTCGCTAATTTACCAGGTGACAACAAATTAATATGATTTTTATCAAAACCATTCAAAGACAAATAATTTACATGATTCGTAAAATATAATGTGAATTTATGTAAATATGTGAGTTTTGTTTATGATTTTTTGAAGAAGATCTTCTCATTGTAGACAATAATTTAACAAATATCTAGTTGGCCTAAAATTATTTAAATTATATTATTATTTTTATTTAGTAGGTGATAATTAGTTGAACGAATAATTAAATTTTTAAAACGTTTGAGATGTGTATAATCTATATGAATTTATATCAACGAATGTAACGAGTTAATAGGCTATTTATTTATTAAATGGACAGGAATTATCCACATATTTGGCTTAACCGCATATCGAATTCCCAAAAAGGGAAATATATTATTTTCTTATTTAAAAATAGGTCTACTTAATAGGCCAATACCGTCTTTATATTAGAGTACAGGCCTATTCTGCTACTTTGTTTGCGTGCGTATTTGAGTCTATGTTCTTCTCCCGTCGTCTCCTTTTTCTTCATACGTCTTCCCTTATACACGTTTCGACATCTGCTGCGACGTCTTTCTCAAAACGGCAGACAAGCGTACTAGTGAGAAGCCGTGACAGAAGGTGAGATGTTAAGATGAAGGACGAGGTCACAAGCCGTTTAACTAACAACGCTGAAATTCCAGCAGTCTGCTAAAAAAACACACTCACCGGTTATGTAAATGAATAATAAAAGTGCCTATCCCCCCCCCCAAAGGTCATGCTGTAATTCTCCTCCCTCAAGTATTCTGAAATTCCCCCCAAAACTTTATTTCACTGGTAGGGGGGGGTCACAATATGGGAGTATGGAACACCCCTAATTAACGGTGGTCTCGGGACTTTATCCAAAAATTTTGAAAAACTAAAGACATTTAACCATTTATTGGAATCAAAAAACTAATGTTATTCTTCTTATCAGTACCAAACACGTTTTCTAGTATGCCTAATCAATAACTATATTATGAGAAATTTAAAAGCCTGGCTAAGCCTGGTCTAACGTAATTAGTAGTACATTAGGCCTTTTCAAGATAATCTAACTTGATTTTGTAATTGCGTTATTTTTCTGCACTGATTTGTTTGATTTACGACGCTTGTAAGTGGTTAATTGAGCCTCTGGTTACGCAGCTGGCTTAAATTCATGTAACTTCTATTTCCAGCAAGGGATTATGAAAGGAAAATGATGATTATTAATGGCAGGGAAGGTTTAGTAATAAAATAAAAACTCTAATAAATTTTGAAGCACAATGTATTTTTTGCGTATATACAGTGAAAAATCCCCCCCAAAATTCCAGTGGTACGACTTGCACTATTGTACCATGCAGTGGGCACCCCTGTGAATAAGTAAAGAAATAAATGTGTGTGTGTGTGTGTGTGTGTGTGTGTGTGTGTGTGTGTGTGTGTGTGTGTGTGTGTGTGTGTGTGTGTGTGTGTGTGTGTGTGTGTGTGTGTGTGTGTGTGTGTGTGTGTGTGTGTGTGTGTGTGTGTGTGTGTGTGTGTGTGTGTGTGTGTGTGTGTGTGTGTGTGTGTGTGTGTGTGTGAACACGGGCATGCGGGTGAGAATAAAGTAACTGTAGGTTGGCAACCTTAACAAGAATGGTTTGTTAAGCGTCCGTCTGTAAATATTGGTGCCTTCATTTATTTTTTCAGTCTTGTTCATTTACCGATGGAAATATATTTCAAAATTTAAAATATCTGAAGCGTAAGCCTTGGTTAGTCCAAGGGCAAGGAAACAGCGTACGGTGCGCCTACAGTCTACATGTGTGCTAGGGATCCTAATGACGCTCTACGCCCACGCTCCAGCAATTAGGACCGTCAATGAAGTTCTTTGTTCTCTCCGTGAATAACCTTTTTCTTACAGATTTTACGATTATTCGTTTCGACTTAAAATACGATAAACGCTTTAACAAAGGTCGCAAGAAATAAAACGCCAGTCAAGCTTGACTGCAGTTGTTTTATGTGGGGAAACAAATCGGTGGTCGACTGACGACTTCCCCGACTAAAGAGCTGCGACTATTACGCGAGTACGCCCAAACTATTTTATCCGCCGAGCGATATAATTTTTAAATTTATAACCGACGGACAGTGTAATTTTTAAAGTTTTCGAATGTCTATTAGGCACGGATTGCAATTCAGGAATGTCGACTGTAGACACGCTGCAAGCAAATAGGCGTATATTCAAATTTAATCTGAACTACTGACGAACAGAAATAATGATAAAATCAGAAAACCCTAGTCTTCTAAAACTTCGCTCACGGACCGAAGCCATTTTAACAATAAACTTACCAATATCAGTCAGACATGTGGTTCTGGCTTGTTTATCAACGGGTAAACAAATCATAACACTAGGTTCACCCCCCTATGTATGTGATAACGAGGAATATGCTACGCCACAGAATGTTTTAAGCAATAAACTAGGCGGCACTGATTAGGCATACAGTGCTGAAAAGTGATAAAAAAGGGGAGAAATCAGCAAAACATGAAGGCGCGTTTGCATTTGCGTAGGCTATATTAGCTTTCAGCATTGTCTGTGCAATGTGGGAATTGGGCGCTTATTATTCATTAATTACAATAAATCCATTTGAGTGTTTGTGATTTAATTTGAGTGTTTTTTTTCATTTTCCTAATATCTAAAGCATTTGTGTCTCTATTTTTACAGTTAATTTCACGAGTAAAGAACGAACATGATCATGGTCAAGTCAAATTCAAATTACATAATTTTCAATATTATATACAAATCGTGTATATATATATATATATATATATATATATAATATATATATATATAGGCTATAATGTAACAAATATGTATATATGGTAATATCTTCACATAAATACACTGCAAGTAGGTTTATTTTCACCTGAAGCATGTTTCACAGAATTATTCTGCATCTTCAGAGGTTTGTTTGAATTGTAATTGGATGTTTCGTTTACAATACAGCTGTATTTTCAGCTTGTTTTGAGCTGTAGTGTAAGCGAAACATGCAATTACAATTCAAACAAACCTCTCAAGATGCAGAATAATTTTGTGAAACGTGCGTCAGGTGAAAATAAACCTACTTGCAGTGTATTTATTTGAAGATATTACATAGGAGACCTGAAGGAAACTCAACGAGTTACTTACAAAGGCATATATATATATACACACATTGGTTTGTTTAGTGCCGCCTACTGCAAATTCCTTAAAATATGCTGTGAGCTACACCGAAGGTAAGAAGGCAAGCTACAGCCAGAACAGCAACAGCAAAACTAACAAATACGACGTCTAAACGGAAATATTATTGTGAGAAAACTCGCATCTACTTCAGAGATATCAAACACACTTGCTGATGTGTAGGACTGCGTATCTATGTGTAGCCTACTACACACGCAGCCACTCGCTGACTAATAAATAGTCTGAAACTCCCCAGAACGCCTGAAAATAAATGGAATCGTTTGAAGTACGGCATTCTCAGTCTGTCACGGATAGATAGTAATACATCTTTTACTGATTTCGTATTACAAGAGGAAATTATGAGATCGGACTAGATGCACTTAGTATTGATTTGGGAAAGCTGTTAGTAACGAAAAATATCGACACTCTCGACGTACGCTCCAAATTTTGCAAGGAACCAAAGTGCTACTGAGAACGCAATACTGTATTGGAAAGACGAAGGCCAGTAGCCGTTGTTAGCAAAATAAATCGTGGTTGTGTATAAATAATACTATTTACGAAGCAACGTAAGTGATAACAGAAAAGTTGGTTGGTTGGTCTGATTATAATTATTTTGCATGCACGAAACGAATAAACTTATTTAAATCCTTTCGATAATTTTTTCACATCGAATTAGACTGTATTTTTAAAGAAATCGTAACTGTAGTTTAGTAAAATGAAAATCGTTTTTGTCAAAGTCTACGCTTTGCTCTCCCTACCCCTCAGGTAAGCCTCTGCTCCAAAATTTGTTTCTTCTTTTTCCTTTCCATAGGCGAGGCGTTTAATTTGCAACAAGACCTTCCTCCTTCCGTTACATAACTTCTCAATATAAACTAGTATCCTCTCTGAGCTGCAGAACTACGTCAATACTTTGGACAAGTAGCCTAAATTATTTATTTATTATTACATCAATTTCAATACTAGATAATTTTTAATTATGGAAAAAATTACAAAAATCCCGTCTTCTCTACTGTTTCTTTAGTAATATAACAATTGTAGAGCACTCAATCATACAATAAACATTAAAACTTCGAAACATTCGGATTTGGGGTACAAATCCTATTAGGCTGACACCCCGTTGGGTTTTCGGAATTTATTTTAAAATTTTGTATCTCTTTTCTCGAGCCCTGGAGTCCAAAATTTCTGTTTCCAAAACTTTCATTCAGATGTTAATTAAAATTTTCTTACTCCACATGAATTGCGATTTTATCAACATGTTCACTCACTTTTGGGTCCTGACGACCAAACATTTTTGGCCCTGACGTCCAATATTCAGATTTTTTTTTAAATTCCCTTTAATTGAATTCCCCATATGGGCTTTTGCAAGTAGTATTTTACAAAATGTACTTTAACAAAAGCTTGCATATCCAGAAACGTAAAATTACAGATCATTGTATAATAATCGCAAGAATGTACTGAATTGGATAGAAGTGATCCAAAACTTACCCCCAGTGAGGTAATATTTTAAAGTTGGCTTCTGTCATGCCATGTACAAAGCAAATGCGAACACATCTATTCCAAATTTTAGAATCTTAAAATGCATGTCATCACTAATGAAAACGAAGACTAATTTAAGTGAAAAATTGTATCAGTAACTTTCTGTTTTAAAATTTTAGAAAGAATTTCCTTTATTACTTCTTGGGAATTCTCCATGACAAAACAGTAACGGATAGCCTATAGGCTTCATACAAAATCTATGGAAAATAACATTCAATTGCAGCACATCGTATACAGTGGTAATTCATAGGAAGGACCATGAAAATAACTTAAGTACGTATTACACACACGCGCGCGCGCGCGCACGTACACACAGTTCAAAAAGTCGTAATATTGTGTTATTGCGAATCGGTATGATGGAGAGAAAATGCATTCATGACGTCATGCATTCCAGTCATAGCGTCTGACCTATTTATAGTATGATTTTACGCAAACACGCACGCACACTGCCCAGTACTAATGAGTTTCATTGAGCCCGCGATCTCTGTTATCTGCCATGCAACGGCTGTTACCATCGAGTTTGTGCCCTCTCGAGGGTAAGAGCCATCAATCACTTACACTAGGTTTCTCCAACCTTTGTTAACTTTCATCGTAACGAACCGTATACTAACCAGCGTTAACGAACTTTCACCAGCGCCACGTTGTCAGTTACGATACTTTGTTAATCACAGCTGTCCTGCCACGATAACTGGCAATGTTGTTTCTAGTTGGCTGTAAGAAATCACGTTAAAGTAACTTAAAAACTACCTGCACCGTTGTTACCCTGAGAGTCTCTTCCTATTGTGTGTATTTTTTGAATTTTATTATCTCCTTACTCTCTGTAGTTTACATTTGTTCAGATAAAGACCTGAGCACAGTTTACAACAAAACGTATTTTACAGTTTTACAAAAACCTCTTGAAACTGTGTAATAAGACACACAGGATTTGTGTGTTTTACAACGGGTTTAATATTTTCCTTAAAGATTAAATTATGTTTTACAACAATGTTTCACGAAATGTTGTGATACTGTCCACATGTTAAGCCAACTCTGGCACTGTCTGTATTGTGACTGTCCATTCCATTGTGAGGACCATTGTGGCGGGGGGGGATTATACTTATTCATCCCCCCCGCGTGGATCCGCGCTTGCTCATCTGCATCTCTATATCCCATATCCTCACCAACGCTTCAAATCACCTTGCTCTTCTTCTGACCGTTCTGACTACAGCTTTCCATTCCTCATTCTCGTTTATCATTTCGTTCACGTCTAATTTCATTAACGAGATATACAAAATCAAAACTTGTGGTTCTAGCAAAATTCTTAAAGCTACCGTTGCATCGCGCTTTTCCTGAGAGTCAATCAGTGCCATTATTTAAACCTAGAAGTTATGTACCGTTGAATTTTTTTTGTAGTCAGATTGTTCTAGTAATAGTCTAATGGTCGTAGCTAGATTCTTCGCATGGACACTTTCCCCCACCTGTCCTGTTCCTGCGAAACCATTTTACTAAAATATAAAGAACGTACAGTTTCTGAATCGACATAGGCAAAATCAAAACATTATTTTAAAAAAATGTTTTTAAAAAAGTTTTAAAATAAATTCGGTTTAAATTAAGATTCTTTTTGACACAACCTTCATTTAGATAGGCTACTGATCTGCAGGGGAGAATCCAAACACTCAATTTCGCGGGGGGGGGGGAATGAAAAATTGGGAAATTGTTTAATGGTCTAAATTATAAACTTATACGAATGAATGAAGATAAAAATACAGTTGTTATTATAAAGCCACTACGTTTATTAACGAACAAGTGTAAAATCAAATCTGTGTTTGTCAGTTCATCGTCCTTTTAATAGTTCACTACTCATTTAAGTTATCACTACTCATATGTATGTATCACTACATATGTATGTATGTATTTCTGCTATGTATCACTACATAACGTGGTACGAATCACGAATCACATTCACAGTCACAAAACCATTCTACGATCAGAAGATGACGAAAAAATTCCGTATTAAGTGAATGGGGGGGAATTATATCCATTCATCCCCCCCGTGGCTCCGCGGCTCCGCGGCTGCTCATGTAATCTTCTTGCAGATGGGACTATCTGCCCAAGTCCTCCCCAACGTCTACAAATCTCCTTTCTCTTGGTCTTCATCTGGTCGTTCCGAATACAGGTTTTTATTCCAATATTCTCTTAGACTTTCGTTCCCTGAGAATCAATTCCCATTATACGTCCAAGCCGTTTCAACCGTCGGCTGTAAAGAAGTCTTACTATGTTAGCACCTGATTGTTTAGTTCGCGATTCGCCCATATTGTCTTTATTTCATACGGATCCAAACATCCTCGTCAATATTTGAGCTTTATTGGTTTAGAAGGAAAATACGACTTTTTAAATTGAACATTAATATACAGACACATAAATAAGTAGGCCACATGAACCCAGGCACCAAGATCCAACATAACGATCTTTTATAGTGATATCAAAAGAGCACAGCAGTTCAAGTAGGCCTTGTTAACTGAGATTCGGACCACGAATATTAATGAGAATGCAACGCTTGGACAAAGGATGAAAAAGGTGGATGTTCAGTTCAGACTATGCCAGAAAACTAACAACTAAAATTACGGGAGCCAATTAGGAGGCGACCAGGTCGAGGCTCTGTGATTGGCTGATACCTGGTCAACGAGGTTATATAGGTAGACCTCCTTCGTTACCTGGCCGCCTTGTTGCTTCTACCTGAGACAGGAATCGGGTTTGACAGGCGAACATCTGCCCCTACTGTTCGTACGCTCTGTCGTTTATTGGCGGCCTAAAGAAGATACCCGAGGGGGATCGAAACGTTGTCGAAAAAATGTCGATTCACAACAACCGACAACTGCCTAAAGGTGAGGCTTTTAAAAATAATTTTGAATATATTGATACCGACAGCGCAAGCTTTAGACAAAAGTCAAATCAAAATTAATCTTCCATCAGGCCAAGTTCAGACATCATAGCACGCTACTCCAAACGGTATACCGGTACGTATATAGGCCTATGCGGCAGAGACAGTCGCTAGTATAGGACTCTCATAGTAGAAAAGAAAGAAAGGAAAATCCTGGGACCCAGAATAGTGTGAACTTATATTTTGTTTGAGACCAAACCAAGGGTTAGGCATAGGCTACATGAAAAGTATAAGAAAATCTCCGCCACGATTAAAAAAAGGCGAATGTCTTTCAACGGACACCTTGGAAGAACAGAACCCGACATGATAACAAACAAGATCCTTGCCTTCCGAGAGAATAGAAAGACGCAATTGTATGGACAAAAGAAATCACATCGCGTTTTCGTGTCACATCAGGATCTAGAAAGATATGGAACCAGGGAGGAGGATACAGAAAACAGAGAAATATTAGAAGGAAAATATTTATGGAGGTGTAGGATCTACCAAAAGGAGAAACGAAGGTGAACCAAAATGGTGTTATCGGAAGAAGAACGAGAAAGAGTGAATGAGCCAGAGAATGACAAAGCTTCAGAAAGTTGCGTGATCTAACCCCATGTAGGTAGCTGAAATGGAAAAGCAAGTAAGAGGTTTCTGTATTCTGTCTGAATCACAGTACACAGTTTTAAAAATATCTGTCTCATCGGTTTCGACTGTCATCGGGACCTGTGTATTGACAATACAGGAACAATGCACACAGGCGTATATTATATAGAGAGCTTTTTTGTGTGAATGTGTTTGTATCAGTATTACATTAATAAGCTCCCTGAGCTGCAGAACTCACTCACTATTTTTAACGAAGTAAGCTACATTTATTATTACATAAATTTCGATATAAAATAATTTTCAATTATTGGAAAATTTACAAACATTCCAATTACTCTACCATTTCTTTACTAATATAACCATTGTAGAGCACACAATGACACAATAAACACAAAATTTGGATTTAGATTACACTTCCTATCAGTCTAAGGTTTTTATCTCTTTTACGGATCCTGGGTCCTAAAATTTTGAAATTTCCAATACTTAATACTACACTCATATGTGAGTTAACATTAGGCCTATCTTTAATTTTATACCCTACATGAATTTGTGCGATTTTGTCAGTTTTTTCGCCCACTTTTTGGGCTCTAACGTCCAAAAAGTTTTAAATTTTCAAAAATGGGCACTACATTCAGATTGTGGTTAAAATTTACTTTAATTCGACATCCCACATTGCGTTTTTTCACTATTTTGACCCCACATGTTTGCCTCCCGTGATACAAGTAGGCTTACATAAACTTTTAGAGAATACTAACAGACTCAAAATGAGACCTTAAAAAAGATTCTAATATTTGTGGTCAAAAAGCGTTAGCAATTAAAAAAATTGCAAATTTTCTAGAAAGAGAATTTGGCCGGGGGACCAAGTTTTGCGAATGTGTAAAAAACATATTTTTGACGTCAGGTACCTAAAAAAATTAAAAATTGATTAACATCTGGTATTAAAAATGTTAAGACTTTCAGTACGGACTCCTCCTAATCTAAATAAATATAGGCCTACGCCTAACATTAGGCCTATACGATAGATAACTATTGGATATTACACTATGCTGCATATAATCCTCGTATATTGGCTCTGTAGCCCCATTATAGGCTACACAATTTACGGAAATCGTTTGTGGTACCTTCAAGCAGCAAGGTGTTGCGCGCGCGGGCGCGCGCGGGCGCGCACACACACACACACACACACACACACACACTGAGAGAGGGGGAACTTATAGCAGGATATCGAAAAGTAGTAGTAAAATGCGAGGGAAAAGTGTAATGTTTTCTATATTACTGATTCAATTTATCAACTGTCATTGATCTGTTTGCTCAGTTTGAATATCTTATCATAATTATCAATGAATAAGAAAATTTGACATAAAAGTATATTATGCAACGTCATAAATCTTTAAATATAGCCTACCATCATTATACCAACAGAAACAGGTGGGTAATGCAGAAATCGATCGGCATCGTACGTTGACCTTGTCGTCGGCGGGTGATGAAGAGGCTGTCAGCTGTGAGCGCCGCGATTGGTCCGCAACTCCGCCAACCGAGTTTGCAACATCGTGTTTACAACACTGTAATTGGCAGAGAATTCGCACAGTACATACGATGTGCGGTTTCCTGCCTCTAAACGTCAGCTTACATTTCGCATTCTTTTTTTCCGGTCGTTCTTCATCAGCATTCAAGTCGATGACCAAGTATATTGGCGTTGAGAACCACATTTAATTTGGCCACAACAAATGCAGCACACATTCGAACATAAATAATATGGTGCGTTAACAGTGCCGGATTTACCACTACCGTAAAACACATCTTAATTACTATGATGTGTAGGCTATACGTTATATATAATAACTATATAGTTCTTTAAATACCGTGCACACGAGCTTGTGTGGCTTTTTATACTTATAGGCTTACTTCTCATTTTCTAAGTAATATATATTCTTGTCTATATTTTAGCTGATCTAAATAAGAGGGGGCCTACAGATATTTTTTCAACAGAAATATTTTTATAAAAGTAGGAGGCACTTTGATTTATTTAAATATGATTTTTGAAATTAAATGATAAGTTTTTGTTAAAATACAAATGGAAGACAGTTCTTATTTAAGTATTGCGCGCTTATTTTTAAGATGTTGGCGTCCTTGAAAACTATTCTGCTCATGCGAATTTTGAACGTCCGCTATATTGCCCCCGAATTTACATCTACAAGCTTTTAATAAAGGTTTGTACATGTAAACCACTTTAACTGAAAAGAAGTGTGTTTATGTCCCTTCATAAAATGTAAAAACGTAGCCTCCGTTATTTAAAAACAATTTTCTATAGTTTTCTTTTTAAAATTTATAAATTTTCCCGCAACATTTTTTGTGTATACTTTCCCTGACATTAATTCCGTTAACCTAAATAGTCACTGAATATTAGTTTACCATTAGCTTGTATCTTTAGTCAAACAATAAAAAAAATCGACCTATTTTTTAATTTTATAAAAATATAAGAAAAAAATTAATGTGTTATACTTAGACAATAAAAAATAATTTTTCTATGTTAAATTGATGAATAAGCTTAGTTAAGTTAAGCTACTTAAAAAATAAATTAATATACGGTACTCAATTCTTTTGCATGGGGTTCTTAATATTTTGAAAAAAGTTTGGTGAATGAAAGTACGCTTTTTATAGTAACCTACTGGTTTTAAATTTGATAGTATTAATCTGACATCACATTACTTATGCAGTACATATATTATGGCCTACTTTAAAGTGACAGCCAGGGGAACCGCTCACAAAACTTGGGCCTCAAAAACCTTAAATCCGGCACTGTGCGTTAACTCAAACAGGATTCTGCTCCACTTAACACGTATCACTCAGGTATGCACATTTTTACTGTATAGAAATGAATGGGATTCTATACTGGCATTAACAACGTAGTAAACTAGTATGCTCCGCAAGCTGCAGAACTTGCTCACTATTCTGAACGCAGTAGGCTTACATCTATTATTACATAAATAATAGCCTATAGGCCTATTAGATAGTTGTTAAAATATGAGAAAAACTACAAAAATCCCGATAACCCTACTATTTCTATAGCAACATAACAATTGTAGAGCGCACTGTCATACAATTAACACTAAAAATTATAACCATTCGGATTTGGGTTACAATTATTTCAGCTGACACTCTGCTTGATTTTCAAAATTTATAAAACAATTTTAATCTATTTAGGCCTATTGGCCTCTACGGTCTCAACATTTTGAAATTTCAAAAACCTAGCATCACAGTCAGATTTTAGTTAAAATTCTCTGTGAGGGGGGAGAGAGAGTATTTTATTTTTTTAAGTGTGCCTACTTCGAATTAAAATACTACACACGAATTTTTTAGTTCGAGGTTAGGTATAGGCTGTACTACGTTTGAAGTGTAGGCTACCTGTCTGTTAGATAGGCCTATCCTGAATTTTAGGATGGTGAATATTTAATATTTTATTTTAAACACATTCATTCCGGGAAGTAACCGTGACGAACAGAGAAAATGTGAATTTGTTAATTAGCCAATGTAACCATTACCATAAAACACATCTTAATTACTCTAATGCTACAACTATAGGGGTAGCCTATAGTTTTTTACATACCGTGCGCATGAGCTTGTGCGGCTTTTTATTGGCTTATACTTCTCATTTTCTAAGTAGGCCTAATATATTTTTGTCTATATTTTTGCTGATCTAAATAAAGATTATTCCAATCTATACCTTCAGTTTACATAAATCTTATTTTGCGAAGTATCTTTATAAACAAGAAACACATGAGTAATTAACCAACAAAACATATGAGTTATTTACTTTTCGTATACTGTTATACGCCTAGTTTGTTTTATATGCCATAGACTATACGTACGTCTGTGTGTGTGTGTACAATTTTTCGAAAGTAATTAGGCCTATAAATCTGTGTAACTAACCGCAATAACCGTACATAATCTACGTTTCTCTGCACACATTTGTGGTGTGCAGCAGGCAAAGCAAAAACAGTTTATTACCATATCAAAGTTATTGGTTAATGTCAATGTACTTACATAAAATCTGAGTAATTTAATATAGGCCGGCCAGTATTTAAATCTGTTATTCCTATTGTTTCATGCAGTGGCGTATCTAGGAGCAGCTCCTGGGGAGGAGGTGATGAAACAAGCCTCTTCGTGAAGGGGGGGGGTGAGATTAGCTTGAAGGTTGATCTCCCAATTTTCCTTAAGACAAATGAGATATTCATGATTCTTCCCATATAATTTTATAAATAGGCCTACAGTTTATAAATTCTTTGTATCTCAAAGTAATTCATTTCAAAGTAATATGAAAGATTTTTAATTAATAAAGTTGTGATAGAAATATTTCAGAGTATAGAAAATATAACAGAAACAAGGAGAAAAAGAAGACTATTATTTTTTGGACATTTATATAGAATGGAAGACAATAGGCTGACAAAGTAAATCTTCAAATATCTGTGGGGGAAGAAGTCAACATCACGTTAGATTAAAGAAGTCCAAAAGGATTTAGAAAAATATAATACGCCTACACGCAGAAGAAGCAATTGAAAGAGAAGTTTTTTGGGCAAAAGTGTTAAAAATGGAAGGAGTCCAGGGTAGGAGAGAGAAAAACGCAGGTTCAAAGTGGACTGAAGACAGGAAGAAGAGACACAGTGAAAATATGAAAGAATATTGGAGAAAAAGAAAAGAACAAGAGAAAAGAATTGAAATTGGCATGTGGTCCTTAGATGACCGATAAAAAAAAGTTGTGATAGGCTAGTTGTTATAATCACAAACAGAAATAACACTGTCTGTTGGTGTATAGAAAGTTTTCCGATTAACGCTTTCAAGCTTCACAGCTCATCATCAGATCGGAAAAAGTGTTATTTCTGTTTGAAATAGGCCTATAAGGGTTGAAAAATATAGAAAAGGGCTGATATAAATTTCGTCTATCTTGATTAATTGTTATTCAAATAAAAGGGAATAAATCTCGTATCAATTGAAATCAATTTAATTTTTAATTTTAATTAAGAAAGTTGTGTTAGTGGTTATAATCAGAAACAAAATTATCACTGTTGAACACCACTATAGAATAATTATTCCGATTAGCGCTTTCAACCTTCTCAGCTCATCGTCAAATCGGAAATCCGATTTCCGATCTGACGATGAGCTGAGGAGCTTGAAAGCGCTAATCGGAATAATTTTTCTATAGTGGTGTGCAATTTTAATTTTGTGTTATTAATATAGGCCTACCTTGTGAAAACGAGTCTTCCTGAATATATTTTGACAACTTCGGTTTTATTACCCTTTGAATTCTAATTTAAGGTTGCTGTCCCAAAATGTTAGAAGTAACTTGTAGCTCGTATCAAAATACGTTATTTTTAATGTAAAATCAAGCAATCAAATGTTCTCAATTATTCGAATTAAAGCCAAGAAACTGTTAGTTTACCAAAGACTACGATTCAAACCATAGAGATATTAGACCAGAGGAGACATGACATAGACAACACTATACAGGAAAGTGTGGACAAAGAAGATAAAGATATAAGTTAGCCTATTAATAGACTCTGACTTTATTTTCCGGCGCGCGCGTAGGCCTAATTGTTTTTTAAGGCTGCAAATACCTATGTTATTGACTCAATCTTGTGTGGTCGTCGTTATTAAGAAAACTAACTTTCTTTAATTACTTTACAAATTTTTGAAAATTCGTTTATTTTTATAACTATTTGTAGCTTTATTTAGCACACGCAACTGGCATCGATCTACCTCAAGTGATTACGGAATTTCGCCGAAACACTTTATTTTCCGGCGTGCGCGTAGGCCTAATTGTTTTTTAAGGCTGCAAATACCTATGTTATTGACTCAATCTTGTGTGGTTGTCGTTATTAAGAAAACTCTAACTTTCTTTAATTACTTTACAAATTTTTGAAAATTCGTTTATTTTTATAACTATTTGTAGCTTTATTTAACACACGCAACTGGCATAGATCTACCATCAAGTGATTACGGAATTTCGCCGAAACATTTAATAACTCTGCGGGGAGGATTGTTCCCGCGATCCCCACGCAGTTACGCCACTGGCTTCATGTGACAACGCAATTTTGTAAAATAGGTAGGCCAACGCAAACAAGTGATTGTCGCACAATTTGGCGACTGCACGGTAGGCCTATTATAATTAAAACTTAAGATTTTTATTTGCGCTAATTTAGGCTACATTGAATTCTTACATTTAATTGGCTTCAAAACACAAGTCGCTGTCGTGAAAAAGTGAGACGCTCTAACACAGTAATATACACTAACACTGATAGACTACTCCTTACAGTCACTGAAAATTATATTTTATTTACGCTTATATAAGATGCAGTCGTATATTGTACGATACTGTATTGAGCAAGCAAACTAATTAATTTCACAAACAGCGGATACTATAAAAACTAACCGTAATCACGAGAACAAATTAAAATTTATTACGTCTAGCTTCGCAGATGCGTTTAAATCTTGGTTGCCAAAAAGCCGCTGTGCTTTGCTATAGCCGTCAGTTACGATCATTTGTCTGTCCGAATTTTGAAGTTTAACCCCCGTTAAAATAACACTGTCTGTAAAACTTTTCGCCGTGTGTACATTGCATACACACACATTGTATTTACTATACATTCTGGTTTCCATGGCGCCGTCTATGGTGAGAAAAGAAGCTGAAAGTGAGAAAGAATGCGCGAGCGTGTGAGAGGGTGACAGGTAGATACGGTCGATCAGACAGCAAAGAGACTGAGGTACAGTGACGTTTGAGAGCGTACATGAATGTAAGAGAGAGAGAGAGAGAGAGAGAGAGAGAGAGAGAGAGAGAGAGAGAGAGAGAGAGAGAGAGAGAGAGAGAGATTCAGAAGTAAGACACTAAATGGAAAGGCACAGGCAGATACATAGAAAGGTATAGGTTCAGAATAAGAGAGAGGAAGATTGAATGATACCGACCGAGATAGAGAAAGAGTATGAAACAACAACAGTTAGAGACAGTCACAGTTAAATACAAAAGCGCATATAGAGACAAAAATTGTAAATGTTTATACTTGAATTATTTGTAGCGTTTGAAGCAGCTGATAGTTTAATTAATGTTAGCTTACTTAGGCCTATAGATCTACTACAGTAAACACGAAGATAATTAATTGATTGTGCAGAAAGTGAACGCATTACAATTTTTGCATACAAATAATTAAACTGTAATTACCTACGGCAATATATCTACAATAAAGTTAAAAGTTAAATCAGTAAAACACTATAAACACAAAACGATATACGTTACTACTAAACTGGCTGTTTTGTAAGCGGTCATATTTATATGAATCGTTACTCGAGTCCTTGCAATAAAGTTAGCGAATTCGCCGCAGTGTGGCAGCACTGTTAGTAAAACGCGATACTATAGCTTTCATGACGTCTCGCCAGTGCTGTGACAGACTGTTTGGCGACGTTTAGAACAACGTAAAAATAGTTGACATGATGTTTACAATCCATTGTTATTTGACCGTTTTTTGATGCCTTGAAAGTGCTACTTCAATAAACATGCATTTTGTGGTTTAGTAAAAACCTTAAATGTTAATAATTAACAATATTTTATAACTATTTATATAACTATTTTATATTTTATTATTTATTTATTTTTTTGGATTTACATTTCGAAAGTTTTCATTACTGCCATATTCAAAAATATAAATATTACATTTATATGTAGTCACGGAAACGGTCGAAATAGTGCAAATACAAAAAATATAAAATATTTTTTTATAAAATATAGGCTATAATAACAAGAATAACGACAGCATTATGAATAAAAACATAATGCATCGTGAACTAAAAACCAATTTTGTATTTTGTGTTCGTATTACTGGCTACGTCTACCTAACAATGTTAACTACCTACCAAAACCAGTTTTAATGTAGATTTTATATTTTAAAATATTTTATTATCTTCCGCTGTTACTGATTTTAAACTTTCTCGGTCATAACGATTCACTGCATTATACCTTGATTTGCAGCCCTTTTTTGTGATTCTTAGTTTTGTAGTAGTCTGACGTGGGAAGTTTTTTTGGAGCGGTTAGATCCGGATAGAGCTGTTGAGTTATTACTAAAACTAAACTAGGCCTACTATCTGAAGATAATGAGGAGACAAATAGAAACAGTAATGCACTTGTTAAGGAAAACTGGATATAGGCTAAATTTTATAAATCTGTATCTTTATGTATACGGGCGTAGTCAGACCGGTTTGTAACCTCTTGCCCAAAACTTTCCCACTCAAACACCGTAATACAGTAAAACTTCTTTTATACGTTTTTATCACTTACTCGTTTTTTCTTCAAGATCCCGGCAAAATTCCTATACTTTCATGTTATTTTATTTCGGTTATCCGTTTTTAGTTTATTCGTTTTTTACACTTATACGATCAAATTCTTAAGTCCCTAGAGATATGAAACTTCATTTATAGGGCCTACGTTTATTCTGAAATAAACTCTTTTATTCTGAATACATTTATTCTTTAATACCGTAAGCGGGGGCGACTTTGTGACAGGTATTGTGGTTTCTTCGCTGCAAGCCGGACGATAATGAGTGAATACCAGAGAAAAGTACTGTTACTTGTAGCTACACTCTTTGGCTATGTACCAACGTGTAGTAAACAAACAAAAAATAGTCTAACATGTGTATATTTAAATTAACAATTGTCACAAACTAATGAAAAATATATTTTAACAGTTAACATAGGTTGGTCTTAGCATGTTTGTCCAAAATATCTTCACTGACATCAGTCCATCTGCTCGGCACACAATTTTAGTCTACGCCCAACACCTGAAAAAAAAACCATGGCTATCGATTTGTTTTGGTGGTTGTATAGTATACAGCACTTCATCTTTCTCGTAAAAAATTGGGTTTGGTAGGCCATTTCCAACTCTTTTTGGATCTCTCCATAACAGAGACAATGTACCCGTCTGATTTTGCTTCCATGACCTCCCCGGGGAAAAGATTTCCCTCATAATTGACTACAACATACTTTCCAACTGCGAAGTTTTTTTCATTGCACCGCCCATTTGAACTGCTCGTTCCTGGAAGAGGTATCAGGGGACTCTCCGATTCATCGGACATCTCCTCATATAAAGTCATACTTTGATCCGAATCTTGTAAAGAAAACGCCTCACTGACATCACTCTCTTCTTCTGACTCATCCTGTTTTCTTTTCCTCTGCTTATGGGACTTCTGCCTCTCTTTTCCCTTGGATGTAGTATTTTCTGTAGACTTGGTCGCCTCTTTAGCTATCCCTTCGTTTGTCCCATTAGGAACGTCTGATGTTCCAATACTCTTTCCTGCTGGTACATCCACCTTTTTGCGCCTTTTTCTTTTCTTTGGGCTTAGTTTCTTCTTGTCTTCTTTTTTTGAGCACTTGAAGAAATGTGTCACCAATGCAAGTGGCCAAATCAGCCAAACTTTTATCAAGTGTTGCATTAGGGAGTCTGGAAATAACTTCTTGCTTATTAAGTGGTACTATGACCGTCTTACGGAAACCGGATCTCAAATTTTGTTTAGCACCAGGTTCCATGGCAATCATAAGTTGCTTGAGGAGGCCAGGGAATTCATCTTTAGGAATTGTGGAGCACCTGCTTCCAGAGGGTGTCTTCTTCCAGGAAGTAAGTATCTCTCTCCAGTGGCTTTTTAAGGGACGAAAGAACGCCACATCAAGTGGTTGGAGCAGATGCGTTGCGTTTGGTGGTAGGGCTATGAACTTGATATTATTTTCCTCGCAAATGCGCAACACCTCCAAATTGATGTGCGAAGATAAATTGTCTCCTATTATCACCTTTACACCCTCTTGCTTCTTCAAGACTGGCAACATTAGGGAAACAAACCAATCTTCAAAAACCTGATGGTCAAACCAGCCCGATTTAGTTCGATTGTATCTCGCCCTCTCTGGCCCATTCTCCGTCCAAGTTGACCACATTTTTTCTGCTTTATAGTTTACATAAAGGGGGGCTAGGTCTCCCACAGCATTGCCACAGACCATTATAGACGTGCAAGCCTTTGAGGCGTTCCTTATTTGTTCCGGGTACTTAGCCCCTCTCCGTGTTATGACTTTTTTGTTGCCAGGGTCATCAACCAAATTGGTTTCATCATAGTTCCAAATATTATGTGGGGGGACACCCGCAATCTCCAACTCCAGATTGGAAAAAAAATTGTCAATCACTACTTCATCAGTTGCAGCCCTTGAATACGTAATATTTTTGGCTGTGCGTTGAGAAATTACATCCCTGTAACGGCCGATGAATGACTCAGCCCAATCCCTGCCCGGAAAATTATTTTGAAGGGAGTAACATTTCGTCCGCTTCTATCAAGATACGCTTTAGCAATACATCGCATATCAAAAGTAGTGATCGGGAAACCATAAGTTGGCATTGCAATGGCATGAGCTGCAAATCTATTCTCTTCATCTACCGTAAAAACAGGCTGCCCACCCGGCGCTTTCGCTGGTTTTTCAGTTGTTCCTCGAGCCTCCTTAGTTTTCAACCATAGGGTGTTTCTGTGGACGTTGTATCTGAAAAAATACACTTAAATTAATATTACGAATTGCGCTGAATATTGTATTTAAGTAATAAAAAATTATGACCATAAAATACAATGAAGGGTAAGGAAGGGAGCACCAAAATGGCCGAATCTGGCTTCACCTCCCACGGGTCAAAATAAGGCTAGAGTTCCCTCCACTACCTTCCCACCTCCATGGTTATACATGTAATAATTTAAAATTACAATATCCAAAACACATTTATGAAATAGGAGTGATTGAAACACACACACATACATTCTCAAATATACTGACCTGTCGGATGCTTCCCTCAAAGATAATTGCTTATCTAACACCATTTTAATAGCTTCTGCAAGATGTTCATCAGTGTAATTCCGGTAGGCACGAGCCCCAAGCTTCCTAGTGTACCTTCTTGGCATAGTTGGCAATCTGCATCGTAAACTGAAAAAAAAATAATAAATAGCGGAAAAAGCTATGAAGGGTGACTTTGTGACACTTTTATGCAGTCACAAAGTCACCCCGCGAAATTTCTATTTTTAGGTTATCTACTTACATCATAGGAAGCAAAGAATCAATTTAAGTTTTAATTACATTAAATAGTACCAAACAAATAAGTTTAAAAGAATAATTACCTGATAAGGTCTTCTTTTAACAGTGGAAATTCGTATAACACAAAGTTCACAGAACTTACACGAACTGTGGAAAAACGTGCTCTTAATTTGAGGCGTCTGGCTACCATAAGAAGATCACTAGAGGCTCAAGTGATGAGTGCTAGATGGCAGCACATATTGAGGGCGCCTAATGCAACAACCTTTTGCCCTGTTACACTCTCAGCAATGGCGGGAAATTCAATATATGAAAAATAGAGCATGTGTCACAATATCACCCCTTCAGTCACAAAGTCACCCCCGCTTACTTTACGCTGAGTTCTGAAACTTTATTTACATATTTATTCCGATTTACGTCGCGTACAACACAAAATTATTGTATGAATGCAGATATTTTGGAGTGACTGTACATTTTCAGCGAATCGTCAATTAGTGTCGTTTGGTTGAGTTAGGAGTAGCTGCGTAGAATTTGAGGTAGCTTCGATTCCTAGAAACGTAAGGTAGGCTATTTGCTCAACATCGCTTCGGCGACATTAGTTCGTTAGGTCTACTGTTTCCATTAAAGAACACATCGTGAGTGTAAAATAAGTGGAACGAAGGGGAAGCGCGTTACGATAGCTGAGAAATTAAACGTTTTGAAAGTAGTGAAGGACAACGGTAATAACAGGCGAGTAGGCATAGCCAAAGAGTTGGGAATTGCTCCGTCGACGTTAAATTCACTTGTGGCTAAAGCGACCGAAAATGAAGAAAGTTCTCGTGTGTTTGGTGTTTTTAGTAATAAGCGAACACGTACATATTCAAGGAGGAAAATTTGAACGCCTGGAAAACTGTTTATTACAATGGTTCCAACAGCACAGTGCGCAAGGCCCCCTACCAGCGGGCCAGTGGTTTGCGAGAAAGCAATGAACTGGCAGCCAGATACGACGTCGAAGATTTTCATGCGTCGACGGGCTGCCTACATAAATTTAAGATAAAACAAACTTCAGCTGCAAAAGCGTGTGCGGTGAGATTAAGAGTGTAGACGTTAATACAGTGCGTGAGTGGAGAGGAATCCGTTTGAGGAAACTAACGTTTCAGTATGCTCCCAAAGCGACGTGTTTACTGCCGATGAAACAGGCTTTTTTTAATTTACTTACTGACCGCACATTGGCATTCAAAGGAGACAACTGTCACGGTGAAAAGCGGGACAAACAACGCGTGACAGTGCTGTTGTGCGTAAACAGTGACGGAAGTGAAAAACTGCTTCCCCTAACTGTAGGGGAATCTGCGAAGCCGCGGTGTTTTAAAAATGTTGCAACCCTCCCTACGAAACATGCTAAAACAATAACTCGCGGATCACGACAAAACTGTTTGAAGACTGGCTGCGAGGTGACCATGCAAAAAATGAGCGTAAAACATTGAAATGAGCGTAAAATATCCTTCGATTTGTGGACAGATACTCTCCTGCTACGTCACGTCTGAAGAACTTGAAAGTGGAAATTTTTCCTGCAAATTGCACAGGCGAACTGCAACCGCTGCACCTGGGAACAATCCGCAATTTTAAATTGCATTAGCGCAAGATGCTGGTACAGCATGTCATCCACTGGAAAGAAGGATGAAATGAAAATCAATTTTGCGGGTAAGATTTCTTCGTGATTTTTATAACTTGTAACTAAGGAAAGCAATACTGTGCCGTATGATTCTACGCGTTCTTCTGCTGAAATTTGAAACACGTACTGTTTCATAAATAATGAATAGATTGAAATGAAAAAAGTATCAGTATGTTCAGAAAATTTAAACGTTTTTACACCAGGAGAGGAGTAGACGTTTTTTAACTTCCGGTTTCTTGTATGATGACCCTGTATGTTCTGCTGTGATTTTCTAGCATTAGTCTAAAATTTACAATTGATTTCTGTGTATACCATGTAGGCTATAGCCAATGCGGTAATCCGCATGTAAATTACTTATAGGCGTAGGTCTACCTACAGTAAAGAGATTACAGTATTGTCCTATCAAAATTCTATTTTGCACTTTGCTTTGGTCTCTTGTAACAGGCAATGCATTACGTCGCAGCTACAAGGCACAGAGTATTGCAGCTCACTGTCCACAGCTGCTTTCACAAAGCCGGATTCAGGAATAGCGAAGCGTGTAATAATGAAGATAGTTGTGATGTTCCCGTTGATGAGGAATTAGAAGGTCATGCGTGGTTTGGCGACTACGTACGTCAACATTAGAGAGAACGTTATTACTACGGAACGGAAGCCATGACAATATCGCAGATTGCTGATGCCATTTAGCAGGAATGGACAAAGAAGATAATGGTGATGATGACAAAGTACCAACGCAGACTTCCGTGTATTTTAGTGACTTGTTAATGCCCTAGAGACAACTAAACGCTTTGTAACGCACATGACGCGTATCCGACAAAACCCATATCCACGTTCCCTAGTTTCATGTAGCCGACAAAATTATGACGCAGTTATCAATGTTTGAAGACATAGTTTATTCTCTACCCGCAGAAAAGAAAATAAAACAGGGGGAAGATAATGTTTTGGAGGGGGGGAAACGATGAATTATTTCTGTGTAGTTTTTCTCTCTCTATATCGTCGGCCTATATATTGTGTTTTATAAGTTTATATTGTATTATTCCAAATTGTAAATTATACGTAATTTCTATTCAGTACTACACCATTTAATTATACAATTTATGTTCTATTTCACTTATACGTTTTTTCTTTGAAGTCCCCTGAAAAACGTATAAATGAAGCTTTATTGTATTATTGTTTGAAGGCTTTCACGGCCGGTGTCAGTTGTATTTAAATTATCTGCCGGGCTGTTTGGCCGTGGGCCAAGGTTTTCACTAAAACCAAACGTTTCAGCAGCACCACTGGCTGCCATCTTCAGTGGATGTATTCGAGTCAAACCTAACGCGCGGTCTCGTACGTTAGCCTTCACCACAGTACTGTGGGCCTGACGAGCTGCGAAGGATCGCGTAGCTGGCAAGGGATCGTGTTGAGGTGACTATCAGACTGGCTGAGCACAAAGCTACTAGGAAAGAACTTCGGCGTGCGGTCAACCGCAACAAGGCGCTGTTGGAAGAACTTGTGTGAAAATGTCAACAGGGATCCATGGGGACGGAGGTAAACATTGTCATCCAAACGCTCGGAGCCTTGAACACCACCGGTGTAATGGTGGCCAAGGCTCACCCACCCGGAGCGAGGCGGGACCGATTTTGGGAACTTCCAAGATCTTCCTATTTTTTATATCTGAAGAGTTGGAGCTGGCAGTCAGGACGTTGAAGAACACGAAAGTGCCAGACTCCGACGGAATCCCCAGCGACGTGCTGAAGCCGGTCTTTCGTCAGAAACCAGAGTTGTTACTGAAGATGGACAACGCATCTTCACCACAGTACTGTGGGCCTGACGTACGTCACCCTGCGTTAGGTTTGACTCCAATACATCCACTGAAGATGGCAACCAGTGGTGCTCCTGAAACGGTCGGTTTTAGTGAAAACCTTGGACCACGGCCAAACTGCCCGGCAGATAATTTAAATACAAAACACTGTAATATTGCATCATTTAAAAAGTGTAGTTACAAACAGAAATCACTGGTTTGTAATATAACCACTGATTTGTAACTTCTGGCACTTAATTCAGCTAGCGTACCCATTTCATTTTTATACACTCTATTTCGTGAGAAATTTGTCATCGCATCGTTCTCTGCTTCACTTGGTATTCTTGGAAACTCGAAAGTGGTCAATGGAGTTCATAAGATAGATATAAGCACATCTTCACGAACGAGCCTCCTGCTAGATGCAACCATTCCACGGCTTTGACAACATTCCATCTCGTTTCAAAGTGTCCATCATCTACGTACCAAATATAATATCCCTTCTGACGTTAGAAGAAGGTTGATCGACAAGACTGCAGCCGCTGGAATACTTCTCCTCATGAAGGAGATACAGATGACGACAAAAATATAAGTACCGGACTATTTTTGTAAACGGAAAATTAAAGTTCATGTAATTTCTAAACCGTTCTTCAAGTTAATGGATTAGGCTAATAGGCCTATGTAATCAAGATCCTTATTACTGTTTTATTTATTATGTATAGGCGTACTATTTGTTGTTAAATATATTCTTATATTATTTGTTGTTACGTATATTATTAAATATTATGTTTATTATTACATATACACTTATATAGGTTATTAATTAATAATTATGTAGGTCTCTCTCCATGTTATGTATTTATACTACTATTTGTGTTGTACAGGGCAATATTTATCATTTCATTTTGCATTACGAGTCTACGTAATTGCTAATGTTCAACCTAATGTCTAATGTAGTTTAGAAGTGTTCCAGTGTGTATCTTTGCTTAGCAACGTGTACTTCAATATGTAATTACTGCATTTATATGAGCTTTATTGTATGATTTATAAATTCATTATTGTAAGTTTTGTGATCACTAATGAGCGATGCTGTTGCAGCGACCTGATAAATAAATAAATAAAAATATAAGTAGCCTATAAAGTGCAGCGTACGGGAAGTCGGGTTTGTTGCATATGCTACGGCTAACTTTGCGCGCATTATCCCCAAAATTTCACAGCCGGTGGGGAAAAAAGTGGAAGCCCAAAAATCACACTCATTTATGTCAAGTACGATAGCGTCAACTTCTGTTGATGTTATCTATCTCAAATCTAATTTTAGTTAATTAAAATAAAATTAATTTACATAACATACAGTCTGCTTAATAAATACGTTTACAAGATAAATTGAACTTGTAGTGGCCTGAAAAATTGGTATGAGGGGAACCGTCTTGTGACTCCTAATAGTTTTTTGACGCGAATAGGCCTAGATCGTTCCATCTTCGGATACAAATATCCCTCTCCAGAGATCGTCAAATATTAAAATCTTAATTAAAGGGAAACACATATCAATAATAAAAGCTGATTTGCGTTCACGCTACTTGAACGGTGTACTCATCTTCGATACAAATCGTGAATCTTTACACATATGTGATATGGATATTATTAAATAATCTCAATTATATAACGCATTTAAAACCTACCCAAATTACATATTAAATGGCCAAATCAAACTCCAATCTAATGCTTTGTACGATACCGCGATGAGAGATCATGCACAGCCAGGTCCTCACCACATATTGCTCGGGTCGTTATTTAAGTCCACAAACGACAGGGTCTACACCGTTCAAGTGAAACGCTTTAGGAAGCTATTAGAAGTCACAAGACGGATCTGAAATAAGGTAACATGATAACTGAAATATTGATATTGTCAAATAGGAGAATAAGGAATTAGGAAGATATTTTTAGAGTATATGTTTGTAGCATCACGCTATGTATGCACAATAGGAGAAGCTGACAGACAGGCTACAGAAGCACTTGAAATTTTGTGCTACAGGAAAATGTTCAAAATAAAACAGGTGAACAAAATAATAAATTAGCGGTTTCTAGACGTAATGGGAGAAAGGAGAAGCGTATGGGGAACTATAACCATCAGGCGAGACAGGTTTGTTGAGACACAGCCAGGACTAATAATAATGATTTTGGTGACGAAGGTTGGAGTGGAGTGTAAAGAACTGTAGAGGAAGGCAGAGACTGGCAGGCGTAACTAAGGCAGAATGTTGACAATGTGGGGTGTTGTATGTATTCGGTGATGAAATAATTGGTTCTGGATAGGAGCAGCTGAAGGATAAGTAAGACGACTGATGAGATAGAGAGAGAGGGAGGGAGAGAGAGAGAGAGAGAGAGAGATGTTATATATTTGATAATTCTAATTTATGCATTATTCGAAAAAATAGTTTTCCCCCTTGAATTCCCTATTCAAATTAGTGTTACAATTTTACAGTTACTTCGAGCTAAATAATAGTCCCGTAAAGTTGGACAATTCGAAGTCACAATATTTCTTGCGTCACAATACGTTATTCAGAATAATGCGTTCAATTACAGTAAAACTGCGCAGGCTGCGAAAAACGTAACGGCATTAAAACTAACCGTTACCTTTGTCCAATAAATCTCTACGTTTTCATAGAGAGAGACAATGATTGGTTTTAAACTCACACGCGTTCTTCGAAGCTCCGTCTCAAACCACAACAGTACCTATTATATTATTTAGATCTCGTTATGTCAGTAACCTGTATATTCACATTGTGTTGCTTCTGAGAAATTTGCTTAGAATAGGCTACGTATTGTCTACTGTAGTTTCATTTTGTCGTTTTGGAGTGGTTATTGTTGAGCGAGCGCCAAGTGAACTTTTCAGTGTTTATAACATTGTAGGGAGGGTTTCAGTTTGTCAGTTCAGAGTGGTTTTTGTGAGTGAGGGTTCCGCGAAGTGTTAATATTTTTTATTAGTGCTCCGTAATGTCTAAGCGAGGAGTGTGTTCTTATTCGAAGTTTTTAGAGAAGTAGAAAGGGGCGTACGACGGAAGCGTGCTATCGCAAAGAAAGAAATACAGAATATTGCCTTACAGGTTGTCGACTTATTTAAAGGACAAGAAAAAAGTTATGCGAAGTTGAAACCTGCGAGACGGAGAAAACAAGAAACGTGTAAGAAGAAGGGAGTTTTGGGAGGTTTGGGTAGGAAACGTGTAGAGACGGAGGTTCCAGAAACTGAGTGTTTGGAAACGGTTGAAACAAGTGCATGACTGTAACAATCATTTCAGCGGCTTACGTGCTAAGCAGGAATAATTCACAGAGAAACTTACAGCTAACGAGTTTAAAGCCAGTACATGTTAGTTTGAAGGTTATGAAGACGGTAAAGGCATTACGGCCTATGGTGAAAGTGCGCCGGTGAATCTAGAAGAAGCATACGTATGATTTATGAAACTGTCTAAACTTAACTCTAATTATGATGAAAATAACATTTTTTGATGTAGACAAAACTGGTCTGTTTTTTTTAAATTTCTGCCCAACGAGACACTTACTTATAAAGAAGAACGACGTAAGGG
This sequence comes from Magicicada septendecula, assembly GCA_034769895.1. Taxonomy (NCBI): domain Eukaryota; kingdom Metazoa; phylum Arthropoda; class Insecta; order Hemiptera; family Cicadidae; genus Magicicada; species Magicicada septendecula. The sequence continues at coordinate 332,326,249 of CM068376.1, forward strand.
TTGCGAAACGATAAAGAAAGGGTAACGGTTTTGGTAGGAGCAATAGTGGATGACTCTGAAAAATTTCTCCTGCTAATGATCGGGAAGTCGACAAAACAAGTGCTCCAAATCAGTGAAAAGTTTGCCTAGTCATTACAGAGCTAACAAAAAATCGTGGACGACAGAAAATCAGCCCTTTGACAAAACATTGTTGGACAAAACATTTTTTGCTGCTAACAGGAAGATGTTTCACTGGTAACTACACGACCCTTAATAGCTTTGTCCAACCTAAGAAGAAAGAGACTGTAGTCAAATTTTTCAATCATTTTACATTATTATTATTATTATTTTTTGTTAATTATTATTGTCTATCATTTTCTGAACAATCTGACACAAAAATATGTGCACATATTATTTATACCTGAGGAATTACAAAAGCTTTTATTTATGGTAAAAAGCTGTATTTTATGAGGGTTTTTTCAGTTTCACTAAAAATCCTGTAAATTAATGTTTTTTAACAGTTAGGTACACATATTTTACAAACTATTAGACCTAAATAATATCTGTACGAAATTTTCATCATTTCTACATCCTTTCGTGCTTAAAGTGAGTAAGCTACTATTATATTTCTATTTGTTACATAAAAAATATAAAAAATAAATATTATCAATTTTAAGCACATTTTTTTAACTGAATAAACAAAAAACTTTATCTTGTACACAAAGCATGATATTTGAGTTATTTTAGGTTTTCATTATAGACAAAGTAGTCTTTTAGTAGTTCTTAAAATTTAAACTAAATAGCTGGAACCGCTTTTAAGTAAACGGTACCTGAAGTCATCAAATTTAGCATGGCACTACGGTTTCCCCTTAAATATGTTAAAATGTGTATTTCCCTCCTAACATGTATTTACTAGTTCAAGCGATGGCTCAAGGTGTTAATCAAAATCAGAACTTTTTGAGGCAATCAGGACTTTAGTGAATGGGAACAGCTATAGGGAGAGCATACATTCGACAGTCTGAAAGACGCGATTTTTGAAGTTGTAGGACAATGACGTATATAGAATTTGGCTTTGGCGGGGATCCGGGGTCGAGTCGACTTCATACAAAAGAAAAGACAAGTTAAGACTTAATCAATATTATATCTTTAAAGTGGTCGAAAAACACGTGATAACATCCGGAAATCAGTCCCATTGTAATAAAAGGTAATAACATAATAAAAATATCCTTTATTGAAACATTGTTAAAAGATACTTATTAACTGAATTGATTTTCCTGTATTTCGTATTTGAAACGTAGGCCTATACCCTAATGCTGTGTAATAAAATACTTAAAAACAAGCTACTGATATAGGTATTAGCGTACACATCTGAAAAAAAGTATAAAAATTAAGAGATTAACCAAATTCGTCAACTTTTTCGATCCTCTGGAGGGGTCCGGTCCCCCCCCCCCCGTAAACGCGCCCCTGGTAACAGAAGATATCAACGGCTGTAGCTGCTAACACGATTCATAACACTCCAAATTCGTTGAATGCTAAAGATGATGTTTTTTGAGTTTTTAAAGGAACTTTGACTTCCAATGTCAAATTAAATTTCAAACAAACAAAAATAACAGATTTTAAAAATAGTACTTTCTAAATAATCTCGACCACACTAGAATACGTTCTACAATTTTTTTAATTTACACTGTTTTTTGAAGAACGCTTCCATTTTTTAACTTATTAAATAAAATTAACTTTTAATAAATAATTTAATAATTCCATAACATTTATTTATTAAATAAAATTAACCAAACCGTTTTGACTTTATTAGGTCTACACAGAACAATATTTTAAATTTATAGTGTAATTATAATAGTGCCATTTTGTGGAGAAATGTTAAATACAGAGTTTAACGTGACCAGTTTTAAAATCTGTGCACCGTAAACAGCCATTTTAGGTTAAGAGCCTAGGTATTGAGAAATGCATTCTTTGAATTCTTCGTTAAAGTTAAGTTAGTTATTTCTAGTAATATATTTTATTAAAACCTCGTTAATTCAAAATTTGGACAATTGAAATTTTTCAAATTCCCCTAGAAAATCGACTTAAAAAGATTTTACTGTAAATTGGAAACGCAACACCATAGGTATTGGACTCTTAGGTAATAATAATTTTTCAGAATTATTTTTGTTAGAATTTTTGTAATTGTAACACCCTGATTAACAATATTAATAATAAATAAAATGGTAATTGTGACTTTTCTCCACTACGCTGATATTGGGGTGACATATTTTTTTCCTATTCTTCTATGTTATATAAACACGCGAAAATAAATTTAAACGGCGGTCGAAGCTATTTACGAAGAAAAAAATAAAATAATTACTCCCATAAGCACGCATGGAAAGGCGAATGAGCGCCATATTAACTAAGTAGTTAGTGGCATCACCGCAGTCGGGCGACGGCGCACTAATGCACAGCGAGTTATGGACGTCATGCGCGGATTACGTATCACTGCAGTTCATCTAGTTAATGCGCGCCAAATTACACCGTTTATCTACAGTTATGAAATACACGTTTATACATACATTTTCCGTGTTTATATAACATAGAAAAATAATATTTAACTTCCTTGTCTGGAAAAGCCAAGAAATCTGCAAAAACCGGTGTTTTTGCAGGTTTTACGTAAACTGCGGGCTAAAAACACATACTTCCTCTAAACAACTTTATTACCTCAAAATTATACATGCTTGGGCGGCAACAAAATTATACATCACTCTTTTTGAAACAGAACTCAATGCTTTAATGTCCGCTCGATCTGTCGGCGGGCCTCACAAAGTCTATTCACGCGCATAACTTGACAATGCCTAGACCGCCCGTCTTCGGGGCTTCGCCCCGAAGAACTTATTATACAATTCTCAAGTCATTAATAGCTCTACGACCCCAAGTAGTATATAGGCCTATATCTACAGTATATTCATGTCACATACCTATATCATTTGTCTAACATCTAATCTCTGCGCACTAGCAAATGAAGGCATACCTGTGCTTGAGAGAGAGAGAGAGAGAGGTTAAATGTCATTTGCCGCAGTTAATATGGCGCTCATTCACCTTTCCATGCGTGCTTATGGGAGTAATTATTTTATTTTTGTTTCTTCGTAAATAGGTTCGACCGCCGTTTAAAATTATTTTCCCCCTGTTTATGACATAGAACAATAGAAAAAAAAATATGTCACCCCGATATCAGCGTAGTGGAGAAAAGTCACAATTGCCGTAGTGTTTTATGTTATTCTTTATTGTTGTTAATACTAACCATTAATTATAACTAATTATACTAACTGTTATCAATTAAATTGGCGGCTATAATGATAACTAAATTTATCTTGTGTTTTTTCTTTTTGTTATTTGGAATATAATTTTATTTAAAAATTTTTGATAATAAATACGAGTATTTTTAATGAGGCTACCACTTATCAGAAGGGTTAGATCTGACTATAACCAACGTTATAATTTACCACACATAATTTCAACCGCTAAAAACCCACTGGTCATTTTCAGGTGTAAGTTAAACTCACACATTAAATACAAACTAACAATCGTGAACCGTCAAAAAATAAACCACGACCATCTACAAAGTTAAATGCAACTGTAGAAAAATTAAATATAAAAAATAACCGGTAGGCCTACTCACCCTGTAACTCCGCAGGAGTGAACCTGCCGGTGCATAATCACACTCTGAAACAAGTTCGCACCAACCAGCGGCCGCGTGTATGAGTTACTCCCACTTCCACTTGGTCGTTCAACACATATTATACGCACACACCTGTTTATTTCTCCCTACACCAGTCGTAATATCAGTTCAACATTAACGCATGATCTTCTGCCATAAGTGGAATAAACAGTTGCATTTTTAATTGTAGGACCGTTAATATCTCGCATTCAAGTCTTTTTAATAGCCTATATTGCTTTGAAGTCTTCATAGTTTTTTTAATTGGTAGTGATCCATAGTGTAAATATTAATACTAGATGACTGTAAACTCGGTGGAACTGTGTGTTTGGTTAATTTGTTATTCTTTTTTTTTTTGCGATGTTTTTGTGTAACATTTTTCGCGTAATAATTTTATCACATTCACGGTTTTAAATAATCAGACTCGAGTGTGAAGTTTTAGTATATGGTGTCTGTTGATATCTGGTGTAGGCATACACGTCGTTTAAGCGTTTCGATGTTAAGTTGCGGTTTAAAATTCTTAAGTTTAACTTTATTTTTAGTGTTAACATTTTAAACGGGTCTTGTCATAATATACTTTTAAGTGGGTCTTGTCAATTTAACAACACCGGATAAACACATAAGGGATTGACGACATAACCTTTTCTAGTGTTGCCTCAGGAAAACACATGAAGTGTCTTATACTATGTTAGCATCAAGGCACTCGTTCCACCTCTGTAAAAATAAAGAAAATATTTTCCACTACTGATACAAACAGAAAGGACGTATTATCCTCTTTTTGTGCATATCAAAATAAACATCAAAAGTACACAAAACGTGACCTAAAACTGTCAAAACGGTGGTAGGCCTACATAAAGTAAGTTTTTTTTTTTAAATAAACATACATTTCGCATACCAATGTGACGATATAGTAAACAGTTTCGTATTTACCTGGAGTGCCATTGAAAATGTGCTTGTTTCAGGAGGAAACAAACGCAGAAACAACAAATTTTTGTTTTCACGGTCGGAATGCAGTACAACGATATGGTACAAATAAATTCTATATTATGTTTTATTATTTACCTTCGGGCATTAAATACGTAACTTAATATCTTCACCCTCGATTTGAATAAGCCCCTATACACACAGGCAAAACCCCGTTGTGATCAAAATAACTGCCACACAATATATAAATGCTAGACGGGGGGGGGGGCATGAGTAGACGAGAGACAACGGTAGTCCCAGAGCAACAAAGTTACCTGGAGCGGTTTTACAGTGTTAAATAACCTGCCTAGACTACAATGCAAACCTGCGTTGCGTCTATAAACACTACTCGATAAGCGTAATGCTTTTTTCTAAGCGTTGCACGCATTTTAGATATATAAAACAGATAGATAGATAGAGAGGAGGGAGAAGAGTGGGAGAGGGGGCGGGTCAAACTTAAACATAAATTTCTTAGGCTTTCACGGCCTGCGTCATAATTAAGATGCGGACTGTAAGGCCGTGTTATTATCAGAAGTTTCGACCTCACCTCTGGAGGCCATCTTCAATGAAACGGGTTTGAAACAACTCACAAGGTGTGCGACAGTTCTGTGGTTTTACTGACGAACACCTTGTCAGGGGTTTCAAAACCGTTTCACTGAAGATGGCGTACAGATGTGAGGGAGAAACGTCTGATAATAACATCAGTCAGCGTGATAATTATAGTGGACCACGGCCTTAAAGCCCGGATCTTAATTTGAATAATTTAAACGTAAATATTTCATTACGGTTTAGGTTTAAAGGTACTTTTCGTGACATAGGCGTAGGTAACCTATACAAAACCAGCTTGAGAGAGGCCTAACTGCATTAAGGTTTGACACTGCGATGTAATCACTTTATTTTTATTAGCCTACTTTATGCACAAGTTGTCCTTTCGAATAAGCCTAGTCTCGTCTTTTGTGATTTTATACACGAGGAGAACATAACACATCAGCAAACTAGTGCACAAAATTGTATAGGGTAAAGTAAGGTAATTTTGAATAAAATTGAAAAGACATCTTATTCAACTATGTAGCTCTAACAACGCTAATTTTTATGTAATTGATTTTTGGTACTAAATTAAAATTCTACTAAGCCACACAGCCACGTTGAAAAGCAAGATTACTGGAGATAGGAGGCTGTTACTTGATTAGGACGACCGAAGTAAGATTATTTGGTGGATATCAAAATATGTACTAGGTCTATAGGACTACGTGTGAAATTTTGGGCCAACGAAATTTGTTTAATAGGCCTAGGCTATTTTATAATAATTCTAACACTATACAGGACTGACAAAATTAGAAATAGAATCCAAGAGACACTCAAATATTTTGAAGTTCCGAATTTATAAATTAAATTTCAATACTTAAATTATTTATAACATAACTTGACTGTAACATATTTTATTATTGACGTTTTGTTCTAAAAGTTGTCCTGGAAACAATATCAAACGTTATTACGACTAAGCATTTAAAAAATCTAAATATATCTAAAACTTTAAATTATTTGCATATAGTTGTCCTTTCGAATTTGTTTAATCTAAAGTAACATGATCAAGCCACTTGATTACTTAATATAACGGTCAAGTAAATCGCAATAGCGTTGAGTTTCAGACGTAGTCCCAAAAACCGAATTAAAAATTGGAATACAAAGAAAAATAAAATAGTGTAACCCATTGGACTGACGAAATTTTAACGCGGAAGTACGATTTTTGAAGAAATAAATTTAATTTTTTGTATAATTAACGGTAAACACGTTTACAGAACCCTACATGACTCAGGCAAATGGCAACAAAAATTTTCATGTCGAGTTTAATCGAGTGGTCAAATGCGATCTAATGCGAGTGGTCGAGTGCCCGTTATCATCTAATGCAGTGGTTCCCAAAGTAGGGTCCGCGGACACCTGGGGTCTGCGACAATTTTTCCGGGGGTCCACGGACACTTTTAAGGAAAAATAGAATATACCGTAATTTTCTCAGATTTTGTATGCTCTAAAATCTAAATTTTAGAATCTTAAAACAATTAGTGGAAGATGCCAGTACTTTGTTTTTGTTCAAACTAATTATAATTGTAAAAGTAATTTCTTTAAAAGTAAGTCTTTAAATCATGTTGTGTAGCAGATCTGTTTGTCAGCCGAACTGACTACAGCGCCGCATCAACGCAGAGCTGATCGAGCTGTTTTAGTCCACGTGTAAGCACTGTATCTAAGGGAAACGTTTTTCAGTGTAGCTCGTTTTACGCCTAAATAGCTTGATTTCGACACGTGTGGCTGGAAAGATAGAACCGATGTTGGCAAACTTAAAAGATAAACTTGTCGAGAGTGACTTAACATTGAAATTATCATACATTAAACATAATATCGCAGAGCTAATTGTTCAAAACCAGCTTCATTGTTCACATTAAACTATGTTTGATATAATTAATATTATAATTTTGCAAGATAAGAGAAATTTGATTTTATTACGTTTTAATTAAAATATAAGAGTTAGTATCAAATTTACTGTTTGTTTTATTTCATAACTCAGACGGAGTCCGTGAAATTTTTAATTTTTTTGAGGGGGGTCCGCGGACTGAAAAGTTTGGGAACCACTGGTGTAACCCATTGGATTAACGAAATTTTAACGCAGAAGTACGATTTTTGAATAAATAAATTTAATTTTTTGTATAATTAACGGTAAACACGTTTTCAGAACCCTACACGACTCAGGCAAATGGCAACAAGAATTTTCATGTCAAGTTTAATGGAGTGGTCAAGTGGGATCTAATGCGAGTGGTCGAGTGCCCGTTGTCACCCAATGGCATCATTTGGTTTTCAGTCCGGTTCAGTTAGTTTGGTAGAAATAATCAGTCAGTAAACAGACGTTCGTCCGTCCACGCCATACTTATAGACTATAATTTTGAATACGACGGCATTAGTGACAGCGCGTAGATGTTTTAAAAGGATTTCATCAAGTCTATAAAACGAGATACCTGACTTCTGGTACATAGGCCTACTTCGCTGCTGAATCAGCCACCGTCTATGGAGGCGTAAGTGGTCATGTGACTGACTAAAGATTCTTGAAGAGGACGACCCAAAAAGAGGGTAACGACAAAGTGAACGCAGCCGTGTACGCCCAGCGAAGGAGACGCGTCGAGAAAGATAAGTCGATCAAAATTTTATTTTCGTTTCGAACATACACAAAAACATTGTAGTAAAAATATTAATGTTGCAGATAGTCCCATTACAAACAATTAAATTTATTAAAATTTGAATATCCTAAAAGATTTTTAAATTCTTAGTATATGTATATTTAAACACAAGCACGCACACACATATTTGAAACACTTGTTGCAAGTAAATTACATAATATAGGTCTATAATGTTACTACTTTACGTTCAAGATGTTTTCTTTTACTTGGTACATGTTTCGGACATCAAGTAGCCTGCCGATCCAGAGCCATCTTAATTTTTTTCTTGTAGAGTAATTTTTTCCTGTTTGGTTGTTTTGCTATGTGTTCCTGTTAGCTTTTGATTGTTTACAGTGATGTTGTGTATAGGTGTGATACACAGTTTAATGTTTTTAGTCTTCTGAGTGTCTAGTGTTTTAAAAATTGTGTCGTGTTTGTATTGATCTATATTTGTTCTGGTATTAGTTTGCTTTATGTTTATGTAATTATAAGTATTTCACAGAAGTGCCTTTGTGTGGTTTTTATTTTATTGGTGTCATGTTGCTGATGTCTGGGAATTCATGTCCTGTATTTACTGCGTCTGTAGCTAAATTGGATTTATAAATCTTTTTTTTATTCATTTTGGTGTTCAAAACACTATTTTTTCCAATCGTTTTTCCTGTTAGAAGTCACTGATATAACAGAAATCATGTAATATTAATATTTATCTAAAATCAAAAAACAGAAATCACACGCGAGCACATCCACACTCACGCACACGGACAACACACATATTACCTGTCGAGTTCTTGTATCTGTGTCTGCTGAGGAGCCACAACAGAACATCACGTAGAAAATGAAATATTCCCATGTACTCATTGTGTGTGTGTGTGTGTGTGTGTGTGTGTGTGTGTGTGTGTGTGTGTGTGTGTGTGTGTGTGTGTGTGTGAGGCAGGCAGACAGAGATACTGAGAGACAGAGGGAGTTAGAGGGAGAAGGAGGAGAGGGAGGGAGGGAGGGAGGGAGGGAGGGAGGGAGGGAGAGAGAGAGAGAGAGAGAGAGAGAGAGAGAGAGAGAGAGAGAGAGAGAGAGAGAGAGAGAGAGAGAGAGAGAGAAGGGAGAGAAGGGAGAGGACACATCGACATACAGACAGAGAGTGTGTAATACGTTTTGTCAGTGTCGGGGGGGGGGGGTCACAAAAGTAATGAAAATTATGGTACGCCTACCTGTCTTGGAAGAGACTTCCATATGCTGTTTCGACACAAACAATTATGGACGAGTTTATTGGAGACGCTGATGCATTATATCCTGTCTTTCTCTTAATGGTAGTACACATCACACTTCTATCAGAGTAAAGTATACGGTGCATCACCATTTAAAAGGAGAACAGAACAGCAGAACAACCGTTGATGGATTTCTCACAGTGCTGTCACCGTAGACGCTGCAGTGCTGTATCCTACACTGCTTACGGCAAACATAGGGCTTCTGTAACACTTGTAATCATATGTGTTTATCTAATACAGTGGTAAAAAATAAAGATGGCTCGGGATCGGCAGGCTACTTGAGGGCCACACTTAAACTCAGTAAACTTCCGGCCTCAACATAGGCGATTAATTTGCCAGACGTTTAATGAAGAAATTTGTGTTAGTGGTTGAAATCACAATCAGAATGATCACTGTTGCACACCACTATATAAAAATTATCCCGATTAGCGCTTTCAAGCTTCACAGCCCATCGTCAGATCGGAATAGACAAGAAATATGAGAAAACAAACCCTTCACCCCTCTCCCCCACCCTGCGTACACACAACAAGCTATAATATAAATGACACTTCTGATATAACAGAAATAATGTAACATTAATATTTATCTATAATCAAAAAACAGAAATCACACGCGCGCACATCCACACTCACGCACACGGACAACACACATATTACCTGTCGAGTTCTTGTATCTGTGTCTGCTGAGGAGCCACAACAGAACATCACGTAGAAAATGAAATATTCTGTGTTACAAAGAATTTGCTAGAAAAATATGTAACTGTACAGATGGTGGGACAGGGTTAGGGGGTGGGGAAGGGTCATTTATATTATAGCTTGTTGTGTGTGAGCAGGGTGGGGGAGAGGGGTGAAGGGTTTGTTTTCACATGTTTCCTGTCTATTCCGATCTGACGATGGGCTGTGAAACTTGAAAGCGCTAATCGGGATAATTTTTATATAGTGGTGTGCAACAGTGATCATTCTGATTAATTTGCCAGTACTTCATTGTAAACAAATAAAAAGAGTTAATTTACGAACTTAGTTTATGTTAAATGTATTTTTTATTTCATGTCTTTAACGGTACAAACTTTGTTTTGTTAGTATCATAATGAAGATATAAGAAAGGTATTAAAAATAATATAGGCTATGTGTTAGATTACTTCGAAGGCACACATGGCCGGAGTTAATATCGTTAAATTGAGATCCCAGGTTGTCTGGCCGTGGTCCGGAGCTAAAATCCATAGCAGAAGTTTCGGCCGTGCCATTGAACGTTAGCGCAAACTTAAAGGTTTGCTCAAAGGTACTGAAGGTGGGCGTCGATGGCACGGCCGAAGCATCTGCTATGGATTTTAGCTCTGGGTCACGGCCAGACAGCCCGGAATCTCAATTTAACGACAATACATATATTGTCCGATATCTCTAACCACGGGATGGGAGGAAATAGATTTGGTTTTTTGATATGAGTAAAATAAGAAAATACTAGAAAGAATTTACATTCCGGTAAACAAATAAAGTGAAATCTACTGTATGTTTATTTTTGAATCAATGAATCATATGTTTCCTGTGAAATATTATCCTCAGTTAAAATAATAATTTATTATCCATTTATTTTTAATGCAAATAAAGTAGACCCTAATTATTAAATTGTTTTTCCAAGATAAGGCCACATCTCCTTAAAATCTAAAATGTGTCGGCTAATTGCACTTACATCGAAATCTAGATTTGCTTGTAAGAGCGAAAAAAATATGCTCAACTATGGGAATTAAATTTCGAAAATATTTGTGGTGAGTTTTCCGTCAAAATCTACGATTTTTGTGTGGTAAAATTCAAAATATGCATTTATATAAAGTCTAAGCCGCGCTAATTAACATAATTTTTCGTAAGTAATACCTACACGCAAATTTTGTCATGAACTTAGAACGGCTGTTGTTTGTTTTCAGAGCGCGCGTGCTCCTGTGTGTGTGTGGGGGGGGGGACGTATGTACCAGTAAGAGGAAGAGAGATAAAAGGCGGAGAAAGAATAAAATGTTAAGAAACATTCCTTACTTTGTGTATGTTAACGCTCATTGTGTGATTGCATCTGCAATGCTTCAGTGAATATTGCCCTTAAGAATAGTGCAAGTTTAGTTAGTGACCACAGTACTGTTGTAAGGGCCCGTGACACCTGCGTTAGTGTTTCTATCTCGACTTGTAACACTGAAGGTGGCGTCAAAGACACGACCGACACGTCTGCTGGAATGAACAGCGTTGGATCACTTCCAAACAGCCCGAAAGAAAATAATTTTAATAACATTGACTCCGACCGTGTAAGATTCCGACAAACTTTAGTGCTAGGGTAGTTTTATACACTTCACAAAAACGTCTTGTATTCATAGTAGGCAGTAATCCTTCTTGGAAAGGACATAGGGCCGCTAGTTAAGTGAAGAAGAAGTTATATTCAGCCCCTCAAAAATTCTATTTTTAGGATATTTGACCAGAAATGCAGCCGATCGCAATCTGACATGGGGTATTTGAAAGTAAAATGAATTGCGGCATTTCCTGTTAGAGGTTGTTAAGTATAGTACTACAGCGAAGCCAATAGTCGTGACGTCACAGAGGTCATTGATTCATTATAAATATTTAAAGAAAACATAAGTTATAATGCAAGCGCCTACTTTTTCGGAAGTTCAGAATTCTTCACTTAAGGCGTCTATGTTTTTAAGTTCTTAATATCTTTTATTACATGTTACGTGCTATGTGTATTAAATTGTATAATGAGCTGCTGGGCCTAAACAGAGGTAACACAAAAATATTTCTACACCAATAACTGTAACATTTACATTGAATGCTATTAATAAAGCATAATAGAAAATAATTAGTTTTAGTGAGCAGAATCGGGAGTGATTTATTTTAGTATAATAAGGATTAACCTCTATAAGTGTAAAAAATTAAGCCAGCCAGCGGACTAGAATCAATGTCGATGCATCAATCAATGTCAGTTTAAAAAATCTATTAGGCCTACATACATGCTACCAACAACTCCTTAATTATAAAAACGTTTTTGTGTCACATACATGTGTAAACTTAGTTCATTTTCTTTTCTGTCTGGAGTGCTACAAACTAGGAGTTCCGGACGCGTTTACTTAATTAATTAGTTTACTTGAAAGAACAAAGGGCGTCTCCTCTGGAAGCACGATGTCGCCGACGATGTTGTGCAGGGGCCTGTCGTAGACACGTATTTCTGGGGTACTCTCACGAGGTGTCAGCCTCTGTCTCTTTAAGTACGTGCAGGTTACATCGGCGAATCAAAACTGGAGAAGATCTAAACTGCCGGTACTCTTCGACCAAGCCGATGCTTGGTATATCGAGTTCCCAGCACAAAGGGCAGATTTAAGAAAATTGCCTGACTCTGCTCACCCGATTACAAGCTTGGACCCCAGTAGCTGGCTGACTGAGCAAAAAAAGGTCGACCGGTTGAGTACTGAATAGTTTTGTAAAGAAAAGGTAGGGCGTAACGTCGAACAACAACGAAAACAAACCTCAGATGATTGTACTACCAACCCGATACGATACGTCACGGACCCATCATTGTTTATATTAATAATAATAACGACATACGCAGGGGATGCCGAATAACTGCAACATACAAACGGCAGTAAACATGAAGTCAAAAACAGTAGGCCTATCTACGGTGAAGCTAGGCCTATATTGTTCGTCTTCCGCGAGCTATATTAACAATAGGTCAGTATTTTTACAATAGTCGTAGGCTACTCCACGCACTTTGATGTCGGTTTTGAAAATCTTTTTGTGAGATTTTAGAAATCTTTAAAAACATATTTGCTTTCAATTCAAAACACCGTTAAAAGTTCCTGAATAAAAGTACTTATACTCATTCTTTATTGGTCTTTCAATGCCGCGTTTGTGTTTAAATATTCTGCGTTTTTAAATTTGAAAATTTTTACTGTTTTTACTTTAAGAAAGTTAATTTACATCGATACTATTTGTGAAGCAGCAAGCGGATTCGTTCTATATTCCCGTACGTGAGCGTATATTTGTCGCGGACATTTTTCAACCGATATTTATTCTATTTTAATCCATCATTATAATTGTCGTAAATTTTTTTTTATAATGTAATTATTCTGTAGGAATAATGATTATTATTGTTGTTTTGTGTTCACAATATATTGTTAAACATTTTTTAGATACTATATTGTTTAGATATTGTACTGTAAATATTTTTGAGCTTTTCTCAAAAAAAATTTACCTGTGAAGCAACAAGACGTATAATAAATGTTTAACTCGTATTGTTGTTTACTTACATATCGTGTTTATTTAATCCATGTGTGTAATTTTTTTCTCAGTTCGCGTGTTGATTTATATAAAAGCTATGCAAGTTCAACCATATACTGTACTAGCGTGACTATCAGGAGAACTCTAAAATCAAACCGGCTAAAATTTTAGAAGGGATGGCCCTCCCCACACTTTTCTACGAGTCTGAGCACTAGACTTTAACGAGCTCTCAAGTCAGTCTTATTCAAGCGGCCGAAATGAGATTTTTCAGGCACGTGGCAGGGTACACTAGGCCTATATGATCGTAGAAGAAATGACGATATACGGTAGAAAATTAATATTACGAGTATACTTGATAGGATTGGTCAATATCGGTTAAAATGATTGAAACGTCTTGACAGAGTGGATGATTGCCGAGTCCCCCAAACAAATATCAAATTATAATCCGAAATGATGGAGAGGTATGACGCGTCCGAAGAAAAGAGTTGTCGACCAGTTCTAGTGAATCTGCCAGAGAGCGGAACAAACAATTTTCATCTTCCTCCTTGTTAAAGATAATTATAATGATAACAGTAAAAGCATCTTTTATGCTAAAATAAATATATTGACTCTTTTGGCCTGTTTCATTATCAAAAGAAAATATTACTAAAAGAAAACGATGATATTCTGCTCAACGAATGCTACCCTATAAGCAGTGGCGGCTCGTCCATTAGGTTCAATGGTTCAGTGAACCCCCTAAACGACGATATTCTGCACAACGAATGCTATCCTATAAGCAGTGGCGGCTCGTCCATTAGGTTCAATGGTTCAGTGAACCCCCTAAACGACGATATTCTGCACAACGAATGCTACCTTATAAGCAGTGGCGGCTCGTCCATTAGGTTCAATGGTTCAGTGAACCCCTTAAACGACGATATTCTGCACAACGAATGTTATCCTATAAGCAGTGGCGGCTCGTCCATTAGGTTCAATGGTTCAGTGAACCCCTTAAACGACGATACTCTGCACAACGAATGCTACCCTATAAGCAGTGGCTGCTCGTCCATTAGGTTCAATGGTTCAGTGAACCCGCTAAATAATTTAAATATGTTTAAGGATTTGTCGAGATAAAGGTTTCATATTTGAATAAGAAGATTTGCGGGGTTAATCTTGTTGACTGAACAGTAATGGATTCGCGTAATAGGCGAATTGTTCGCTACTATTGCTTGGAGGTGCAAAACAGCTCTCAGCACCTCCTGGACTGTGTAGACAGCTTTGAAGGGGGAAATCAGTATACGCAAAATTACATTCGTTAAAGCCTAGTGTTAGCGATAGAGACGAATTGTTCCGACGAGGGCCGAACCGCACTGACCGGGAATTTTAATATTTTCATCATAAATTCGCCATTATTATGATTTTTACCACATGATTTGTCCGTTTACCATTAGTTTTGTGTCAGATTTCTCTATTTCATTTAGAATTCAGTGAAAATGTGTGCAGTATAAAGTCTTAAAATCAAATAAAATAGTGAAGTAATTTTATTCCGAAAATAAAGTGTGTTTAATGTAGTCATTAAATAATTATGTTAACGTTAAACTGATCGAATCGTGTATAACCTTCAAAGTGTTTGCTGGTATTTTTGTGTGTTAAGTGTTCAGGTATTTCTTTTTTTTTGTGTTCAGTTCATTGATTTAGTAAAATGAATAGTGTTCAATCTATTTTAAAAACAAAAATTCCCCCCCTCTCTCTATATATATAAAAGATAAATGCAAAATTAACGAAATCGGTAGTCCGATTCCCGTCTTAAATATTAAACAGAAATATTTAACTATTCTTTTATTTAACTATATATTTTTAGAATAATTTAAAAACAGCATAAACACAATTTAATATGAGGCCTACTAAAAGTTGTCAATAGTTATGTCTTCATGTTGAGACCCACCCCGTGTGTTATTTGGAATGGGATAATTGCTCTTATCTTAGTAGAAACATTCAGACATTGAACCCCCTACTGCCTATAAGACACATGCAAAGATAAGGAAAGGGAAAAAGCAAATAATTTGATTAATTAAATTTAACAATAGTGTCACTCATTACTTTAAATAGATTGGATTTGAATCTGCAAGTGCTCGGTCATTTAAAAAGATAATAAAAAAATTTATTCAATTTATAGTTTGGCAAAAAAAAGTAGGCCTAAATTGTTTCTCAGCGTAGGCCTACCTGTGTGAATAAATTCTGTAGCGAGTAAATAATTGAATGGGCGAGTTACCGCCGGGTTTGCAGTTTTCTAGCTACGATTCGGTTCTGGAATATGCCGGCACCTGCCTGTGCGCGCCTGTGTGTACGTATGGAGGGTGTGACGTCTTCCTCGCGCGTTTGCTTGGCAGTCCGACGCTTGAGCTCAAGCACTTCGCACGGTAATACATACGTCTTACGCGATGTTGTAGTATTCGTTGGTGTCGCGTCCCGCTCAGCCTACTGCACGCAGACCGCGGCTCCCGCTGTGTGTTACAGATACTCGGATCGTAAAATTCTCCAATGTTTAGCGATTGTGTACGTCACTCAGTATAGTCTATATACGCTCTCCCCCAAGATTGTACGCGTTTTCAAGAAAGAACTAATTCGCTGTTACGTTTACGGAGCCTGTCGATGACCTGTTTATGTCCTCTGAACAGGCGATTGTGTCGCGAATGAAGCCGGCGATCAGAACGCCAACAGAGCTTTTTTGTAGTCCAAAGTCATCAGGGACTTTTAGTATATAGCCCTACGGTTGACCGCGCTCACCCGCTGTCGACTTTAACTCGGGGATGCGACATTAAAGTCGCCTGCGGTTTCACCATGCCAGGAAAGTGAACTACACTTAAGAAAATAATTTGCATTAGTCAAGCCACCTGGAGGTAAGTCACTGTACAAACGCTTACTGAAAATCTAAAAACTTTACTATTCCATAGTCTGTTCACGAAGTCAAGGTTGAAATTTTGAAACATACAATGGAAATATTTGTTCCCAGCCCAACTTAAGACTAATTACTTGTTGAATATTCATATTTTTTTATATAACATAACATCACTTATGTTATAAATGAGAAATATTAAAATAATAAAAATAAAAAATAATAATATAAAATATTACACACTGATGCGAAGTTTGGATAGAACTGATTTATAGTTGTGACCACTTAAGCAATTTGCTAAGCTTCAGTCATTGATGTTATTTTAAAATCAAATGAACGTATTCTTTGTTAAGTAGTAAGAATTAATTTAGATGTTGGGCCTGACTAACAGCATTCTTTCATGTTTCATCTACTAACATTATAAATGTGTGTGTGTGTGTTGGCGCGCGCGCGCGTTTGGATAATTTCTGTATGTTGCCCTCTTCAGATAAATATTAATATTATATGATTTCTATTAGATACACACATATATGACCACAAGTGTTGCAGATACCATCTGTATGCCATGAGCAGAATTGGCTAGAACACAGCAGCGTAGTCTACGGTGACAGCACTGTGAGAAATCCATCGAAGTTTTTTCTGCTGTTCTGTTGTCCTTTCGATGGCGGGACACGGTATACTTTACACTGATACAAGTATTCCGCGCACTACCATTGACAGGAAGATGGGACGAAGTGCGTCAGAGTCTCCATAATCTCGTCCCCGAGTCTTTGTGCCGTGAATACCGAATCGTCTAGCAACTAGTCCTCGAAACGAGTCGTTCTATGGAACTCTCAGCAAACCAGGTAGGCATACAGTAATTGTCAGTATCTTCTTAAAACGTGTTTTCAAATATGTCTTAGCACTCACACTCACACACACACACACACACACATACAAATATATTTCTAATTACGTTACATACAAATGTGGTTTAGCATATTCCATTTTCTGCGTAATACCCTGTTCTGGATCGTCTGCCCACACAATGTGTGGATCTGCGCGCGTGTATGTATGATTTATTTATGTTGCCTTTGGATAAATATTAATATTAAATGATTTCTGTTAGATCAGTGATTTCCAACTGTCGGCATACGACGACACCTTTTTTCCCAGCCCGAGATCTTATCTTGGAAAAGCGATTGATTAATTAATACGTTAACTTTGATAATTAATACTTATTAACTTTATTTGCATTAATAAGGAAATAAACCATAAAGTATTATTTTAAATGAGATCAGTGTTGCAGGAGAAACCTACGGCACTGATTCACTAATAAGTGTACAGCAGACTTCGCTTTATTCGTTTGATTGTGTATTTGCTGTAGTCTACTTTTATTTTCATCATATTACAAGATCCCTTGTGTAGACGAAACAGACAGTACATATACTATTTAATACCTTCCTTATATCTTTATTCATATAGCTAACAAAATAAATTTTATAGTTTACCGTTGAAGACAAGTAGCAAAAACAACACATTTAACATAAACAAATTCCTCTTTTTAGTTGTTTACAGTGAAGTCCAACCTTTTGCATTTTTTCCATCACTTGTTAAAGATTTATCGCCTATAGTGTAACCCACCGGTAGATTCGCGAGTTCAATTGTAGCCCTTCGGTGCTTTTAAGTTAGAAACCATGTAAGTCATGAGCCTTACAGGGCAAAATGATTGTCAGAATGTTTGTGAAACCCACTGACACTAGACTATAGGTGTTGTACATTCTGTCTGTCTCTCTCCTCTCTCTCATACTCTAGCTCTCTCTTCACCCCTCCTTCTGTCTTTCCGTATGTCTATCTGTCTATTTCTTTGTCTCCCTCTCGCTGTCCCTACTCCCCCTCCATCAAGATACTTCGGTCTCACACTATGACTGTCTGTCTATTATTTCTCTCTCTGCCTCTCTCACTTTCTCCACCTTATCAATTTAACTCCCTCTGTCTCTCGGTATGTCTGTCTGTCAGTTTTTCTCTTGCCCTCTCTAACTCCTCCCGCTTCGTATAACTCCCTCTGTCCCTCGGCATGCATGTCCGTCTGTCTATCACTGTCCCTTTCTCCCTCTCTCTTTCTACCTCCCCTTCACTCTCTGTGTGACTATCACTCCCTCACTCCCATTGTCTCTCTCCTCCGTTTCCCTCTAACACCCTCTGTCTCTCGGTATGTCTGTCTGTCACGTTCGTTCTCATCCCCTCTCACTCAATCGAACTACCTCTGTCTGTCAGTGTATATCCTCTGTCTTTCATGATCATATTTCCCTACACCCTTGGCTATACAAACGAATCAATACATGTACTATGTTTAATAATTTTTCTTATATCTTTATTAATATACTAACAAAATAAATATAGTACCGTTTAAGACATGTTCCAAAAACACATAAAATGAATGTGCAAATTATGTCTTTTTACTTGTATACAATGAAGTACGGGCCTACATTTATTATTTTTTCAATACTTGTCAAAAATTTATTGCCTATGGAAGAGCCCAACGGTAGGTTCGTCAGCTTAGTTGTCGGCAACAGCCGCTTTTTAGTTGGAAACACATAGGCCTATAATCACAAGTGTTACAGACACCTTATGTGTCCCGTAAGTAGTACAGGCTACAGCACTGCAGCGTGTACGGGGACAGCACTGTGAGAAATCCATCGAACGTTGTTCTGTTGTACTTTTAAATGATGAGGCACCGTAAACTTTACGCTGATAGAAGTATACGGAGGCCTACCATTAACAGGAAGACGGGACACGGTGCATCAGAGTCTGCAATAAACTCGTCCACGATTGTTTGTAACGAAACAGTCTACAATCCTCCTCCTCCTCCTCCTCCTCCTCCACAGGGAGACAGCCTGTGGAAATCTCACCCAGACAGGTAGGCATATCATAATTCCCATTATTTTTGTGAAACCCACTGACACTCAACTATTCGTAGTATAATCTCTCTCTCTCTCTCTCTCTCTCTCTCCCTCTCTCTCTCTCTTTTCATGACGTCCGCTCTTTCTCTCTGTATGACCGTCCATCTATTTCTCCATCTCTCTCTCTCTCTCACACACACACACACACACACACACACACTCACACACATACGCATACAAACTTTCTTTAGAATATTTAATTCTATAGACTATATGAGTACACGGATACACGGACTCCACATGTATTAAGTGTGTGGGTGTGCAAATGTGCGTGTATGATTTCTGCCTTTTTTTAATTTTACATAAATATTAATATTCTGTGACTTCTGTTAGATCAGTGATGTCCAACCAGCGGCTCGCGACCTTATCATGGAAAAGAAATTTCATAATTTCTTTTTTTGCCTTAAAAGTAAATAGATTCAAAGTAAAAGTAAAATTTATTTTTTCAACTGAGAACAATATTGGAGGCGAAACCTATGATTCATTGATTCACTAATACTCTAATACATGTACAGTAGATTTCACTTCAACTGTTTTGCGAAATGTATATTTGCTATAGTCCTCTCATATTTTCATCATATTACAAGACCAAATCTGTTGGCTTCCATTGTTTGGCTAGACAAAACAGACAATACATATAGGTCTATTATATTTAATATCTTTCTTATGTTTTTCTTACTACAGTATTTTAATAATATAATTAATTTAGTACCGTTAAAGACAAGATCCACAAAAAACTCTGCACATAAATTATATGTGGAAATTATATCTTTTTAGTTATTTACACTGAAGTACGGACCTACTACCTTTTTTATTATTTTCCAATACTTGTCGAACATTTATCGCCTATGATGGAGGCCTACGGTAGGTTCATGAGTTAATTGTCTCCATCATGCATTTTTACGTTGGAATTTACTGTAGTAGATAAACACATATATGTGAACGCAAGTCTTGCAGAAGCCATATGTATGCCGTAAGCAGTATAGGCTACAGCACTGCAGCGTCTAAGGTGACAGCACTGTGAGAAATCCATCTACGGTTGTTCTGTTGTCCTTTTAAATGGTGAGGCACCATAAACTTTACACTGATACAAGTATACGGAACCCTACCATTAAGAGGAAGACGGGACATGATTCATCAACGTCTCCAATAATGTCGTCCACGATGGTTTGTATCGAAACAGCCTACACTCGATGCGAGACAGCGTTTGAAAATCTCACCCAGACAGGTAGGCATATCATAATTGCCATTATTTTTGTAAAAACCCACTGACACTAAATTATTCGTAGCACACTCTGTCTGTCTGTCTGTCTGTCTGTCTGTCTCTCTCTCTCTCTCTCTCTCTCTCTCTCTCTCTCTCTCCACTGTCTCACGGCATGTCTTTTTATTTCTCTGTCTGTCTATCACTCTCTATATCTCTCACACACACACACATTCTCTTGTCCCCTCTGTCTCTCGGTATGACAGTCCATCTATTTACCACCTTCTCTCTCTCTCTCATACACACACACACACACATTCTCTTGTCCCCTCTCTCTCGGTATGACAGTCCACCTATTTCCCTCCTTCTCTCTCTCACACATACACATACAAAATATTTTTAGATTATTTATTATTTACATAATGCCATGTTGTGGATCCTCTGTATAACTAGATGCACAGACTGGAGAGGAAATATGTTTGCTAAGTGCGCGCGCGTGTGACTTACCATTGTTGCGTTGTTGCATTTAGATAAATAGTAATAGCCTACTATATTAATATTACATCAGTGATTTCCTACAGGCGCTCCGCGACATTATCTTGCAAAAGCATTTTAATAATTACTGTATTTACATTAATAACTAAATTGATAATTATATTAATCATTAGTTAAAATTATTATTGTAAAAGAGAACAGTATTGAAGGAGAAACTTACGACTTATTCACTAAAACGTACAGTAGTTTTCGCTAATGGAATGTGGATTTGCTTTAACTTCATCGTATTACAAGGCCCTGTCTATTTCCTTTTACCCTCGGATAGACAAAACATATAATACACATACTATATTTAATATGTTTTTTATATCTTTATTAAAATACTGACATAATAAATTTTGTACCATTAATGAATTGTTGCAAAAAACATATTTTAGATACAATAAATGTGCAAATTCCATCTTACTTACTTCCAATGAAGTAGGGGTCCTACTACCTTTTATTATTTTTTAGAAACTTGTCAAAAACGGTAGGTTCGTGAGTTTAGTTGTCGCCATTGGGCGGTTTTAAGTTGGAAACCACTCTATTAGATAAACATATATGATCACAAGAGTTACAGACACCTTATGTGTCCCGTAAGCCGTATAGGCTTCAGCAGTGCAGCGTCTACGGTAATCCACCGACGGGTGTTCTGTTGTTCTTTTAAATGGTGATGCACCGTATACTTTACTCTGGTAGAAGTATAGGGAACACTACCATTAACAGGAAGACGGGACATGTTTCATTAACGTCTTCAATAAACTCGTCCACGATTGTTTGTGTCGAAACAGCCTACACACGATGTGAGACAGCCTATGGAAATCTCACCCTGACAGGTAAGCATAGCCCTATCATAATTGTCAGTATTTTTGTTAACCTCATTGATCTAGGACTATCCGTACTCTCTCCCCCCTCTCACTCTTGCTATCACCATCACCTCCTTCTCCTTCTAACACCGTCTCTCGGTGTGTCGGTCTGTCTTATTCCTTGTCATTCACCCACCGACTCTATCTCCCTCCCCCAATCTCTGTCACTCTCTCTACCACACACACACACACACACACACACTCACACACACACACATGCATACAAAAAATCTTTAGAATATTTAATTTTGTAAGTAATGTCCTATTTCATTGTCACCCACGCTCTGTCTATATCTCCCTCTCGTATCTCGTAAAGTCGACTGTTAATATATGTGTTCTGCGTGTACGTGTGGCGCGCGCGCGTGTGCGTGTGCTTTTAAGTTGGAAACTCATATAATCACAAGAATTACAGACACTTTATCTAGGCCTATGCCGTAAGCAGTATAGGGTACAGGACTGCAGCGTCTACGCTGGCAGCACTGAGAGAAATTCATCGAGGGTTGTTCTGTTGTCCTTTTAAATGGTGGGTCACGGTATACTGTACACTGATCGAAGTATACTGTGACTACCATTAACAGGAAGACGGGACATGATGCATCAGCGTCTGCAATAAACTCGTCAACATTTGTTTATGTCGAATCAGTCCGCTTGAAGACAGGGAGCCCAGACAGGTAAGAACTCAATAATTGCGGTTATTTTCTTGAAACCCACTGGTTCTGAACTATACTTAGTATACGTAGTCTCTGCGTGTTTGTCGATCTGTCTCTCCCTCTCTCACCGTCTCCTGCTAACTTCTTCTGTCTCTCGGTATGTCTGTCTAATACTTCTCACCCACTCACCATCACTATCGTCCCGCTCCCTCTACCACCCTCTGTCTCAAGGTATCCCTGTCTGTTTGCCTCTCTCCCTTTCTATTTCTCTCTATCTCTCTCTCTTCTCTCAGTCACCCACATTCTTTAGAATATATTATTTTTTACGTAATGTCCTGTTGTGATGCCTCTATATACAGGTACACGGACTCCACAGGTAAAAAGTGTTTTGTCCATGTGTGTGGGTGTGAAAATGCGAGCGTGTGTTTTCTGTTTTATTTTAGATAAATATTAATAATCTATGACATCTGTTAGATCAGTGATTCCCAACCAGCGGCTCGCGACCTTGTCTAGGAAAATCAATTTCATAAATTCTTTATTTGCATTAAAAGTAAATGGATTCAGGTTAAATGTTGAATTTATGCTTTCAAATGAGAACACTATTGCAGGAGAAACCTATGATTCATTGTTTCACTAACACACTTACAGTAGATCTCACTCTATTTGTTTAACGAAATGTAGGCCGATATTTGTCCCAGTCCTCTCATATTTTCATCATATTACAAGACCCAATCTATTTGCTTCCATTGCTTGGCTAGAGAAAACAGACAACACACATGCTCTATTTAATGTCTTTCTTATATAGGCCTATTTATTATTATTATAACATAATTAATTTAGTACCGTTAGACACAATTTATAAAAAAAAAATTTAACAAAAATATGCAAATTACATGTATTTACTTTTTTATAATGAAGTAGGGGGCCTATTAACTATTTTGCTTTTTTCCAATTCTTGTCAAAACGTTATCGCCTATGGTGGAACCCAACGGTAGGGTCACGAGTGCAGTTGTCTCCATCAGGCCATTTTACGTTGGAAACCACTGTATTAGATAAATACATATGATCACAAGTGTTACACAAGCCATGTGTATGCCGTAAGCAGTATAGGGTACAGCACTGCAGCGTCTACGGGTGAGAGCACTGTGAGAGATCCGTCGAAGGTTGTTCTGTTGTCCTTTTAAATGGTGGGGCACCGTAAACTTTACACTGATAGAAGTATACGGAGCCTACCATTAACAAGAAGACAGGATACGATGCATCCACGTCTGCAATAAACTCGTCCACGATTGTTTTGTGTCGAAACAGCTTACATTTGAAGGAAGACAGCCTATGGAAATCTCACTCAGACAGGTAAGCATATCATAATTGTCTGTATTTTTGTTAACGTCACTGATCTAGGACAACCCGTACTCTCTCCGCCCTCTCATTAACCCCTCCTTTCTCCTCCTTCTCCTTCTAACACTGTCTATCGGTATATCTGTCTGTCTATTTTGTTGGAAACACATATGATCAGAACTGTTACAGAAGCCATGTGTAAGCCGTTTGCAGTATAGGGTACAGCACTGCAGCGTCTACGGTGACAGCACTCTGAGAAATCCATCGAAGGTTATTCTGTTGTCCTCTTAAATGGTGATGCACCTTATTCTTTACACTGATAGAAGTATAGGGAGCACTACCGTTAACAGGAAGACGGGGCATGATTCATCAGCGTCTTCAATAAACTCGTCCACGATTGTTTGTGTCGAAACTGCCGACACTCGATGGGAGACAGTCTGTGGAAATCTCATCCATACAAGTAAGCATATCATAATTGTCAGTATTTTTGTTAACCTCACTGATCTAGGACCATCCGTACTCTCTCCCCCTCTCACTCTCCTCATCACTCTCACCTCCTTCTCCTTCTAACACCGTCTCTCGGTATCTCTGTATATCTATTTTATTTTCACCCACTCTCCGTCTGTATTTCCCTCTCGTAATCTCTGTTCCTCTCTCTCTCTCTCTCTCTCTCTCTCTCTCTCTCTCTCTCTCTCTCTCTCTCTCTCTCATATATTTTCATCATATTACAAGACCAAATCTATTTGCTTCCATTGTTTGGCTAGACAAAACAGACAACACATATCCTCTATTTAAGATCTTTCTTATACTGTATATTAATTATTATTATAACATAATTAATTTAGTACCATTAAAGGCAATTTCTAATAAAGACATTTGACATAAATTAAAATACATATTTACTTAATAAGTAAATATATACATAATATATAAAGTAAAAATAACATATTTATTTATTTACAATGAAGTAGGGGTCGACTACCTTTTTTGCCATCAGGACTTTAACGTTGGAAACTAATGTATTGGGTAAACACATATGATCAGAACTGTTACAGAAGCCATGTGTAAGCCGTTTGCAGTATAGGGTACAGCACTGTAGCTTCTACGGTGACAGCACTCTGAGAAATCCGTCGAAGGTTGTTCTGTTGTCCTTTTAAATGGTGATGCACCTTATTCTTTACACTGATAGAAGTATAGGGAGCACTACCATTAACAGGAGGACGGGGCACGTCATAATAGTCTGTATTTTTGTTAACATCACTGATCTAGGGCAACCCGTACTTTCTCCGCCCTCTCATTCACCTCTCCTTTCTCCTCCTTCTCCTTCTAACACTGTCTATCGGTATGTCTGTCTGTCTATTTTGTTGTAAACACAAATGATCAGAACTGTTACAGATACCATATGTATGCCGTAAGCAGAATATGGTACAGCACTGCAGCGTCTACGGTGACAGCACTGTGAGAAATCTATCGAAGGTAGTTCTCTTGTCCTTTTAAATGGTGGGGCACCGTAATCTTTACACTGATAGAAGTATACGGAACCCTACCATTAACGGGAAGACGGGACATGATTCATCAACCTCTTCAATAACCTCGTCCACTATCGTTTGTGTCGAAACAGCCTAGATTCGAAGGGAGACAGCCTGTGGAAACCTCACCCAAACAAGTAAGCATAACATAATTGTCAGTATTTTTGTTAACCTCACTGATCTAGTCCTATCCGTACTCTCTCCTCCCTTTTACTGTCCCTCTCTTTCTCCTCGTTCCTCTTCTAACACCGTCTCTCGTTATGTCTGTCTGCCTATTTGCTTGGCAACCACTCACCGACACTATCTGCCCCTCCAGATATCTGTCCCTCTCTTTCTGCCTCTCTCTCTCTCTCTCTCTCTCTCTCTCTCTCTCTCTCTCTCTCTCTCTCTCTCTCTCTCTCTCTCTCTCTCTCTCTCTCTCACACACACACACACACACACACACACACACACACACACACACACACACACACACACACACACACACACACACACACACACACAGAAACATGCATACAACAATTCTTTAGAATATTTACTTTTGTACGTAATGTCCTGTTGTGTCTCCTCTGAAAACGCAGATACACAAACTCGACTGTTAATTTGTGTGTTCCGCGTATACGTGTGGTGTGGTGCGTGTGCGTGTGTGTGTGGTGCGTGTGCGTGTGTGTGTGGTGCGTGTACGTCCTTTTAAGTTGGAAACTAATATGTTCAGAAGTGTTAGAGAAGCCATATGTATGCCGTAAGCAGTATAGGCTACAGCACTGCAGCGTCTACGGTGACAGAACTGTAAGAAATCCATCAACGGTTGTTCTGTTGTACTTTGTAAATGGTGGGTCACCGTAAAATTTACACTGATAAAAGTATAAGGAGCCCTACCATTAACAGGAAGGCAGGACACGAAGCATCAGAGTCCGGAATTTACACGTCCACGATTGTTTGTGTCGAAACAGCCTACACTAGATGGGAGACAGCCTGTGGAAATGTCACCCATACAAGTAAGCATAACATAATTGTCAGCATTTTTGTTAACCTCACTGATCTAGGGCTATCCGTACTTTCTCCGCCCTCTCAGTCGCCCCCCCTTTCTCCTTCTAACACCGACTCTGGGTATGTCTGTGTCTATTTTATTTTCACCCACTCTCCGTCTGTATTTCCCTCTCCCAATCTCTGTTCCTCTCTCGCTGTCTCTTTCTATCACACACACACACGCGCGCGCGCGCGCGCGCGCGCACGCATACACAAATTCTTTAGAGTATTTAATTTTATACGTAATGTCATGTTGTATGTTGTAGCTCCTCTGTAAACACAGATACACAAACTCGTCTGTTAACTTGTGTGTTCTCCATGTACATGTGGTGTGCCTTGTGTGTGTGTGTGTGTGTGCGCGCGCGCGCGCACGCGCCAGAGCGTTTGGGTGTACGTGCTTTTAAGTTGGAAACACATATGGAAATCTCACCCAGATAAGTAAGCATATCATAATTGTCAGTATGTTTGTTAACCTCACTGATCTAGGACTATCCGTTCTCTCTCCCCCCTCTCTCACTCACCCCATCACTGTCACCTCCTTCTAACACCGTTTCTCAATATGTCTGTCTGTCTATTTCCTTGTCACCCACTCTCTGTCTATATCTCTCTTTCCCAATCTCTGTCCCTGTCTCTCTCTCTCTTTCTAACACACACACACACACACACACACAGAACCATGCATACAAGAATTCTATAGAATATTTAATTTTTGTACGTTACGTCCTGTGGTTGTTCCTCTGCAAACACAGATACACAAACTCTACTGTTAATTTGTGTGTTCTGCATGTACGTGTGGTGGTGTGTGTACGTGCTTTTATGTTGGAAACACATATAATGCCAAGTGTTACAGATACCTTACGTATGCCGTAAACAATATAGGCTACAGGACTGCAGGGTCTACGGTGACAGCACTCTGATAAATCCATCGACGGTTGTTCTGTCGTCCTTTTAAAGGTGGTCACGGTATACTGTACACTGATAGAAGTATACTGTGACTACCATTAACAGGAAGACGGGACATGATGCATCAGCGTCTGCAATAAACTCGTCCACTATTGTTCATGTCGAATCAGCCTACACTCGAAGACAGTCAGCCCAGACAGGTAAGCACTCAATAATTGCCGTTATTTTCTAGAAACCCACTGGCTCTGAACTATACTTACTACGTTGTCTCTCCCTGTTTGTCGATCTGTCACTCCCTCTCCCCCTCTCACTCCACCGTCTCCTGCTACCTGCGTCCCTCTCTCGGTATGTCTGTCTATTTACTTCTCACACACTCTCCATCACTATCATTACCGTCCCTATACCACCCTCAGTCTCACGGTATCACTGTCTGTCTCATGGTAACCATGTGTGTGGGTGTGCAAATGCGCGTGTACATTTTCTGTTTTTTTTTTTTTTTTCTATTTTAGATAAATATTAATATTACAGTATATGACTTCTGTTAGATCAGTGATTTCCGACCAGCGGCCCGCGACCTTATCTTCTTTCAAAAGCAATTTCATAATTTCTTTTTTTACATTAAAAGTAATTGGATTCAAGGTAAAAGTTTAATTTATTATTTCAACTGAGAACAATATTGCCCGAGAAACCTATGATTCATTGATTCACTAATACACGTACAGTAGATTTCACTATTTCTTTAACGAAATGTAGGCCTATATTTGTTCTGGTCCTTTCACATTTTCATTATATTACAAGACCCAATCTATTTCCTTCTACTCTTGGATACACAAAACAGATAATCCATATACTATATTTAATATGTTTCTTATATATTTATTATTTTGAAATCGTAATTAACTTAATGCCGTCAAAGATTAGTTCCAAAATGTTTAACATAAATTGAATATGCAAATTACATCTTTTTACTAATTTACAACGAAGTGGGTGCCTACTACCTTTCTTATTTTTTTCCAATACCTGTCAAACATTTATCATCTATGGTAGAGTCCAACGGTAGGTTCATGAGTTTAATTGTCTCCATCAGGCGCTTTTACGTTGGAATCCACTATATTAGATAAACATATATTATGATCACAAGTGTTGGTGCTACCATCTGTGTCCCGTAAGCAGTAGGCCTATAGTGTATAGCACTGCAGGGTCTAAAATGACAGCACTGTGAGAAATCCATCAAAGGTTGTTCCGTTGTCCTTTTAAATGGTGATGCACCGTATAGTTTACACTGATGGTACGTTACCCTACGGAACCCTATCATTAACAGGAAGACGGGACACGATGCTTCAGAGTCTGCAATAAACTCTTCCTCGATTGTTTGCATCAAAACAGCCTACACTCGATGGGAGACAGCCTATGGAAATCTCACCAACGCAGGTAGACATACCTTAATTGCCACTGACACTGACTATTCGTAGACACTCTGCCTGTCCCTCAGTCTCTCTGTCTGTCAATTTGTCTCTGTCTGTCTGTTTCTCTCTCTCTCTCTCTCTCTCTCTCTCTCTCTCTCTTTCCCTCTCTCTCTTCTTTGTTTCTTTCTGTCACACGCGCATTCGCGCGCGCACACACACAAACACACATATAGAATACAAAATGTATTTAGAATATTTCATTTTGTACGTAATGTCCTTTTGTGGCCCCTCTGTATAGTCAGATACTCAGACTTGGGTAGTACAGTAATATGTGTGCTGTCCATGTGCGCACGCGTGTGATTTCTCTTTGTTCCGTTTAGATAAATATTAATATTACTTAACATTAGTGGTCTAATGTTACACTAATATTACATTAGTGGTCTCCAACTGGCGACATTATCTCGGAAAACCAATCTAATAATTTCTTTTTTAGATTATGTATGCTATAAGCATTATAGGACTCCGCTGGCTACAGCACTGCAGCGTGCCTATACGAAGCTACGGTGACAGGACTCTGACAAATCCATGGATGGTTGTTCTGCTGTTCTGTTAAACGGTGGGTCACGGTATACTTTACACTGATAGAAGATAGAATAATACGGAGCACTACCGTTAAGAGGAAGGGAGGACACGATGCATCAGAGTCTGCAATAAACTCGTCCACGATTGTTTGTATCGAAACTCGATGGGAGACAGCGTATGACAATCTCAACCAAACATGTAAGCATAATATCATAATTGTCAGCATTTTGTTAACCCCACTGATCTAGGACTATACGTACTCTCTCTCCCCCCTCTCACCCGTCTCTCATTCCCTTCTCCTTCTAACACCGTCTCTCGGTATGTCTATTTCCTTGTCACCCAGGCTCCGTCTCTGTCTCCTTCTCCCAATTGCCGCCCCTCTCTCTCTGACACACACACACATACAAAGATTCTTTAAACAATTTAATTTTATACGTAATGTCCTGTTGTAGTTCCTCTGTAAACACAGATACACAAACTCGACTGTTAATATTTCTGTGTTCTGCGTGTATGTAGTGTATGTGTGTGTGTGTGTGTACGTGCTTTTAAGTTGGAAACACATATAATCACAAGTGTTACAGGCACCTTACGTATGCCTTTATCAGTATAGACTGCAGCACTCTGAGAATCCATAGAAGGTTGTTCTGTTGTTCTATTCAATGGTGATGCACCGTATACTGTAGTCTACACTGATAGAAGTATACTGCGTGTAGGTACATGTTGTGTGTGTGTGTGTGTGTGTGTGTGTGTGCGTGTGCTAGTTGTGTTTATATAACTAATTATGAACAGATGAATCAGGATATTTTCGGTTTCCTGCTGAATGTCTGTAGGTTTACAGGCGGATCGAAGGAAAACGCTCGAGGAGTTCCACTGAAATACACCAGTGCAATCTGTAATGTGGCAGTACTCACCGCTGTTGTCCTCAGTTTGGTAGTGAGCTGTATATTTTACATCGATACAAGTATAGTAGACCTATACATTACAACACTATAGTTATAAACGTGATGGGATGAACTGCGACAGAGTGCAGACCTGCCCACGAGTGTTTCTGAAGTGCAAGTAATAGACTAGACTAGAGACGAGGTATAAGAATCTCATCAGACGCGTACTAAGTTTGCTAGTATCTGAGTAACAATTATTTATACATACTGTCAACACACACCCATTGATATACACGAGATCCGACACAAAAGGTAACGCGATTTTTGACTATTTGAATAGGCTAATATATCTTCACTTTAGCCTCTTTATACTTCCTTCAAAGTAATCCATATCGGATACAAGACACGTATGCCAAAAACATTTCCGTCCTGTAGTTTTTGGCATCCTCATGACCTCCTTCTGCTGTTTTGTTTTTGTCTTGACGGCAAAACGCGAAACTTTGTCTTTTACATTTTTTTTTCATTTTTCAGGAAAGATGAAGAGCTAATAGGTATCTGGCAATCTACCTGGCAAGTAGAGCGGTTGTCGTATCGTTACGATAATTTTTGGAAAAACTTCTTGAATACTCTGTGCCGAATGTGCTCATAAAAATGTTTATAAATTATTCCTCTATAACTCTGTCTCTCTGGACGAAAAACTTAACGCGAGTAGTGTAAAATGTCCACCAGTGCTGTATGTTATTTGCAGTAACTGTTGATAAAAAGACACAAAAATCACGACTCTCGCGTCACTTTCACATCACTACTTTCATAGAGTTTCTTGTACTGTTCTAAACCGCTCGTTTATGCGCATCAGACTCAGTTGAAGATTTCTTCAACATTTTCGCTACCTTACAGGAGACTGTCTCATTCTTTACTCACAATACAAGTGACATTCAATAATTAAAGGTGCAAATAGCTGTAGAGGGAAAACGGATTACTTAAACGCGAAGACAATTTTTTTACTTTTCAACATAATCACCAGCGACATTATTAGACTCTGAATAACTGTTTTTTATGCCTTCTCCAAATAAATCATTGTGTTGTTGTCGGAGTCATTTCAGGGCATTTTCTTTGACATCGTCGTTTCCATAAAACATCGTACCACTTAACGCCTCCTTGAGTCGACCAAACAAGTGGAAATCAGATGGAGCCAAGTCTGGACTTTAGTGAGGGTGAGGTAGAGTCTCCAAAGCTAATTTATTGATGGTTTCGCGTGTTAATTGTGCGGACACCGTTATCGTGTGCGGAGAGACGTTATCATGAAGGAGAATGACGCCTGTTAGCCCGAAAATCGAGGACGTTTCTGCGTCACTGCCGTCTTTACTTAATTGATAAGCGTGTCAGAGTAGTGTGTAGTGTTTATTGTCCTCGTATCTTCTAAAAAATCACAAAAGGCGTCAACACGATTTTTCTCGCTGATGGTTGGGTTCAACCCACTTTTCCTGACAGGTGAACTTGTATACTTCCGCTCCATGCTTTGTCTTTTGCATTTCGGCTCAAAATGATGAATCCATGTGCCATGACATGTTAAAATACTATCCAAAAAAGCATCATCTTCCTGGATATAGCGTTGTTTCAGCTGTGAACACACTCGAAGTCTAGTTTCTTTGTGATGGTTGGTCAACTCTCTTGGAACCTATCTAGCGTTTGTTTATAGTACTTAAGGTTTTGTCTGATAGCTTATTGCAGTATGACAATACTTACTTACAATTATTTAGCTATAAATTCAATTGTACTCTGTCGGTCTTCTTGGATGAGTTTCAAGCGCTGGTGTTGAAGCCTAAACTGGACGTCTGGAACGGTCCCCGTCAGTCACTGAAGTTTGACCGTTGTTAAGCTGATCTACTCACTTATAAAAATATTCGCGATTCATACATTTCCGCTTTTTCTATACCGTTTGGTCATACGAGTGTAAATTTTAGCCGCTTTGTTACCTTCAGAAAGCAAAAAACTGATCACTACACTTTGTTCAACTAATTACGAAACTTCAAAAGGACTCGCCATCGTTAAAAACAAAACAATTCTAATCACACATCGTATCAGAACTCATCACAGTGATGCCAACTGACAGTTCTGTAACTATCGTACTCCACCTACCAACCGTTTTCCCTATAAAGCTATTTGTCTCTATAATTATTGAATGAACCTCGTACAATACGTGTTCTACAGTATTGGACAAGAATCTAACAAGAAATCCCCTAATACACCAAACCATAGCTTACTCGATTAGCTGTCAAATACGAAATCTGCGTCCAATATGGCTGAAAGCTGTCATCCAATACATTTGTCATAATCGTACGTATCAATGAACATCACGTTTTTTACCGTACATTTGTAGCGCGGGAAATTCCAGATTGGACGACCAAACTTCGTACACATATATATTCTCTCTCTCTCTCTCTCTCTCTCTCACAAATACTCAGCACTTTCTCTCCCCCATCTTACTTAGTCTTACTCTGTTTTCTCTGTCTTACTCTTACTTACTACTTAGTCTGTTTTCTTCCTCTATCCATCTTCCTTATATAAAAGTACATTTACAATATTATTCGTATCGATTTTGTCAGTTTATGTTGCCTACAAAATGTGCTTTAGGATATTCACAAACCCCACTGCACACAAACCTGTCCACTGCGATCGCGGTCATCACACATACATCCATTCACGCTGTCTGTCTCCCCCCTCGATCGCTCTCTCTCTCTCTATCTACCCCCCTCACTCTCTCTCACTTTTTCTTTCCTCTCTCTTTTTCAGAACTCGTTAGCTTTCTGTAATGTATTCATTCCTCCTCACCCCTACCTGTCATAGTTTTTAAGCGAATTGACATTGAGATAGTTTGAATGTACGAGTGTTGGAGTGTTCTTGTGTGTTATATAAATTTCACCTTTACACATCACATGGGATATAGACTACCTTGACAATACCGAAGCCATTATCCCCGTAGACCCGGGGAATTCCAACCACGATCCAAGTCAATATCTGTGCCGAAGAAGTATAAAGAGAAAGCAGAAGACGAAATCAACGAACGACCAGCGAAAGTAGTGGTAAGAAAAATGTATAATTATGACGCACGATGCGAAAGCAGTAAACCACTACAAGCATCGCGCTCGACTCAACCATCTTTGACGAAATGTCTTTGGAGTATGTGCATTTGTAGAGGACAGAAAAACGAAATTTTATGATTATTTGGTTCCAACCTATACAGCAGACGACTGCAAATTCCCTCCTCAAATTTTGGTTCCATACGTATCAGAAAGTTTCCATATCGATTTAAAAGATAATTTCTATAGTGCTCATCCCGACGTTGTCGTTTTTCTGCACGAAATAAAAGCCGCGAACAAAAATAAGGTTTTTGGCGATAAAATCTCATTTTTCTCGTCTTCTCTGATATTTGGTATGCGTATTGGAAAGAAATTTTAAATTTCTTAAATCGTTATTCAAAATATGGTATTTGGTATTTCTTTTTATTGTATTTGTGGTAGGCCTGCATGTAACCAACATGCGTTGGGTATACTGCGCGACATAATTGAAAGAAAGATTTACGTTAGTAAGAGTTATACAGTTGATCAGTCAACAAGCCTGGAGGGTGTACCAAATGTGCGGGTGTGCAGTTAAACGGAGGCCGCCGGCGCAGTCAACAAGCCAGTCGATATCACTAGGAGGGGAGAGCAGTGGTTCCCAAACTTTTCAGTCCGTAGACCCCCCACCAAATAATTTAAAAATTCACCGACTCCGTCTAAGTTCTGAAATAAAACAAACAGTAAATATGATAGAAACTCTTACATTTTAATAAAATCAAAATTCTCCTAATTTGAAAAATTATAATATTAATGATATCAAACATAGTTTAGTGTGGACAATGAAGCTGCTTTTGCACAATTAGCTCTGCAATATTGAGTTTAATGTCTGATAAATTCAATATTGAGTACCTCTCAACTTTCACACAAATAAGTAGAGGAAAACACTTAAACATTTCAAAGCTATTTTTCCGAGTTCAGGATAGTCAGTCATTACATATAACCAGAAGACGGCTATCTGTAATTGCGAAAAGTGTAATTTTGATGAACTATCAGTTGAAAGTGAATCTTCTTGTACTGTAAGAGAGAGGTCTAGTCTGTTCGAAAATCGTGTTCTGTTGACAAACAGATCTGCTACACGACACGATTTAAAGACATTATTAAAGCCATTAGTTTGAAATTACATTTATAATTACAATTAGTTCGAGCCAAAAAAAAAATAATAATACTGGATTCTTCTACTAATTGTGTGAAGATTCTAAAATGTAGATTTATATTTTAGAGCATAAAAAAATCGGAGAAAATTACGGTATATTCTATTTTTTCTTAAGTGTCTGCGGACTCCCTGAAACATTGTCGCGGACCCCACTTTGGGAACCATTGGGGTAGAGGATTAGCCCTGGCGCAATCTATGACCCCCCCCCACTCATAAAATCCTACATTCACTGATAAACTAAGAGCAAATGTTTGTGAATATTATAAGACTTTTAAATCTAATTCCTTCCATTAATAAATTTTTTTTAATTTGTTTTTTATTCCTTAACCTTTTATTATTTTTATGTTATTAACTTATCACTAGTAGGTACATAATTTTGCTTTTAACTTTTAAAAGAGTAACTCCTGTTAAACTTTAAATAGTTAAAATATTTTTCCTACGTTTCTTGTCGCGGTCCATGTTGATCACACTTCGAAAAAACACGCCCACCTCTTTTTTGCCTCTAACTCTTCCCTAGAATTCTCTTCTTAATTCTTCTGTAACCTACAAATATTAACTCTTTCCTTCACCGTGTGGCCTATACTACCATTTGCCTTCGGTTGTTGATTGGTTATACAGTAGTAAGGTAAGAAAAGATAGGTGTTTTGGGTCCGAGAGTTCCACACGTGTAAGACCAAAGTTCCTGACACGTACTTTCCCATGAGAAGTTCTGTGACTATCCTCTCTGACGGAAAATTCCAGTATTTTTATAATTTTTTCTACTGCTGTTATTTACCGCAGTTTAGCAGTCAAGTGTACTGGTGCATGTGTTTGGTTTTGAATTACCAACGCTTGACATTTTCTTTGTTCTGGAGTTTTCACACTCTCTCACAATGCAAGAACCGTTTTTATGTAGAATTTTAACAAGTACGAACTGTGTTTAACACAAAGTATTCCTTATGACTGACAAACGTTTACCAGATTCAGATAAAATATTTGCTTTCCTAACGACTATTCCTCTGTGTAGGCCTAATCTAACGCACAAGGAGCGATGCCAGCTGAAAACTAAGAGACCAACACTGACTTTGTCAACTAAAAATCTTGGATAAATTCGAATAAGTATATGAACAAAATGTTTAGCATTTGCATTTTCAGAATTTACTCTCCGCCACTGACAGGATATTTAGCGAGCTTATCTACCACTTATATCTAGATACAAGCCAACACCCTCATCTGTTTGCCTTCAATTACAAAATATTAATACAATAATGTGTACTGAAGAAAATCAACCTCGCATAAGAATATAGGCCTACATACACTGTATCCTGCACATTATACGTCGCTCATTATTACTTGTGGTTGGTTTTTGATTTCAACAAAAACACTCTGTGCGTGTGTGTGTGTGTGTGTATTTTACGGTACTCTTCAAGTCTTTTCCAGTAAAATTTATTATTTAAACACAATAATATCTGTGTTTTTATTGCTTCTGCAAATATACGTTTTTTATATTTTCGCTTTGTATTTATCTGCGTTAGATGTGTTTCGCAGATTTATTCTATGTCTTCAGAAGCTATGATATAATATGAAAAAATACTCTGGTTATTTTTAGATTTAAATATTTCGATTCTGCTTTGACGGTTATATTGAAAAGGTTTGTTTATTTTTAGTACTGTACTAGTTAAAATTTAAAATAAATAATCATTTCTTGTTTGTCTTTGATTTGTACTGTACTTAGTGAATTATTATTTTGTGTTTATACGTAATAAGGTTTCTTCCAGATATTCATTTTGCATCCTTTCTTATAGTTTGTATTATTTTAACGTTTTCAAGGTGTGGCATGAAGGGTTAATTTACAAGTTAAATAAAATGTTACCTAGACAATATGTAGAAATCCTTACCTCGTACATATCTAATAGATTGTTTAGAGTTAAACAAGAAGAAGCATATTCAGACCTAAAAGACATGCAGGAGGGAGTACCATAGGGCAGTGTTCTTGGGCCTGTCTTGTATGTATTACTTACCATGACATACTAAACTTAGAACAAGCAAAATTGGCTACTTTGCTGATGCTACAGCTTTGCGTACAACAGGGCAAAATGAGGTTATTTCAACCCGATTATTGGAGAAAGCTAGCAATACCATATATGAATGGACCAAAAAATGGAAAATTAAACTTAACGAAGCCAAATCGGCACACATTAATTTCACCAATAAAAGACTGAATAATCTTCCATTATTGGTCAGAAATGGAACGGTAGCTCCTTATGGAAACAAAGCCAAATACCTGGGTATGATATTGGATACCAAACTGAGCTGGAAAGAGCAAGTAAAAAAGAAAAAAAGAGGAACTTAACATAAAATTCCGACAATATAATTGGCTCATAGGAAAACATTCCAACCTGTCTTTATACAGTAAAACTCTTATCTATAATCAGCTGATTAAACCCACCTGGCTCTATGGAATTCAACTCTGGGGGTGCGCGAAAGATAGTAACATCAGGGTAATACAAACATTCCAAAACAAAGTTTTGCGGACCATGGTGAATGCACCATGGTATGTTAGAAACGCCGATATCCACAGAGATCTAGGTATTCCAAAAATTAAAGAAGATATTAAAAAAGGTTTAAGAACAAGCATGAAGAAAGGCTTCACCTCCATGAAAATGCAGAAGTTCTTCAGCTGCTGGACAATCAACACGTGTTCCGAAGACTGAAAAGAACAAGCAGAGCGTTGCGTGCAGGTGAGAGTGTTTAGATAAGAACACCAGAACTAACTAAAGGATGTCATTGGACTTAATTTGGCTGATACGTATTTAGTATTAAGAGATATTAGTGATAAGTTGATGGTTGGTGTTACAGACCAGTTTTAACATGTTAAATTCAATAAAAAAATACTATTCAATAAAAAAAATGCAACGTTTTGAGTACCTGTTATCTGGTGTTTAACATTTTCGCAGTGTATGTATAAGCGAGATTTGTAGATTAGTGGTTTCAAAAACCCCGCACGGTATTGACGGAATAGATACTTTTGTGTGACATAATATTGGCCCATAGTAAGCGTACAATACAATAGCATACATGGAGTTGTAGCTTTCGGCAGCTGTGGCTCAAGAGAGCGGCTGATTAATCTAAGACAAAAACTAGATTTAACGTAAGTTAAATTTCTTAAACACTTGAACATTCTCCAAGAATATTGCTGTGTAGCATTTGCAAAATACTGTAGTATGAATAATAAGTTAAGCGCTCTTATCCAGTCAAATATAACAAACACAATGGAAAATCCACACAAAATATACGTTATACATGTTGGCGGTGGTGGTGGTAGTAGTAGTAGTAGTAGTAGTAGCTAGTAGTAGTAGTCTTAAGTGGTAATAGTAGTAGTAGTAGTAGTAGCAGTAGTAGTAATGGTAGTAGTAGTAGTGTTACTGTGTACATAAGTATAATTTTAGGAGGTTATGATTAGGCTGAAAACAAAATTACACATGTGCGAATCAAATAAAGCACACTATTTATTTTTAACAATACATAGGTTTACATTAAATATTGTTTACTTTTCTTCTATGTTGTTTATTTTCATTTATTTATTACATATACATACACACAATCATAATTTTTACACACACACACATATACTACATTAAAAATAATAAATAATATTTGTTATTGTTGTACAATAATGTATTTTTTAAATATAATTTACAGTGATTCTTGAGGTGAAATAAAGCAGCACAAACTTTCATGTTATTCAAATTCTACAGTTTAATTAAAATTACAGGGCCGTCGTTGAATACTGTCCAAACATTGTTAATTATATTAGATAAATATATAGTCTATATATTCGTGTATCAAAATAACAAATATTACTTATTATTAATAAATTTGTATACGCCCATTCATTCTGAACTTTTTTATAAGAATTTTAATAATAACACAATATAATAATCTTTTGACTTATCTCTAAATAAATTTTCCTTGAGATCAAATAAGACAACATAAACTCATAAACTTTTGTGTTTTCCTAACTCTACAATCGAAATATAATTATAGCACTGACTTCGGCATAAAATTTGGCATATTATCTCTAAACAAATTTTCCTTGAGATCAAATAAGGCAACATAAACTCATACAATTTTGTGTTTTCCTAACTCTACAATTGAAATATAATTATAGCACTGACTTCGGCATAAAATGTGACAAATTTTGCATTTCGTCAGAGTATCTTAACGTGTGGTCAACCGCAAAATGTCCTCCGCACATTGCACAGATAATTTAATTTATAAAATCAATTTTGACCTCTCAAGAGGTGTGTAATATACTTATTACAGTAATTTAATTACATTAAAATACTGCAATTAGAGTGGTCTTTAATTTAATCTTTTATTACTTTTTGTCTATTTTATATAGTTAATTTTATTTTTAGAACTTGTAATATCCGTAACATTTATTCTATAATTAGAATTATAGAATTACAACACTCTTGTAATACCCGGAACCCAGAGTTATAGAATGACAACATTTCCTGTTACGCAGAAGGACGGGAGCAAGATGACCTGTGGATAGACCACACAGAAGGTGAGGGGCTGGAGTGCGACGAGCTGAAGAGGAATTGGGCGTGGTAGAGGAGGAAGGTTGTAACATTGCACACACAAATACGGTAGAGGAAACTGCTAACGACCAGAGCCCATAGAAGTGGCTGTATTAGTATTGGTAGTAACAGTACTAGTAGGACGTGTGTAAGACCTAAACGCAATTGAAAACTAACTGTGTATTCGATTAATGTGTTACATTTAGTGGCTGCTAACAAATTTAGATTTTCGATATCGCTAAAGTCAGTTTAACAGTTCCTTGTAGAGCTCCTGTTCTACATCTTGTCCACTGCCCGCCGTGATTGGTCACTATTTACAACGGTTCTTCGCTCTCCAGTGATTAAGACGGTCTCCTGAGAATTTCTCCGCTTCCGTCGCCTGCTTCGTACCTCGGTAAGTTTTACTCAATCCGTCTACAGACGTCTCTTTCTCTTCCCGTCGTCAACTAACGTGATCTCTGTTCTCCCCAGGGAGTAGTTCTGAAACATCGAGCTCGATATAATAATTTTACTTTCTAATAGGTACCACTTGCACGTATTTTTACAATATACTTATGGTGTTACTTAAAATGATACATCAACCAGTCTTAGAATTAAAAAGTAGCCATTATAAGGCAACAGCATTTCAAAAAATTAAAATTTTTGGTGTAATTAAGAAAAACTGGTCGTTGCCCACGTGAAGATCACAACCACCTAAACTCCTATGAATGAGGAGGAGGTGTGAAACGCCCACCATAAACTAATTGGAGATTGCGGCGTTACAGTATCGACGTGATTGATTTTAAATTATCTATAAGTAATTATTTTCAATTTTTTATGATTACAATAAAAATTAGTTCAAAAATGCACAACTTTGTAAATTGATATAACTAATTATTAATAATTAAGGAAAATAGTCTAATTCCCTGTTACAATCT
Source organism: Magicicada septendecula (assembly GCA_034769895.1). Taxonomy (NCBI): domain Eukaryota; kingdom Metazoa; phylum Arthropoda; class Insecta; order Hemiptera; family Cicadidae; genus Magicicada; species Magicicada septendecula. The sequence goes on from CM068376.1 coordinate 332,366,090, forward strand.
AGCTGTTAGAGGGGACCAACTTTAATAACATACTCACCATTTTTTTCAAGAAACAAAAATAGCTTTAAACGTCTCAGGAAACTTCTCTCCTTACCTACGGAGCTTACGATCTTATAAAAATGTAGGGTTCGCTTGTTTCTAAAAACTGTTGACTGCACGGTAATGTAGACTGAGACGTATTAGTTGTTTAGTGTTTTTAAGCATATATCTTATCGTAATTACAAGAATCGCCAGACCTTCTTATAAAACTGTATGTAAACATTTCAGACCAACAGTGGCGTAGTTAGGCTTTTTGGCGCCCGGGGCAAAGAGATCGTCGGCCGCCTCGCCTTCACAATTAAAAGGGGACAAAAGAGCAAAAATGAAGGCCCATCCAGTGAATAAAGTACTTAATAAATGCAAATGAGTAGATTTTTGCATGAAAGTAAATCCAGCAAACGTCTTAAGAATAATTTGTTCAGTCAAAATTAAGAAATTACATATAATATTACCAGTATTCAGTGTGTATACATTTATTAGTAACAAATGTAAACTATAAAAATGTAGTAATATACAAAATTTATGACACAAAAATGTTTTAATACACATGCAAGTTCCTTGTAGGTCTAAAGCGCATCGTCAAAACCATATCCTAAAGCAACATAAAGTTAAACAAAGAACTACATTAAAAGTAATAAAATAAATCACTGACCATTGCAGGTTAATGGTTCCGTTTTCTATTAATACACACTTAATATTTATTTTTAGTAGTTAATAAATATTTAAAACGAGACATTTTAAAATGTAACTTTCCTGGTTGCGTAAAGTCGGTTATTAAATCACTATAATCTAAAAACGAAGGAACGTCGTTTTCAATTGAAAGTATCGCTAGATTTGATACCCTATCTTGAGACATTGTTGATCGTAGGTACGATTTAATCATTTTAAGTTTACTAAACGATCTTTCACAAGAAGACTCAGACACTGGTGAAGTAAGAACAACTTTTTAAACTGTTGCTAGTCTTTTGCAGGCTTCTAATCACACTGAAGAAATGTATTGAAGCAGTCCCTAAGGTGTAAAGTCCATTTGTTCTCCGTTTATTTTTGTCCTTTTTAATAAACGTGAGACGTCTTTCAAGTCACTGAACAATTCTGCACTGTTTAGGTCATTTGGATACAGTTTTGCAAGCACTGTGCACTTAATATTGATTTGGGAAAGCTGTTGCTTAAAATGTATATCCCCATTATTTACAAACGTTTCAAATTTTCAGAGGAACACAAAGCGTTTTTCTAACTCTTTTGTGTTAGGGAAAGGGCTTGAAATTTCAACTAACAGTTTGTCCAAAATTTCTATTAGATAACGTCAACGGTTAATGCAGAATCGTCTGCATACTCCCCTGGCATCGTGCGCTTCCTTCTTATCCTTTTTGTGATACTGACACCTCATTCATTACATACCTGCTCTGCCTTAGAAATGACATTGTCACACACCTCATTCCTCGAAACATTTATTTGTCCGCTAGCTTCTCCAGAAGTGTCAATGCTTGAATAAATTATGTATATATTAGGTAGTATGTTCGTATATCTAGCGGCAACATATTGGGTTTTATCTTTAACTTTGTCCGATCGTATATATTACATAATGAACTAAAAAAGCTAGGGATTATTGTCTCGTTCAGGACCACGAATAAATTAACAAATATACTTAAGCCTCATACCACAGCATTACTAGCGGATTGTTCGGGTGTTTATAGGATCCGGTGAATGCGATAAAATCTATATAGGCCAGACAGGGAGAAAATTTTTCGAGAGATTCAAAGAACATTTACCTAAGAAGTTCCCCAATACTAATGTATCGCATTACGCACAACACCTAATAAATGAGAATCATACATACACTGGATTTAAAGAAAATCTGGAACCTTTACATATAGGTAAAAAGGGTCAACTACTAGATGCCCTAGAAGAATTTGAAATTTACAAGGCCTTAAGAATGAATAAAAGTCAGGTACTTAATGAACAATTGTCATTCAAGGCAAATAAACTATATGACACAGTAATGAAAATAAACCGTGAATAACGTGTACGGATCAGTTGGAAGTCGGACTTCGGCCAGTGCACTGGTTCGGTTGTAGCGCGTTCCGATGCAAACTCGATGTTTTGTGTTAATTTATTTAAGTGTGTTATGTGTTTGTGTCTTCGTGAACTTTTTAACGAAACCCTAACAATAGGGTAGATTTTGTTTTTACCTGAAGATGGGGATATAAGCCCTGAAACATGTTGTAATTTAGTAAAAGAAGATCACTTAGTGGATAAAATTAAGGTAATTATTTATTTAATCATATACAGTGATCTGGAGACCATACAGTAACTATGTAAATAAAATAAATCAATTTTCAATAATAGTACAAGTATGTTTACATACACGTGAAGTATTATAGATGTACCCACAAGACGCACAAACCAAAAACAAACCGCACACTGAAGATACTCATCACTAACTGATGATCAACACGTTCGCTGCGTCGATCCTGGAAGAATACCCTATACGTAGCCCACGTACCGTTTTTTTTATACATTTGGAAATAATATATTCGTCCTTACACGAATAGCAGTTAAGATTATCTATGTATGGTTATCAGTTCTCCTTTCCAGCTCAACTCACTACAAAGTCACTACAAATTTGTTATCATAATGGAGTGTAATTACGATGCTTGAGTATGAATAGACTAATACTGTTTTATCACGCAAGGTTTATGACAACAGACAGGCTGGCTGGTTACGCTTCTTTTACGAAAGTAATAGTCATATAAAAAAAATATGTTGTTTGTAGTTTTATAAACTGAAAACAATTTTTTCAAGTCTATGCTTACTTTGCTGCCCTCCTCGCTATGCCGCCTGGGGCGGCTGCCCCTTGGCCCTCCCCTAACTACGCCTCTGCAAACAAACGCTTACATTAAACGTATGTTTATTTACGACACCGGGCTGCGAGGATTGGTACGTCTGAGACGATCCGCAGTTGGTAGACGAGTACCAAGCTTCCTTTACGAACTTCCGCCTTGCTGTCCCACCCAAGATGGAAGTTTGCTGTGATCTTCCCTGCACCGTCTGATCGTACTGTATAGTCTTAATTCCGAAGGCGTTAGCCGCTGCTTGCATCTTTCTTTATGCACAACGGCAAGGAACCGGGGCAGCGTAGGCAATGACTGGAGGTAGACACGCGCTAACGATTATTTTTTTAGGTTTAAGGGTCATAACATTAAACAGTTTACTCAGATTTGGTAACCGTCTGGGTGTGGCTAGATAGGTGAAAGCCGAGGTATTTGATTTCTATACACACAAAGTCTGACTGGAAAGAGTGCATCCACGATATCTCGCATACTAACGACGTCCATTACTAATGGCTTGCTGACTGAGCTCCGAGTTTGCACAAGACAACCTTGTATGACATTTCCCAGGGGCCACTATCCAATTACCTCCTAAGTGCCTCCCACTTCTTAAGCGCTTTCCACTTCCTGAGTATAAGCTAATTCCTTCTAATGGCGTACTTAAGATTTTCCTGGCTCTCTTATATTCCTGATCCTCAGTATATCCTGAATTCATTCTCCTCGCTCTTGTGATGGCCGCGCCTGAGGGACAAACACTCCTTTCGAAGGTCAGCACTTTCCTCCGACACAGGTTTCCTGTTCCATCGCAGATTTCTTTCTCGGGGTATTGATGCAGTGCAGGTTCGGGGAGTACCAATCGCACTGTGTTCTCAAGGTTTGTCTCAGCATTCACGGCCGCCTCCAGGATTGGTGCCTTGTTGCTGTGTCTATCATCCATACCCGTGTCTCCTCATCCAGCTTATTCCAAATGGGTGTACACTGATGGTGGTTAGTTACGTTTGGTAGTGCTTTCACCAGACTATAGGTAATGTACTGACGATCACTCACAGTGTAATCATCAGTCACCTCCCAGCCTACTACGTCCTTCGTTATACGTTCGGGTGCCAGGGTGATGTTAGGAATTGTTCCACTCGTAACCGGGTCTGCTGAAGGTCGGTGTGTTCCCTCCATTCATCACATTGAATCCCAGCCTTGCACCCAACTGGAGTGTACGCCTTCCTCTGAAGTCAGCTGTCGCCATGCCCCATTTCACAGCTTTGTTGCTGAAATCCCTAGCGACCAGGAACGTCCCTTCTGTCTCTCGCAAAGAGTCCTCTAGTTTTTCAAGCTTCTCCTGAAAGTCCCCTATGTCGTCACTTGGGGATGAAGTAGCAGTTCGCGTATGTGATTTCTCCGCTGCGCACACAGACCTACCCACTTTCTGTGCCTTGTCTTACCACAGAAGATTCTCTTAGGTCTACCGCCCAAATGGCTGATGTGCCAAGATTGTCAGGAAACCGCCCCGGTTCCGTCTTATCCCGGTACTGCTCAGTGGTCACTGAAGATCAGCTTGCAGATCCACTAAACATTGAGAAAGCAGATCTTCTACAGTTCTGGTCTTGTGCAGGTTCCCTTAAAAAATCTTCGTAGTTTACCTGTTTACTTTGACACCTCTAGTTCTCGCTTAAAGACTACGCAATTCCCTGACCAACGAATTGCGGATTGCGACTCAGGAATTCACTTTCCTGATACCCTTTTTCACCGTATGCAGACACAGTGCTCGGTCTTTCCTGTCTTGTCCCTTATATTCCACTTGACGCGATGACCACTGCCAAAATATCTGAAGCAGCGAGTGACAACCATTCTGCATCTCTCTCTGCACCTTACTCAACCGACCTTTGTATGACGGCGCTTAAGGAGCACCATTACACCTCGTTCACTTATCTGATCAAAGGCCACCTTCTACTCTCTGCAGATAGTTGTCGTGACCGAGACTTTCACCTCTCCAACAAGGTCCTTCACAGCCTCCAGATTGTGATGCTATTCAGACACCTGACCTCCAAACTGGCTTTGGGCTCGAGGCTGGCCACGGTGGCATTAACTCCGACAATGGGTTTCAGTGCCTCACAGAAGCCTTCCTTATTTTTGGCCCAGTCCCCCAGCTTCCAAAAGATACCTCCCGACCTCGTTCAGCGAAATGACCTAATTTTCCTTTGCGTGTCTTCTGGTTTCGCTTTCATTAGGTTTCTCTGGTAATTCCCTCAGTACTTCTGCATATATGTGGCCTTGTACTGGCTTTATGAGAAGTGCTTCAGGTCGATATTTAGCACGTCTTTTCTTGCTCTTATTTTTGTCTGCCTTTACTTCTCATCAAACCTTGTTCTTTGCCACATCTCTTTTATTTATTTCTCTTTAGCCTCCTTCGTCCCCCTCTGTTTTGAATTACTTTTCAATCGTCACCGATCTCGTCCTTTCCTTTCCTTTCCGGCTTCCTGTTTTGCCGGCATGGAGACAATTCTTTTCTGTTTGTCGGGGGGGGGGTAGCGATGTTTTATGGAAAAAGTGGTTTCCATTCCACAACTGGTTCCCAGCATCTTTCTTGCAACTGCCAGCAGGCATCTCGGATTTGTTCTGTCCCCGTAGACTCCTAGCTATCGAGGTCTCTTTCTGCGACCTTCCATTTGTTTTGGTGAGAGATATTCACGTCCACTGCCTGCTACAGCTAGACCAGACCGTCCTTAATGTCATTTCTTAATGGCGTTGTTTGTAATATTCTTATATTTCTCTTCTTATATGTTATTCCTAATGTTTGTAAGTTTATATTGTTATTATAGTATTTTAATAATGATTACTTATATGTTGTCAATAGTTAGTTTATTTTTTAGCTTCTGAAGACGATACCAGTTTCTAAGGATCGAAATCTCAAAAAAGAGAAAAACATAATGATGGAAGGAATCCGAGTATACGATTTATCCGTAAGTTTTGCCTCAGTTCTGTTCGAGTCCCCTACTGCTGTAGCCAAGTTTGCCACAGGGACGGACTGCGGTCGCAGCATGACGACGACCACGGGCTCGCTGCCCACTCCTGCCGGTCGCAGCCCAAGCCCTGCAGCGTAAGCGAATTCTCTGAAGAATCTTCCATATCTGGTTTTCCCTTCGGGGTTCCTTCCCCTTCTCCGTTATGGTCCGAGAGTGGTATTTTATTTCCCACCTACTTTACACATCTGTAGAGCCATTACCTATCCTTCATCCCTGATGGGGAACAGCATTAAATATAATTCTTTTAGCTTTCTTAGCTTTCTATTCTCGATAAGAGTGGTTTTTAAAACAAAATCATCCGTGAAAACCTTTATTTAATAATATACGTTGTCCATATTAAATCAGTTAAAGTTCATGAACATTAACTGATTGAACTTTAATAAACGGCGTTTTTAATTCACAAATAATATAAAATAACTTATATGTTTGGAACTAAGTATTTGCAGACCTATGGTCTGCAAATAGGGAACTTCAGTAACCTATTTGTATGTAAGGTACATTTGTGACGGTAATAAACGTATATGCAAATATTTGTTACCGGGACTTCAGTAGCGTTCCTCGACGTTAGACATCTATCTATTCGCGTACGATCCTTGTTGACCGCTAAAGTCGTTCTGTAGATACTACCCATGTCATAAGAATAAGAGGCCCAATGAACTTTACTGATTCAAGTCCCACGGCACCTCTTACCCTAAGGATAAAGCGTATAACAGTCAACGATCTATGATGTCCAGAAAACGTAGACGATGGCGACCACATATTCATCTTTCTTCGTCTGACACAATCGTCATAATTCAAACAGGATTCTCATGAGATCGGTTATCCTGCAGACACTTTTCTTCTTTCTGCTGAAGACGTTCCGCAGATGTCACCGAATTTCCTCAAACAACTACTGCCCGACTCACAGACACAAATCGTTGTGACACTACTGACTTGTTCTTATAACCCAATAATTTTCTCGACGCATAGTAACGTACAAATGCGGAAACTTTATTAAAATAGAAACAGGCCGGACAACATTATCAACACGTACAGATCTACGTTCTGCGAATAGGGAACTCTGGTAAGGTAGGCCTACATATTTGTGACGGTAATACACGTACGAACAAACATTTTATATGGGGACCTCAGTAGCGTTCCTCGAGGATAGACATTCGCATACGATCCTTCTTGACTGCTAAAGCCGTTCTGTAGATATCACGCAGTGTTCTGAGGATAAGAGGCTCCATTTGCTTTACTAATTCACGTCCCACGGCACCTCTTACCCTAAGGACAAAGCGTATAACAGTCAACGATCTAGGATGTCCAGAAAACGTAGACGATGGCGACGATATATTCATCTTCCTCAGTCGTCATAACTCAAAACACGATTCTCGTTGGTAGGTACGGATCCGTCCGTGCATCCTATAGACATTATTTTCTGTCTACTTAAGACCTTAGAATCCCCTTAGAAAATTACTACCCGACTTACACGCAGTATCCTAAATTTCCACATTGCAAATAAAAGTCGCAACTCTTTGTGACACTACGGATTTCTTCCCATAACACAATAATTATCAATGCGGCGCTCACCACATACGCCGTGTAAAATATAACGTTAAAATTAAATTTTGGCTGGTAGTCCAATTATACAAGAATTTTGGCTGGTAGTCCCATTATACAAGAATTTTGGCCGGTATTCCAATTATACAAGAATTTTGGCTGGTAGTCCAATTATACAAGAATTTTGGCTGGTAGTCCAATTATACAAGGATTTTGGCTGGTAGTCCAATTATACAAGAATTTTGTATCTAGAAAGTATAACATAGTCGGACTTTAGAGCAGATTATAGCCTATTCACCGACAGCGCAAGAATACGTAAACAAGAATATTTTTACACACACACACACACACACACACACACACAATTGTATCTTAAAGAATTACTATGGAGTATAACATCAAGAGTGATGGAATGATTCATAAACTTTGAGTTGTCAATGAAAAATGAGAAACAGTTTAAACAGAAGAAATGGATTTTCAGAGCAATTTGAGTGTCCACGATGTAACACAGCCTACATCTGCTATCGGAATTAGGAGACGCACAGAAAGAATTTACATGCCGAAGGGCAGAATAGAAACCACAGACTCGTATTGGTGATGATAGAGAACAGATGGCCTGAACATTCACAACTTACGATCTATTGAAGTAATACTAGTGATGATTACAGCAACAAATATTGGAAACATAAAACTTGTGACTATATTATCCAAGCTACGAGTAACTGAAGAAAGTATAGGATGAAGGATCCTTCCAGCAGAGGTGAAATGGAGGGCGCTAATTTGAGAGGGAAATCGCTAGTTTTTAAAAAATGATGAGGACGTTTGAGTTCACTTAACTTAGTACAAAATTACACTAGAAAACGTAGTAGGGCAACGTCAACCGTCTTCAAAAGTATACTTCACCAAAAAGATTTTGTATAATTTAGGTTACAAAATATCTAGCGGTTTAATGGGCAGTGGGGCAAGTTGTGCACGCACCGAGCGATAGGATTTACCGAACTGCTTCTAGCCGTTAGTTAAGTAACTAATTGTTTCAAAAGTCTAAATTTAATCGCAAAACAACAGAAACGTTTCTTACAAAATAATAACCAGCGTCACTGTTGCTGGAAGTGAAAGATTATTGGTTGTTAAAAGGTAATGTACGTCATATTATTACTGATATTTGCGATATTATTGTAATATTTTATTTGATTAGTAAAAAATTAGAAGTTTTGGTTTAAGTTAATGATGTTTATCTACTTAGCGGCCCTCAACTGAAACCACTCAACAGCCCTACGAACATAAGGGGCGGCACTAAACTCTCTGAACGCCGAACGAAGTTGAGAAGAGTTGCCCGGATCAATAAATTAAGAATAATTAAGGATTAATTTGTACACATACAAAACATTGAAGAGGAAACTTTCGAACTCAATTTGTGCAGGCCTGACGGTCTCATCCAGATATTCTGTAGACACCATGCAATTCTCTATAAATAACAAAATCGAGTACTTGTTCCCAAAGAATATTTGGAGGACATCAAACTGCTGTGACCAGAAGATATGTGAAGATGGAGGTTTGATTCCTTATTGGCTCGGCTTAAAAATAGTCGTGGATCGCTTCTTCTTATGTCTTCAATCCTAAGATTTATTTGCAGCAGTCTTCCATTGTGATCGATCTTGTGTATTCCTCTTCATTTCCTCATACGTTTCACAATTTACATCATCCGTAATTAGACGGACCCACCCGGAGATCCGATAGTGGGCCTATTCCGAAACATTTTGCTAAAGATCGACTCATGAGTACTACTGATACTAAGGATGTCCGAAAACTTTTAATGCAGTGATTTCCAGTTGCTTTCTGAATTCTATGCCCAACTATGACAAATTCTGAATTCTATTCTGTGACCAACTACTGGTTCATCCGCATTTTTATGGCCATTTCTAATACCAAGGACAAGAGAGTGCCCTACTCCTACCCACTCATCCGCCTTCCGAAGAAGCCGTTGGCACTTGGTAGGATTGGACTCCTTATACCGGGAGTCACTCGGTCGTCAGAGCTCCCTCTGTGAGAAGAGGCTGCACTTCGTGAAGGTAGAAGTTGAAATTTGGCGAGGAGAGGCTATGAGAGAATCCAAGCTCTTGCAGCCCGTGGATCACTAATAATGTATAATAACAATATCCTAACTATGTGTGTGTGTATGTCATGTTATTTTCAACTATTCTGTGCGAGAAAGACGACAGATTTCTTTTAAACTTTTTGTAGCGCTTAGATATGTTAAATAAAAATATAGACGAGTCTCTGATCTATGGATCACAAACAACTCATTAGAGGAGGATCTGGATCGCTTCTATGACGAAATTTTCCGTTGACCATGACGACACAAGATTTACATATAAAAGCAAAAATAATTAACCACTAATACGTAATAAATATTTCAGAAATATTCTGTCACAAAAATTATCACAATATCTGAGATTAGGAAATAGAAATTTAATCCGAAATTTATGATTCGGAATTTATCATTCGAAATCTTCAAAAAACATTATGCAACAGACATTGTATCCTTGTTTAAACTTGATTCTCTTCGCATACAAATAAAAAATGCCAGTGCCCAATATTGGTTCAGAAATGATAATTCTCGTTTACACTGAGATCAGCACCATGTCATCAAATTTTCCTACGATGTTTACTTCTGTGCCATTACTCCTGTTATTAAATCTTTTTCTTTGAATTTTCTAGCTTAAATGTACATTAAATAATAATTTTCCCAGTACTTGTGTTAATTGAATTCTAATATAGCTACATTACCCCAGTACTTGTGTTAATTAAATTCTAATATAGCGCAGCAAATAAGGCGAAATATTCTGTTATCCATAGCCTGAAAACAGAGGGTTTCCGGGTCCTCTTGTACATAAACTTTCTTATTTATAATGTCATTGAAATAACATATTCCAAATTATTTTCGTTTTTTTTTTCATGAGACACTATATAACCAAAGGACGTTCCAATTTCGTGTAGTTACAAGTGTTCCATAGTATAGGTGTTAATTTGTGTTCATTCTCTGGATCGCAGTAGTTAAGTCCCTCGTGGTTAAGTATACAGCTATTGGCATACAATCCTTCTTTACTTGTAAAGCCGTTCTATAGATATCATCCAGTGTCCTAAGAATAAAAGGCGGGATGTACTTGAGATTCGCCACGGTACAATGTGCTAAGAATACGTAAAGGATTATCCTATACATAAAATATATTGTTGAGATAACCATCGAACACTGTTTGCGCAGGCCTGACGGACTCGCACTTTCTTTGCGCAGATATTCTGTAGGCACCATCTAATTCCCTATGAATTGCATAACTGAGTAGTTGTTACCCAAAGAATATTTGGTTAACACCAAATTTCGCTAACCAGAAGATATGTGAAGATTGTTTACTGACACGGCTGAAAAAGAATCGTGCATATATAATGGAAATATAATATATAATTACAATAGGTAAAGTACGCGTGCAGAGGCGAACCTACAATCGAGTTACTTTACGGTGGCCGCTTCATAGCTGCGCGAAAAGTGAGGGTAGGCTAGTGGGGAGACTAAGTGTGCGCAGTTGTAACATTACATTTCAAAAACGTGTGTCTTTTTACTTCCATATTCCATAAGAAAATGGAAGTACGGTGATGGTGAAAAAAATCGTGTTCGAGATAAAGGCTGATTCTGATTGTACTACCCTCAAAACATGAAGAAAAGTCGTTTTCGAAAAGTGTCCGCGTGTGTGTGTGTGTGTGTGCGTGTGGAATTTTTTCTATGGCGAACGATAACTGCCGCAAATTCAAACAGAATCAAATAATGTTTTGCATACATGCTTGAATTGTGGAGGACTCAAGGTCTGTTGATTTTGGTGCAGATCGATTAAGGGGAAGGGGTAGTTTACCTGCAACATTTTATGTTTTAACGAGAGTAATTTTTTCTATGACGAACGATAACTGCCGCAAATTCAAACAGAATCAAATAATGTTTTGCATATGTACCTGAGTTGTAGAGAACTCAAGGTCTATTGATTTTGGTGAAGATCGGTTAAGGGGAAGGGGTAGTGTATCTCCAACGTTTGCTGTTTTAACAAGAGTAAAGTACCGTACTTAATTTTGATAAATAAAGTATCCTGAAAAGAAGGTCATAATAATCCACTGCAGAAAGGTAGATGAGATATCTATAAATGAAAAGGGCAGTTGAAGGGGGAGGGGATCATTTTTTATAAATGGAAATGATAGTTGAAGGGGAAGGAGTTAATTTTTTTTATGTGTACTACGTTGTCAGCAACAAAGAAGTAGTTTGCTGTTAAAATTTCTTCCCGGGCTGTTTGGCCGTGGTCCAATGTTTTCTGCAAAATCAGACGTTTCGGCAGTGCCGTCGACTGCCATCATCAGTGAAAATAACGTGAGGTGGTATACGTTAGTGACCACAGTACTGTGGTTAAGGCTGAAGCAAGAAGTAGAAAGAAGTAGTTTTGTTTGGAAATATTTCATTTTGAAAATGATTTTAAATATAAATCATAGAAGTCATGTATGGTTCTCCATACCGATATTTATTGTTGCTACAGCCGGCTTTATGGGTGCCCTTAACTATTTAATTATTACAACTCGGGTTTTACACATTGTTGACATTTCTGGATTTCATTCAACTAACTACTATTTGTAATTTTAGTCAGTATTACTCGAAATTGTATCAAATATGTATTTGTAATACCAAAACAATAGTATTCGTTTGTTTTGAAAATAATAATTAAATGAATTACAGATCTATACGGTAAAGTTTCACGGTAAATGTTTTTGAAAACCCATCAACACTTATGCACTCAGTGAGATGTGCCGTTACACTGACAAAAACAGGGTTCTGCGCATATCACTTTCTCCAAGTTTGCCGGCCACCATAAAATACAGAAGTAGTAGTATGGGGATATGATGGATATATCCCCCACGAAATCCGAAAAATTAAAAAAGTTTGGAGCAAAAAGGTTTAAACTGGTTGTGTTTTTTTAAATGTATTTAATTGACTTCCAAGTTTTGTCAATTAAAAAAAATACTATTCGTTTAAATGATAAGTTTAAATAATCTAAAATAATAGGCCTTATACTCAATAATAAATATGACAGATGTTAAAAGAAATGGTGAAAAATGAAAAGAATTCGGCTTGAAAGAGAGTAGGACACGTTTTTCCCCTGGTTACGATAAATAGAGACATACCTTTTTATGTTTTAACTTAATGTCACATGTTGATAACTTCATTGACAAAGCACATAATTTGAATGAGTTTTTTAATTTATTAACATTATTTTTCATAATGAACATGGGTTGTTGTAATAGACTCTACCTAGCTCTAAGAAACAAAATATTGTAAAATTAAAGATACTTTGTTAACCCTACAACACAAACACACACATACACATACAAAATTTATATTCTTAAATTTAACATTCTCTTTAAAGTATTTATATTCCACAGAAAGGTATTATTAGGCTTCCAAGTCATATTGTATGTTAATAATTGATTTTTATGAAATTAGTGAATTACAGTCATTATTTACCCACTAGTTTTAATTTGTTGGTACTATTTTCATTATAATATGAAAAAAATACTCTAAGAAAACGATATGTGGTTGAAAAAATCCCACCCCCCGAAAAAAAATCCTAGGTTCGCTCCTGTACGCGCGTGTCATGTATTTTTGAACTAATCAACGTGAGAAAAACTTTAATCTTTTCTTTTAATCTTTTGGCGGTCCTTACACGTTGTAAATAAAAATATAGATGAAGCTATGATCTACTGACTTCAAAACCTCTCATTGCGGAGAGTGTCTACACCCTTGACAGGACCCAAGAGAGGGTTGACCGCGATGATACTAAATTTGCATACTAAAATGAAAAGAATTGATAAATAATAGGTAGTAAAATATATCAGAAAAATTAAGTTACAAATATTATCACCGTCTCTGAGAACAGGAAATAACGTGTTGTTTGAAACTACGTGTTAAGGAAGTATTCTTCAGCAAAAGAACGCCTGTAATATAATACAGGTTACACAGTATCTAGCGGGTTGGTGCAAGACGTGCACGCACCGAACGGTAGGCATTACCGGGATGCTTACAGTCCTTTGTTACGTAACTAATTGTTTCCAAATTAGAAATTTAAAAATGTCCCAAACCAACAGAGATATTTCTTAAAAAGTAAATTAACACGTGCCACTGTTACTGGGAGTAAAAGTTCACCGGTTGTTGAAAGGTAACGCATGTCATACTATTACTGATATTTGTAATATTATTGTTAAAGGATACTGATTGGTAATAATTAAAATGCATTGATTTATATGTTCCAATTTCCTGGAATTTGTCGTGTTCCAAAGTGTAGGTGCTTAGTTGTGTTCATTCGCAGGATCTCAGTAGCGTTCCGAGCGGATACGATACGATACACCTGTTCGCATATGTTTGAACTGGTATCCAAGTCACTTATTGACAAAATCTGTATAATATATACCTTATTTCTTCCGTCGTGTGACTTCGTGTTGCGTTCGATTTGATTAACGCGTTTCGAAACATATGTTTCGTCTTCAGAGTGAATTTTTATTTATTTCTGAAGACGAAACATGTTTCGAAACTTGTAATCAAATCGAACGCAACACGAAGTCACACGACGGAAGAAATAAGGTAAATATTATACAGATTTTGTTCGCATATGGTCCTTCTTTACCGCTGACGTCGTTCTGTAGATATCACCCAGTGTCCTAAGAGTCAGAGGCGTTTACAACTTTGCTAACTGAAGATGTAACCCACCTCTTACCTGAGAGCAACGGGTACATTAGGCAACAACCCAGGATGACCAGGAAGTAGGCCTACAGATGGTGGCGATCATCTATTCATTTCTCTTCTGCTGACACAGTTGTCATAACTACCAGGTTTACAAAACGCACTCCTTTCCACACCACCCCGGAGGTAGAGCACTAGGCGCGTTTTTTTTATTCCCTAGCAGGCCTAATCCACAATTTTTTTATGATTAAAAATAAGAAGTCAATATTCAGCTTCTTCATCAAGTCCTCGAGTCTCTTCAATGTATATTGGTTCTGCCAACATCTTCTGGATCTTAACATTTCTTCCTTTGAATCTTCCCACCATTAGTGTGATATCCAACAGGTGAATGACTTCATTTTCATGAGACGTAATCCTTGCAGTACAGTTGCCTCACTTATTTCACAGATCACTAGTCTTCTTGGATTATATAATTAATAAAAAAACAAAAGAAATTTGGTAATGTAATGTCGCTCAGTGTTCTAAGAATAAGTTCCACCTCGTACTTTACTGATTATAGTTCCAAGACAGCTCTTATACTAAGGACAACGAGAACATTAGGCAACGATCCATGATAGTTCAACAACGATCCATGATAGTTCATTTTTATTTGTAACTCGTATAGGTTGCTCGTGTGTAGGGTCATCCTGTAGACATTCCTTTCTTTCTGCTGAAGACGTTCTCGTGTTTCCACTTTGAAATTCTTAGAGGTAAGTTTTATTTCTAATTAACCTTATATACGTTCACTTCCTTAGAACTGAATTCTCTACAAATTTTGTTACAAAATTTTATTTGCTTATTAACTACTAGAGATCCGTACAAGTGTATATTTCACGCTAGTAAATATGAGACCCTTTGCGTGTAATTTTCTATGTTAAAGTGTATATAAAAACACTAATATTTCCCACAACTTGTCTCCCTAGAATTTAATATCCAGCTTCATTTTCTCTCTCACAACAAATAGAGAGAAATATTTCACTAGCACATATTAATATAAACTTAATTATTTATTGTGATCAAGACAATGTATTCCAAATTATTTCCTTTTTTTCATGAGACACGAATGAATGAGACTTCCGATTTCCTTGTAGTTATACGTGTTCCGTAATATAGGTGCTACTTTGTGTTCATTCTCGGGACTTCAATAGCGTTGCTCATGGTTAGACATGCACCTAATCGCATACGATCGTCATTTACTTCTAAAGCCTTTCTGTAGATATCACCCAATGTCGTAGGAATACAAGATGGGTGGCACTTTGTTAATTCAAGTCCCACGCTAACACTTATCCTATTGACAACGGGTATATTAGGCAACGATCTAGGATGTCTAGAAAATTGTGGCGATCATATATTCATTTTTCTCCAGCCGCACGAATAAAAAAGTAGACGATGCTCTAGTCTGCGTCGTGCTACAAAACAGCTAACTGCAGGGAGGGCCTGGACCCTTGCCAAGACCCAAGGGACCGTTGACCGTGATGATGCAAAGTTTACATATTACAGCGAAAAGAATTACTCATTAATAGATAATAAAATTATACAGAAATATTCAGATACAAAATTTATCACACTCTCTGAGATTAGAAAACAGAAATTTATTCTGGAATTTATGATTAGAAATATTAAAAAAAAAAAAAAATTGGAATAGACATATCCTTATCGTTTAACTTGTCTCTGTTCGAAAAAAATTACAAAATGTATTCATTGTAGGTTCAGAATTGACAGTTATCGTTTACATTGAGCGTTCTACGCCATATTATCAAGTGATAAATTTTTGATCAATTTACATTTTTAATGTGTAACATGAGTCCATTAAATTAGTCGGCACTAGACATCTGACACTGTACTGCTTGTACATACACCCTGCAGCATTTACATTTTTAATGTGTAAAATGAGTCCATTAAATTAGTCAGCACTAAACATCTGACACGGTACCGCATTTCACATACACACTGTAGCATTTACATTTTTAATGTGTAACCCGAGTCCATTAAATTACTCAATACTAGACTTCTGACACTACCTGCATTTTACATACATACTGTAGCATTTAAAATTTTTAATTTGAAACCAGATAATCAGAACTAGACATCTGACACAGTACTGCATTTTACATACATACTGTAGCATTTACATTTTCAATGTGTAGCCTGAGCCTATTAAATTAATCAGCACTACACGTCTGACACTGCACTGTGTTTTACATACATACTGTAGCATTTACATTTTTAGTGTGTAAAATGAGTCCATTAAATTAGTCAGCACTAAACATCTGACACGGTACCGCATTTCACATACATACTGTAGCATTTACATTTTTAATGTGTAACCTGAGTCCATTAAATTACTCAATACTAGACTTCTGACACTATCTGCATTTTACATACATACTGTAGCATTTAAAATTTTTAATTTGAAACCAGATAATCAGAACTAGACATCTGACACAGTACTGCATTTTACATACATACTGTAGTATATTATATTTTGAATGTGTAATCTGAGTCCATTAAATTAGTAAGCACTAGACATCTGACACGACATTGCATTTTACATATATACTGTAGTATTTACATTTTTAATGTGTAACCGGTGTCCATTAAATTACGCAACACTAGACATGCGACACTGTACTGTGTTTTACATACATACTGTAGCATTTACATTTTCAATGTCTAACATGAGTCCCTTAAATTAGTCAGCACAATACATGCGACACTATGCTGTATTTTACATACAAACTGAGGCATATACATTTTTAATGTGTAACATGAGTCCATTAAATTAGTCGGCACTAGACATCTGACACTGTACTGCATTTTACATACATACTGTAGCATTTAAAATTTTTAATTTGTAACCAGATAATCAGAACTAGACATCTGACACAGTACTGCATTTTACATACATACTGTAGTATATTATATTTTGAATGTGTAACCTGAGTCCATTAAATTAGTAAGCACTAGACATCTGACACGACATTGCATTTTACATATATACTGTAGCATTTACATTTTTATTGTGTAACCGGTGTCCATTAAATTACGCAACACTAGACATGCGACACTGTACTGTCTTTTACATACATACTGTAGCATTTACATTTTTTATGTGTAACATGAGTCCATTAAATTAGTCAGCACTATACATGCGACACTATACTGTATTTTACATACAAACTGTAGCATTTACATTTTTAATGTGTAAAATGAGTCCACTACATTAGACAGCACTAAACATCTGACCCAGTACTGCATTTCACATACATACTGTACCATTTACATTTTTAATGTGTAACCGGTGTCCATTAAATTACGCAACACTAGACATGCGACACTGTACTGTATTCTACATACATACTGTAGCATTTACATTTTCAATGTGTAGCCTGAGTCTATTAAATTAATCAGCACTACACGTGTGACACAGTACTGCGTTTTACATACATACTGTAGCATTTACATTTTTAGTGTGTAACATGAGTCCATTAAATTAGTCAGAACTAAACATCTGACAGAGTACTGCATTTCACATACATACTGTAGTATATTATATTTTGAATGTGTAATCTGAGTCCAATAAATTAGTAAGCACTAGACATCTGACACGACATTGCATTTTACATATATATACTGTAGCATTTACATTTTTAATGTGTAACCGGTGTCCATTAATTACGCAACACTAGACATGCGACACTGTACTGTGTTTTACATACATACTGAAGCATGTACATTTTTAAGGTGTAACATGAGTCCATTAAATTAGTCGGAACTAGACATCTGACACTGTACTGCTTGTACATACATACTGTAGCATTTACATTTTTGATGTGCAGCCTGAGTCCATTAAATTACTCATCACTAGATATGCGACACTGTACTGTGTTTTACATACATACTGTAGCATTTACAATTTTGATGTGCAGCCTGAGTCCATTAAATTACGCATCATAAAGGCTTATCTTGCAAAAGGGTTTATCCAAAATTCCATCGGCGTAGATGACATCCGCTGGTGGACTCGTCGTACATCCTAATCACTGTTAATTGAAGAACACAACACTTCACTTCACTAATTTCCACTCTCGTTATGTGTAGTGTGTTGTACTCCCCGTTGGTGTCGAGTGTTTTGAGTTCAAGTGTTAAGATGTCAATATCCTCATTAAGATCATTAAGATAAATTACTCTTAAAGTTTGCTGTGTGCGTGTTCATATATGTATGCTATTTCATCTATCTTGGACGTATGTATGCTATGTGCATAAGAGTGTTCGGTTTAGTTCATTCAGCTCAAATGTTCAATATAGCGAATCAATCATTATGATGTAATAGTGTTTGAATTGTCACCCACTGTCATACTCTCAGAATGTTACTCACTTTTATTATTATGTTGCGTGTCGGTCGTAGTTTAAAGTCACGTACGCACTGATATTTAATGGTAGTTGTGTCTATACGCACTGTTGATTATCGGAACTCATATAACTGTCGAACAGACTTTTGTGTATTTGAGATTGTATTGACTGTCTAAGTTCACTTATGACCACGACTTGGTTGCGATTTCACTGCGTTAAAAGTTCGGTAAGTCGCGTAAACTATTTCAATTACTACTGTTATTACCGTTCCAACTACTACTATAACCAACTGTCTTACTGTCGTATTAGCTTACTGACTGCTTTACTGACTGCCTTACTGACTGCCGCTCCGCGTCCTCGCAAACAGTTTTTATCAAACATATTACCCAGAAGGCCAAATTCTACATTTCCACGCCCTTTCGGGTTGGTGATAGGATCCTTTAAATTCCTACTACCCTGTAGATCTTGTCATCGGACTCCCGATTCGTCGTTCGAACCCTTCTTACTCTCTCCACGAGTTCTTTAGGAAGATGCCCAACGCTGGTTGGTCGCCGACATCCCCGGAATATTCCAGCGACGAACGTTGTACAGATTCTCAGAAACTAGAGCAATTCCCTCGCCTGTCTGTCAACCTTTGTTTGGACGTTGTTGAGGCACTCTGACTTAGCTTTTGTTAAGAGCCTGCAGTGTCTTGGTCAATTGTTCAATTTACCCTTCGCTCGTTCCGCCGATTATCAACTCTTCGCTGGAGACATCCCTGGTCGAATCCCACGCTTTCTAGTTGTAAATTTAGTTAGCTGTCAGGGTTTGCTTTCACGCTGGGCTGGGCGTACTTTCAGTATTCACTGAGTGTCCGTACTATTGTTTATATATTTGTCGAGATTTCTCTGTACCCCTTTGTGCTGGGTGTAGCCTTTCTTATTTGTGGTCGTTACAACTCACCTCCACAGCATGTGTTCCATTTCATTTCTGCGTAACCAGGCAGCTGGACTAAGTCTTTGTTTCCGTACGCTAGGTGCTGTAAATTGTAACAAACTTTGAGCTGTCAACGACGTTCCTTAGTTTCTTATTGTATCGTGTACACAGACGTTTTTTCATTGTCTTCGCACTGGCGTTGGGTCTGACGTGTCCCTAATTCGTCATTATTTACGACCCGGGCTTGTGTCCGTCAACTCGAGTGTGTGTGCGTGCCACTTGATCGAGAAATTAAAATTTTTTTAAAATTTCGATCACCATAAGGAGAAGATAAAGTAACATCTTAACTAATCAAAAGCGGAAGGGAATAATTGATAAACAAGATACATGAGCTATTTAAAGATATATGGATGCAAGAAAAAAAAGAAAGAGAGAGAGAGAGAGAGAGAGAGAGAGAGAGAGAGAGAGAGAGAGAGAGAGAGAGAGAACAACTCTTTTTTAATAATTGAATTATATAGGATGAAATTTAGTACATGTTCAATTGCCTAAATCGGACAGTTTGAACAAGCAGATGTTATAAGCATGCATTTATTTTAAATTATTTAAATAAAGATTGTAATAAAAAATGCGACGATATTATATCCTCGTATGGCGACAAGGATAAAGTCAGAGAATTACAGTTGAAATTAATAGCAATTATTGTATTATTTCTGTAAACATATAAACTAATTTATATTAAGTTAAGACATTAAGGCCTAAAATTTATAATGTTTGATTATAACCCATAATGAGCAACTGCTCATAACGTCGAATATTAAAATTTTTGATACAGATTGAAGAGCGGACTTACAAGTATGGAAGATGTGCATAGAAACAGATTACCACCTACATAAAGTGTAAAAATAATTCATGCATTTTGGTTTATTTTGCTTTAGAATGAGTGTTTATGACGATGTAAACTGTATTAATAATACAAGATAAAACGACGTTACTGGTACCTCAAAATATACATAAACGGTAGCTATCAACAGAGGTTTAATTGGTTAAATTGTATATACTATTTGATTAAAATTACTTCCCGGGTTGTTTGGCCGTGGTCCAAAGTTTATGACAAAACCAGACGTTTCGGCAGTGCCACCGACTGCCATCTTCAGTGGAAACGAGTAAACGCTAACGTGAGAAGATATACGTTAGGACCACAGTACTGTGGTTAAAGCTGGTTACGGGTGGATTTTGAGCCTTAACCACAGTACTGTGGTCCTAACGTATATCATCTCACGTTAGCATTTACTCGTTTCCACTGAAGATGGCAGTCGGTGGCACTGACGGAACGTCTGGTTTTGTCATAAACTTCGGACCACGGCCAAACAGCCGAGGAAGTAATTTTAATCAAAATGACACCGGCAATGTAACCCTTCGTACCGAATATAGACCCACTATTTGTCTTATATAAAATATGTGTGTTTGTGTGTGCGCACGCACTCGCGCATATTCTCACTTCACCTTAGCACTTGTTTATTCGTTAAATAATAATAAATAAGTAGGCTACACAGGTATTTCTGGCAAAGTTTGGTGTGCGTCCTAGATAGAAGTTACACAGCTGTTAGAGCTTTGGACAGTGCCTACTTTACCAGTTTTCATAATATGACGTGATGTTAAATTTTATCATTCTCCCATACGACGCTGTTCTATCCACATTACAGGGTTGTTCAAAAAGAATGAACCGAGTTCATAACGCAATATTTTATTAAGGAAAAGAAATTCATAATTTCAACCAAATCACAAGTAGGCCTATTCTACTCGTAATCAAGTTTTATTTCCTGTCTCTCTTTTGTATATAGAGTGTAGTTGATGTACTTATCATATATAGATGTAACCCGACACCAATATGGTATAAGGGTATTTTGATAATAAATTTGGTAATTTCCTGTCTTACAAGTGTTCAATGTGGCCACCACTTGCAGCACGGACAACATCAAGGCGACATGAGAATTCTTCCCAGACGCATAGCAACATACGAGGTGTGTTCAAAAAGTATCAGGATTTATTTAATTAAAATAATATACAAGAGTTACAGATTTTAAAACTTCTCTCCTTCTAAATAATCCCCTTCCGCAGCCGCACACTTATTCCAGCACTTTCCCAACTGTTAAAAGCATGTCTTAAAGTCATCTTTTTTAAGAGCCTCAAGTTCTCTCGTCGCATTTTCTTTTACCTCTTAGGCTTCTATGTCTTGAAAATATCTCCCTTTCAATTGACTTTTTATCTTCGGAAAGATAGTCACAGGGAGCCATATCTGGCGAATATGGAGGATACTGAAGCTGTGGAATATTGTGTTTAGCAAGAAAATGCTGATCAGTATGTGACGTGTGGGTGGGTGCATTGCCGTGTTGAAGCCACCATTCACCACTCTGATGCAACTGTAACATTTTTCGTCGAATTGCATCCCTCAATCGCCTCAAAACAGAAATGTAGTAATTTTGGTTTACTGTTTGGCCTGGTGGAGTAAATTCATGGTGAACAGTCCCCTTGTGATCAAAGAAAACTGTGTCAAGACCATGCTCACAGTTTTGCATTTTTTTGCAGTTTTGCTTCGGCTCCGTTTTGCATTTTTTGGTCTTAGAGAATTTGGCGTCTTCCACACTGACGACGGGGCCTTAGTTTCTATATCGTATCCATAAACACGTTACGATCAATTTAATGAACTTCTCGTCGTTTTTAGCACATTCAAGCAAGTCTTGAGCGACTGACACCCGAGCATCTTTTGTAAGATGACACCCGACTGGCCAGCTGTAAGCACTTTTGGTACAAACTTTGCAGAAACACGTCTCATTCCAAACTCATCATGAGACTGAACTGCTCCGAAACTAATATTTAAATCATTTGCTAGCTCCCTCGGTCATTTGGTGATTCGGCGGTTTTCTCGCACAGCAGCACGCACAAGCTCAACTTTGTGGTCAGTCTTGCTGGTTAAAGGCCTTCCTGAACGCTCGTCACTCTCAACACCCTCACGCCCGTCTTTGAAATGCTTAAACCACTCATAAACCTGTGTACGACTCGTACAATCTTCGTCATAAACTTTTGTAATTTTTCAAATGTAGGCCTATCTATACATGTTTCACAAACGTTTTGTCAAAATCTGATACAAATTCTCTGATCAATTTTTTCTGACATGGTAAATGCCCCAAATGAGATTAACACACAACACACCAATGGGCGTTCCTAAAAAAAAACAGATCAGCTGTTATTACAAAAGTTATACCGAGTAATTAGTATACTGTAAAGTAAACGTATGTGTCACTTTTTTGGAGCCAAGTCAGCTGACTTGGCATTGCCAGTATCAATCCTGATACGTTTTGATCACACCTCGTATCACGATCCACTGAGTTGACCGCTGTTGTTATTCGATGTTTAAGGTCGAGGTGGATAGCGATGGAATAAAAATTCTATCTTTTACATATCCCCACAAGAAAAAAAATCACATAATGTGAGACCTGGAGATCTCGCAGGCCAAGCACAAAGAGCAACGTTCTTGGGCCCCCTTCCGACCAGTCCATCGTTGGGACACTTTTTCATTCAAAAATTCGAACCATCCGGTCCCAATCGGGTGGTGCTCCATCGTGTTGTAAAATGAAGTAATTTGAATCTGCTTGCAGATCGGGAAGAGCAACTGTTGAAGCATATCGAGATAGGTTTGTCCTATAACGGTGTTTCCATGGAAGAAAAATGGACCATAAACCTTGTCCTTAGACACAGCACAGAAGACGCTCACCTTAGAAGAATCTGTTTCGTGCGTAACTTTTTCATGTATGTGATTTATTCCCCAAATGCGAACATTGTGACGATTGACTGTGTCATTAAAGTGAAAGGTCGCTTCATCACTGAAACGTGAAATAAAGGTTTCGTCTTCCATCATCTCCAGCATCAAATAGAAAAATTCCATTCGCTTCCTCTTGTCGCTATTGTTAAGTGCCTGAACGAGCAGCAGTCTGTATGGTTACAAATGTAGACGTCTGCTTAGCACACGCCAGATAGTGGGATGTCGAATCGCAACCTCAGTGGCTAGCTCAACTTGTGGACTTCCGTGGGCTCCGCTCAAACGCAACACGAATTCTCTTTACTTGTTTCTCTGAAACTCGTGGTCGTCTTGGACTTTTTCCTTTGCACAGACACCCATTCTCTTCAAACTGTCGATATCACCGTCGAATGTTCTTCGGAGAGGACGTATTAATGTCGAATCGCCTCCAAAAATCACGCTGCACTGTGACAACCGATTTTGTTTTCGCAAACTCGAGAATGCAGGACGTTTTTGACTTACCATTTCGAGTGTAAACAAATAAACAAGCATTCCCTAGGAAATGTCACGACTGCAGCTCTCGTGTGGCACCCATTCGAAACATAGAAACATCCTCTTTTGAAATGGTCAATGATTCATTCCATGACAATGCTTGAGAACTGAAAAATTACGTCATGAAATCGGTTTATTCTTTTTGAGCACTTATAAGACAGGAAGTAAAACTTGATTATGTGTAGAATAGTTGTGTATTGGTTGGAATTTTGTATTACTTTTCCTTAATAAAATATTGTGTTACGAAATCCGTTTATTATTTTTGAATAAGCCCGTGTTACAGGCTACACTTTAAAAATCTGTAAGTAGGCCTAAATGGACAAATAATAGGATGGACGAATACAGATAGATGAAGGTACAGTAAAATCTGCACTCTTCAAGAATACAGATAAATTGTGTACGAATTAAATTAGGCCTACTTACTCGACACGGAGTAGTGAAATTTTGAGGAATCTGATTGCAATCTCGATAGGCCTATGTTTCTTATATTGTTGTGTGTGTGTGTGTGTGTGTGTGTGTGTGTGTGTGTGTGTGTGTGTGTGTGTGTGTGTGTGTGTGTGTGTGTGTGTGTGTGTGTACGGTTACATATATAAGAAAGAGGGAGATGTAAAGCCTACGCATAAGCAGACACGCGCGTACAGAACACATAGACTACATAGAGGCCTACATTTAAATAGGCTTAATTGTTCTCATAACAGTTTTCTTCTGGAAGTGTATATTACAGGCTATGCGTTTGCCTTACCGTGCTCATTTGAAACGGGCATAAAGTAATGCAATAAAAATAGGCCTACAAATGCGGAAGGAAACTACTACTACGGGGACAATTAGGCTTATATACGTTCACAGCTTAAGAAAAGTTGGAGTATGTATTTGTGTGTCTTTGGGGGTGGGGTACTAAACAATTCATTAATTTATTTCATGTTATACATCTCTCACATACGTCACCCAAGATCCATATATAACGAACTCAGGGCCTGGAGATAGCACAAAACAATTTGCAGAACTTGAGGTATAATGGAAAGCGAATTATCGTACACGTGTTCTGTTTGACCACAGTGTGTAATGAAATTTGTACACAATGACAGGCTTCTATACTTGCAGGACGATGTATGCCAGTAAGCGATAGTGTCTCTGTACGTAAGCCTACTTATATTGAGGACATAAAGCGTTATATTGAAGCCTTAGCTTATAGGCCTAACACATATGAACAACAATCCCACAATCTTGTAAAATTTTCACTACACGTCATCCCATACACATGTAGGCCTAACTGACAAAATTTAACCTAATTACAGTCGTGACAGTAAATTCATCTTTTTTAACAAAATTATGTTATTACACTATAAACCCCCACACGTAGCCTATGTTTTCAACGTTTGACAAATAAAAAATAATTATACCAGATTGATAGGACTGTATCTTTTCCTATCCGTTTATATTAATATCACTTGTTATAATTATACCCAACTAACGTGTAATAACATGGATAATGTCTCGTATTCACTAGCGTAGTCCAACTTTGTGCATAGTGTAGGCTACCGTGATATTTCCGGTGGTTTGGATGGTTAGAAAATTACTTCGCTTGTCTTATTATGATAGGATTATTTATTTATTTTATCTGCACTTACTATTAAATAATATTATTTTGTTTTATTAGAAAGAGAAAGAGAATATTATTAACAATGATAACATCAGTAAGTTTTTTTAAATTCTTTAAAACTAAGCCTAATTTCTACCATTATTTTTTTACTTATTGTGTTTTCATTAAATTTTTTTTTTATTTACTTAATATTTCATTAATTGCAGGCCTACATACTTTAGCATTTAATTTTACAAAAGATACTTGTATTTCTACGACAGATGTAATAAGTTGGTAAATAAGATGGCATGGTTTATAAGATATTTGTATTACATTATCTTTTATGGCGTCACAGTTAAGAATCGAAGCCTCCTTAATCATCCACCTCTATTTTTCCCTGTCCTTGGCGATCGATGTCCATCGTTTTATTTTAAGTAAAGTATCAGCATCCGTCGCCACTGCGTCAATACAGCGTTTCTTGTGTTTTCCGACAGGCCTTCTACCCTCGATCTGACTAAACAGTACCTTCCTAGGTATTCGGTTGCCTTCCATCCTAATGATGTGTCCTGCACATTGCAATCTGTGCAGTCGGATGGTGGTGGCCATCCGAATGGTGACGCATTCTCCATATCCCGTTGACTTGGAGAACAAGTATACTTGGATAACAAGTATTGACTATGTTAGCGGCTTGTTTGTTCCAAGTCCAAGGCTCGCTGCAATATGTTGGACTAATCAATAATTAGCTATAATTATGGTCTAATCATAACTTTATATAATATGACCTTGGACTGATGGTGGATACTCCTTGTCTTGAGTATAATTGTCACTGAAGCATATGCTCTATTTGCTGCCTGTATCCTTTTCCTTATTTCATTTATTTCATCATTATCTTCTGCCATCCAACATCCCAAATATTTAAACCGATTAACTATTTCCAGGTTTAATGGTTTTATTTCAAACTGTTCAGGTTTCCTGGTTTTACATTATACTTATTCGTAATTCTACATGTGGCCAACCCATTTTGATATTTTTAAATGAGCCTATTTAAAACAGTATTTCTTACACTTTGCTGCGATGCCCATGCTGTGGCCACTCTGAACTCTTCCTTCACCTTTGAATTCTTATCAGGAACTCCTCTACCATCCTTCTACACCTCTTATTT
This sequence comes from Magicicada septendecula, assembly GCA_034769895.1. NCBI lineage: Eukaryota > Metazoa > Arthropoda > Insecta > Hemiptera > Cicadidae > Magicicada > Magicicada septendecula. The sequence continues at coordinate 332,392,672 of CM068376.1, forward strand.
ATTGACTCTTCTTCCTCACCTTCTGGCTTTTCCCCAAATTAGTTGCTGAAGGTACGACGGGGTAGGCGTTTTGCGTCCAACATTTTCACACGAGTATAATTTCTGACACGTAGAGACGTTCTCTGACTATTCTCGTTGATGGACGATTCTAGTTTTTTTAATTATTTTTTCTACTAATATTACTTTCATGAAATACTACTTTGTACTGAAATTTTCTCACAGTCTTGCCCCGCCCCTCCTAGTTAAGGACGGATCCTACCACTGGATTTGTGAAGTCCTATGTAGTATAACATTCAATAGCAAGTTCTTGCGTGTCTTCAGTAGTTCTTTGGTGGCCAGACGTTTGAAGTTGTGGGTAAAGTAATTGTTGATTTAAGTTATAGCGATGATATGTAATGTATAATTGTAAGTGAGGGTTCGTTTGCTTGTTAGATGGGTTGTATCTTGATTTTGGAGTGTGAAGGGTTTTTTGCAGCTTTGTTGTGAGGGCAGTGTTTCTTGTAGAGAGGCCTTGTAGTTAATTACAGTTATTTGCAGGATCTAGTAAGATAGTTGTTGAATCGGCTAATACGTTCTTCTCTGACAAGCTGTAATTGTCACAGTTGCACCTAGAGTGTGTTTGCTGCGTAACTGATAACATAGAACTTGGTGAGGACCGTGCTGACTGCACAGCCGTTTTTCTATCTTACCCACACTGTGTTTTTAATAATTTTTTGTATTATAAACCAACGGTTACTCTCGCTGTCGTTTCAGATATTACCATATAATATATTTTAAGTTGCATGTTTGACTACTGACTTAAATGCTTCCTGTTTTCTTTTACAATATCAATTATCAGAATTGCAATAGAATATATTACTCATACATATAAATTTGTCATAAGTTACTAAATGTTTTTTTTACGTTTTTGTATCTATGCTTTATATTAAATAATGTAAGCCCATACTCGTTTCTCCAGTTGCATTTTATTAATTGAAGTATACTAATTTCTCACATGGTTATATTTTTGTGTTGTATATTAGTCTGTTTCTCTTGTCGATTAGTATTTGTTAATATTTTTCTGTGATTTTTAATTATTTCATTAATAAAATAGCCTACTTACAATCCTATAGGCCTACATCTGTTTATTGTTTTTTAAGTACACCAACTCCAGTCTAGTAGGCCTACATTAACATTTCTTTCAGTAGCCCTATTTCATGATTAGTGTGTAAGTATGTATATCTGAATTTCTTTAATAAAATATTGCTGTATTTGTTACTGTATATTACTGATGTAATCTGTTCCTCTATATGTTATTGTATAACGGTTATTATTTAATTAATTCATATTTTCAGTAGCTATAATTAGGCCTAGATTGTATTCTTTTGTTTTCCATGAAGACGGTTATTCATAAGTTACAATTTGTGATATGTCCCGTAAGCGTGATATCTCGTCGTAATAGGCCTGCTTTATTGCCGAAAGTTCACGTTTCTACACTTACAGTTTTTGTGAGTAATTCCATCATACGCTATCCAATTAATTTGTAACTTATAGCTAAGTACACTGGTTTTGAAATATTATTGTATAACGTTTCTTCATATACTTGTAAACTTTACTTAGACTATTTTAAATTATATTAGCACAGATGAAGTTGTGTACCTATGCTCTTGGAAGTATAGGTTACTGCCTACATGTAGAGTTACTACGTACTACTTTGTTATGTCATGATGATTTTTATTAACTTATTTTTTTATATCAGCCATCTGAGGACCACATGCCAATTTCAATTCTTTATCCCTTGTTCTTTTCTTTTTCGCCAATATGCTTTCATCTTTTCACTATGTCTCTTCTTCCTGTCTTCAGTCCACTTTGAATCTGCGTTTTTCTCTCTCCTACCTTGGACTCGCAACGTCATCCGTTGTAACACTGCCACAGACGCAAGGAATTTATTCCCGGCCTCACTGGAAGCCGCTTTCTTACTACTATACAGTTATCCCTAACAAATTTGACGTAATAAAGAAAACAGTAAGTTTTGATTGGCCCCCCGTACACATGTAATGTGTATTTGATTTTTTTTTAACGATAAGCAAGTGGGCTTGCGATCGCCCTCAAATTTTACCAGACAGTGATTTCAGTTGTAGTTAAATATTTAATAGTATACTACTGTTCTTTAGTCCAGAAGTAATTTTAATACCAGTGATATGTAACTAACATAAACCAGTTAGTTCGAAAAAAAAAACAAAATAGTTTCATTTTTTTAAATGAAGAAATATAGGCTATTCATAACTGATTATACAAGTATTTTAGTAAAATACAAAATTTGTATCTTATTTGCATATTTTTTAACACTATGGTAACATCTAATAAGTAACAAAATTGTATTTTAGTTGTTTATGGATGGAAAACTGAAAAGTAAATAGTAATAACATCAAGACAATAGAAAATCAAATTTCCAAAAAAAAGTGTAAAATTAAAAAGTAGATAACTAAAAAAATGTATTTTCAAGAATAACTCGGAGAATGATCAGGCCCCGAGCTTTAAATGGTCTGACTGGGCAAATGCCCAGGGCGCCTGGTCCAAGGGGGCGCCAAGGAACGAAAAACAATACGCGTTAAGACTATAAGACAGTAGACAGTTGAGTGTTATTGTTAAAATTCTAGGAATAAAGGAAACTACGTTCGAATGCACGCCAAATACATTAAATATTTCTGTAAAATTTCAAAGGTTGACTATATTATATACTATTAAAAATATGTTTAGAATTTTTAGAACAAATATTTCTAATAAAATTGCAATAGCAATCATGCGATTTTTGCCAAAACATAATTACTTTTATTTTCAAGAAATGATATTTTAATTTTTGTTGTGTGTAGCCTACGTAGTGATTAGATCACTTGCAATACTGAAATGCTATCGGTACTAATAGTTTATACTTGGGGAAAAAACCAAAATTTACACATTCAACAATAACTTGGTGTTTGCGGGGGGGGGGGAGAAAAGTAAAAAATGAAAGGGGGCGGCTATAAGAATGCTTTGCCCAGGGTGCAAGGTACCTGAAATCGGGGCCTGAAAATGATAAGAGAGAAGAGGTAGTCGTTGTGGTTTTTAATAAAACTTTGCCAGTCATTAAGATGTGGAACGTTCAACAAACGGCACATAGCCTATACATTGAAGCTAGAGGGCAGTGTTATCAACTTAACAGAGAATATGGCACTTAAAAGTTGTAAGTACAGTATAGCATGTTGCTATTTGAGACGTGTCTTTTTTCCAAGGTCAGCAGCGGCAGGTGTTACAAATCTTAACAAGATCGATGTGCATAGTGTATAACTGCGCGAACTGTTTTGTATAATTTTTAAACATGCCGCCGAAAGGAAAACATTCGCCGCCGTTCATAAGGCCTTCGGCACGTTCTTCTGCTAACATAAGAAGCCTTTTGCCTAATTTATTCGTATAATTAATTCGAAGACAACTTGATTTACTAGCGAGAGGGAAATTTTATTTTTGAGAAACGAACACAAACTGTGCGGATTCCGTCCTGTTCCCAATACGTTTTGCCTTTACCTACACACACAGTTGAGTTTTCACGTTGTTATATTTCGTTATATGTGCAACTAAATCGTACACAATTACCGAAAATTCGTCTTAAAAAATTCATTCCCTGGCACGTTTTTTAAAAAATACGTTTTCTTGACTTCGATTTCAGCTACGTTTGGAATGCATTGTGATCTGTTGCAACATTTCTTAGAAGTATGACACTCGGTGGGTAACACTTAACGATTTTGCCACATACAGATTTCTACTGTGAACGACACTAGTGTGCAAAGTTAACTTGCCCTAAATATCACACACACACACACACACAGTTATACAGTATATTTCATTACAATATTCAATAAATACCAGAGTATAAAGGGACCGGTTATATGATGTAAGCTACGTTTTCCTATCTCAATCAGGTCTTACCTGCTCTTCCCAAGAACTGTCCGCCTCGGCCACGGCTCTGTTTTCGTGCACGATCGTACTCTAGTGAAACAACTTGCAGCTGACCAAATATTTGATTGACGTGAAACGACTTAATAATAAATAAAGTGCAGGTGTATAACAAGTGTGGTAATCGTGAAATTTTTATTGTGTTAACGTGCATAAAAGTGTACAAAATCACACAGCAAATAAAATTGTTCTTTCTGTTACAGTTATGTAGAAAATTAATGAAGTTGCGATGTTGAATGTATATCATTATTAATTTAAAAACAAGTTTTCGTCTAGCCAATTCATCAAGTCCCACGTTAATGCAGAAAGACTATGAAGTTGCGTTGTGGAGGTATGCATGCACGATTAATGGTGGTATTTTTAAATTTTTTTCTCCGTAAATACGTTCGACCGCCGTTTAAAATTATTTTTTTCGTGTTTATATAACGTAGAAGAAAATTTCACCGTACTCAAAACTCACAGCATCTTAATTTTTTTTATTTGTCGAGCTGTTGAAGAAGGGACATAAATTCGCATGGACACCAGAACTAAATAAATGTTTCCAACAAGTGAAGGAACTATTTATAGAGACAGTGATTTTGAAGTTTCCTCGAATAAACCAAAGATACTACATGGAATGCGACGCCAGCAACTTCGCGTACGGCGGACAGTTATATCAACTGGACGAGGAAGGTAAAATCGGCGTTACAGCATTTACTAGCAAAACATTCAAGGGTGCAGAGAAAAATTACTACACCACTGAAAAGGAGTTATTAAGTATTGTAAGATGTCTGGAAAAATTCCGCATATACATATTAGGGCAACCTTTAACCGTTATCACGGATAATAACGCATTGACCTTTATGAACAAATGCCATCTAAATAATTCGCGAATAACACGCTGGATTTTCAGCATCCAGGAATACAAGTTTGACATAGTGCATTGCAAGGGCAAAGACAATATTGTTGCCGACCTTCTAAGTAGGAATCCAGGAGACGCCACGCTAGAGGAAATTAACGATGATGTGTGCGAGTATACTTAATCAATCACACGGTGATTAAGATGGATAAGAATGTAAGTAAAATAATCAAGGATATTGGAAAATATCAACTTGAATACATTAAACTTGTAACGAGCAGAAAATTTTAAAAATTTTTTAAATTCTCACCTCGGCAGAGTACGTTCACACGAGGCAAGTGTCAACGACTTATGGTGGAGCAATAAATAAGGAGTAATGAGAAGGTGTCAGTGAAGCGTTGCTGACTTGACAATAGAAACGCATTAAGTTCTATCCAACTATAGAATTTGGTGGCGTAAGATGACAGGGAAAGTTTCGTCCAGAATTATTGCTCTGCGCAGCTGTAACAAAGTAAGGAGGACATTCACACCCGTACCAAGAATTGTAGCAGATGTGGCCGTATTACGTCAGTAGACGATAAGCGACAAAAACAAGTAATGTTCCATACTACAATGAAACGGATACGCTGCACCTTAAGTAACAATACTGGAAGATAGGCTGACAAAAACTAAAGTCATGTTACACAGCTGGAGGTATCGTCTAATTGACAGACAAGAATTTACGAAGGGAAAGTTAGAGTGACTTCAACGACCAGCAGATGTTCGAAATTAGTAATAGCCAGAAAAAAGGGGTAAGAGCATAGAACAATACGCCAGGAAGACTGTAAGTACAGATAATGGGAATCTATAGAAACGCAGAGTTTACTCAGACAATAGGCTGTTAGACAAATTGTTTATAGCCAGAGTTTCTTCGAAGCGGGTCAACGATCGTCTAGCTGGAGAGCAGGGAGACCTAAGGACCTATCAGAGACCTTCAGCCAGCGAGAAATTTGATGGTGAGGGATGTTTCCATAGCAACTGAGACGAAGAACCTATCGAAAGAACTATGACGTCGGATTTTGACAGAGTGGGACAGTATTTTCCGAGAAAATCAAAAACTGACCAATCTCGAAAAGAAGTGGGCGTGAAGCGCGCCAGAGACAAAATTTTGAGTAGGGACGAATTAATAAAACTAGATGTCCAGGAAGACGGAGGGTCAGTTACACTCAATTTTTAGGCAGGCAGTTATACTCAATTTTTACGCAGTCATACTTAAATTTTAGACAGTGATATTCAATTTTCAGACAGTTTTCATTTCAATTATCAAGTAGTTTAACTACAAGTGCGAGAGACGGTACATCATAAACTTTCCATTGTTTATTCAAATCATTCGGAAGGTAGATAAATAACAAGGAACTTAAAACGTAATAATACATTCATATCGCGGTAGTGAACTTTACCGACGTGCGCATTAACGGACTTAGTGAAATTTACACCAAGTGAACAATCAGACCGTTACACTAACAGACAGCATCACTAAACGATATATAACTTATTGGAACTTAATATTGTGTATCATCAACATAATGAACACGAAACATTAAACAAACTAACCAATTATAGGATCGTTTGTGGAAGCAGCGACAAATGAAACGAGACATGTTTATTGACTTAAAACGAACACACAGCAAACACAGTAAGATAGAACATTGATTGAACACTAAACTTCAATTACCCACACATATACAAACACCTACGCGAGTGGTCGGAAGAATAAAGTGATAAGTGGCAGTGATAAAACAACTAACGACGGAATGTATCTACGAGCCATCTCCATCACCAGAACGAGACTACGTCAACGACTAATGGATATTCACTAACCAAGTAACCATTATTATAATTACTTCTAATTTGTAACTTCTACTGACCTGGTTTCTTTCAAAGAATTCACACCTGAGAATTTATTAAGAAAAGTAATGAGTAAAATTGAAATAAGTAGTTAATGAACGTATAAACAAAAGCTTATTTGGGATTTAATGAACGCATTAAATAAATAGAATATTGAATTGTAACATCATTTGATTTATATATGTATGTATGTTTTCTTTATTTCAGCATATATTGAGATATATCTTTGTTTATTATAAATATGTATGTATTTCAGGTACAGCGACGTATTCTATGTACTATTATAATATGTCATAAACGATAATTAAACTAGTATTTTAGTTAACCAGAAACATGCGTTCATTATTACCAATGCAACCCGAATATTGACTTAAAGTTTGAAAGAATGCAAATGGATTTTAAGAGTTTCTTATGTTCAATTAAATAAATGATATCACGTATGTGTTGATGAACGTAGATAGTTAGAATCATCATTAAGATTAAATTATACACATACTTGTCAGTGATCGATAATTTTATATATTTAATAATTAATTTATTGTGCTATCAATACGCATATTAAATGATTGTTATAAATGGCGCCCATTCGCACGGCATGATACGTATTAACACAGATTGTTAACACGTACGGCTTAGGTAAAGAACAGGCAGTAGAAGTAGTAGAAAAAGTAGTGCCTTAGAAGTAGAAGTTAGATAAGTGTTATTAGTGTAAGTCAGTTTGAATGATTACACGCAGTAGGGCTAAAATGGCGAGCAATTCAGACAGTGTAGAATATGACATTAATAACCAATTAGGCGTAGTAAATACCGAGGACAATACTACACCTAGCGAACCAAGTAGTGTGGTGGAGAGTCCAGAAGATAGGGCGCGAGGACAGACTTCAAAACTAGAAGATGGAACTATACAAATGTTGATGGAGTTTATCCGTCAACAGAATGAAAAACAAGAAGAGAATCTTAACAGAAAACAAGAAGAACGAGACGAGAAACAAGAAGAACGAAGCATGAAACTAGAAGAAAATATTAAATTAATTAGCGAAAAGTTAGAAAAACAAAATGAAAAACTCGACCAGCATAAGGAAGAGATGAAACGACAGTCAGAGGAGCAGCTGACGCAGATAAGGTCCGAGATACGTGACTACCAGCAGACTTGGGAAAGAAAGGTCGATGAATTACAGAAAAGGCAAGATGAGATCGTGAGAGAGTTGAGAGAAGAAGCTGACAAGAAGTACGTAGAAATACAAGAAAAACAAGATAATGAACGACAAGAATGGATGGCGGCGGTACACTCTACCCAGACGACCGTTAAAAAGATTAATCACAAGTTCGATGTTCACGTTAAGGAGTACAATAAGAAGCACGAAGAACTCAAGGCCGAGATGCATAATACCATACTGCAGAGACAACAGGAGCAAGAAGGAACAAATAGTAATATTATACAAAGATTAGAAGACGTAGACGGTAGACAACGTTCAACAGAACAGAAGTTGGACGAGACTACGAAAGAAAAGACAACTAGGATCGAAGAATTAAAAGGACATTTAAATAAGGTAAGAGAAAACCAAGAAAGGTTACAGCGACAACTGATGGAAGGTGATTGTGGAATGTTAAATCGAATTAACGGACCTAACCACAATGATCTCAAATATAATGGCACAGACAGATTCCCTATGGAATTCCTCAAAGAATTGTCCGAAGTTCAAGAGTTATATTATCCCGCTGACAATATCAAGTGGATTGGCAGACATCTGGAGTTAGACGCAGGAATTTGGTGGCGAGTGATACGTGACCAGATATCAAACTTCGCAGAATTCAAGGAAGCGTTCTCTCTAAAATATTGGGGCCAGGAACGACAGGACAGTATTCGGGACCATTTGGAGTTTGGCAGATTTGATTGGCGTGGACCAGTTACTGCTATTCAATATATTGAACGGATTTTATTGGAAAGTAAGCAGTTAACACCTACTTTATCTGATTATCAGTTAATACGTAAGATCTCTCGTCACTTTGGGCGTGACATCCAGCTTGCGGTGGTTACAAGAGGAATTGTGACGATACCAAACTTCGAGTCTCTGATCATCGAGTATTCACAGATTCAACCAAGAATTAACAGAGAAGCGAACTATGCGGCGAACGAGGGCAGAAATGCGTATAAGGAAGGTGAAAGTAACTTGAACAAAGGAGGCGGAATACAGAAGAAAACCTGGGGTGATAGACCTGCCATAAATCACCCGCCCCGTAACACGGACCGGCGCGCTGTCAACACAATAGAGTTTACAAACACGACAGCTGGTGCATCGGGCATTCAACCTAAGAGAAATCGTCAACAAGAAGAGGAAAAAAAAAAATCCCTCCACCCATTAACAAAGATAGCCGTCAAAATAAATGACTACCAGACGAATATTATCCTACCGGACTTACGAAGCGATTTATTGTGTAATGATGATGAAGAAATTTCTCAACGAATAATTAGGTGTCCAGAGATAAATATCAAGTTCAATAATAATGTTAGTGTGCAAGCGTTAATCGATACTGGATCGGTAATAGCTGGGTTATCTGAGTCGTGGTTTCACCAAAACAAACATGACATTACACCTTATGAGATTTTACCGATGTCTAACACATTAATAGTTAGCGCAGTTGGTAATAAATCAAAACTAATCAGAAAACAAATATTATGTGATATCTATATTGAAGAAATTAAATATGAATGTGTTTTCCTAATAATACCAGATTTGATAAAACCATGCATATTAGGAACCAATTTTCTTCAAGAAACAGGGTGTCTCATTGACATGGGAAGAAGAATCGTCGAGATAAGAAGAGAGGATAACGAAGCGACGTACACGGTGCCTATGATGCATATAGAAGTGGTGGACGTAGAAGAAGAAGAAGAGATCATCAGAAACATTAACAAGAAAATAGAAAGTATAGAATGCGGAGATAGAGGAACGTTGGAAAGGTTAAGGGAGATTCTAATAAGAAATTGTAGTTTATTCAGAGAATGCCCCGGAAGAATCGATGGGTATGTCCACGAGTTCCGAGTCACCGACCAGACACCGTACTTCCAGAGAGGATGGCCTGTCCCATTAGCCTATAAAGGGAAGGTAGATGAGGAGATTCGGAAAATGTTACGGTATGGGGTCATTGAGAGATGCAACAGCGCATATATCAACCCACTAGTTACGGTAATCAAGAAGGATGGTAGCGTACGATTGTGTTTGGATGCGAGGAAGGTGAACAGTGTGACTATCCCGGACTACGAGGGTGCACCTCCAATAAACGACATTTTGGCGAGATGTGGAGAGATGAAGTACCTATCTACCGTAGATCTAACTAGCAGTTTCTGGCAAGTACCACTGAAGTCGGAATGCCGGGACTTCACCGCTTTTATGTACGACGGCAAGTGTTATCGTTTTACAGTTACACCATTTGGCCTGAGTACCAGTTCTGCTGCACTGACCAGGGGATTGGACACAGTATTGGACGAAGAAGTAAAAGAAAATACCATTATTTATGTCGACGATTGCCTGTGTTATTCAGAAGATTTAGAAACGCACTTGTTACATTTAGACTTATTATTATCTAATTTAAGAAGGGCAAATTTAACCATCAATTTGGAGAAGTCGCAGTTCTTCAGACAAGAAATCGCGTACCTCGGTTATCAACTAACAACGCAAGGAATACAAGCAACGGACGAGAAGATAGATGCCATTATGAAGTTTCCTGCACCTCGGAACCAAAAACAATTAAAAGGTTTCCTGGGGTTGACAAATTTCTATAATCGTTTTACAGACAAATACGCTGAAACTACTAAACCATTACTCGAGTTGCTACGGAAAGGACAGAAATTCACCTGGACACAGGAATTAAATGAGTGTTTTCAGCAGGTTAAAAGGTTATTCGTAGAAACAGTCATCTTAAAGTTTCCCCGAATAAACCAAAGATATTATATGCAATGTGACGCCAGCAACTTTGCATATGGCGGACAACTATATCAATTGGACGAAGAAGGAAGAATTGGAGTAATAGCTTTTACCAGCAGGACATTCAAGGGTGCGGAAATAAATTATTACACTACGGAGAAGGAGCTTTTGTGTATTGTAAGATGTCTTGAGCGGTTCCGTATATACATACTAGGACAACCGTTAACCATCATTACTGATAATAAAGCGCTGACTTTTATGAATAAATGTCAGTTAAACAACTCGCGTATTACACGCTGGATCTTAAGTATTCAGGAGTACAAATTTGACATTGTCCATTGTAGAGGTAAGGACAATATTATTGCCGATCTTCTGAGCAGAAATCCAGAAGATGCCACACGAGAGGTAATTAGTGACAATATTTCCGAATATTTAATTAACCACCTGACAATCAAAATGGATAAGAAGGTAAGCAAGATCCTAATGGATATTGGAAGGCACCAAATTCAAGATCATAAGCTTAAGTATATTATTGATAAGATTAGGGAAAATTGTATAGATAAGAATTTAAATAAATTTTATAGATTCGTCGATGAGAAATTGTACAGATTACGCAAACGAGAGTGGAAACTATACGTACCGAACAGTGTGTCTGGCGAAATAATTGCAGAAGTACACCGTATGTATGGGCATCCCGGTGCGAAGAGATGTATCAAATTATTGCAGGAGTACTTTACCATGGACGGAATGTTAAAGAGGGTGAAAAATTACGTACGGACTTGCGACACTTGTCAGAAAAAAAAGGATTCCGGCAACAGAAATTCGTTTGGAGGAACAAAAGCCATAATACCGTTATGCAAGGGTGACCTTGTGAGCGCGGACTTTTACGGACCGTTACCTGCTTCGTCTAGTGGGGTGAGGTATCTGTTTATAATGATTGACAACTTTACCAAATACGTACGACTTTTCACACTTCGAAGGGCAACGACCGTCGCTACACTGAGGAGAGTACACCAATATTGTGAAGAACTAGGATCTCCTAGAGTGATTATCACAGACAACGGAACGCAATTTTCATCTAAAAAAATGGTTAGATGGATTAACTGAACTAAATATCCAACCACGATTTACCGCAATAAGGAACCCTTGTGCGAATCTGGCTGAAAGGATCAACAGACAGCTTGGGAACTTATTTAGGATCTTTGTTGGTGATCAACATACAAAGTGGTCGCGTTACGTACCAATCGTCGAGAGTTGTATTAACGAAACGTACCACGAGACGATAGAAGTAACACCGTACGAAGTTCAGCTCGGAAGAAAACCTCCCAGAGCGTGGGAAAAATACATCAACAAGGATATGCTCCTAGTTAAAGGGGTAGATCATAAACAAATATATATCAAAATGAAGGAGAAGAGAGAAAAACAGGCAAAATTATGTAATGAGACTAAAACCATTACAAGATTCAACATTGGTGAGAAAGTGTTAATCAGAACATATCATCAATCGGACGCGGTCCAGAAAAGAATTGAAAAATTTTGCGAACTGTACTGCGGACCATATAAAGTGCATCAAATTCTCGGAGAAGCTACTTATCTACTCGTTGATTGCGATGATGACAAGAAACTCCGTGGAAAATTTAATGCCAGACAATTGAAAAAATACTATGAACCAGAGAATTGAAGATGAAGGAAGAGGAAGAAATAGAAGAAGATGTCTTAAGAAGCTAGCCGATGCTGATGAATCAACTGCGTTAGGGTAATTGACGCGGTGATATCATTCAAGCTGGCTTATCCAAGAAAGTTATGTACTTTAATTGTTGAAACATAACATCAAAATTGTATTTAGTCAATTAAGCACTAATTAAATGTTAGATAATAAGATAAATTAACATTTAGTGTGACATTTTATAAAATTATTGCAGTGAATGCAAAGGACATTTAATTGCTATTAATTGATTTATATTGTAATAAGTTAAAAGGACAAAGTGAGAAAAATGGACACTTAAATCAGATAAGTGATAATATTTAACGAACTAGATAGTGAATGAACTCTATTAATGTGAATATATGTAATTAGTAGGTTAGGATTATAAATGATGTATCATGAAGTAGGTCAATCATTGAAACTAAATGTTATAAGTGTATGTAAATTAGTAAGATAATTACAGTTAACGTAGCGATTGTGTCAATTAACAATCTAATTTAAAAATAATAGTTTAAAAGATTTTATTGGTAAGATCATTAATAGTGCACAAAGGTGTATATGTATAGGAGATTTTCTTTGATATCACGTAAAGGTTACATTGAACCGCTTAACTGTTTGATAATATCTTGTGAATATGATATTTTAGAAGGTAAGATCTTATTCAATTGATGAAATTATTTAATTGCTTATGGAATTTATGACTTATCTTATAAATTATAAAGATAAGGTATTTATATGTCAATTCGACAATGTGAAATGCGTTCAGCTATCCCAAATAGCTGGCAATAAATTCAGAGAACTAATTAAAACCAAAAGGGGGTGTACCACTGGTCACATAAGCTTTTGAAAGTAGGTTATTGTGTATACCTTCCCCGAAGAAGATGGACACGGCGAGGCGACGTACAGGGCGCAGAATTTAGATTTGAGTTGTTCCCAGAGGTCACATCGTCAAATCGAAATTGAGGACACTGTAACGAGCAGAAAATTTTAAAAATTTTTTAAATTCTCACCTCGGCAGAGTACGTTCACACGAGGCAAGTGTCAACGACTTATGGTGGAGCAATAAATAAGGAGTAATGAGAAGGTGTCAGTGAAGCGTTGCTGACTTGACAATAGAAACGCATTAAGTTCTATCCAACTATAGAATTTGGTGGCGTAAGATGACAGGGAAAGTTTCGTCCAGAATTATTGCTCTGCGCAGCTGTAACAAAGTAAGGAGGACATTCACACCCGTACCAAGAATTGTAGCAGATGTGGCCGTATTACGTCAGTAGACGATAAGCGACAAAAACAAGTAATGTTCCATACTACAATGAAACGGATACGCTGCACCTTAAGTAACAATACTGGAAGATAGGCTGACAAAAACTAAAGTCATGTTACACAGCTGGAGGTATCGTCTAATTGACAGACAAGAATTTACGAAGGGAAAGTTAGAGTGACTTCAACGACCAGCAGATGTTCGAAATTAGTAATAGCCAGAAAAAAGGGGTAAGAGCATAGAACAATACGCCAGGAAGACTGTAAGTACAGATAATGGGAATCTATAGAAACGCAGAGTTTACTCAGACAATAGGCTGTTAGACAAATTGTTTATAGCCAGAGTTTCTTCGAAGCGGGTCAACGATCGTCTAGCTGGAGAGCAGGGAGACCTAAGGACCTATCAGAGACCTTCAGCCAGCGAGAAATTTGATGGTGAGGGATGTTTCCATAGCAACTGAGACGAAGAACCTATCGAAAGAACTATGACGTCGGATTTTGACAGAGTGGGACAGTATTTTCCGAGAAAATCAAAAACTGACCAATCTCGAAAAGAAGTGGGCGTGAAGCGCGCCAGAGACAAAATTTTGAGTAGGGACGAATTAATAAAACTAGATGTCCAGGAAGACGGAGGGTCAGTTACACTCAATTTTTAGGCAGGCAGTTATACTCAATTTTTACGCAGTCATACTTAAATTTTAGACAGTGATATTCAATTTTCAGACAGTTTTCATTTCAATTATCAAGTAGTTTAACTACAAGTGCGAGAGACGGTACATCATAAACTTTCCATTGTTTATTCAAATCATTCGGAAGGTAGATAAATAACAAGGAACTTAAAACGTAATAATACATTCATATCGCGGTAGTGAACTTTACCGACGTGCGCATTAACGGACTTAGTGAAATTTACACCAAGTGAACAATCAGACCGTTACACTAACAGACAGCATCACTAAACGATATATAACTTATTGGAACTTAATATTGTGTATCATCAACATAATGAACACGAAACATTAAACAAACTAACCAATTATAGGATCGTTTGTGGAAGCAGCGACAAATGAAACGAGACATGTTTATTGACTTAAAACGAACACACAGCAAACACAGTAAGATAGAACATTGATTGAACACTAAACTTCAATTACCCACACATATACAAACACCTAGGCGAGTGGTCGGAAGAATAAAGTGATAAGTGGCAGTGATAAAACAACTAACGACGGAATGTATCTACGAGCCATCTCCATCACCAGAACGAGACTACGTCAACGACTAATGGATATTCACTAACCAAGTAACCATTATTATAATTACTTCTAATTTGTAACTTCTACTGACCTGGTTTCTTTCAAAGAATTCACACCTGAGAATTTATTAAGAAAAGTAATGAGTAAAATTGAAATAAGTAGTTAATGAACGTATAAACAAAAGCTTATTTGGGATTTAATGAACGCATTAAATAAATAGAATATTGAATTGTAACATCATTTGATTTATATATGTATGTATGTGTTCTTTATTTCAGCATATATTGAGATATATCTTTGTTTATTATAAATATGTATGTATTTCAGGTACAGCGACGTATTCTATGTACTATTATAATATGTCATAAACGATAATTAAACTAGTATTTTAGTTAACCAGAAACATGCGTTCATTATTACCAATGCAACCCGAATATTGACTTAAAGTTTGAAAGAATGCAAATGGATTTTAAGAGTTTCTTATGTTCAATTAAATAAATGATATCACGTATGTGTTGATGAACGTAGATAGTTAGAATCATCATTAAGATTAAATTATACACATACTTGTCAGTGATCGATAATTTTATATATTTAATAATTAATTTATTGTGCTATCAATACGCATATTAAATGATTGTTATAAACTTAAGACTATTATTGATAAAATAAATGAAGGATGTTTAGATAAGGAAGTAGGTAAGTTTTATACATATGTCAACGATAAGTTATATAGACAACGTAAGAAGGAATGGAAACTGTACATACCAAACAGTGTATCCGGAGAAATAATCACCGAAATACACAGGATGTATGGGCACCTGGGATCGAAGAAATGTATGAAGATGTTGCAAGAACATTTTACGATGGACAAAATGTTGAAGAAAGTGAGGAATTATGTAAGGGCGTGTGACGTGTGTCAAAAATGTAAAGACACAAGTAACTGGATCTTATTCGGTGGAACGAGGGCCATTGTCCCGTTAGGAAGGGCAGAGTTAGTCAGCGCGGATTATTTTGGACCGCTGCCCGTATCGTCCGCTGGAGTGAGGTACCTGTTTATTACTGTTGACAACTTTACAAAGTACGTACGGTTGTTTACACTTCGGAGAGCAACGACCGCTGCTACATTAAGAAGGGTGAGACAGTATAGTGAAGAATTTGGGACACCTAAAGCAATTCTCACTGACAATGGGACACAATTTACATCCAAAAAATGGGTGAACGGCTTGAATGAGCGAAACATTCAACCAAGATACACCGTAATTAGAAACCCATGTGCAAATCTAGCTGAAAGGATTAATAGACAGCTCGGGAATTTATTCAGAATCTTCGTGTGTGACCAACATACTAAGTGGTCGCGATATGTAACTACTATCGAAAGCTTCATTAACGAGACGTACCATGAGACCATTGAGGTAACACCTTATGAGGCGCATCTCGGCAGAAAACCGACTAGAGTATGGGAAAGATATCTAGACAAAGACATTGTTGGAGTTGGAGGAGCTGATCACAACCAGATATTTGTAAGGATGAAAGAGAAAAGAGAGAAGCAAGCTAAATTATGTAATGAAACCAAAACCATTACTAAATTCAAGATTGGTGAAAAGGTTTTGATAAGGACTTATTATCAGTCAGACGCGATCCAAAGAAGGATTGACAAATGTTGCGAACTTTACTGCGGGCCTTATAAAGTACACCGAATTCTTGGGGATGCTACCTACCAGCTCATCGACTGTGAGGACGAAAGCAAGATCCGAGGGAAATTCAATGTGAGGCAAATGAAGAAATATTACGAACCAAAGGACAGAATTTAATCTACCAGGAAGAAAGTAGAAGAGCATACCTTGATGAGTTAGCTGTATTAGACAAGTCATTTAAGTTAGGGCTGATGACGCGTGAACCTCATTCAAGCTAGCTTAATCTATGAAAACATGTAATCTGATGTAAATTATAACTTAAGAACTTATGTAGTTCATAGATTATAACATGTCGAATAGAACACTGGTGATGTGTTAGATGATAAGTACAAGTGAATACTTTAGTTAACATTCTTTATGAAGTATCGTAGCGAATGAAAAGAACATTCTATTTACAAAAGTTGAATCAATAGCAATAAATTATCAAAGACAAAATGAACAAAAAGGACACTTAAAGGTGAATAAGTGATATAAATTAATAATTATATTGCAAGTAAACCATGTTAAGATGAATGTGTGTAATGGATAGATTAAGGATCTGAATTGATGCTAGAATGAAATAAATTACTCATTACTCAGAGATTATGTATATGTATATAGTTGATGAATCGATATGGGTATAGATTAGATAAAGTAACGTAACAAATATGTTAGTTATCAATCGAATTATAAATAAATTTTACGGAACGAAAATATTAGTAGGATTACTTATACTATATGAGATGCATTTTGTAGATTTTCTTTATTATACTATACGTATATATCGTAAGGCATTACATTAGGTCAATTGAATTTAATATTGACTTGTTTAATATTATATTGTATAGATATTCTTTCAGGAGTATAAATGAATCGTTTAGTTAAATGGGTGAAAACCATCCATTGAATTTATATCTTGTTTTATAATAAGATTTAAGACACTTATAGGTAATTGATACATAGATGCGTTGATGTTAAATACGTTCAACCATTCCAGACGGTTAGCAATAAATTCGTAAATGCAATTAAAACCAAAGGGGGGTACACCAATTGTAATACAAATCACGAAACGTAGGTCAACATACTATATTCCTCCCAGATGAAGATGGACATGGTGTGGCGACGAACAGGGCGCAGAATTTGGATTCTATGGTTCCCAGAGGTCACGTCATCAAATCCAAATTGAGGACACTATAGCGAGCGAAAAATTTAAAAATTTTAAATTTTCTTCTCGACCGATTTTGTTCACACGCAGTTGTGTCAACGACTTGAAGTTAAAGCAATAAATAAGGCTTAATGTGAAGATGTCAAACCAGCGTCGCTAGCAGACAATAGAAAGATGTTCGACTCCACGCAACAATAGATATGAAAGTTCAAGATGACAGGAGAAGCTTGGCTAAAAATTATTACCCCACAACAAACTACACAATGCCATGTTAGGTCACTCACACGTTTACGGATAACTAAGGCGAACGTCCGCTCGGGTTACGTCAGAATACGATGGTACTGCAAAAAACAACAGGATGTCACAAAGATTTGAGGGTGCTGCACTTTACAGAGACAATGAAAGGAATAACTAGTTGAAACGACTCTAGGATGGTACACAGCGGGAGGTGACGTTTACGTGACGGACACAATTTACGATTAGAAAATTCACCAGCCAACGCATGTCAGAAATTATTAATAGCTACGAAAAAGGGGTGTAAGATAGAACAATACCTCAAGATGACCAAGGAAACAGATGGGGAAAGTTAGAACAACATTGCGTATGTCCCAAACAAAACGGTGATTGACAGGCGCGCAACGACCAGAAATTCTGCGAAAGAGATCAACGTCCGAACGAAGAAATCTGGGGGATGTCTAACAACCTATCAGGGTACAGCGTCTTGCGAAGACACCGGTGGAGAGAGTTTCTATGGTAACCAGGAGTTAAAGCGAATCATTGAACAGAAACCAAAAAACCCTGAAGAAGTGGGATGAAATATTCTAAGAAAATATCGAGCTGACCTATCGTAAGTAAGAAAAGGCGTGGACAGGCTCAAAACAAAATTTGAGTAGGGACGAGTTGATAAAAACTGACTGTCTAACATGGAGGAGTCTCAGTCATATTTTTTAATTCTCTCAGTCATATTTTTTAATTCTCTCAGTCATATTTTTAATTCTCTCAGTCGTATTTACGTTTGCTCAGTATTTTAAATTTTCTCAGTGCTATGAAGGACTCTCAGTCTTATTACATTTTTTGAACATATATTTTGCTCAGTATTACTGTGCTCAGTCTTGTAAAATTTATCAGTCTTAGTGAAAACTCAGTGTTATAATATTCGGACTTAGTAATTTCAAACTATAAGATTCAAAGTGCAACCGGAAGTATTACTCGAACACAACAGTATAAAATGTGCGAATTAACGAACTTAGTTAAGCATTAACATTATTAGGAATTTCCGAGTGAACAATTCGAGCGACTCAAGCGAACTATCATGTAATCTCGGCACATACACGAAACATTATTAGTGTACTGTACAACTTAGAAAGAATTACATTTAGCCAGTGTTAATGAATTACACTAAATGTAACAGAACATTTAAATACTTGAACAAACTAATCAACCAAGTAGTATAAACGCATAGACATCAACACAAAGTCAAGTGAATTTCTGTGATGAACGGACATCGACATTAACTTTGCAAGCGTGAACATACACCACTCATTTTAGAATGATCATACATTTTAAACCGAACTGATCTATACAAACTGACATTGAAAGGAACATCACTTTGAACATCCACACTACTCTATAAACGACGCGAGTTCACGTGTGTGTACGAGTGACAGTGAATTCAACTTTATTCAACAAGATGTGTTCATCAGACTTCACTAAAACAAGGAGGCCGATCACCATTGGACCATGAGTGGATATTCTTACCACAAGTAACAATTATTAATCTATTAATTTAGTAACTACTACTGTCCTGACTCTTTCAAAGAATCCCCACCCTGGGAGTTTTAAATAAATTTGATAAAAGAATAAATTTAAAGTTATAAATAATGAACAAGTAAGCGAAACTATCTGGAATTAATGAACGCATTAATTAATTATTTGAATTTATTGTATATCATGATTTATGTATGTATGTCTTTTTCAGCTATCATATAAGCTAGAACTTGTTTAATGATATATGTGTTATTTGATGTATTTACAGGTACAGCAAACTTTTTATGTTTTATGAACATAAATTGACTTAATGAATAATAAATTAGTCATTTAAGTACAGTTAAACAAATGCGTTCATTATTACTGAAAACCGCATGTTAAGTGTTTTACATAGAACACAATTACACGAATATTTATAATTGTACAATTTTTATGTGTAACAAAAGAACATGATTAATTTACTAAAGAGTCTTTTGTCTATTATGCTAATTGGTAATTAAAATTGATAATTGATCTAACTAATTAATTCACATCGTAATTATCATAATAACACCGTACTGCTGTATCGGTCGAGATTGAATGAAAAGTCTCCCTCGTGGCTTTGCGCTTTTCCTCATATAGTCGCCTCAGATTCTGGTCAGCCGTGGCAATGAATTTTTGCATCTAATTTTCTAATTGGTGCAAAATTACGTCATTATGCGGTCAATCTAAAAATAACTTTTACATAATCGCTTTCAGCGTCTGTTTTTCGTTGTTGTTAGTATTCCCACTCAATTTCCAAAATTCACAAATTTTGTCTTATTTACATCAGTTTCTCATTTATTCTAATTACAAAGTTTAATCTATTATTAGAATCGTATTGCTCGTTCCATGATGGTTATTTTGAGATTAATAGCGGCCAGTTTTGATACATTTTCTATTAATAAAATCCATCTTATTGATGGCCTATCTTAAAACATAGCTTTATTACAAGCGTCGTCTGCTACAATTTGCAGTTTCTTTTGCTGTATCTTTTAACAATTAATTAACAATCATTTTTTACAACATTGAATACAATTATAATATTTAATTGAACATACTATTCTATAAATTGCTGTATTCAGCTAAACATTAATAATTCTTATAACATTCTCATTATTACCATTACATGGCCTGGTTATTATACCTTTAAACATTCAAAATTAAACTTACTTCCTCTAATCATTTTTAATTACTTATCTGGTGATAGTACACCTTTTAATTGATTGTTATTGATTATATTTCTATACTCAGTATAGCATGGTCTCTTTATTACATTTTGTTCTCATTTTCATAATCTTATTTATTATTATTTATTTGTATGATTATTTCATATTATTTTCTGCAATTGCAACATTTCTTTTCTGTATGCATTGTGCATAGTTTTTTATGAGTCATATTAATTATTATGTCTTTATTTCTTTATTTAATCTAGACATTTTGCTCTTTGTCATGATATTCTTATAAATCATGTGCTTGTTATTACACAATAATATTGTTAATTGGCATATTGGCCCTAGTCATTATTCTTATCTTTTACTACATTGTTTATCATATATTAAGTTACTTTAATTCATCTTAGGTCATTCCCTTATTCTTCACAATTCATAATTAGGTTTTGTTCACCTTACATTCTAATACATCTTTTTACAAAATTAACAGGCTTATAACATTCTAAGTACATAAAGTTCTTTACATAACTGGTTTCATTATACATCATTTATAATTAGAACATATACAATTTATTCTTTCATTAATTTTTCTTTAATCATTAATTATTATGCCTTAGCATACCTCTCCTTCAAGGTTGAGTTATCACATTGTCGATTATACTTTGTTAATCTCATTCTACCTGTTCAATTATCATATCTTATCAATTAATTCATTTACTATTTATTATTATCAACATGATACTTCAATTTATTTCTTATGCTAGCTATTCTTTTTCAATTGCTCAGCTCATATGCTGTTTACTTTACTTTAATATATTTTTAAATATAATTTATTCTACTTTCCATTTATTTATGGTGTTTTAATTGGTCTATCTGTTATTTATTTAGTCTCACTCAATTAATCTATTGGGGAACTGGTATTTGTCAACGTCTCAGTCTATTTGTCAGTTTATTTGATGTGTTGTCATAGAATGCTGTTTGTAGATTTACTACGGTACATGATTTGCTTCTCTTCATTGCTTATACTCTTTATTTGTGTCATTTTTCCTGTCTGGTTAACTACTTGTTATCCTCAATTCTTGCTCCTCAGCTAGTTTATTACTTCTCTTGGGGTTTATTTGTATGGAACAGTTTGTACTGTTGCATATGCCTCCTCTCCAAAATTGATTATTTTGGAAAACAGATTTTATTTGTTTGATGAAATTATCAATTTATTCTGGTTTATGTTCTTCATGGTATTGCTGCTTTCTTATGGACTTCAGTGGGTTCTTTGGGATTTATTTCCTCTTGATGATCCTTAAACTTATTAATTGCACCGGAAAACTGTGTCGATACTCATTGTATATTTTGTTATTAAAATTTTCTATTTGTACCTCACTTAATGGTATTCCTGTCTTTTTTTCTCTGGAACTTTTTAAATTTCTTCTGACTTATTACGCCTTAATTTCTTGTAGTCATATTTATATTTAATTCCCTCGCTTGGTGTATCATCCCAAAAATACTATATTTCCCTAACATTTTTCCCTAACATAATAGTTGGTCCGGTTCGGGTGGGCAACTTTGGCTCTATTACACCGCCGTCCATCCTATATCTTCTTCTTCTGAGACCAGAGGAACTTCATCTCTGCTCATACAAATGATTGTTGGATTCAGTCACAACATATCACAAATAATTACTCTATTAAAAGGTAGCCCTAACGCTACAAAAAATACTCTGGGGATGATTATTCTATTACTTTCGAGGTCTCATAATATTTCTTCCTTAACTTATTTATCTGGGCGTCCTGTAGTTCCAATTATTATCATTCTATTCACAGGTAAAGTAGGTAACGTTGTTCGACATTTATTTCGTATTCTTTCTAGTTCCGTGCTGTCCATTAATTATACCTTAGAATCCGTATTGTATTATTTTTTTATGAACTCCCATTTACTTTGGCAGTTAAACACTGAATTTCATCATTATCATAGATTACATTGGCATTCCTTCATCTAATTCATTTCTAACCTTTCTTAAATAGTAACTAGTCTTAATTGTTCTTACCATTGTTATTATCATGATTAATATTGTTATCCAACTATTTATTATAGTAATTCTTTTTATCGTCTAGTCTTTGTCTGTACCCCGAAATTAGTATATTTCATTTCATAGTTAGTTTATTATATCTTATTTATTTCGCCTTATTCGGTATCCAGAAAATCCGTCCCTTTTCTCAATGGCTTGTTTGCACTCGGTTTATCCGTGGTTGATTATTTTCGTCGCCCTGGTTCCTCGGATTACCTTCGTGTTCATATTTATTTCGGTCTTTGTGACATATCTCCCTACCACCTGGTTCTGCAATTTTGCTGCTACTAAAGTTTCACTTATTTTAATGTCTATCGTCGTTTTTCGAACGAATTCTGTCCTAGTTAATTCTTTTTCAATTACCTGACATTGCAATTTTCTAAAATTTAATCCTACTTCAATCATTTTATCATCTGGTTTGCTTACCAAATATTTCAATGGTATACTCCTTATTGATAATATCACTGATATCGTATGATACTTTTCAATTGCTGGTATATTAATTTAGATCTAGACTTATTTAAGTTTTTACTCACTATTTTATTGTGATTTCCATTTAAACCTTCTATTAAGCTCCTTTCATAATTTTTAAACTTAATTAATTCTCTCTGTTCATTAATTGGGAGGTTAAGTACATTAATTAACCCACTCTTAATCATCTCCATTCCTTCCCGTGTATTTATTATTCTCTTTTGATGTATTCTTCCTATTTTCTTCGTTTTCTGAATTACCTGGTTTTTTACACCTTTAATGATGACTTCTTTGTGCTTAATATTCTCTGTGTTTCTGTTATGTTTATTCTCGGATAACAATGCCCTTGAGTCTTCTTTATTTTCTATTTCCTTATTTAATTGTTCCACGTTTTTATCGTTTGGTATTTCTTCTGCCCCAGTTTTGTTATCATTTTTTACTTTTTTCGTATTATTATCCAGTTTCCCAGTTTCTTAAAACTATCGTCAATTTTCTTATTCATATCATCCAGTTTCTTATTCATTTTCATCACTTTCATTATCATCCTCATTATTTCCATGATTTTATCGTCCCTTGTTTGTGTGGGCCTGTCAGGTGGGTTTTCTTGGGTATCACCTGCTGTAACCTCTACTTCAGGTGTTGGTTGTGCTTCCTTTTCTTCCATGTCTGATTCGGTGTCTGTGTCTTTGTTTCTTCCTCTGGAAGTCGATCTCTTCGGAGGCATGGTTATTTTATTGTAGTCGCCGAGCTAAAGTAGAATTGTTGAAATATTGTTCTGGAATCTCGTATCCTCCTATCTACTTTAAGCCACACTAGTTGGTCGCCAATTTGTTAGAAGACTGAGTCGTACCCCTTTATTAAAATCTTGTTCTTTAAATAATTATTTTTATAAAAATAGTTTAATCGTGTAATCTTTTAATTATCTGTTTTAATTTATTCACTGTAGAATGATCTTGACGTTCCGTCGCAATTCCGTCGATCTAAATTGTAGTTCTAAGTTAATAATGTTGTTTGAATAGTTTATAACACAATCACAACTTGCACGTACCTTTGGTGTGGAACTGGTAGCGTCTAGGCCGCGTCAAAAATGTCTTGTATGACAACGTTTCATTCATATTACAATGAGTATACTCTGGTCTAAGTGTCTTGAGGACCACTTAGACCCGAGGATACACAGTGTAATATGAGTGAAACGTTGTCATACAAGGCATTTTTGCGCGGTCCATACCGGAAGAAGACTTCAAAAACATAATGAACACCGGCCGCGGATGTCTGCGTGAGAACAAACGAAAAAATTGTTCTAAGAAACGTATCTCCAGAAGTTCCTGAAAAAAATATTTCGAAAGTCCTAAAACTTGAAGTCATCATAGTCACTACACGGCGTAGGGCAAGGTGCCGCCTTTTCCGAAATGTTGAAGTCGAAATACACGTTTGTTCGTTCTGTCATAAATTTACTTCGTTTAATTGCCAATAACCGAACACAAATTTATAACAAAATTTGTAAAGCGTATATTTCTAAAAACATTTTGTACGTATAACACTGCTAAAGAAATATTTATTATTTAGAACTTCATTTATTTAGAACAAAGCAGGCAAGACTTGGAAGAATATTCTAATTTTAAAACAATACCCAAATCTTTTCAGCATCAGAATGGTAACTTTTGAAACA
This sequence comes from Magicicada septendecula, assembly GCA_034769895.1. NCBI lineage: Eukaryota > Metazoa > Arthropoda > Insecta > Hemiptera > Cicadidae > Magicicada > Magicicada septendecula. The sequence continues at coordinate 332,417,513 of CM068376.1, forward strand.
AATTTAACTACTTAAAATAATCAAGAAAAGTTTAAACAAACTTACGTAACTACATATAAGTTATCTTATGTAACTTAACTACCGTACTGTCTTCCATAAATTTCACAGAAAATGAATTTTCAAAATTAATTTTAAATAAGATACGTTCTGTAATTCAGTTACGTAACTTAATTATATTTAAATTATGCTGTTAGGCTGGTCTTTTATTTAGTTTGTGATTACTTTTTTATATTTTATATTTAACGTTCTAACTAGAATTTCTTATGGAATCCAAAATAATTACATTTTATTTAGAATTACAACATTTTTTGCCACGTTTGCTAGTTTTACCACAATTTTTTTTCCTAGAATTTAAATATACCTTCATTTTCTCGGTGGTACATAGTGAGAAAATTTTCGATAGCCATAACTTGAGAACAGAGCGTCTCCGCATCCGCCTGTATATGAACGGTTTACTTATTGTCATCAACAGATGATATTCCACTTTATTTTTTTTTTATGATACACATTATATAAATTTTCGAGTTGCTGTAAGTTATATGTGTTCCATAGCGTAGGTGTTCAGTTGTGTTCATTCACTTCCTCGTAACGTACCAACTGTTTAACGTATAGAAACGGAAATGTTATTAGCATACAGACATGCCGGACAGCGTTTAAAACACATGTACAGTGGAACCTCACTAACGATGTCACCCACTAATTGGTCTCACTCTAATTTGTCACCCACTTCAGCTGTTTTTTTTTTTTTTTTTTTTTATTAACAAGCGAGTAACATATACGCTCTAATTATAGCCGGGGAAAATCAAAAACGTGCTACGCACCATAGCACCATTAAATTTAAGAGTTTCGCACCATAGCCGGGGTTCTATTAAAAGGCAGGAGAACGGATTGCTGAAGGTATTGGATTGCTGAAGAATGGGTATTTCGTACTTGTGTACACGGGACAATAAGTGTTGTGTTGGGCTGTTACAGCGTAATACGTTTGCGAAAATTCAGTCGGATTGCTGGTGCCTGGCAAAATACGAAAACCTCGTATTCCGGAAAACACTCTAAATTCTGCCTGGAATAAGTTACGTCCATCTGAATTACAACCAGCGTCTACAGAACCAGAAGGTCTTGGAATTGTTAGATATCTGGCAATCCCTACCGGTATTTAACAGTTTGAATGAAGACGACGTCAAAAATTGGTGTGAAATAGACTTACCGGATGCAGGCTACGAAATGTTTAGTGATGATGAAATTGTTACATACGTATCCACAGACCTTACCCACAATCATTAAACAAATTTTTTAGTAATTAGGTGCTTAACTTGTTTGAGTTTGAAATTTTCCAGCAATAAATACGTTCGAACATAACTTTAGTACTGTACATTGCTAGTTTTGTAATAAAACATTTTATATTGTCTTTAATGGGTTGTTTCTTACTCCCTCACTAATTCGTGACCGCTTCGGTCCCGTAGGTGACGAATTAGTGAGGTTCTGCTGTACGTAGATCTTCGTTCTGCCAAGTACAGACTCTTGGTAACCCATTAAGTCAATTGACCTTAAAGAACGTACAAACATTAATTCTCGGACCTCAGCTACTTTACTGTTGGTTAGACATAGCCTACACCTTTTCGCGTACGAACTTTCTTTACTGCTAAATAATTAAAATAAAAAAGGAAAGTACAGTATATAAAATCCCTCATAACTTGCACATTGTCCTCCATTACTATCTCAGCTAATTTAATTTTAAATTAATTGTCTAAAAGTCAAGAGTTCAGCTAGCCGTAGTTTTTCATCGAGGCGTAACCCGAAACCGGACCAACGTTAATATGAATATAATAATTGTTTATTTTCATCATAGAACATATACGTATTAATTTTACTTTTTTCGTGAGACACTCTGTATCCCCAAACAAACGTCGACCTTAGTTATACTATTCCATTGTGCAGGAGGTTATTTATGTATAATAAGTTACTCATACGGTAGTAGTTGTATAAAGTAAAAATATGGACAGATGTTACAAACACGCCGTTACAAAATATGGACAGACGTTACAAACACGCCGTTACAAAATATGGACAGACGTTACAAACACGCCGTTACAAAATATGGACAGATGTTACAAACACGCCGTTACAAAACATGGACAGACGTTACAAACACGCCGTTACAAAATATGGACAGACGTTACAAACACGCCGTTACAAAATATGGACAGATGTTACAAACACGCCGTTACAACATATGGACAGACGTTACAAACACGCCGTTACAAAATATGGACAGACGTTACAAACACGCCGTTGCAAAATATGGACAGACGTTACAAACATACAAAAAAGCCGGGCAACATGTCAAAACATGGACACTTCCTGCCAAATACGGACGACTAATAAAAAAGAAGGTAGAACTGTGATGACTGTATGCATATATGTAGAAACATTGATTCTGGGGACCTCAGAAGCGTTCTGTTCGTCTATCCTCATACGAATCTCCCTTACCGTCATAGTGATTCTGTAGATGTCACACAACGTCCTCAGAATAAGAGATGACAGGCACTTTTCCTAATTCAAGTACCACGCCCGCTCTTATTCTACGAACGACGGGCATATTAGGCAACTTTTTATGACGTCCGGAACACAGTTGGCGACGACCATATTCGTTGCTCTCCGGTTGATATAATCGTTAAAGCTCATACACGTTCTACGTCCTTATATGAGGATCGGCTTGGTTCCTCCTGAAGATATCTCTGTTTCTCCCGAAGACGTTCTGCAGGCGACACGGAATGCATATAGAAGCTTTCTGCCCAAGGTACACTTTATCACTACTCGCTGGACGCTGTTCTATTTAAAGCTTTGCGTTCGTACACCAAATATACAATTATTTAAATTTATGTTATAATTATTAAGTATAGAATGCTGGGCGCCAGATATAATTAGGAATCTCAGGGTTTGTTGTTAATAACAACTCTTATGCTCAGATGCTCAATAAACAATACTATATTTATCACTTGTATACATTTAAATAATATAACATTAACATCATTATCATTACAAATTGACAGATTAAATAACTTCTCAATTGCTACTAAAAATCTGTATCCCTATCTAATCGTCACAAGAGATTCATGATTGATAAGGAATTAATTTACACATAGAATATCATCTACCATTTATGAGAGCTTAATTAGTCCATTGACTATTCTCTATAATTTATGAGAGATTAATTAACACATTGAATATTATTTATAACATTGTTAAGTTACTCTTGGAACTAGAAATCTCCTTCATTCTCATCATAAATTAACTTTGATCAACGACATGACTTAAGATCTAACCTATCATAAATATCTAACTATCATTCAAATTTATATTAAATATTTAAACTTTGTACTCTGATTCTATGTCGTAAGATATAAAATACACTTCAGCATCTGAACGTCTTCATGGGTTCTTTTAGAATGAAACGGGTTAAACGTAGGTAGACAACTATACTACATGAAATTATTTGATTACAACATTTTAATTTGATACAATTACTTGAGTTTGATTATTCATTACTCCGTCCTGCTCGTTCCACACTTTACACCTCACAACACAATTTGATCTTACTCTGCTTTTTATTCACACACTATCGCGATAACCATTCATCTCCACGCCCTCCGAAACTTTGACTTTCTCATACGGCCGAACACATGATAAATAATACTGGTTGACTTATTAATGACCGCTTGTTCTTTTCTTCACTTCCTCCTAACTACTTACTTTACTTCTTCATGACGATAACTAACTGGTTTGTCTAATGACCGAATACTGATTGACTGAATGAATATGTTACAGACTGTCTTATATTGCTTAATGATTGTTTAAGACATAACTTCTAACTCTCTCTAACAACAATTAGCAAAACTGCCACTAAAAAACTGACTGCTTGCTAACCGGTAACTGACTGACCGATTCTCCTCTAAGTTCCTTCACGAGTTACTTTTATAGTTTCACATAGACTTCCCATACTGCCGCTACTCTTAAGATTACCATCATTGGCCAAAATTCAAACGTGTTGCCAGTAAGTTTGAAATTATCCAGTTAACACTCGAAATAAATTCGCGCGCAGAGGTGACGCTATCCCTGATTGGAGAACTCTTATAGACGCGCACATCTTGCCGCCAGACCGTTATCTCGTTAAAAAGAGAAATTTGTTTTCTAAACCCCCCCCCCCGTTATGACGTATCACTCTTTGTATTTTGAAGGCCGAAAACGCCCTATTTCTAACGGTACTTCATATTTTATGCTGTTTTGTGCAAACAAAGCGTTTTATATCTTTACGACTTAGAAAGTTGTACATACAATACAATTTTACACTTGCTCGGCGCAAACGTGTCGCCTCGCTAGTACACACCTCTTACTTACATAACAAATACTTGGTACAATTCTCATCTGTATGTCTACTTACTAACATTACTTCTATTAATATTAATAGTCTACATCAGAATATACTATTGATATAAATGTGTTTTACCACACAACTGGCTGTAACCGGTAGTGTTACGTTACAACTTGTTCAGTCAGTTACTTGTACTGTCGTAAATTTTTAACGTAAAAATACAAATATAAATATTAAACATACAAGCAGCCCAAACTACTAGTGAAAAACAGACACGTCGTGCCAAATCAGGATATCTGGTAATCGTATATAAAAATTGTGACAATAATGCAAGTATGTACTAATATTAATTATTAGGATGACAATAGCGTCCCCGTTGGTTACTTGTACAACTATTCACAGAGGATCTTTCTTTTCTCCAGAAATCGTTCTTTAGATATCACCCAGTGTACGTGGAGAGTTTTAGCTAATTCAAATCCACGCCAAGTGACAAGACATCGCTACAGTCCTGTCGGTCAAGCGTGCTCACACACATCTGTACATAATCCAGATGGTATAGTAGTTAAGTAATAGGCCTACTTCCTTTGAAATATCTACTAAGTAAAACATAAACTGCAGAAAACAAAATCTGTTTAATCTGGTGCTGGAATTAAACGAAAAGCTAGTCCTATCACCGTGTTCTTCGTGCTTGTGAAGTTCGCCCTTCCTTATAAAGACATTCTGTAGATACCACCTAATTTCTTAGAAAGTACTGCCTAAAACTTGAGATAATTAATACAAGTCTAAGGACTGTACTTTTGAAGACAAGAGGTGTTGGAACATGGAATCCTGTCGCTTGCATTAAACAAAGGACGACATTGTATACGTACTAAAAACCTAGTGAGTGAGTGAGTGAGTAAGTGTGCGTGCGTGTGTTTGTGTGTGCGCGCGCGCGTGTGTGGTTAATTAAATACATATAAATTTACAGTCAGTTCAATGTTAGTAAATGAATGTCATTAACTGTATAAGTTTTTCCGTGACGCACTGTGTATGCCCAAACAAACGAAGATATTCTTTACTTAAGCGTATACAACGGTACAGGGGTTTAGTTAATTTAATCTGTAATTAATACTGTAGCGGTTTATAATGTAAAAACATGTACCGAACTTAAAAACGTACAGACAATCCAGACAACATGTATAAACACAGACAAGTCCAGCCAAATACGGACGAGTGGTAACCAATAACGTACAATAAACAGACTTACAATGAACACATACAAATACGTGCACAACACATAGTTGGTGGCAATCATACATTCATTGCTCTCCGGTTGATACAATTGTTAAAACCGTTCTTCGAGGTTATGAACCGCTTTCACCTGAAGACATACCTCTGTTTCTCTCGAAGATGTTCTGCAGGTGTCACCGAATTCATATAGAAGCTTTCTGCCCAAGGTACAGTGATCAGTCAGTTACTTGTACTGCAATAAATTTTTAACGTAAGAATACGGATATCAATTTTAAAAAACACAAACAGCCCGAACTACTAGTAAAACACAAACATATTTTGCCAAATATGGATATCTGGTAATCCTATATAAGAATTGTGACGATAATGCAAGTATGTACAAATATTAATTATTAGAATGACAGTAGCGTCCCCCGTAGTTACTGATACAACTATTCACATATAATCGTTATTCTGCAGAAATCGTACTTTACATACCGTCCAGTGTCAAATATAAAAGGTGCACAGTTTTAGCTAATTCAAATTCGCGTCAAATGACAAGACACGGTATCGTCCTGTCTGCGAAGCGTACTCACTCACATCTGTACATTATCCAGTTGGTACATTTTTCAATAATACCACTATTGTAATATCTAACCAGTAAAAACATGAACTGCAGGATACAAATCTTTTTACTCTAGTGCAAGATTTAAACAATACCCAAGTCTTATCAAAGCGTTTTTCGTGGTTGAGACGTTCCTCCTTCCTGATGAAGACATTCCGTAGGCACCACCTGATTTCTTAGAAGGTACTGCTGTAAACTTGAGATAATTAATACAAGTTTAAAGACAGTACCATTTCAGACAAGAGGTGTTGGAACACGGAATCCTGTCGATTGCACCTCCTTTTGTACTAGTAGATTAAACAAATGATAACTACGTATACGTATTAAAAACCTAGTGAATGAGTGTGTGTAGGTATTTGTATGATTAAGTAAATGCATATAAATTTAAATTATATTGATGTAAATCAATATCATTAACTGTATACGTTTTTTTCGTGACGCAATATGTATGCCCAAACAAATGAAGATATCCTTTACTTATGCGTATTCCACGATACAGGGGTATAACTAATACTGTAGCGGTTTATGATGTAAACATATGGACAGAACTTAAAAACGTACAGACAACCCAGACAACATGTATAAACACAGACACGACCAGCCAAATACGGACGCGTGGTAACCAATAAGGTATAATTGTGACGGTAATAAACAGACTTGTCGAAAGTCTAATTCTAGGAGCTTAGAAGCATTTCTCGAGACAAGGCGTACATCTGTTCCTATATGATTCGTCTTTGCTGTCAATGTGGTTCGGTAGATATCACAGAATGTCCTCAGAATAAGAGGTGCATGCCACTTTTCCAAATGCAAGTAGCAGGGGAGCTCTTATTTTGAGGACGACGGGTATGTTAGGCCACAGTCTGCGACGTGCAGAACACGTAGTTGGTGGCAATCATATATTCATTGCTCTCCGGTTGATTTTTGAAGCTCACACACGTTCTTCGAGGTTATGAACCGCTTTCTCCTGAAGACAAACCACTGTTTCTCTCGAAGACGTTCTGCAGGTGTCACCGAATGCATATAGAAGCTTTCTGCCCAAGGTACAGTGTTCAGTCAGTTACTTGTACTATCGCAAATTTTTAACGTAAAAATACGATTATAAATATTAAACACACAAGCAGCCCGAACTACTAGTAAAACACAGACATATCTTGCCAAATAAAAATATCTGGTAATACTATATAAATAATTGTGACGGTAATAAAATTATGTACAAATAAAATTCTTAGGATGACAATACCGTCCCCCGTAGTTACTCGTACAACTATCCACATACGATCTTTCTTTTCTGCAGAAATCGTTCTTTACATATCGTCCAGTGTCATAAGTATAAAAGCTGCACAGTTTTAGCTAATTCAAATTCGCGTCAAATGACAAAACACGGTATCGTCCTGTCTGCGAAGCGTACTCACTCACATCTGTACATAATCCAGTTGGTATATTTTCAATAATACCACCATTGAAATATCTAACCAGTATAACAGGAACTGCAGGATACAAATCTTTTTACTCTAGTGTAAGAATTGAACAACAGGCAAGTCCTATCACAGCGTTTTTCGTGCTTGAGGAGATTCGTCCTTTCTTCTGAAAATATTCTGTAGAAACCACCTTATTTCTTAGAAGACAGTGCCTTAATCTTGAGATGATTAATACAAGACTAAAGTCAATGCCTTTTAAGACTTGAGGTGTTGTAACATGAAAACCTGTCGCGTGCACCTCCTTTTGTCAAAATTCATTAAACAAAAGACGACAAACCTAGTTAGTGAGTGTGTGTGTGTGTGGGTATTTTTGTGATTAATTAAATGCATATGAATTTACAATCAATTCAATTTTAGTAAATCAATATCATTAACTGTATAAATTTTTTCGTGACGCACTGTGTATGCCCAAACAAACGAAGATATCCATTACTTATGCGTATTCCTAGGTACAGGGATTTAGTTAATTTAATCTGTAACTAATACTGTAACGGTTTATAATGTAAAAATATGGACAGAAGTTAAAAACGTACAGACAATCCAGACAACATGTATAAACACAGACACGACCAGCCAAATACGGACGCGTGGTAACCAATAAGGTACAATTGTGATGGAAAAACACATGCATGTCGAAATGTTAATTCTAGGACCATAGTAGCATTCCTCGAGACAAGACGTATGTGTGTTTCCTGTGATTCTTCTTTGCTCTCATAGTGGTTCTGTAGATATCACCCAATGTCCTCAGAATAAGAGGTGCATGCCAGTTTTCCAAGTGCAAGAAGCAGGGGAGCTCTTATTTTGAGGACGACGGGTATATTAGGCCACAGTCTACGACGTGCAGAACACGTAGTTGGTGGCGATCATATATTCATTGCTCTCCGGTTGATTTTTGAAGCTCACACACGTTCTTCGAGGTTATGAACCGCTTTCGCCTGAAGACGTACCACTGTTTCTCTCGAAGACGTTCTGCAGGTGTCACCGAATGCATACAGAAGCTTTCTGCCCAAGGTACAGTGTTCAGTCAGTTACTTGTACTATCGTAAATTTTTAACGTAAAAATACGATTATAAATATTAAACACACAAGCAGCCCGAACTACTAGTAAAACACAGACATATCTTGCCAAATAAAGATATCAGAGTTAGAGGTGCGTGCCACTTTTCCAAATCCAAGTAGCAGCGCAGCTCCTACTTAGAGGACGACGGGTATATTAAACAACAGTCTACGACGCGACGTCGGTAACACATAGTTGATGGCGATCATATAGTCATTGCTCTCCGGTTGATACAATCGTTAAAGCTCACGCAATTTCTACAGTACGTATGCATCGGCTCGTTTCCTCGTGAAGATATTTCTTCCTTTTGTCTGGAAGTCGTTCTTCAGGCCTCACCGAATTTTCTTAGAAAACGTATGCGCAACGCACAGCCGTTGTGTTATCAATAAAACCCACAAATTATCGTGACACCGCAGGTGTATTTGCATAATGGAAAACATTCTCAAACTGTACGATACGCTACAGACGATTTATATGCCTAATTTATATTCGGTTTAAGGTTTACTAACACATGATAATTGAATTTTCTATGTTTGGCAAATCACAAAAAACCACAACACACCTGCACTACGCAGTGCCGGATTGAAGATTTTTGAGGCCCTAGGCCAAGTTTTCTGAGCGGCCTCCCTCGGCTGTGACTTTGAAGTTATATAATACTGCAAAAGTAATTAGATGTCAGATTAATACTATAAAATTTAAAACCAGTAAACTACTATAAAAAAGCGTGCTTTCATTTAGCAAACTTTTTCAAAATATTAAGAACCATGCAAACGAATTGAGCAAATTCTTTAAAAAAGTAGAGTAACTTAACTAAGCTTATTCAGAAATTTAACATAAAAATTTAACAAAATTCGCATGCGCAGATTAGTTTTCAAGGATTCCAACGTTTTAAAAATAAGCGCGCAATATTTAAATACGAAATATCTTCCATTTGTATTATTAACAAAAAGTCATACTTAAATAAATCAAAGTTCCACATATTTTAATAAAAAACTTCAGTTAAAAAAAAAACTGAATAATACTCTCATAAGATTCCCTAAGTTTTGAAAATTCCTGTCCTGCTTGTTGATTTGTGGTACCACTTATTTCTTTAAAATAATATAAAATGCATTGAAAGCAATATTCTAATACTTTTGGCGAGAAAAAATACGTTAAGCAGCTCTGCAATTTACTACACACCAAAGCGATGAAATCTGAATTTGGTTTAGATAGTAGTATCCCATATCTCATAATAAGTGACGAAGTCTCAGTCACTTAGACCTGAGGATACTCAATGTAATATGAGTGAAACATTGTCACGCAAGACATTTTTGCCGCGGTCCATACAGGAAGCAGACTTCAAAAACATAACGGACACCGGCCGCGGAAGCCTACGTGAGGATATAGGGGGTCTATATGTCCACCTTATTATCAGTGAGGCAAAAAATTTTTATCATACTGTTAAACTTAAAATATTCGTAATTAAAGTGGTTAGTTATTATTTTATCTGAAGCTCAAATCTTTCTTGAAACGCTTTTATCTTTCAAACTAGTAACGTATTACTCCCCACAAGTTTTCTTTAAGTCACACTTTCAGTTACGTTTTCAGTTTCATTTCCCAGTTACAATTTAGTAAAATTATGCCAATCCTAACAAACTTTATTTTTCCACTCTATTTTTTTTCTGCCGACGTCTTTTCATATCGAGCAATGCACACATAATTTTGAATCCTATTTGTAACTTGACAAGGCAAAATATACACAAAAACACTTTTTTCAGCAACTCCTATTCAACAGATTTGAATATAGATTTACTTTCCTTTGATTTAGAAACAGTGCGAAATATTTCGCTAGCCATAACACGAATACGGATCGCTTCCGAAGCTATGTTCACAAAAAATGATTGCTTATTTTCATCAGTATTACATATCCCAATTTATTTCCTATTTCTTGAATGTCTTTCAGTTTATGCAGCAAAAAATCCGATTTCCTGCTGTGATTTGTATTCCACTGTATAGATATTGAATAATGTTCACTCAGTTACTTGTACTGTCGTAAATTTTCAACGTCAAAGTACGGATATACATTTTAAATATACAAGCGGTCCGAACTACAAGTAAAACACATACACATCCTGCTGAATAAGGATATCTGGTAAATCTATATAACAAATTGTGACGATAAAGTAAGTATGTACAAATACTAATCCTTAGGATCACAATAGCGTCCGCCGTAGTTACTCGTACATCTATTCTCATACGATCCTCCTTTACTGCTGAAATCGTTCTTTAGATATCACCCAGTGTCACAAGTATAAGACGTGGAGACTTTTAGCTAATTCAGATTCACGAAAAATGACAAGACGTCGGTACTGTCCTGTCAGTCAAGCGTGCTCACACACATCTGCTCATAATACAGTAGGTATATAGTTAAGTAATACTACGTTTGAAATAGTGTATCTACTAAGTAGAACATAAACTGCAGGAAGCAAAATCTGTTTAATCTAGTGCAAGAATTAAACAAAAGCCAAGTTCTATTACAACGTTCTTCATGTTTGAGAAGTTCGTCCTTCCTTATGGAGACATCTGTAGATACCACCTAATTTCTTAGTAGGTAGTGCCTTAAACTTGAGATAATTAATACAAGTGTAAGAGGACACGACCATTTCAGACAAGAGGTGTTGGAACATGGAATCCTGTCGATCGCAACTCCTTTTGTCCTAGTAGATTAAACAAATGATAACTACGTATGCGTACTAAAAACCTAGTGAGTGAGTGAGTGAGTGAGTGAGTGAGCGTGTGTGTGTGTGTGTGTGTGTGTGTGTGTGTGTGTGTGTGTGTGTGTGTGTGTGTGTGTGTAAGATTAATTAAACGCATAAGATATTACAATCAATTCAATGTCAGTAAAACAATGTCCTTAACCGTATATGCCTTTTCGTGTGTCCAATAAAACGAAGATGTTGTTTAGTTACGCGTATTACACGGTACACGGGTTTAGTTTATTATCCTGTAACTCATACTGTAGCGGTTAATAGTGTAAAAATGTAAATAGAAATTATTAACACCCAGACAATCCAGACAACATGTATAAACACAGACACGTCTTGCCAAATACGGACGCTAAGTAACCAATACGGTACAATTACGAAGGTTGAATGCATATATATGTGTAGAATCATTGGTTCTAAGACCTCAGAAGCGTTCACCAGGGCTGGACGTACTCGTATGATTCTTCTTTACTGTCACAGTGGTTCTGCGGATATCACCCAGTGTCCTCAGTATAAGAGGAGACGGGAATTTTTCCTAATTCAAATACCACGTCAGCTCTTATTCTAAAGACGAAGGGTACATTAGGCAACAGTCTACGACGTCAGAAACACGTAGTAAGTGACGATCATATATTCATTGCTCACCGGTTGATACAATCGTTAAAGCCCACATACTTACGTGGTTATGTACGAATCGGCTCGCTTCCTCCAGAAGAGATAGTCTACCTTTGTTTGTGAAGCGGTTTATAGTGTAAAAATGTAAATAGAAATTATAAACAAGCAGACAATCCAGACAACATGTATAACCACAGACGCGTCCTGTCGGGTAACCAATAAGGTTCTATTGTGATGGTAATAAACATGCATGTAGAAATATTAATTGTGGGACTTTAGAAGCATTCCTCGAGACAAGACATACGTCAGCTCCCATACGATCTTCTTTATTGTTAAAGAGGTTCTGTAGATGGCACCCAACGTCCTCAGAATAAGAGCTGCATGCCACTTCTCCTTAGTCAAGTATCACGGCAAGCTCTTATTTTAAGGAAGACGGGTATACTAGGCAACATTCTACGACGTGCAAAACACATAGTTGATGGCGATCATTGGTACAAGCGTTTTAAGCTCACGCACGTTCTTCGTGGTTATGCGCGTCTCCTCCTGAAGACATTTCTTCCTTTCTTTCGAAGGCGCTGTCTTATTTACCACATACGATTCTTCTTTACTGCTGAATTCTTTCTGTGGATATTACCCAGTGTCAGAAGAATAAGAGGTGCGGCTTTTTAGCTAATTCAAATTGCCCGGCATCTCTTATCCTCACGACGATGGGCACCAGTCTACGACGTTCACAGCGGAAGGTCGTTGACGTCCATACATTCATTGCTCTCCTGCGATAAGTTCTGCAAAGTTCACGTGCGTTTGTAGTTATGTAGGGATCGCTTCGCTTCCTCTTAGAGATATCCTTTATTTATCCCGAAGACGTTTTGCAGAAGTCACCGCATTTCGACATATATATGTCTGCAACCGCATGTCTGCAAAATATTGTTTTTATACTCGCACATACAAATGTACAAACGAATTGTGTAAAACGAATCACCTGGAAGTTTAATTTCGTCTGACGGAACATCGGATTGGGAGTACAGCGTACACGTGTGAAAATCCACTGACACATAGTACTAAGATGGTGATCTACAGAAAACTGTGGAGCCAGTATTGAGATATGAACAGACTGCAGCCAGTTGTCGACCAGAAACAAAGAACATTTGAAACAATATAAAATGATCTCAAGAGTAGGACAAGCTGAGTGTTCGTGATGGATCATAGCCTACATCTAATGACGAAATTAGGAGACGTACAAAAAAAATTTATAAAATGGAGGGCAGAATGGAAACCACACAGTTTATGTGTCAGGGTCACGGTATTAGCGTGGAAGAGAACAGATTCTCAAAACAGACGTTCGATAATGTAAGTACCAGTAACGAGGAGAAAGAAAGGAAGATTTGGTCTGAAATGGATAAATGGAACAAGAGAGGTAATGAGACAATTACTGGAGAAGTGGATTGGAAAAATAAGTGAGAGTAGAGTAAAATGACGGCAGAGGCTGTACCTTAGTGGTAAAATTAGTATAAATACATGTCGAACCTAAAATTCAAAATGTGTCTTCGTGCGACAACTTTCGGTTCGGCTGTCTGCACAACGAACGACTTGACTGAGCTGCAACAGAACCTACAGACGCGATTTTTATATGAAATATTTTGACTGGCTCGTTGGCCCAACAGAACGTAAGCCAACAGTATCGTTTCGTTACGTGGATGACGTGCGATCTATTTGCTCTCAAAGAATAGAGACAGCATTGAACATTCTTACATAATTCAATGGTATTCATTGTAATTCAAAGCGTTCCGGGTCAGTGATAACACTGATCATAGGCATGCGCAGGCCGAATATTATGGGAGGGACACTATACCGGGAGATATTGAATACCCTCAGTAAAACGGTCTGTAAAATTAATATTAAAAAGAGAAACTGGTTTAACTAAAAACATACTATTATCTTATTATTGTGACCTAAACAACAACAACAACAATAAAGAATGGAATAAACTAAAGCATTAAATAATATTTATTGAAAAATATGGTAAACTAATGGGGGACCAAGGTCCCTCTGGTCCCTCCCGTGCGCACGCCTATGTCACTGATAAACCTGGAACACATTCGATTTCCAGGCCATATTAAAGCCTGCAAGAAGTTTTAACGTTCTTCTACGAATACGGCAATGGGAAAAGAATTCATAAAACACGTGCAGCATACGGAAAACAACAAAACTGAGCGATCAGCTGTAACCGACCACAGTCGTACAGCGAAATATTAGATCCCAGGTGACTTGACAAAATACGTATCACAGCAGTACTGCTGAGGTACTTGCCTGAAAATAAAACAGAAGATCGATAGAAATATTAAAATTACCCAGTATAATAACAGTAACTTTATCTATTTCCTTCAGAATATAGTAACGAGTCAACAGCAAACTATCAATCACATGTCCGTAGAAATAAAAAGAGTCAACGATAAGATTGATACACTAACGGAACTCCTACAACAAAATTTTACGTAATGGCACAACTCTATAAAATAGCGTTATGGAATGCAAATGGCTTGTCTGCTCACAGGCAGGAAGTAGAGACTTTCTTAATTCACAACAAAATAGACATTCTACTCGTTTCAGAAACTCACTTTCCCATCAACTCATATTTCAACATTCGGGACTTTACACTTTACCACACCCTTCACCCTGATGCAGCCAGGAGGCCTAGGGGAGGCACCGCAATATTAATAAGAAACCACATACAGCACTACGAGCTCCCTAAGTTTGAACAAAACTATCTTCAGGCCACAAGTATTGTCATAGAAGATTGGCACGAACCGCTAACAATCTCTTCTGTATACTGTCCGCCCAACTACCCCCCAAACAGGGAGGGAACTATAGAGTTCCTAAACTCTCTTGGCAACAGGTTTATGGCAGGAGGCGATTTTAATGCTAAAAATACGCTGTGGGGATCCCATCTGACTGCACCTGGCAGAGGCAGACTACTATTTCAAATTATGCAAGAACTTCAGCTTGGCTTTTTATCAACATTTGCACCAACGTACTGGCCCACAGATCTAGGCAGAATTCCTGACTTACTAGATTTCTTCGTAACAAAAGGGATAGCCTCAGGATACCTTACGATAGAATCAAACCTGGACCTGTCCTCTGATCACTCCCCAGTCATAGCAACCATTAGTAGCACTTTCGCCGCTACAAAGAAACCAGCTACCCTTTTCAACAAGAGAACTGACTGGGAGTACTTCAGACAACTCGTTGACCGGGTTGAAGATAAACTTAAAGATTCCCCTAAAAAAAAACATGGACATAGAGGTAGCGGTAAACATATTAAACTGTATAATACAAGAATCCGCTTGGGAAGCTACACCGGAAATTCCTCAAAAAAGAAGAAATCAGAGCTGTCCAGTAGCAGTCAGGTAAAAAATAGCAATCAAAAGACAGCTAAGAAGGATTTGGCATACTTCCAGATACCCCTCAGACAAAAGACGTTACGACAAGGTCTCCAAAGAACTAAAAACTCTAATTAAAAAGTTAAAAACGAATCACTAAAGAACTTTCTAGAAAACCTTACAAATACAGCTGAAACAGACTACCCTATTTGGCAAGCGACGAGAAACCTGAAACATCCCAAAAACCCTATTCCACCAATCCGGAAACAGGATGGATCCTGGGCTCGTACAGATCATGAAAAGGCCACCACCTTCGGACTTCACCTGGAAAAAGTGTTCCAACCGCTGCCATCTCAGAATTCTTCAGTAGATGACGCTGAAATTGAAAACTTTTTACAGGCACCGTATCAAATGTCACCACTACCAAAATTTCTTACAGTTAAAGGAGTGATGTTTATGGTAAAACATGATCTGAATTCCAAAAAATCACCTGGTTATGACCTTATCACTGGGCGTCTTATTAAAGAGTTACCGAGAAAAGGAATGGTACTACTTACAGCGATATACAATGCAATTCTACGTCTTGAATACTTTCCACCTCAGTGGAAAGTGGCAGATATCATCCTTATTCAAAAGCCAGGCAAACCACCTAATGATGTAACATCCTACAGACCTATTAGCCTGTTACCGATACTCGGTAAACCTCTAGAAAAACTTATTCTCCGAAGATTAACAACTGTGATTGAGGAAAAAACTTGATACCCGACCACCAGTTTGGCTTCAAAAAAGGACACAGCCCTATAGAACAAGTTCACCGGGTAGTTGAACTCATCAATCATACTTTTGAAAAAAAGGGTTACTGTACCGCGGCCTTCCTTGACGTAAGCCAGGCCTTCGATAGGGTTTGGCACGTGGGCCTCCTTTACAAACTTAAAAAAGTACTCCCTCACACGCTATATCTTATTCTGAAGTCGTACCTGCATGAAAGGTACTTTAGGGTTAAATATCGACTAGAAGTAACACAGTTGTACCCTGTCGGAGCTGGTGTTCCCCAAGGAAGCGTCCTTGGACCAACGTTATATCTACTTTTCACGTCAGATCTTCCTACTTGTCCCTACACCCGAACAGCAACGTTTGCCGACGACAAAGCAATACTGGCTAGTCATGAAGATCCTGGCATTGCTGCGAGAATGCTTCAACAACACTTGGATCAAATTCAACGTTGGACGAAATCATGGCGCATCCTGATCAATGAGACAAAATCTGTCCATGTCACTTTCACTAAGTGCAGAGGAGCGTCACCTCAAATTTCTTTTAATGGCCATTACCTACCACAAGCGGACAATGTTAAATATCTGGGCATTCATTTGGATAAAGGCTTGACATGGAAGATGCATATTTTCAACAAAAGAAAACAACTTGGCCATAAACTCAGCAAATACTATTGGCTGGTTGGGCGTAAATCAACTCTGTCCCTTAGCAACAAATTACTACTTTACAAAGTGGCATTCAAACCAATCTGGACCTACGGCAATACAGCTGTGGGGGTCGGCATCAACGTCTAATATAGAGATACTAGAACGATTCCAGACAAAGGTCCTACGGATTATAACAAATGCACCCTAGTTTATACCAAATACAGAAATCCTCTGTGACTTAAAAGTGTCATCTGTTAAAGATGAAGTGAGTAAGTGCAGTGAAAAGTATATAAGTAAACTAGAACTCCCCCCTAATATTCTTGCAATAAATTTGCTAGACAATAGTGAAGACACTCATAGATTAAAGAGACAAAAATACTAGACCTACCATCTAGATTTAAGCAACCGTAACCTTTGTGACTGTTGTTTCTTTTTGTAACTTACTTTTAAGGAATAACTGAGTTTGTTATCATAGGATAACAGCTCCACATGGTCAACACCTATTTTTTTCATACAAACAATTTGCTTATAGTATGTTATTTGTATGTTATACTGATTGCAAATAGCTAAAAAAAAAAAAAAAAAATTAAATCAAAATTGTTTGAGTTGAGAGGCAGAGTATTCAAATATCTGATATACTAAAAAATTGCGGAAAATAGCACAATGACGGGCCAGATATAAACGCTATTAGATATTAATGTGCTCCGTGGTCTATAGAATTTCAGATTTTAATATATATATTATTATTAGTATTAATATTTATTAATACAATGTATCTCCATGATTTCCGAGAAAATTGTTGTGAAGTTGTGACCCAAAACGTAAAGTCAAAATACAGTACATATTTGTTAGATTTTACATAAATGTACAACTTAAATTAGCAATTAACAAATAAAAATTAATAACAAAATTAAGCTGTGGGGGGTCGGCATCAACGTCTAATATAGAGATACTAGAACGATTCCAGATAAATGGGAAACAAAGAAGAATTTGAAAAATCTTTAATTTATTTTCAAAAAAGCAAGCAAAACTTGGCAGAATGTTCTAATTTTAACCAAACAATAAACATTTTAAGGTATTAAGATAAAAACTTAGACAGAAAATTAACAACTTAAAACAGACAAGCACAGTATCTACAGACTGACATAATTTACAGAGGGCCCTCCACAATTTTCCCAGATAATGTTTATGAAATTTAAAGGGAGTTCTGCTAGCCGCAAACCGAAACATAGCGTTCCGGACAGATGTTTATATAATAATTATTGTTTATATTAGTCATCAAAAATATCCTTAATTGTTTTAGTTTTATCGTGATACACTCTGGACACATAAACAAACGTCGATTCCCATCAGTCATAAGTAATCCACAGTACAGAGGTTTAGTTATGTTTAACAGTTACTCATACTGTAGCAATTTTGTAACGCAAAAATAAGTACAGAAGTTATAAACATTACGACAAGCCGGACAGCGTGTATAAACAAAGACACGTCCTGCCAAATACGGACGCCTGGTAACTAATAAGGTACAATTGTGATTGTAATAAACGTATATTTCGAAACATTAATTGTAGGGATCTCAGAAGCGTTCCTCGTGGTTAGATGAACGTCTGTTCTCATACGATTCTTCTTTACTGTTAAAGAGGTTCTGTAGATGGCACCCAACGTTCTCATAATAAGAGCTACTTGCCACTTTCCTAATTCAAGTAGCAACGGCAGCTCTTATTTTAAGGAAGACGGGTATATTAGGCAACAGTTATGGCGATCATTGATACAATCGTTAAAGCTCACGCACGTTCTTCGTGGTTATGTACGGATCGGCGCGTTTCCTCCTGAAGTAATTTCTTCCTTTTTCTTTTGAAGCCGCTGTCTTATTTACCACATACGATTCTTCATTACTGCTGAATTCTGTCTGAGGATAGGACCACAGACCCATTTCTTTACTGTAGTTATCACCCTATGTTCTTAGGATAAGAGGAGGGTAGTACTTTTCCTATTCCAGTATCACACCCGCTCTTATTCTACGAACGAAAGGTATATTAGACAACAGTTAACGGCGTCCATAACATATAGATGGTCGCGATCATATATTCATTGCTCTTCAGTTGACACTATCGTTAAATCTCACACACACGGATCAGCTCGCTTCTTCCTGAAAACATTCCTTCCTTCCTCTCGACGACATTCTGCAGGAGTCATCGAATTTCCTTAGATACCCTCTCCGCAACAGACAGACGTGTTGTTACCACCTTTGAAATAAAGTCATTGTGACACAACTAACGTATTTCCGTAACGGAATAATTATCACGCCGGCTCTCACCGTCATCCTCAGCCTACACGAATGTAAAATTCTTTACTGTTAAAATGGTCTGTAGTTGTCACCCGATGTTCTCAATATGAGAGGAAAAATGTACTTTTACTAATTCAAGTACCACTCCCGCCTTTCTGTAAGGACGACGGGTACATTAGGCAACAGTCTCCGACGTCCAGAACATATTGTTGAGGCGATCATAATATTCATTGCTCTCCTGTACAATCGTTAAACCTCACACACGTTCTTCGTGGTATGTACGAATCGGCTGGCTTAGTCCTTTCTCTCGAAGACGTCACCGAACTTCCTTAGAGACATTCGAACAGCGTGTAGTCGTGTTGCACCACTGATGCATTTGCGTAACAGAACAATTATATCGCCGGCGCTTACCACCCCTTCTCAGCCCGTAGGCTACAAACGTAAGATAGGCTACTACGTCCGCTCTTTCTCCAGTCACGAAATAGATTCACACACTGCCACTACGCGGTATAAAAAGTGAGGAAAAAAATATAATTAATATATATCATCTTTTTGTATCGTAGAGTAGTGTATAGTTTTGTGTATCTGTGACTCAACAATATATGTAAGTACTATTATTTATTCTATACAAACCAACGCCACTATTAATACCATACAACGTATATATTATAATTAACTCTCATTAAAATTATGTTACTTTATAATTTATGTTGTAGGCATGAATATGAGACAAAGTAAATCTCGAAACGTCGCATAAAACCTGCATTTTTATTAGACCGAAACTCGATATCAACTTGAAACCATAATTAACACGGTCGATAAATAATATTCTTATAATTATTTAATTATTAAGATTAATTAAACGCACAAGAAATTATTTTTACTCAACTTAGTGTGTAGATTAGTAGACTTGTCTGTACATTTTGGGATAATATTAAATGAGTATTTAAAAAAATGTAAGATTCTACTACACTGTGAATACTAAATGTATACTGGGGGAAGTATATTGGCCACGATATATTTTCCAGCTCACTTCCCACTAGCTACCTGTGTCTTTGTTGTATCGTTACTACGATTTCCTAATCATCATCGTCATCGCGGTCAGAAGAATATACACTATACGAATAACTATAACGATATATATAATTATAACGATATATATAACTATAACTATAACTATAACTATATACGAATAACTATAACGATTTCACTCGATCGCAAATGTTGTTCAGTTCACAGAATTCTCGGGTCCATTTACATCGCCGTGAACTCATATCGTTCGCATCAGTGTTAGCAATTGACTTTCCCACAAATGTTACGGTACTTTCTTTGTGATGTTAATATTACCTTGCGTTTGCCATATTGTGTCACTAAAGTATCCAAAGTGTGTGCGCACGTGCTATACGATACTTCACCGTCTGAAAACTTCTCACCCGTTCCTGTTGATGTTACAAAGTATTTGGTTAACTTTGCAATTCACTGCAGACCGATGCGTTGAAATCTACGTTTGGTGCAGACTAGTATCTCATAGTCAAACAGCCTATAAGTACCTTCACCCTCTTATTACTGATTCAAAATCTTTCACCTAACCATCATAAATAAATAAATCCGTCATAAGATATGTTAAATAAACCTTTAAACATTTTATTTTAGAATGTTTATAATAAAACACAATAATTTTCTCGTTTTCCTGAAGGTCCATTCTTTTTCAAAACACTTTCACCTTACAAAAAGATTGTGAAAATCTTATTTTAAAATCTCTTTTTAAGTTAACGGTTACTATGCACTTAATGAGGTAAAAACAGAATCAGTTCCTCCAAAATTCACCGACTATTAATGAGTGAGAATATTCATCGTCATTAGCCTTATGCGAAGGTATGGTAAAAAAACGCAATTATCAGTAAGTCAGAAACACATGACGAATCCGTTCTTAGGATCGTAAAATATTGCACTAATTTTTGTGGATTGGAACGCTGTGCAACGAACCTTGATTATACTTAATCAACTTACATATTATGATATAACTGATGAAATTTAACGTTCTTCGTCCCTTACCGAGACAGTAAAATCGTTGGATTTTGTTGACCATCACGTGTCCGTTGATTAACTAATTATAACATTTCTGACTCGGAACAAAAAGATTTTTATTGGTAGAAATGTAAAATTTTTACCTTATAACCTGAACCAGTTTTCGCTTATTATAAGCGTCGTCAGAGGGTGCCACTCGTGTCTAGGTGCTACTGTAACATCAGTAGTTAGGCCAGTACATTAAGCGAACATTTATACAAATGATGCCATAGGAAGACGCAGAGAAAACCAGAGTACGTTCTACTGTTTAGTTACTCAAAATGCTTACATAAATATAAGTCCGTTTTGTTTTGAATTACGGCTAGCAAAAATTACATCATGTTTTCTGCACCAAGAGAAAAATACAAACAGGCATATTTAATAAAAATTCTTAGAACACGAATTACGGAGAACATTTATGTTTGCCTTCATATTTTGATTTAGAAATAAAAAAATGTTCCCTGAACTGTGTCTCAGAAACTTTCTGAAGTAGATAGAAAGTTCCATAACTTGAAGTCGAAAAACTATTTGTTTCGTTTGAAATAAATTTATTTTGTGCAGTTGATAATAAACAAAAATGTTTAACAAAATTTTAACGTGTTAGCCTATAATTCTAAGAAAAGTTTGCACAGTTATTGGAAACAAATATAGGCCAAGTTCAGGAAATTCTACATTTAAATAAAACAAGGAAGGCAAACATTGGTAGATTGTCCTAATTTAAATCTAAACATAATTCTTGTGAATATTGGGTATGAAACTGTGTGAAAATATATTTAACAACATAAAATAAACTTGGAAAGTATGTACAAACTAACATAACTTTCAGAGAGCCCTCAATAATTTCCGCATATTTGAATATTATAGAGTTCTGCTAGTCGGACCTATATTTATGTAACAATTATTGTTTACTTTTCAACATAAATGTCCATACAAATCGGAATTCGATTACATTTATATACGTATTCCATAGTATTGGCGTTTAGTTATGTTTAATCTATTACTCATAATTTAGCAATTTATAACATACAAATTTGAACAGACGTTATAAATATACAGACAAGCCAGACAGTACATAAAAACCCGGACACGTAACCAGTAAGGTACAAACATTATGGTAATAAACGTACTTGCAGAAGCATTAATTCTAGAGACCTCAGAAGCATTCATCGTGACAAGACGTACGTGTGATTCTTCTTTACTGTCACAGTGGTCCTGTAGATACAGAACAAGAATAATATCCTCAGAATAAGAGGTTCATGGCACTTTCCTAAGTCAAGTACCATGTCAGCTCTTACTCTAAAGACGACGGGAATATTAGGTAACATTATATGACATATGGGCAATCTTGTAACGTAAAAATATGGACCCAAGTTATAAACATACATACAAGCCAGACAACGTTTAAAAGCACGGACATGTCCCCTGCCAAATACGGACACCTGGTACAATTGTATTGGTAATAAATGTATATGAGGAGGCATCCATTCTGGGGGCTCCGAAACATTCCTCGTGACAAGACGTACAACAGTTCCCATATTATTCTTCTTTACTCTTACTGTGATTCTGTAGATATCACCCAATGTCCTTAGAATAAGAGGTATTTGTTACTTTTCCTAATTCACGTACCACAACACCGCTTATTCTAAGCACGACAGGTATATTAGGCAACAGTCTATGACGCCCGGAACACATAGTTGGTGATGATCATATATCCATCGCTCTCCGATTGGTACAACCGTTAAACTGACACACGTTCTTCGTGGTTATGTACGGATCGGCTCGTTTCCTCCTGAAGACATTCCTCCGCTTTTCGAAAGACGTTCTGCAGGAGTCATCGAATTTCCTTAGAGAAAGTTTTACCCTAGGCCAGAAGTTAAAAGCTCACACACGTTCTTCGAGTTTATGAACGGATCGCCCCGCTTCCTCCTCAAGACATACCTCTGTTTCTTTCGAAGACGTTCTACGGGTGTATATGACGTAAGGGCATTTTGTAACGTAAAAATGTGAACCCAAGGTATAAACATACATACAATCCAGACAACATGAAAAAGGACGGACATGCCCCCTGCCAAAAACGGACACCTGGTAACTAATGAGGTACAATTTTGTACTGGTAATAAATACATATGAAGAGACATCAATTCTGGGGGCCTCCGAAACATTCCTCGTCGTGACAAGACGTACAACTGTCCCCATATGATTCTTCTTTACTGTTAACGTGATTCTGTAGATATCACCCAATGTCCTTAGAATAAGAGGCATCAGATACTTTTCCTAATTCAAGTACCATAACACCGCTTATTCTAAGCACGACAGGTATATTAGTCAAAAGTCAACGACGCCCAGAACACAAACATGTTGGCAGTCATATATTCATTGCTCTCCGGATGATACTAACGTCAAAGCTCACACACGTTCTTCGTGGTTAAGTTCGGATTGGCTAGTTTCCTCCTAAAGACACTCCTCCCTTTCTCTCGAAGACGTTGTGTTTCCCCCTTAGAATTAAAACACACAAGCCATTGTGACACCGCTGATGTATCTGCGTAACAGAATACTTTTATCGCCTTTCTCAGACTATACAAACTTACGGTGCAAGAAATATAAGGTTTAAATTAAATTCGTTTACGGTTTAGTTATACAAGATTATTGAAATTCAGATGTATTGGCAAATAAAAAAACTACAGTACACTTAA
Source organism: Magicicada septendecula (assembly GCA_034769895.1). Lineage (NCBI taxonomy): Eukaryota > Metazoa > Arthropoda > Insecta > Hemiptera > Cicadidae > Magicicada > Magicicada septendecula. The sequence goes on from CM068376.1 coordinate 332,441,452, forward strand.
ATGTAATCTCAGTAAGCGCTTGTGAATGTGTATAAACATATAACACGCGCGCGCACATATATATCCATCTTGTTGACAAGAATTTATTTGTACTTAATTTAACGTTTACATTAGTAGACTTCTCATCACATATTGTAATATTAATTTGGTGTTCTGCTCTAAGGCGAATCTTCAAATGGTAAAAGCTCTCAAAGCTGTCCTATCGCATGCCAGTCTTACATACAATTTGCTCTACTAGGGCTATCCAACATGGATCCTTAATGTGGTGGTATCCCGTTGCCTTCCACATCCTCATGCCTTTGACCAAGTGGTTCATCCGCCTTTAGGGAAAGTTTCCCATCCCAAGGGCAAGAAAGTGCCCTAACTCTACCCGGTCATCCGCCCTCCGAAGAGACCGTTGGCACTTGGTAGAGGAGAACTCCTTATCCCGGGAGTCACTCGGCAGGCTCCTTGCAGTTTCAAAGAAACAGGGCGATGGGGTCGCCACATACCTACGCAAATAAAATATATTGGGATAATGTTAATCCTTTTTTTAATCTCCAAAAAAGAAATGTTACTCTGTGTTTTATAAATGTAGCTCTCTATTGGGGAAGTATGAAGGCACTGATATTTCTTCAAACTCACTTACCTCTAGTCACCTGTAACTTTGTTATTTCATTACAATCATTGCGTAATCGTCGTAACTAGATTTTTCACTATTGAACGAATACGTTCCTGTTATTGCCAGCTCCATCTCCGATGGTAAATATTGTCCACTTCACAGAGCTCTCTGCATCGATAAGCGGAACCATTTACTTCCAATCCGCAAATGACCATCGCTGTGAACTCATATCGTTCGCGTCAAGAATAGCAACTAAATTTACTAGCAACATTACTTTATTTATGTTAAAAATATTACCTTGAGGTTTCCATATTATGTCATAAAATATCGAAAGTGTGCGCGCGCCCACGTGCTATACGATACTCGAATGAAGAAAACTTCCATTACGTTTCTTTTCATGTTCGGTACAGTTACTTAATAACATATGTTTCTAAAATAAAATGCTACAAGTTGGGGAGACCGAAGTCTGTTAAACTGGTGTCCAGTTCTCTGCAGACTAAAGCGGTGAAATCTGCTTTTGGTGCAGAGTAGGCTACCATCTCACAGTCAAACGGCCTGTAAATACGATCATCCCTTTGTTATTAATGCAAAATCATGTACCATACTGCAAAATTAGAATGTTTATCATTAAAAAGGTTAAATGTTTCATGAGGGTGAAATCTTTTTTAAAGAAATTTTACCTTTAAAAACGATAGTGCAGGATTTCTTTAAAAAATTCCGTTAAGTTTACGGTTTATATGCACTTAATAAAATACAGAGTAACTCATAAGCCAGTTAGGAGCAACTCAAAAGACACATGACGAATCAGTTCTAAGGCTCTTAAACTACTGTACTCGTTTTGTCTGTTTTGGAAAGCCGCGGAGCGACTCAGTTGGTAATCTATAATAGCCTTAAGTATTAGGCTACGTGGTTGACGAAATTCAACGTTCTTCACCCTTTATCTTTGGAAAGGGTGAACTAAAAGTAAAATCATGTCTATCTGTTACTGTAACATGAGTAGTTTACTATTATTAGCCAGTAAAATATACGAACATGTATTTACATCTTGATTCAAGAAGAAACGGAAATACCTTAAGGGTTCGATCTACCGATTAACTGAATAAAATGACTGCTGAAACACCAAACCGGTAACGCTTGGTCTTGGGATTCTGCTAGCGAATATTTCTTCCTGTTTTCTGCACCAAGGGGAAAGTGAGGATAGTCCAATACCAACTAAAATTATATGGAAAAATTTATGCTTACTTACATTGTGTTAGCTAACAAACTTTCTAAATTTATACGAAAAGATAAATCTTTTTAATATTTTTATTAAACTACAAACAAAATTAACAATGTAAAATAAACTTGAAAAGTATCTACAAACTAACATAACTTACACATTACCCTGACTAATTTTAGCCGATAATTTATTTCTAAAATAATTTTTGAACATTATAGAGACCTGCTAGTCGGATCAATGTTTATGTAATAATTATTTTATATTTTCAGCTTACAACATATCCTTAATTGTATTAGTTTTTACTTGATACACTCTGTGTACCTAAACAAACGACGACTTTCTTTAGTTATACGTATTCCATAGTATAGGTGATTAGTTATGTTAATGTGTTACACATACTGCAGTCATAATTTCATAGACGACAGTACCTTAAACTTAAGATAATTAATACAAGTTTAAGGACACTGACTTTTAAGACAAGAGGTGTTGTCCGCACATGGAGTCCTGTCGCTTGCACCTACATTTGTCTTAAATATATTAAACAAATGGTAATTTTGTATACGTATTACAATCAGTGTGTGCGTGTGTGTGTGTGTGTGTGTGTGTGTGTGTGTGTGTGTGTGTGTGTGTGTGTGTAGTTGAATGATTAATTAAATGCATAAGATGATACTATCAATTCAATGTTAGTAAAAGAATATCCTAAATTGTTTTAGTTTCTTCGTGACACACTGTAGTTTTTGACACACACTTCAGACGATTTCCTTTAGTTATTCCACGGTTTGGTTAGTTTAATATGTAACACATATTGTAGCGGCTTATAATGTAAAAATGCAGACAGAAGTTATTAAAAAAAAAAGTACAGACAATATGTACAGACACGTCCTTCCAAATCCGGACGCCTGGGAACCATTAAGGTACAAATTGTGATGGTAAAAAACATCCACGTAGAACCATAGTAGCATTCCTCGAGACAAGAGGTATGTGTGTTCCCGTATGATTCTTCTTTACTGTCACACTGGTTCTGTAGATATCACCCAACGTCCTCAGAATAGGAGTTTAATGGCACTTTTCCTAATTCAAGTGCCATGTCAGCTCCTATTGTAAAGACGACGGGCAACAGTCTACGACGCCCAGAACACATAGTTGGTGATGGTCATATATACATTGCTCTCCGATTGGTACAACCGTTAAACTGACACACGTTCTTTGTGGTTATGTACGGATCGCCCCGCTTCCTCCTCAAGATATACCTCTGTTTCTTTCGAAGACGTTCTACGGGTGTATATGACTTAAGGGCATTTTGTAACGTAAAAATGTGAACCCAAGGTGTAAACATACATACAATCCAGACAACATGAAAAAGGACGGACATGCCCCCTGTCAAAAACGGACACCTGGTAACTAATGAGGTACAATTTTGTACTGGTAATAAATACATATGAAGAGACATCAATTCTGGGGGCCTCCGAAACATTCCTCGTCGTGACAAGACGTACAACTGTCCCCATATGATTCTTCTTTACTGTTAACGTGATTCTGTAGATATCACCCAATGTCCTTAGAATAAGAGGCATCAGATACTTTTCCTAATTCAAGTACCATAACACCGCTTATTCTAAGCACGACAGGTATATTAGTCAAAAGTCAACGACGCCCAGAACACAAACATGTTGGCAGTCATATATTCATTGCTCTCCGGATGATACTAACGTCAAAGCTCACACACGTTCTTCGTGGTTAAGTTCGGATTGGCTAGTTTCCTCCTAAAGACACTCCTCCCTTTCTCTCGAAGACGTTGTGTTTCCCCCTTAGAATTAAAACACACAAGCCATTGTGACACCGCTGATGTATCTGCGTAACAGAATACTTTTATCGCCTTTCTCAGACTATACAAACTTACGGTGCAAGAAATATAAGGTTTAAATTAAATTCGTTTACGGTTTAGTTATACAAGATTATTGAAATTCAGATGTATTGGCAAATAAAAAAACTACAGTACACTTAAATGTAATCTCAGTAAGCGCTTGTGAATGTGTATAAACATATAACACGCGCGCGCACATATATATCCATCTTGTTGACAAGAATTTATTTGTACTTAATTTAACGTTTACATTAGTAGACTTCTCATCACATATTGTAATATTAATTTGGTGTTCTGCTCTAAGGCGAATCTTCAAATGGTAAAAGCTCTCAAAGCTGTCCTATCGCATGCCAGTCTTACATACAATTTGCTCTACTAGGGCTATCCAACATGGATCCTTAATGTGGTGGTATCCCGTTGCCTTCCACATCCTCATGCCTTTGACCAAGTGGTTCATCCGCCTTTAGGGAAAGTTTCCCATCCCAAGGGCAAGAAAGTGCCCTAACTCTACCCGGTCATCCGCCCTCCGAAGAGACCGTTGGCACTTGGTAGAGGAGAACTCCTTATCCCGGGAGTCACTCGGCAGGCTCCTTGCAGTTTCAAAGAAACAGGGCGATGGGGTCGCCACATACCTACGCAAATAAAATATATTGGGATAATGTTAATCCTTTTTTTAATCTCCAAAAAAGAAATGTTACTCTGTGTTTTATAAATGTAGCTCTCTATTGGGGAAGTATGAAGGCACTGATATTTCTTCAAACTCACTTACCTCTAGTCACCTGTAACTTTGTTATTTCATTACAATCATTGCGTAATCGTCGTAACTAGATTTTTCACTATTGAACGAATACGTTCCTGTTATTGCCAGCTCCATCTCCGATGGTAAATATTGTCCACTTCACAGAGCTCTCTGCATCGATAAGCGGAACCATTTACTTCCAATCCGCAAATGACCATCGCTGTGAACTCATATCGTTCGCGTCAAGAATAGCAACTAAATTTACTAGCAACATTACTTTATTTATGTTAAAAATATTACCTTGAGGTTTCCATATTATGTCATAAAATATCGAAAGTGTGCGCGCGCCCACGTGCTATACGATACTCGAATGAAGAAAACTTCCATTACGTTTCTTTTCATGTTCGGTACAGTTACTTAATAACATATGTTTCTAAAATAAAATGCTACAAGTTGGGGAGACCGAAGTCTGTTAAACTGGTGTCCAGTTCTCTGCAGACTAAAGCGGTGAAATCTGCTTTTGGTGCAGAGTAGGCTACCATCTCACAGTCAAACGGCCTGTAAATACGATCATCCCTTTGTTATTAATGCAAAATCATGTACCATACTGCAAAATTAGAATGTTTATCATTAAAAAGGTTAAATGTTTCATGAGGGTGAAATCTTTTTTAAAGAAATTTTACCTTTAAAAACGATAGTGCAGGATTTCTTTAAAAAATTCCGTTAAGTTTACGGTTTATATGCACTTAATAAAATACAGAGTAACTCATAAGCCAGTTAGGAGCAACTCAAAAGACACATGACGAATCAGTTCTAAGGCTCTTAAACTACTGTACTCGTTTTGTCTGTTTTGGAAAGCCGCGGAGCGACTCAGTTGGTAATCTATAATAGCCTTAAGTATTAGGCTACGTGGTTGACGAAATTCAACGTTCTTCACCCTTTATCTTTGGAAAGGGTGAACTAAAAGTAAAATCATGTCTATCTGTTACTGTAACATGAGTAGTTTACTATTATTAGCCAGTAAAATATACGAACATGTATTTACATCTTGATTCAAGAAGAAACGGAAATACCTTAAGGGTTCGATCTACCGATTAACTGAATAAAATGACTGCTGAAACACCAAACCGGTAACGCTTGGTCTTGGGATTCTGCTAGCGAATATTTCTTCCTGTTTTCTGCACCAAGGGGAAAGTGAGGATAGTCCAATACCAACTAAAATTATATGGAAAAATTTATGCTTACTTACATTGTGTTAGCTAACAAACTTTCTAAATTTATACGAAAAGATAAATCTTTTTAATATTTTTATTAAACTACAAACAAAATTAACAATGTAAAATAAACTTGAAAAGTATCTACAAACTAACATAACTTACACATTACCCTGACTAATTTTAGCCGATAATTTATTTCTAAAATAATTTTTGAACATTATAGAGACCTGCTAGTCGGATCAATGTTTATGTAATAATTATTTTATATTTTCAGCTTACAACATATCCTTAATTGTATTAGTTTTTACTTGATACACTCTGTGTACCTAAACAAACGACGACTTTCTTTAGTTATACGTATTCCATAGTATAGGTGATTAGTTATGTTAATGTGTTACACATACTGCAGTCATAATTTCATAGACGACAGTACCTTAAACTTAAGATAATTAATACAAGTTTAAGGACACTGACTTTTAAGACAAGAGGTGTTGTCCGCACATGGAGTCCTGTCGCTTGCACCTACATTTGTCTTAAATATATTAAACAAATGGTAATTTTGTATACGTATTACAATCAGTGTGTGCGTGTGTGTGTGTGTGTGTGTGTGTGTGTGTGTGTGTGTGTGTGTGTGTGTGTGTGTGTGTGTGTGTGTGTGTAGTTGAATGATTAATTAAATGCATAAGATGATACTATCAATTCAATGTTAGTAAAAGAATATCCTAAATTGTTTTAGTTTCTTCGTGACACACTGTAGTTTTTGACACACACTTCAGACGATTTCCTTTAGTTATTCCACGGTTTGGTTAGTTTAATATGTAACACATATTGTAGCGGCTTATAATGTAAAAATGCAGACAGAAGTTATTAAAAAAAAAAGTACAGACAATATGTACAGACACGTCCTTCCAAATCCGGACGCCTGGGAACCATTAAGGTACAAATTGTGATGGTAAAAAACATCCACGTAGAACCATAGTAGCATTCCTCGAGACAAGAGGTATGTGTGTTCCCGTATGATTCTTCTTTACTGTCACACTGGTTCTGTAGATATCACCCAACGTCCTCAGAATAGGAGTTTAATGGCACTTTTCCTAATTCAAGTGCCATGTCAGCTCCTATTGTAAAGACGACGGGCAACAGTCTACGACGCCCAGAACACATAGTTGGTGATGGTCATATATACATTGCTCTCCGATTGGTACAACCGTTAAACTGACACACGTTCTTTGTGGTTATGTACGGATCGCCCCGCTTCCTCCTCAAGATATACCTCTGTTTCTTTCGAAGACGTTCTACGGGTGTATATGACTTAAGGGCATTTTGTAACGTAAAAATGTGAACCCAAGGTGTAAACATACATACAATCCAGACAACATGAAAAAGGACGGACATGCCCCCTGTCAAAAACGGACACCTGGTAACTAATGAGGTACAATTTTGTACTGGTAATAAATACATATGAAGAGACATCAATTCTGGGGGCCTCCGAAACATTCCTCGTCGTGACAAGACGTACAACTGTCCCCATATGATTCTTCTTTACTGTTAACGTGATTCTGTAGATATCACCCAATGTCCTTAGAATAAGAGGCATCAGATACTTTTCCTAATTCAAGTACCATAACACCGCTTATTCTAAGCACGACAGGTATATTAGTCAAAAGTCAACGACGCCCAGAACACAAACATGTTGGCAGTCATATATTCATTGCTCTCCGGATGATACTAACGTCAAAGCTCACACACGTTCTTCGTGGTTAAGTTCGGATTGGCTAGTTTCCTCCTAAAGACACTCCTCCCTTTCTCTCGAAGACGTTGTGTTTCCCCCTTAGAATTAAAACACACAAGCCATTGTGACACCGCTGATGTATCTGCGTAACAGAATACTTTTATCGCCTTTCTCAGACTATACAAACTTACGGTGCAAGAAATATAAGGTTTAAATTAAATTCGTTTACGGTTTAGTTATACAAGATTATTGAAATTCAGATGTATTGGCAAATAAAAAAACTACAGTACACTTAAATGTAATCTCAGTAAGCGCTTGTGAATGTGTATAAACATATAACACGCGCGCGCACATATATATCCATCTTGTTGACAAGAATTTATTTGTACTTAATTTAACGTTTACATTAGTAGACTTCTCATCACATATTGTAATATTAATTTGGTGTTCTGCTCTAAGGCGAATCTTCAAATGGTAAAAGCTCTCAAAGCTGTCCTATCGCATGCCAGTCTTACATACAATTTGCTCTACTAGGGCTATCCAACATGGATCCTTAATGTGGTGGTATCCCGTTGCCTTCCACATCCTCATGCCTTTGACCAAGTGGTTCATCCGCCTTTAGGGAAAGTTTCCCATCCCAAGGGCAAGAAAGTGCCCTAACTCTACCCGGTCATCCGCCCTCCGAAGAGACCGTTGGCACTTGGTAGAGGAGAACTCCTTATCCCGGGAGTCACTCGGCAGGCTCCTTGCAGTTTCAAAGAAACAGGGCGATGGGGTCGCCACATACCTACGCAAATAAAATATATTGGGATAATGTTAATCCTTTTTTTAATCTCCAAAAAAGAAATGTTACTCTGTGTTTTATAAATGTAGCTCTCTATTGGGGAAGTATGAAGGCACTGATATTTCTTCAAACTCACTTACCTCTAGTCACCTGTAACTTTGTTATTTCATTACAATCATTGCGTAATCGTCGTAACTAGATTTTTCACTATTGAACGAATACGTTCCTGTTATTGCCAGCTCCATCTCCGATGGTAAATATTGTCCACTTCACAGAGCTCTCTGCATCGATAAGCGGAACCATTTACTTCCAATCCGCAAATGACCATCGCTGTGAACTCATATCGTTCGCGTCAAGAATAGCAACTAAATTTACTAGCAACATTACTTTATTTATGTTAAAAATATTACCTTGAGGTTTCCATATTATGTCATAAAATATCGAAAGTGTGCGCGCGCCCACGTGCTATACGATACTCGAATGAAGAAAACTTCCATTACGTTTCTTTTCATGTTCGGTACAGTTACTTAATAACATATGTTTCTAAAATAAAATGCTACAAGTTGGGGAGACCGAAGTCTGTTAAACTGGTGTCCAGTTCTCTGCAGACTAAAGCGGTGAAATCTGCTTTTGGTGCAGAGTAGGCTACCATCTCACAGTCAAACGGCCTGTAAATACGATCATCCCTTTGTTATTAATGCAAAATCATGTACCATACTGCAAAATTAGAATGTTTATCATTAAAAAGGTTAAATGTTTCATGAGGGTGAAATCTTTTTTAAAGAAATTTTACCTTTAAAAACGATAGTGCAGGATTTCTTTAAAAAATTCCGTTAAGTTTACGGTTTATATGCACTTAATAAAATACAGAGTAACTCATAAGCCAGTTAGGAGCAACTCAAAAGACACATGACGAATCAGTTCTAAGGCTCTTAAACTACTGTACTCGTTTTGTCTGTTTTGGAAAGCCGCGGAGCGACTCAGTTGGTAATCTATAATAGCCTTAAGTATTAGGCTACGTGGTTGACGAAATTCAACGTTCTTCACCCTTTATCTTTGGAAAGGGTGAACTAAAAGTAAAATCATGTCTATCTGTTACTGTAACATGAGTAGTTTACTATTATTAGCCAGTAAAATATACGAACATGTATTTACATCTTGATTCAAGAAGAAACGGAAATACCTTAAGGGTTCGATCTACCGATTAACTGAATAAAATGACTGCTGAAACACCAAACCGGTAACGCTTGGTCTTGGGATTCTGCTAGCGAATATTTCTTCCTGTTTTCTGCACCAAGGGGAAAGTGAGGATAGTCCAATACCAACTAAAATTATATGGAAAAATTTATGCTTACTTACATTGTGTTAGCTAACAAACTTTCTAAATTTATACGAAAAGATAAATCTTTTTAATATTTTTATTAAACTACAAACAAAATTAACAATGTAAAATAAACTTGAAAAGTATCTACAAACTAACATAACTTACACATTACCCTGACTAATTTTAGCCGATAATTTATTTCTAAAATAATTTTTGAACATTATAGAGACCTGCTAGTCGGATCAATGTTTATGTAATAATTATTTTATATTTTCAGCTTACAACATATCCTTAATTGTATTAGTTTTTACTTGATACACTCTGTGTACCTAAACAAACGACGACTTTCTTTAGTTATACGTATTCCATAGTATAGGTGATTAGTTATGTTAATGTGTTACACATACTGCAGTCATAATTTCATAGACGACAGTACCTTAAACTTAAGATAATTAATACAAGTTTAAGGACACTGACTTTTAAGACAAGAGGTGTTGTCCGCACATGGAGTCCTGTCGCTTGCACCTACATTTGTCTTAAATATATTAAACAAATGGTAATTTTGTATACGTATTACAATCAGTGTGTGCGTGTGTGTGTGTGTGTGTGTGTGTAGTTGAATGATTAATTAAATGCATAAGATGATACTATCAATTCAATGTTAGTAAAAGAATATCCTAAATTGTTTTAGTTTCTTCGTGACACACTGTAGTTTTTGACACACACTTCAGACGATTTCCTTTAGTTATTCCACGGTTTGGTTAGTTTAATATGTAACACATATTGTAGCGGCTTATAATGTAAAAATGCAGACAGAAGTTATTAAAAAAAAAGTACAGACAATATGTACAGACACGTCCTTCCAAATCCGGACGCCTGGGAACCATTAAGGTACAAATTGTGATGGTAAAAAACATCCACGTAGAACCATAGTAGCATTCCTCGAGACAAGAGGTATGTGTGTTCCCGTATGATTCTTCTTTACTGTCACACTGGTTCTGTAGATATCACCCAACGTCCTCAGAATAGGAGTTTAATGGCACTTTTCCTAATTCAAGTGCCATGTCAGCTCCTATTGTAAAGACGACGGGCAACAGTCTACGACGCCCAGAACACATAGTTGGTGATGGTCATATATACATTGCTCTCCGATTGGTACAACCGTTAAACTGACACACGTTCTTTGTGGTTATGTACGGATCGCCCCGCTTCCTCCTCAAGATATACCTCTGTTTCTTTCGAAGACGTTCTACGGGTGTATATGACTTAAGGGCATTTTGTAACGTAAAAATGTGAACCCAAGGTGTAAACATACATACAATCCAGACAACATGAAAAAGGACGGACATGCCCCCTGTCAAAAACGGACACCTGGTAACTAATGAGGTACAATTTTGTACTGGTAATAAATACATATGAAGAGACATCAATTCTGGGGGCCTCCGAAACATTCCTCGTCGTGACAAGACGTACAACTGTCCCCATATGATTCTTCTTTACTGTTAACGTGATTCTGTAGATATCACCCAATGTCCTTAGAATAAGAGGCATCAGATACTTTTCCTAATTCAAGTACCATAACACCGCTTATTCTAAGCACGACAGGTATATTAGTCAAAAGTCAACGACGCCCAGAACACAAACATGTTGGCAGTCATATATTCATTGCTCTCCGGATGATACTAACGTCAAAGCTCACACACGTTCTTCGTGGTTAAGTTCGGATTGGCTAGTTTCCTCCTAAAGACACTCCTCCCTTTCTCTCGAAGACGTTGTGTTTCCCCCTTAGAATTAAAACACACAAGCCATTGTGACACCGCTGATGTATCTGCGTAACAGAATACTTTTATCGCCTTTCTCAGACTATACAAACTTACGGTGCAAGAAATATAAGGTTTAAATTAAATTCGTTTACGGTTTAGTTATACAAGATTATTGAAATTCAGATGTATTGGCAAATAAAAAAACTACAGTACACTTAAATGTAATCTCAGTAAGCGCTTGTGAATGTGTATAAACATATAACACGCGCGCGCACATATATATCCATCTTGTTGACAAGAATTTATTTGTACTTAATTTAACGTTTACATTAGTAGACTTCTCATCACATATTGTAATATTAATTTGGTGTTCTGCTCTAAGGCGAATCTTCAAATGGTAAAAGCTCTCAAAGCTGTCCTATCGCATGCCAGTCTTACATACAATTTGCTCTACTAGGGCTATCCAACATGGATCCTTAATGTGGTGGTATCCCGTTGCCTTCCACATCCTCATGCCTTTGACCAAGTGGTTCATCCGCCTTTAGGGAAAGTTTCCCATCCCAAGGGCAAGAAAGTGCCCTAACTCTACCCGGTCATCCGCCCTCCGAAGAGACCGTTGGCACTTGGTAGAGGAGAACTCCTTATCCCGGGAGTCACTCGGCAGGCTCCTTGCAGTTTCAAAGAAACAGGGCGATGGGGTCGCCACATACCTACGCAAATAAAATATATTGGGATAATGTTAATCCTTTTTTTAATCTCCAAAAAAGAAATGTTACTCTGTGTTTTATAAATGTAGCTCTCTATTGGGGAAGTATGAAGGCACTGATATTTCTTCAAACTCACTTACCTCTAGTCACCTGTAACTTTGTTATTTCATTACAATCATTGCGTAATCGTCGTAACTAGATTTTTCACTATTGAACGAATACGTTCCTGTTATTGCCAGCTCCATCTCCGATGGTAAATATTGTCCACTTCACAGAGCTCTCTGCATCGATAAGCGGAACCATTTACTTCCAATCCGCAAATGACCATCGCTGTGAACTCATATCGTTCGCGTCAAGAATAGCAACTAAATTTACTAGCAACATTACTTTATTTATGTTAAAAATATTACCTTGAGGTTTCCATATTATGTCATAAAATATCGAAAGTGTGCGCGCGCCCACGTGCTATACGATACTCGAATGAAGAAAACTTCCATTACGTTTCTTTTCATGTTCGGTACAGTTACTTAATAACATATGTTTCTAAAATAAAATGCTACAAGTTGGGGAGACCGAAGTCTGTTAAACTGGTGTCCAGTTCTCTGCAGACTAAAGCGGTGAAATCTGCTTTTGGTGCAGAGTAGGCTACCATCTCACAGTCAAACGGCCTGTAAATACGATCATCCCTTTGTTATTAATGCAAAATCATGTACCATACTGCAAAATTAGAATGTTTATCATTAAAAAGGTTAAATGTTTCATGAGGGTGAAATCTTTTTTAAAGAAATTTTACCTTTAAAAACGATAGTGCAGGATTTCTTTAAAAAATTCCGTTAAGTTTACGGTTTATATGCACTTAATAAAATACAGAGTAACTCATAAGCCAGTTAGGAGCAACTCAAAAGACACATGACGAATCAGTTCTAAGGCTCTTAAACTACTGTACTCGTTTTGTCTGTTTTGGAAAGCCGCGGAGCGACTCAGTTGGTAATCTATAATAGCCTTAAGTATTAGGCTACGTGGTTGACGAAATTCAACGTTCTTCACCCTTTATCTTTGGAAAGGGTGAACTAAAAGTAAAATCATGTCTATCTGTTACTGTAACATGAGTAGTTTACTATTATTAGCCAGTAAAATATACGAACATGTATTTACATCTTGATTCAAGAAGAAACGGAAATACCTTAAGGGTTCGATCTACCGATTAACTGAATAAAATGACTGCTGAAACACCAAACCGGTAACGCTTGGTCTTGGGATTCTGCTAGCGAATATTTCTTCCTGTTTTCTGCACCAAGGGGAAAGTGAGGATAGTCCAATACCAACTAAAATTATATGGAAAAATTTATGCTTACTTACATTGTGTTAGCTAACAAACTTTCTAAATTTATACGAAAAGATAAATCTTTTTAATATTTTTATTAAACTACAAACAAAATTAACAATGTAAAATAAACTTGAAAAGTATCTACAAACTAACATAACTTACACATTACCCTGACTAATTTTAGCCGATAATTTATTTCTAAAATAATTTTTGAACATTATAGAGACCTGCTAGTCGGATCAATGTTTATGTAATAATTATTTTATATTTTCAGCTTACAACATATCCTTAATTGTATTAGTTTTTACTTGATACACTCTGTGTACCTAAACAAACGACGACTTTCTTTAGTTATACGTATTCCATAGTATAGGTGATTAGTTATGTTAATGTGTTACACATACTGCAGTCATAATTTCATAGACGACAGTACCTTAAACTTAAGATAATTAATACAAGTTTAAGGACACTGACTTTTAAGACAAGAGGTGTTGTCCGCACATGGAGTCCTGTCGCTTGCACCTACATTTGTCTTAAATATATTAAACAAATGGTAATTTTGTATACGTATTACAATCAGTGTGTGCGTGTGTGTGTGTGTGTGTGTGTGTAGTTGAATGATTAATTAAATGCATAAGATGATACTATCAATTCAATGTTAGTAAAAGAATATCCTAAATTGTTTTAGTTTCTTCGTGACACACTGTAGTTTTTGACACACACTTCAGACGATTTCCTTTAGTTATTCCACGGTTTGGTTAGTTTAATATGTAACACATATTGTAGCGGCTTATAATGTAAAAATGCAGACAGAAGTTATTAAAAAAAAAAGTACAGACAATATGTACAGACACGTCCTTCCAAATCCGGACGCCTGGGAACCATTAAGGTACAAATTGTGATGGTAAAAAACATCCACGTAGAACCATAGTAGCATTCCTCGAGACAAGAGGTATGTGTGTTCCCGTATGATTCTTCTTTACTGTCACACTGGTTCTGTAGATATCACCCAACGTCCTCAGAATAGGAGTTTAATGGCACTTTTCCTAATTCAAGTGCCATGTCAGCTCCTATTGTAAAGACGACGGGCAACAGTCTACGACGCCCAGAACACATAGTTGGTGATGGTCATATATACATTGCTCTCCGATTGGTACAACCGTTAAACTGACACACGTTCTTTGTGGTTATGTACGGATCGCCCCGCTTCCTCCTCAAGATATACCTCTGTTTCTTTCGAAGACGTTCTACGGGTGTATATGACTTAAGGGCATTTTGTAACGTAAAAATGTGAACCCAAGGTGTAAACATACATACAATCCAGACAACATGAAAAAGGACGGACATGCCCCCTGTCAAAAACGGACACCTGGTAACTAATGAGGTACAATTTTGTACTGGTAATAAATACATATGAAGAGACATCAATTCTGGGGGCCTCCGAAACATTCCTCGTCGTGACAAGACGTACAACTGTCCCCATATGATTCTTCTTTACTGTTAACGTGATTCTGTAGATATCACCCAATGTCCTTAGAATAAGAGGCATCAGATACTTTTCCTAATTCAAGTACCATAACACCGCTTATTCTAAACACGACAGGTATATTAGTCAAAAGTCAACGACGCCCAGAACACAAACATGTTGGCAGTCATATATTCATTGCTCTCCGGATGATACTAACGTCAAAGCTCACACACGTTCTTCGTGGTTAAGTTCGGATTGGCTAGTTTCCTCCTGAAGACACTCCTCCCTTTCTCTCGAAGACGCGCACATATATATCCATCTTGTAGACAAGACAAGTGTGTTAAACTGACACACGTTCTTTGTGGTTACGTACGGATCGCCCCGCTTCCTCCTCAAGATATACCTCTGTTTCTTTCGAAGACGTTCTACAGGTGTATATGACGTAAGGGCATTTTGTAACGTAAAAATATGAACCCAGGGTATAAACATACATACAATCTAGACAACATGGAAAAGCACGGACATATCCCCTGCCAAATACGGACACCTGGTACAATTTTGTAATATATATTACAATATATGTAATATATATTTTGTAATATACATGTATTTCGAAATATATATTTGTTTCTATGCCAATAATAGAAGAAAAATTTATAACAGAGTTTATATAGCGTATAATTATTAGAACATTCAATAAGTGCAATACTGCGAAAATAAAAATTAAATCCTTCATTTGTTTACAAAAAGTAGACAAAACCTGACAGAATATACTAGCTTTTAAGCAAAACAATAATCTTTTATGCACTCGTATAAAAATATTTAAAAAATTTAACTACTTAAAATTAACAAAAAAAACTTTATACGAACTTATGTAATTACATATTATCCTCCATAAATTTCACAGATAATTTATTTTATAAATTTAAATTTGAATATGAAACGTTTTATATTTTATTTACGTTATAAATATATATAACGTGGTTATATACTCAAGTTATAATTAAAGTTAAGCTCTGCTATTAAACTGATCTTTTCCGTTACTTTTTGTGTATTATGTCTTTCTAGTTAGCATTAATTGTGAAGTCAATAATATTCATGTTTTATTTAGAATTATAACAATTTGGTTCTAATTAACATTCAAATCCGTGAACTCTTGATTTATTTCCAATTAACCTTAAGAGGCACTTCGTACTTTTAATAATGTCAGTAAGAAGCCAGCTAGCTCTTACTACAAAGACGACGGGTATATTAGGTAACAACGGTAGCGGCTCGTCCATAAGGTTCAATGGTTCAGTGAACCCCCCTAAATAATTTAAATATGTTTAAGGATTTGTTGAGATAATGGTTTCATATTTAAATAACAAGGTTTGCGGGATTAACCTTGTTGACTGAACAGTAATGGATTCTCGTAATAGACGAATTCTTGCTATGAAACGTGCATCATATTGACGAGAAAATGCCCATAAAACGAAAAAATAAGAAACTTTTACTTGCAGAAGCAATTCAAATTTGATAAAATACGATGTAGGATACATTTTAAATATATACAAGTTTTACACCAATAATATATTTGTACTTCTTTAATTTCTAATGTTTATAAACTGCAAGATTTAACAGACCTACATACAAAATAATTTTTATATAATAATTGTGTTTTATAAACATTATTTATAATATCATTAAGTACAGTTAATTATATTATTCGCTCTATTTTTTATGTAGTTGTAAATGCTTTATATTTATTTATTTTATTTCATCTATTATTATTTTTTATAGTTTATTATATTAAGGAATTAATAAATTTTGTATAACATCGGTTACTTATACGAAAACTAGATCTACAGTTATATATGCCTGTAAGGCTGCCACTAAATTCCTCAATATAGACCTTTGAAAACGGGTCGCAAATATTGAACATCCAATCGTTATAGCAAATAACTGTTTTTGCAAATATCGTAAACTAGCAGTTTGTAATAAGATTTGTAAGTTATTTCTTCTACTTGCAATCTCGTGTGTACAGAAATTAAATTTCCAAATGTATAAATTTAGTAATTAGGCCTCTATTTATATAACGAAAATTATGAATGTTTCATATTTTTAATGTTTACTTTACAGTAAAATAATAATATTCCACTAAATAATTATTTCTATTTTTGCATTTATTTAGGCGTTATGTAAAAGTTTAGTCAGGCATAAATAACATTTAGCCTATAACAATTCAATATTTTCCGTTACAAGACAATAATAAGCTAGAACACTGAGCGTTGGTAAGATGTTCGGTTCAAACTTACCACAGTCGAAGAACGCAGTTTAGGCGTGCTGGACTCGACACTGTTCAAAGACCAACTAAACTAGCCCTAATAAATTTCGAACGTGCATTTCTAACGTTTTGTCCTTTTGTAGGCACCACTGTCGATTCGCCGCTTCCCCATTGGTCGAGGGAATGATAGTCGCTCGTTCGTGTCAAGTTCTCCCGTCTGTTTTTAAGTAACAGCATTAAATATAAATGCACTAAAGTAAATGCCTTAAATTAACTTATTTGTGTGTGTCAGTGTACAGATTGCTAATCAATAGTGCACTTTTGGCATAATATGACCTATTTCCTGTTTGTATCGTGCCACTTATTGTCGTATTTATGCTCCCTTCTTTGTGTATCGGCTTAGCCAGGTATCTGAACTTATTAATCGCACCGAATGAATTATTCTCTGTGAATAAATTATACAGATATCTTCTCCTGACTTCACTAATATTCACATTCAGGCCCGTACCAGCGAATATTTAATTCCGCCCCTTTTGAACCTCAACCTCATCTTGATCTAGCTATTATCACATCATCAGCGTAAGCATATTCAGCTTATCTTATTTAATATCATTCCTCGCTAATCTACGTCTTCAATGGCACAGTGTGCGCAGTGAAGGAATTAGGAGATCAAACATCACACTGAAATGGGAAACTTAACAGCAACATCGTTAACTAAAATGCAGAAATGTCGTCTACGAGGCTGCTTGTCACTTGCCGCGTGTGGCTCGTAATTTTGGACACTGAATGTCGCGTTCACACGTAGTATGAAGCTTTTGAAACGATCGGTTTCACGAAAATTTTACACCAGTTCATCGATTCTGTGCGAACTGATGATAGACGATAATACAGGAAAGCCTACAGTTCATAGCATGGGCGTAACTTGGGGCCTAACTTTGGGGGGGGGGGGGCGCAGAGTAAAGCTTCATAAATTCAAGTGTGTAGTGAGACCATCTATATTACAAAATTAATAAAATATATTATATACAAAATTGGAAAGTTTAGTAATAATTCTTAGTAAACGAGGGACAATTTCATTTTTTAATGATCAACAAACCTTTCTTCATAAGTTGTACTTCCGGTTATGTTTACCTAGAACAAATATACTGTCGCCCTATAAACATAAACAATTTCAGTTCTTCCAATTCTTATACCCAGTTTTCGTAAACGAATCCTCTCTGAGAAGAAAGTAAAGAGAGCAAATTCTTAGAAGTACAGCTGCGCTTATTATTTCATTACGGTGTTCCAAAACAAGTCTTTGTTTGTGTAAAAGGCACGCAATGTATTCCAGTTAATTAGGTCTCTATGGTTTTTTTTCGAACAGAAATATTATTTTGACGTATATCATTAAAATCTGTAAAACATTAGACTACCCTTACAAGTTTCTTCGAAAAAAATAAGAATAATAAATTTATGGCAACTAGTCGTCTGATAACAGTACAGACGTTGATAAATAGTGCTTACTGTGCTCGCAAGCATAGAAACTGTCTCCTGTTTGACTATTTGTTAGTTTTTATTTATAACAACTGGAAACAAAATTTTATAATGCTCGGAACTTTGAGGGGGGGCGAGTGCCCCCTTGCCCCTCCCAAGTTACGCCTATGGTGTAAAACAATAGAGAAACGTAGAGAAACTTAAAAAGTTCTTAGAGTCATTGTGTAACTTACAGAAAATTTTATGTGTATGAGATGGAGGAGATAAAAACCAAATTTGTGGAATTAGACAAAATTAAAATCACGTAACTTACTCATGCGACAGGTCACTCAATAATTCTGTAAATTTGAAAGTTCTAACACGATACCGTTTCTTTTCTGCTTTCACAATCGTTCTGGCACGCGACTGGCTGTTTTAAATTTATTTTTGCGTTTGATTAAGACCATGCTAAAATGTTATTTGCACGATACAGGAATGAAAAGTTACTTTAGTTGTAACCAGTGCCGGATTTAAGATTTTTGAGGCCCTAGGCCAAGTTTTCTGAGCGCCCCCGCTCCGGCTGTGACTTCTCGTATGTACTGCAAAAGTAATTTGATGTCAGATTAATACTATCAAATTTAAAACCAATAGGCTACTACAAAAAGCGTGCTTTCGTTTAGCAAACTTTTCAAAATATTAAGAACCATGCAAAAGAATTGAGCAAATATATTTTTATTTTTAAGTGAAGTAACTTAACTAAACTTATTCAGAAATATAATTTTAAAAAATTCTTTTTTATTGTCCAAGTATAACATTAATTTTTTCTTACAATTTTTATAAAATTAAAAAAAATAGGTTTAGATTGTTTTTATTCTTTGACTAAAGATACAACAAGCTAATGTTAAACTAATATTCAGTGACTATGTAGCTTAATGGAATTAATGTCAGGGAAAGCATAAACAAAAAATGTTGCGGGAAAATTTATAAATTTTAAAAAGAAAACTATAGAACATTATTTTCAAATAACGTAGGTTTTTATATTTTAGGAAGAGATATAAACACACTCACTTCTTTTCAGTTATAAGTGGTTTATATGTAACTTATAAACCTTTATTAAAAGCTTATAAATGTAATATTCAGAATGAAATATACGATTAGAATGTAATATACTATACGATTAGATATGACTAAAACTAAATATGACCAAATCTAAAATAGGCCTGGCCTAAGTGTTCTCTTATTTAAAGTTTAATTAAAACATACATAAGATTTATTGAAAGCAAGTTTCTAAAAAAACAAGCAAACAAACTACTAATAAACACGTGACTTGAATAAAGATTTGACAATCATTTCATATCAAAAAATCATACTTAAATAAATCAAAGTGCCTCCTACTTTTATAAAAATACTTCTGTTAAAAAAAAAATATCTGTAGCTTTCGGATCCCCTTTGAGCCCGCGGCCTAGTCGGCCTAGTGGTAAATCCGGCACTGGTTGCAACCCTTAAGTTGTTTTATTATTGTTACGTTCCCAACAGTCTGCAACACACAGCGTAGAAAAAAAATCAAGCATCGAAAACAGTATCGATAGTACGCTTGTAAGTAATTTGTTAAAGTGGTTTCCGTACGGTGAGTAGGCCTATTACCTATCTTCATATGAAGATCAGTCAACTTGGGTCACTTGACACGTCGTTCTTCCGTTGGTAGTTACGCGGCTTCAAGCACGTCTATTTTGCAAGGTCGGCGAGAAAAAGGTCCTATTCTATTTATTCTTAAAAGTGTCCGCGGAGAACCACTGCCGTACATTCTGTACAATATTCATCCATTAGTCGCCGTTTACAGTCTCCAAAATGTCACCGGAAGACTTGTCTCAACAGGCCGGTCTTTCTTGCGATGTTGTTCCAAAGGCTAAAAATTATTTAAAAAAAAAAAAATTAAACCACGGTCAGTTGCGACCCAACTGCATGCAACCCGGTCGATTGCGACCAAGGTGAAAATTTGAACTACTCAATCTCGACACGGCCAACTGCTATCGAAAACATCCTCATATCAGCTACAGACACAGGGTGTGTCTGAACGTGTTGAAGAGATTAAGGCCAACGCCTGGAATAGTAATGCGTACGGCTGTTCCCAATCTTTATAGGCCTATACTACTGCAACCAATCAACTTTCTCTGTAAATATTTTTGCATATTTACACCCTACATACTGAACGTAGGCCTATATGTGACACTTTTGCTCTCACTTCGTTCGTTCTACATAGGGTTTCGACCGTCTATTGACTTGACTTGCGGATTACTGACAACATCGTTCATGTGTCACAGACATCGAAGCATTAGATCCCACTGTTTGGCCATTTAACGGACCGTTTCTGCTCGCAGCTAAGAGGGTTCCATCACGTAACAAAACGTATGTCACCCAAATGTTGCAAGTTTGGAACATGAACGTTTCTTCTTGTGGCCACGGATTAGGTCAGTTGCGACCAAGTGAACATGCAGGGCTCAGGGCGGGTCGGGTAATAACAGGTATAAACATCGTTTGACCGAGACTGTCTTAACAACTCCACGGGATGCTTATCAAAGACGAAAGAACCGGTTGACGACTGCCCCGATGCTCAAGGATGAAATTGTCAATATTTGTCGTGTGTTATTAGCGAAAATTTAAGAAACACTTAAATGTATGATTACTGGCGTCAATATTAAAATCAATAGACTTTTCATAATAGGCCTATGGCTTGCGTGACTTTACTAACACTGGAATGAAAACAAATGCAGTCACAAACTTTCCATACGCACCGAAACTATTTGGACTCAGTAACATAAAGAAATATAGGCTACTTTAGTGAATCGATAAATTAACCTTTTCAGTCCCTCTCGCGACTTCTTGCTTATAGTGTTCATGAGATCCTTTAATTCGTAGTGACCGTCAATAAATGAATTTTTTGGTGAAGGGTTTGTGAGGATCTGTCAAAAATATAACACAAATTTTAACTGATTTGTGTCGACGTTTCGACAATGTTTATTGTCATCATCAGGACCTGTGTATGAATACAACAGAAATGTCAAACAGAACAGGACAATTATTTGAGTGAACGTGTTTGGGTTTGTGAGTGTGTGTGTGTGTGTGCGCGCGCGCGCGCGCGTATGTGTGTATTATTGTAGGCCTATATTATGTGAAGGAGTTGAGATAGTTTGTTTTACATCCTCGAATGTTTTCTTTAAAGAAAACGAGAAAATTATAATATCACAGAACTTAATTTATACAATATTACAATTTAAATTACTCATTAATGGTATTTTTTAATTAATTATAAAAGCAGTAATCAACAATTAAATATTAGAATTGGTACAGAAAGCGTTTATACATGTCAACATCAACACACATGTCAACATGTCAGTCAACATGTAGCATATTAAAATATATTATAGGCCTAGCTAAATACAGATTAAGGGATGCTCAATTATGTAATTATGAAAAGTTATTTTTATCATGTTTTATCACTTTACCTAATTTGTATTGATAAAGTGACTCGAAAATAACATTATATTAAACGAATACCCATAATAATAAAAATATCTATAAATAGTGAAAGTAGTTTGAGGGTGGACGATATTTTTTTTTAGAAATTATCGAACCGAATGCAAGTAAATGATTTTAAATATAAATCTTAAAACATGGAAGCCATGTATAGTTCTCCATACCTATATTTCTGAATAAATATAAAGTGTCGATGAGAAAGAAGAGACGGCTTTAAAAGTTACCGACTCCAACGAGTCACTACAAGCAAATGAATATTGAGCGCTACAAAAAGGAATAAAAGCAGAAATTGGGTCTACTGGGAAGAGAAAGAGAAGGAAAATCAAGAAAAGGTAACATTAGAAATGAAGTTTCCACAGTAAAACTTGTGATCGCGAAGGGATTCGAGACGGTTGAGGCATTTATGTAGAACGCGGGGAGGGATTCTCAGCAGGGAGGCGCGCGATACAAAAGTGCGGTGATTTGACAAAGAGGCGGCACGCCGAGAGGGACATGACAAGTGGAGTGGGAGGGGCTTAACACGAAACAGGAAAGAGTGGAGACAGAAATTAACCTCTACTCCGCAGTCGTACACCACATGTTAGAATGACTTATTCTTGCTTTGTTTGTCTTTGCACCCGTGGCAGGAATGCAGCTGTGTTTTTCTATCATGATTTAATGCAGTCTGTGAAAGAAAAAGGAAACGGCCAATCATTTGTATAACTCCTTAAGTTCGTAGTGACTGACAATCAATGAATTTTTCAGTGAAAAGGGTTAGTGAGGATCGGTCAAAAATATAACACAAATTTTTAACTTATTTGTGTCGACGTTTCGACAATGTTTATTGTCATCATCAGGACAATTGTTGCTGACGGCAAAAACACACAGTCGAAACGTCGACACAAATAAGTTTAAAATTTGTGTTATATTTTTGACCGATCCTCACTAACCCTTCACTGAAAAAGTCATTTGTATAACGTTAATATAATTCGTCTTGGTAGACGTGTGTCCTTTCCCGCATGGCTACTACCACTCTACTCTTTAATAATCTACTACAGTGGTTCCCAAACTTTTCAGTCCACGGACCCCCTCCCAAAAAATCTAAAAATTCACGGACCCCGTCTGAGTTCTGAAATAAAACGAACAGTAAATATGATAGAAACTCTTATATTTTAATTATAAATGTATTAGAATTAAAATTCTCTTAAATTGCAAAATTATAATATTATTATTTATATCAAACATAGTTTAATGTGAAAACTGAAGCTGCTTTTGCAATATTGGGTTTAACGTCTGATAACTTCAGTATTAAGTAACTCGACATCAAGTTTATTTCTTAACTTTGACTTTAAGTAGGCTACGTGAGCCTCCAGGTGGTCTAGTGGCTAGCGCGGGCTCTTGATGCGCTCGTGGTCTCGGGTTCAATTCCCGGCGGAGGCTCCGTACGGCGTGCACTCAGCGTCGTGAGGCCGAACTGAGTAGGCGCTGACATAACAGCGCCGCCTCCTGGCTGTGAATAATACCGCAACTAGCGGCTGGTGGCGCGGTGGCGCGTAGCCATGCAACCAACCGTCACATTGCACACAACAGCCGTGCGGTACGCCTTGGTCCTTTCAGGGACTGTTGAGCGGAGGTTTGACCTTTGATGTGAGCAGGGAGACTGCGGTCACACACAGATAAGTAGAGGAACAGAGACAGTTAAACACTTCAAAGCTCGTTTTCCGAGTTCAGGGTTTAGGATACCCAGTCATTATATATAACCAGAAGTCAGCTAGCTGTAATTGCTAAAACTGTAATTTTAACGAACTGTCAGTTGAAAGTTCTGCCAATGAATCTTCTTTTTGTAGTGTAAGAGAGAGGTCTAGTCAGTTCGGATGACAAACAGATCTGCTGCACGACATGATTTAAAGACATTATTAAAACCTTTAGTTTGAAGTTACTTTTACAATTACAATTATTAGTTTGAACCGAACCCTCCCCCCTCCACCAAAAAAATACTGGTACCTTCTAATTGTTTTAAGAATTTAGATTTATATTTTAGAGCATAAAAAAGTCGGAGGATGTTACGGTATATCCTAGATTTTCCTAAAAGTGTCTGAAACATTGTCGCGGACCCCGCTTTGGGACCCACTGATCAACCACACTTCACTGCGCAACAAGTCATCAAGCAATGTCAGCTGTTTCCACGGACGGCACATCGTTTTACCGAGTCTTTGGTCAACGTGTTCGCATGAATTTAACCTTTTGGTGCAACTGAGTTTGTAACGGATTTCTTGATGCAAGGTGCCTGTGAATATTTTAATCGTTTGTGTACCACGGCGCATCAAACATGAATGGAGTGGAATCTCTGACTGACTCCTAAGTTTGATTTTGCGGTACTTTCACAAAACTGGTTTCAGAATTGGTTTGGACACTAACTTATTGCCAACTCATAGTTTTGACTCAGGACATAGGCTATTAACCAATATGTTTCTTATAACTTAACCGCTGTATCCAAGCCGCTTTGTTTTTGAAAATATCCTACATGCATCATTCAGTTCAGCTAACTGACAAAGCTAAGTTCAAAAGTACTAATATTTTCTCTTTTTGGTACAGTTTTTTTTTTTTTTTCCATTGAGAATAGAGCTAATGTTGTTTCACTGACTGTTGACATGAATGAGAGTAGTCCAATATATATGCGTACTTTGTGTATATGGGGGAAGGGTCACTCTTGCTGCTAAAGCGTCCATGAGTACACATTGACCCGCTGATATATTTCTTCCTACCTGCGATACAGAAAGTAAAAGGCCTACAGAAAACTAAATGATAGGCTTACATTTATAAAACCGTGTAGTAAGCCTACACCTTTGTCTGTAGCCGTAACTATATAACCGTAATGCACAAACAATTTTATCGAAACCACACACGCACACGCGCGCGCGCACACACACACACACACACACACACACACACATTCATGTACTTATTTACTATGCTAGTATTTATTTTACTTCCTGATGCACATTTCGTTGAACTTTACTGTTCGACATAGTCCGAGTTCGCTTATCATGTAACATTTTTGTTCGTTTGTTTATTTATTTTTTAGAGGGTTATACTATCATTTACCGTCTCCACACCCCCTTTTATGAAACAACTGTTCTATTTACATGAATAAATGTCCATGCCATATTACAAAAATACGATCTTCATTTCTTCTAAATAAACAAACAAAAAGGTTTACATTAGAAAAGGACAAGTAGTTTACTGTAACGACGTGAAGTTCAAGTTCAACGCAATGTATACAAATAAAGAAAATTAATAAATACTTACTTATTTTAGCATAATAAATTTTAATTATAAGAATAGATTTCTTCTGCAAGCATAATATATGAAGTTTTGTAAATATATATGGAATCCTACAATATTTGAAGTTTTATTAGTAGTCCTATGTGTACAAACTTTAATATTTGAAGTTTTGTTAGCATATATGAAAACGTCAAATATTATATGCCTACTTCCAGAAGAAATCCATTCTTGTAGTGGACACACAAAAAATTGCAAGAAACTAAAATAACAGAGTTACTGGAAGTGAAATGTCATAGTAAAGTATTTATATGTGCAAGAAAAGCTAAATAATAGGCCTAACTATACACACATGTATGAGTGTTTTATGTTGTGTGTTCAACCACTTGTTGCTACAGTACTTTTCTTGATATATAAATTACTTACATAATTTTTTAAAACAAAAATTACTTTTATAATTTTTAATAGCCTATATAATCGTTAGAAGGGATTACAAAATTGAATTTTTCTATCCGGTCGCAATTGAAGGGACAACTTTGAATTTTTCTATCCGGTCGCAATTGAAGGGACAATTTTTTTTACGAGCAGGGAGCAACTGATCGCAGTCACGGTAGAACTACAACACGGTATTCACATTATCCCGAAACACTTTAAAAAACTAGAGTAATAACTGAAAGTTTAACTCTACTGTATGCCACACACACTTTCCTTTTCTTACTGTTTTCCGATGCACGAAAAATTTGTCAGCTGAGTTGCTTTCCTTCCTCCATATTGCCTACCAAACAATAAGTGAGGCTGAATGATCTGGTCAGAGCCGTGAAAACTCATAAAACGATAATGTGCCCAGAGAACCTACAGAGCAGTGATTTTAACTTGTGTAGAAGTACAGACGAAATCTGCACCGTTTCCAGGCCGTAAGTAGGCCTATATAAAACCAAATTTAACTAGTTTAGCTAACAAAATGCAGCGTAAGCAAAAATAAATAATCATAGGCGCAAGCGACGACTAGATTTGAAGAACGCTCCATTATCACGAAACTTCCACAGCTGATTCATCGGTAGTAAGAAAGCGACAACATAATATGATACGAATAGAAAACGTGGAATGCTATGCTAACAGTAGACTACTGAGGAGCAAGCTCATTATCCACAACCATATAAGGCACTTCTTAGACCGGTTTAATCCTTATAGAAGTGAGACGAGGACATTGCCAAAAAAAAACAAACACACTGAGAAGGTTTGAAACAAAGATTGTACGACATCTTTATAGCTCGGTTAAGGAAGACGATGAATTGAGAATAAGAAATAACCAGGAGACAGACGTGCTGTTGAAGCATGAGTGCATCGTAAGATTCGTAAAGGCTCAACGAAGAGTGGCTTGGTCACCTAGAGTGGATGGACGATCAGCGTGTGCCAAATAAAATCCTGAAGGCACAGGTGTATAAAAGCGGAGAGAGGGGTCGATCTAGGATAGTTGGATGATGTGCTACAAGATCTCGGAAGACTGGATCTGAGGGGTTATGCTGAGATGGCAACAGATAGGAGATGGAGAAGATTGGTGTTGGAAGGCAGAGCCCACGTTAGGCTGCAGTGCTGAAGAAGAAAGAAAAGACGATAGCAACAATTTCGGTTGATTTATTTATCCCTAACGCTAGTTTCACTAAATTAAAATGTGTTAAATTTAATGAGATACAATTCACTGCAGTTAATAAATTCGTTTACAAA
Source organism: Magicicada septendecula (assembly GCA_034769895.1). NCBI lineage: Eukaryota > Metazoa > Arthropoda > Insecta > Hemiptera > Cicadidae > Magicicada > Magicicada septendecula. Next base: position 332,468,432 of record CM068376.1, read on the forward strand.
ATACATTTTCATTTTTACTTAGTCTCCTTGTTGCGAGGAGGAAATCCGCGTTTTACCTACTTTGTAGTCGCCCTCGAGAACCACTGTTATAGAAGGAACTGGTGAATTGTTATAGGAGTATGGGTTTAACATCTTGTGACTTCACCGCACTCATTACTTCACTGTTTTGTAACGTCTAATTCTCGCAAGAATAAGATTTACGAGTACAACACAAACAACAAAAAATGCAAATTAGAATACCTTACCTTATGTCCAATACTATAAAGTAAGTACACTATACTTTCGTTTGATCGGATGGATATTCTCACTTTAGGTAGAAAACGTGTTCACAGGATTACAGTATACTAAGATAAATACTTGTGTATTTTATGGTGGTCGGCAATCTTGGTGAAAGTGATATGCGCAGAACCCTGTTTTTTGTCAGTGTTACGGCACATCTCACTGAGTGCGTAAGTGTTGATGCGTTTTTCAAAAACACTTACCGTGAAACATGTATCGTATACGCCTGTATTTCATTTATTTATTATTTTCAACAGGAAAACCATATTCTACGCTACGAAAACTTCATCAACTTTTACAGTCTAGTGTAAACCTTCAAGGTAGCTTAACATGTTTCAGAAAAGTTATTATAAAGTTACGGTTCAAATGGAAGAAGATGAGAAATAATAGAAGTGTATTAAATGAACGTCAAGAGATAAGGGCAATAGATAAGAAGAATTTAAATAAAACAATTCAGGACAGGAAAGCGGCCAACATTATGTAACGACTAACATTGTTCTGGAATTATAAATACGTATTTGATACAATTTCGAATAATACTGAGTAAAATTACAAATAGTAGTTAGTTGAATGAAATCCGGAAATGTCAACAATGTGTAAAACCAGAGTTGTAATAATTAAATAGTTAAGGGGAACAGTAAAAAGACGGACGTTTTTGAAATGTAGTGTTACAACTGAGCACACGGCTCCCCACTTTTCGTGCAGCTATGAAGCAGCCACCGTAAAGTAACGCGATTGTATTGTTGTTGATATTTTAAAAGCTAAGGTATCTGAAAGTAGAAAACGAAAGCCTGTTTTGCATTCGTTTTTTAGAGAGACAAACACGCAAAGAAATTGCATCGGGGGTTATCACATGTTTCTCCTCTACACTCAGTAATCTTCATCTTCTTCTTGTTCCTCTTCTTCTTCTACATTATGTCATTTATCAATCTTCTGCGGATGTTCCTCTGTCGTGCCAATGTTCAAGGTACTTTTCCTCCGCTATTTGCCAAATCTCTTATATTGTCTTCCCACTGTATTTTCGGTCGGTCCCTTGGGCGTATTACGTCTACTTTCTGTTTTGTTTTATATTTAAGTCTGTCTTCCTGGTTCCATTCATAAATGTACATACGGTACCATTGCAGCTGGTTCCTGTGTGTGTGTGTGTGTGTGTGTGTGTGTGTGTGTGTGTGTGTGTGTGTGTGTGTGTGTGTGTGTGTGTGTGTGTGTGTGTGTGTGTGTGTGTGTGTGTGTGTGTGTGTGTGTGTGTGTTAGAAAATATATGCTAACTCTAGCAATGAGAAAACAGTGGCGGTCCGTTGACGATACATATGAAGTAGACCTAATGAATCACGTGTCATAATTGTTTTGTATTCTCGTTTGATAGGCCTCTCTCCCCCCCCCTCTCTCTCTCTCTCTCTCTCTCTCTCTATCTATCTATCTATCTATCTTCTCCCTGTCTCTCTAAAACACATGTTAACACCGTGCAAAAATTCAAGCGCTCTGATTGGTCGGCAACGTGCAGAAATGGAGGGTTGCAAATCCGTGGTATTGTCGTTTGAGCGACACGCAAACAATGTGCCAATCCAAGGTCTGATTGGCCGGCAACGAGCAGAAATGGAGGGTTGCAAAACCGTGAACTGCACGTGGTTAGTTTTGCGTCTTGCAGCGCTCCCGTGTACAGTTGGCAACGTCGCAGTGAAACGTCAGACTCTTGAGTACACCAGTTGCAGAAAACGTTGTTTTGAAACGACGTTTTCTATTATTTTTGAATTCCTAAATTATTTATTATTTATGTAATTATTAAATAATTGTAATAATAATAATATAATATACATTTTAATATTATTTTTATTTTTAATTAAATCCTTAAATTCGTAGTGACCGACAATCAATGAATTTTTCGGTGAATGGTTTATGAGGATCGGTCAAAATTATAACACAAATTTTAACTTATTTGTGTCGACGTTTCGACAATGTTTATTGTCACATCAGGACCTGTGTATGAATATAAAAGAAATGTCAAACACAACAAAACAATTATTTGAGTGACCATGTTTGTGTATGTGTGTGTGCGGATAAGTATACGGCAGGATATGAGTATACTCGACAGGATCGCCCAGTATCGCCTGAATTGGTGGGAACATCTTTGCCGAATTGATGACTGCCGCATCCCCAAACAACTCTGGAACTATAAGCCGAGGGGACGGAGAGGTGTGGGACGTCCGAGGAACCTCTGGAGTGACCAGCTCTAATATTTTTCTATTTGAGACCAGAACATTTGGTTTAATCCGTGAAGATGATGATGATGATGATGATGATGATATTAATATATAAATTTTAATATTACTGACATTTTGGCAATGATAATATCAATATAAAGATGGGCGGGATAGGGTAACGAAATATTCTCAACTTTCCGGTGAATACACTCTGTTTAAGTAATGCCTCTGATTGGCAACAAGACTTGTAAACAAACGAATCTGTCTAAACTGCATTTGATCGCAGTCTAAGTGTAATACCTACAGATCAAAAATCTTCTACTAGTCAATAAGTAGCTATTAGTGGTCCTGGAAACAGACATAAATAAATAAACCAACTTTGTACTGTCTATGTGTTTGGCATTCCGCCGTCCGGTATCCTATTCAAGTGGTTTCTCCATTTATGGCCGTATTCATAATTTTTGTTGTGAACAGAAAATATTCTTTTGTACTACACCCCAATTACCGAGAGTCGAAGTAGTCGTGTAACACATACCAACAACCGAACAGCAGTCAGGCATTTTAAGTAGGCTATAACAGCAAAATCAGAAATTTTGAAATTTTCTTATTTTGAGTAGAGATGTATCTTTAAGCGCCGTAACAGGGAATTGTTGTGTGAAACGCAGAGGTGACTGACAGGCAATAAAATCATATATCAGCCCCAACACGCTCACGGCAAATAGGCTGAGTTCATCGCTCTCCATACTAAGAAACGTTAAACTTTGACAACTACCTCAAATCCGTAGAAAAAAGGGCACAGAAGTAAACGAACTCATTTGAAGAGCAGCTGTAGGTATTAACAATAGACCAGAATACGTATACACGCCAGCTGCATATAGCGAAACAAAAAAAGGTATATGTTATTGAAAGACTCAAACGGTCAGCGACAGGACTTCGACCTTACTGAGAAGAGAGAAAGCTGGGAGTAATGTCCTAACACAAGCAAGAAGTGTTGAAAGGAAGTTTGGTAAGGCCTGTAAGTAACAATAGTTGATGCCATTAGAACAACCTAGTGCACGAAAACAATACTTGACGAGAAAGTTAAGGGTTGTTTTGTTTACTCCAAAAAAGTGACAGGCAAGAATTATTGCTACAGTATCTAGCAGCGACAACGACCTCAGTGTAGTGACCTAGGGAAGGAATCTGGTGGGAATCCAAAGGCCTATCAGAGAAGTTCTTTCGGAAAAATAGGTGGTCTCCAAATCTGAAGAGTCGTAAAGTAGAACCAATTGGAAAACAGCGTTAGAAAAATCGGAAGTAAGTGGGAGAAATATGGAATTCGATATAGGGACGCGAGAAAGGCGCGCTCGGGGAGTTTAACTAAAAATTTTGACGGAAACGGGAGTGTAAGTCCGCGACCGAGATTCCCATAGTTATTGGACTTAGAGAAATTCGGTACGATGGTTAGAAAAGTAAGCTCGTACTAGAACAGATTTCGGTAAGGAGAAAAACTGTAATTTTACTAGTGACGTACAAGTGAATTAATACAACACAAATGATAATTAAATAACGCTGTGATTTAGTTGTGCAAATACGCAACAATAACTTCATCATCGAGTAACATTTCGAAACGAACTAAACCCGTAACAACAGTGATTCAAACCATAACGCAGTTAATAAATAATAATTAACAATGGCTGTAGAAGCGAATAACTATAATAACAATTAACGCGAACTAATTTGAGAGAGTGAAGTTTGGTGTTGTGAAGTGTCTTGTGTCACTCCAAGGAGACCACGTTACAATCTGCTAATCCAGAGGGAAATATCGCAGACACGCCAGACGATCAACATGACAACCACACAATATGAACTGCTACCAGATTTGGATACATACCACAAGTAAAATTTTCATGCCATAATTAGTATTAGGTCCACTGTCTGTTCATTTAAAGAACTCATAAGATTTAATTAAAGGATTAAGATAAAATTTTATTTAGAACAAAATTAAATCATATTAGGAAATTATGGAAATTAAGTTCATCTATAAGCACCGATTTTAAATGAATCCAGATCAATAATTAACAATGTCGTAATATATAATAATTTAAGAAAATTATTATTAAAAGTTTTGTCTTTGAATAAGAATTACAATATTTAAATTATTAGAGCTATGAATATGAGTAATGAAATAAGATTTATGAAAATGAATATGTTTATATTTTGATTAGAATTTATATAGTTCATATATAAATGATAAAGTATGATAATCAATCATAGCTAATTGTAATAAATTGAAGAACAATTTATAAGAAAATTTGAGCATTTATTTATATTTTACCCTGAGATAAAGAGCATATAAAATATTTTATTATTACATTGGCACCACAACAAAAGTGGGGCTTAATTAATTAAAAAGAGAAAATACACATAAATTAAAATATGTCAATTAATTTATGCTAAAAAAAAGTATTACATTGGCGCCGCACCGCACGGCTTAATTAAAGAAATTAGGCTAGGGCAGTGACAGACAGTGGTTAGAGATACACTAAGTTAAATAAGTAAATGTTAATACTGTAGAATAAGAACGTTATTATTGTTAGTTGTCGATAAGTATCTGAGTGATAACCCGACGGAAGGCAAAAATGGCGACAGGGAAAGAAAATTCCGAGGTAGTCGAAATTAACAATCAGATGGGGATGGAGCAATCTGAGGACAGAAATGTGGTGAATGAAGAGAGCTCTGCAACGAGTGAAGAGAATGGCGCCCGGGGACCGCAATCACAGTCGCAGTCATCTGAAGCAAATTTTCAAATGTTAATGGCATTGATGAAACAACAATTTGAAGAATCAAAAAAACAACATGAAGAGACAATAAGGAAGACTGAAGAAACGAAAAAACAGAATGAAGAGAAAGGTAAACAACTCGTCGAGAAATTAGACAAAGAAATAGAGTTAATGAGAAGAGATTTACGAGGACAAAACCACCAGGTGGGTACTGATTTACAAAAACAATCAGAAAAAATGGAAGAAAACAAATTAGATGGAAATACTATGGATCAAATTGACACCGAGTATCAATCTTTAACAACTAAAGCATTGTCTGAACATCATATCTCAAGATCAAAAGAAAGATCTACAATTATTAGTGGTAGATATGAAGGTGATAAAGACACTTGTACTGTGTTTGTTGGCAACTTACCAAACACAATTACAAAAAAGAAAATTATCAAATATTTCAGAAAGTTTGGTACGATTGTAAATACGAGATTGCGATACGCTGCAATATATGATCCACGGCTTCCCAAAAGACGTACTATCATTAAGAAAGAGTTTCATAAAGACAGAACAAATATCCATGCATATGTACGTTTTACTGATGAAAATAGTGCATATCGTGCTTTGGAAGCAAATGGTAATGTGTATGAGGGTTACCACCTGAGAATTGAGTTAGCTAACACGGAAGCTGAAGAAAAGCAGAGAACTAAAAAGAAAAAATTGAATACTACAGTTAATATTACCAGTACTGATAGAAAAATTAGAAGTAGGACTGGTGAGGTGCGTAAAAATTTTGGAACCAAACCTGAGAGTAAGAAGATGAAAAACAGTTCTGATGATTATCAAAGGCGAACTGCATTAGCACGAAAGAAGAAAAGGATGAAATTTGCTGGACCATTCAAGAATATTGTGAAGATTGGTACGAGAACGAAAGGAAGATTTCAAGCGATGAAGATGAGATTTCTTAGAAGTCTTGAAAATAAAACCTTATTATGTGAGTACGCGGACAGGAAAACGAAAATAATTAAAACGCCACAAGCTGTCAAAAAACGTATTTGTAAGAGGGTTGAAAAGAAAAAACGACAAAAAAAACTCAGCGCGTACATAAATAATGGTAATATGACCGGGGAAAGTTGTCGAACAGGATGGGAAGATCCACTTTCAACACACCGTAAAGGAGAGAGAGAGAGAGAGAGAGAGAGAGAGAGAGAGAGAGAGAGAGAGAGAGAGATCATAAATTCTTTAGATGTCAACGGCCGACTGCAGGGTAAGTGTTACTATTTACCAACAAAATGTGTTGTAACGGCACTGACTTAAAACGTACAACTATGTCTCCACAAATAGGAAATTAAAAGTAATTAAATGTAAGGGATTAAGGAAAACAACCTTAAGAGTGTCCGAAAATTTAATAGTTAAGTTAGATAATATTGGGTGAAATACCTTAGATAAGATTGGTTGTGTAAGAATACATTAACCGAAGAAGATAAATAGATATGAATATAATAAGAATAAAATAAAGTAAATGGTAAATGAAAACCAATGCCAGTAAAATGAAACGGCATAGACAAGAATGTGAAGAAGGGAAAGAAGAACCGAGTCCTGACGTTCACTATCCTGATATGATCGCGAAAAAAGTATCATTCAGATTCTTAGTTGACACCAGTGAAAAGTTATGAATTATAAAGCAATTGTAAGACGCAATAGAATATTAAATAAATTGTAATAATTTAACATTAATTAAACTAAAATGATAATCGTATAATTGTATAAACTATGAAGTAAAATACTAACAAATGTAGTAGTACTTATAATCTTCAAGATAACGAAATGTGAACTGAAAATGTTAGCGATAATTATGTTAACATAAGTACATAGACAATATATATATATATATAGATAGATATGTTAAACGAATGCAAGTGTAAGGACAATTAATATGGTTAGAATAAGATTGTTTAATATATGTGTTTAATGTAACAATTGAATGCGAACAATCAATAAAATTAGAATAGTGATATGTACATGTATATGTGATGCAAGACTCTTAAAATTCAATTAAATAGTGAAATGATTGAAAAGTTACAATAAGTAAAAGATGGAATATCAAAGGACATTAATAGCGAATTATTGTAGAAAGCTTGATTAATTTATGGCATTAAAATCTATAACATTATTAGAATAGCAAGATGTAATTGGCGAATTAGTAGAAATTTTGATAGTAATTAATATTTTATAAATACTGCAAGGTAATATAGAGTAAATCAATGTGAATATAATAATGAATAGTTAAATTAAAGGTTAACATAATGATTAACATGTGTTAAAATTGTACAATGAAAATAGAGAATTCTAAAAAATATTTTACAGAAATATAAAATTTATTGATATGATAAATGATGCTAACATTGAATAAAACTTGCTAAAGTAGTTTTGTAAATATTATAGGTCCTGTAAGGGAGATGTAAGGAGTTGTTTGAAATTGATGCAGAATGACGAGTTTAAATTTAATGTCTAAAGATTAGTTTGTAAGTATAATTATATGTTAAGTAAGGGTTGTAAAAAAAGAAAGTTAAAAGATATATGTAACGGATTCATTTAAAAACGGAAAGCGAAAGTGTTTTGGAAAAGGGTCCTGGGGTACTGTTTACATTACATAATAAACAGCCCGCAGTGGGTCACTACAGGTAGCAAATCCATTACACTACGTCCAACGGATGATGAGCCAATACTAGGAATATAAAATGTATGCGTTTCGTCATGTTAAACCTCGATGACAAGGCGCAGAAATTTGAATCTCTTTTAGATGTATGAAATCCATCCAAAGCGACAAATTTCGGGGACGATATAACAGCAAAATCAGAAATTTTGAAATTTTCTTATTTTGAGTAGAGATGTATCTTTAAGCGCCGTAACAGGGAATTGTTGTGTGAAACGCAGAGGTGACTGACAGGCAATAAAATCATATATCAGCCCCAACACGCTCACGGCAAATAGGCTGAGTTCATCGCTCTCCATACTAAGAAACGTTAAACTTTGACAACTACCTCAAATCCGTAGAAAAAAGGGCACAGAAGTAAACGAACTCATTTGAAGAGCAGCTGTAGGTATTAACAATAGACCAGAATACGTATACACGCCAGCTGCATATAGCGAAACAAAAAAAGGTATATGTTATTGAAAGACTCAAACGGTCAGCGACAGGACTTCGACCTTACTGAGAAGAGAGAAAGCTGGGAGTAATGTCCTAACACAAGCAAGAAGTGTTGAAAGGAAGTTTGGTAAGGCCTGTAAGTAACAATAGTTGATGCCATTAGAACAACCTAGTGCACGAAAACAATACTTGACGAGAAAGTTAAGGGTTGTTTTGTTTACTCCAAAAAAGTGACAGGCAAGAATTATTGCTACAGTATCTAGCAGCGACAACGACCTCAGTGTAGTGACCTAGGGAAGGAATCTGGTGGGAATCCAAAGGCCTATCAGAGAAGTTCTTTCGGAAAAATAGGTGGTCTCCAAATCTGAAGAGTCGTAAAGTAGAACCAATTGGAAAACAGCGTTAGAAAAATCGGAAGTAAGTGGGAGAAATATGGAATTCGATATAGGGACGCGAGAAAGGCGCGCTCGGGGAGTTTAACTAAAAATTTTGACGGAAACGGGAGTGTAAGTCCGCGACCGAGATTCCCATAGTTATTGGACTTAGAGAAATTCGGTACGATGGTTAGAAAAGTAAGCTCGTACTAGAACAGATTTCGGTAAGGAGAAAAACTGTAATTTTACTAGTGACGTACAAGTGAATTAATACAACACAAATGATAATTAAATAACGCTGTGATTTAGTTGTGCAAATACGCAACAATAACTTCATCATCGAGTAACATTTCGAAACGAACTAAACCCGTAACAACAGTGATTCAAACCATAACGCAGTTAATAAATAATAATTAACAATGGCTGTAGAAGCGAATAACTATAATAACAATTAACGCGAACTAATTTGAGAGAGTGAAGTTTGGTGTTGTGAAGTGTCTTGTGTCACTCCAAGGAGACCACGTTACAATCTGCTAATCCAGAGGGAAATATCGCAGACACGCCAGACGATCAACATGACAACCACACAATATGAACTGCTACCAGATTTGGATACATACCACAAGTAAAATTTTCATGCCATAATTAGTATTAGGTCCACTGTCTGTTCATTTAAAGAACTCATAAGATTTAATTAAAGGATTAAGATAAAATTTTATTTAGAACAAAATTAAATCATATTAGGAAATTATGGAAATTAAGTTCATCTATAAGCACCGATTTTAAATGAATCCAGATCAATAATTAACAATGTCGTAATATATAATAATTTAAGAAAATTATTATTAAAAGTTTTGTCTTTGAATAAGAATTACAATATTTAAATTATTAGAGCTATGAATATGAGTAATGAAATAAGATTTATGAAAATGAATATGTTTATATTTTGATTAGAATTTATATAGTTCATATATAAATGATAAAGTATGATAATCAATCATAGCTAATTGTAATAAATTGAAGAACAATTTATAAGAAAATTTGAGCATTTATTTATATTTTACCCTGAGATAAAGAGCATATAAAATATTTTATTATTACATTGACGCACACAACGTCGGGCAAAATTTAGTATTACAAGGCCTACGTTAACATTTTGTCTAAGCTTATCGTGTAAACTCATTCTTACCCATACATATTTCATGACTAGCGGAAAAGAGTTTACCATCATTGGTTATAATAGGTATTGTCTTTTGTTTAATCTTGTGTTGTGTGAGACATTTACTCATTATTTGTTTGTTTAAAATTTATTTATATACTATATTAATTTTTTTTTAATTTACAATTTCTGTTTAGTAAATAAAAAAAGCTCAATTTAAATGTAAAAAGTAAATATAGGCCCTACATATAAGCCTTCTACTCATATAAACCTTACTATATCATTCTGATTATAAAATTGTATGTTTTCTTAAGAAATTATGTTTATTTCAGTTAAACTAAGCTCATTTTATAGTAAGCCAGAAGACACGCCTTAACAGTTAATAGGTCTACCTCAAAACGCATAACAAAGTGCGTGTTGTTTTTATTTTTATGTTTGGTTTGCTTTATAGTTAAAAACGTGTGTATTCGTGTGTCTGTTACGTAAGACCCCAAACGACTGTCGGGTCGTAAAGTTTGGGTGCGAGTTATAAAACCTGCACTATTATCGACTTTCTCAGCCTCGACCTTCACATTTATGTGTCGGGTTATAAATCAAAAAAGCGAAAACGACGTTCTTGAAGGCTACGAAGGGTGCGTATTTTTCTCTTCTGCGTGAACCAGCTCTTGGCCTGTTACTTCACGTAGAGCTCCTCAGTAGGCTTACTGCACAGTTAGCTACAGATACCTCAACGACACTTTTAACCTACACGACGGTACAGCATTTTGATGGTTTCACCCCGATCACACGATAGCATCGTATGATCTGCACAGCTGTCTTGCAGATGCACGTCTAGCTAAGGAATGGCGCAAAACAAAATCGGCGAACACAATATGTTTACTATAAACTGAAATATCTGTCCTCCAGTTACATTAAACAAACAACAACAACTTTACTATAAACTGAAATATCTGTCCTCCAGTTACATTAAACAAACAACAACAACATCTCCAACAAGGATTAAACCACAAATGGTTTGTTCCGGTCCCAAACAGCCTAGAGCTGGTCACTCCAATGCTTCTTCGGCATCCCACACCTCTCAGTTCTTTCGACTTATAATTCCACAGTTCTCTGAGGATGCGGCAGTCATACATTCGGTTAAGATGTTCCAACCATTTTAGCCGACACTGGGCAATCCTATAAATTATACTCATAATATTCAGCTCCCGCCGTACATCGACATCAGACTACTTTTGCGATCCTGAAGAGGATATCCTACCGCGTGCCTGCGATATATATATAAATAAATATATATATATATATATATATATATATCCATTTCGGCTGCGTGATTGCGATTGTCCTGCGACTTCGTGAAAGTCCAATTCTCAGACCCATAGAACTTCAGGCGTGTTTCACTTCTCGTTGGTATTAGAGTTCGTCTGATGGTTGAAATCGTGCAGCTTCTTCACCACTCCATTGTTTGTAACGTAAGATTACATTACAGACCAGATGTTCAGAATTACTTGCTTGCTCAGAACAGTTTAGCTCAGCTCGGAACCACCTACAACAATTTTTGCTCGTATTGGATCAGCTCCATGTAAAGCCATCATCTTGGTCTTCAATGTGGTCATCTGTAAACTCAGTGAGTGCACAGCCGTCTGCAAGCCGCTTCCCGTTTTCAACAGGACAGCCTGGTCGTCAGCAAATAACAATCTGTCAACGGCAGAGTTACCAATCGGAGTTAAATAAACAGCCGACTATACAAAATAAAACGTAAAGTACCTATTATTGCGTCCGAACAGTCCACTCATACGGAGGCAACTCGTAGCCTACAGGAAAAAGAAAACTGTCTGGCCTAAAATATACATATAAACGTGTAGGCCTACTAGTTGAAAGTAATTTTGTCCAAACGTCTACACAAATGCTTTAAAACGATATTTACTTAATGACCGAACCTGACAATACTTTCAACAATAAAAGCTATCAAACAAGTGGCATTTTTGTCAAGCAACTTAAGGCCCACTCTGTAGGCAATAGGCCCATAGGGCCTACATGTAATAAACGTATTGCGAGCAACTTACAAAGATTTTGAGAAACGGATGTTTTAAAATATTGAACCTTGGAAATTAATACTAAAACATCACCTTGGTTCCCGGTAAATAATCTGGGCAATCAGACACAGACAGATATTGATTAGCTGGTTTTCTGGACATTTCGCAACCATTTGATAGACAAACCTTTGCACTATAGAAAACTAAAAGATTCCTTTTCCGCAGGCTCTCTAAATCAGGAGTTTCACTCACTGTTTCGGGGAAAGGGGGACATATTTCTATAAGAGTGCTGACAGTTTCTGCACAAAACGTTACTCCAGTAAGATACATCATTAACACGGGCCTATCCCGTATCCCATGTGAACCACAGTAGACTACTCATAGTCTGGATTACACTGTATAATTTACTGTTAACTTTAATTTGCAGAAATCGTTTAAAAAATATTTCGGTTATAATTTTAATAACAAAGACGTTCAGACGAAAGTAAATATTCCTGGTAGGCTGAAAAGTCCACCGAAACGAATTCGTCCCTTCCCTCTCCCTCCTTTGGACTGTCACTCAGACCTATTAACAGCTACATCAAATCGTCCGTGACGGGGTATGGTATGGAGTATGGTTCGCATCCCGATACCGACAGCAAAAATTGATCGTTTGACTCACGTCTTATGACTATTCGGTTACACCGATATTTATGACAACGTTAGGTTTAAGAAACATAAAGAAACAGACGAATATATTATTCAGTGATATAGCCTATAGGCCTACCTATACTTTAAAACAAAAAAAGATCGCCTGCCGAGACGTGTGAATAACGGTTCGGGAATACGTAGACTAGAATCGATTATCTCCAATAGCCTTTAGCCGTTTGTATAGATAAACAAGTTTCGTCAAGTTTACATTTGTGTACTGATTTTTACATAAAACCTTTTTTTTTTTGTAAAAACATCTTAACGCTACTACAAAACGCTTACCGCTCCAGCTCGGCCGGTACACTCTTGTATTCATATCTTATAACACAAATGTATAACGTTTGGAAAACTGTTTAACTCTCAAAGCGGTGAACGTCGATTTGCCTAACTCTAAAGCGCCAACATCTCGCTATCGGATTTGTTCTCCCATCTCAGTGTTTCTTTGTTATTGTTTGTTTATTTATAACTATCTAGATTGTGCCGAATTCTAACACTTTTAACTTTTCTAAACTTTTAGGTATAATTTGGTGTATAATACAATAATTTCTGTTTGTTAGTTTTGCTTTAAAGTTATTCCAAATATAGCGTCATCGAACAAGTTTTGTTGGTTATGTTGTAGGCCTATGTATTTGCTGCAAAGTGTGTTTGTTTACTTAGAGTTTTTAAGTTGTTTCAATGTGTTTGTTTTAATGCTTTTAAGTAATTACGGTTACTGTGTAGGCTAATTATTATATATTTTATGTGCTTTATATAAACTTTTGTGGTGTTGTTTTCTTTGTCCTAGTAAGTTTTGTCACTTTTAAAAATTTTAACTGTAATTTGAAATGCTGTTAATAAAGTGCACTAGAAAACAATATTTTATCAATGCTCTGATCCAGTTGCAGTGGATCCAGTCTGATTGTATTTTTGTAGGGTTACCATATGACCTAGGTGAAAAAAGAAGACAACCTGAAAATTTAACAGCATGATCGTTACTTTATGGATAAAAAAAAAATTGACAGTAACAACATTATACATTATGGATAAGAAGGTATTCATGATTAAGTTAAGCATTTTTACTGAGTTTATAAAATGTACAATTTAATTTTTGTGATATAACGAGAAAATCTATACAAACGAAACCTAAAACTATTAGTTAGAAACGGAACTTACATAGGAAAAGAATATTTGCTATATTTATTTTTAATCATAGCAATAATTAATTTAATACTTACCAGTCTGAATCGGATTCACAGTCTAAATGTTCAATTGTGTCTTTGTGGTCCCATTGATATTTATCAGATGAACCAATTTCCATCAAAAGCTTTATATTTTCTAATAAATAATCATAGAACTGAACACATGAAAGACTTTTAAAGTTGTACTGTGAGTGACTAAATTTTTCAGTTTTACGAAGAAAAAGGACATTTCCCTGTTTTTAAAAAAATCCTCCCGGACAGGTTTTTAACACTAAAAAAGAGGACGTGTCCGGAAAAAAGAGGAAGTATGGTAAATCTAATTTTTGTAGTGGTTTTAAACAACTGTGTAGCCTACTCAATGAAGAAATATTTGTTTTGATTTCGAGAAAAGCTTCACTGAGTGATCGAGGGCCTTTCATAAATAACCGATTCCTTACTACTACTGTACTTTACTTACCTCATTGAACAGGTTGAATAGAATTTGTCACTTTTGTATTTTGACTCTGAAGAACATCTTTTAGTCGGCCAAGTAATAAATTCATCGAATCACGAAATCGACATATGAAAATAGTTATAGTATTTGTTTTCATCTCTACGTAGTCCTTCAACAGCGCGAGAAATGAACCCGTTTCATCCTTCCTTTAGTCGAACGGGTGTACCCGATGAATCCGGTCTCGCCATCGACGACGGCCCAGTAGTCGTATAGCAACGATATGTTTGCAATTAATACAAACGAGTTGACTGGACCCGCTACTGAACAAAACTGAGAACTGAACACGCTGTGACTGAAATGAAAAAACCGCGTTGTGTGAGAGCAAACGATCACGGACTAAACCATCGTCTGTGAAAATCTCTCTAGTCAGCCGTTAGGAGACCTTGGATACTTCGACAGCATCGAGTATCATACACGATAATCCGTACGGACTAAACCATGGTGTGTGAAAGTAGCCTTACGGTGTCTCTAGTCTGTATCGACCTTGGATACTTCGACAGCATCGAGTATCATAAACAATCCGCACGGACTAAACCATCGCCTGTAAAAGTGTCTCTAGTCTGTATCGACCTTGGATACTTCGACAGCATCGAGTATCTTAGACGATAATTTAATGTTTTTCAGTAAGCAATATAAAAGTTAGGCCTATTGATAATTAGACGTAGTAGAAATCATCATCATCATCATCTATCTGTCCAGGATTAGGCAGGTTGCCTGTTCCGGCTTCACCATTTCCGTCTAGGTCTGCCAAAATTTCTTCTTCTGATTGGCTTATAATTTAGGATTTTTCTTGGAATTCTTTCTGGAGACATGTGCATGACGATTGGAATTCTTTCTGGAGACAAACATGCTCTTTCCATCTTTGTTTATAGTTTTTCGCTAGTTCCGTTACTGGTTGTACTTTTAATTCCTGTCTTATACCTTCGTTCTTTATGTGATCTAATCTTATACAACCTTTCACAGATGTAAGATATTTCATTTCAGACGTTTCCATCTGTCTATAATCTTTCTTTCTTGGCGCCCATGATTCGGACCCGTATAATAGCATGGGGACTGCCATCACCTTATAGGATTTTATTTGTGTTTCTTTCGCGGTCTTTCCTTTGAGTGTTCTCCGTAATGCCACACATATTCTTCGGAAGCTTTCGTGGTCTTTCCTTTGAGTGTTCTCCGTAATGCCCCACATATCTTCGCAAGTTGTTTGTACGTAGTAGGAAAAAAGAATATACAGCACAAAACTTAATTTTCAAAATTGAATTAACATAACGCGAGTTACGGGTAAATTTCGTAACAGCCACTACGTGTACATCTGTTCTTTAATGTTTCCACTGAATTTTATCTTTAATTTTATGTATATAATGTGGCATAGACCTATTTCGACTATAAATAAATATTTAAGGAGCTTATTACTTTAACCGCGCATATTAGTGAAATGTCCCTTGCCGCTAAAGAAATTACTAGAGTTAAATACCTTTAGGCCTATATATAAAAAGATTTCCCCATCTTATTCAGTCCAGTTGGCCGTCCCTTGCCTGAAAGACAACCACTACTCTCAGATAAGAAAGGTTTACTTTATTTTACATTACTTTGTAGTTCAGTGTTTTATATTTCTTTTATTATACTTATGTTGTTCCGAATGTTTTTTTTTTCGTTTTATAAGGTTATACTGTAAGTTGTTCTATGTTCTTTACCATCTGAGGACGATCCGAGATTCTAGGGATCGAAACGTCACGCAAGAAAAATGTTGGATGGAAGCAGTCCCATAGAGGATTTATCCGTAAGAAATCGCGCATCGCTTACGGGTTTTACGCCTACATAACGCGTGTTAAGTGAACGAAGGCCGGAGAATACATTGTGTGTACTGTACAGATTATTACTCTAGTACAGGATTCGGTTACGCGGAAGAACAACGCAGCTACTGACTGAATACGGGTGGACTCATATTAGAAGACAATATGTCGCTGAACGTACAGGTCGTTAACTTGAAGAGCCGAATGCCTTGTGTGTTGTGGCTATGTCGTTTGTAACCGCTTTTGTTATTAACGTATTGTGTCCGGCCTCTTTCTTAGAACAGTTCTTAGCCTGTTCACAAAAACAGTGGTGCTGTAACAGCTGTATTAGGAAGTGTAATTGACACATACTACAAGGACAATGGAGAGTGAAGGACAGTTAATTTTACCCTTGTCCTCTTGCTGAGTAGAGTGAACAGGGGCTTACAACTGACAAATTAGGGAGAATTTGTGTACAATGAATTTCATATTTAGGCCTATACTGGAGCGATACCTGTCAGCTGCTCAGAGGCAAGTGAAATATGGCAGTATCACGTGATGTGTTAGTCAATCGTTTCGCTTAGGCCTACATGAGCGCAGTTCGTCGAGTTTTTGTTGTAGGCTATTGTTGTAGCAATGAATCACTCTGTATACCTCTGCGCAATGCGCTTTCACTTTTCACCATTGTCTGTGTTCCTGAATATGGGCCTAATACAAGAATATTATAATATGTGTAACAGCAATTACTATTCTTATGTAACATGGCTACAAAAATAAACAGTCTGTATAGCAGAGCATATTTTAAGCAATAAACTAATTGTGGCAGGTATTAGTGTCGGTGCCGAAAAGTGAGAAAAAAGGGGAGAAATCAGCAAATCACGAAGGAGCGTTTGCATTTGCGTATATTAGCTTTCAGCTTAGTCTGTACAGTGTGTTAATTGGGCGCTTATTGAATATTACATAATTAATTATAATTAATCCATTTGAGTGTTTGTGGTGTGTTTTCCTAATGTCTAAAGCATTTGTGCCTATTTTTACAGTTAATTTCACGAGTAAAGAATGAACATAATCGTGGTCAAGTTAAATTCAAATTACATAATTTTCTATATTATATAAAAATCGCACGCACACGCACACACATACATTGGTTGGTTTAGTGCCGCCTAGTGCAAATTCATTAAAATATGCTCTGCTGTACCTATAGTGTATTAATTATTTTAATAGTAGCTATTGTCCTAAACATGCCCCGATGATAACAATAAAAACTGTCTAAACATTGACACAGTTTAAAAAGTAATGTCTGTTTATCGACGGAAACTCATAAAACCTTATGTCGTTATGGGCAGTATCCCGCTGGTGGTATGATATATACCTCCAGTTACTTCACCGCAAACGAGTCTCCGATTTCGTTGTACAACACTTGACCGAATCATTTCCCCGTTGGCAAAGGGTCGTTGTCGTGGCTTTTTTACGATTCTTGACCCCTGCAGTAGCATCGACACCCACGACCATCTGGCATCTTTTCGCACGTTCGTTTGACCTTTGAAACAAGCGGTAGTTTATGGTTACAAACATAATCGTAAACGTGTCCCTTCGGAAGCCTAATTAGCTCCTTCACCCCTCGAACATGCCGATCCGAACACTTGAGCACCCTTGACCGCCTTGAGTAGAAGGAGGTTATAGGGTAGGCCTATTATTGCTCGGTTTTGATGCCGACGCCATTAGTAGGGGTGCGTCATAAATAATGTTTCGTAATCATAAGTGTAGTTTTTAGTTTTCGAATTCGGCCCTTTCTTTCCTGTATCGATTCCATATGTGAACAGCGTTTTGAAGAACGCTACATGGCAAACCTTTTTAAATAAGAAAAATGTAACCTATCATTAAAATTAAAATACTAACTTTAAAAATAAAGTTTAAAATTAACGATATTTTGCGCACATAATTTAAAATTGTTTGTTTATTTAGAAAAAAATCTGTTAGTTACACTGTTGGCCTCCATTAATGAAGGAATCAAAATGATAATATATTGTTGACTATATAGGTGTAATAAATGTAATAGAAGTGTCAAAATATAAAACAAATATAGGCCTACGTAAAGTAAATTAGCCTATGTATGAGTGTAAAACAAATATATTTGTGTGTGTATGTGTGTGTTTAATAAATTTCATGTAGTCCTATAAGAAGAAAAGACGTAGTATACGAGGTGATCAGGGGGTTATAGTAATCAAATTATTGGGTCTTAAATAGGCTTACAGAATACTCCCTGCAGTTACAAAACATGTAGGCTATTTAAGTTTTAATCGTATAGAAATTATATTTCGAATAATATAACTTAAGTAATGAGAGTAGTTATTTAGCTTGAAATTTACACGGTTTCACCTAGGGCGCCAGGAATGCTTTATGAACGCTAACAATATTTTTTAAATGAAATAAAATTTTAACATCCAAAGCAGTATTCATAATAATCATCATCATCATTACATTATTGATAGGCCTATTAATATTAATGTTACTGTTATCGTTGTTTGCTGTGAAAGACGGATTCTAAGACCAACATATAGAGGAGTAGGCTACAAGAAAATGGAATGTGGCGCAGGCCACAGCCTAATGTCTACTGGATGAGAGCTCCCAACTGACTATCCTATAGACCTTAATAATTGTTCACTACATAAGAAGTAATGAACCGCCACCATTACATTACAACAGCTGTTTAGACTGTCAAAATTTACGGGAGTCTATTAAGTCACAGATCATGTACTTAGGCCTACTTGAAACAAATTAATTTATTAATACTGTATTTAACAAATTATTTAATTAATATCTTTTTACTATAGTTACTAAAATCGTAATCAGATAAGTTACGCACTCACCCGCTCGCGCGTTTTACGGTGGGGGATCATACTGCGTATAACCTACCAATGCAAAGTAGTTGATGAGGCGGGTAAACACAACGGGTTAGATAGTTAAGCACGCCCCAAGAATTGGCGGTTTAAACCACGCCTCCAGCCAATGTAGGCTTGTAAGCTATAACGACAGTTGAAGTAATGAATATGTAGTAGGTGAGGACGCGCGGGCGCGCGCGCTTGTGTCAGGCAGAGAGAGAGAGAGACAGATAGATAAAAAGGCAGACCGGCTGAGTGACGGGGAATGGTGTTGTGGTGGTAGGAGGTGAGAGAAAGAGAGTGACATATGTATATAGGCAGATGATAGTCATATAAACAGAGAAAGAGAGAGTGAGAGAGAGAGCGAGAGAGAGACGTGTAGTGGGGGAAGAGGCATCGTCATATTGATAGGTAGGCAGATAGACGTCAGGTAGAAAGGGATACACTTCCCTATGTTCATGAGAATACAATGGGTTCGTCAATGAGTTGTGATTATGCATGCATGTCCCAACAGTGGAAGTGCACGGGGTTGGAACGCTTGGACGCGGTGACGTTTGCCCGGAGTGACCTTCAGAAGTATATATAGTAGGCCTATTGTTCGTGCGTTATTACCGAGATAATACACGCTCACTCTCTCTCTCACTCTCTCTCTCTCACACACACACACACACACACACGAGTATGCTAAATAAACAAGTAGGGTTACTTCGCTACTTCATTTCCCCCACTCCTTTTTGATTTATGTAGGCCTATAGGGAAATTTCGAACCGTTTATTGGTCGTTCATTGGGGATTCTGCTTCTTTTCCAGAAATGTGTAGGCCTATAAAATGACTAACGTCTACCTGTACGTTTTCCAATCCAGAATGTGAAGCAGTACAATGGCGGGGGGGAGACACAATAGCGTCATATCTGCTAACATTATAGCAGATATGACTCTGTTGTAGCGATGTTTTGGCGCGCCTTGATATCAATTTGTTTGAGCTATACACTATTGTTGTAAGCGTACCTTGCTGTTCAAACTTAACGTAACAAATGTCACAAGCATTATTTATTTTCCTTTTCTAAACACCGCTTAGAGAAGTTTTAAATTCTAATAATTTAAGATAAGGTGAGAATAGGTTCCCTTTTTTTATATGTTAATTGGTTAAATTTGTTTAAAGTGGAATTTTTGTTGTACAAAATAAGAGATATCGAATGTTCAATCTGTGAAGGACGCATGCCCACCTGCGAAAATTTCTATTAGTGTATAAATAGGTCCGTTTCTATTTATAGAAAATAACGCTTTGGTTATTTATCATTGTTTTTATAGTTCATTCAAGTTTTCCGTCAAAAGCAGAGTCGATTGCTAAATAATTTCATTTTGTAACAATTATTTCGAATTGCTGTTATGGATGATGCTGGGGCTCACAAAATTCCTTAGATAATTGAGAATGCTGTTACTCAGTCTTTTAAATAAAATATTATAATCATATACTTAAAATTGTTAATAAACGCGAGAGAACACTCGTAGGAACACCGCTAAACAAACCGAAAATAACAATCAGAATGATCACTGTTGCACACCACTATATAAAAACTATTCCGATTAGCGCTTTCAAGCTTCACAGCTCATCGTCAGATCGGGAATAGCAGATCAGACCTATTCCCGATCTGACGATGAGCTGTGAAGCTTGAAAGCGCTAATCGGAATAATTTTTATATAGTGGTGTGCAACAGTGATCATTCTGATTGTGATTTCAACCACTAACACAAATTTCTTCATTAAACCGAAAATAAGTTACGGGCTATAGCCTAGGTTAAGTTTACAAAAATATCTTACTGTTGACGTAGTTGTTAGACTATTCATTGTATGTATGGTCACCAAGTTGCAATAGTTAATCTTTAAAATAGGTTAAGATACTTGTTATTCCTTCATGCAACTTACTTTGGTCGCTAGGCACGACGCGTTTCAGGATCAACGTCCCATCTTCAGGTGATGATCACTCGGATCGAGTTCGTCAGTTCATAAAAACCACATACAAAAAACACTGAATTTAATAAACACTCATACTGCACGAGGGGACGATGCGCATCGTCGAGAAGTAAACGCGCACTACTTTAGACTAGTCGAGATAGTGTCAGTGTCAGTGTAGAGTGTCTCCCCCCCACCCTTGTGCTTCACATTCTGGTTAGGAAAACGTACGGGTAGACCCTAGTTATATAATGCTGAATTCTACTCTATATGTGCGTTCTTCTTTATGATTTTTTAATACGAAGGCCTATATTATCAGTTTCTTATAATATGTTATCAGTTTAATTTATAATAGTTCACATTTTATTAAGGCGAAGACTATAACAACAGATACTGGGCAAAGGTGTGTGCTGTATTTTAACTTAATCTGTTCTTTATTTTGCACTTATTTTTGGAGGAGATATTTAGTCACACTGTATCGTTTTCAGGTAGCGCCGTGTCATAATTATCTGGAATTTCTTTCTTTTTATTTTTTGTTTTTATTCATACTTTATTATCCAATGCCAAAACTCTTATATTACGTTTACACTTTATTTGGTATTCAATATGTACAATCGATATGCATTTCTCGTACGTGGTTTTAATTTTACTGTAATTTGTGAATGAAATCTAAACTTGGAAGGATGGTATCAGTTATCGGTGCCTCATGTTGTTGGTCCTCCTTTTTGGTGGACATTTTACTGAACTAAACGGAACGACCTCCACTGGCTACAAAAAATCAAATATATTTATACATGATGGTGCCCCCAACACACTTTAGTGGCATTGTAGTTGCTTTTTGGTGGAGATTGTGGTGAAAGGTGGATTGGTCCATTTTAACTTATTCCGTAAAATTCTAAAAATATGAAATGTGAAATGCGATCTTTCTCCCACCATTAGTGACAGGTAATGTTGAGGGATTGCGAAAAGCAAGTTCGATACGTTTGTGAGGTAAGCACAAAGAGGAAGTATTTACGATGGTTCGTACTTAATAGGCCTAATAGAGTAAAAAAGATTGGGGGATATCCATGACACTTTGCATTTTGTTTTGTACGGATTAATAGTCTCGTCTGGCAAACCACTTTCAGCGTTGTCTGGTCCAACTCCGTGCTCCAGTTCTTTACTACAAAGCAGTGTTAGCGAGTTTAAGGTATAGTTCGCAATTACTAACTTATTGTTTTAATAACTTTAATATTTTTAGTAAAGTTGCTTTGCTAACTTACTTTGTTTGCGAATGTGTTAATTAATTTATGTTTAAGCAAATATTTCTGCTGTTTTGGGTTTACAATTGTAATTTTAGGAAATCGGTTTTAGGCTATAAGTAAGCTATACTGCTGTGCTGTGCTTCCTTCCCTCTCAGCATTTACTCTCCTAACGATGGGACTCTGTTTTGTGCTTGTTGTAATCAACGCTTTCGCCGAAGTGAGTAATCAAGAAGAAGAGAAATGGGGTGTAACCGCGCTCTGCTACCAAATGAAACCCCTACTTCATTTTGAGTAGTTAAAACAAAAAGAATATTTCTTTTTGTAAAGAGGGGTTACAAGTTAATTAAAACTAGGCTAAGGCCTAGAGAAGCTAAAAATTGCGCTGGATCCAGTAAGACGGGACTTGCAATAAAAACTCAAGAATTAAATAATTAACAATCCCATTTTATTATTCTATCTCATAATAAAAATAACAAAAAAAAAACAACAGTGATTTATAATTCCCCTTTTAAATGGTTAACTAAAGAAGTATACCCTCTCAACAAGGCCACCTGAAAAATATTAACTGAATCCACGAAAATAATTGCTATGTCACCATCAATGAATTGAAAATTTAAAATAATCATTAACCTCAAAATAAAACTCCCATTAAACTATTTATTAAAATATAAAATGTATATCATATGTTTCTTTTAAAATGCAGTATATAAATTGATGAAGGTAAATGATTTCATTCACAGTTACTATTAATAATTAAAATAATTACTCATCCAATTTAAATGAACTTTAAAGGTGACACTTACTATACTTGCTAAATAAAATAATTAATTTAAAGAAATGATCAGCCACGATTATTGAGATAGAATACTCGTCTACTGGTGTATATAAATTTTAATAATAAATCCCTATAATAAATCCCTATATCCCACCAAAAGTACAGCAATGCATAATATTTATATATATATATATATATATATCCCCCAAAATGTACACAGAAATATACAGACATAACATGTTCCACAAGACAAATTACATATACAATAGTATACAAATACATAAAGGTCTCTTGCCACGCCTTTTTTTTATATTACCCTTCTGGTGTATATAAATTCTAAACTTCTTCTTTATAGGAATCCCAATTAGGATTAAAGATTTATTTCCATAAATGTACCCCCATGGTGTGGTGGGTTAATTGCACGTCATGTGTATCATAAAGTATTGCATACAAATGTCCCCAGGACATTAAAATTTAAAACCAAGTGCCTAAGTGGCTAAGTGCTAAAATACTTAATTAAGGTGAGAAATAAAATTGTTTAAAATAATTAACGCCCCCCAGTTACCATGATTAATATAAAGAATTTATATAGACTAAAATAGGGCCAATTAATGAAAGAGAAAAATTGCACAATATTAGCACCTTATATAAAAAAATACATTTGTGTGTCAGAGACGGACATGTTTCTTCAATTTATAACCAGTCTCAACAACCTTGTTTCGACAAACAAGTTGAAAAGTGTTTCGACAGGCACAGCTTGGTTGAAACTAGTTAAAAATAACACCTACCTCCCCAGTAATCTTTTTATACAAAGGACATAACCTGATTTTAAAAATAAGAAAAAATATATGTTTTTATGCCTGGTAAATTAAACTTGAGAAAATTACTAATAACAAAACTGACTTTAAATCTGTAGCGAAAGTTCTATAAAGAAATGAGTGGAAATCTAAGTTGGATGCTGTGTTGTAGACATGTCAGTCTCTGAACTGACAATTTACTATACATGTATTGAAATTTTACAATTAATTCTTAGTGTTCACACTAAACTGTCCCATCAGTTGGGGATCCAAATGAATGTATACTTGAACGGTGAAAACTGATGATTATGTATAACTGGTGCCATGTTGATTCTACGTGTGAATAATAAATGGATATTTTTCACCTGCTTATATGTGCCCAGAAGGATGATCTCTTATTTATAGCGTGGCGATCTCATGATTGGCATGTTGTTGTGATCTTATTCTCTTCGGTGTCGAGTGTGGAGCTTTTAAGATGTCATTTCGTTCAGTGGTAGCAGGACTTGTCTCTGTTCAGTGAACCCTGTTCACACATTACATTTTTAGTGAGAGACCACACACAAATGCCCCCACTGTTTGGACACCCTCCAAAATACATAAATAAAAACAACACCTAGTTGTGTTGTACATAATAAAACTTGGTAACATTATTTTGGCCAACATGCCTTACTTAAAAAAGGTTCTCTAACAATGATTCTTTATAACGCTTTATAACTTGAACCTCACTGAATGTGAGTTGCTTTTGCAATATAATAATTTATCTTGGCTCTGTGACATCTTATGAACTTATTACTTTGAGTGAAATTGAGGTTACCACGTGGCGAAGAATTTATTTAAAACACATAGTTTTTTACTCCATAGAATCTGAGAATACTCTTACTTTGAATGAGATATGATTTACGTTTAAAACGTGCCTGAGTAAGTTCCCATTTATATATGTATAAAGTTTTACTGTCATTGTAGCAAAACTTTATACCACTTAATGACGACACATTGTGTAATAGGTTAAGTGAACAACCCAATCTCGTTACATCAGTTTTAATGAAAGTTCAATATTAATTACATTGTGGTTATTGTACTTTAGGTATTAAAGCCGAGATTCTGACACTCCAATAATCAAGCTTTATTGGTTTATAAAAACTTTACGAATAATTACGTCTTTCACCATGCATGATTCAACAAGTGGGCACGCTTACTCAAGCTTACTAAAAAAACGTTTTCTCCTTTAAAAATTTAGTATATATAATGAAATCAAAACTCACCGCAGTCGTGAAGAAACTTATCTCTTAGACATAGTTATAATTGTTGTAGCTGGAAATCCTTCCTCTCCACCGAAGAGAAAAAGCGTCCGTCAACCCTGAAGAATTTTGTTAGACAAAACTTAGGTAATTCGGCATTGTCTCGTTTGCGTACCGCAATTAACGCCAGGGAGCAGCACAGGAATTTTCGTACCAACCGAGAGTCGGCAAGTGCCGCCCCCCGACCGCCGTTGTCTAAACTATTAATTTTTCCTTTACACAGGTAGAGCGCAGCACTAATTACTGCCTTAAATTTCGTACTGTCTTTACCGTCAAAACTGCTGAAAAAAAATTTACTGAACTCGCGCTGAATCTTTTGACTCAGCACAGGGGAAATCGGTGGAAATAGTGGCGTGGCAGGATGGAGGGGGCAAAACGGATGATAAGGGGTCGGCTCTCTGGCCGCCGGCTGGCGACTGTGGACCGGAGCTATTTTCGGGTTAGAACATAAGACTTGGGTCTCCGCTGGCAATGGTGCATAGTATTAGCCAGTTGTGAGGGCCCAGTCCGCACCAGTATGTCTAGAGCAATATGCTCCGACGAGCAAGGCCAGGTATCCCTTTGCGGTTAACTATTAAAAATTACAAAAAAACATTATTAAGTAGACTTTTATTTCCTTATATCCTGATGCTATGCGACCTGCTGCGACTGGTTGAATGTTTACAGTAATAGTGTTGGGCTAAAGAAATAATATTCGTGTTTGTGATGGTACAGGGAATTTGGGGGGTATCTCTTGTTTGTACGAGGCTGCCCCTGGGGTACTTTCTTACTAACACGGTGATGGGAAAATCTTTTGGTATGGATCTGTAATATCCATATATATACATATATATATATATACATATATAAATAATATATTAATATATATTTATATATAAATATTTATAATAATAATAGTATGTTTTTCTTTTTTTTTATACTTCAATAAAAAAAAAGAAGAAAAACATACTATTATATATATATATATATATATATATATATATATATGTATATATATATTATATATGAATATATAAATGTGGTAAAACAGTAATATTAGCATTAATATTTTTAATTTAACTATAATCATACTGTAGTAATATATTTTATGGTCCAGATTTGCAAAATGTGATTGTACAAAAATTGATGTAATTATTGAATTTTAACTACATATTTGATTGTTACTATATATTCAGTTCCGTAAGTTTATTTTAATCAATAAATAGAAATGCAAAAAAATGGGTTGTTGAATGGGAGTCGAGATAAATATAGTATCATTTTTGCCTTTTATAATGAATAAAATGAGAGTTTACTCATCTGAGTCAATAATTAAATATTTTATTATTCAGAGAATGGGTTCAAGATTATTATTCCTATTTGTTGTTATTTTAGGAATATTATTGCAGGTAAAATATTTTATTATAATTAGTTTAATAATTAAAATTGGATCTCCTCCATTCCATTATTGATATGTTTCAGTAATTGATGGGTTGTCTTGATTAGTGTCTTTTTTAATTATAACCGTTCAGAGGATTATTCCCATTATTTTATTGAGTTATCTAGATATAAGACTGATTTTATTTATTGTTTTATCATGTATTTGGGGCTCATTGGGGGGGCTGTGTTACTCATCAATTCGAAAAATTTTAGCATATTCATCAATTTACAATTTAAGTTGAATTTTTAGAGGAGTTATATTAATAAATTATATATGGCTGGTATATTTTTTAATTTATTCCCTCTCTTTATTTTTGACTTGCTATCTGTTTTGAATAAATAATATGAATTATTTAAATCAAATTTTTATTTTGTTTAACAATAGGGTTAAATCGTTAATGTTAATAATTATTTTTATGTCAATAGGTGGATTACCACCATTTTTAGGATTTTTCCCAAAATTTATGATAATTTATTGTCTTTTGGTTAATAAAATGTATTTTTTATGTTTAATTTTAGTAATAACTGCTTTGTTAGTATTATTTTATTATTTACGAGTTGTAATGACAGGGCTGATGATAAGCAATATATCTTTAAAGTTGTCAACTTTTAGGTTAAATAAAACATTATTTATAGTAAATTCTTTATTGATTGGATTTATAGTTGTAACCTTATTTAATATTATGAATTAATAAGGTTTTAAGTTAATAAAACTATTATCCTTCAAAGTTAAAAATATAATTTTTTGTAAGCCTTAGATTTATTTTAATCACCTTTAAATTTGCAATTTAATATTATTATTAAATATGAGACTGAAAAAAGAATAAAAATAAAAAAAATAGGGAAGAAAGATTAGATTATTGAGAGGAAAATATGTCCATAAATAAATTTACAGTTTATTACCTAATTCAGTCATCTCAATTGGGAATAAATCAATGATTAGTTATGAATAAGTGATTTTTCTCAACTAATCATAAAGACATTGGAACATTATATTTCATTTTTGGAATTTGATCAGGAATAGTGGGTACAACTTCAAGAGTTCTTATTCGTGTTGAATTAGGCATTCCTGGATATTTTATTGGAGATGATCAAATTTATAATGTGATTGTTACTGCTCATGCTTTCGTTATAATTTTTTTTATAGTGATGCCAGTTATGATTGGAGGATTTGGGAATTGATTGGTTCCTTTGATAATTGGTGCTCCTGATACGGCTTTTCCTCGAATAAATAATATAAGTTTTTGGTTATTACCACCTTCATTAACATTATTATTAATTGGTAGAATAGTTGATAGAGGTGCAGGTACTGGTTGGACAGTCTATCCCCCATTGTCAAGAGGCGTTGCACACTCAGGATCTTGTGTTGATTTAACTATTTTTTCTTTACATTTGGCCGGAGCTAGTTCAATCTTAGGCGCAGTTAATTTTATTAGAACAATTTTTAATATACGATCAGTGGGAATATATATGGATCGGTTACCTTTATTTGTATGAGCGGTATTAATTACTGCCTTTTTATTATTGCTTTTCATTACCAGTTTTGGCTGGTGCAATTACAATGTTATTAATCTGATCGGAATTTAAATACTTCTTTTTTTGATCCTTCAGGTGGAGGAGACCCAATTTTATACCAACATTTATTTTGATTTTTTGGGCATCCTGAGGTATATATTTTAATTTTGCCTGGATTTGGATTAATTTCTCACATTATCACTCAAGAAAGAGGAAAAATTGAATCTTTTGGGTCACTAGGAATAATTTATGCTATAATATCAATTGGTATTTTAGGATTTGTTGTTTGAGCACATCATATATTTACAGTTGGTATGGATGTCGATACACGAGCTTATTTTACTTCTGCTACAATAATTATTGCTGTTCCAACTGGAATTAAAGTTTTTAGATGATTAGCAACCTTGAGAGGAGTTAAAATCAAGATGAGACCTTCAATTTTATGAGCAGTAGGGTTTGTTTTTCTTTTTACTATTGGTGGGTTGACTGGGGTGATTTTAGCTAATTCATCAATTGATATTGTATTACATGATACATATTATGTTGTGGCCCATTTTCATTACGTGTTATCAATAGGTGCAGTGTTTGCAATTTTAGGAAGATTTATTCATTGATATCCTTTATTTACTGGATTATCTTTAAATTCTAATTGATTAAAAATTCATTTTTTGATCATGTTTGTTGGGGTGAATTTAACCTTTTTTCCCCAACATTTTTTAGGATTGAGAGGCATACCACGTCGGTATTCAGATTATCCTGATGCATTTATATCGTGAAATATTATATCTTCTATTGGAAGAAGAATTTCATTTATTGGGATTTTATTTTTATTGTTTATTATTTGAGAAAGATTTATTTCACATCGATTGATTTTATATTCAACTAATATAAATTCCTCTATTGAATGGTTACATAAACTTCCTCCGTCTGAGCACTCATATAGTGAAATTCCATTATTAGTTCAATTCTAATATGGCAGATGAAGTGCGATGAATTTAAGATTCATATATAAGTAATTTTTGTTAGAAATTTCTAATTGATCTTATATTAATATGCAAGATGCTATATCACCATTAATAGAACAATTAATATTTTTTCATGATCATACTTTAACTATTTTAATTATTATCACTTCAATTGTTACTTATATAATAACAGTTATTATATTTAATAATATTGTTAATCGACTTTTATTAGAGGGGCAGTTAATTGAATTTTTTTGAACACTTCTTCCAGCTTTAACTTTGATTTTTATTGCATTTCCATCCTTGCGATTATTATACTTATTGGATGAAATTAATAAACCTTTAATAACTTTAAAATTATTGGTCATCAATGATACTGATCATACGAATATTCAGATTTTTTAAATATTGAGTTTGATTCTTATATAAAATCTCAAAAGGAGATATTAATTAGAGAGTTCCGTTTATTAGAAGTAGATAATCGAACGATTTTACCTTTTAGTACTCAAATTCGATTATTGATTTCATCATTTGATGTTATTCATTCATGAGCTATACCATCTATGAGAATTAAAGTGGATGCTGTGCCTGGTCGATTAAATCAAGCAAGAATATTTATTAATCGACCTGGCATATCATTTGGTCAATGTTCTGAAATTTGTGGAGCAAATCATAGATTCATGCCTATTGTTACTGAAAGAGTTGGTATAAATTGTTTTATTAATTGATTAATGAGCTATTCATTAAGTGACTGAAAGTAAGTGATGGTCTCTTAAACCAATTTATAGTAACTAACGATTACTTTTAATGACGAAAAGTTAGTTTATTATAAAACATCAATCTGTCAGATTCAAGAAACTAAGAATGGTATTTTTCTATTCCACAAATATCTCCAATAAACTGATGTTTTCTGTTTTTCTTTTTTTTGTTAATTGTTATTTTAATTATAACTTTTATTTATTTTTCTTTTATGAAAATTCCAAGGATAAATTTAACTGATAATTTTAATAATTTATATAACTGATTATGATAACAAATTTATTTTCAACTTTTGATCCATCAACAGGATTATTTTCATTAAATTGATTAAGCTCATTAATTTTATTATTATTTATACCTATAGGGTTTTGATATATTCCTAGTCGTTATATAATTTCTATTAATACAATTTTAAATACAATAAGTTTTGAATTAAATTTACTAATAAGTTCAGGATCTTTTGGTAGATCGTTATTGTTTTGTTCTTTATTTATTTTCATTCTATTTAATAATTTTCTCGGATTGTTTCCATATATTTTCACTAGATCAAGACATCTAGTATTTTCCCTTAGTTTAGCTCTTCCTCTTTGGTTGACTTTTATTTTATTTGGATTTTTGAACAATACAAATCATATGTTTTGTCATTTAGTTCCAATAGGAACTCCAATAATTTTAATGCCTTTTATAGATGTATTGAAACTGTCAGAAATTTAATTCGACCAGGGTCTTTGGCTGTCCGTTTAACAGCAAATATAATTGCTGGCCATTTACTAATAACATTATTAGGAAATAGATCAACTAATTTAGAAATTTATATAAATCTAATTATTTTAATTCAGATATTGTTAATATTATTTGAATCAGCAGTTTGTGTAATTCAATCTTATGTTTTTACAGTTCTAAGAACTCTGTATTATAGAGAAGTATCTTAATGAATAATCATCCATATCATTTAGTTGATTGTAGACCATGACCCTTAACGGGTTCAATTGGGGCTCTAACTTTTGTTTCTGGTATAGTAATAATATTTCATATACAAAATTTTATTTTATTATTTTTTGGATTTTTAATTTTGATTTTAACTATAATTCAATGATGACGTGGTATTTCGCGCGAGGGGACGTTTATAGGACTTCACACAATAGTTGTAGTGAGAGGTTTAAAATTAGGGATGATTTTATTTATCGTGTCAGAGATTTTCTTTTTTATTTCTTTCTTTTGGGGATTTTTTCATAGAAGATTAAGACCTGTTATAGAAATTGGGATAAGTTGACCTCCTTCTGGAATTATGCCCTTTAATCCAATACAAATTCCTTTATTGAATACTATAATTTTATTGTGTTCTGGGGTAACAATTACGTGAGCTCATCATTCCATAATAGAAAATAAACATAATGAATCTGTTTATGGTATTTTGTTAACTTTAATATTAGGAATTTATTTTACTATTCTTCAAGTATATGAATATTTTGAATCATCGTTTTGTATTTCAGATTCCGTATACGGATCAACATTTTTTGTATCAACAGGATTCCATGGAATTCATGTTATTATTGGAAGAACATTCATTATAATTTGTTTATTGCGTCAATTGAAATTTCATTTCTCTAGAACTCATCATTTTGGTTTTGAAGCAGCTGCTTGGTATTGACATTTTGTCGATATTGTTTGACTATTTTTATATGTATCAATTTACTGATGAGGTAGATAAATATTCTGTTAGTATATAAGTATATTTAACTTCCAATTAAAAGGATTAATTTTTAAATAGAATAATTTTCAATGTTGTAGGTTACTGTATTATGATATTATTAATCTTATTTACTTTAATAACTTTTTTATATTTTGTGTCAACTAAATCAATTATTGATCGTGAAAAATCATCTCCATTTGAGTGTGGATCTGATCCTTTTGAGTCATCTCGAATTCCTTTTTCAAGACATTTTTTTATAATTGCAGTCATTTTTCTTATTTTTGATGTTGAATTAGTAATTATTATGCCCATGGTTATTGTAATAACAACTATTAATATTATTGAAATTTACTTAGTAATACTGTTATTTTTATTATTTTTAATATTGGGCTTATATCATGAATGAAAAAATAATATGTTAAATTGAATTTAATGGGGATGTATTTAATTATAATTATTGAATTGCAATCAATAGGTACTTATATTAGCCATTCTTGAAAGCAATGAAGTAATAAATACATTTAGTTTCGACCTAAAAAAAGAATCTTTGTTGCTTTGCTTATTAATTGAAGCCAAAAATAAGGCACTTTATTGTTAATAAAGTTATTGAACATATAATTTCCAATTAAAAGGAAATAGGAATAAAAGCAGCTGCTGACTAGCTTTTAAAGCGGTTAAACTCCGTTTTTTCCTTATTTATAAAGTTTATAAAACATTTCATTTTCATTGAAAAGAGAGGGAAAACCTTGTAAATATTTAAAAATATTTATTACCTTAATATCTTCAATATTATGCTCTAATGCTTAAGCTATTTAAATATATAATAATTAAAAATCAAGCAATAAATGTTATTATTTGAATTTTGAAATTATTTTTTCTTATATTAATATTAAATATTATGATTAATTTTATTAATTCAATCATGCCTTGAGGTCCAATTTTTTCTCCCCATCCCAAATCAATTGATTTTTGAAATATAAGTGAATTTTTTAAAATAAGAAATTGAGTATGAAAGGTTGATAGTTGTTTTAAAAATCATATGGAACTTATAAACTCTCTTGTAAATTTTTTTACTATAGATGAAAACATAGATATTTCATATCCGATTAATAATCCTAGAAAAGATAGAGCCATTGCTATTATCTTTCCTTCGATGGGAAGAATAATTCTTGCAGGATTATTAAACATGATTCATCTAAATATAGACCCTGATAAAATTGAATAAATAGATAAAATCATGATTCTCTTTAATATACTATTAAATGACTCGTTTTGTGAACTAAAATTATAATAACTAAAATTTATACTTATTGAAAAGTATGTTAATCGGGCAGAATAAAAGGATGTTATTCCAATTCCAACATACATCAATAATAAAATTAAAAAGTTAATATTTCTGGAGCATATTATTTCTATAATTAAATCTTTTGAATAAAACCCTCTCATAAAGGGTATTCCACATAATGATAAATTAGCAATATTTATGAACGTTCTAGTTATTGGTATATTATAACTTATACAGCCCATTATACGAATATCTTGATTATTTATTAATCTATGAATCAATACTCCAGCACATAAAAAAAGTGATGCCTTAAATAAAGCATGAATAATAAGATGAAAAAAAGATAATATTGGGTAGCCAAATATTAAAATTGATATTATAATTCCTAATTGTCTTAAAGTTGATAATGCAATAATTTTTTTTAAGTCAAATTCAAAATTTGCAGCTAGCCCTGATATAATTATTGTTAGTACTGCTAACATTAAAAATACTTGAATTAGATTAAATGATATAATTAAATTTCTGAATCGAATAATTAGATATACTCCTGCAGTAACTAATGTTGATGAATGAACAAGGGCCGATACTGGAGTTGGAGCAGCCATAGCTGCTGGAAGTCATGAGGAAAAAGGAATTTGAGCTCTTTTTGTAAATCTTGCAATAATAACTAGTATAATTATTGGACTCATTATTATTTTATTAATAAAAGATATAAAATTTCAAGATCCAAAATTTATCATTCATGCAATTAATAAAAGAATTATAACGTCTCCAATACGATTTATTAATGCCGTTAATATTCCAGCATTTCTAGAATTTAAATTTTGATAATAAACAACTAAACAATATGACACTAACCCTAATCCATCTCACCCAATGAGAATACTTACTATATTAGGTCTAATAATTAATAATATTATTGACATCACAAATATTATAATAATATAAATAAATCGATTAATATATTTATCACTTATCATATATATACCTCTATATAATATAACTATTGATCAAATAAATATAACAGTTGAAAGGAATAAAGTCGATATAAAATCAAAAATTAATGTTATATAAATATTACATGAATTGATTGTAATAATTAGTCATTCTATTATAATTGCATAATCAAAAATAATTATATTTATTGATAAAATAAATATTATTAATCTTATAATTAATAAAATTAAGAAAATATATATATTAAGTTTATTTTTAATAATGATCCAATATAAATTTATATTTTTAAATCCACAATTTAATGTTTTATTTTAAACTAATTGAATTATATTAGCAATATTAATTTCAAAATAATTAAATTTAATGGAATTCAATGTATTATAATTAAAAAAAATTCACGTACGTTTCCAGAATTGAAAGAGTAACAACCCGAGAAAATTATTCCATGTTGGGTATGAGAATATAAATATAAACTATAACAAGCTGATAAAAATGAAGAAAAAGACAAGAAAACTATACACAATGAATTTCAAGACATTAATCTATTTAAAATTATAATTTCTCCTGCTAGACTAATTGTTGGAGGACATGAAATATTTCTAGAAGATATTAAAAATCATATGAGAGTTATTGAAGGCATAAATCTTAATATTCCCTTATTAATTAGGAGTCTACGTCTCCCCGAACGTTCATAAGAAATATTTGCTAAGCAAAATAAAGCAGATGAACATAAACCATGTCCAATTATTATAAAATATGCTCCGGCTATACCTCATATATTTATTGTTATAATTCCTCCAATAACTAATCTTATGTGAGCTACAGAAGAGTATGCAATTATAGATTTTATATCAATTTGCATTATACATGATAATCTAATTATAATTCCCCCTATTAATGAAATAGAAATCCAGATGAATCTATAATTAATAAATATTACCGGCATAATATATATAACACGAATTAAACCATAAGTTCCCAATTTTAAAAGAATCCCAGCCAAAATTATAGAACCAGAAACAGGTGCTTCAACATGAGCTTTAGGTAATCAAAAATGAAATACAAATAATGGAACCTTAATTATGAATGCTAATGTTATCCCCAAATAAATAAACTTATTATTTGATTTCATTAACATTATAATGTTAGTCATATTATTTCTGTATATATATACAATTGAAATTAACATGGGGAGAGATGCAAATAAAGTATAAAATAACAAGTAATATCTAGCACTCACTCGTTCAGGTTGATATCCCCATCCTATGATAATAATTATAGTAGGGATTAAACTAGTCTCAAAAAAGATATAAAATATCATAATATTGTATGAACAAAATGATAAAATTAATAATGTTATTAATAATAACACTATAAATAGAAATAAATTCATATTATTATATTTATATAAAGGGCTAGAATTAATTATTAAGAAGGTAATTCAAATTGTAAGAATAATTAATCCATATGAAATATTATCTATATATATATTATATCTTAGTATAAATAAATCTTTTCTGAAGAATAAGATGATAAGTAGTATTAAAAGAATTAATATATTTCTTAATAATCATATGTTAAATAATAAAGGGATTAAAAATAATGAAAATAAAATTAATTTTAACATGTTTTTAAAGATATTGATAATAATTGATCATTACCATGTGATCGAATCAGATTGATCAATCTTGACAATCCTACAACTCCTTCACAAACACTAAATGTTAACAAAACTATTAATATATATATATATATATATATCATTTAATTCAATTGACAGAACTGCAGAAAATATACAAAATAATCTTAAAATTATTAACTCTAATCTTAATAAACTTATTATGATATGTTTTCGATTTAAGCATAATGAGATAATGCCCGATATAAAATAATTAAATATAATAAAGGTAATGATAGATTCATTTGTTTTAATAGTTTAAAAAAAATTTAGATCTTGTAAATCTAAGATAAATTAATAATTTTAAAACTTC
This sequence comes from Magicicada septendecula, assembly GCA_034769895.1. NCBI lineage: Eukaryota > Metazoa > Arthropoda > Insecta > Hemiptera > Cicadidae > Magicicada > Magicicada septendecula. The sequence continues at coordinate 332,504,041 of CM068376.1, forward strand.
AGAAGAGAGTAAGAAATCATTTTAAGCATCCAAAGCTTACATTTTTATTAAATTATCTTCTGTATGAAGATTATAATATCAATTACAATTCTATTATCAATAAATTTTATTTTTATGAAGCACCCATTATCAATGGGATCTATTTTATTAATACAAACAATACTTACCAGAATTATTTGTATATTTTATATAAATTCCTATTTTTTTTTCTTATATCTTATTTCTTGTTTTTATTGGAGGAATATTAATTTTATTTATGTATATATCAAGAATTGCTTCAAATGAAAAATTTTATTTTTCAATAAAATTATTAATATCAAACACGATTATTTGAATTTTGATTATAACTATAAATATTATTAGATTTAAGATAGATAGCGTTAATAAATTATTGGAAATAAATAATTTATTTGATAGATTTATAATTAAAAAATTATACATATTTCCGTCAGGAATAATAACTATCATGTTAGTTATTTATCTTCTATTTACATTGATTGTTGTTGTGAATATTATTAGAATTAAATTGTCTCCTTTACGGAGAAAATTTTAAAAAATGTTAAGTATCACTCGACGTACACACCCATTAATTAAAATAATAAATAATTCACTAATTGATTTACCGGCGGCTACGAATTTGTCATATTGATGAAATTATGGATCGCTATTAGGAATATGTTTAGTTATTCAAATTTTAACTGGATTATTTTTATCAATACACTACAATGCAGACGTAGCAAGTGGATTTAATAGATTAAGACATATTTGTCGTGATATTAATCATGGATGGATGTTACGAATTTCACACGCAAATGGAGCTTCATTATTTTTTATCTGTGTTTATTTACATGTTGGACGAGGACTATACTATGGTTCATATAAAAATTTTGAAACTTGAGCTGTAGGAGTGGTTATTTTATTAATTTTAATAGCTACTGCTTTTCTGGGCTATGTTCTTCCATGGGGTCAAATATCATTTTGAGGAGCAACAGTCATTACAAATTTATTGTCAGCAATTCCATATCTCGTGACAGTCTTAGTGAATTGAATTTGAGGAGGGTTTGCTGTTGATAATGCAACATTAACCCGATTTTATTCTTTCCATTTTATTATACCATTTATTGTTTTAGCATTAACAATTGTACACCTTATTTTCTTGCATGTCATGGGGTCAAATAATCCACTTGGGATTAATTCAAATAATGATAAGATTCCATTTCATCCTTATTTTTCCATTAAAGATATACTAGGATTTTTATTAATTTTAGTTATTTTTTTTGTTATATTATACTTGAACCATATAAATTAAGTGACCCTGATAATTTCACTCCAGCAAATCCATTAGATACTCCAAAACATATTCAACCAGAATGATACTTCTTATTTGCATATGCAATTCTACGATCTATTCCTAATAAATTAGGAGGAGTAATTGCATTATTCATATCAATTTTTATTTTAATTTTTGTTCCCTTCATAAACAATTCAAAATTTATAGGACTATTAAATTATCCTATTAATCAAATCTTATTTTGATACTTATTCATTATCTTAGTTTTATTAACTTGGATTGGGGCTTGTCCTGTTGAATACCCATATATTAAGATCGGAATATTTTTAACAACAATTTATTTTATATATTTTATTTTAGATCCAATAATTAAATCTTTTTGAGATGAATTAATTAACTAGTTAATTAGCTTATAAATAAAGCATTTATTTTGAAAGTAAAGAAAAGAAAATTAATTCTATTAACTTAATAATAAGACAATTTTTAATGAATTAAATAATAGATTTAATCATGAAAAAAAAATTAATAAATTTAAACTTACTGGTAAATATGATTTTCATGCTAAATATATTAGCCTGTCATAGCGATAACGAGGTAAAGTACCTCGAACTCAAATAAATAAAAATGAAATTAATGTTAATTGAATAGGAAAAACTAAAGAATTAATTTTTCTACCTAGAAATATTAAACAAAATATTATACTCATAAAGATAATTCTAACATACTCAGCTAAAAAAATAAATGCAAATCCTGCACCTCTATATTCAACATTAAATCCAGAAACTAATTCTGATTCCCCCTCAGAAAAATCAAATGGTGATCGATTAGTTTCAGCTATCGCTGATGAAATTCAACAAATTCTCAAAGGAAAAAACAGAATTATTAATCATATAAATTGTTGAAAAAATAAAATTCAATTAAATTAAAACTCTCAATTATCACAATAGGACACAAAATAATTAATACAAGACTGACTTCATATGAAATAGTTTGGGCAATTGATCGAATACAACCCAATATAGCGTAATTAGAATTTGATGATCAACCTGTAATTATTAGACTATAAACTCCTATTCTTGTGCAAAAAAAAAAAAATATTATACCCATATTGAATGAAACACAATTGATTAAATATGGGTAAATAGCTCATAATAATAAAGAATTAAATAAACCTAACACAGGTCTAATTATATAAATTAAATAATTAGATAACATTGGCATATTTCTCTCTTTTAAGAATAACTTAATAGCATCTGAAAATGGTTGTAAAATACCAATAAATCCTACTTTATTTGGACCCTTACGAATTTGAATTTGAATCTTAAAATCTTACGCTCCATCAAAGTTAAAAATGCGACACCAATTAAAATAAACAAGGCAGTAATTAAAATAGTAATTATAAACATTTTCTACATGTAATATTATTACATAATTAAATTCTAAATTTAATGCACTTTTTTGCTAAAATAGAATAAATTAAATTATTTGACATGGTCCTTTCGTACTAATATCAAAAATATATTAGTAGATAGAAACCAACCTGGCTCACGCCGATTTGAACTCAGATCATGTAAGAAATTAAAGGTCGAACAGACCTAGAATATTTAGATTTTGCTCTAAACTCTTTTCTTAATCCAACATCGAGGTCGCAATCTAATTTATCGATATGAACTCTCCAAACTAATAACGCTGTTATCCCTAAGGTAATTTAATCTTATAATCAAAAAATTGGATCAATTAAACATTAATTTATGAAAAATTCATTTAAAGTTTTATTTACTACAATGTCACCCCAACAAAAAATAAAATAATTTTTCCAGTTGTTAATTCTAAATCCTAGTAAAATAAATTTATTTAAAATTCTATAGGGTCTTCTCGTCCCACTTATTTATTTAAGATTTTTTACTTAAACTCTAAATTCAATCTATTTTAATTAAAAAAGAAAATTTTTCATCCATTCATTCATACAAGCCTTCAATTAAAAGACTAATTATTATGCTACCTTTGCACGGTCAATTTACCGCGGCCATTAAAATATCATTGGGCAGAATAGACCTTCAATATTTTTCTAAAGGACATGTTTTTGGTAAACAGGTGAAAATTATATTTGCCTAATTCTTAAATACAATTTATTGTAATTTACTAATTTAATCATTTTAATAAAAACATTTTTATTAATTTAATTTTCTTAATATATATCTAAAATATATTAAATGTATTTAAATAAAAAATAAAATTTAACTTACTCACATAAAAAGGCTAATTACAAGCCTATTTAATTAATTAAAATCTAAAATATTATAGAAATCATATTTAGCTTATCCTCAATATAATTAAATAAACATAAAACTTTATATTAAAATATAAGTTATAATATTTATTTTAAATTAAATTTAATTCTTAAGAAACCAGAAATATTATAGTTCGAAAGAGGTTTCATCACTAAAATTATTTTATTAATATTTATATTACAATAATTAACAAATAACCTTAAATCACTATAATTCGGGAAAAATAAATTTTTATATATAATTAATTAACCCTGATACAAAAGGTACAAATTATAATTTTACTTTTTTTTTTTATATTTATTGTTTTATCTTCACAGTTCAATTAAAAATATTTTTTCCATAAATAGTACTAAAACTAAATAATTATTTTTATTTAAAATAATCTCAATAAATTAATCATAAATTTAAATTATTATTCAAATTATATTGATAAATCAATAATTTTTATTAGTGTAAATAATATGCCCTAAGCTCTAATTTGCACTCTAGCCACACTTTCCAGTACAGCTACTTTGTTACGACTTATCCCACTTTATATTGGGAGTGACGGGCGATATGTGCATAATTTAGAACCTAAATTCAAAAAACTATATTTAATAAATTTACTTTCAAATCCAATTTCATGATTTTCATTATAGAAAACATATCATTTTTATAAAAATGTAATCCATTCTTTCTTTAAAATTAACTGCACCTTGACCTGACATTTTATTAATAAAATAAATGAAAATTATTCTGATAAAGCATTCTTGACAGAGGTATACAAATTTATATAAAGTAAAACCTATCGTGGATTATCGATTACAAAACAGATTCCTCTGATTAGATAAATTACCGCCAAATTCTTTGAATTTAAAGATCATAACTATTAATAATCTAGTTATTTTATTTACACTTTCAATAATAGGGTATCTATTCCTAGTTTTAGATAAAAGTTTCTCAGACATAAAAGTAAACACATATTTATATATTATTTCACCAAAATTTAAAAAACTTAATATTAATTTATTTTTAACTGAAACTAATATAACTAAATTTAGAGAATCGTGTAACCGCAACTGCTGGCACGAATTTTGTCCTCTATAAATAAATTTATTATCTCTAAAATTAATAATTAATAATACTTAATACTGCGCTATGGATAAATATCATTTAGATAATTTTCAATCAATTTAAAGTTATGCATGTGTAATGATCGAAATTTAAAAAATTTTTAATTCCTCGATCAAGTGACACGTTCCCACACTCAAGTCGACGGACACAAGCCCAGGTCGTAAATAATGACGAATCGAGGGCACGTCAAACCCGACGACAGTGCGTAGACAAAGAAAAAATGTTTGAGCACTGCACACAATGAGTATGTCAAGGCGTCACTGACAGCTAGCCGTTTGTCACAATTTGCAGCACCCAACAATCTGAAACAAAGACTTCGTCCAGCTGCCGAGTTACACGGAATCGAGATGGAACGCCTGCTGTGGAGGCAAAGCGTAACTACACAATTATGAAAGGCTTTACTATGTTACAAAAGAAGTACAGAGCAATTTTAACGGAGAGATAGACAATAGACGTAACTCAGTGAATACTGCCAATGCATCCTGCACAGCGTGAAAACAAACCCTTGACAGTTTTCTGAGATTTACGACTGGAAAGTAGAGTTTCACCGAAATGACGCCAACGAAGGGTTGATAATCGGCGGAACGAACGTCGTGGAACTTAGACAATTAACCAAGACTTTGGAGTCTGTTAACAAAAGCTCAGTCAGAACCTTAGGGAAAGTCTAAACAAAGGATAACAGAAGGCCATGAAATTGCCCTAATTTCTTAGAATCTGTGCGACGCTCGTCACATGAAACACTCCGGGGATGACGACGACCAACCAGCGTCAAGCATCTTCTAAGAGAGCTCGTGGAGAGTGTAGGAAGGGTTCGGCCGACGAATCGTGAAACAGAGGATGAGATCTACAGAAGGGTAGGAATTTGTACGACCAATCAGGAGTACGAGGAGGCGTAGAAATCCAAAACTTAGACTTATGGGTAAGATGTTCCAATAAAACTGTTTGGCGAAGACGCGGAGCGGGCAGTCAGTCATTTTTCAATCGGATAGTCAAGTATTCAATCGAACAGTTAGTCGCAGTTAACAGTCAGTCGTTAGTCAAGAGTATGTAGTTAATAGTAGCAGTTGATAGTCGCAATTAATAGTCAGAAGTTAGTGCGTACGATAGACAGACGATTGATTATGTCGAAACAGTAATACGGTTCGTGATAGAAACAGTTTGTGCGACCGACCGGATTCACTAATTTGTAAATTCATAAGTGAACAAAGACATCGGTATAGTCACACTTATACACAATTCTGTGCGGAAACATAAACTATAAGTGCGCACGGGACTTGAAATCTCAACTGACGCGCACATAATAACATACTAATTAACACTTAAAGTAGAACAGTGAGTGACACTTTAAACATTCTCACACCACAAGGTATCACCATGTTGAACAATTAATTGAATAAACTATACCAAACAATTAAGCACGCAGTACGCGATACACCCAGATAGACGGCACAGTTAACCAAGTACACAAATATGGCAAACTTTCAGAACAATTCAGTGTAATGACAACATTAACACCTCACTATTTGAACTCCGGACACTCGACATCAGCGGGTTACCACAATACCATACACATGACGGGAGTGGAGATTTAGTGGAGTGAAGTGAAATTATCAGTGCTCTGCGTAACAGTGATTATGATCTTCAACGAATCATCTAGAAAGTGTCTTCTCACGACGACGGAATTGGATAACACTCTCAAAGATAAGCTTTATGTCTACTTAATCTTAGTAGTATATACTACTGTTCTGTTGCCTCTTTTCAAAGAACTAACCCCAAGAGAATAATTACATATGAGTCATATGAATCATAAAATCTATAAAATAACACTAACGTAATTCGTTATCTGAGAAATAATGAACGCATTTTAGGTAGGAATAAGTATAATTGTTGATTGTTTATTATTCGTGTATGTTTTATATATGTGCATTATTTACTGCATTTGAATGTACCATGTGTTTATGTTTCAGGAAACATCGTATAAATTGAATAATTGTATTTACATCATGTGTAGTTACTTACTTCAGTAACATGTGTAATAAATAAGTAGTTAATTTACAGTATTCATGCGTTCATTATTGAAATTTCACCTTTGTTATTCATGTATTTTCATTCTAAGTATTACACTAGAAATCTCACAACTTATGCTAAAAATCAATGGATACAATAAATTCGACCATTGAAACGTCTGATTAATAGACTCATAAAATCGTATTTAATTAGTCACTGTATTGAGTCAAATCTGACGAATAGAAATAATTTTAGATATATAAATTTTAACGTATTACATAAATCTTTAATTAATATGATTCATAATTGTTGAGTAATTAACCCGCGCAGATAATTAGCACAGATTAATATTCACTAGATGTAAATGGTTTACACAATTAATTACCGCAGATGTAAATTACATTTACACCATTAAATGTAAATGGCTGCACAACGCGTGGCATTAAATGTAAATGGCGTCCAGCTTTAGGGCGAGATACATATGAGAAAGTAATAAACTCACATAAAATACCACTAATCCCATTTACTAAATGTAAATCATTTATATCGCTAAATATAAATGGCTCCCAAAGAACGTGGGGCTCGGCAATTACACATTAATTAATTCAATCACGATTAGCATAATAAATAAACCCCATTTATGCTAAATATAAATGGCGCCCAACGTGGGGCAAAAGAAAGCAGACAGTAGTATTTAGACTAATTAAAATAATATAGTACGTAAGATATTATTAAATAAGTGTAAGGTTAGCTTGACTGGTAAATGATAACGCGAAGCAAGGCAAAAATGGCTAGCGGTAGTTCTGATAGCATGGACTTTGACGCTAACAACCAGTTAGGCGCACCCGACACCAACGAAGAAAACTCATCAGTCGTCGAACCAAATATGTCTGAGGAGACGTCAGATGTCAGAGCGCGGGGACAGGAGTCACAGCAACCACAGAACTCCCAACAACAGGAAGAAGTGACATTGCGCACGCTAATGGACTTCATGAGCAAGAAACTTGAAGTGATTCAAGAAATTAAAGAGGAAATCAATCAGAAATTCGATCAACAGAAAGAAGAAATTAAAGAAGAAATCAATCGGAAATTCGATCAAATTAATGAAAATTTTAATAATCATAAGGAGGACGTCAAACGACAAATGGACGAACAGCTCACGCTTATACGATCAGAAATGCGTGACCATAAGACCAGTTGCGACGATAAGATAAGCGAAGTCTTAAAGAAACAAGAGGACGCTACAAGAGGAATAAAAGATGACACCAATAAGAAGTTTGAAGAAGTGTGGGAAGCTCGAGAGTCGGACCACCAAGAACTCAAAAGCCTGGCACAGACCACACAATCTAGTATAAAGAAAATCCATAACAAGCTAGATCTATACATCAATAGTAATCAGAAGAAGCAGGAAGAACTGAAGACCGAATTATACCACACACTGCGACAGCAGCAACAAGAGATAGGTGAAGCCAACCACACATTGCAACAGAAAATCGATGAAGTAGACGGCCGACAAAAGACGACCGAACAGAAGCTCGACGAAAACGTCAAAGAGAAAACAACCCACATCCAGGAACTTAGGTGTCAAGTAGAGAGACTGCGGCGACAGATCACCGATGGGGAGTCTGGGCCTCACAGAACAGTAAACGGTCAAATACAGGTTGAATTGAAATATGACGGAACCGACAGATTCCCGATGGAGTTCCTAAAGGAGTTGTCGGAGTTTCAAGAATCCTATTACCCGAGCAGCGACATCAGGTGGATCGGCAAACACCTAGAGAAGGACGCAAGCATATGGTGGCGTGTGATCCGGGACCAGATAAGTGCCTTCGAAGAATTCAAGGAGGCGTTCACACTGAAGTACTGGGGGTTGGAACGACAGGACATTATCCGCGACAACCTTGAGTACGGCAGGTTTGAATGGCAGGGACCCGTCACAGTTATACAGTACGTCGAGAGGATTCTTTTGGAAAGTCGTCAGTTAACCCCAGCGTTGACCGACCGCCAACTGATAAGGAAAATTTCGAGGCACTTTGGAAGGGACTTGCAGATCGCCGTTATAACACGGGGGATCGTCACCATACCCAATTTCGAGGCCTTGATCACTGAATACACTAGCATTCAATCAAGCCACGCAGGAAATAGACGTGCGCAATATAAGATAACGAACGAAAGGGAAGCCGGAACTGTCGATCGTCCCAGTGGTAACTTTGTCAACAAGAACGAGAGTGAAAGGAAACCAGTTTGGCAAGGACGGGCGCACGGCGGTAACCGTTACGAGGGTAAATCACACGGAGTAGTAAACACCGTTGAATACCTGAACTCCAAACCGAGTACAAGCCAGGCAAGCGACGACAGTAATTTAAGGTCGAACAATGACCAAAGCAACAAAAAAAAAAAACCCCTACACAGCGAACGACATAGTTTTTGACGACAACAAAAACAACCCCACTAATAATGTCAATATCCTGGTACCTGACTTAAGAGATGACCTACTGAATGAATACGACGAGGACGTCACGAAACAAATATTAAAATGTCCTGAAATAATCATACAATTTAATAACAACATTAAAGTTTTAGCACTTGTCGACACCGGCTCAGTTATTAATGGGTTGTCAGAAGAATGGTTCAACGCAAACAAAAGGGACATTGAACCATATGAGATTCTACCCATGACAAACTCTCTAATCATTAGTGCTGTTGGGAACAAGTCCAAGTTAATTAGAAAACAAATACTGTGCGACATAGAAATTGACGGGATCAAAAATGAGTGTGTCTTTCTAATAATACCTGACCTTATTAAACAATTTATATTAGGGATAAGTTTTTTACAGGAGGTAGGATGTCGTATCGACATTGGCAGCAAGAAAATAGAAATAGTGAATGCGGCTGATGAAGAGGTGCACGCCGTACCCATCATGAACATGGAACTAATTGATAATGGAGAAGAAGAAAAAATCTTGAGGTGCATCGACGAGAAGATATCAAACATGGACTGTCAAGACGAGGAGATATTGGAAAATTTGAAGGAAATACTTGTTAAGAATAGAAGAGTGTTTAGGGAATGCCCGGGGAGAATAGACGGATACGAGCATGAGTTTCAAGTTACGGACAGTACGCCCTACTTTCAACGGGGTTGGCCTGTACCACTTGCTTATCAGAAGAAAGTAAAGGACGAGATAGATAGAATGCTGCGATACGGTGTGATTGAACGTTGTACAAGCCCGTTCATAAATCCACTCGTAACAGTCATAAAAAGAGATGGAAGGGTCCGTCTATGCCTGGACGCAAGAAAGATAAACGGCGTTACTATTCCCGACTATGAAGGCGTTTCTCCAATAAACGAAATCTTGGCAAGATGCAGCGAGATGCGATATCTGTCTACTGTCGATTTGTCGAGCAGCTTTGGCAAGTACCTTTGAAGAAAGAGTGCAGGAAGTATACCGCGTTCATGTATGAGGGAAGGTGCTACCAATTCACCGTTACACCATTCGGCCTTAGTACCAGTTCAGCGGCACTAACACGCGGATTGGATACGGTCTTAAATGAAGATGTTAAGAAAAACACATTAATATACGTGGACGATTGTCTATGCTATTCTGATGATGTTAAAACACACTTAGAGCATTTAGAGGCATTATTAAATAATCTTAACGAAAATAACTTAACCGTCAACCTAAATAAGTCACAGTTTTTCAGAAAAGAAATATCGTATCTTGGATACCAACTAACAACACGCGGCATCCAAGCTACGGAAGAGAAAGTGAAAGCCATTATGGACTTCCCTAAACCCAAGAACCAGAAACAGTTAAAGGGTTTCCTAGGCCTCACTAACTTTTATAACCGTTTTACTAGCAAATATGCGGAGACAACACAACCCCTCCATGAATTATTGAAGAAGAATCACAAATTTGTATGGACGAATGAATTAAACGACTGCTTTGACAGGGTCAAAAACCTATTTATTGACGCTGTAGTTTTAAGATTTCCGCGCCCAGACCAGAGGTATTATATACAGTGTGATGCAAGTGATTACGCATACGGAGGACAACTTTACCAGCTCGATGAAGACGGGGAAATCGGCGTAATTGCCTTCACTAGTAAGACATTCAAGGGTGCTGAGCGGAACTATTATACTACGGAAAAAGAGCTTTTAAGTATTGTCCGATGCTTAGAAAAATTCCGAATATACGTTCTCGGACAACCATTAACGATCATCACCGACAACAAGGCGTTGACATTCTTAAACAAATGCCATCTAAATAATTCTCGGATTACACGATGGATTCTTGCAGTGCAGGAGTATAAATTCGATATAATTCATTGCAAGGGTAAGGAAAACATCGTAGCCGACATCTTAAGTAGATATCCACACAATACAAAATTAGAAGAGATTCATGACAACACCCATGAATATTTAGTTAACCACATAACCGTAAAAATGAGACTTGAGGTGCGTAAGTTAATCCAAAATATCGGAAAGCACCAGATGGAAGACGATAAGCTAAAAGCGATCATCACTAGATTTAAGGAGGGAAATATAGACCCTAAATTAACTAAATTTTATAAATATGTTAACGATAAGTTGTATAGACGACAGCGGAATGAATGGAAGCTGTATGTTCCTAGCAACATATCTGGGGACATAATTGCTGAAATCCATCATATGTTCGGGCATTTAGGAACAAAAAAGTGTATTAAAATGATCCAGGAACATTTCACATTCGACCGGATGTCAAAGAGAATAAAAACGTATATAAAAACCTGTGACCTATGCCAGAAGTGCAAAGACACCAACAACAGAGAGCTATTTGGTGGCACACGCGCTGTGATACGTACAGCCAAAGGAGATCTGGTAAGCGCAGATTATTATGGACCCCTACCTACAGGAACGGGTGGAGTCAAATATTTATTGGTCATAGTGGATAATTTCACGAAATATGTCAAGTTATTCACCCTCCGGAGAGCAACAACCACTACGACGTTGCGGAGAATAAAAACGTATTGCGAACTATTTGGACGTCCGCGGACCATTTTGACGGACAACGGAACACAGTTCACATCCAAGAGATGGGTCAACGGTCTAAAGGAGTTGGACATACAACCAAAGTTTACTGCAATACGTAATCCATGTACCAACCTTGCCGAACGGATTAACCGGCAACTGGGAAACTTATTTCGCATTTTCATAAGTGACCAACACACTAAATGGTCCCAATACGTGAAAACGATTGAAGCGTGTCTAAACGAGGTGTACCACGAGACGATCGAAATAACCCCTCATGAAGCACACCTCGGCACGAGACCTACACGAGCATGGGAGCAATGCTTGGACAAAGGAGTCATTTGCAGCGAAGGAAAACGCGAAAACAATATATTTGTAAAGATAAAGGAGAAGCGAGAGAAACACGCGAAACGCTGTAATGAGAAGAAGAAAATCACAAAATTTGCGATTGGCGACAAGGTTCTGGTAAGAGCATTCCACCAATCCGACGCTGCGTCAAAGAGAATTGACAAGTTCTTCGAACTTTTCGCAGGACCATATAAAATCAACCGCATCATCGGCGAGGCCACATATGAGCTCGTGGAGTGCGATAGCGGGAAGACGAGAGGAAAATTTAATATACGGCAAATTAAGGCGTATCATGAGCCACCGAACGGAAGTATAGATAACACGAGTGGTAGCGACGACTCCCGGCGACCAGCAGAAGACATAGTTTAGGTAATTTGCTCGCGCGGCCAGTCCAGCTAACCAAATAATGATATGCATTTTACTTGTTGTGTTTAGTCTGTATTTCAATGCTAACTGTGTTTGTGATCAGCACATAATTGTCATTCGTTATGTTAATTAGACATATAAATATCAACATATACAGAAAGTGATTTGTGAAATGTACCATGTGTCAGAAGGACAGTGTAATACTATGACACAGGACGCCAAAGACGTTAATAATTATGAATAATAACTTGTTTAAATGAAGAGACTCGAATAATTTGTTTATGTAAATAATAATTCAAAATGGACGATTGTTTTATAACTTTAAGAGGATGCATCATGAAGTATGCTGTTTCCTTAACTGTTTAATTGCTATGTATGTTTCTTTTATCAATGTAATCATTTATAATATGTTACGAATTGATCATATGTATATATTTGTTAGAATCAACTGTATTCTTGAGACAGTAATGACAAGTTTAAAAGTATTTTATTGCCATATAGGTCATCGACATAAGATCGATTAATATAATGGATAGCTAATCTACAGCTTATCTAGTACATTGTATATAAACAGTAACGAGACAAACTGTCAAATGGACAAACGTCCATGTCTTAAATTCAATTATTTACTCGAAATCGTATTGTACAGTCCGCATATGGACAGACAAAGTGTAAAAAATGCGTTCATTCACTCAGATGCGCGGCAATAAATTCATATGACCATATAAATCATTAAGATGGGAAATAACAATTAATTGCTTCCTATGAGAGACAGATGTCAGTCAACCATGTCCATTCCGAAGCAGACATCCACGGCTGGGACAGAGCGCAGAAATTGGATCAGATGTCTCCCGAAGTCCAACATCCAATCCAATTTGGGGACAATGTAATGATCGAAATTTAAAAAAATTTTAATTCCTCGATCAAGTGACACGTTCCCACACTCAAGTCGACGGACACAAGCCCAGGTCGTAAATAATGACGAATCGAGGGCACGTCAAACCCGACGACAGTGCGAAGACAAAGAAAAAATGTTTGAGCACTGCACACAATGAGTATGTCAAGGCGTCACTGACAGCTAGCCGTTTGTCACAATTTACAGCACCCAACAATCTGAAACAAAGACTTCGTCCAGCTGCCGAGTTACACGGAATCGAGATGGAACGCCTGCTGTGGAGGCAAAGCGTAACTACACAATTATGAAAGGCTTTACTATGTTACAAAAGAAGTACAGAGCAATTTTAACGGAGAGATAGACAATAGACGTAACTCAGTGAATACTGCCAATGCATCCTGCACAGCGTGAAAACAAACCCTTGACAGTTTTCTGAGATTTACGACTGGAAAGTAGAGTTTCACCGAAATGACGCCAACGAAGGGTTGATAATCGGCGGAACGAACGTCGTGGAACTTAGACAATTAACCAAGACTTTGGAGTCTGTTAACAAAAGCTCAGTCAGAACCTTAGGGAAAGTCTAAACAAAGGATAACAGAAGGCCATGAAATTGCCCTAATTTCTTAGAATCTGTGCGACGCTCGTCACATGAAACACTCCGGGGATGACGACGACCAACCAGCGTCAAGCATCTTCTAAGAGAGCTCGTGGAGAGTGTAGGAAGGGTTCGGCCGACGAATCGTGAAACAGAGGATGAGATCTACAGAAGGGTAGGAATTTGTACGACCAATCAGGAGTACGAGGAGGCGTAGAAATCCAAAACTTAGACTTATGGGTAAGATGTTCCAATAAAACTGTTTGGCGAAGACGCGGAGCGGGCAGTCAGTCATTTTTCAATCGGATAGTCAAGTATTCAATCGAACAGTTAGTCGCAGTTAACAGTCAGTCGTTAGTCAAGAGTATGTAGTTAATAGTAGCAGTTGATAGTCGCAATTAATAGTCAGAAGTTAGTGCGTACGATAGACAGACGATTGATTATGTCGAAACAGTAATACGGTTCTTGATAGAAACAGTTTGTGCGACCGACCGGATTCACTAATTTGTAAATTCATAAGTGAACAAAGACATCGGTATAGTCACACTTATACACAATTCTGTGCGGAAACATAAACTATAAGTGCGCACGGGACTTGAAATCTCAACTGACGCGCACATAATAACATACTAATTAACACTTAAAGTAGAACAGTGAGTGACACTTTAAACATTCTCACACCACAAGGTATCACCATGTTGAACAATTAATTGAATAAACTATACCAAACAATTAAGCACGCAGTACGCGATACACCCAGATAGACGGCACAGTTAACCAAGTACACAAATATGGCAAACTTTCAGAACAATTCAGTGTAATGACAACATTAACACCTCACTATTTGAACTCCGGACACTCGACGTCAGCGGGTTACCACAATACCATACACATGACGGGAGAGGAGATTTAGTGGAGTGAATTGAAATTATCAGTGCTCTGCGTAACAGTGATTATGATCTTCAACGAATCATCTAGAAAGTGTCTTCTCACGACGACGGAATTGGATAACACTCTCAAAGATAAGCTTTATGTCTACTTAATCTTAGTAGTATATACTACTGTTCTGTTGCCTCTTTTCAAAGAACTAACCCCAAGAGAATAATTACATATGAGTCATATGAATCATAAAATCTATAAAATAACACTAACGTAATTCGTTATCTGAGAAATAATGAACGCATTTTAGGTAGGAATAAGTATAATTGTTGATTGTTTATTATTCGTGTATGTTTTATATAAGTGCATTATTTACTGCATTTGAATGTACCATGTGTTTATGTTTCAGGAAACATCGTATAAATTGAATAATTGTATTTACATCATGTGTAGTTACTTACTTCAGTAACATGTGTAATAAATAAGTAGTTAATTTACAGTATTCATGCGTTCATTATTGAAATTTCACCTTTGTTATTGATGTATTTTCATTCTAAGTATTACACTAGAAATCTCACAACTTATGCTAAACATCAATGGATACAATAAATTCGACCATTGAAACGTCTGATTAATAGACTCATAAAATCGTATTTAATTAGTCACTGTATTGAGTCAAATCTGACGAATAGAAATAATTTTAGATATATCAATTTTAACGTATTACATAAATCTTTAATTAATATGATTCATAATTGTTGAGTAATTAACCCGCGCAGATAATTAGCACAGATTAATATTCACTAGATGTAAATGGTTTACACAATTAATTACCGCAGATGTAAATTAAATTTACACCATTAAATGTAAATGGCTGCACAACGCGTGGCATTAAATGTAAATGGCGTCCAGCTTTAGGGCGAGATACATATGAGAAAGTAATAAACTCACATAAAATACCACTAATCCCATTTACTAAATGTAAATCATTTATATCGCTAAATATAAATGGCTCCCAAAGAACGTGGGGCTCGGCAATTACACATTAATTAATTCAATCACGATTAGCATAATAAATAAACCCCATTTATGCTAAACATGCAATATAATTATATATTTAATTTACAAGCTAGAATAAAACTCCTCTTTTTACCTATTTATTGATAACATAGTTTTCCAAAACGTCAAACAATCCCTTTAAAGCAATATTCACTCAAAAATGTATTATTTTTAATCGATGTTTCCTCACAATAAAAATGAGAATTCATGGCTGGTGAATTTTTTGAGATATATAATATCTACTATTTTCACATTAATTTATAAATCATGGCATCAAACCTTGTAATCAGAGCCTTTACAGTAATATTCACTCATTTGAGTAATCCTGGGTTTTTAATATTTATAATTTTATATAGTATGTTTTTAATTAAATTAAAAATATTAATGCTAATATTACTGTTTTACCACATTTATATATTCATATATAATATATATATATACACATATGTATATATATATATATATATATACTGTAATAGTATGTTTTTCTTTTTTTATTGAAGTATAAAAAAAAAGAAAAACATACTATTATTATTATAAATATTTATATATAAATATGTATTAATATATTATTTATATATATATATAAATATACATATATACATATATATAACATGTATATATACATGTTATATATACATATAACATGTGTATATATGTATATATATACAGATTATATCCCGTATAATCTGTTTGGAACACTGCGGGCACTTTCAATCCTGATGACGTAAGTAGCTAATCATTATCCGCTTTTGAGGGAATTGGGCAACCCCAAAAGTTGTCTACTTCACAGCGCACGAAGCGCTAGTCACTCACGGTACAAGCCACAACTAGGTAAGGAATGAAATCAAACATCCTTACCTCCTTGCTGACTGATAGTAGTAAACCTTTATTCGATTATAGTACCTAGGTAGTTCAGGACATAAATGAATCATATGTTTGTCAAAAATTGAACAGTAGTAACTTAACCCCTGGATATTTTAATGTTCACAAAATCTAATACTATCTTTAAACATAAATTTCTAAATTTCGATGATACGTGAACATTAACAGAATGGGTAGGTCGGACAATTACCATCATTATAATTTATCGCACAACGCATAAATTTATAATTTAGTGGTTTCGACCACGAAACAATCATTGGTCGTCTTCACGTGTAAGTTAACTAGTAAATTAAATACAGACTTAAGCCTACCCGAGATTCGTTCAGTAACAAGCGTGAACCGTTAAAAAATTAATAAACCACTGCCGTCTACAAAGGTAAACACAACTACAAAAACACTATATAAAAAAGAACCACTACTTACCCGCCACTTAAACAGTGTAAACTTACGTCAGTGTGGTGGCGCTCCAGAGGACTTAGAGGGTAAGTAGCGGTTCTTTTTTATAGCCTATAGTTTTTCTGTAGTTGTGTTTAGCTTTGTAGATGGTGGTGGTCTATTTGTAGATGGTCTATTTGTATTTAAGTTTGTATTTAATTTACTGGTTAACTTACCCCTGAAGACGACAACACATTGAAACGTTGTGTGATAAATTATAACGATGCTAACTGTCCGATCTAACCCTTCTGCCAAACCTAGTGTTGTTTACTCACAAGACAATATGGAAGTGAGAGAGAGTTATAAACACATAACTTGTAAGTATAACAGAAGGAAATCGTTTGAAAATTTCTAAATCGTACGCTATATTGCAGTATAAGATTTTCTGCGTAACGGACAGTCATTTTCTCATCGCTGGATACATAAACCCTGAACATCTGTTACGCAACCACCCGCCGACAGTTAAACTTAGGTTTGAATGGGGACACTGTCGATTCAATACAAAAAGGGACCGGCCCAAGTGTAACAGAACAGGACGTTTTTGTCCGTCCAGATTATGTCTATAAACGACTATATAATAAAATTAAAAGAAAAGAAAAATTGTAAGGGCTTACTTCAAAAAGCAAGTATTCATAACCACAAATTCTTAATGGTATCGCGCTTGTTAAGTAAAAACATTTAACTTAAATTCAGAGTGGGCAGTATTTGTAAGTAACTCGATAAGTCGCGTTGCTTTTAATTACTTGTATCAAGCGACTTGTAAGTCGATACCGTATATAAGAACTTAGTTCGGCTTATGGAAACTTGTTGTAATGAAGCTTGGACCTTGACAATTGCTCGAAAGTGTAAGTCTAAGTAAAATATGCGGGCCAGTTCGAGAGTCAGATTCTTGATGGAGAATCATCATGAACCATAAGTTGAGACAGATCACAAGGAACGAAGATATACGAATCATTAAGGAACAAGGCTTGACTGGTCAGTTCGCGCCGAAGGAAACGACCCATCTCGCATGTTTAAGATCTAAAATTTTGAAATAACTTGAAAGGAGGAGGAGGCGAGGAAGACGGCAGAAAAGGCGGATCGGCGGTGTGGAGGATGACTTTAAAATGAAGGGGAGAAGAATCAGAATAGATTGGCATGGGAAGTATTGTAACGGAAGCCAAACCTATCTCGCGTTGTAGCGCTACAATGGAATTGATTTCGAAATCAAGGGAATGTGTATTTTATTTTTATAGACTGGCCTGCGCTCCAAATCGTTTAAGCGTTTGGTCACTATCAGTTTAATTTCTGACGTAGCCTTACAGTTTAAACGAAATATTTTCCATTGCACCGTAGAACATACTGTAAGCCCCCTAGATTTTGGTCCCGGGTCCACTCTGGTCCAGATACAATTTATACACTTCGCTTTATGCAGTGCGTTCGGAATGTCATTGTGTACTTAACACGACGGAATAATAATAGTAGGCTACAAAATAAATTTAATTTTAAATAAAATTTTTATTTATGTACATGTATTGTAATTTGCAGATCACATACCTTGGAAAACATAAAAAGTGTCCAAAGTGACCCCCTCTTACGTTAATACAGCACTGAACACATTTCAGTTCAACCAGCTGATATCGTGAAATGTTTCTTATATACGAGGTTATCTCAGCTTTCACTTGTTCAACTGTGCGTGGTCTGCTGTGATACACTGTTTGAATTGCCGCATCGCAGAAGAAAATAAGCCGATACTCTGCAAACCCGTTGAGAGGATCCGTTCTCCAAAGAGATCATCCAAAAGTATCATTGACCTGTTAGCTGTGTGGTCAGTAGCGCTATTCTTGTTGAAACCAACTGTAATTAATCTCCGCTTCTGTGAGTTCACTGATAAAAGTTTACTAAAATGCCAGAACAATAACGAACACTGTTAACTGTCTGTTGAAAGAATATTGAAATCCAGCAGGGTGTCATGTTAAAAGGAATTATAACCAAATCCGAATGTTTCGAATATTAGGCCTACTGTTTATTGCATGATTGTATGCTCTACAATTTTTATATTACCAAAGAAACAGTACAGAAATCGGGATTTTTGCAATTTTTCCCATAATTGAAAATTATATAATATTGAAATTTTTATGTAATAACGAATGTACATCGTTCAAAATAGTGAGCGAATTGTGCAGCTGAGAAAGCACCAAAGGGCGACAAGCCGGCTGACAAGCTTGATAGAACGCTGCTTTACGCTCTGCACTTCTCTGTCCAACGAAGGGGTTATGTTTTGTGTATCTTAGAGACTCTTAGTGTTATCCGCAGCAGCTGCTTATATACGAATATTCCGTTCTACAATTTTAGTTAATGCTATCCACAATTCTCTGAATCGATTTAACATTTTTGAAGTTAACACAAATTTTAAAACTATAACTCGACGGCAACTTTATATTATTATTACTGTTGAATGTTACAATATTACGGACATTAGGAATCGTTTTAGAAACAATTCGAAACACAACGTTTCGACGTGTAAAATCTGAGGACGTCCTCGGGCGTAAACAACCTTTTACTTCACATCTATCAATTCAAAAAATGTATAGATATCTTTTTCTTCTTCATCTTCAGCACTCGAGCCCAACGTGAGCCCTGGCTTCCGACACCAATCTTCTCCAAAGTCTCCTGCCTGTTGCCATCTCATTGTAACTCCTCACAGCCATTCTTCTGAGGTCTTCTACCACATCATCCAACCATCTTATCCTAGGTCGGCCCCTGTTCTGTTTTATAGACTTGCGCCCTCAAGTTTATCTTTGCCATACGCTGATCATCCATCCGCTGTAGGTGACCTAGCCAGTGTATTTGTTGAGCGTGTATAAATCTTACAGTGTCCTCATGACTCAATAGCCAATCTACCTCCTTGTTATTTCTTATTCTCCATCTTCTTTAAACGGGCCATAGATACAGGTTACGATCTTTCTTTCAAACCTTCTTAGTGTTACTTGTCAGTGTCCATGACTCGCCGCCATAAACAACAACTGGTCTGAGAAGTGTATTATAGGCTATATTTTTATTTTTGTGTTGAGACTAATCAGCTTGCTTCTCTGTTGGTATAATATTCCCTATTTTATATTTGTAAGATTGTAGCAATGTAGGATTACCAGTTTTAACCTATAATTCTTTATTTCTGTAAGGCATATTTTACTAGATTTAGGTCATATTTCTCTACTTTTTAGAGCACATTTGCATGAATATTTTCTGTTTATTTAAGACACTGAAACCACATCTTTACGCATTACTATCATGGGTCATGGCTTTACTCTAGCATCGCCATACGAGTCGTGTATTTGATTTCAATTATTGTAAAAGCTAAGAATAGAGAAAAAATATTTTAAGCCTGTGAATTAGAGGTGTAAAAACTAGCCTCCACTAGGAACGTTTCGGTCAGCCACGCCCGACTCATAAAATAGGCTAACTAATGACTATATCCTTGAAACTATAGCCATAGTTCGATTCTCCCCCATTCGTTTGGTCGGCCTTTGACGGTTCAGACACCTACTCTCCCACCGCACACGTGGTGAGCACTTGTTGGCGAACTGTCCACTGCGTAACTGCGGAGGAGTATCAGGTGATCAGTCCCCACTCCCCCAGCGGTATAAATATGAGTATTTTTACCCCAAATTGTGGAAATATTTTTACTCGCATGACTAATACAATTATATTCAACCGAGGTTAAAAATGCCTCCAAAAGTTTTTGTGTTTAGAAGTTTTCGTACCTCCATGAACGTTGTGCTTAGAATTGTTTCTAAAACGCTGGCTAATGTCCGAAATCTTATATTATGTGACAACAACAGTAATAACAGCTTGCCATCGTGTTCTAGTTTCAAGATTCGTAAACTACATTCTTGTTCAGGAAGGGTGGCGTAGATCTCTTTCCATGTTGTTTCTGTGAAATCATATCCTTCACTGATTTTGGGGCTAGTCGGGAATTAACAGACTTATTATTTTTCAAACAGTAGCCATGGCCAAGAAGATAATTTCTTCTTGCTGCCACTCCATAGTAACCAGTCAAGTCGTGACTGCAAATTTGCTGTTTGAGCATTTAGAATATACATTTTGCTTAGTAAATTTTCTGTTTTGCATATCTAAGTACTGTTTAACCGGTTACCAAGTCAACGTTTGGAGCACCTTCCCTTCCTTGTCTCTCTGACCTGTTACATAATGGATATGGCCACTGTCCTGGTTCGATTGGATCCCGGTTATTACATAGGCCTACACGTTTCTACTTCTGCTGATGTGGATGTTGATGGTTGAGTTTCACAATGTGCTGAACTGTTTTTAGAGTAAAAGTAGTTGCCTATTTCTTTTTCATTTTCTAAAGTTCTTTCTTGAATTTTCCCTCACATTTTCTTTGTGTTGTAATTGTCAATTGTACTTACTGTACTTGTAACATAATTGTTACTTAGAAGTGAGAAAATAAGAAATTCTTAGTTGTGTGGCAAACAGCGACAGATGTCAGGTGTGTATACGAGACTGTAGCATATGTTTTGAACATAAAATTAGTTTTAAGAAATTTTCCCAGGGTTGTGAATAGTATCTCACCATTTCTCAATAAGCGTGACTGTCCAGGAAGTGATAATCGTAGGAAATCTGGCGAAACACATCTAATAAGAATTAATGGTGACAAGATCCAGACAGGAAATATAAAATGTCACACAAATTTGATATCCTTTTGGGGGAGTCGAGTAATGGGTCACAAGTGTGAGGCCAGGTGTACTCCGTGTGAACATTGGTGAAGACAGGTGTTGTATTTGCGTGAGAACTTTTAATCTAAAGTAGTAAACACCCCCAAATCGTGACGTAGGGTCACATGATACAGTCTTTGACGAATAATAGAAAGTCTTATAAAAATTGTATGAAACTACCCTTACTCCAATTAGTTTTAGCCTATCATACTTAAGATTTTAGAATTAAAAAGAGGGAACAGTCCCACCACTAAATTAAGTGTTACACCCACGATGATGTACTATAAAAACTCTTAGTATTCGCTGGGGAAGACAGATCTGATTGTAAGCGGTCCCAGAGAACTTACACATCGTTTCTCATTTTTATTTTGACTTTGATCTGTGTTGGAAGATGTTCTTAGAGAGCCGGAAAACCAGATGTTGTCAATAGTTTGTTTTTGTAATTTTTGAAGTAACTGAAAGTAGTTACATTAATTTGTGAACTAAGTACTAGTAACTGAAGGTACTTAGAGTTTAAACAGTAATTGAATTGACTGACTTATAGTTTGTCAAGAAGAGTTGTATAAAGTAACTTGTAAAAGTTCGTTTGTATTTTGCTAATCACAATAAATTGTCTTCAAGAAGAACGGTTCATTCTAATGATTCAACTTCACCTCCGGAAACACGTCAAACAAA
This sequence comes from Magicicada septendecula, assembly GCA_034769895.1. NCBI lineage: Eukaryota > Metazoa > Arthropoda > Insecta > Hemiptera > Cicadidae > Magicicada > Magicicada septendecula. The sequence goes on from CM068376.1 coordinate 332,526,600, forward strand.
ACAGTTGTAAGTTAGCAGCCACTCGATAGGTTACAACATTTGTTCTGAACAAAATCCTTAAATTAGTAGTGAACGTCGATTAATAAATGTTTAACGATGGTAGGTTTAGCGAGGCTCGGTCAATACGTATAACAGAAATTTTACATTATTTGTGTCGACGTTTCGAGAGTATTTATTGCCATCATCAAGACCAGTGTGCAGAAAATAGAGAAAAATCATAAATCATTTGAAAGCATAAAAATATTATTAGGAAAGAATGCCTGGACTTGAGAGGATTGAGATGTATGGAGAATTAAATAAAAATTAAATGTGCTGTTTTTAACAAATGCAGTAGAATAGGTACAATTATAAACATGTCTATATATATATATATATATAAGTAAAACAATATGTAAGAACGGTAATTATTTTGCAACACACACACACACACACACACACACTAATTTGCTCACTTACTGATTTAGTTATGGGTTTGTTTTTCCTCTATTGTCTGCACACTGGTCTTGATGATGGCAATAAATACTGTCGAAACCTCGACAAAGAAATGTAATATTCAAAGAATATTGGAGAAAAAGGAAAGAACAAAGAATAAAGTAATGACATTGGCATTTGGTCCTTAGATGGCAGATCTAAAAAAAAATAGTAATATAAGACAACTTTAACCAGCTAAATCATTTTTAAATATAATAATACGCCTATATCGGGATAAAAGTAACGATTGAATCGGGATAACATAATGCAGAGTCATAGAACTCTTTTTCGTGTCATCAAGTCTGTATTTCCTGTCTTTGCAGGAAGTTTTATGGCGCTTTGTTTATAAATGTAAAACCCAAGAAAGCCGGGTCACTGGAAACTACGGGCCCACAGATATTTGAAGATCTGCTTTGTTAACCTATTGTCGTCCATTCTATATAAATGTCCAAAAAATAATAGTCTTCTTTTTCTCATTGTTTGTGTTATATTTTCTATACTTTGATATACTTCATCATTACTTCTTTTTTTCCAAACTTCTGAAGTTTTTCGTGGGCCTTACGAAAATTAGGAGTACATAATAATAATACAATCACTTTCTGCTACAGTTTGTTTCTTGATATATATAAAGTAATTTAAAATTTATGTTTATATTACCTCAAGATGTTATTTTTTCTTATTCGGAACATGTTTCGAGAGCTCCCGTGCTCTCATCATCAGCCTTCGCGATCTTGCGTCTGGTGAAGTATTTGTGTGTTAATAGCATCCAGCCAACACACAAATACTTCACCAGACGCAAGATCGCGAAGGCTGATGATGAGAGCACGGGAGCTCTCGAAACATGTTCCGAATAAGGAAAAATAACATCTTGAGGTAATATAAACATACATTTTAAATAATAATAATAATAATAATAATTATTATTATTATTACTTTAAAAGTGGTGGTAGTGGTAGTGGTAGTGGTAGTGGTGGTGGTGGTGGTGGTGGTGGTGGTGGTGGTGGTAGTAGTAGTAGTAGTAGTAGTAGTAGTAGTAGCAGCAACAATAGTATGCTATAGGCGGAATCATCACATGGCGTGGGATATGCACGAGTAGGAGTACATAAGATGGTTGGACAGCACTGCATGTAGGCCTCCGCGAGTATCTTGTACGAGTAAGGAGTTGTGTCAAAACAGGATTCAAACCAGTTCTACAGAACACTGTGAGGCAGAATATTGTGCGACTCCCGAACGGATTATTACTTATGGATGAAATTTTATTGTTTAGTTTTTCAACTAGTTTTCGTACGACATTATATAAGAATCAGATTTTAAGTTGTTAATTTTCCAAGTTTATAGTAAAAAGTCAGAAAATTCATTAATAAAACTCTATCAAGTTATATATTATTTCGGTTAAACTCTATTTATTTCAAGTGTCAAAAAATGTGTTTGTTTTAAACAAATACAACTTTTCCATTCTTACTTCTGCGCACTAATAAATAATAATCCATAGGTTATATTATATAATCGTAGATAAACTTGTTTTTTAAAATAAATTATTTTTGTCAGCATATACATTTCAGTCTTAAGTTTTACTGACAGTCGGCAAATAAATTAGTTTAATGTGGTGTGGTAAGGGCGCCCTCATTGTCTAGAGCAGTACTGCCGCAACAATGTTTCAGGGGGTTCGTGGACACTTTTAAGAAAAAATAGAATATACCGTAATTTTCTTCGCTTTTTGATAGTCTATAATCTGAATTTTAGAATCTTAAAACAATTAGTAAAAATTCCAGAATTTTTTTTGTTCAAATGAATTGTAGTCTAATTGTAAAAGTAATTTCAAACTATTGGCGTTAAAAATGACTTTAAATCATGTCGTGTACCAGATCTGTTTGTCAGCTGAATTGACTAGAGCGCCGCATCAACGCAGAACTGATCGCGCTGTTTTAGTCCACGTATAAGCACTGTACCTCGCGTATTTATACGCTTATAAGCACTGTATCTAAGTAAAACGTTTTTCCGTGTAGCTGGTTTTACGACTAAGCAGCTGGATTTCGACACGTGTGGCTGGAAAATAGATCCGAGGTTGGCAAAGTTAAGAAATAAACTTGATTTCGAAAGTGACTTAATACTGAAATTATCAGACATTAAACCTAATATTGCACAGCTAGTTGTTTAAAAGCAGCTTTATTGTTCACATTAAACTATGTTTGATATCATTAATATTATAAGTTTGCAAGTTAAGAGAAATTCGATTTTAATATATTTTAATCAAAATATAAGAGTTTGTATCACATTTTCTGTTTGTTTTATTTCATAACTCAGACGGGGTCCGTGAAATTTTTAATTTTTTTTTTGGCGGGGGTCCGCGTACTGAAGAGTTTGGGAACCACTGGTCTAGATCATGCACGGGTTGTTAGAAGGCTGCCTAACTGTACTTACGCACATATGCCTATCGACTTGTACCCGAATAAAACCCGTTAATGGTTAATGTTTAATATTAGTTTTAATATGAAATTAAGTTAACGAAAAAATATTTTGTCGAGAACGAACTGATGCCTGTACACGTGTCACCACACGTCACCAAACCTGTCACGACACGTGTCTCCAAAGTTAGACAAGGACACATTTTATTCGAACCAGTGGGCAATAAATAGTAAAACTCGACAAGACGTCTGTTCGATTCTGACTGGTAACACAGTAAACAATTTACTGTACTACGTGACCCAAACACACATAAGTTATGCGTATTTTGTCAAAATAATACTTCCAAGTATTGAGGCCCGATCTAAGAACCGAATACACTTCAAACGTGTCTTTCGTCGTGTCCGACTTTTTTTTAATTATATTATTTTGTGTTTCATACAGACGTTTAGGCTATATTTCATTAGAAACGTTACGTTACAATACATGGATTGAATTCAATTATATAATCCTAATTAAAATCGCTGTACATTCACGAATATTATACTATTGGACTACACAGTCTGGTACCCTTGTGTAAATAAATCACAGTTGGTCGTTTAAATTCTGTATTATTACTGTATCACACATAATATGCGATGTGTATATTATATAACTCTGATATTCTAACCTTCGTTATAAAAATTCTCTGATTGGCAAGCTCAGATATTATTGCACAATCGTTCGACTGTGCTGTATGCTGTAGAATTCCTCGCGATTAATACAAACGTCTGACCGAGAAACTAGAAGCCCTTGAGGAAAATCTTGGGCCCGGTCAATGAAAACAGTGATTACAGAAGACGGCACAACGACTGCGAACTGTATACACATGTGGAAAACATGACAGACTCAATCCGGTAAAGTAAGAATGCATTCTATGGTGACATAACACGAATGAGTCCAGAGAGTTTGACCAACAAGATCTTTCCCTAATTTATTTCTAAGTAAGAAAACCAAGGGGGCCTGGTTTCACCAAGGTGGAAAGGGTTCTACAAGAAGTGGGGATCGCGTGTGACGCTACCCAGAAACGTGACACTCTTAAGAAGAAACTTGCAGCACACAAGGGTGTCCAGGAAAAGCCCAAGCTGAGAAGAGGCAAGACGTGGCAAAACGTGGACTGAAGGAAACGCATGCAAAATTTAAAGCCCAAGCAAGGAACAATTAACTAGGGTTACCATACGTCCTCTTTTTCACGGACACGTCTTCTGTTTTAGTGTTAAAAACCTGTCCGGGATGTAATGATCGAAATTTAAAAAATTTTTTTAATTCCTCGATCAAGTGACACGTTCCCACACTCAAGTCGACGGACACAAGCCCAGGTCGTATTTACGAATCGAGGGCACGTCAAACCCGACGACAGTGCGAAGACAAAGAAAAAACGTCTGAGCACTGCACACAATAAGAATTTCAAGGCGTCGCTGACAGCTAGCAGTTTGTCACAATTTACAGCACCAAACAATCTGAAACAAAGACTTCGTACAGCTGCCGAGTTACACGGAATCGAGATGGAACGCCTGCTGTGGAGGTGAAGCGTAACTGCACAATTATGAAAGGCTTTACTATGTTACAAAAGGAGTACAGAGCAATTTTAACTAAGAAATAGACAATAGACGTAACTCAGTGAATACTGCCAGTACATCCTGCCCAGCATGAAAACAAACCTTTGACAGTTTACTGAGATTTACGACTGGAAAGTATGGAGGTCGACCAGAATAACGCCAACGAAGGGTTGATAATCGGCGGAACGAACGACGAGTAACTTAAACAATTAACCAAGACTCTGGAGTCTGTTAACAAAAGCTCAGTCAGAACCTTAGGGAAAGTCTAAACAAAGGATAACAGAAGGCCATGAAATTGCCCTAATTTCTTAGAATCCGTGCTATGCTCGTCACATGAAACACTCCGGGGATGACGACGACCAACCAGCATCAAGCATCTTCTAAGAGAGCTCGTGGAGAGAGTGGGAAGGGTTCGGACGACGAATCGTGAAACAGAGGATGAGATCGGCAGAAGAGTAGGAATTTGTACGACCAATCAAGAATCCGAGAAGACGTAGAAATCCAAAACTTAGACTTATGGGTAAGATGTTTCAATAAAACTGTTTGGCGAAGACGCGGAGCGAGTAGTCACGCAGTCACGTAGTCAGTCAGTCAATAGTCGCAGTTAATAGTCAGTCGGTAGTCAAGAGTATGTGGTCGAGAGTTAGCAGTTGATAATCATAGTCGATAGTTAACAGTTGATAGTCAGTCGGTAGTCAGGATCGGAACAGTAATACGGTTCGTGATAGAAACAATTTGTGCGACCGACCGAATTCACAATTTAGTAAATTCAATGTGAACAGAGACATCGATATAATCACACTTATACACAATTCTGTGCGGGAAATATAAACTATAAGTGCGCACGGGACTTGAAACCTCAACTGACGCGCACATAATAACATACTTATTAACATTTCAAAGTAGAACAGTGAGTGACACTTCGAACATTCTCACATCATAATGTATCACCATGTTGAACGACTAATTGAATGAACTGCATCAAACAGTTAAAAGAAAACACAGTACGCGATACATCCAGATAGACGGAACAGTTAACCATGTACACAAACACGGCAAACTTTCAGAACAATTCAGTTTAATGACAACATTAACACCTCACTATTTGAACTCCGGACACTCGACATCAGCGGGTAACCACAACACCGTACACATGACGGGAGTGGAGATTTAGTGAAGTGAAGTGATTAGTGCTCTTCATAATAGTGATTATGATCTTCGACGAATCATCCAGAAGGTGTCTTCTCACAACGGCGGAATAATGGATAAACACTCTCAAAAGATAAGCTTTATGTCTATTTAATCTTAGTAGTATATACTACTGTTCTGTTGTCTCTTTTCAAAGAACAAACCCCAAGAGAATATATATATGAATCATAAAATCTATAAAATAACACTAACGTAATTCGTCATCTGAGAATAATGAACGCATTTAGGTAGGAATAAGTATATTTGTTGATTGTTTATTGTTCGTATGTGTTTTATATATGTGCATTATTTATTGCATTTGAATGTACCATGTGTTTATGTTTCAGGAAACATCGTATAATTTGTATTTTATATCATGTGTTTTAATGTGTATGTAATTTGCAGGATATAGTCACTTACTCAAGTAACAAGTGTAATAAATAAGTAGTTAATCTATATTATTCTTGCGTTCATTATTGAAATTTAACCTTTATTAATTGATGTATCTCATTCTAAGCATGACACTAAAAGTCTTACAACGTATACTAAGCATCAATGGACACAATAAACTCGACCATTGAAACGTCTGATTAATAGACTCATAAATCGTCTTTAATTAGTCACTGTGTTGAGTCTAATCTGACGAATAGAAACAACTTTTAGATATATCAAATTTAACGTATAACATAAATCTTTAATTAATATGATGCATAATTGATGAGTAATTAATCCACGCAGATAATTAGCACAGATTAATATTCACTAAATGTAAATGGTTTACACAATTAATTACCACAAATGTAAATTACATTTACATCACTAAATATAAATGCTGCCCAACGCATGGCACTAAAGGGAGGATTAAAAAAAAAAAAAAAAAAAAAAAACAGGGCAATGCCCTCTTTTTTCCTGTTTTTAAAGAATTACCCAGATTTGTATGATGACCACCTTTCCGGTCAGTTATGGTGTAAATATTTAAAGGAAAGTCCATCATCTTGTTATTCAGAACCTTTGAAAATTGTTAAGTATTTTTATTCGATTTCGAGTAACAGCTCTATTACAGAACAGGTAGGTATTTTCTGATCAGTTCACAGTGGACCAAAGAGAGAAAAAGGTTAATGGTAGAAAATGTTAAAGGTATAATTTGTGTACAGTACACAAATCAATATTCTGAATAAGAGGCCTGAACTATTCGGTCTGTTATATTTCAAAATATTTCTCCATACAATTGTTTACAATTTAAATTTTGAGAAAGGCTTTTTGGAGTATATGCATTTAATAGTATCGTAAATAAGATCGTTCTCAAACACATTTCTACATGTAACCCTCACGAGAGTTAATAACATTTGGCGCATCCAAACGTGGAGCACAAATCCACTTAAGTAATATTTGGCGCATAACGTGGAGCAAACCCACGATAAGTAATATTTGGCGCCTAGAACGTGGAGCAAACCCACGATAAGTAATAATGGCATGAAGATAAAGTTATGTGTCCTAAGAATCTCCTCTATGAATTTGTTTAATAAAATGTGCATATACTTCCCTCTCAAAGGCACAAAGGTTAGTTTTACAAGCGCAATATTGGATACCTCCTGATTACCGGCCTACGCCGTGTCCGCCTACACGGCACCGGCTGCAAGTTGTTCCGGACCTACCTTATCGAGAAAAAACAAGTTATTGTTAAAAATGTTACGAGTATAAATTGAATAGGTCTACTTAACGAAGTACAAGTGTGTTGTCTCTGAACGAGAAAATAGGCTTACTAATAAAGAAGAATGTGTAACAAAAGATTACATTTTCCTTTTTGTACTAGTAATTTGGATTATGGTCAGATACAAATTGTAACCTTTTTGGCCTTGTCTGTAATTGCAACTATAGCTAATTGAGGAACTACAGCCTTACAGAACATCAGCACAGCGTCTGGAGGTATTTGATGTTCGATAGGCCTACATATTTTTATTTATTACTATGAGAGCACGTTAAGAAGGTGACTGTCGATGTGGCAGATGTTTTGAACAGGAAACCTGTGGACAGTAAGAAGTAAACCATACAAAAGATGTTATGCTATAATTTTTAACTTATATAAAGGAACTAGATTAGATAAACAAACTTTTTTTTTTTTTTTTTTTCGGACTCGGGCTGGTCTGGGGCAAGCCCTCTTCAGCCAGATGGTACGGGAATTGAGGAGACGTACGCGGCGGTTGAGAAGGTGGAGGCACGTAGATGTTTGGGTTTATTGTGTTCATCTGTAGTTGGTGTGAGAAGAAGGGGTAGATGGAGGCGCCCTTCAAGGGTATTTGCTGATTTATTTATTCATTTATTGTTCTGTTGCAGGGCGGCCAAGACAGGGACGTGTAACGCAGGTCGCCAACGCTGGTAGGTGGCGTCAAGGTAGGCGGAGGACACGTAATTGTGGGTTAAAGAGCCGGGAAGTGGGTGATTTGAAGTATTATTGTGTGTGTTCAAGAAGGTTGAAGATGATAGAGTTTAGAGTTAAGATAAAGTTAGTATAGCGTTGGGTTTTAGCTGCTTGCGTGTTTCTAGTCTCTGACGCAGGGGATTAATGGAGAAACATAATAGAGAGAAGGTGAGAGTGGCTAATTTCGTCTATTTCTCTGACGCAGTCAGCGGAGATGTCTTGGAGGAGGACCAACGGCTATTGCAAGGAGGGGATTTATTAAGAAGGAAGGTCTGCTGGTGTTGCGCGTATTTCTATTGATTGATGGGACTATATATAGTGATTGCAGGGAAGTGCGGCGCGAGGCCGTGTGGGAAACTAATAGCCCCTGACGCGTACCGACTGCTTCGTTTATGTTCGCGTCTTTCCGTAAATATTCGTACAGGTTGATTGCGTTGTCAGCTGGCAACCTGACATACTGATAACGAAAATTTATTGAGCAACACGAATTTTACGGAACTTCCTTCGCGCCAAACTATGACGCATACAACTGAATTTATATTTATGTTTGTATTGTTTAAAAATGCTTACCTCGTTTGACAGTTACACTCGCAGCTCATATGCTCCGGTTACGTAAGACTTTACACACTTCGTAAGCAGTTGATTCAGGATGAATCGTAATTGTTTACATACGCGCGACAATCATTGGAACGAAAACACTCGATAATTATTAACAAAAAACTACACTATTAAATACATAGTCCTATATGGACATCAAATACACACGCGCTGAATATTTAATAATTTCATGAACAACGTATTAATGACTCTTCAACTATCACACTTAAAAATTATTAAAAATCTCTAACTTTATAACAATCTTTTTTTGCAGCAGCAGCGAGAGAGGAGTGTTCTGTACGTCGGTTTCATTGGGCTTTACCTTAACAGTACCGTGTTTTAATTTCCTTTTTTTGGTGGAATGAAGTCTACTCTGTGGCACGATATTTCTTTTCTGAGAAGTCGAACAGCTGGGGATATCTTGAACTGCAACGCGAGAGCGAATTGCACTTAATGTAGCTTTTAAAGTAGCAGTTTGTCGTTTAATCACTTCCAGTTCTTCCAATGTGGTTACACTGTTAACTAATTCAATTAAATTGCCTTTGAGTGCTTCTTTTTGAGTCTCCATAGATGTCAAAAAACTTTCTCTTCTGCTGACTTGCGATAAAAATTCTTGTTTTTCCGTCGTATCAATTTCGTTCTCCGTATGCACAAACAATTGATCGTCACTATGTCTTCGTTACTATTAACATTCGACTCCAAACTACGCCCTGCTTTGTTAATCCTGAAGACAGCATGAATATGTTTACACATATTCCACTTAATACATGAATCTACATACGTGCATGAATATTTATGTGCCCACACATCATAGTCTACACAGATCAAATTGCATTTGCACTGCACACCATTTTCATGTACTAAGTACACCTCTTTCACGCCAGAAGACGATGGTACTTTCCACCCGCTGCCTGTTTCTTCTCTGATAATTAGGTTAGTGTCGATTTCTGTGACGGACTTATGTCTTTTTCTGATGTCTTTCAACTTTGTAGTTAATTTGCCTTTGCTTAAGACAATAAGTCTATTAAACAACTTATCGCGGACGAAAGACATTAGAGCAATTATCGCTTTGTCCAAACGTTTTACATTTTTGCCGTGTAAATATAGGCTACATATTTAATTGTATGGTGCATTCTTTCGATATGCATGTTGGTGTTCAGACCTCCTTGAAGTCGATGACAGTAGGCCCGAAACTGAATATTTTTACTTCCATATTCCTTAAGGAATGGAAGTATGGTGATGGCAAAAAAAATCGTGTTCGAGATTATTGCAGATTCTGATTCTACTACACTCAAAACATGAAAAAAAGTCGTTTTCCGAAAAGTGTGTGTGTGTGTGTCTGTCTGTCTGTAGATTTTTTCTATGGCAAACGATAACTGCCGCAAATTCAAACAGAATCAAATAATTTTTTGCATACAGCCCTGATTTGCAGAGTACTCGCGACCTATTGTTTTTGGTGAAGATCGGTTGAGGGAAAGGGGTAGTTTACCTGCAACGGTTTTTTTTTAGCAAGGGTAATTTTGTTTCTTTGGCAAACGATAACAGCCGCAAATTCAAACAGAATCAAAGAATGTTTCGCATACAGCCCTGAATTGTAGAGTTCTCAAGATCTGCTGATTTTGGTGAAGATCGGTTAAGGGAAAGGGGTAGTTTACCTGTAACGTTTTATGTTTTAACAAGGGTATTTCCTATGGCAAACGATAACAGCCGCAAATTCAAACAGAATCAAATAATGTTTTGCATACAGCTCTGATTTGTAGAGTACTCAAGACCTATTGTTTTTGGTGAAGATCGGTTAAGGGGAAGGGGTAGTTTACCTGTAACGTTTTTTTAACAAGGGTATTTTCTATGGCAAACGATAACAGCCGCAAATTCAAACAGAATCAAATAATATTTTGCATACAGCCCTGATTTGTAGAGTACTCAAGACCTATTGTTTTTGGTGAAGATCGGTTAAGGGAAAGGGGTAGTTTACCTGTAACGTTTTATGTTTTAACAAGGGTATTTCCTATGGCAAACGATAACAGCCGCAAATTCAAACAGAATCAAAAGATTATTTGCATACAGCCCTAAATTGTAGAGTTATCAAATCCTATTGTTTTTGGTGAAGATCGGTTGAGGGAAAGGGGTAGTTTACCTGCAACGCTTTTTTAACAAGGGTATTTTCTATGGCAAACGATAACAGCCGCAAATTCAAACAGAATCAAATAATGTTTTGCATACAGCCCTGATTTGTAGAGTACTCAAGACCTATTGTTTTTGGTGAAGATCGGTTAAGGGAAAGGGGTAGTTTACCTGTAACGTTTTATGTTTTAACAAGGGTATTTCCTATGGCAAACGATAACAGCCGCAAATTCAAACAGAATCAAAAGATTATTTGCATACAGCCCTAAATTGTAGAGTTCTCAAGACCTATTGTTTTTGGTGAAGATCGGTTGAGGGAAAGGGGTAGTTTACCAGCAACGTTTTTTTAACAAGGGTATTTTCTATGGCAAACGATAACAGCCGCAAATTCAACAGAATCAAATAATGTTTTGCATACAGCCCTGATTTGTAGAGTACTCAAGACCTATTGTTTTTGGTGAAGATCGGTTAAGGAGAAGGGGTAGTTTACCTGCAACGTTTTTTTATCAAGCGTATTTTCTATGGCAAACGATAACAGCCGCAAATGCAAACAGAATCAAATAATGTTTTGCATACATCCCTGAATTGTAGAGGTCTCAATGGCTTTCGATTTTGGTGAAGATCTGTTAAGGGGAACGGGTAGTTTACCTGCAACCTTTTACGTTTTAACAAGAGTAAAGTACTTGAAAATTTATTTAAACTTTTTGAAACAATGGTAATTGTTAAAAATAAAATAATTTTGTTGCCAGGCAATAAAATTATAATTTTTTCATTTTAATGTAATATAATATTTTTCATTTAATACAGCAATAAAAAGGCAGGTAAGACACAGCCTGGCTGTTTGGCTGAAAATGATTTTAAATATAAATCTTAGAATATGGAAGTCATGTATGGTTCTCCATACCGATATTTTGAATACGTTTGAGCAAAATAAGTGCCGAATTCAGAAGTGTCTGGATCATCAAGTAGTCGCCTAATTGCTTCAGGCAGAATTCTTTCGAATGCAGAAGAGTCTCTCTCCTGCATTAATGTCCTGACTATTCTATAAACGTCACCCTGCTTCTCTTTGCCTTTTACTTTGGAACTAATATTCCTTCTCCAAGCCCTGTCAACGTGCCAAGTGCGGTACAGTCTCATTGGCGGAGCTTCCATTGTTGATATCCACGTATTATAGAAGGATTCAGCCAAATCGGACATAAACACTTTCGGTAAAACTTCGCCTACTTCTGCCTTGATATACTGAACAAACAAAGAATGGACTTTTTCGTCAGTTCGATTTGATATGAGAAAAGCACAAGGAAATCCCTGTCTCATGTCGTCCAAAACAAGTAGGGTTATTAGTTCAAAACAGTAGCTGTTCAAACCGTGCGTGCATATACAATCACTGCCATATTTCTTCAGTATTTCACTCTGTGCACTGTTCATTATAATTAATACAAAATCGTCTTTTTTTAAAGTTGGGTGAGTTTCTGTGACGACTCCTTGAGGCTTATAAAATAATACACAAGGCTGATCACTGGAATTGACCTCGTTGACCCACGCTTCAACACTTGTACCATCTTCTTGATATCTCACCGACTTCAAGCATAAATTATATGCGTGCTCTATGTTGTACAGGTCTTGCTTCGTTAATAAATGAATTCTTTCTAATTTACAGCCTGTCACGGAATCGCGTATTTTATTAAGTATTGCTTGAAGTGGTATTTGATTTGCAATATCCACAGCTAGACTTTTTCTTTCGCAGTCTGTGAGACCTAAATGGCTTAAGTCATTTAGATGACCTACATGAGTTGACACATATGTAATCTTGCAGGTACCATCTTCAGTTTCAGTGACGCGAATGCTTGCGGGACAGACAGCATTGATTTTGTTACTTCCCTGTAATTTTAAGTGGCGACTACCTTTACTTTCAAACACAAATTTCCCGGACCTATGACATATATAATGATGTCTCTTTGTGCTGTCGGTAGCAGAATGAGAGCCAAGCTTTTTAACGTAGGCCTATCTTGAAAACGTTTCTTTTTCAGTCTCTTGTTCCGCTCAAAGAAACTTTCTAAGGAATTAACTTCTTTACTTCCACACTTCACTGATATGTTGTGCTGTAATTCGAAGTGTTGAAGTAAAGCTTGTTCCTTCGCTGCTGCAAAAACACATAAGGGGCACTTAACTTTATTCGGTGCTGATACCCCTGCACCGTGGGATTCACGTTCATGACGCTTCAATGTGGATCCATGCTTAAAGTGTTTATCACAGATGTTACATTGATGTGTGCGTGACTTCAAGCTGCTCAAAACCGGCACTTCACTGTTTACTTTTTCGGGATGTAATTTCGAATGCTGGCTAAGATTCTCTACATTTTCACAATCCTTACCGCACTTCGAACATAAGCATTGTTTAAGCTCACTCATTTTAATAAACCAAAAATTAAAAAGGTATAAGAACTAGATTATGAACACACACAAAATTAACAAATGAATATCACACAACAAACTCGATGAACAGACGCACGGATAATTTAAATGAAATAAAAATGTATATTATAAAACGAACTACGGAGACAGTTTTATTTGACAGTCGCGTTAGCGATATAGCGAACTTACTGCCACGTTTTATTTACAAACACACTGGTGCTACTGTAGGCCTACTATAATTACCTACTGACACAGTATTACTGTACTTGACACGCGCACAGTGCATTAAACAGCACGTTGTGTGTTCTACTGTACACTTCCCGCCTAATTCAACATTGCTCGTAGCATTGGGTAAAAATTGGATATTCGCGCCTTACTCAGCTCTACGAAGGGTTACGGAAATAAACGAAGCAGTAGGTACGCGTCAGGGGCTGAGGTCTAGTGTGCGGGAATATTTCCAGTTTAGTTTAGTTTAGTGAGAAAGGTGTCCAGGTTAGGGAAGTCCACGGCCTGCTTAAGAGGTATAGGCCCGCCAGTGATTCCTGAACAGTCATCGGCGCAGACCCAATGTATGAATTACCCCCACTCAAAAAGTACTCGAGAGAGGAGAGTATGCGATAACAGCGTCTCTCTAACACGTACAGTCCCTTCAAAACAAAACTTGCACGCTTATGATGTTTTTGCCAGAAATCTATTTACATTTTAACTTTATCTATTTTGTTACTTAACATCACTGATGTTACTTAGTATATGTAAAATAGTACTACATGTACTCATTACTTTGAAAACAGTCATTTGCAGTTTTTGATATATTTGTTAGTTGCGTTGTTTTTAATGTACGTAACCTAAATTTATTTTAAAATTATAAATTCGAGAACATTTTAGTTATTCATATTTAATTATTTTTTTAATATTATTAACAATAAATACAACTTTTCTTACAAGAATATATTTTTTTGTATTTTTTTAATAAGGCACTGTTTCGATAGTATAAACTATCATCATCATAGTTTTGATGATGATAATTTATACTATCGAAATGGTGTTATATATTCAAAAAATATATTGTAAGAAAAGTCTTATTTATTAATAATAATAAAAAATATAAACAAGAATAACTGAGCAAATATTAATTATTATATTTAATTAAATATAAAAATTTGTACTACATTTAAAAAATAATATTGGAGTTATTTAACTACAAAAACTATTGTACAGTACTTACGTTTGAAGGACGTTTTCAGTCGCTGTCAGGCAATACCTGTATTCCAGAGATATTACCATCTTCCTCTTCACCAAAGTCGTCGGAACTGTCTGAACTACTCTCTCCTCCAAGACTAATTATGAAGCGGTCTACTGTTTCATCAACAATAGCTTCCTTTTCCAGATATTCTTTTTCAATGCTTTCTACATGTTTGCATCTTTTTTCCCAATCGTCAGCAGTCACAGTTGAAATTGTTTCTTCACATAAGTTTTTCACATCATTTAAATTAAACGTTACATTTTTTCAGCAACACCTCGCTTAATTGCTGACCACATCATCTCTATAGGATTTAGTTCAGGGGGGTAAGGAGGAAGCCTTAAAACTAAATGTCCTCTGCTTTGCAGAATTTGATCTATCAAGTATGTTTTAAAGTTTGATTTATACATTTTAACAACTTCATAAAGTTCTGCTTTAACCATATCAGGACGGAACGGTATTGCGTGTCGTGTTAGCCAGTCTTGCATATCACGTTTCGTAGAATTAGATGTAGGTGTTTTTTCTAGCTGTACATTATGATAGCTGGCATTGTCAATTACCAACACACTGTTGGCGGGCAAATTCGGGACCAATTTTTCTTCAATCCAACGTCTGTAGTTGTCAGCGTTCATGTTATCGTGGTAATCTCGTGTCTTTTGGTTAGATTTAAAAATCAGCAGTGTGTTTGGAACAAACCCGTATTGACTGT
This sequence comes from Magicicada septendecula, assembly GCA_034769895.1. Classification (NCBI taxonomy): domain Eukaryota; kingdom Metazoa; phylum Arthropoda; class Insecta; order Hemiptera; family Cicadidae; genus Magicicada; species Magicicada septendecula. Next base: position 332,541,760 of record CM068376.1, read on the forward strand.
CGGCGTGAACAATAATTAATCTTTGTCCTTTCGTAACTGGAACAGCGTAGCCACCATGCTGAATCTGATCGTTCCAGGAGTACGGAAGTGTGTGGCTGCTATGAATATATGTTTCGTCCTGATATACTACGGTTCTGCCTTCTTCTCTAAATTTTTTTATGTTTTGTAAATAATGTATTCTCATAGCTCTTATTTCGTGAATTTCTGTTAACAAAGGTCGATTATTTTTAGTTTTTACCCATCTAAAGCCTATTTCCTTCAAGATAATTTTTAGGCTGCTACTGATGCCTTTAAAGTTGATAGATTCTTTTAATTTTTCTAGCAGCTTTTTTACCGTTGGGAGACACTTTTCTTCAATGTAAAAATTCCGAACTGTTCTCCTAATTACACCTTTATCAAAATCGTCAAGCCCGGTTATAGGTTTACGAACGCGGTGTTTCTTTCCCGGTGTGCTAAATGACGTTCCCGCTTCTGAATCTGGACTGTGTAGCTTCTGACCTTCCTTTATTATTCTCCTTACGGAGCTATGAGAAATACCCGTCGCTTTTGCAACACGCTCTTGTACTTTATGGAAATCTAAGAGAGGTTTCCCACTTTCAGCCTCACTCTTCATGAAATTATACACATTCCACACCACCTCACTCTATGCAGAGTTTTTGAACTCAATTTGGAACTATTGGGGGACATATTAATGTACGTTTCACACTAATATTTAAAACATATACGCGTAATTATGAAATAGTGTATTAACATTTTTCTAAAATATAATAATACGTTCTCTAATAAAATGTAAATAGGTAGCCTACAACTAATTTCACTGATTAACACAAATAGTTTTGTCGTCACAGTATAATTTGTAAATGACTATACACCACGCTTGCAAAGCCCGATGTGCACATTCCGAAACACTGCACAAAACTATTCTGCGCATGTGCGAACTGAAAGAAAATTTTGTTAGCCTCGCAGCGAGGCGTTTGTCTACTGCGCATCGAGACCTTAGCGTTCAATTTTCACTGTCCGGCCTTCTGTAGCAAACCCTCTGTCGGTCTCCCTCTACCTTGCTTACTGTAGTGGCATGGTTGTGGAGGGAGACGAAATCTTAATTGCCATACCTTGAGCATGGTGTCGCTGTAGTACAACTGATTGTGCGTATCACACGAGTCAATTAGATTCGTAACTTAACACGTGACACTCCGTAACGCTTCCGTTTCTTCGCACATACCTGCTGCACCAGGTAAGGATTTAACGATTTTTTTCATTAAAATCGTAGTGTAAATATGTCGGTATTGAAGTATTCTATCGTCTCCGCTTTTTCTATTTTAACAGAATAAATTTATAATAAAAAAATAAATTAATAAAACTATAACATTAAGTTAACAATAATGTAAATAGTATACTCACTGAGCTGCAAAACCTGTTCACTATTTTGGATGAAGTATACTTATTATTACATAAATTTCGATATGAAAAACGTTTTTGAATTAGGCCTATGGGGAAAATAAAAAAATTTGATTAATCATGTATTTGTTAGTAACATAACAATTGTAGAGCACAGTCGTGAACTACACTAAACACTAAACAATTCGAAATATTCGCATTTGGATTACGGTTCTTTTTAGTATGATATCGTGCTGCGTTATTCCAAATCACATTTTTACCTCTTTTTGGGCCCTGGGGTCCCAAATTTTGAAAATTCCAAAACTTAACACTACATTCAGATCTTGGATAAAAATTCTCTTTAATTTGATACCTGACATAAATTTTTGTGATTTTATGAAACTTGTCAACAACTTGACCACAACTTGACCACAACTATAAAACTTGTTGGGCCCTGACGCTCAACATTTTGTAAATCAAAAAAAAAAAATCAACATTATACGAAAATTGTGGTTAAAATTCCCTTTAATCTGATATCTCACATAAGATTTTGCGATTTTTTCACAATTTGGACTCCTCACGTTTTTGCCTCCCGCCCCCCTATTTTTTGTGGAATAAATCTAAAAAATCAATTGAGTTCTGTTGGGTAACTTTATAGGGTCCTGCCAAGTTTTATGAAAATCGGTGGATAGACCTACGTTAACTGGAATATTCTGAAGATAGTGTTAATACTGTCGAAACAGTGAAATATATTAAAAGAATATATTCTTGTGAAAAAACAAGTTTTATTTATTATTAATAACATACATATAGCCTTATTTATACATGCGCGCGCGCGCGCGCGCGTGTGTGAGTATATGTATCAAGTTACTATCCAAGTATTTATTTATTTTACTTTCTGATGTACCTACTTTTCACTGACCATTACTATTCACATCGTCAGAGTAATTATGACATAACTTGTGAATTTATGTTAATTCTGATCAGCTGCTATTTTTAACATTAAAAGTGTATAGCGACTCTTTGACCACTTTTTCTAAAGTTTTCAAGACATTACATATTTTGACTTAATTTCTGTTTGCTCGTTTGCTAATAAAGTTATTTTTTATTTTAAATTATAGGCCTATAACATCTTCCAAATGTTCTTGTCTTTTGTTACTTTTACATTATTGAAATCTAAAAATGATTTTAAATTATTCATCGAATGTGTGGCTAAATTTGATTACATATAGCTTATGTGTGTGTGTGTGTGTGGTTTGTTATGAAAAGTTTTGTGTTTTTGGTACCAATCCTTACACGATTTTTGTTTATTATATATAATATTTGGAAAATCCACGACATCGAATTTGCATACACCATTAAAGTTAAATTCTGATATATTATGTTTAGTTTTAATTTAATTGAAAATTATATCAACACAATTATGATATTTTAGAATTTGTGTTTTTGAATATTTTTGAAATTTTGAGGTTTATGGTTGTATAATAAATAAAAGTTGTCAATTCGTTTATTTGTATGTAGTTTGTTTCATTAAACTTTAATTCTGGATTTTAAAATAATTTGAAATTTTAGTTTCCATTTTATTATATATGTCGTGTTCATTAATAATATCAAATTCATTTCTTCTTTATAGCAGAAAGAAGCATAATTTTTTCTTCTTGATTTCTTTGATATTAATTCATCGTTTCTTTGGTATTATGTAACGTACGCTATATTAGAAACGATATACCTACCATTTTTGTTGAAGAGGATGGTTTCAATGGTTAGGAACGCTATATTAGAAACGATACCATTTTTGTTGAAGAGGATGGTTTCAATGGTTAGGAATAATTAGATCTGTCTGACTGGGTTTTCTATAAATTTTGTAAATAAATTGTGTTTTATTGTTAATAATACTGTAGTTGCATCTAAAAAATCAATTTTTTTTTAAATTTCTTCTTTCAGAGTAAATTTTATACGCTTGTGCAAGTTGTTAATTTCTTTTGAAGTAAGTTACTATTAACATATACATTTAAAAACTTGAACATAGAATACTTTTTAAATAAATATTGTCCTAATAAAAACAATATGTACCCAAAAACGTATTTCCTTCAGTGCTTCTGTGAAGTTGAGACTTACCAGTATAACGTTACATGGAACAGTTAAGAGGGGGAAGTAAGAAAAAAATCACATTGATGTAAAAGTCGAATAAGGTTTTTATTAGGAGGGTTATTTCTTTAAAATTTGGTAAGTCTTCCAGAATAAAGACTCAAGAATTTACATTTAAATCAAACAGTAACGTTGATTTCAAGTATAACTTTCGAATATACTCAATTCAAATAATAACGCAATTCATGCTTCAGATACAAATCATTGGATGTAGTTTATTGGATAGAATTCTAGGATAAATATTATTACCTTAATTTGTTTCTGTGACAGTGGCATAGTTACTGTAGAAAGAAAGAAATATGTTTTTAGTAGACGTTTAATCCATTTTGAGAGTTGCCAGTCGGCGTGGCACTGTATAATATTTCGGTACAACCCTAAGCAAAATGTTGTCACATCCTGCTCTACATAAGAAGTTGAGTAAATATCTTTCTTTACTCCATGTTAATTCTTTTGCCAGTCAGGAGATTTCTTTACCCAAACATAGGGTAGCTTTTGTCAGCACAGGAGAATTAGGAAGACGGTGGTCACGTGACGTCATCCTATCCACAGTCCTCCGCACTGGAGGTTCACGCGAAGCATACCTACGGGAAATCATCTAGCAGAATCCCAGGGTGTTTGACGTTTACAGGGCCCGTGGCTTGCACTGGTTCAACCGGACGGGAACTTCCCAAACTAGTTAGCGTGGTTATGTCGATTCGTAATCTGAACCATATACTATTTGTTGAATGTAGTCGGACCTAAAACATAAACAAGAAGCGAACAGTAATTAACAACATAACCAACAAAAAACTACGTGGAAACAAATTGTAAAATAAAATCGTTAGGTTTGAAACATTCGATTATGAATAAGGAGCTTCAGCAATGCCGAAGTCTTCACTAAAGCGGTTTTAGGTTGCAAACAATCATCAAGGTCTTGCTTATGACAGTTAAGCCGGTCACGCACTAACCATCGCTGCTGTCCAGCATGCCCGACGTCGGTAATGGATGTGCGCACCATACTGTCGTGCAACTCGTCCAGCGTGCCAGACGTTCTCGTTGATAGGATACGTCCCACAGACATCTATTTAATTTATATTTTTCGATAAATTTGTATGTTACTTCACGGCACATTATGAATTGTAATTAAAACAAATTAATAATAACAATATTAAAAATAATAACTGTTAATGATATTTGAATGTATTATGTAAACGAAGAATAAACTAAACTAAATATTAAACTGAAATTTTATCTTAATCATTAGTTATTAAATATAAACTAAAGAATGTATGTAAGTAAAATTAAACAGTAAACATTTATTAAACGAATGTGCTCTAAAAACATATACTGTACTTGCTCGAAAATAACGATTTGATAGACAGCAAGCGTACGCATGACTAAACATGCACGATGCACGATTCCTTGACATCCGTCAACACTACACACGATCCATCCCCACGTCGTGCGGCTTGAGCTGATGGTCTTGCTGGACTCATTTTTCGTCGTGCACATCCTTCAAAAAATACACGACGTGCGGATGGATGTCAAAGCTACGCACTGTCGTTTTTGACTTGCTGTCCGTCATGACGTCCAGCGGGGATGGTTAGTGCATAGCCGGCTTTAGCCATCAACAACAGGTCGTAAAGCCAGAATCCGGATAAAGAAACCGGTTGTCCCTTGTAACTTTAACATACACCCGCCATGTTCAATATTTTACATGGCGATTAAGCTTGTTAATAACGAGAAATAAAAACTTTAAGATAGTTTGTCACTAATTAAAATAAAACTATTTTCTAATTAAAAATTGTGCTGAGCATTATCACACTATATTTCAGTTTGTTTTTAGTTCAAATTAGTGATTACAGTCGAACTTTTGAAATAAAACGGATATAAACACGTTTGTTTTCGAAGTAATTGTCATGAGTTGAGTTTAAGCGAAGGCTTAATTAAACCTGGCAATTGTACAGCTGTCCCACGGTTTCGAAGTATCATCATCATCGAAGTCATCATCATATTCGTCTTCGTCGTAATCGTATTTTTTAATTTTTATTTTTTGAAAACGGGTAAACATAAAAGTAACAAACAATATTCTTTTGTAACATTGAAATGTCTTGCGTCCAGTGACCCGTCTCCGAAATGCTACTATAAATTGTACAACTTAGTATCGTTCAACACTTAACTACAATGGTGCCTATGCCCCGATTAGTCAAACGAGGTCAGCTGTTTGTCTACGTACAGCACTGCGCTGCTTCGTTAAATCTTCGGTCAGTTCGATGGGACGAGTTTTTAGCCTTTAAAAAAAATTTTCCGAGTACAGTTGCTTCTTCCTTTATGTATAACACTTGTAGATCGCGATGAATATTTCCATTGGCATACATATTCAACAGATGGCGCGTCGATAATGAAACTCTGTTTACGTGTTGCATTTACAGCCGTAAATTTAATTTCTCTCATAAACAGTGGACGCATTAATGGCAAAATAGTGTTTGTTAAAACGATTAAATATGTACGCAGAAATTAATCTGCATTTTTTGTTGAATAACAATAACACGTGTTAAAATCTTGTGGAAACGCCCAATATGAGTTGTCTATCAACTTTCTGAATCATAAAGTTTGCAGTTTTGACATTATCATCGCGCTAGTAGTGTCAGCGGGACATCAGGAATAACGAAACTCAAACATGTGTGTATTTGGCTGCTTACGCTGTTACGATAATCTCTAGTAATGGCGAATTACGTAAGTAACAAATTAGCAAGTAGTTGATTCTTTTACAAAAATGTACGTCCTTTTTTTAATTACATTAAAGACTGGATGTCTTAACTGATCGTACTGTAATGGAACTGCAGTCTATGGCCTGCATCATATTCCGTATTAGAAGATATATCGCTTTTTCTGTTGAATATTCTACGTTCTGGCTGTCAATCTAACGTAGGGGGAGGGGGCTACCGTATTTATTGAAAGAAAAGAAATCAGGTTCCTAAAAGCAAAAGAACATTATTCACCCGGGAGACACATACAGAACAATTCGTGAAATTAACGTGACTGTAGGCCTTCTGAATACCTGCACTAGACTATGCCTCCTCCTGTCTTGTGATATGCATGGGGGAGTGGTAGAATCTGATCATTACTTTATAACTAGTGAGCTGTTGCGACTCTCCTAGGTAAGCCTGTACATTAGGTGGCGTCTACAGGACATAGGGATATCAGCGACTGCAAATAACGCCATGATTCTTGTCCCGTGGGACGTATGGTTGTGACTGAAAGTTTGATATTGCGGGCTAACAGGTACTGCACGATGCCTCGTGTCCTGTAGGAAACGGTGACATATATACCCAGCAACTACGTATGACGATAAGCACAGATAAGACGAATATGGGAAATATATAAAATGTGACCGACAGTTGAATGTTACAGGTCTGTGTCTTCATACAACGGATACTACATTTAGAGTCTTGTCCCATGGGGAGTAGTTGCATTTCACATTTACGATGTGTTTAGATAGGTGCATCCTACCCCAAGGGGTACTGAGTAGCGTCTATAGAACAGAGAGATATCAATGAGCGCAGACAATGCCATAAGTCCGGTCCCATGGACCATATGGGGAATTTATTTGATCAAATGATCATTTGATCACCTACACGTCTTCGTCTTCGTGCAAACGATACTGCGCATGTCTCTCGTCCTGTGTGGACCTTGACATTTAAACTGTACTTATTAATTAGTTCGAAGATAACCTACTCTAAAGTTTAATGTTTCAATGTTACAGCCTGTAGGTCTGACTTCTACAACGGGTACTGCAGTGAACCTCTTGTCCTGTGGGAAGTGGTGGCAGCTCATCTTTGCAATATAACTAGAGACCTGCTGCCTCTTCTCACTGGATATTAGGTGGTGTCTACAGGACAGAGGATGTCAACGACTGCAGATAGCGCCAATATTCTGACGCAATGGGAAACTGCGCGATTTAGAAGTCTATAGGCCTGTGTCCTCTTACAATGAATTCTGCACTATGCCTCTTATCCTAAGGCGAATGGTGACGTCTAAATTGCATAAATAGTGTGATGGCACCATTGCCTAATGGATATTGGACGGTTTCTACAGAATAAAGGTCAGTAACTGAGCGTGGCGACATGACTTTAGTCCCGTGTTGAATTTTGGCATTTTATGTGTCCGATAGGTTAATATTACAAGGCTACAGGTGTCCGTCGCCATACCACGGGTTCTGCATTAAGCCTCTTGTCCTGTGGGAAGTTGTTCCATCTGAACTTTACAATATAACTAGTGGGCTGCTGCTATACTGTACTATTCTTCTAGTACGTTGACATATAAACGTACAAATACACACATGCGCGCGCGTCAACAAAATTTTGCGCAAGGAATATTATTGGCCGCAACACGACAAATTGATATCAGCGACCATTTATAACCTTGAAAGCGATTGCGACAGACACGACTATGACCTTTGTATACCCTTGGGATGTATATGAAATGTGTCTGACTAACAGCTGCATGTTATAGGTGTACACTTCGTCGTCCTTATGCGTCGTTGGATACAGAAGCTGTCTCTTGTCCCATGTGCAACTTTGACATATAGACTGTGCGATGGTTTAAACTAGTTCGATGGTAACCTTCAGTAAGGGATAATAAGTGCCGTCTACAAGGCAAAGGGAAAGCAGCTTGTGTATCCTATAACTGCGGATGGCGACATGACTTATATCCAATGTTACAGCTTATAAGTCTGGCTTTGTAAAACGGGTACGGCCTTGTCCTGTGGGGGTGCGTGGCAGTTCAACTTTGCAATATGACTAGTTGACAACTGCCTCTTCTCAAGGGATACTGGGAGGCGTCTACAGAACCAAGCATGTCACCGACTGCAGATTAAAGTCAAGACTCTTCTCCTACGCGAACCTGGGAAACCTGCGCGACTTAGAGGCCTGCGCCTTCATGCAACGAATGTTGCACTATGCCTCTTGTCCTAAGGCGAACGGTGGCGTCTAAACTTTACTTTATAACTAGTCTGATGACCGGTAGCGTAAGTCCGGGGACCCAGATCTAGGCCTCTTAGCGAAAATACATAATGATTTAACTTAGGCCTATTTCTAAGCCAGTGGCGTGCGTTAAAATAAGTGTTGTAAATAATTGTAGAAATAAATGGAAATACAATATTTGTAAACTAACAAAATAAAGTTAGACTTTTCTTAATAAAAACAATCAGTCAAACGTTAGTAAATAACACAGTATTTGTAGACGTAAAAAACAACTACACGAACGCCAGAAAACGAAGGTAGGCCTATATCCTGTTCATGTACCTTTATCTTTTTGGCCGAGACACGCTCCCCCTTACAGGGTTGTCAAGGTCAAGACTGCTCTAGTTTAATGTTTCCATGATTCAACCGTTGTCTTAGCACAAAGAAACTAACAGTTTCTTGACTTTAATTCGGAAAAGCGAGCAAAATTTATTGCTGTATTTTATGTAAAAAGCAACGTACTTTAACACGAACTATAAGTAGCTTAAAATATTCTAGAGAAAACATCCTTAAATTAAAGTGTGAAGGGGTAATAAAACCTGTCTGCGCGTGAATATCAGGCGCGACGATTTTAACCTGAGAAGTTCGAAGCATTGAGAAATTTAAGTTTAAACGTGACATGTTCAAACTGATTTTTCTGTCATTCGCATTAAACTTTTATTTAATCTTCTGATTAATGATGTTTACGTTCTGTATCAATAGATGATGCATCGAAAACTGGATGGTTTGTTACGAGCTTTCTCACCCATTACCGCTGTTTCGACGTTTAAAAGGAACCAGATACTGAAACAAATATTTTTTTTAGACTTCTTTTATTATTTATTTTTATTCTGCAGCATTTTCTGAATCTATAGATACCGAATATATGGCATTCCGATGATTATTTATTAATTTTATTTTACTTTACGTGAGAGCATGGCAAACACAATTTTAGGCTATTACATGAGTATTTTGCAGCCTTGCAGGTTACGCTTTGTTTCTACTAAACATGTTACCCCTCCACAGCCTAACCAAATATAGTCATGAAGCTATAAAGCCCATATACAGAGACGTGGTTGATCCTAAATTGTTGCAAAAAAGCGTACATGGAAAGACGCAGAACCAAAACGAATCATATGGTTTGGACCAGAATTTCAAAAAATAACTTTGTTGGACTTACAACACTAAAGAATGGAGTGTATGATGCTGTAGTTTGTTACAATGAAGGAGTTTTGAGGAAGGTGAGAGTGCTGGAAAAGTTATGTGGCAAGAGTGGTGCAAACTGTTCCGTTGGATTGAAGCGACAAGATTAGCTGCGCATCTTTGAAGCGGAGAAGGCGATGAAGGAAATCGAGAAAAGAGCTCGTCAGGCCAGATAAACTATAAAAAGAAGACTGCAGGAGAATGAGAATGACTCTGATGATCCAGATTATGGTTATGGATCTCACTAATGGACAATAAAATAACATTACCTCAATATATGTGTGTAAGTTTTAGAATAAATTGAGTTTTCCGAAAGTTTACTTTTTTCATTCTTCGGTAAGCCTACCATTATTTTCTAAACTACTCAACCGATTTTCATGACATTTTCACAGCTTGCTCTCCGTATTGCCATCAATAACAATAAGAAATATTTAGTCATTATGTTATCAAATAAAAAAGTTACGTAGGTTTATATGTGGAGTTTTTACACTTTTTTAAAAGTGTTGTATAATTGACCATAAAATAAAAAATAGGCAACCGAATGCTTACATATTTCTTATTTTTGTTGTCAAGGCAATCAAGAAATTACTGTTAAAATTTTATAAAGATATTGTTACCGGTTTCTGAGAAAAGTGTACCAGAAAATGGCAAATTTAACATGGACGAGATGAGCAGTACCTGGTGTCCTTACCACTTTTGCAATCCACAATTACAGAAAATTCTAGGTTGCATATTACCGAGCAGCCACCAGCAACTATCTTGACCAAGGTACTGAAATGGTACTTTCAGTGGGAACGGTTCACGCTGTACAGGAAGCGTAGAGACAACAAGAGAGAGTACGCAGGAATAATTAACGTCCGTGAGAACCTGGGTTTTGCCACTGGAAGACTCTAGGACTTGCGCCTACCTGTTGTTTTTGCACTACGTGACAAACCTCACATTGGCTGGGCACGTTATGTACGTCGCATCGCCGGGTCGTGACTTCAAGACTCTCCATCCTGTACGCCCTACAAAAAATATCGCTGTGGAGTACCATACATGACTTCCATGTTCTAAGATTTATATTTAAAATCATTTTCGAAATGAAATATTTCCATATAAACTACTTCTTTCTTCAGCCTTAACCACAGTACTGTGGTCACAAACGTATACCACCTCACATTAATGCACTCGATTTTCACTGATGATGGGAGTCGATGGCACTGCCGAAACGTCTGGTTCTGAAGAAAACATTGGACCACGGCCAAAGAGCCAGGGAAGGAATTTTAGTAACAAACTACTTCTTTGTTGCCGATAACGTAGTACACATAAAAAATTATTCCCTCCCCTTTCAACTATCATTTTCATTTATAGAAACTTACCCTCTCCCCTTCAACTACCCTTTTCATTTATAGATATTTCATCTACCTTTCTACAGTGGATTGTTATGACCTTCTTTTCAGGATACTTTATTTATCTAAATTAAGTACTTTACTCTTGTTTAAACATAAAACGTTGCAGGTAAACTACCCCTTCCCCTTAACTGATCTTCACCAAAATCAACATGTCTTGGTTACTCTAAAATTTGGGGCACTATGCAAAATATTATTATATTCTGTTTAAAGTTGCGGCATTTATCGTACGCTATAGAATAAATTTCTCTTGTTAAAACATAAAAACATTGAAGGCAAACTACCCCTTCCCCTTAACCGATCTTCATCGAAATCAATAGGTCGTGAGTCCTCCACAACTTGGGTACATATGCAAAAAATTATTTGATTCTGTTTAACTTTGCGGCAGTTATCGTTCGCCATAAGAAAAATTCTGCACAGAGACACACACACAGACACTTTTCGGAAAATGACTTTTCTTCATGTTTTGAGGGTAGTACAGTCAGAATCAGCTCTTATCTTGAATACGTTTTTTTGCCATCACCATACTTCCATTTCCTTATGGGACATGGAAGTAAAAGGGCTACAGAGGGGTGTGATTGTTGTCCGTCATGAAATAATTGACAGAGATGTGTACTGTATTTATGATTCGTAGGGATTCCAATGTAAAATTTAAACGAAGTTGATATCACTTAAAAACGCCAAAATTGTAAGTTTGTATTACACACAAAATTCATTATACAGTGGAACTTGGTTATTACGGCCTCGGCTGTTACGTCAACTCGGGTGTAGCGTTATTTTGTCATAAGTCCGGTCAAACTGATATCCTTAACATTATAAAAATTCCCGGTTTTAACGTCACTAAATATTGTACTACTCTGTTATAGCGTCAAAAATTTGTCAGATATTTTACTCTAAATTTCATATAAACGTATATATGTGCGCGCGCGCTACGCCCATGGCTACAGACATACATTGTATGCAAGCGATAATCACTGTAACAGCACTATAACCACTGTCTATAGAATTTTATACGTAGGCCTAGGTCTACAGTTTTATACAGTAATCATGGCAAGTTCTAGTACAAAAAGAAAGGTTCTGTCTATTCAAGAGAAAGTACGTGTAATTAGATCATATGAAAGCGGACGTAAAATAGCTGATGTATGCTGTGAGTTTGGTTTAGTGAATTCTACTGTAGGTTCAATTTTAAAAAACAAGGACAAAATTTTAAAAAAATTTGAGGAAGATGGAGAAAAAATTAAAAAAGTTAGGAAATGCGAACATGGTGATGTGGATGCAGCATTATTGAAATGGTTCAAACAGTGTCGATGTTCAGATATTCCTGTGAGTGGACCAATTCTGAAAGAGAAAGCTACAGAATTCGGAAAATTGTTTGGTATTGATTTTACGTGCTCCAACGGATGGCTAGATCGATTTAAGGCCCGACACTCGATTTCCTTTGCAAAAATTTGTGGTGAGGCAAAATGCGTAGATCTGAACGTTACAGGCGATTGGGTGCGTAACACTTGGCCAGAAATTAGACGATCATATAAAGATGAAGACTTCATTAATGGAGATGAAGCCGGAATTTTTTATAAATTAACTCCAGATAAGACTTTCAAATTTAAAAATGAAAAGTGCGTTGGTGGGAAGTTCTCTAAACAAAGAGTTACAGCTTTGTTTGTGCGAACATGACGGGAACCGAAAAAAGGAAACTTTTAGTTATCGGGAAAAGTTTGCATCCTAGATGTTTTAAAAACATCAAAAAACTTCCTGTAAGTAACACTGCCAACAAAAAAGCGTGGATGACTTATAGTATTTTTGAAGATGAACTAAGAAAGTGGGATAAAGAACTGTCATCGAAAAACAGAAAAATTCTACTTCTAGTTGACAACTGTGCACCCCATCCAAAGTTAAATTTGACAAACATTAATCTGGTCTTCTTACCGACCAACTGTACGAGTGTCCTGCAACCTATGGACCAAGGCGTCATTAGAAGCCTAAAGTGTCACTACCGCAAGCAACTTAAAAAAAAAATTATTTTCTGTATGGACACGGCGCAACCTGCCACAATTTCACTCTTAGATGCAATACAATTCCTAGACGACTCTTGGAAGAGTGTAACACACAGAAGACGATAGCAAAATGCTTTAGTAAAGCACAACTCGTACATGAAAATTTACCCGATGATGACGAAGACGACGACTTGCCGCTCTCGGAGTGGATTAAGAAATTCGACGTAAATGAATTTGGAAATGAACTTGATTCCTATGCATCTGTGGATGACCAAGTAGAAACATTCCAAGTATTGAGTGACGCAGAAATTATCGCGGAAGTAAAAAACATAGAAGCAGAAGATAGTGTTGAAGAAGATGCTGAGCAAGAGGAGGATGCCGACATCGTTTGTCCGACAGTACAGGAAGCAATGTGAGCCGCCGAAACTCTTTCACGATTTTACTGCTTTAGAGAGACGTCTGACGACACGTTCAATGCAGCGCAGCATCTCCACAGCACAATAGAAAGAATTTATTTTTCAGAAAGGAGCGTTCAAAAGAAAATTACTTTCGACAGTAAGCCTAAATGTGAGTTACATGTACTTTCTTTTTCATCTTTTAAAATATTCTTCATGCTGTTTGTATAAATGAAATGCAGTTTGTAAACTTTAGAATAAATATCACGAATAATGTTAATAATGCAAAGATCTTTTTTTTTATTTCTCCTTCCTTACTAGTGATTAAAAAGAGTCTTTTATAACGACTCTTTTATAACGTCACTCGGACATAACGTCATTATTTTTTTGGTCCCTTCAATGACGTTATAACCAAGTTCCACTGTATACCCAAACACACACACACCACACACATATGAATAAACATCATAGAAAACATACATAGAAACGCATATGTCTGTACGGAAACGTAACCACACAGCCATCAAACAATCTGTGCTCCTCATTAACTGTTTTGGAGATAGCCAATCTTCCACCACAAACACGTGACACAAACGACATTACAGAATAAACTATTAACACAGTTTATTTGTTCTCCTTCAAAGTTTTATTTTTCCTAAATCCTCCCCTAAACAACCCTTATCCCCGAACTCCCTCACGCCACGCCTCAACGAGGACCATGCGCGTTAACTCAACAGGAAACGGCGGCAAGCAAGCAGGAACGCCCAACCCTATAGGTAAACACACTACACATGCTCCACTCACCCCTCTCTGCGAAACCCCTTCACAACGCTCTGGACACACTGACAAATCATACCTACAGATGTGCAAAGTAGTTTATTGAAACAAACTGATCATATCTAAGTCGGCCATATCAACAAACTATTACGATGAATTACTTCACTAGTTTAATCTGTCGAACCACCCTTTATCTATAATTTTTATAAATATTAAATGAACAATAAGTGACTTGTCTTCCTCTTTCTGTTTAACTTAAGTTATAGGCCAGGGATGCCCAGTCTCCTTCTGCTCTTGAGATCACATCAAAACGCATGAAGCTTAGCCGAAGATAACATTAGGGTAATTAATTCTTCCTAAAGCCTAAGGCATAGGCTATATTTATTTCTTTTAAGCTACTCGTAATTATTTATTTAGGGCTCTTAAAAAAACATTTTGTATTTGTATTTAAATATTATTATCACCAATCAGCAAATGATTTACGTATTTTTACTCTGCATAGGCCTACGAGTTAGAAATGGCCAGTTTTTATTATATTTTAATCCAACGGCCTCGGCTTTAAAATATGAGATTCCTGTTCTTCTCTCTTCCGATTTATAAAATTACAAAAAAAAATAATAACACGCATAATAACATGCCAATGACATGTTAATTTTTACTATGCGTGTGGGCACTCCCAATGTTGATTGCGTTTCAACAAACAGACGCAATAAAATATTACCTATTTAATTAAAGAAAATTGTGAAAATTAATTTGTTCGCGTCGCCACGGGCAGAATCGCAAAACTCGTTTCTCATTTCACAAGTCGTAGTTAATAATATATCACAGATCTGAAGCAACAAAAATAATTTGTTCTTTCAAATTATTTAATACCATTTAAAGTGATTTCCCCCAATCAGAGCATGCGACATTCTCTGCTACGTTACTTTTTATTAATATTTACTCCAAAAATGGACGAAAATATTACTAACAATAATACAAAATTTCAATCAGCTTGTTCTCTCACCTCTCTCATCTATATAATTATAATAATTAACAGTATAACCAGAACAAAATAATTAAAAACATAATTACTTTTTGTTACATTGTAACTAAAACTTACATGTTAAGTTATTATTATTATTTCTTTATAATACTTAGAATAAAACTCAAAAAAAATAAACTGCTATCAAGAACCGCATAAGAACTCAATTTTAACAACAGTCGTTACTCGTTAGTGACCTAGACGAACGAACTAATCACCTTACTGAAGAAGACGTACCGTGATCGTACCTAATGAAGGACTGATTAGTGGTGCGGGTGCGTCGGTCTCTAAAATCTAGTGGTACAAGTTCGAGGGCTGTGCGGCACGAAGGGTATGCCCATCGCCCGCTCGTATACTGCGTCCCGAGCTTCAAATAAAGCTCCTACCGCAGGGACGATAGATGGGGCCGGATTAAGGGTGTGGCCTGTTACCGGCCGTGGGTGTCAATTAAGTGTCAGTTAGGCCGGAGGTTCTCGGCAAACTTGGGGTCCTTGCCCGGCTTCGGGATCATCGTGACCGTAGCCGAACGCCATTTCTTACGAAAGTAGGCGAAACGGAAGCAGGCATTGAACAAGTCGACCAGGAAGCGAAC
The DNA here is from genome assembly GCA_034769895.1 of Magicicada septendecula. NCBI lineage: Eukaryota > Metazoa > Arthropoda > Insecta > Hemiptera > Cicadidae > Magicicada > Magicicada septendecula. The sequence continues at coordinate 332,557,643 of CM068376.1, forward strand.
TCCTCGGTCCGGAAGTCTCTGTAGGGCAATGTTAGTAACAGCGTCCGGTCAAGGGCTCTTCCGGGGCCGAAGCGCTAAAAGCCTGTCAGTAACCTCTTCCACTGAAGTGAATTCGGGTTCGGAGGTGATCGGGCTGCCGAGATAAGCCTCAACTTCGTCTTCAATCTCCCCATCGGAGTCTGGGTCCCCGGACGGGTTAGAGCAAATTGAAGCTCCAGGTACCCGGCCAGGAACTCAGATTTCTCATCCGGTTTGGCAAGGGGATGTCCCCCAGGTCCCTTGATGGCCGGGAGTGGAGGACGGCGCCTCTTCCCGGTCAACGCGGAAGGAATCCTCTAAACGGAGCTTTCTTCCGGTGAATCGTCAGCCATTTGGGCGACCGCAAATTCCCAGCAGCTTCGTCGGAACTCCTGCAAGTCACGACGTAACTTGCCGGCCGCCCGATTGAAGCTGGCCTTGTCGGCCGGATCTCGCGTCCGCTGCCACCGTTTCCGAAGTCTGTTCTTCTCTAAAGCGAGAAGACGGATTTCATCAGGGATCTGGTGGTATGGGTACGTTGCTCGGTCGTTCACGAACGAACTACTCAAAATGAACGACAGACTAGTGGTGAGGATGTCGGTCGTTCGCGAACGACGTACTAAAAGTAAACGACTGAACTAAGAACGATTTAACGTCGTTTAGTTTTATAAGTGGCCGATAGGAGCGTGACTAACGCGAACTACGAAAGAACTACTGTCCTGCAGGCGACCGACTCTAGTACTTGAGTCTGCAGACTGACAGCGTGAAGCCACTCGGGCAACTTCGCTTCGGCTACCTTCGTTCTCGTCTATGCCCGCCTATATTCTGTTGTCAGATGCGAGTTTGGTAAACGTTTGGTTAAAGTTTGTGTATTTATTTTAGCACAATAATTTTATTAAGTTCACGGCTTCAAATACGTAAACTCAAGAGTAAATTTTTCGTGTATTCAAGTATCTGTGTGTATTCGTGTCTAACCTACCTATACATGTCCTGTAAGCATTTCGATGTTTCATTTTAAAGTTTTGTCATTTTATTTTTAGTATAACAGTTTTTATTAGGTACACGCGCTGTAAGTGTTCGATGTGAAGTTCGTGTAACATTTCAAAGGAGTCTTGTCAATTTAAGTGGGTGGTGGTGGGAACCGTATATGTTAAAATGCCATTTTCTCAGCATCTATTTTATACAGACTTGAAATTTGTACAGGTTAATCATCACACTTTCAGATTGTTATGGCACTAGAATAATAAATTTACAAAATTTATAATTTTCTAAATATTTTAAATAAAAACCTTTTTTATTTCGGTCAGTTTTTAAAACATTTTTATAATTCTAGTAGACAAATGTTATTAGTAGAATAACTGTACAAATTTTAACTTCCTATGTTATAAAGGTAATTATATAATTCTCGAAGATAAATAATAAACACAATTGAGAATAAATTCATATCATACCATTTCTTACAATACCATTTCTTATTTTAACATCTGTTACCCTGAATTGTATATTTTGTTTCAGCGTTTATCACTCCAGAAACAAAAATAATTGATTAAATTGACTCCAGATAAATACGAAACCAACCTGCGAAGTTAGTGCACAGGTAAAGAGGAGTTTTACCGCAACTGATTACAGCAATATATATCAAAACCAACATTGTGAGTACAAAAAGCTGAACTTAAAAACCGGCCAAACAGTATAAAATAAGTTTTCTTAATAAACGTATATTTCATATACTAATGCGACGATGTAGTCAAAAGGTTCATATTTATCTGGGGAGCCAGTGAAATTGTGTTTGTTTCTGGAGGAAACAAAGGTTAAAACAAAAACTACAATTTCAGGGTAATAAATGGAGTACAACGATATGGTTAAATTAATTCTATATTATGTTTTAATATTTAACTGTGACCACAATCAATGTTCATTTTAATATTCAATTCATCCGCTATGCACACAGGAAAACCCCGATTTGTATAAAAATACGTGGATTTCATTATACACGTAAGCGTGGAGTGAGGGTTGACAAGAGAGTAGACTAGACAATAGCGGCGGACGAACAGTAACGAAGTTGCCCGAGTGGCTTCACGCTGTCAGTCTGCAGACTCAAGTGACTCTAGTCAGTAGCGAACGACCCATCTCTATTCGTACTCTATTCAGTCATTACCAACCGGCTGGAGGAGGCCAGATCCTTGACTCATGGATTGATGAGCCTCAGATATCACGAGAAAAGACGCATACGCTCATGAGGAAAATAATGTTTTCGAATAAAAAGTATGAAGTCAATTAGTCTTCATAATTTGAGTTCATATTTATGCTTACATTACGTTTAGCTGTAGTAGATATATTATTAATACCACGAATTGGAAGCGATATTAATACCACGAATGGACGCGTTAGAGCAGTGGTCCCAAACTTTTCAGTCCGCGGAACCCCCCCCCCAATTTGAAATTTCACGGGCCTCGTGTGATTTGTGAAATAAAACAAACATGATACGAACTCTTACATTTTAATTAAGATGTATTAAAATCAAAATTCTCTTAACTTGGAAAATTATATTAATGATATCAAACATAGTTTAATGTGAACAATGAAGCTGGTTTTGAACAATTAACTCTTCAACATTAGGTTTAATGTGTGATAATTTCAATATTAAGTCACTCTCGAGATCAAGTTTATTTCTTAACTTTGCCAACCTATGCTTTATCTTTCTAGCCACACGTGTCGAAATCCAGCTACTTAGGCGTAAAACCAGCTACACGGAAAAACGTTTTGCTTAGATACAGTGCTTATACGTGGTGGACTAAAACAGCGCGATCAGTGCAGCACTCTAGTCAGTTCGGCTGACAAACAGATCTGCTACACGACATGATTTAAAGACATTATTAAAGCCATTAGTTTGAAATTACTTTTACAATTACAGTAAGCTTGAATAAAAAAACAAAATGGTGGAATCGTGTACTAATTATCTTAAGATTTTGAAATTTAAATTTTAGATTATAAAAAATCGGAGAAAATTACGGTATATTCTATTTTTTCTTAAAAGTGTCCGCGGAACCCCTGAAACATTGTCGCGGACCCCACTTTGGGAACCACTGCGTTAGAGTTTTAGGCGCTGATAAAAACGTTCTGTCACGAAATTAGCCTGAGATCCAGCTTCTTGTAATGGTTGTATGATACCTTGAAAGTCTTGAACCCTTATGATCCCAGTGGCTAGCAAAATGTGACTTGTATTTTGACAAAATTTTTGGATTCTGTGACTTCGTTCAGGATACCTATATATTCATTAATTAACCTTTACATTGTTTACAGCGAAGAGTACGAGTATTAGTACATCGTTGGGCTGGGGTGTTGTCGAGGTACCCAAGCGTTCGAGGTGCGCCGATTCAAAGTTTTCCAAGTTTTAATTTATTTTTGAATAATATGGATGGACTTCAATAAATAGTTGGGCTTTTAAGACAGCACACAACAAGGTAAAGAGTAAAATGTATTCGAATACTACATTTTTATTGTTTTTACTTTTACTAAAATTAGTATACCGTTAATTTTTACTTTTATTGTGATCAAAATTTTTAGTGAAATATATTAATTATTATAATCTTTAGTCCTTTCCTATACATTTTTCTTCTAAAATAAAGAAATATATTTCATACAAATAAAATATATAGACTACCTGATTTATCCTCTGGCGCTGCATAGGCCTATATTCCGAGAAGTATTCGAAGTATAAAAGTTTCCGTTGAATCTATCCGCTCATACATTAAGCCAACTGTCCTATTATAATATCACAGGGGAGTATGACCAATATATGGAGTGGCCTTTCAGCCTTGTCAGTTACTTCTAGTTGTTGAAAGCACTCTGTCAGTTAATGGAGTTACAGTTAATTACAATAAATTTAGATTAAATATTTACAATAAGAAAACGTTTCTCTGTTGTCCACTGGTTCGTTCTTTAGGACTTCTTGTGTTGGTACGACGCGCATTTTATGAAATGCATCCTTGAAATCTGCCCAGTAGAATATTGCATGTACAGACTTTCCAAGAATTGTAGTCTTTTTTGTATCGACTGTTGAATATTTTCCTTGGATATGTAAAGCTACGATTACAAGCATTTGTATGTTCGATCCGAAGAAGCTGAAGACGAACCACAGGTTTTTGGAGGGAATGGTTAAGTCCTGTCAATACACTTCTCAACTAGGTAATCAGGAAAGCTTTCAACATTTGCTGGTTGAATTGCCATAAGGTCTTCCACGAATATCTCTTCTACTTCACGAGGATCTGGCATGCTTAGACCAAAAACCCATTTTAACCACTTACTAGCCTTTGAGTTTGTCGAATCCTTCTATTCTTGTCTCGATCCAAGCTGTTGAATTTCACTCGTATGGACGGGAGTGAACAAGGCTTTGTATTGGTTGTTATCTGTTGTGACTCGAACTCCGAAAGTAGCTGCGGAATGTTCCGACACTAACTGTGCGGGCGCTTCGTTTTCAGTCGTTTACTTGACCCCTTTGATCATCAGGGCACCTCGACCACTTCTCTTCAACGCTCCCGTATAATCCTCTTACGTATCGGCGCATCTCGACGTTACCGGTTCGGCTGAGTGAAGCAACTGAAGCACAGTTTATTTTTGTTAACAAGGATTTTCCTTTCGCGTGTGCTAATTTTTAAAATTTATTATATTTCTATAAATAATAAGTATTCTTACAAAATATACATTTTTGATCAGTAGTATTCGCATGCAGGATGGCGTAACTCGATGGTTTTTCACATTTGTTTTGTCTGGACTGGGAACTAGCAAGCTTTGAAATATTCACGTATTTCGGATCAATGTTTGTAGATTTGGAACTTTCAGTACATTTGGGATTTTATAATGACTGTTTATGTAAGAAGTTTATGAACTCAAGCATTGTTGAAAACAACATATTATCTTGGCTTGAATCCCAGGAGTGAATTATAGCGCAGCCAAATTTTTGTATAACTAATTGCATTACGATGATTTCGTAATGGTTAACATCTAAATGTAAAGCCTTTAGTGCATTGAGATTACTTGCTAATTTCCACTGAAATTGGAGAGACCTGTAGCTGACTCCCTTTCAACATTATGTAAACAGAGGATGTACTCTGCATGTTTTGATGTTATTAAGCATTTGTTTTTGGCTTCTATTTTCTAGTAATTACTAGGCAACTTGATAGTTTTCAGCAGTAATTGAAAGATGTTTAATTAGTTGTTCTACAGGACCAACGATAGGTGAGATTAGATAATGAAATTTTTAAACTGGTGACAATGACCTATTACAGTGTACAACATTCTTGAATAATTCATAAAAAATAGCTAATTCTCACATTGACCGTTGAATTTGGGTTAATTTATTTGTGGTGGTGTGACCGAACTACGATGTCAGCTGACGTGTATGTGTCTGTAAACTTGAGCATTCGTATTAGTTCATCATCATCATCATCATTCTCAAGATTTAAACCAAGAATGGTTTGTTCCGGTCTCAAATAGCCAAATATTACAGCTGGTCACTCCAGCACTTCTTCGGACGTCCCACACCTCTCGGTCCCCTCGGCTTATAGTTCCATAGTTGTTTGGGTATGCGGCCGTCATCTATTCGGCAAAAATTTTCCCACCAGTTCAGCCGATACTGGGCGATCCTGTCGAGTATACTCATAATATTCAGTTCCTGGCGTATATCTGTGTTTCTTCTATGATCATGGAGAGTATAACCTGATTTTTGGTTACGGACGGCCCCATCAACAGAACTCTACCCCGAGCAACTAGTGTTGCTCTTTTTAGAACTACAACCGGTCATGACTACCTAGCCTCCCACCTGCACCGCATTGGCGTGTTGTCGTCTTCTGAATGTGTTCTCTGTGGATACGCTTCCATGAATGCGGATCACCTAATTGCATGTCCAGCCTTGATCTCAGACACGCAAGTCCAAGACGAAGATGGTACGGCAAGGCTCTCGCGTCTCTACTGGTCAGCGCGCCGCCTAATGGCCCAACAGCCAAGGGTGGGCGTTGGCTAGTAAGTAAGTAAGTATAACCTGCCACGTGCCTGAGAAATTTCATTTCAGCCGCTTGGATGCGACTGGCCTGGCCTTTCGTTAAAGACCAATTCTCAGACCCATAAAGAAGTGTGGGAAGAGCCATCACCTTGTAGAATTTTAGGCGTATTCCTTTACATGCTGACTTAAGTGTTCGTCTGATGGTCCCGCACATAGGTTGAACTTATGCACCACGGCGTTGCTTGCATTATAAGACACACTGTAGCCCAGGTATTCAAAACTGCTAACTTCTTCCAGGACAGTACCATCTATAACAATTTTTGCACGTACGGGATCAGTTCCACAAAAAGCCATCACCTTGGTTTTAATTGTGGATATCTGCAATCCAGAATCCAGATTCCATGTAACAAATGTATACCCACTGCAATCTGTTTTCAGAGTCCGACAGAACAGCCTGATCGCAAACAACAAAGTGTCAATTGTAGAGTGACCAATCATAAAATGGTCTGGAAGACACATCTGCCAGTTTTGTATGACATCGTCGATTTATAAAATAAAAAGAGAAAATGATAATGGACACCCTTGTCGTACTCCACAATTGATCAGGCCAACGCTAGGAGCTGTTCTCGGTCTCCCTGCTTCTACTAAGATTTTATTCTCCATATACAGACTCTGTATTGGTCTAATTAGATGTTGTGGATCTAATTAGATGTCCGTTTTCTTGCCATTACTGCCCACATAGTTTGGTCCGATTCACTCTGTCAAAAAACCTTCTCGAGTTCTTACTGACTCGTACTACTTAATTTTGACTCTAAGATGCTTTGGATTTTTGCTTTCAACAAGACTACTGTAGCTTCCATATCAGCACGATCTACATAATGAACTTGTTCATGAGACATGGTTTCAACCGTTGTTTGTATTTGATCGTAGCCTATGCCATTTGTATTTGTATTTAAGCCAAACATCGTGTAGTTTGTCAGATTTAATCTTCAATACATGATAGATACACCATCGTTATCAGAAAATTCATGAACAAACTTTTTAATTCTCGATAGTGTACCCTTATAGGAAGCAATTTGTCGTACAAGTTCAATAATTTCTCTTGTACCGATCATTTTAATAGTTTAATAATAATAATGGCTCCCATGTGTACCATCGAAGTAGCTTAGGAGTAGGCAAGATAGGCTGCCTTATGTGAGCCGTACGGCATACAAGGAAGGCAGTGTTATCCCAGATATTGATTTTCAACAGGCTAAGTCGACCTGGGGGGCTGAAAAACACACTTTGATTTTATGGTGCGGGCCCGGGAATCGAACCCGGGACCTCTAGATTACTAGCCAGGTGCTATACCCACTGGTCTACTGAGCAGCCTTTAATAGTTTAAATGGATATAAATAAGCTGTGAGATAATAATGGTAATTGAAGGTTAACTAATAACAGATATGATACAATGGGATTAACTAAAGGATCTGATATGGAGTACAGTTGATACAAAAGAAAGGATGTCTACTGGAATTTGTGTCAGTTTGCTTGGTTGTTTAATGGGAAGGTAGGTAACAGACTGGCTAGTGTAAAATCGTTTACAATATCTTCTTTTGTCCAGCGTGTTCGGGTTGAATAGTTTTTATTGCTGCGCGAAAAGTGATGCCAGGCCCGCTCCCCTACGAAGCGTAATGGGGTTCCTTGAAGGGACTGCATTGTGTTCACAATACACGCACTTACGCAACTACACCATAAACTGTTAAAAATTATGAGACTTATCACTGTTCGCAACAGACACTGAAACATGTAATACTAAAGCATAACAACTGAATAATACTTAAGCGATCTCAATTAATACTTGTTTGTACTTGTATTAATACTTGTAATACTTAGCGATTTCAATTGATGAAATTGATGATAATGCTTAATTGGCCAGTTCGATACAACGAAAAAATCCGGCGTAACTTCAACCCGGCCCGGAGGACTATAAAATATATAAACCCTATAGAAAGTGTAGGCCTATACGTCACGGGTGACTCCTCCCCAAACGAAGTGAAATGGACTGGAATTGTCTTATAAATAATATAACACTTCATTAAACAAACACTTTATTTTATGAACGAAAATAGCGGAACTGCGGCACCTGCTATATTATTATTTAATATTATTTTAGTTCGTGCTGTGTATTTATCCGCCAAATGCTATGTCTGTCTTCTGCACATAAATTAGAAGTTCGAAGTTGTTAATCCCCACAAATAAGAGAAATTGAACTTTCTTACCTTTTTATAACAACGGTCGGGAGAGGCTTACCTTCTGTCCTGTTTTCCCCGTCACAGATCGTCAATAATCTTTTCCTTAATGAAATAGGAAATCTTTTTTCAGGCTGCCAAAAACAGAAATTTTCTTTTGCTAAAAGCTAATTTACCATTGTTTTGGTAGCTTTTATTTCTCCTTACACTTGCCATCATCAGTCGCCTTTACGGTACCCGAGTATGCGAATTGCTCTAATTTTTCCTCATTTATTTTACACTTTAAACGTTTTGCCTGTTCTTTAGAACTCCGCCGTTAGAAGAAGTATCAATCGTCCACTAACTAGTGGTGACACCAGCAGGATGGGGGGGGGGGATATAGTATGACTACGACAGTGTGTTATTTCTCCAAATCACTCATCGAATCAGGTATAATCGACCTTGTTTACTCAGCTGTGTTTAGTTTCGAGTAACTCTCTCGTTCCAGTCTCTCAGTAACTACTCATGAAGAGAGAACTGATCACTGTTCCCTAGTGCTGTTATGTAATACGACGTGTGTACACCTATCCTGTACAAATAATACTTCAACGATCCTCAGTCCTGATTTGCTTTCACGAAGTGTCAACATGTTTGTGGTGTTAATGTTATGTTTGTGGTTCTAAATGCTCCTCGTTTGACAGGCAGGTCTTAGAACAAGTACCAGTCTTCCATTGACGAGTTTGTGGTAAGTGGTAAATTCAAGAGAACGACTGAGACCGTCTGCTGCATCAGGAATACAATTTACAGACCACATCTGAGTATTGGATAGGAAATGATTACCTGGAATAATATCCTACGGTAATAACGGGCGGCCGAAGCGTAGTTCTGCCCACAATACTTCGTTGTATCCCGTTCGACTCAAGGCGGCCTAAGGTAATTCGACGGTATAAAAAGAGCCAGTATTGCAACTGAATATGAAGGCCATAAATACCGAACTATAAGACTACCGCTTGCAATCGTGTGATCAGATAAAATGAATAGATATATTTAGTTTAATCCAGGTGAGAGTAGCAATCATGAGGTATCGAGGTAATGCCAGAAACGAGCACGAGAAATTGAAGAGAACAGAGGCGGTCAGAGGAGTGGCCTGTGAAAGTGAACAGAGGAGTAGGCATACAGGAGGCAATGGATTCGCCTGGGCGTAACATTCTCTCGGTTATTGACGGGCTTCTTACTTTATATTAGACAAGTTAAGTCCACCAGTAACTGAATGAAAGTTATTTGCTGTCAGAAATGACTACGATACGACGTACCGTTCTAACCTGCTAACTGAGTGAACTGCAGCGGCCTTAGGATTTTCATTTTCTGCAACCACTGCATATACTGAGCTTAGCAATATGTGAACACTTCAGTAGACGTTATAAGTTTAAATAGAACAACAAGTTAGCTGCCAAAACACAAGGATGTCGTCTGAACAGTTATGGTAAAATAATGAAAATGACAATTCAAGGTATCAGTTTAAGTAAAATATTAAATCCTAAAATTCGCAGCGACCGTCAATCAATGAATTTTTCGGCGAAGGGTTTGTGAGGATCGGTCAAAAATATAACGCAAATTTTAACTAATTTGTGTCGACGTTTCGACAATGTTTATTGTCATCATCAGGACCTGTGTATGAATACAAAAGAAATGTCAAACACAACAGAACAATTATTTGAGTGAACGTGTTTGTGTCTTACTAATATTGTGTAACTTATTACTAATATTGTATAAATTAAGTTCTGTGATATTATAATTTTCTCGTTGTCTTTAAAGAAAACATTTGAAGATGTAAAACAAACTATCTCAACTCCTTTACACATACAATGGTACATACATACGCACGAACACGCGTGTGCGTACACACACTCACATACACAAACATGTTCACTCAAATAATTCTGTTGTGTTTGACATTTCTTTTATATTCATACACAGGTCCCGATGATGACAATAAACATTGTCGAAACGTCGACACAAATAAGTTAAAATTTGTGTTATATTTTTGACCGACCCTCACAAACCCTTCACTGAAAAATTTATAAATATTAACCTACTTGTCTAACAAGATGTTCGTCTGGTTGAACTCTTCCAAACTAATTCAGGATTGTGTATGTAAAACCTAAATTCGAAACTGTTGAGATCAGTAACAATGTATCAAGAAATTGCTTTACATTCTACCTAACTGTTAGCAACATATACACTGCACAACCTCTTGAGCGCGCGCGCGCGCTCACACACACACACACACGTCAATGACCAGTCTATGAGTCCCATATGTAGGGAGTGGCAGTAGCGATGTGTGACCGAATACATAAGAGCTATTACATTCGAAAAACCAACAGTTTAAATTTGTTCAAATTTAATTAATGTCATTTAGGTTTATGTGGATGAACAAGACATGCCCTTAACGACATTTTTTTTAATAATACATAGGTATACTTGTGCTCAACACAAAAAATGTAAGTGCATACCTGATCACGTTTAATCGTCTTAAAACAATCGTAATCAATTTCTACACCTTGCTCGCTCCAAAGAGATTTGTCTCGTTAACATAAACAGGAAGCATAAGTTATAGTACGACTTGCAGATACAATTGTCATTAGCTATGCCAACCAATATATCGGTATGGAAAATCATACATGACTTCCATGTTCTAAGATTATATTTAAAATAATTTTCGAAATGAAATATTTCCATAGAAACTACTTCTTTCTACTTATTGTTTCAGCCTTGACCACAGTACTGTGGCACAGTACTGTGGTCGCTAACGTATACCACCTCACGTTATTGCACTCGATTTTCACTGATGATGGCAGTCGATGGAATTGCCGAAACGTCTGTTTTTGCAGAAAACATTGGACTACGGCCAAACAGGCCGGGAAGGAATTTTAACAACAAACTACTTCTTTGTTGCCGATAACGTAGTACACATATACAAAATTTCCCCTCCCCATTCAAATATAATTTTCATTTATAGAAAATTACCCCCACCCCGTTCAACTAGCCTCTTCATTTATAGATATTTCATCTACGTTTCTACAGTGGATTATTATGATCTTCTTATCAGGATACTTTATTTATCAAAATTACGTACTTTACTCGTGTTAAAACATAAAACGTTCCTGGTGAACTACCCCTTTATCTTAACCGATCTTCACCAAAATCAACAGCTCTTGAGTCCTTTACAATTCAGGAATGCATACTAAAACTTATTTGATACTGTTTGAATGTGCGGCAGTTATCGTTCGTCATATAAAAAAATTACTTTTTAAAACATAAAACGTTGCAGGTAAACTACCCTTTTCCGTTTACCGATTTTCACCAAAAACAATAGAACTTGAGTCATCTACAATTCAGGGATGTATGCAAAAAATTATTTGAATCTGTTTGAATTTGCGGTTGTTATCGTTTGCCATAGAAAAAATTCCACACACACACACACACACACACACACACACACACACACACACACACACACACACACACACACACACACACACACACACACACACACACACACACACACACACACACACACACACACACACACACACACACACACACACACACACATTTCGAAAAATGACTTTTCTTCACGTTTTGAGGGTAGTATAATTAGAATCAGGCATTATCTCGAACACGATTTTTTTCGCTATGACCATACTTCCATTTCCTTATGGAACATGGAAGCAAAAGTATTAGTGGGCGTTTTGTTGGTAGACGCTCTGAGCACGGAGCCAGCAGAAGAACCATTTAGTAACGATACGGTGTTGATGCAAAATACGTCGCCTGTGTGAATCCCCAAATAATTTGTCTGTACTGTGTGTCCAGCACACTGTGTCCACTGTGCTGTTTCTCTGTAAAATCGGTTCTGACCCTTTTGTTGGTACTTGGATTTCGTTGTCCATGACGTGGCCAAGAGTTATCAGTAACGAAAATATATTGTTACGACACGAAACACAATTGTTTTCACCTCATTGCGAACCAGTTATCGCTAATCGCGAGCTTCTTCAGGGGACGGCGCTATGAGCGCTGACCGTCTCGTTTTGGGTGACGGGTCTGTCGTTCGAAAGATCATTTTTGTGCGTGTGTTGTGAAATGTTATGCAAATAGTGTGTGTGATTTAATCACATTGTGTGTCTGTAATTAATAAAAATTGTGTCTGCTCGTTTAGCATGTTGTTCCCATGCAGGCCCGGCCCAAGCAATTTTCCGTTCGGGGGCCACTCGTGAATTTGGCGCCCCTCTCCCCCCACCACTAAAATTATACAGGCGGCTTTTTAATATAAAATAAACCTATAAATTGTAAAGTTAGCATAATGACAAGCAATTTATTAACTTATTCAATGTTACCATTGTACTAATTATACACTTATAATTTAAGTTAATAATCACACTTGATATCAAATAAAATGAGTAATAAAAATAAAAAATGAAATTAATAATTTATATAGTATCAAAGAAAATTTAATATGTAAAGGATATAATTGTCATTTGAAAATGTGTAAATTACAACTTTTTACGTTGTTGGTGTTTTTTAATTGAATACTATTATTTATACAAAAGATGGTACTTTGTAAGTAGTACTTAATTTATTTGATGACACAAATAAGTAACTGGTTTGTGTGTATTTAACTTGTGTCTACTTACTTGGAACTGTCTTCTGCTTGCAAGATCTGTTGTGCGTATTCTCTTTTTGCCAGGCCGCCAACCAAAATGTAACTTGATTTGTGGTAAATGAAAAGGGTTTACTCAAATACTTATACAAATTTAGAAAGATAATTGATTATTTATTAATTCTCATTTGTAGACTTTATTCTAATTGACGACACGTATTGCTTTTGATTCTTATTACTACTATTTTAATGTCTCAATTTTAATATAATGCAATTGATTTGATTTACGATTTATTTATTAATTTATTAATATACGACAACAGTCTTTGAGTTGAGCATGTTTGTTAGACTTTATCTCGAGGAATCCCAATTGATTTATGTGGATTTTTTGGTGTCTTTAAATTTGAGCTTTTGAGTTATTTAATAGAGTTAACATATAAAAATGTTGCTTTACGATACCAATGTTCCCTGATCACCTTTGTGTTATCCAATCTAGGCGACACTAACACTGAACACTAACACTGACACTAACACAGATGGTCTCCGTAGCTCGCTTGGGTCATAAATGCTATGCCCGTAAACATTCCGCTTTCACATTTTATACTTTCAAAAAAACTATACTTATTGTACTTTCAAATAATTGTTGTACATACTCATTACATTTAACATACACATTACATTTATAAAAAATATATCAAAAAAAATTAATTTTTTTCACGTCACAAAATATTTTAACACCAATATGATATTAAAGATTTATGTAATAATATTCCAATTAATGATACAATAGAAATTTAAATTGTTTAATTTACTTAGATTATACTAAACTTTTGAGAGTCGGTTCAGGAAAAACAACCAATAGCGTTTACTTAAATTTTCCACGCCTAGCTTTACTTTCAGCAAATTTTTCAGTAACAGAAGAGAGGTCTAGGCTTCTAGCAATGTCACTCTCAATTGATATTATAGCTAATGCTGACAAACGTTCTTGGGTCATTGTGGAACGCAAGTACGTTTTGATTAGTTTTAGTTTACTAAAACTACGCTCTCCACTTGCCACGGAAATGGGAATTGTCAGAAGTATTCTCAGGCATATCCATGTGTTTGGGAAACAGTCTTCCATATTATTCACTAAAATAAAGTTTAAGTAATGCGCAGGAGTTTCTACTTCAGTGTTTTTCAACAGTGCCTGAAAATGCATCATTTCATCGCACAACTGCTGACCGTTTACATCACTTTCTCCAGTGTTTGCATCTACAAGTGTTTCTTGAAGAGTGATTCACTTGGCTTTCAAAACGGAAGAGTCTGGTAGGTTATTTATATCATATAGGAAGCCCCACACTTCATTGTGGTTGTCAAGCTGGCAGAACCTCTCTTGAATAGAAGTTAAAGCGCTGTCAATAAGTGGATAACAAACTGTGGCTTTAAAGTAACTCTCCGGCTCAGATAGAGCTTCACTTTCATCTGGTGCTTCATAGTTAAACTGCCTTTTTTTCTTCCTTCTTGATATTTCCTTGAACTTGGATTCAATGCCAAGGTCCTCTGCAATATCTTTAGCTGTAGCAGCGGCGCTAGCATAACCAGTTTCACGGTAGTCTTTTAAGTACTATTCACATTTCTTCAAAAGGGATACAACAGTTGGCAAATCAGTAGGAAACCTTTGCATATTTTTGCTAACTAAGTTGATTTGAAATAAAACATCATACCAAACTATCAATGTTACTATAAAATCATAAGAGGATAGATGTGTTTCTAGGGATTTTGCCTCTGATGTAGCTTTGTGATCATTTAATTCTTCTTGCATTGAGGCTAATGCCTCGCATATTTGTACCAACTGGTATCGAACTGCTTTCAGACTATTAATTCTACTTCCCACCTCGTCTTACAAACCTCTTTAATAGTTAGGTTAATATCACTGTCTTGGAGTATTTTCCATCTTTTGGTGGAAGAAGAAAAGAGCACAAAAAGTCGTTGCAAGACACCAAATAAGGATATACTTTTAACAGATGATGAAGCAGCATCACCGACAACTAGGTTTAGGGAGTGGCATCCGCATGGGTTGAAAAATGCTCGGGGAAACATTTTTAGAATTCTAGATTGAATACCTTTATTTTTTCCAACCATGTTGGCACCGTTATCGTAGCCCTGACCTCTGCAATTGTTCATGTAAAGGCCACAAGTATTTTCTATTTCCTGCAGAAGGGAGTTCATCAGGCCTTCCCCTGTCGACTCACAAATCGGACGAAATGACAAAAAATGCTCTTTAACTTTAACATCATTAGTGGTACAGTCGACAAATCTAAAAGTGAATGACAACTGTTCTTGATGGCTCACATCAGCCGTACAGTCAAGTATAAGAGAGAAGTATTTTGCTTTCTTGACTCTGTCAATGATTTCATTTCTTACTTGTGTTCCAAGGAGAGTAATAAGTTCATTTTGAATAGTCTTTCCGAGATAGTGATCATGGATTTCCTTTGACTGAATTCGTCGTATACGCTCAGCTATCACCGTGTCATATTTACCAAGAAGTTGAATCAGACTTAGAAAATTACCATTGTTGTTAGCATAGAGCTTTTCTTGACTTCCTCTGAATGCCAGGTTATGTTCAGACAAGAACATCGTTATTTGAAGTAACCGTTCTAAAACCCCTTTCCAGTGTTCTGCCTCTTTATGAATTGCAGCTTGAAGTTCACTATCAATACCTTTGTTACCAAGAAGATTCTTTTCAGCATCTCTCCATTTACCATAGCAAATGAAATGTTCGCTAGATGTTTCATGCTGCATTAAGTATTTACCAATGTGCTTCCAATTGTTAATTCCGCTTTGGCCTAATTGTGATCGGTTATTACCAAACAGTAAGCAGCAAAAGCAGAAAATTCGATTTGTTTTATCTGAATATTGAAGCCATGTCCGGTAAGAAGCCTCATTGTTAGGCAATTTTCTTGTACAGTGAAATAAAGAAAATTTTCTAATCCTTGAAGATTTACTACCGCTATCTTTTGGAGTATCAACAGGAAATCGAGAATCGGGGCCGACTATTTTACACGCGCCATTTTTTATTATTTGGTCTCGTATTTGGGTAGTGAGAACAGGCCATTGTCCAATATCGTTTAAGTCATTTTCATTCAGTGGAATTTCATTTGTATGATCACTCAAATCTTCAGTTGGAGTCTTTTTAGATGTTTCACCACTGTCCTCTGTAACAAGAACACATTATTCTTCCTCTTTTGCTTCAGTGTCCACATCAAGAGAAATAAAAGATGGTTGTGGTTCAGTTTCTTGAGTAGAATTGCAATCACGGGGACGGGACAAAAAATTACACTTTACTTTTGCACTTGCTTTTTGTTCATTTAAAGCTTTTGCATTTCGTTTACGGTTCTGGGCACCAGATAGTTTAGAAGACATGTTTCTACTGTAATATTTTATAATGCACTATTATGTTATCAACCTCTAGTAGTGTTACTTTAAGCTTTAGCACTGCACGTGGATTCTATATAGTCTATACAGTATAGCCTACCAGTGGCGAAGCGTCAATGGAAGCGAGGGAAGCGCCGCTTCCCTTCGTATATAAAAAGATTTGTTATATTTTAGTATAAATATTTATCTTTAGTGAAGCAATAAAACCTTTTTTTACAAATAAATGCTATTATAATATAGTCATCTGTTTGCGTGCGCGCGGAGCGGCGTGAAGTGACAGAGTGGTGGTGTTCTCAGGCAGTGTGGCAAGACGCGATTGTAGTGTCCGCTTTCTACTGAGAGTAGTTGTGTGCTTGCCGAGCGTTGAGGTCGTTGTCCTCTGTCTGTTGCTTCGTAGGCCTTGTCGACCTTAAATATACAACAAAATGGTCATTAAGTTTTCACCCGTCATTTTAACGTTAAATTGAACGATATAAAATCTTGGTTCCGTGGTTGTAGTACATTATCAAAATTATTTTGCTGGCCCTGTCTTTGCTTTTCAAATGAAAAAAATGTGTGTTCAAAACCTGGATTTGACCATTAAGGCAATTTGCATGAAGCACGAAAAAGACATTCGCTTTCCTAAAGTCACAGAACAAGCCGAAGAACAAATAAAGAATTTGGGGAAAACAGGAATAGAATTTAGTTTAAATGAGCAATTCCGTCTGTCAATTGAAGCCTCGAATGAAATTGTTCAAAAGGACAGGAGAATATTAAAACATTATTAAATCTGCCTGTTTTTTGGGGAAGCAAAAACTCGTTTTTCGCGGTCATAATGAAGCTTAAAAGTCTTTAAATAGAAGGAATTATATCGAGTTGTTACAGGAAATCAGTGATTTTGATAACGAGTTAAAAAATTATTTAAATAATTCTACAGAATTGTCAAGGTTGTCAAGTGATATCCAAAATTACGTTATATATTCTATAACAACAGATATACCAAAACAAAATGTTCCTTGAATCACAGACGCATATACAGTATAATAAACAAACTCAAATTTATTTTTTTGTACAAGCTATATTGTACTTTTTGTCCCAATGCTTTGTTCAATTAGTAAAATTAAAATACTATTTTTGAAAATGCAGTGCAATTACGTTCTTTAGAATATAGAAATAATGAGTCGATAACATAACAGTGCACATTTACTATACCTTAGTAACCGTACCTTAGTATCACGTCTGGTTAATGAATAAAATATATAAAAAACACTGCACAATATTAACAACGAACTACTACACTACACACTTTCAAAGAATGACAACACACACTTCTGACTCACTGACTTGAGGCGAATAATCAGATGTTTCAGGATTGAAGGTCATGCAAACGAGCTTGGACATGAAAACGGCAGCTGTGAGCCTGTAACGTTAAGGAGGGGCAGGGGTTATAATCGGAATCCTTATATTTACCGAACACAAACGATTGTTGTCACCGAGACTCTGCGATCGCGAAAAGCGCTGTTAGTTGAGAGCTGCCACACGAAAACACGTAGTACGGAATTAATTGTAAATTTGTCAAACGTATTCACAATAACAAAATTAATAATATTTACATATAACTCACAGTTACACAACCCTTGAAAAGCCATATGGGCAAAGAATTTGTTTTTTTATAAGGGAATGTAGACCTACCATTTTTACTAAAAATCTAATTTTTCATCATTTTGGCGCCCCCCATAGCCGGCGCCCCGGGCCGTGGCCCCCTTGGCCCGCCCCTTGGACCGGCCCTGTTCCCATGTACTTTTGTGTGTTTGTATACTTCTAGTTGTTCGAGTGAGTCTACTTTTCGGCCTCTCGTGTGTACGTGTACGTGTGCATGTGTAGTCCACATCAGTGAGACGGTCTGCAAAGGTGGATTCGGTGGTGGAACGTAATGCTGATATATGTTAAATGTACCTTTATTTGAAGCCGCCAATGTAGAATTTGTCACAATCTGAGCAATTTAGTTCGTGAATGCCAGGTATATCAAATAAGTTTAGCTGTTTGTGTGTTTTTTGACAGTGTATGTTTTGTTTTCTTTGTAGTTTTGTATGCAATGCTGTGCTCTGCCTTTTTAGGATAATGTTTTTGTCGCAGGGAAAATCAAAGTTAATTGTGTTTCAACATTTATCGCCTTAAATCTGTATTATGTCTATGAGATAATTAGAACTATCTTTTCCATGAAAACTGATTTTACTTGTGGCGCATGAGAATCTGGTCGGTTACTCGTGCGCGATTTGTGTTCACAAGCAAGCGTTTCTCTGCTTGCATTATATAGAACAGGGTAGATTATTGAGGCTGTACCTCCTAACGGGGTAAGTGCATAACATCCAATTATTATTCATTGCTAAAGTACCATAGGACCCCCTCGTGTATTCTAGTCCCGCAATACGTGCTATGAACAGTCTCCAATCCTTTTCCATTGCCCTTCGTCTTGTAATCCTCGATATTTCTCTTCTTCTGTTCTCCAACAGCTTGTTTTGCTCTGTTATCATGAGACTGTCTGAGTGAGTGACAGATCCAAAACCGTTTCCTCCTCTTTGCTGTAACGAGCAAAAAATTTAAAATTTTTTAAATTTTCACCTCGACGGAGTGCGTTCACGCGAGGCGGTGTCAACGACTTATAGTTGACGCAATAAATAAAGCGTAATGAGAAGATGTCAGAGCAGCGTCGCTAACTTGACAATAGAAAGACGTTAAGCTCAAACCAACTATAGAAATTGGTGGCGTAAGATGACAGGGAAAGTTTAGTTAAGAATTATTGCTCTCTACCGCTGTAACAATGTGGGCGAGGACGTTCACACTCGTACTGAGAAACGTGGCAGATGTTCGACTAGGTTACGTCAGTATACGATAGACGACAAAAAGAGTGGAACTATATGTTACAATGGAACGGATGCACTGCTCCTTAAGAAACAATACGAAGGCCGAGATCAGACAAAAACTCAAGTCATGTTACGCAGCTGGAGTTATCGTCTAAGTGACAGACAGAATTTACGAGTGGAAAGTTGGGGTGACTTCACCAGCCAGCAGATGTCCAAAATTATTAATAGCTACAAAAAAGGGGTATAACATAGAACAATACGCCGGTAGAACCGAAAGTACAGATAATGGCAATCTAGAGAAACACTGAGTTTACTTCAGACAATAGGTTGATGGACAAGCGTTTAATAGCCGTAGTTTCTACGAAAAGGGTCACCGTTCGTCAGAGCAAAATCGGGGGATGTCTAAGCCAACCTATCAGACCTATCAACCTTCTGAACCTATCAGAAGCCAAGCGCCAGGGAGAAAAATGGTAGAGAGGAGTGTTTCCATAGCAACAGAAACGAAGAACCTATCGGAAGAACTATGACGTAGGATCTTGACATATTGGGACAAAATATTCCAAGAAAACTCAAAAGTGACCAATCACGAAATGAAGTAGGCGTGAACAGCGCCAGGGACAAAATTTTGAGTAGGGACGAGTTAATAAAACTATCTGTCCAAGACGGGGGAGTCAGTCTTATCTCAAATTTTTCAAGTAATACAAGTACTACAAGTTCGGGAGGCAGTTTTTTACTCAAATTTTTAAACAGTTCATTTCAATTATTCGGAGCCAGTATATCTTAAATTTTCAAACAGTTTACTCTAATTGTTCGGAGTTAGTTTTACTCTAAGTTCACAAGAGTACATTAATCGTGCGGAGAGTTAACTCGAGTTCGGGAGTTAGTACGTTAACTCGTAACTTAAAAGACTTAGTAATATGTTCATGTCACGATAGTCAGACTTAGTAAACTTTTCAGAGTGAATTTCGAAGTCCGATGTAACGGACTTAGATAAGAATTATTCAAAGGGAACAATCAGATCGTTACACGAACAGATATCACCACATAAATAATATACTAAACAGTTGAACTTAATTCAGTGTTACTACACCTTATTAACACCATAATGAACATGAAACATTAAACTAAGTATTAAATCACATGAATATTTGATAAAGCAGCGATATAAGTGGAACTAGACATGTACATTAACGTTAAAAGGAACACACAACATACATCGTAAGATGAAGTATTTAATTGAACACTAAACATCAATTATTCCCATAAACCAACGCCAACGCGAGTGACCGGAAGAGTGTGTGTAAGTGATTGTGATAACAACAGCATTCAACGAAATGTGTCTCCATGCCATCTTCATCACCGGAACTAGACTTCACCAACGATTAATGGATATTTCATAAATCAAGTAACCATTATTTTAATCATTACTACTTAGTTACTTCTACTGACCTGATTCTTTCAAAGAATTCATCCCTGAGAAATTATTAATAATCGCAATGAATAAATCAGAAATTAAAACGTAATTAATAAATATATTAACAAAAGCTTATCTGGGATTAATGAACGCATTAATAAGTAGAATATGAATTGTTATATTATTTGATTTATATATGTATGTATGTTTTTCTTTGTTTCAGCATATTTTAAAACATAAATTTGTTCTTATAAAATATGTATGTATTTCAGGTACAGCGACGTATCATATGTACGATTATAATTTATTGTGAATGATAAATAAACTAGTAATTTAAGTTGATCCTATATATGCGTTTATTATTACCAAATACAACCCAGATATTAACTTAAAATTTGAAGGAAATATAAAGTAGAATTTTAAGAGTTTCTTTTGCTCAAATAAAGTAAATGAATTGACAGCACTAATTTATTAAATGATATCAAGTATGTGTTTATGAATAATCAGAATAGTTATACATTGTATTAAATGGCTGCATAACGCGCGGCATGAAAGTAATCAATTAATGCAAGTAACTACACATTATCTATTGCAAATAAATGTAATAAAATATCATTATATTAATGACGCCCAAAGTACGTAGGACGTTATAAATCAATTATATCGATTTGATATCATTATTAATATATAATATTCACATTATACATAAAATGGCGCCCATCCGCACGGCATGATACGTAGTAACAAAGATTGTTAAAACGTACAGCTTTGGCAAAGATCAGGCAGTAGAAGAAGTAGATAAAGTAGCGTTATAGAATTAGAAGTAAGATAAGTATAAGTGTTATAAGTCAGTTTGAATGATTACTCGTAGGAAGGCAAAAATGGCGAGCAATTCCGATAGCGTAGAATTCGACGTTAATAACCAGTTAGGTACGGTAAATACGGAAGAGAATACTACACCTAGCGAACCAAGTAGCGCTGTAGAGAGTCCAGAAGATAGGGCGCGAGGACAGACATCAAAACCAGAAGATGTAAGTCTACAAATGTTGATGGAGTTCATCCGTCAACAGAGCGAAAAACAAGAAGAACAGAGCAAAAAACAAGAAAAAAGTAGTAGGTTAATTATTGAAAAATTAGAAAGAAATAACAAATTAATTAGTGAAAATTTAGAAAAAAGTAACAAATTAATTAGTGAGAAACTAGAGAAACAAGAAGAAAACAGTAAATTAATTATTGAGAAATTAGATAATTATACAAAAGAAATTACGCAAAATATGAATGAGCAGTTCACGCTGTTACGCACAGAAATACGTGAAGGTACGAATGCCTTGAAAGCGGATAAAAGCGAAGTCCAGAAGAAGCAGGAAGAAGAGGTGAATGAGAATTACGAAGATATGAAGAAAGTACAAGATACTGATAACGCTGTTGAGTTCACAGACGTGTCAGCTAATAAGAAATTATCAACTGTGGGATCTAATGCGAATGTCATTAGCAAACCAAGGAAGAAGTGGATTAAGAAGAAAAATGACTTTGTTCCTTTGTATATGAGGAAGTGGGAAGAGGATGATCCAGACATGGATAGCGACTGTAAAAATTTACTACTACCAAGTAGGATGCATAAAAAGTACAAATTAATCAACACGGGAAGAGGTACTGCATCAGTGAATCCTAGGATGAAGTATCCAACTTGTGAAATAAGCGTAGATCGGCGAAGTAGTCGACCCGCATCAATGAGAAGCATGAAGGGAAAGTTTAAAGTTGAAACAAATACCGCATGTTATAAAGCTGAAAACAAATTTACGGAAGCCATGGATGATGTGAAGCGGAAGGACTTACAAGATCCGTATGCATATTCATCATGGACAAGAAACGTTATGAGAAAAAGGAGAAGAAAGAATTCTGCTAGACGACTTAAAAATGTTGTAAAGGATTGTGAACGTACTGAAAGGAGAGTCCGAGCACTCGAGGTAAGATTTCTTAGGAACTTAAGAAACAAAACTTTATTATGTAAGCACACGAGTGGTGAGCTAATTGTCGAACAACGGTGTTGTATACAGGCCTGGAAACGACGACAAAAGCAGAGCGGCGCGTGTTTACTTAGAGAAAGTTATTGGAAAAAACGGCAAAAACTACTCAATGTGTACGTAAACAATGGTAGTACTGCTGCGGAGGGTTGTCTAAGGCGCGGCAAGCAGTTTAACGCACATATACCCGAGAGGGGTCGACAAAAAGGAAGGTGTGACACATTTCTCACTCACTCACATAGAAAGAGACAGAGAATGGTCGTAAATCTTAGAAGCACAAGTGCGGCACATGGTACCAGAGTAACGAGAACAGCTGACCGGCTATTGGGAAAATATGTGACGCAAACCCCAAGGTCAAACACCTTACTGTTTATAAACAAAAATGCGTGCGTTAGTAACAGCACTATATTGACAGGACATACAAATATGTCATCACAAATATAATTTAAGAATGAATAAATGAAAACGTATTAAGAAGACGAACTTAAGAATGTTTAAAAATGTAATGATAAAATTAGATAATACTGAATAAAATACATTAAATACATTGGTTATATGAAAATGCATAAACCAAAGATAATAATTAGAGATGAATGTTGATGAATGATGAGTAGGAGATTAATGAATAAAATTAACGATGACGAAAGCAAAATCCGCGGGAAATTTAATGCCAGACAGATGAAAAAATATCATGAGCCAGAAAATTGAAGATGAAGGAAGAGGAGGGAATTGAAGAATATATCATAATAAGTTAGCTGATGGTGATGAGTCATCTGCGTTAGGGTAATTGACGCGCTTATCTCATTCAAGCTGGCTTAACCAAGAAAATTATGTACTCTAAATGTCAAACGTAACATAAGAGTTTACTTAGTTAATTAATCACTAATTAAATGTTAGATAATAAGGGTGAAATTAACGTTTTGAGTGACATTTTACGAAATATTGTAGTGAATACAAGGGACATTTTAGTTGCTATTACTTGATTCACATAGTAATAAATTATTGGGACAAAGTGAAAAAAATAGGACACTTAAAATCAAATGGGTGATATTATTCAAAGAACTATATCGTAAATGAACTCTGTTAAAGTGAATGTATATAATTAATAGACTAGGATTGTAAATGATGCTAGAATGAAGTAGATAACTCGTTAACAAAATGTATTACGTGTATGTATAAATTATCAAATAATATGAATATAATTACAACTAACGTAGCGAATATGTTAATTACCAATCTAATATTAAATAATATTTTAAGAACAAAATTATTGGTAGGACTATTAGTACTGCACAAAATGTATACGTATAGGAGATTTCTCTGATGTCATGTAAAGCGTTACGTTAAACCGATTGATTGTTTGATAATATATTGCGAGAATAATATTTTAGAAAGTAAAAGGATTATTCAATTAATTAAATTAATTAATTGCTCATTGAATTTATGATTTGTCTTGTAATTAGAGAGATAAGGTATTTATATGTAAATACGATAATGTGAAATGCGTTCAGCCATCCCAAATAGCTAGCAATAAATTCAGAGATCCAATTAAAACTAAAAGGGGGTGTACCAATTGTAATATAAGTCTTTAAAAGTAGGTTATCATGTAATATCCTCCCCTGAGGAAGATGAACATGGCGAGGCGACGTACAGGGCGCAGAATTTTGATTTGAGTTGTTCCCTGAGGTCACATCGTCAAATCAAAATTGAGGACAGTGTAACGAGCAAAAAATTTAAAATTTTTTAAATTTTCACCTCGACGGAGTGCGTTCACGCGAGGCGGTGTCAACGACTTATAGTTGACGCAATAAATAAAGCGTAATGAGAAGATGTCAGAGCAGCGTCGCTAACTTGACAATAGAAAGACGTTAAGCTCAAACCAACTATAGAAATTGGTGGCGTAAGATGACAGGGAAAGTTTAGTTAAGAATTATTGCTCTCTACCGCTGTAACAATGTGGGCGAGGACGTTCACACTCGTACTGAGAAACGTGGCAGATGTTCGACTAGGTTACGTCAGTATACGATAGACGACAAAAAGAGTGGAACTATATGTTACAATGGAACGGATGCACTGCTCCTTAAG
Organism: Magicicada septendecula; assembly: GCA_034769895.1. Taxonomy (NCBI): domain Eukaryota; kingdom Metazoa; phylum Arthropoda; class Insecta; order Hemiptera; family Cicadidae; genus Magicicada; species Magicicada septendecula. The sequence goes on from CM068376.1 coordinate 332,582,309, forward strand.
AAACAATACGAAGGCCGAGATCAGACAAAAACTCAAGTCATGTTACGCAGCTGGAGTTATCGTCTAAGTGACAGACAGAATTTACGAGTGGAAAGTTGGGGTGACTTCACCAGCCAGCAGATGTCCAAAATTATTAATAGCTACAAAAAAGGGGTATAACATAGAACAATACGCCGGTAGAACCGAAAGTACAGATAATGGCAATCTAGAGAAACACTGAGTTTTCTTCAGACAATAGGTTGATGGACAAGCGTCTAATAGCCGTAGTTTCTACGAAAAGGGTCAACGTTCGTCAGAGCAAAATCGGGGGATGTCTAAGAACCTATCAGAAGCCAAGCGCCAGGGAGAAAACTGGTAGAGAGGAGTGTTTCCATAGCAACAGAAACGAAGAACCTATCGGAAGAACTATGACGTAGGATCTTGACATAGTGGGACAAAATATTCCAAGAAAACTCAAAAGTGACCAATCACGAAATGAAGTAGGCGTGAACAGCGCCAGGGACAAAATTTTGAGTAGGGACGAGTTAATAAAACTATCTGTCCAAGACGGGGGAGTCAGTCTTATCTCAAATTTTTCAAGTAATACAAGTACTACAAGTTCGGGAGGCAGTTTTTTACTCAAATTTTTAAACAGTTCATTTCAATTATTCGGAGCCAGTATATCTTAAAATTTCAAACAGTTTACTCTAATTGTTCGGAGTTAGTTTTACTCTAAGTTCACAAGAGTACATTAATCGTGCGGAGAGTTAACTCGAGTTCGGGAGTTAGTACGTTAACTCGTAACTTAAAAGACTTAGTAATATGTTCATGTCACGATAGTCAGACTTAGTAAACTTTTCAGAGTGAATTTCGAAGTCCGATGTAACGGACTTAGATAAGAATTATTCAAAGGGAACAATCAGATCGTTACACGAACAGATATCACCACATAAATAATATACTAAACAGTTGAACTTAATTCAGTGTTACTACACCTTATTAACACCATAATGAACATGAAACATTAAACTAAGTATTAAATCACATGAATATTTGATAAAGCAGCGATATAAGTGGAACTAGACATGTACATTAACGTTAAAAGGAACACACAACATACATCGTAAGATGAAGTATTTAATTGAACACTAAACATCAATTATTCCCATAAACCAACGCCAACGCGAGTGACCGGAAGAGTGTGTGTAAGTGATTGTGATAACAACAGCATTCAACGAAATGTGTCTCCATGCCATCTTCATCACCGGAACTAGACTTCACCAACGATTAATGGATATTTCATAAATCAAGTAACCATTATTTTAATCATTACTACTTAGTTACTTCTACTGACCTGATTCTTTCAAAGAATTCATCCCTGAGAAATTATTAATAATCGCAATGAATAAATCAGAAATTAAAACGTAATTAATAAATATATTAACAAAAGCTTATCTGGGATTAATGAACGCATTAATAAGTAGAATATGAATTGTTATATTATTTGATTTATATATGTATGTATGTTTTTCTTTGTTTCAGCATATATTAAAACAAATTTGTTCTTATAAAATATGTATGTATTTCAGGTACAGCGACGTATCATATGTACGATTAAAATTTATTGTGAATGATAAATAAACTAGTAATTTAAGTTGATCCTATATATGCGTTTATTATTACCAAATACAACCCAGATATTAACTTAAAATTTGAAGGAAATATAAAGTAGAATTTTAAGAGTTTCTTTTGCTCAAATAAAGTAAATGAATTGACAACACTAATTTATTAAATGATATCAAGTATGTGTTTATGAATAATCAGAATAGTTATACATTGTATTAAATGGCTGCATAACGCGCGGCATGAAAGTAATCAATTAATGCAAGTAACTACACATTATCTATTGCAAATAAATGTAATAAAATATCATTATATTAATGACGCCCAAAGTACGTAGGACGTTATAAATAAATTATATCGATTTGATATCATTATTAATATATAATATTCACATTTATATTGCTTCCTGTGCGATAGGCATGTATACTTATTTCTTCTTTTTTTAAGGGCTATAATTCTCTCAGCAATCGCACCGATTCACCTGACCTACATGAAAAACGTGTAACTTTGTAGTGTTTTATCGTGTTATGCGAAAAGCAACCCTTAAGCCTATGTCTTTCACACTGACGACTAGTGTTAATATGGGATATCGTACTCGTGCCGTGAGTGTCGTCAACAACATAGATATATACAAATGAATTTCGAATTTCCCATCATTCATTGTGCACACAAATTTTGCCAGCAAAAGAAAAGACTGCATCTTTATTTTTCCATTTATTATTAGACTTCCAATCTCAATGTGTTGCAAACACGTCGTTTACACTGCAAAATCTCCACAATATTCTCGCTTTCAGTGCGCAAGAACACGGAAGTTGAACGTGAGAGTGGAAATCACCATACGCAGGTAGTAGGTTGTAGTTCAATGCGCTCGGCTTATCGACTCCGCGTAGGAAAGGGAATTCACAAACACGGTATTAAAACTGAGAGCAAAGCGAAGCCCACTGAACAATTAAATCTGTGCTAATATTGATAAAGAAAGTTTACAGTAAAGTAACAAAGCGCTGCGAAAGCGGTTAACGTGAGTCACCAGATATGAGCCACAATCAAGCTCCAACCTGTTGTTTCACAGCGTAGGCAGAAATAGGCTTACCGTCGTTTGAACAATTACTTCTGATATGACGGTTTTCGTTTCATCATTTACCGTCGTATTTAACTGACTCTAGTTTCCTGGCCAATTTGTACTATAACCATGTCACACCTGCTGTATTTGAATAATGCTGGCCTCGCGTTCCGCCTGGCTCTATTAGTAGTTTAGTGGTGTAAATGTAATTTACATCTGTGGTAATTAATTGTGTAAACCATTTACATCTAGTGAATATTAATCTGTGCTAATTATCGCTTAGATTAATTACTCAACAATTATGAATCATATTAATTAAAGATTTATGTTATATGTTAAATTTGATATATCTAAAATTGTTTCTATTCGTCAGACTTGACTCAACACAGTGACTAATTAAATACGATTTTATGAGTCTATTAATCAGACGTTTCAATGGTCGAGTTTATTGTATCCATTGATGTTTAGCACAAGTTGTGAGATTTTTAGTGTAATACTTAGAAAATAACAAAGGTGAAATTTCAATAATGAACGCATGAATACTGTAAATTAACTACTTATTTATTACATTTGTTACTTAAGTAAGTAACTATATCCTGCAAATTACATACATATTAAAACACATGATATAAATACAATTATTCAATTTATGCGATGTTTCCTGAAACATAAACACATGGTACAGTCAAATACAGTAAATAATGCACATATATATATAACATATATGAACAATAAACAATTAACAAATATACTTATCCCTACCTACAATGCGTTCATTCTTTATCAGATAACGAATTACGTTAGTGTTATTTTATAGATTTTATGATTCATATGATTCATATATATTTATTCTCTTGGGGTTAGTTCTTTGAAAAGAGGCAACAGAACAGTAGTATATACTACTAAGATTAAGTAGACATAGAGCTTATCTTTTGAGAGTGTTTATCCAATTTCGCCGTCGTGAGAAGACACTTTCTAGATGATTCGTCGAAGATCATAATCACTGTTACGCAGAGCACTAATAACTTCACTTCACTCCACTAAATCTCCACTCCCGTCATGTGTATGGTGTTGTGGTAACCCGCTGATGTCGAGTGTCCGGAGTTCAAATAGTGAGGTGTTAATGTTGTCATTACACTGAATTGTTCTGCAAGTTTTCCATGTTTGTGTACTTGGTTAACTGTGCCGTTTATCTGGGTGTATCGCGTACTGCGTGCTTAATTGTTTGGTATAGTTTATTCAATTAATTGTTCAACATGGTGATACCTTGTGGTGTGAGAATGTTTGAAGTGTCGCTCACTGTTCTACTTTAAATGTTAATTAGTATGTTACTATGTGCGCGTCAGTTGAGGTTTCAAGTCCCGTGCGCACTTATAGTTTATGTTTCCCGCACAGAATTGTGTATAAGTGTGACTCTACCGATGTCTCTGTTCACTTATGAATTTATAAATTAGTGAATCCGGTCGGTCGTACAAACTGTTTCTATCACGAACCGTATTAATGTTCCGACATAATCAATCGTCTGTCTATCGTACGCACTAACTTCTGACTATTAATTGCGACTATCAACTGCTACTATTAACTACATACTCTTGACTACCGACTGACTGTTAACTGCGACTAACTGTTCGATTGAATACTTGACTGCTGGATTGAATACTTGACTATCCGATTGAAAAATGACTGACTGCTCCGCGTCTTCGCCAAACAGTTTTATTGGAACATCTTACCCATAAGTCTAAGTTTTGGATTTCTACGCCTCCTCGGACTCCTGATTGGTCGTACAAATTCCTACCCTTCTGCAGATCTCATCCTCTGTCTCACGATTCGTCGTCCGAACCCTTCCTACTCTCTCCACGAGCTCTCTTAGAAGATGCTTGACGCTGGTTGGTCGTCGTCATCCCCGGAGTGTTTCATGTGACGAGCGTAGCACAGATTCTAAGAATTTAGGGCAATTTCATGGCCTTCTGTTATCCTTTGTTTAGACTTTCCCTAAGGTTCTGACTGAGCTTTTGTTAACAGACTCCAGAGTCTTGGTTAATTGTTTAAGTTCCTCGACGTTCGTTCCGCCGATTATCAACCCTTCGTTGGCGTCACTTCGGTGAAACTCTACTTTCCAGTCGTAAATCTCAGTAAACTGTCAAGGGTTTGTTTTCACGCTGTGCAGGATGCACTGGCAGTATTCACTGAGTTACGTCTATTGTCTATCTCTCCGTTAAAATTGCTCTGTACTTCTTTTGTAACATAGTAAAGCCTTTCATAATTGTGTAGTTACGCTTTGCCTCCACAGCAGGCGTTCCATCTCGATTCCGTGTAACTCGGCAGCTGTACGAAGTCTTTGTTTCAGATTGTTGGGTGCTGTAAATTTTGACAAACGGCTAGCTGTCAGCGACGCCCTGAAATACTCATTGTGCGCAGTGCTCAGACGTTTTTCTTTGTCTTCGCACTTTCGTCGGGTTTGACGTGCCCTCGATTTGTCATTATTTACGACCTGGGCTTGTGTCCGTCGACTTGAGTGTGGGAACGTGTCACTTGATCGAGGAATTAAAAAATTTTTAAAATTTCGATCATTACAGTAGTAAAGGACTTCCGTTCTCGCACTCCCAACATCTTTCTCGTCTGCGGCAACAACATTTTTCCATGAACTGTCTTTTTGTCTTTTGCCTTCCGCACATCCTAGAAGGACTCTTTTCGGTAAAATTCTCATTTTCCAGTTTTAACGCCAGATTCCATATATCGTCACTTCAGTGGCTGCCGTTTTACCCATCCTATCCAAGGCTCCTTAAAGGTGTTCTTAGTATAATTGTCTTACATAGGCGGGTTGTTAGCCTGCATCCCAACCTGGAGGGCCAGGAACTTTGATTTCACGCTGTTCCTAGACGGTTGACTTCAGTTTTGTTAACATACGCCCTCCGCCCGTTTGCAGTATACTTGAAGCTCCTCCGCCTCATCAGTAGATGTACACTCTGCTGCCGATGTGCACCATCTTAACCAGGTTACTCCCAAGCTGTCCTAGCGATACCTACGTCTCTCGTTCGTTCACCGACCTATCCGTCTCGTGGATTGGTTGCCACCAGCTTGAAGAGGTTGGTCGCCTTGACAGGTTTTAAGTCTTATCGAACACTGGTAACTTTTTGTCACGCAACTCTTTCGTCACTATCACCCTCACGTCACTTCCGCTTAAAGCAGTCCGGGTACGATGAGTGATTGTCACCCGTCACCTAGTGTTTTTACTGGCTTTTCATTTGTAATTATTTTAGTTTCAAAAGCAAACGAGTTGATGCATTGTTATGGACTTTCGGGAGACAGCCGTCGTATCTGCACTGGTGATTAAGCTTAGGGGAAAACAGAGAAAAAAGCGGTACTGGGTTCATCCAATGTGGAGTGAAAGCTTACTAAAGGAAAACTTAACTTAATAGTTGAAGGTTTGCGATCAATGTGAAAAATGTTACAGGTATTTCTGCATGAGTGTGGAAGCCTTCGATGAGTTGGTACAATTTTATAGACCTGCTTTTTACAAATTAAATTTTTTCTTTAAATGCAAATAAATATAATCAAATCAAAATTAAATTCGTACAGGCCCAGATTAAACTGAAGTCTGTAATCAACACACTACTGTTGGATTCACGTTTTCACATTAGATTTTCAGTCAGTATGTGCTATTGTGTAATAGGTTAACAGATAATTTGTCCTTTCATACTAAAACATCACAGACAACGAAAAACACCTAGAATCTTACAATATAAAATTTTCCTCTTTTAAAAAGTAAAATTATATAAAAATGTTTTATAATATTTTCGCCTTTCTGTAAATAAAACATCTACTATTTTGAATTTGATTCAGAAACATAGGATTCTTCTACCGCATAATTATTTAATAAAAGTCAAATTTCCTAGTTAAACTCTGGTAGGCGAGCATGGCGTTTGGAGGGGGGATTGCGTAAATTGCGGTTCACACCTGCTGAACGCAACTTACGCAATCGCATAAACTTACCTTAATATTCCCACTGACAGATCCACTTTCTCTGCTTATTCCTACACTACCATAACTGTTTTATCAATACTGATGTTAGGTTGGCATTTAGAACATTCCTACTTCAGTTTTCTGGCCACATACTAGGCGAATTTCGACATCTCAGAGGATTTCAACGAAAATTATGGAAGACGCCTAAATAAAAACATACTGCAGAACACTCATTCTTTTCTGTAAAATCTGTAAAATTTTTAGGGGTTATAGAGAAAAACAGCCTTAAAATTATCTTACGTCTATCTCTCCGACCACTAATAAAGTAGTCTACTTTCAGAGCTTTCTTTCCATGTTTAGGAACCGCCGAAACTGACGAGAGTTTACTAAATAAATACCTACGTAAGTTTACGTAAGATCGTTCTACAGATTCACTCCAAAATAATCTACAACAACTCTCAGTCGGAAGCACTTTTGTAATATCTTAATAATGTTCAGCCCGTAAAAGCCTGAACACTGTTCAGTGAACTTTTTTACTAGCTGTCTTAGGAGACCACCGAAATTTACGTAAGTTTATGGAAAGCTTGCACCACGTAAGTTAATGGAAAGGTTGCTCCAAGCACACTACAAAAGGACACAAGCAAACACTCTTCTGCCACCATTTTTTAATGCTTTTCCAGAGACGTCTTCAGCAAGGCCTCTATCGCACGCTTATACACCTCCGCAAGACACACAGGAATAAACCCGAAGATATCGATCTGGCGGTGTTTTCTGTAAATTTCCTAAAAGGTTATGGTGTGTTCTTGTACGTATGTTCTTATAGAGGAGTGTTCCATTATTTTCATTGAATTTCGCTGATCCCCGAAGGACCACAACATAGACATCTACTTATATTTAATATTTATAAAGACTTTACCTCAAGATATATTCTCCTTATTTGGAACATGTTCCGGGAAGCACTATGTTCCCATCTTCATCCTTCCTGATTTTGAGTCTAGTGAAGTACTTGTGTGTTGGTAGGTTGTTATTGTGGTTTCCTGTTGGCCTCTGGCTCTTTAAATTGGTATTATTGTGTGTGATTGTGGTGTCTATATTAGTATTTTGTGTATTTTCTATGTTGAGTGCTTTGAAAATTGTGTCGTGTTTTGTATTGATTTGTGTTTGTTCAGGTATTAGTTTGTTTTGTGTTTTATGTTTATAAATTTGAATATTTTCCCAAATGTTCATTATGGTGCCTTTGTGTGGTATGTGTTTTATTAGTGTCATGTTGGTTAACAATATGACAATACAAATCAATACAAAACACTACACAATTTTCAAAGCATTCAACATAGAAAATACACAAAATACTAATATAGACACCACAATCACACACAATAATACCAATTTAAAGAACCAGAGGCCAACAGGAAACACAGCAAAAGCCAACCAACACACAAATACCTCACAAGGCTCAAAATCAGGAAGGCTGAAGATGGGAACACAAGGGTTCCCGAAACAGGTTCCAAATAAGAAGAAACATCTTGAGGTAAAGCCTTTATAAATATTAAATATATTTTATACATCAAGAAGCGGAGTGTAGCAAAAAGTGTTTGAACATCTACTTATATATGAAATATCTTTAATGTGCATAAAGAATATTAAGAAGGTAAAACCACCCTCGCAGTCTATCCATTATCGAACTGAAACTAAGTAAAATCCACATTTCTCTCTTTCTCCCATCCTTTCACCTTCAGTCTTTGTCTTTAGGACCGATTTAATGAAGCCGAGGAGGAATTACTACTTTGAAAAAATATTTCCAACTAAATTCCAATTGTAAAAATTTTTAAATTGTGTAGTCTGTTCCAGTGCAACGAGGACTCTTGTTTTACTGTCGTAGACAGATAGACAGTCAGGCACAAACACACACACCCGTAGCTTTAAGCGTGTATGTCGGTTTAATGGGCTATAAAACTGTCCCAAACTGAGCGTGCTCCACCTGTCGTTCGCTATGCGAATTCTGTACGGTGATTTTCGTTGATAGTTTTGTCCAAATATTTCGCTTCATTCGCAATTCTGAGACTCTACATTCCTCAACCAGAGCGGTGTTACTACTACTACTACTAATTATATATATATATATATATATATATATATATATATATATATAGGCGGGGATCCCATAGCTACTGCTGCATCCCGCATCTCAGTTTCCATATCAACTTATTCTGTGTATCTTCATTCTTCAGATTCTTTTCTTCCATACTCCTTTCGATCCCTTCTATCCACCATGGGGGTCAATGGTTGGTAAAGAGTCTCGCGGGTTATGCAGGTAGCCGATGCCTGCATAACACTAAAACTCTGGGAAATGCTCACTGAAACCATCAGCTCTGCCAACAAATCCTACTTCCACGTCCAAAAAGAATGAGTCGCGTGACCCCTGGGCAATGCACAGCGTACAATGTATGTACGTTGTGTAGCAAACGGAAGAGGGTAAAAGGCGGGTTTCCGGGGCCATAAAACTGGAACAAATTGGCTAAGGAATGGTAACCCCTACAGAAAAGTCCCTGGTCCTCCAAGTCGGTGGTTGAGGCGATGGGCTAGTAACTCATCCCTTGGAAAAAACGTTTATATACTAAGGATCTCAGTCACAAGCCTCGGAATATGGACAGAATTATGAATAATAATAATAACAACAACAATAACAATAATAAGATTGTTTTATCATAGATTTTCATAACGTACCTTGAATAAATTCCAACAGGTTTCAGAAATATTGCATACGTTTCGAAATAAATAAAATTTGGTGAAAGATCAATAAAATTGTTTTCAAGGATTTGCGGGCGAGCGCCGCGCGGGCAGCTGCCAGTCAACGCGTAAGCTAGCGCCTGCGTTATCGTATTCAACGGAGCAGGTTACTAGATATTGAAGTTTATCGCAATCCGCGAATAGAAATAGATCAACCTACTATAGCGTACAATTTGCACTCTTCGATTTAAAATGGCCAATAAGTATAACCAATAGTGAATGCGATTTTCGGAACCCTACGTCAGATTATGCTAATCTGCATGAGCCGATGTGTCTAAGCTGACATAGCTTGATAACACGGTGGCAGCAACAGCGAGACAAATACGCGACAACGCCCGGCAGAAAAAAATTAATTACAGAGAGACAACATCCGTTACAAGGTAAAAGGATTCTTATGAAAATTATTACATAGATTTTATGTTTACAGTTAGGCTACATAGGATCATAAGCATTTATCTCTGTTTAAAATTTCTACTAAGAAAGTATAAACAAGAGCTTAAACGTATTTCCTAGTTTAATAAATAAATGTTAATAACTTTAAATAAACTATAAATTTAATAAATACACTATTTCGTTTCCAATAACTTAACAGACTTGAGTCTTGTGCAGAACGTAGACTAGTCAAAATACATATACCTGACACAAACACTTAATACCTCTTCCAGAATAGCAAAATCACGTCTGTCCAGCTTATGGTATGTCAGTGGCATAACTAGGAGCTGCTTCTGGGGATGGGGATGAGGTTAGGTTCTGGGGAATGGATGAGACTACCTTGAATATTCCTCAGGTCTAATGAGAAATTCAGGATGCTTCCCATACAATTTTATAAATACATATTATAGATTTTTTTGCGTCTCAAAATTTTTGATTAAACCAACGTGAGGGATAACGGCTGAAAAGAAATATGAAGAAGAGCTGGCTTCAGAATATTCTTTCTTCATTAATTGTTATTGAAATTAACGGTAATAAGTCACATCTGAATAGGAATCACTATAGAATTCTACATGTTTGCTGTTACCTATGTGAAAACGAGTGTTTCTAAATGTATTTGGAAAATCCGGTTTTAGTACCCCTTCATACTTAAGGATGTTGTACCAAGAATGATTTGAGCTACTTATAGAATGTGTTAAATTTAGTGTTATGTTTTACGTAAAATATAGCAATAGAATCTTCTCATTTTACCGAATTAAAGTCAATAAACTGGTAGTTTACCTGTGTGCAAAGACAACTTTTAAACTTCAGAGATATTAGACTAGGCAACCTTGTGTGGAGAAGCGTGTCCGGGCGAAAAAGACAAAGATAGATTAATAGGCTCTGACTTCGTTTTATGACGCGTTCATAATTGTTTTTTTAAAGCTGAAAATTCGTACATTATTTACCAAATGTCGAGTGATTGTCGTTATTAAGGAAACTCTGTCGTTTTATTAATTTATAAATACTGAAATACTGAGCTTGAAACAGGGTTGTTGCATAGCTCCGACTTTGTTTAAGATCTATCTGAATGAAGCCCTAACATCATGGAGGAAAAAATGCCCTTAAATGGGTGTACCAGTTGGAAATGACAAGATGTTTACAATACACTTTGCAGACGATCAGGCTATAATTGCAGGGAAAGAAATTGATATAAGTTATATGCTTAGGAAACTAGCAGAAGAATATGAGAAATGGGGTCTCGAAATAAATACCTCAAAAACTGAGTACCTTATAGTAGGCGGTGAAGGTCAAGACCTAGAACTAGGAACAAAAGTGATACAAATATTAAAAACTTCAAGTATTTGGGTGTAACAATGACATCGGATGGTGATAGCAACCACGAAATAAAAGTCAGAATATGACAAGCTAAGATAGCAACAAAACAAATAAACAGTCTGCTTTTGAGTCCACGAATAACAAAAAACAATAAAATCAGAATATATAAAACTATAGTCGAAAGTATAGGCCTATATGGAGCAGAACTGTGGGAAATTAATAAAAGAAATAAATCCATAATAAGAGCTGTGGCGATGGATTACTGGTGGAGGGGCTGTAGACTAACAAGACTAGATAGAGTGAGAAATGTAGAGATAAGACAAGCGATGGGAATCGACCTTGACATTATAGAAACAATAGAAGCAAGAAGACTGAATTGGTTCGGACATCTAAAAAAAATGTCGGATGAGAGATGGCCAAGGAAGGTCTGGGAATGGACTCCACCCAGTAGAAGAAAAAAAGGAAGACCTAAACATTCATGGAAAATGGACGTCGAAGATGCCATGAATGCAAGAGGACTTACAGAACAGGACTGTTTAGACCGGTGCCAGCCGTAATTAAATCGCCTAAAAATAAATAAACAAATACTGAAATTCCTTTTATTACTAAAATTATTTGTAAGCCTAATTTAACCCACATAATTTGCTTAGAATTAGGCCCAAGTTAAGTGATTATGGAATTTTGCTAAAATTTGTAATAGCTCTGGGGGGAACTGATCACCTTGACCCCACCCCCGCCAGAAGTTACGCCACTGTGGCTTGTTGTATCCTGTACACTCTGTTAATATCGAGAATCTCTAGTACAGACTGCTGCATGATCGAGGGAGCATCCGGATCGACTGACATTTCGTAATTAATGAGAAAACTAAAAGCAAGACAGTTTTCCCAGTTTTACTGCTGAAAAGACAGAGGGGGGGGGAGAGAGAGAGAGAGGGGACTTTTTCACTTTTCAGCAGCCTTATAGAGCCCGAAGAAGATCTGTTAACTGCTGAAAATTCCAAGTGAAACAAGACGTAATACTTATCCTGAATGTGTACTCATTGGCAAATATGTCACATTAAATTAGTAAATACCAAACTTTCCCTCTTTATTAGTAAATAGCTCTCCCTCTCTCTCTCTCTCTCTCTCTCTACACACACATCACTCTTACTCCCTTCATAAAATTGCGTACCTGTAGGCACATTCACGCTTCGTAGCTTGTAGACAAAACGGTTTATCAGCGTAGTTTCTCCGTGCACCTGGAAGTCGCGTTTTTTTAATTTCACATGCCGTGTTTACTATTCAGTTTTATAAAATGTACCGACTACAGTGAGCGAGGAATGCAGCGACGGATCGTAAACCACTATGGAACGTCGTACGTGCTTATACACAGCAAAACTGGCGCACCTAGTTGCACAGACATTTGCTGTCCGTACAACAAGTAGACGACTGCGTTCGTGCCAACGTACGTCTGGACTCTCCCCAGTTCAGAGCAACGACATCGGTATGCTACAACTTAAATACAAAATGGTGTCGGGCTTTTACAAATTCTAGTACATTCTACGAAAGAGACTGTTCGTTAATTCATACATTTCTGAACATCGGTCAATAAAAGTTTTATCCATTTACTATTCAAGCGCAAATAATTCCATTAACATTTACTTATTCACCACTAACATCCAAGTCATCCAGGTTCCCCTACAGAGCTTAACGTATCCAACCTGCAACACACCTACTTTGTGTGACTAATGTTTCCACTTGCTCTCCAGTATCTTCCCTTCTCCGTTTTCTCACGTTTCATTTCTCACGTTCCCTTCTTCTTCTCTTCCTCTTTATTCGTATCTTGGCCTCCCATATCCCCTTTGTCTGTGTTTGCCGCTATTCTATGTAGACGATCCCAGGAAGTAATCTGCCTCTAATCTTTATAATTTTTCTAATTATTATCGGCTGCGCGTTCCCAACTTGTTCTTATTTCTTCGTTTCTAACTCCGGCTTTTTTGTCATCATCTCTATCTAGCAATGATAGGTGGCAATTCCCTATACGACAGCAACAACTTCAATATTTTCCCTGCCGCAGTAGCGTAACTGCCGGATCAGCAGGGGGTCTAGGGGGGCCAGCGCAAACATTTCCCTTATTTATTTACGAATGGGTACAAACCATTGAACTTAAGTAAAACCAGATTTCTCCGTATATATTTAACATCAAAAACGTATACTCTTATATTTTTATTGTTATGTTACCAGTACTTAATGATGTATTTGGAGAGTGTAAATTATTTGGTCATCATCATCATCACCACTCCAAGGACTAGGCCTTAGACCTGTTCCGGAACCCATATACTCTTCGGTCTACCGACTCTCTTCCCAATAGGGTGATAACCTAAGGCAGCCACAGGTAGACGGATATCAGGGATGCGATTCAAGTGCTCACACCACCTACTTCTGTGGTCTTCAATCTTTTGGTGCATTGATACAATGTTTAAATCGCGTCTAATATCCTCGTTCCTTCTCTGATGTGCAAAAGACAACAACCTTGCGTCCCTCTTAGAAATTTCATTTCGGCTGCCTGAATCCTCTGCACGTCCCTTTTACCAAAAGTTCATGTCTCACTAGCGTACAGGAATGTGGGGACAGCCACGGTTTTATAAAATTTAATTCGGGTATCCTTCCGTGTTTTATGTTTCAGGTACCCTTAAATCGTTCCACAGATGCGTGTAAATTTTGTTAGCGTACTATTTACTATCCCAATCAATATCAGTTCCATATGAGATATTAAAACCCAGGTAATTAAAATCACTAACCTGATCCAAAATCTGACTATTCACGACTATCGTAGTTCTTATAGAATACCTGCCATCGTTTTAGATTTTGTAGTAGAGATCTGTAGCCCATAGTCTTGTATGATGCTATTGAACGTAAATATCGCCCGCTGTAACTGGTCTTCTGTTTTCTGTATCATTACCTTGTCATCTTCATAAAGCAATGCATTCAAGTGAATATTTCGCTGAAGTGATATTCCCGAGTCAACTTTAGTTGTTCATCGCCGAAATATGTTGTCCATGTATATACTAAAAGTGTCGGTGAAATAGGGCACCCTTGTCTCACACCTTTATCTGTAGGAATATCTTCTGATAATTTACCATTCAAATCCACGATAACCGCTGTCTTGTAGGCCTAATATAAGCTCCTAAGAACTTTAATTAATTGCGAAGGGAAACCCTTTCGTTCCACTGTACTCCAGTACAAAGTAAAGAACGTTTCACATTATCAAAAGCTTTTGCACATCTATGATTGCTAGATGGGTCTCTAAGTTAAATTCCCTTCTCTGTTCAATTATTAACTTAAGTGTAAAGACAGCATCTATGCATGATCTCCCCTTCCTGAAGCCATTTTGTTCTTCTGACATTAAGGCGTCAGCTACTGACATCAGTCTTCCATTTATATTCTAGCGTAGAATTTATATGTAGTATCTAAAATACAAAACCCTCTATAATTATCTATCTGATTCTGATTGTA